>OY755043.1:49419034-51819034 GCA_963576565.1 Aspidapion aeneum
ATTCAACCCCAGACAAAATTACCTTTCGTTTGATACCACACAAACCATGTTTTGACTTAAACTCAAATTTTTGAAATCTACCCCCACCCTTAAAAAAGAAAAACTAAAATATATTTTGTTTAACTCCAAACTCAATTACCTTTCGTTTGATATCACACACGCCAAATTTTCACATAAACTCTAATTTTTAAAATCTACCCCCACCCTTTTATTTGGCTTGTGTTTGGTGGATTTTGTTCATTTTTAAATGGGACCATCTCGACCCAAGACCCAGCCTATGTACCAAATTTCATTGAAATCGGGTAAGCGGTTTTTGAGTTATGCGCCTTGGTCGTTACAGACATACAGACAGACAGACATACAGACATACAGACATACAGACATACAGACAGACAGACAGACAGACATACAGACAGACAGACAGACGGCGCAACAAAAAAGTTTCAAAATCATCTGAAACGCAAAGATATATAAAAATTTTTGAAATCGGAGCAACTTTTTTTTCTCGAAAAAATTAGGATCACCATAGCTCACACTACTATAGTATAGTATATGTGTGAGCTAAAATATATTTTAAAATTGTAAAGCTAAAAATATGAGCTTCACATGTGTGTGCAGGTGTAATGCACTTTACGTAACGATAACAGCTAGAAGTTAAATAAATTTGCACGATGCACAATGGTTTCTGGAAACTGATTAAGTGGTCAATATTCGAAACTTAGGCACTCAAGGATCTAAAAATACTCTAGAATTGGTATGGGGTAGTTTAGGGGATCAAAAGGTGGTGAAACAGGAATTAAGCGCTTTTAGTACCTAATTAACCAAATCTTAGAGAAAATAATATTTAGTTAATATTTATCTATAATTTTTTATTTAAATTCTCTCTTCACATGTATAATCTTGCCCCGTTAGTCAAAAGGCCGCAATAACATACGGAAACAATATATTTTTGCCGCCTTTTAACTAAGGGGGCAGAATCGGTCGACCGATATAATGAAAAAAATGGACAGGACCAATCTTCGCAAATCATTCTCTCGTGAAACGGATCTTTAGAGATGGGACCGATGATTTTCGACGGATGATATATCCGATTCATTATTTTCACTATATCGGTCGACCGATAATAAGCAAACATTTGAAGACCAGGTTTAAATCAATGGCCCCTGCTGATCATCCGTCTCAGATCATCGGTCTCATATTATATTAGCCTATAAATTAAAAAGAAGCAACCAAGAGCGCGCGGTCAATGTAAGAAAGGGAAGCTTTGCTTCCCCTAACAAATCACAAATATCATATACAAATTAAGTTGTATTTATTTATGTTTTAAGAATCAAACTCGATGTATTTAGCGTCCGCCTTGTACGTTATTTAGAAGCAGATACATTTTAATTATGGCATAAATGGTTATGTGGTGGCTCCTGAAACAGTACATGTATAAATATATCTTAGTAGGCTTTTTATTGACAATTTTTTTAATGAACAATTGACAGATTTATTTCAATTTTACTGTAATAAGCACATAGAAAAAATTGTGTGTGCTTAAGACCACACGGCAGAAGTGTAAACTTCAACAAGGCGAAATAAGGCACTAAGTTTATCCTTTGTGCACCAGGTTGCTACTTTCTAGGTAGGTGTATAACTTAGTTATTAAAAAAAACTGCCTTTCCCCACTTAAATGTCAACGCACGTTGCTGGAACAAACGAAGTGTTTTCAAGGAGAAAACTTCTTGAATCTTCACATATATCATATTTTTTGATAATATATATATTTTTATATTATAATTATTGATATTTTGAAGTATGATTGTTAACAAACTCCACTTTTTTATTTAAGACATTTATAAAAAAAAAATCTTCAAAAATGGGAGATTGGGGCAGATTTTTTCTATTGCAAACAATAATCGATATTAAGTCAGTTAAAATGTGTGTGAACAACTGGCTTTTTTTTAAATTTAAATTCCCTTTTAAAATTTGAAAAAAATAATTTTTGGTACTAGTTTCAAAAAATATTTTTTAATTATATTTAAAATTTTCACAATCTTTTTAAAAATAAATGTTCTAGGGCTAATCAGACCCCAAGAAACATTTATATGACTTACAACCTAATGTGACCTGAACCGACGTCGGATTTAGTGGAATTTTAAGTTGCAAGATTGATTATGCGTTATGCGACGTCGCATTCATATCAAAACCGACGTTATCAAATATACGTCCGTTTTTTTAACGATCTTGCGACGTCAAATAATGCAACGCAATATACCATTAATTTCCCAACGTCGGTCTTACGTTCGTTTGTTCGACGTACAAAAACTCTGACCAGCCCAACGACCAACAGACGTCGGCGTCGGGTACGTCCAGTGAAGACCCTAACCTCAGACCTAAACTAGCGTTTAGTTTGGTTAGTGTATTTTCCGTAACTTTTACTTGACCTATTCCAGGTCCGTTCATATGGCCCACGCGTCACATGTACAGCCTACTGTCATTTATAGACGCCCATAACCTAACAAAACATTTGTTTGGTCGAGAGATATTTTGGTCAGGACGGCTACGTTTCAGGACATGACGCAGTTTTATATCTTTTTTGGATTTTGGAAACCATAATACCCCATCCTCTTCCCACAGGTGGGGTAGGAGTTTATTTCCCTTAGATTTTTGATATGAAAACAAACATTTCTAAAAAATAAAAAAAAAACAATGATTTCGATGAGTAGTTAGCTTTGGGACCGTGGGCTTTACCTATTGTAGTAGAAAAAGAGCGGATGTTGAGTTCCAATCCGTTGGTAGGCCGACGCAAAATCATGCGGGGCGAACGTCCGAATTTAATGGGACGAAATACGTTTGCCGGACGTCGGACTTCGACTCTTTGGTTATCTTTCACAACCAAAAGTGGAGACCCGGTCCGAATTGGTATATTATTAGTTCACATTAAGTCAGACACAGTAATCCGCCATTCTGAAAAGGTTAGCGTCTGTCGGCCATTATAAAATATTTTTTCTTTTTCTAATTTTAAGTAGAAATGAAAGAATAATTGTAAAATTATTAACAAATTTGAGTTTGGTGGGGCAGCAAAACATTTTTTTACAAAAATAAAAAAAAATAATAAAAATTAGATCTATTTAACAAATATATATTTTAGTAAATCTTGCATATTTTAGAAGCGCTTGCTTTTTTTGAAAGTATTTTAATCACATTTATCAACAAACATGCCTTCGTTGTAAAATTTTTGTTGTTGTTAAATTATTAATACTTCATGCATGACTATAATTGTTATTTGTAAAATAACTTGTTATAATAAGTATAAAATATTTACTTATCAGGTATAATTTTAGTTACTCGACAGGAATTCTTTTGAGCAAAAACTATATGTATTCTAGGCAATGGAAACGAAACCAAACGCACTTACCTGTTTGCGACTAAATTTAAGTGACGGAAATCCAACGTACAATTACGTTGTTAATTGGTAAACTCTAATACCTATAAGGTCAAATGCTGACGTCGTAGCGACCCGAATTTGTATTCCCCATTTAGGTGCAAACGAGGGTCGTCAGGCGGTCGAAACGACGTCGGCACCCGACGTCGCGTTTATCGCAAGCAACGTATGCGTAACGTAATATGACGTCCAAATGCTGCTTGGGACTGTGTATAAACTTTGATTCAGTACAAGCTAACATCAAACAAAATTTACATGAAAATCGACGACATTTTTTAAGCAATTGATTCATATTTCAACCTACACTTTTAATCCTAAAAAGAACAAAACAAATTATTTTTTTTTAAATATATTATATTCCTTATCCCAAATGTATCTTGTGTCCATCCTTTAAGAAAAATCCTAATATTGTGGACGTTAATATATGGACGGTGTTATGCAAAACCTCTGAAAAATTATATTCTTTGTTGAAAAACGTTCAAAATTAGTAATAGAACGATACGCAAAAATGATTTAACCAACAACCAAAGAATTGCGCCAACTATGATTAGTATTACTAAACCACAAATCGTTATTGCCGCTATCAGAAATTTGCAACAGTGATCTATCCCAAACCTCCCAATTATGGCTTAAACGGTTGTTGCATAACACCGTCCATATGGTATAATGGCCACTAAAAATACGTTCTGAAACCAATGTGCGATGACTCTAAAACGTATTCACACTGACAATAATAGGTAAAAATTGCTCTTTCAGCCGCTGTTGAGAGAGCGAGCAGCACGACATCAAAACATCATCCATCAGTTACGCGCAACGCCAAGAGCGAAAAGTAAAAAATCGCTCTTCGAAATTGGCAAAGACAGAACGAAAAATATACCAGCACATAAATGTCAAAGAGCAGTAAATTGAACTCTGGGATCAATAATAGCCTGTTTGGAGCAACTATGTGCAGAATGTCAATAAATGCGAACTTATAAATGCAAGAAATATTTCAATGATTCATGAAATTGTCCAGCTTTTAGAAATAGTCCAAAAACGCAGAGCTCAGTTCATGGCCATTTACCAGCGAGCTACCTTTTTTTTGTTGATTCTGGAAAAAATTAATTTTCTGATTTTTTAGAGAATAATGTACTTGTTTTTTCCATCTTTTACACGGCAGCTATCATTGGTTAATCCAAACCAAGACTCGTTAAAAAAGTAGTAGTAGTGATGGCGGGTGACCCGTAGGCAAGTTGGTCAGAGCAGGCTCTTTTTGCACAGCTTCAGATCTATCCCTTAACCCACTTTCTGCCCGTCCATTTGATTTCCAGGTAACTCATTGGGTCTTTCTGTTCTCTTTATAAATTCCAGTATGTCAGCCATTTAAAAAAGGGCAAATCTTCTTCGCTCAGGGTTGTTGCCCGAGTGTTTGACACACTCTGCCACGAGCGGCCTTGGCAACTCCTCTTCCTATCCACAGGCTGGTCCCTCAGTCAGTTTTATTTGGTTAGAATAACTATCAACAGACCAAGTCTTTTCATGTCCATTCCAGCAACCATCTAAGTCTGGTCACTCTTGGTCTGTCAGCAACTTGTTCCTGTTTCCCAGAAGTTTGTTAGTGCATGCTGGGCCCAGTTGTTGAGTCCGCTGTATACTTAGCTATCGGTCACGCTCAAAAGTGCTTTCGCATCTGTATCAGAAAAAGGTAAGTTTCTTCATTGAGCTAAAAGCCAATTTATGTGCTCTTTAACCCATAGCAAGCAAGCGTGTGTATGTGTTTTGGAGTCTAGGTACTCTTAAGGGTATTCGAGAGCTTAAGTTACCAGCACAAAGTCTTCTTCAAAGAGTATAGCCCGAAATAATCGTACCGTACATTTCTCTAAAATATCTTCCAATGGTTTAGAGTAGACTTATGTGGCGGTTACTTCGTGAAAACTTAAAATTATAACAAATCTCTCGGGTACACAAGTACCCGAGCTCTTGTGCATCCCACACTACTCTTCATAATTCCAGGTTCCTGGAATATTCGAACTATTCTAATTACTGTTAATCTAGTGTCGCTGGTAATTTGATCAATTTCATTGATGTAAGACTTTCTCTGTTTCGAGATTTATATCGAACTTGCAACTTAAAACAAAATGCTATGCACAAAGTACACGATATTCTTGTTCAATTCTGAAGCTTAATTCAAAACGGCTTTACATATAAATACCCCTATAAAAAGTTTTGTTAATAAAAAAAATTGTTTTGTAATGTAAATTCACTCATTTTGGTTGAGACGTCCTCACAGCGACATTTCCATTGTGAACAAACGCGGCAACCATCTTGAACATATCTTTCTTTTTACTGAATTTTCAATATACAATATACACACACACAAGACTAATCATCTCTGCTAATAGAATGCTAAATAGAAGTATTTTATACCTAGGTACCTGTAAAATGTTAGTAAAAATTTAAGATAGTGTTTGTCAAGGTGATATCAACCATATGAGTAAATAGAAAACATCAAGAGAATGCAAGAGTGTGCGACAGATGAGTATACACGCTTCTGTCTGGACGCTCTCCGCAGTGCCATATATCAATTAAGGTAGTCTACTTTCTCCACGTAAAAATATCTGAGCAACAACACACTGATAGTGTGTCTTATTCACTATGGATATTGCTTGAAAGCTTTTGTTTTGTTTCCTTACACTGTACCGTTTCTTCTTCATTTTAAAAAATATATTTAAGTATAATTTTAAACGAGTTTTGATTCATATAAAAAGCCAAACAAAATAAAGTAAAAATAAGTTTATGAAGAAGGTTTTGTTAAACTTTAATAATTATTAAAATCAGTTAACTTTATAGTAAAGAGGTCCTTTTCTTTGTAATTATAGAAGAGCTAATTGACAATACTTCGAAAACTATTATTTTTAACAGTTGAAAACTTATATGTTTAAGTTCATATGGAAAACTTTTTTATTATTAATTTTAGAAAAAAAAGTTGTTTTTTATAAATGCAGAAGCATCTTTTATAACCTAAAATATAATCATCAGATATCATTTTTCTTATTATTGGGATCGCTTCCTGCCATTTATGTTTCTGAAGTGTTTTGTCAAAAAATAATATTTTTGCCAATATCGAAAGAAGCTATTACGAAAAGCCGACCAAAACTAAGAACCACGTTTAAATATGCAATTATACCCATTAATTTTATGAATTCTAACGTGTTTCGACGGTCGCAACAATTCATTTAACTAGGTTATGTATAACTACAGTTGAATTTGTATTACTATTATAAATATACATTTATTATACTATTATAAATATACATACAAAAAGTTGCAAGAAATCGAAAAGTTTCTGAATAAAACAAACAATCCATTTTATATTTTTAAATCTGTTTACTGCAAAAAAGTTCTAGGGAAAAAAAAGCATAATCCCGAAAAAAATATCACCCTTTAGTTTTTGATGATGATGTAGCCTTGTAGCTAAATACATGAGCTATTAACAAAAAACAAACAAAAAATTTAAACTTTGACATCTTATATCTCGAAGGTTTAAACTTAAAATAATAAATAAATAATAAAGTCTTGCCAATTAGCTTTTCTGTAATTACAAATAAAAGGATCTCTTTACTATAATATTGATTTATTTTAAGATATGTAGTATTCTCCAAATTAAGTTTACTTTTTGATTACATTTTCTACAGAACTATAAAAAACGTTTACTAACTATAAGGTTTAGTTCAAAAGTAGTATTCCTTATTTAATAAAGTTATTTTAATTTCTTTTAGGAAAGTTAGTTTGCTAAATTTAGTTTTACGTTGATATTAGTGTTAGCTCCCGCTAAATTTCGCGGTTGTTTTTACTTTTTAAAAGCACACAATTGGATGACGGACAGAGTACATTTTCGCGCATTTTGTCATGCGCACCAAGAATCAGTGAGATCCTTTTCTACCGCCTCGAGAAAATGGCGTGTTAATTTACTTTCTCCAACATTTACAAATTTCTACACTTGAAAGTGCTCGATTTTGGTGTACTGAAGCATAGAACTAGAAACTTCAGCCCTTCAGCTACGTGGTGCCATCATTAGATCAAGACAGGGGCCCCTTGGAACGTGGAGAAATTGGCTGCAAACTGGTGAGTGCTTTGTTTCTGATTTCCGTTGTGTGGTACCAACAATTAACCTATGGACCTTAATTATTTCGTGATTTCATATCAATATATTTGTCTTTGTTCGCGCTTTCCTTAATTAAAATATATACAGTCCACTGCAGTTATCGTTTTTCTACCTGCGGGCAAACAATTAGCTTAATAAAATTACAAAAATTGTGGTAGATCCTGAGAAAGTGCGATCTTTTTTTCCGACAAAAAGTCTTCCCTCGGCTAAAAAGCCAAATATATTATTTATTTTCAAAAATAATTAAAAAACTGATTTATAAACAAAAAATCAGTCTTTTCTAATGCTCGAACTATCCTATAAAACAACAATACGAATACAACCGAATATAATATTTACTGAAAAATCTACAATGAATTTAATATCTTTAAATTTTAACAAACAACAAAATGACATCCGTGCTAGAAAGATTTAGGAAAATACAATTAAAAACTACTTATTAAAATACACATGCAAAAAATATTAGACAGAAATTTGGAAAAACTGCATGCAGTGCTTATTAAACAAAGGTCTGTAAGGTTAAAATAAACAAGAATATAAAATAAAGTTGGGGTTTTAAAATAAAAGCAAACAACAATAATAAACATATGAACTAAATAAAGTAAAACAGAAAAACGAATAAGACGTAACGGATGTCATAGTGTTGTGTTTGAATGTTTATTAATCAATAATAAAGTTTTAAAAAATGTTTTGTTTGTTTTAAACATGCTTGTGCATTTTTATAAAACAGAAAATGCTCTGCTTAAAATGCACATACCTTCGTCTGTCTCTAAGACGGTGATATTTTGGCAATTGGTGAAATATCCTAATAAAATAAAAATTAAAGTAAATATCAATTAAAGACGTACTGAGCATACTAAAAATTTGTTTTGTAGTGACCATATTATGCTAAAACATCATATTAAGCGACAAAACACACCGACATCTTATATTCAACTATCACAAGTTTTTAAAGATGATCAAGATTACATTTTGGGTTCCTCCAAGGAGTACCCAAAATATAAAAGTAATAAATTGAAGATAGGCACAATTATCCGAAAAAAAAATTTAACCATACGTAAAAAGTCCGAAATAGGAAATACAACAAATTGTAGGAGTATGCGCGATACCCTATTTTGCATGTCATGTAGATGACAAGCGGGCGAAATTGGAATGCCGGGAAGGGTTAATGTTAAGGAATTAACACATTAACTTGAAATTGTACACAAATGTACGCTTAAGGATGCTTAAGAAGCATGGTACAATAATTGAGCTAGATCAGAAAAATTAAAGTGTTCAAAATGAGACACTTTAATTTCCCGAACTAGTGCGGAGTTACCAAGCTTCTTTAATGTACTCAGGCGCACATTCGTGCAAAATATCAGGTTGAAACGTTAATTCCTTGGACAGTTACCGCGGATCGCAGATGCATCATTTTACATAAGGTAGATTGTCAATTTCGCTTTTTTGTAATCTACATGATGTCATGGAAAGCGAGAAGTGACAATCAAGCCTCATCACCATTAGATATGGATGCGCGCTGACATCAATATTAGAAATATTAAAGTAAATCAACCCTTATCTATAAGCACTATAGTCCGGAGCCTAAGCCACGTTTGTCTGCATTTTTGCGTACCGCAATGAAACTTGGCACGATTATAACACAACACTATGGTATTATTTTATGAAGTGGTGCTCATGCAAAACCCAGTGCAGAGCAAAGATACAGAGTGTTTTATTTTTAATTGCATCTATCTTATTAAAATTCTGTATAAAATTTAAATGTAAACCTAGAGCAATGAAACTTGGCACCGATTATAAGGACATATACGTTTATATTTTAAGCAGTAACAAATTATATTGTTTCATTTTCTTCCAAGAAATAAAAAATAATATATATATATTTTTTTAATTTATGATGTGGGCGTTCAGTAGAAAAAATTCCAGGCGGTTAGTTATGCAAGATAACTTACTAAAATTTACAAATTGTTTCTCTTTAAAACAAGTATTGCTGGACTGGTGTGACGTATACAGGGTCGGAGTACAGGGGGGTTCTAATTAATAATTGTAATTTGAAAAAATCTAAAAATATAGAAAGGTATGTAGATTTCTTAGTCGTAACGATATTTTTAATAAATATATAAATAAAATATAAATAAAAAAAGATACTTGGCCTTTATTTATATATTACGAAAATAAAATGAAAATTTTGTTGAACTGATAAAAATACAGGCTGTTTTTAAAAATAAGTTACATTTTTATGATCAATTTACGTAGTTTTTTTTATGACGACGTTACAAATCACTATGGAAAACTCAAAGTCACTACATTACAACAAAACTAGTACAGCTTTCATTTTCTTAAATAAAAACTTTTGTAAAGAGTGTTAAAAAGTAACTAGACAATAAAGTTTTTTCGTCATTTGTTATTTTAGTGCTGAAAATTCAAATAACTCTAGATATGTCAAATAAACATCTCATTGCAATCACTATATTCTCCTTTATAAATCATTTATCGTACTCTATTTTTGTGATAACCGCTACATCATTACCTTTTTCTGAATGTAAATGTGTGTATACTGGGCGACAACAACTTTGCTGTCATTTTTACTGTTTTTTACATTATTTATTTTAGCTACTGCGTTAATAAGAATTTTGCAATGAAACTTGGCACAATTTGTCGGCTTATTACAGGCTATGACACAAATATTAATGTTTTTGTAATTTTGTAATATGCTGAAAGATACAAGGTGATATTAAAAAAATCATGTAAAAAGTAGTAGTCTCAAACTTTGGGTCATACCGGTTATGCAGTTTAAGATACTTTCTGAATTTTACAAGTTTTTAAAACTAGAAGAATGCCTTTCTCACATGGTATACATTGTTTAATTTAGCTTTGTAACTGTAAGAAAATATAGGGTGTTTCTTTTGTCAATATATATATTTTTTTTAATACGTAAAACATGATTTCCAGCACTTATAAAATTAGAAAATATACAGTAGAGAGTTAAACTGTTAATCACCTATGTAGCTGTTAGTTAGAGACTTTAAAATATACAGGGTATTCGAATTAAAGTCGGTAATATTGTTAATAGGCAAAATTTTTATATTTTTTCCACACCAAAATGGTGGAAGAAGAATAAAATTTAACGACGCGTAGGTTATAGTAAAAAAAATATTTTTAAAAGATACACATAGTCTACAGTACCAGCAATCAAATTTTTTTTATATATAAATAAAAGCTGTCTTATATCTTTTTCTTTTTAAGTAAAAAGTTATTAATGAAAAAGTGTTTTTAATAATCCCTGCCGTAAAACCCGCGAATAGTTGGTGGCTCTTCTCGGGTAAAACTAGATTAAGGTGTCAGTTTTGACATATCATGTGAACAGTTTGACGTATTGACTTAATTAATATTTATTTTGGTTTAGAATACTAAATTACCTAGAAATCGATACCCCAAACGACCACTTTATACGGAATAAGATTTGAACAATTTATCCTCCTACCCTAACCCCTCAAAAAAATTTTCCAAGGTTTAATTTCAATATATTTTTTTTAATTTATAAGCTACATACCTATAAGCTTAAAGAAACAAAAAGTGTACGAAAAACTAGTTTTATATTTAATTTATCAATTTTTCCTTTCTCATCTCAAGTACGCCCCTGTATCTTGGCCCTGCACTGGATTCCATCGGAGCACTACTTCTAGAATGGCATTCCTAGGTGTCTGCTACCTCTGTGCCAAATTTCGTCACGGTACGTGAAAATGCAGACAAGCCCCTAAATTTCCGGCTTAGGCCCCGAACTACTATCCTTTTCAATTTTGAAAGAGTATTATAAAAAAAACTAAGATAAAAACTTTTAAAATATACGGAATGCAATAGTTTCACTGGATACGGATAGCGTGATGTATATTTAAATCGAAAAAGAAAAACGCCCTCACGTCCGGTCCGAGGTTCAAGTTTTATTTCGTGACTTATTCGATGGCAAAGCATTGGAATTCGACGTCTGCTTTCATGGACGGGTCTACCTTCTTTTGGACAATTCTATTTAATACAAGGAATATTATTTTATTGTAGCTCTAAAGAAGGTCCAGACCAAGAACCGAAATTTAAGCTGTTGATTTGAATATTAAATACATTGTCCAAAATAGGCAAAAGTTGTTCAAACCATTAAATTTTAGTGAAAACTTAATAAAACTTAGTGGGTTTTACTTTCTCCATCTGATACCTTCCTAGCTAGCCTATTAGCACACGTCAAGTAAAGACATGAAATACCTGCCTTGAAAACAGTTTTTTGTAAATATCTCAGAAACTAAAGCTCTTACGAAGTTAAAGTGTCGAACAATATACATACACACACATACAGACAGATATCACGACGATATTGCTAAAATAAAAATACACCCAAATAACACATTTTGAATATTATCTAAAAAAAATTTTTTTGCTCGAAACTAATGCCGTCTCTGGTCATTGCTACGTGGGCTAGGAAAGTAAAAATATAAGCAACTAAATACAGAAGTTTGACATCAGCAATCAGTCAAATGTAGGTATTACAACAAGTATAGTATATTAAATAACATGTTTTGAGCACGACTCTTTGCACACGACCGAGACACATTGGTGGACTGAGCTGAATGTAAGGGCCACAAGTCCAGCGAGTGTGCAAAGTGGTTTTCAAACGAGTTTTTACTATATGTTTTATACGACTACAAATAAGAAACTCTAATCGTATTTATTTATTATGACAAATTTTCGGAAAACTTCATCACGCAACAAAGGGTTTCTGTGGAGCTCAGTTAAGTTGCGATATTCTATATTTTGACTTGGGTCTAAAAGAATCAAATATCGTTGCCTTGCTTTGATAGTGGCATAACTGGAAATGATAATTTTCAGGAAACGCTTTTTAAAAATAATGACAAAGGCAAATATTTATGTATTTTTTTGCTGAACCTATGCTTGAAATAGACAATAGGAAAATTTTGTGGTAAAAATATTTAATGAAAATGATAAGGGTCACGCAAAACAGGAAACACAAATCGCATTTTTTTTAGTTGTGCCATTATCAAAGCAAAGCAGCGATATAGTAAATCACAGAATTGTGTGCAAAGATGACGTAACGGGCGCCAAATGTTTTCCAGACAACGTGTTTTCAGATTACGTTTGCCGCGCGCAAAACCTCATTTTCTGTCGTAGTTGTATAAAAAAATTATTTTAGAATCCCACAGCACTACCTCATTTGTTTTAGCAGTCACCTTATAGAGGAGCTTCTCTAAGTATTTTATAAATGCCTTTTGACGTTTAAAAAAATATCCTAGTAAATAAAAACCTACAGTTCGTCCTGTCTTTTTTCCAGGAAGGACAACCGTGTGCATTTTGTCCATGGAAATTTATAGCTTTCCATTGATTGTTTGCCGTGTTGTGTAAATTATGTGATTTACGGTGTAGGCGAAGATAGAAATTCACTTTAAAATTTTACTCGACTGAAAAAGCCATAGAAGATAGAGTCAGTGTCACTATACAATAAATATGTTTCTATACTTACTCGTTTAAAAACACATCTGTACAAAAGAGATAATAGTTTAAAACAAACATAATGCAAGGCATTATAAGTAAGGGTGGTTTTTGAGGCAATCTATCGTGAAAAAGCCAAAGAGTGTTCTCGCAAAAAACTTCAAAATTACCTAGTTTTTTACTTTTTGAAATTCTTCTCTTTTCTCTGCATAAATACATAATGATTATTATCATCTCGTTATCTTAAAAAATAATGAAGACGCTTATCAAATCTAAAAAATAAAATCATAAAAAATTAATTTAATGTAAAGAATTGTCCTTAAGGATTAGTTATCTCAAAAGTTAATTTTTGCGATTACCTTCTTTTGGCTTTGCAGGGTAGCAATAGCCTGTTATCAATAATTAGCATACGTGCAAATTATAGGTATAATTATTTTTATATTGGTCGAAAGTTGCCAGCCGTATCGAATTGTATTGATCAAAATTTACTGGTGAAAATAGAAATTTGTTAAGCCGGGTACTCATTCCCGAGCCACTAGTTTATATGGGATCCAAAAAACAAAGACTACTTAAAAAACATTTAAAAGAAGATGCGTGGTTTATATGTTACTAGCCTGAAACAAAATGGCTTTGCCAGTAAGCCCGACCAGTGGCGGATCCAGGATGTCCGGGGGGGGGGGGGGAGGGGCCAAGGAGGGAAAAAACACAAAATATTTTTTTTTTGCGGGATTTAATAAGAATTAGCTTTAAAGTTTACCACTATGTGCAAATAAAATGGGCCGCAGGCGAAAACTTGAGTAAAATCAGTTGATTTTAAATGGTTATTTTTCATTCTGGAATTAAAAATTATAAGTTTTATGCCAAGGAGGGGGGAGGGCCAGGCCCCTCTGCTCCCCCCCTTGATTCGCCACTGAGCCCGACTCGCACAAGCAGCAGCGTAAAAAAAATTGCTTGAACCAGACACAATAACCCAGAGAACATGTATAAGTATTAGGTCATTATTGAAAAAGGGTACCCCTTTCATGTTATCATCCAAAATTAAATTAGTGTTTAGTATATTAGTTATTTTTCTAGTACAAATAAAATTGCCTCGAATATTACTCTAAAGCACTACATTTAGTTTGATGCTGAAGTTGCTATTTGTTGTTAACATTTGTGTAAGACTGGCCCAAACGTCATACTCCGTTATCATGACCGGATAGAGGTTTGCAATCACTAAAATAAAAACCTAATATTATTTTTATTTAGCCGGTTTATAACGTTTTTCTAGGTTGTCCGACGCCTATTCTCCACGTCCTTCGATCCTGACAATCATCTTCTACCAGATTTTTTTGACTCATTGATCTTTGGATTGACTGTTGCCAATCTAGTTTAAGACGCCCTCTTTTTCTGCGCTCTATTGGTTGCCATTCTAGGACCTGCTTTGGTAATCTTTCGTCGTTCATCCGTTGTACATGGCCGTACCATATCAGTGTCTTTTAGTGATGTCATCCGTTATGCTTCCTTCGATTCCCATTCTTTCTTTTATGATTTCATTTCTTATGTGATCTGTTCTAGATATTCTTATTGATCTTCTTATTGCATCCATTTCGATACTTTCCATTTTTGTTTTGTATTTTTCTGTTACGCGACAAGTCTCTATTTCATACAACAGCGTGCTTTTCACCATTGTATCATATATGTTTAATTTTACATTATTTTTTATCTCTCTGCTCCATAAAATACTGTTAAGACATCTTGCTTTTACTATTCTTTTTACCAGTTCTTTACAGTCTGTTCCTGTCTTATCAAATGTGACACCCAAGTATACATACTCATTGCATGGAGATATTACTTGTCCATTGTCTAGTTCTAACTCACTGGATTCGTTTCCAATACATAAGTACTGTGTCTTGTCCACGTTCACTGTTAATCCCCACGTTTGGTATTCTTCCATTAACTTTCTCATCATATACTCCATGTCTTCTTTATCATTAGCCACAATTACTTGGTCGTCAGCAAACTGTAGTTTGTATATGGTAAATCGGTCGTTAAGTTGTATTCACATGCCGTGCACTTTACGTTTCCAGTTTTTTAGAGCTACTGCGATATATATTTTAAAAAGAGTTGGAGAGATATAACATCCCTGTCTTAAGCCTTTTGTTACCAGGAATTCTTTTGAAAGGCGATTTCCAATTTTAATTTTAGATTTTGACCCTTTGTATAGTTCTTTTATCGCTTTTATGTATGTATGATTGATATTAGTCTGCTCTAACACTGTCCATAGTTTTTCTACTGGAACGGTATCATATGCTTTTCGTAGGTCCACAAAGGTAACATGAGTCTCTATATTTCTGGCGTTTCTTTTCTCAATTACTTGTTTAAGACAAAAAACATTATCACTACAAGATCTGCCTGCACGAAACCCACTTTGTTCTTCTTCTTCTTGTTCATGAAAACCATTCTCTATTAGATCTCTAAGACTCCTACCATACAATCTACTTAGAGTACTGGTTACTGAAATTCCTCTGTAATTATTGCAATCCAGCTTGTTTCCTTTTTTATGTATTGAGGATATGAATGCAATTTTCCAGTCATCAGGTACTGGATGTCCGTTTGTGCATTGATTGATAATATATGTGAGATTTTCGATTAGTTTCTCTGATCCATATTTGAGCATTTCAGCATATATTCCTCCAGGTCCGCTAGCTTTTCCGGATTTAAGCTTTTTAATACTATTTTTCATCATTTCTTTTTTGACGATTACTTCCTCTCCGTGTACTTCTATGTCACTCCTCGGAGAGGCTGCCAGATATTCGGGACTCGTTTCCTGCAGCAGTCCCTTGTAGTGTTCTGTCCATTATTCTGGTTTGATGATCTGGATGTTTACTTTTTCTTTTGTTGGGTTTTTTACTGTAGAAATGAATTTCCATACTTCAGAACTCTGCCTACCTCCTACGTGTGTATTTATATCATGACATTTGCGCTCAAACATTTCATTTTTTTCCGTGCGTAATAAATTTCTTAGCTGTCTTCTGGTTTCCCTGTAGATTTCTAGGTCTCTTTGTTCTTTAGTACTGTATTTTTTCCGTCCATTACATCTTCCTGCTATTTCTATTATCTTGGTATCCAACAGCTTCGATGCTTGCTTCCTTCAAGCTTTTTATTATGTTTGTATATATCTCTTCAAATGAGTGTTCTGTGTTTATTAATTTTTTATCTAATCGGTTCTGATACAATCTTTGAGTACTTTCGATTTCTAGACTTCTAAAGTTGTATTTTTGATTGTCTTCGATGCATTCTAGGTTTTCATTTTCTCCAATACTTTCGTCCTTATTTGTTTTTCTTAGAGGGAATAATATTTTTGCTTTTACCAGATCGTGGTCAGATCCACAGGTAACACCACGAAGTGCTCGCACATCATACCATTTTAATTGCGAGTGTTGTCCACCTATAGCATAATCAATGATTGATTTCAGATTTCTTCTTGGCTGAATCCAGGTATATCGATGAATATTCTTATGCCTAAAAAAACCATTATTTATTTATAGGTTGTGGGTTTCACACAATTGCATCAGTCTCAAGCCATTATCCTAATATATCATACGAATTTCAACATTATATTGCTCTATAAGTCTAGTTTAATGTTTATATATATAAGTATCGCCGTCTGTTAAAAACGAATATTATTTCCTAATTTTTTTATAAAATATCATTTTAAACGCGTACCCTGGTAGAGTGTCATTACCGCTATCATTTTGTAATTCCTAAATCTCTACCGCTAGAGGCGCTTTAAGCGAGCGCGCGCGAATTGTTCTTATTCCTTCAACATCTCTCAATACAGATCGCAACGCCTGAGTAAAGCCATATCTGTTCTGTGCAGTTTTTAGCATTAATATGTGCATAGGTTAGCTGGTCCAATCATAAGTGGTAATCACCGTTATCAGTAAAGTAAGGCAAACAAAATATATTTATTTCCCATTTTATACTACAATATATTTATTTTCCATTTTATACTACAAAATTTATTACCCAGAAAGAAAAAAGCAAAAACTCTTTTTACAAAACAAGCGGAGCGATAAAACATACGTATAATCATTTTCGTTATCATCATCATCATTATCAATTTTAATTTAAAGTAATATGCTCACAGAAAACGTATACGGGATGCCATTATGAGTATTTAAAGTAAATTTTTGAAAAAATCCTTCGACACATTATTTTTATTTTCTTAAAATATTTATATCTATCGACTCCTAGTTGGGGTAGCTTTGACCTCTTGACTTTAGAGAGGGAAAGTGGGTCAAGTGATACCTGGTTTAAAAGAGTTTTTTCTATTCCTTTACAGCATTGATATTATTTCAAAAATAAATAGATTAGTTTTTGAGATATTCGCAATTTAAGTAAAAAAGTAAGACTGACAGCTTACTATTTTCTTACAAGTAAATTACTACAATTAGATTTGGCAATTTTTTTTAAATGTTTTTTTTTTTTATTTAAACAATGTATTTATGTAGGTAAACTTTTTCAAGAGATGTGTATTTATGTCTCAAATTTACTGGGTACTTCTTTTAATTTAAGGTTTCGATATCGCGCTGCGAACCCCGAACAATGCCGTCCACATTAGCGAATAGATCGCGTTCGTTGATCGATGCTCGTGGTTCGTTAATGAGTACCCGGCTTTACATTTCAGTTTTATGAAACACTATGTCTTTTTTCGTAATAATTTACTTTAACAAACACTTTTTTTAATGTGTTTTATAATAACTTTTTGATTCTTAAAATATTACCAATAAATAGTTTCCGTCTTGTAAACAGTTTTTAGCTCACACTACTACTATACTATCGTAGTGTGAGCTATGGTGATCCTAATTTTTTCGAGAAAAAAGAAAGTGCTCCAATTTCAATTTTTTTTTTATAAATCTTTGCGTTTCAGATGATTTTGAAACTTTTTTGTTGCGCCGTCTCTCTGTCTGTCTGTCTGTATGTCTGTCTGTCTGTAACGACCAACGCGCATAACTCAAAAACCGCTTATCCGATTTGAATGAAATTTGGTACCTAGGCTGGCTCCTGGGCCGTGATGGTCCCATTTAAAAATGAACAAAATCCACTGCAAGCAAGCCAAATAAAAGGGTGGGGGTAGATTTAAAAAATTAGAGTTTATGTGAAAATGTGGCGGGTGTGATATCAAACGAAAGGTAATTAAGTCTGGAGTTAAACAAAATTAATTTTAATTTATTTTAAAAAAGGGTGGGGGTAGATTTTAAAAACTAGAGTTTAAGTCAAAACATGGCTTGTGTGGTATCAAACGAAAGATAATAGAGTCTGGAGTTGAATGAAATATATTTCAGTTTTTAGTTATATTAGCTCACACGTACACTATAACTATAGTACCTAGTGTGAGCTTAGGTGCCCATAGATTGGCAGAGTATTTTTTTATTGATCCATTATTAATTACAATCTAGTCACAGTAGAAGATTTAGCCTTCTTCTTTTATCATCCTAAATTTTTATAGATTGTCACATTACCTCAGAAATAACCCTATCCCACTCCCTATTTTTCTCTATGAATGAATGAATATGAATATAAAGATCACTATAACTTATAACCTAATACACGAGAGAGAATTCTATATTTCTTAGTACTTTGTTTTGGAGTACGTCTAGACCGGCTCTATCACTTGTTGGTAGAAAATTTTACTGTATACGGTCAATTTTAAATTCTTTGCAATCTATTCTTTGCAATCTAATTATGTATTTTTAATTTTTTTTTTAAACTTTATAAGATGCTCTTTTAATGTTACTGGAACATGATTATTAGAGTTATTGGTAAAGTGAACATGAATTGCTTTTATTTTATTTAGTCTAATGTGCCAACTTATTTTCCACGTGTGGATTAGAGTTACGGCATTGTAGTTTCTTTGTAGATTCCTCCTTACTTTTTCCAACTGTAATCACGCCTGTGTCATCTGCAAAGGTTAAAAATCGTATCAGTTTTCTGGTATCGGAATATGGCAGGTATACATTATAAAAAACGACCCAGCACTTTCGTGTAGCACTACTGGTCTTAATCATTTGCTATTTCTTTTGTACTGGAGTCAAAACTAATCAAGTAGAAATGGAAAAGCTAGAAAAATCCACAGAACAAATATTTCAGTATTAAGCTGCAACTTTTATATAGGTGGGTGTAAATTTTTGCGCGAAATATGCAAATTTTAATTACCTTTTTATTGGCTGCTCCAGCAAAGCGGAAAAAAATTGAAAAAATATGAGTTATTTTTCCATTGAGAGAACTCGTCCGCTCTGGTCGTCGGTGAATATTTGTGAGCAAATCTCAATGGTCATATCAATATTTAAATTTTAATTGAAAATTGTTAAAAGCGACTTTAGATACATCTATATTTTTTTATGTTTTACAAATAGTCAGGGGCCATGGTGTTTTTTGGGGGCTTTTTATGAAGATTTTATTACAACTGTTTTAATCGACTACTAATTATCGAACTTAGACTGCCTGGCCGTTAACAAAGTATCAAAATATTTTTTTAATTCTGAACGGCTTAAGCTAGAGCAATAAAACTTGCGGCACATATCGGCCTTCAAGGATTGATTCTTAAGCTTAAAAAAATATTAGATAATGCTCGTATATATGGCTCCTAGGGGGCAAATTGTTTTTAGATTATCCGTTATATCTTCTACATTGTTGCACTTGCACAACTAGTTACTAGAAGATTTGTAATTGAAACAATTATGAACAGGTCTATTATATAAAAATTGAAGCTGGTAACAAGGCCCCTTTTTATAGGGAACTTATCAGAAAAAAAAAAACATATTTGACTTAAATTCTGTCCTATGTAAAGGAGAACGGGCGCGGTGGACCCCTTCTTAATTTTGTATATTTTATACATTGCCCTAGGCCCCTAGGGGCTGTAAGGGGCCAACATCTTATTTTAATATATATCACAAAATGCAAACATTTAAATTTTTTGGGGCGGTCCCTATATAGGTGCTATAAATTTCACCAATCGAGTAGTTTGAGCAAATGTAACCATTGTCAATATATTTTGCCACACAAATTCGCTATTTTTGCATTTACAATGACATTTGAATCAACTGCTCGGCCGCTCGCCAAATGTTTGCGTTTTGTGATGTATGATTCATCCAAGTGATGAAAAGAATATATCTAGAGTAAGTGATTAAGAAATGGGGTTAAAATAAGATGTTGGCCTCTTACAGCCCTCAGAAATAAAATATAAAGTGGCGTGACGCTAGGCTTCCAGGATGCAGAGAACCTAGTCTCAAGCTCTTCTAGGCCACCACAATTATATAATCTAAAGCAGGATGATTGTAAGTGTATTGATAGAGTTTTAACAAATAACAAAACTTTCATTTATTTAGTCGTTCTTTTACATTATTTTTGAGAAATAAAGTTACTTCTTGTAATTTGTGTTTTTACTTGTACTGATTTGATGCAGGTTGTTCTAATTTTTGTTTTCTTGAGATACTCTCACAGTTTTTTTCTACGGCACACTGTCATACGCCTTTTAGAGTTCGCATAGAGAACGTTACCTCTTTATAAAAAAAAATATATTTAATATTTGTATTATTGTATATAGAATTAATATATTGTTATTATATGCAATACTCTATTCTTCAAAGATATTCTGCTCAACTAGGCACTTTTGGAAAACACTTAATTTTTTGTATATGCCATATTAGTATTTAAACAATTTTGGACGAATGTTGCCAGGCCCTCAATAAATATTTTATTTCATATTTTAATGTTTGGTGAGGGGCAAAGATTATAGAATCTCGGTTTTTGAATTGCTGGTATTTCCTTTTGACAAAAGTTTGACAAAGTATTTAGTCCATTCATAGTTAATGGGCGTTATGATTTTTTTTACAGATTTTTTTGTTTTTCTACCCAGTTCTTTTTTTTTTTTTATCTAAAATTGTGGACACTATAAAAGGGTTTTAAAATAAATGGAAATAAACTCCCTGAAGTCATAGAAGCGCCACAGGTAAAATGGCGATCATTTTCTACTTGAACTGAGATTTAAATCCAAAGATTGTCCAAATATATGGCCGCCTAATACCGATGGAAAATGGGTAATTTAACCTGATCCATTAAAAAACTTGTTAGCAAACTTTTTATACATTTAGTGGATGCTAAAAAAATATGTTTCAACAAAATCTGTTTGTTTTAATGACCTGATTATTGACTTTCAAAGGTAAAATTAAAAGCCCATTAAAAACACATTTAAAATACTACCTGTCCCAGAACGTCATTACATTTTTTCTTCAAATTAACTACACAATTTTAAACAAATACGGAAGATAATATTTTTGGTTTATATTTTACCTATTCTTAGTAAATCATATGTATAGTGTCCATATACAAACTACGTAAAAAATTAAGGTTAATGAGATTTTTAACTTACAAAAAATCGCTTCGCTAAAAATCCCTAGCAGCACATGGTTTTTACTGCGCTAAAAATAAATGTTTAGACCGGCGCGGATTTTTCGTTACTTTTGCAGTTGGTGTAAGGAATGTTTAATGTTTCTTTGGATTCTTGAGCAAGGCAAAAAAGGCAGATGGTATACAGCTTAAAACTATTTTAGTACCTTGATCCAGTTGTATGCCACCCAAATCACTGTCCGAAACTACAGGAGTGCCTGTACAGCTAAAGCTTGTAATTTCAAATGACGTTGACTTAAAGTAATGACCGTTAGTAATATCAGACTCGAAAATTTTCAAATTAACGCACTAAATAGAGAAACCAAAATGTAAATTAGCAAGAAAAACTTAGCCTATTACACCAACTAAAAGAAAGTTCGTGTCCGCTTGTGTAGCGGTCCTGCTTCAAATATAGCGCTGCTATGACGACAGCTTATATTTGACGGGACTGCCTCGATCAGGCGGCGCACAATGGTTTATCCCTTTGAAAAAACTATGCATATTCATATCCAGATTTTTTTTAAAATATTTCGATTTTTTTGTTATGAAATGTCCCCTTAGTATAAGCCTATAATTTTTTTTATATTTATTTTGAATTATGGAAAATTGGACTAAAGTAAAATTTTGTATTTATTTTTAATTTTTTTCTCAATCTGCAACCCGTCTTGTTTCCAAACCAAAACCGCTTTCTCAATTTTCCTTTTTCTTTTTTATCTTTAGTGCGTATATTTAGTAGTATTTTGTAAGCTTAAAAAGAAAAAAAAGTTTCATCTATAATTTCAAAAAAAAATTAAATAAAAACTATGTTATTTTAATGTATGCAAAGTTCTGCATATAAAAAGTTGTCTTCCCGCAGCCTCCCGCAATGAGATTTTAGCTCACACATATACTATACTATAGTAGTGTGAGCTATGGTGATCCTAATTTTTTCGAGAAAAAAAAAGTTGCTCCGATTTCAAAAATTTTTATATATCTTTGCGTTTCAGATGATTTTGAAACTTTTTTGTTGCGCCGTCTGTCTGTCTGTCTGTCTGTCTGTCTGTCTGTATGTCTGTCTGCCTGTATGTCTGTCTGTAACGACCAACGCGCATAACTCAAAAACCGCTTGGCCGATTTTAATGAAATTTGGTACCTAGGCTGGGTCTTGGGTGGAAATGGCCCCATTTAAAAATGAACAAAATCCACCGAACACAAACCAAATAAAAGGGTGGGGGTAGATTTCAAAAATTAGAGTTTATGTGAAAATATGGCGTGTGTGATATCAAACGAAAGGAAATTGAGTCTGCAGTTAAATAAAATACATTTTAATTTATTTAAAAACAAAGGGTGGGGGTATATTTTAAAAATGAGAGTTAAGTGAAAATATGGCGTGTGTGATATCAAACGAAAGGTAATTGAGTCCGGAGTTTAACAAAATACATTTCAATTTTTAGTTATATTAGCTCACACGTACACTTTTGTGTTTTTAAGGGTGGGGGTAGATTTCAGAAATTTGAGTTTAAGTCAAAACATGGCTTGTGTGGTATCAAACAAAAGGTAATTTAGTCTGGAGTTGAATAAAATATATTTCAATTTTTAGTTATATTAGCTCACACGTACACTATAACTATAGTACCTAGTGTGAGCTTAGGGGCCCATATATTGGCAGAGTATTTTTATAGTTATAATCTACAATGTCTTATTTTTATGACTGCATAGGTTGCAGCTGCCAATATCTGCCTATTTGTGAATTAGGTTTTTAAAATTGTTGCTTTGTTATTCAAATATACTAGAAATACACACAATAAACGGCTTTTGATTGCTGTGTTAATATGGATATATTTATATATTTTGATGTATTTATTTATTTTCTATTTATCAGTCAATATATGAGTTTGTTATCATTACTAATTATATATTTTAAGATGTAAAGTACAGGGTGACCGTATATAAAGTTCCACTTGGAAAACTTTTTTGGTTTGGCAGAAATAGGTAAATCAAAAAGTGAATTACACACGAAATTATGAATATTTTTATTACAGTTTCACTTTTTTTTTTAAGTCACACCTTACACGCAAGACGGCCATTGGATCCTCATTTTAATAGATCTTTGATGTCAGCTTGTCTTGAGAGAGCAATTTGTTGAACAAATGGCAATTATTTTATATTTGTCACAAGAACCGCTTAAGAATACAGGATGTCCTGCTGCAAAAAAGGACCTCGCATCCTGATAAGTGTGATTAAGGAAAAAACTGAAAATGTGTAAAATGAGTAATTTAATTTTTGAATTATCTTTATCTGACAAGTAATAAAAAAAAATCCATGTGGAACTTTCTAAACGGCGACCCTGTACATAGGTGGGATATTTTTAACATAAAAAGTTTTTTTATTCTTGTGAAAAATAAGAGTTTAAGATATAAATTGTTGGTTTACTTCCTATTGTAAAAACTAAATGGCTCTGTAACGAAATAGCGCGTATCAAAATGGCGCGTATTAAAATAGCGCGCTCATTTGAGCGCGTGTTCAAAATAGCACGTATAAAAATAGCGCGTGTTCAAAATAGCGCGTATCATAACGGCGCGTGATCAAAATAGCGCGTATCATAATGGCGCGTGTTCAAAATAGCGCGTATCAAAATGGTGCGTATTCGAAATAGCGCGTATCAAAATGGCGCGTATTTAAAATAGCGTGTGTTCAAAATAGCGCGTCTTAAAATAGCGTGTCTAAAAATACCGCATTTTGAAGGGTCGCCATTACAAACGTCGCTGTTACCAAATAATTCGAGTAAGGGGTCACTTTCTAACATATTTTTTGAAAAAAAAAAACTTTCCTGACTTTTTTTCCGGGATCCTAAAGGGTGTAACCAAACTGAACCGAACTGAACCGATTCAAACCCCACCGAACTGAAATGAACCGAAACAAACCGAAACATTTTTTCAAAAAATTATTTCCCTAAATTAGCTTACCGATCCTTATTTTCGTAGGTTTCTATTCTAACCTGTGACTGGGGGACATTTTTTGTTGGTGAAAAAGGTCAGGGAGTTAATGGAAAAAATGATTGGGTTCGGTTCGGTTCGGTTCCGTCCGCTTCGGTTCGGTTTGGTTACACATCCTCTAGGATCTCGGAAAAGAAGCCAGGGAAGTTTTTTTTTGAAAAAATATGTTAGAAAGAGACCCCTTAGTCGAACTATATGAGTTGTGTTAAGTATAGCAAGCCATCGGTTTATTTAACGGTTAAGTAAGTATAACTTATCGGACCTTGCTCAAACTGTTTAGGTGAATATACCTAAGCAGACCTGATACGCGATATTTTGTACACGCGCTATTTTAATACGCGCTATTTTGATACGCGCTATTTTGATCACGCGCTATTTTGATACGCGCTATTTTAAACACGCGCTATTTTGAACACGCGCTATTATGAACACGCGCTATTTTGATACGCGCTATTTTGAACACGCGCTATTTTGATACGCGCTATTTTGATCACGCGCTGTTTTGAAAAGCCCTGTTTTGATACGCGCTATTTTGATACGCGCTATTTCGTTACAGAGCCAAATATATTGATTTGTTTACTTTTGACCACACTAAATAAATTTATTAAATATATAGGAATAAGTAGGCGACATGAAATTGCCAGATTCCTCAAGGGGGGGGGCTAAATAATATTTTAACAAAAATGATAGTACTTTATGTTTGATTCCACAAGGAAATTTAAGGGACTGCAGGGGCCTTGGAACAAGGGACCATCCAGGCCCCTCCCCTTAGTACGCCTATGTTATAACACAAAGGACGGCGGAAGTAGTTTTTCAGAAAAAATAGTCATCAATCAAACTAGTAACAATGGTTACTAAGTTAGTAACCATTGCTAGTAATATTAAGTAATTATTTACCTTTTTATTTATATTACACAATTTTTACCCCACACCCTGCAAGGGAGAGGGAGGGTGGAATTGGCTAGAATAAATTGGTAATTATGTGTTGAATATATGCACAAAATTTAAACTTTATCTGATAAATACTCTAAAAGATATTTACTTTTTTCCGAAATTTAACCATTTTAAACCACTGTGTTTTCGCGAGCTTCTGGGTTCGAGTCCCACTTAACGCATGGTTGTATTGTTATGTCTAACAAGCTATTTTCGACGCAAAAACTTTGGCAAAACTGGGCGATTGATCCTAGCACGGATGGAAAAAGTCCAGTATAAAAAACAAAAATAAAAAACTAAAAGAAAATGTGCTCTAAAATACATTATAAGCTTTATAAGTTTCATAATGGATTGATCACATCCAGAGAATAAATAGCAGCAAAGTACTAGAAAGAGAAAGAGCAAGAGAGACCTAACGAATCTCGAGGAAGATTTAAGGTTCATGCGATTAAGTAAATAAGAGAGTTCCTGGAAAAGTAAAAACCATATCCCCCATATACTAATATATTCTTCCTGGACTAATACAAGGGCACCGAAATGTGCAAAAATATTTTAGTAGCTGGGAAATTTGAGAAAATGGTCTAGATTTTTCTCAATAAAATTTTTAAGAGCAGCTAAATCAAAAATTCACACACTTTATGGGCAAAACATAGATAATAAAGTGATCGACAGTAATCTAAATATTCGTGATTGGAATTGAAAAATGTTTTATTTTCCAGAATACTAATTATAACGTTTTCCTAAATTAGATAATAAGTCAACGTTACAACCCTCGTTTCTTTCAAGTACACCACCACGAACAAGATCTTCGTGTACATAATTGTCGGCGGGTCGAATGGACCGGGACCACATAAATCAAATACGAGGCAGCCTCTAGCGGGGCGCCAGACTGGTTGTATAATGCACAGGGGCGGATCAAGGTAGTAAAAAAGATAAATAGCCGGTGTTGTTTGTCAGAACAGCAGGCATTATCGCCGCCCGCCGTCTGATACGATAGAGCTATAGGTTATCCTCCTGCTGCGTCGACAATCTGGATGATCCAATTAATAATGACAGAAATGATTTATTGACAAGTTTTTTACACAAACAAAAAAGTTTTTATCAAACAATGAATGAATGTAGTTTTGTAGTTAGGTGTTATGTTAAACAACCATCCAGAGTCTTCAGACCCACACGATCACTTTACAAAGCAGAAAGGACCGAAATAAGAAGCGAGTGACATTCGCGACGGGAGCCATCGTCTGATTTACAGACGTGTCTAGGCTGAATGCGATAGGTTTTTAATTTTTCTTGAAGAACACCGACTTTTGATGGAGTTGTTACCTACCTACCCAAGCTGACATGTACACCATAAAAGCTACTGTTGAGAAGAAACGGATAAGAGGATAATAAAGAGGGAACCATAAATCTACTTAGACAGTCAAGTAGCACTGAAAGCATTGCATTATGGTAGCTCCTAGTTGGACTGGACAAGGTCTAACCAATACAAAAACCACCAAGCTCGGGTGAAGTCCAGCCCATATGGGCTCCCTACCAAAGAAAAGGCCGATAAATTGGCCAAAATGAGATCAGAGCAAAGTTTTGTCAATTGTAAACCCTGTGAAAAGAGTAAACACAGCGGCAAAGAAGAATCTCAGGAGCTTTAGCATTTTGAAAACAACTAGGAATATTCTTAAACAATACAACGTGTATTCATTTTGATTAAGACGTATTACTAACATTGACAAATTAATATATATGCAATCTTTTATGCTGGCTGGTGAAGTAGGTGCTATTAAAGCTGATTAAGCCGTACCTTCTTCATTAGCCAACACAAAAAATGCAAACATAATTTAATAAATAATAAATATAAAAATACAAATTGGATGGTTCTAGAAATCTAGTTGTTTTTCAAAATTTCTCCAAACAATTGACAAAGGAGAGTTAAAAATTGTGTCCCAAGGATTACCAAATAAATTATCAAAACGCTGACATTAGAGTTATCTAAGTCCTGACTTCTTTAATACCATCAATAGTTTTCAACCTACCAATAAATGGCTCGTGGCATAAATTTGATAATGAAGAAAATGACAGAACGTAAGGAGACTTAAAAACTGTATGTCCTGATTTTTACCCCATCAACAGGTTTCAACTTGCAAATAACTAAGGCTCCTGGCATAAATGTGATAATGAAGAGAATGAGAGAACATAAAAAGACTTAAATACCGTATTACGAGGATGACCAATAAATTATAAAAACGTCGACATTAGAGTTATCTAAGTCCTGATATCTTTAACACCATTAACAGTTTTTAACTTGCAAATAAATACGACTCCTGTCATAAATTTAATAATAGAGAGAGTGAGGGAACATCAGGGAGTAGAAGTTATTGTCTTAGTTACTTAAAATTTTAAGAATTTAGTTTTTAAAATAAGTAAAGCAGTATTGACAAAAAGTGTACTCAACCTCTTTCTTGGAAGAAATTTATTTCATTTATTTCAGAACAAAACGCATCTTAATATATACCACTGCAATTTAAGAATAATTTAAAGTTTTAATCAGTGTAACAAGTAATAACATCCATAAACTAAAAAACAATAAGAAAGCACTGCAGCAGGCAAGCAGGCAAGATAATAACGCTGTGTAGCGCGGCTTATTGTGGGGTGTGTAAAGCCCTTTGTGATGTTCTTTTAATAAAGGAAACAAAACTTGGGTAATAAGAAACCTAGATTAAGGTCACTCGCATAAGATCGACAATGAAAAAAGTTAAATAGAATGAAGCTTTAGTTAATTCAGTAAATGTTACTTTAATTAGCAGTCCTTTGAAATTTTACCATTCAAGTACTAACAGTGTAAACAGTCTTAATACTTAAGAAAACTAGGGAAAGCAGGAAAAAATAAATTAATTTAACAGAAAGAACAAGAAGAGATATTATACACGCTTTCAAAGTATTATAAGCAGCAGCGAAAAAAGCAGGAAATGGATACCAAGCAAAATGTATAAAAGATAACAACAAAACCCATAAAGTGCCACCCGAAGATCAGTTAATAAAGTTATATACTTTTGAAGGTGTTAGTGATTTCATATATCCTCAATCTCAAAGGAGGAGGCACTAAATACATTGTTTACTGGGATGCGTCAGATGAGCTGAATGTTTGATATGTTGAAGGCCAAACCTTCCTGATATGTTTTACAAAAAGAATTGGGGGGGGGGGGGTCATAGGATTCGTTTTTGAGCTATACTTATTTAAATGCGCTCTAATGAAATATGGAAAAACATGACTTTTTGTAGTTTTTTTTGTAATAACTTATCGTCAAATAAAAATAAAAAACCGCCATTAGTCTTGTTTTATTAAAAAAAGAGTCCTTTTAAGAATTTTATTAATTTTTGACATATAGTTTGCGTTACATACCAACAGAGTAGGTAAAAATAATTATAAAAAAATAAAGGAAAAATACCTGAGATTTATTAAATATAAAGAGAGGTCTTATGTTCTGAAATATAAAAAATAAGTATTTTTTTATAAATAAGAATAAGTTATACAGTGATAGTAGCTATTTTCGGGAAATTAGGTACACACCAATGGCCTCGGTATTTTTGAAAAGAAAAATGGTTCATCACTGTTTTTAATAAAAATTATTTTTGAAATCTAGAAAAGATGATTGTAACTAAAAACTGAAATAAATTTTAAAAATTCTTTAGTCCAAATTAAGATGTAGGTACTCATATAAAAAACAAAAAAGTCTGCCTGATTCCTTTAGCAATTATAAAATATTTAAGAAAATAAGCATCTTAACATGTTTTGAAAAAGAGGATATGAATTCGTAAGCTGATATTCCCAAAACAATCAACTTTATTGGAGAAGGGGTTGTCATTACCGTTTTACAATCTGCACTTTAAAAAATAGGTCTTTCATTGTTTAGATTTCCAGGAAGCATTTTGAAGACTCGTTATAAACAGAGCCCTTAGTGTAAATTTAATCCAGAGTCTAAAATTAATCCGCGTGGGTTGATTTAATTAAACAGGTTGCTTCGCTTGTATAAATGCACTAAGATAACAGAAAATTTACTTAATTGTGCAAGAAAATCAAATGTTGCTGCTTGTTCTTGGATAACATTGTTCTCTTATTGTAGACCTTTTGAGTTATTACACTGAAAAATAAATGAATCCATGACGGATCTTATTCTAGCTAGCCTATTAACACACTTCAAGTGAATCCATGATATATCAGCCTTGAAAACAGTTTTTTGTCAATATCTCAGAAACTAAAGCTCCACGAAGTTTTTCTTTATAACACAAATTATTGAGCAAAATGCAGAGTGGAATCTTTGTTTATTTTAATTGTTTAAAAGTTCTAGTTCATAATAGACAAATAATACAAAACTGTTTTTTGCCTTCGGGATTCCTAGGAGAAGAAGCGCCAGAGTCGCGAAACAAGTTGTGCAAGGAAGATTGAGAAAGCCATGCAAGAAAGAACAGTAGAACTAATACTATTATCTTCTTGCGCCATAGAATCATCAGAACAGGGACAGTACCAATGACGACGGTGAGGCTTACGATATCTTAGACTCATTTTTTAAAGATTTTGGATTAGATTCCATTCCAGTCGAATCAGTTAATTCAGAATTAGAATTTTAGATTATGATAAGGTAAGATTACTCTTGTGTATCTAATTTTAACGGCAAATACAAATTTAAATACATCACATGGGTGTTTTTTAATTTTTTTTAAAAATTCAATAAAGTGACAGAAGTTTTTTTACCCAAATTTAATTTTTGTTTAAAAAACATACCCTTTAATTTTGGTTAACAAAAACAAGAGACTGTTTGGACTGGGTTCATGACCAAAATATGTCTAATATATCCCATAGTGCACTCCTGTAACTTTAAACATCTTATATCTTAAAAACAGATGTGTGTTGACCCCCATGTTATATAAACTATTTTCTCGTAAACAACCTCCTCTATCACCTGCTGCACTATGGCCCCTAAGCTATGGGACACCCTGTATAGATAACATCTAGGCACCCTCTTCTGGTCAAAACAGTAAACACCCTCTTCTGGTCAAAACAGTAATAATAAAAGTCAATTTTTATTTTTTGCTTTTTTTTTACTATTTTAAATATTATTAAGCACAGTGGCGGCTCGTGACAGTAAAGTTTGTGAGTTCTGCCGATAGGGTATAAAAAATGCTATTTGTTACAATCTCCAGATCACGTGTCTATTAGAAAATCAAAAATCATTGTGACACAATTATACAAAAACAAACAACAAACACGACCATAACCTCCCGCTCATGCGTTTGGCGTCTTCTTAATAAATAAATGCGCCCGCAAACACGCAACGCTGAGCCCGCCCGCCCGGAATGGTACTGGAACTGCAAGTTTTGCAGCTCTATTTTTGCCTAGATTTCGTTATCTAAACCAATGAGCAAGTGCGGTGCGGGGCGAAGGAAGGGGATCCTAGCCAAGCTACGTTGTGTTGCAATTTAGCAGCGCAACAATGCCAATAACTTCATTTGACCGACTGTGAAAGGCGGCATTCGGCGACGGCGTGCGGCGTCATACTCAACACACGTACGCGATCTGAAGGTCTACTATACCAACACCGGACCGAAAATATACTACTATTCCAATAATTTTAGAAATAAAATAATTATATTAGAAAAATAGCAGCGGTTGAAAAATAGTCAAATAATGTGAAAATTTTGGGGGTTCTGCAGCTCTGCAGCCTTTATGCACTAGCCGCCCCTGATTAAGCAAGACTATTATTATTTTACTCTTTATTTATTTGTGGCTAAATAGTCCATAAAAGTATGGCCACCTAACAATCTACAATAAAATGGTTAGACTTAAAATTTAACCTAATTGTAGTTAGATTCACCCAATGTGATGATTAAAGCTAGTTTGGGTTTATATATCATAAGATAATTGGTCAAATAACTATAGATCTTTATGTTACAACAATGAGTTTGTAGCCAATTCAACTATTTCTGGCAAATTGTTGATGAACAAATATTTTTAGTACATTCAACCCAGCATTTTTTTTGCAGTGTACATACAAGACAAAAGGTCAAGAAGTATAATTTAGAGGATACAATTTGTTAATATTTGCTTCCAACTAAGTGAAATTTTCAGTTGTTTAATTAAAGCTCTAATTAAGTACCTATAAATTTGAAGGGATGCTTAATATATTTGGTTTTTTTTCCTATTATACAGGGTGTAATTGAAATAACGCACCAAACTTTAAGGGGGTGTAAGAAAAGATAAAACAAGAAAAAAATCCTATTACATTTTGCATTAAACCTCTTTGCTTTTTATATACGGGATGTCAAAAATAACATTTCTTTTCGATCTTTTTTTATAACTATCTTAAAAATAACAGAACATCGAAATTTTGTGGAATTATTTACTACAGTAAATGTAATAATTAGGTGTTGAAATTCTTTAAATAAAAATACTTAAAGTTATTACCCAAAATCTGCTTTTTTTCAACAACTTTTTATTTAAAGAATGTAAACTGAATTCAGTTAAACGTAGAAACTTTTTTGCGGGATTGCCGGCTAGCTTTAAGATATGGCAGATATCAGTTAGGGTAAATCAAATTTCCCTAGCAACTGCTAAAAAAATTATGAAGAACACTAACTGATCTATTTGTATTATTACGACATAAAAAAATTCTTCTAGTTTGCACACATTTTTTATTAGTTTTAAGTCAAATTATTGAAAAAAAAATATTAAAATTGAAGTATTGACAAACGCGAAAGGTTTTAAATGAGTTAGTTAATAGTAGTTCAGATGGAAGTGAATAATACCAAATCCCTGCCAAATTATCATCACTTGCCAGTGTGACATGTTTCCAACTCACCCCAATCAAAAAACGTCAAAAACTGTGACAATCAGTGGAATATATTAGGGGGGGCCTTGGGGGAGGGCCCCCCCCCCCGATCCAAAGATTTTTTTAGATATTTTCCATATATTTCATGAATACAAACATAAAATAGCATAAAATACGGCCTCATGAGGTCTCGGCCCCCCCGAAACTGTCTCGCCCCCCCCCCGAAACTTTTTTCTATATACGCCACTGGTGACAATTATTTGACTGGTTCTGTATACCGGAGATGGTTTCCTGTTTATAAAACAGGGCTGTCTTTGAAGAACGATGTTTTATTTATACTTTTGGTTCAAATCCGATGATAGCTATTTTATGAATGATACTTGAAGTTTGGTAGGTTTATAGGATTCTAGTAATACAGAAATTTAACATAATTTTTATTACAAAAAATCAATATGAAGGATATTTTATTCATAAACTGATTTGCATTAAACTTCGTGCTGCTTAACGTTACATAATATAATTTTTACTCAAACCTAAAAAAATCAAAATGGCGGATTCAAAATGACGGACTTTCCGATTTATGAATCAATATGTATCACTCAATACAATTTTTTACGTAAACTTAAAAAAATCAAATATTAAAGGAATTTTCAGCTGACTTATGTACGTATCAAATTCTGAACTTTTAGTTATTTAAGGACATAATTTTTAACTTGAACTAAAGAAAATGGTGAAAATTTTTCTTTCTAAACCGGTTTGCTTTAAAGTTAAATCCTCGCGGTGCAAAAAGTCACGTAATCACTTTTTATACCGCATTTTTTTTCATCAAGATGATTAAGTAACAAATCAGTGATAAAATAAAAAGTTAAAAAAAAACTTATATCAGGAATAAAAAGTTAAAAAAAACCTAAAAACTCAAAATAAAAAAATCTCTTGAATTTCTGTTTATTCCTCCATGCAAACTTTACACCTTGGTATTTAATATGCTATTTTACTTGAACTTAAATTTAGAACTTTGGAGTTTTTTTTTTCCTGATTTGGTAACCGTGACTCTTTCGCCGACACTAAGGCCGCCATTTCGGAACGCCTAATTGCACGGGTCATCGGCCACCTTTGGAACCCCAGACCGGGTATTTTTTTTATCCGGTCCTTTTGTCCCTTAGAATGGCCTACCGACTGAAGGAGTGTGTAACAAAGTCCGCCTTCACGAGATATCCGACCTCATCCGGCCTGGTTACCGGCGTGAATGAAGGGGTAGGACAATATTACATTTTACACTCCCCAGGAATCCTATAAATGTCTGCCGCACCCGACCTCGGCAACCGACGGGGATCGAACCCGCCACTGTAGCAAGCGAGATTCCTTAACTCACTCGTGTTCAATGCGCGAACGCACTGAGCCACCACGGCTACTAACTTTGGGGTGTTTAATGTGGTACTTAAGGTTTTTTAGGGTTTGACTAAAAAACACACAATAACAAGCGCACACACCCGACTTTTAACAGATAAACGTGCAGGGCGCATAAACAATTACTTTAAGGGGAAACTCGCTACCTCAAAAATTAGTGACTTATTTTTCGAATAATTCCTAGTGAATCACAGATATTTTAAAGACTTTTCCGGTGATTTTCTGAAAAATATGTGTATTACACAGCGATTTTCGTATGATTCCCAGAAAAATGTACAGGGATTCCAACCGCGACTTTCCCTTCGTATGAAAAAAAAAATGTTTTGGACCTTAACCAAAATAAATATTTTAAATGCTTTCTCATTTTAGTCTGTTAAAAGTTAGGTTTGTATACGTATTATTTTTTAGTCAGCACAGATTTTATGCTTATTTCTTTTTCAAATCACTTAATAAGGAGCATTACAACCGCGACAAAACGCAAGCATTAAAATTGTCTCAGTCAAAGAAACTAATTATTTTTTAATTAAAAAAACAAGTCTTTTATCTTGAAGCTATAGCGAATTGGTTAAATTCCCCACCTAATACCTATATCGTACCTTCAGAACGAAAATTTAAAAATTACTTTTAAAGATAAAACGACAAAATGATCCCCGCCAAAATTTGATGTTCAAATCAAGAAATTTATATAATAAGAACTTGATACAGGGATCAGTTACCTATACCAAAATAAGTTGATGTTTTTTTGTTTACTTAAAATTAAATTTTTTGAGTTGTGCGGGTTTCGTTCTAATGGTGCGATATATACATGTGTATGTATTTAAAATAAAGAATACTATTAAATATTATTTCATTTTACGCAAGACTGCTGCAATCCACAGTTTAATAGTCATTAAAAGAGGTTCTAACATAAGCAAATAAAACTAGTCGCCTTACACGGAAAAAAAATTTGTCTACGATGAAAACACGTTTTTTTCTTTAATAAATTGTTTTACCTTAAAACATTTTATTTTGAATTAAAATATTTCTCTATAGTTCAACGCAGCGTTTAAACTTGAAATGAGAATTTATTTTTCTTTTTCAATTGTTTTGTTTCAGTATACTCCGTTTTGTAACAAAGTAAATTCATATAAGTAATATTTTGCTTCCAGAGAAAACGGTGCCTTAGATTAATTCAATTCCAATTTATAATAAAACAATTTCTGTTTCACATTAAAATAAAAGGCAAAGCATTTTTTATTCTAAAGGAAGAAAACATTCTCTTGGTGAATAGGAAAGCACAAAATATTTTACTTCAAAGAAATTTGCTTTGATCTAAGACAATTTTTTTTACCGTGTAATACGCCAAGTATGTAATATTTATAAAAAAAACTTAAGCACGGCCCTGTATCAAGTTTTGCCATTCGATTAAAAACAAAATTACTAAACTGTAACATAGCAAGCTTCAGTTGACAGCTAAGTCAATATTAGTGGTACATGAAAATTTTTGAACTTAACACATTTTGCGATCATAATGAGTCACAAAATTATTTGAGATTGTATGTTATGTCAAGTTGTAATTTTTAAAATTCACAGATATCTGTTACCTTTTAAACTTGACAAATGCTAAAACAAAAAACTTTTGTCCAAAAGTTATTTAACAAAATTATTCAACAAATAAAATACTCTGTATATAAGATTTCGATTTCTAACTTCACTATGTAGGGGTGTTACAGTTTTAGACCAATATCTTTCGCGTAGGAGTTGGTTAAAATATATCATGTACAAAACGACTGAAAAACTGAAAACTTTTGAACTATTTTAAAAATAAAACTTTTGACAGAATAATTGGCCAAAACCGGAAGAGAAATAAAAAATACTCTGCCAATCTATGAGCACCTAAGCTCACATTGGGTACTATAATTATAGTGTATCTACGTGAAAGCTAATATAACTAAAAACTGAAGTATGTTTTATTGAACTCCAGACTCAATTACCTTTCGTTTGATACCACACAAGCCATGTTTTGACTTATACTCTAATTTTTCAAATCTACCCCCACCCTTTTTTAAAAACTAAAATGTATTTTGTTTAACTCCAGACTCAATTACCTTTCGTTTGATATCACACACGCCATATTTCCACTTAAACACTAATTTTTGAAATTTCCCCCCCCCCCTTTTTTTAAATAAACTAAAATGTATTTTGTTTAACTCCAGACTCAATTACCTTTCGTTTGATATCACACACGCCATATTTCCACTTAAACACTAATTTTTGAAATTTACCCCCCCCTTTTTTTAAAATAAACTGAAATGTATTTTGTTTAACTCCAGACTCAATTACCTTTCGTTTGATATCACACACGCCATATTTTTTCATAAACTCTAATTTTTGAAATCTACCCCCACCCTTTTATTTGGCTTGTGTTCGGTGGATTTTGTTCATTTTTAAATGGGACCATCTCGACCCAAAACCCAGCCTGGGTACCAAATTTCATTAAAATCGGGCAAGCGGTTTTTGAGTTATGCGCGTTGGTCGTTACAGACAGACATACAGACACACAGACAGACAGACAGACAGACAGACAGACAGACAGACATACAGACAGACAGACAGACAGACAGACAGACAGACAGACGGCGCAACAAAAAAGTTTCAAAATCATCTGAAACGCAAAGATATATAAAAAATTTTGAAATCGGAGCAACTTTTTTTTTCTCGAAAAAATTAGGATCACCATAGCTCACACTACTATAGTATATGTGTGAGCTAATAAAATTAGCCAATTTTATTGCGCTTAAAAGAATAAATCAAGAATTTAATAAATTATGAAATTCTGCAATCTAGCGCGTAAATTTAAACTACTTTTAAAAGTATAAAGACCTTGCTTTCTCCCTTACTTGTAAAGACTAAATAATAAATCGCTTTGCAAAAAAGTTGTTTTGTCGTTCCAGATCCAGTAACCTAAGCCTATGCAGTCTTTATAATTTTAAAACTTTATGTAAACCTGACAAGCAAAATAACACTATACATAATAAAAAAAAATGTAGATAATGAAAAAGTTGTAAAAATAAACAATTAAAGTTTACACAGCTTTTTCGCGCCTGTTTCTTTTACAAACAACGTAAATATTTCTCCCAACATTTCTAATACTTCGGTCTTTATAAAAATGCATCGTATGCAAGCTTAGCGCACATTTCCAGAATCACAGTATACATTTACTTACAAATCAAAAAAGTAATAAAGGAAATTTACCGGAAAGCATCCGGAGGAGATTTGAAAAGTCTGGAAAATGGACGCAATGTGAAGGCGACAGAATAAATACATGTATGAGTTAAAACGACTGTATTTACAACCAGTTTCTTTGAGATCATAGATATTTTTCCTAAAAATCAACTTCAAATGCTACTGGTTTAACTTAAATCAAAAGAGATTCCATTGTGGCGAAAAAAAATTATTGGAAATAAACAGACTAAAAACATGTTGAGATCAAGAAGACCGAGCAAACTGTACGCTACTACCCCCCCCCCCCAAGAAATTACGCTAAAAAGCAGAACTACACTTTTATCATCATTATCATTCTAATAGGCTATTAGGCAAAACATATTAAAAAACAAAGGTATAAACGTTGCAGATCAAAGACCGGCAAGCAACTGCCGTCCAAAGCGAAATGGGAGTAATTGCAAAAATTTAAAATTTAGTTTTTGGAATTTAAGTTGATCAATTTGCCTCCCTAAGGGCCAATCGCACCGATTGTTAAAATTTCCTTTCTTAACTATGGATTGCTTAAATTTTAAGCATGCCTTATTTTTAAATTTATTACCTTGTGATCCAATCAGGCAACGTCGCTGTTTCACCCAACCAAAATTTTAAACTATGGAAAAAATCAGACGTAATACTGTAATAAAAAGTTTTTTTTTTAAATATTTTTTTATTTGTCAAACACACTGTGTTTATTGTATTACAATCTGGTTAGTAAGACTAATTAGCAATTTTGTGTAATAAAAAGTAGAAAAGAGAACTTTTTTTAAATTATTTTTCTTCCTAAAAATATTTTTGTAATCGATACATAGGTATATGTTTTCACAAAACCACTGTGTCAAAAGAACCAAAATCTTGCCTTATCTTTTGTAATAAAGATTTTCAAAATTTTTATTTATTTTAAAATTTTTTCAGTTTTGATTTAAAAAAAAAATGTTTCTTACTTTATTTACTCACAAAACACAAAAAGTCACCTTCACATTAGTTACAACACTCTGCTCAGTTGTAGGTATTGTCAGTTGCTATGGCTATGCCAGACGGGCAACCTTATGTGACCATATTATATCTTTAAGCAGCTCTTAAGGAACAGTAAAGTCACGAAAAAAGGTGACTTAATTTTAACAACACTAAGGAAGGAATAAGTGTGCCTTTAGTTTCGGTGCGACGAAATTTTACGAAATAAGGTATTTTTTAGGCTAAGAAATAGAAAAAAAGTCGGTGCGATGGGCCCTAAAAGTCCAAAACCATATAGATTTATTAACTAACAAAATTACTGTTACATTGAATCCAAACTATAGAATTTGGGGGAATCCTAGTTTTGCGTAAAATGCAATTACAACCATTTCGTTTTGGACGGTTCATTTGAAAATCAAAGAACACAGAAATTGGTTTGGATAAGTTAGGGCCAGCGATACGCTACGAGTCCGCAGCTATCCGTTCCACGTAGGGTATTGTAAGTCTCGTAACGATTCTGCACATGCGCAAAACGATACTGATACGGGCAAATCAAATGTGATGTTTTTTTTACCCTACTAGCGTATAAATTGAAATTGCACACACATGGCTGAAAGATATGGACAAGGCTGAAAAAAGATGAAAATAGGATAGAGGCAACCCACATACTTGGAAAGAATCATAAAAACAAGCCTTGATATTTTTTCGAGGTTATGGGATCTGAAAAATTACTCTCAGAAAAAATCCAGAAAAAATTACTCGAGAAAGGGTCATGGGTATGAGAAGCTGAAAGGAAATGACGAAGATACTCGTAGAAGTAAATATAATAAGAGTCGAATGCCAAAACTCATAAATAGGCTGGTTAAAAAAATTACTGGACCCAAAAATTTGTAGGTGTTATGGTTTATATGGTTCTGTAATTAAAGCAAAGGTGGAAGATCTAAATAAAAGAAAAAAAATACACAAATAAAATAAAATGCTAATACGACGGTTAAAAAATCCTGAAAAACCTAAGAACATTTTGCAATCCTTTCACATTATCTTAACTTATTTAAAAAAATGGAGATTAAATTTAAATTGAATGGGAAATTTTTAGAGGTGCTTCATCCATGATTGGTATCGCTCGCTCGCTATGGTTATTGCCAGCCTTCGTCGAGGAGACGGAACTTAGAGTGAGGGTGTGACAAAGAGCGAAAAAGTAAGAGAAGAAGAGGTGAAGAAAACCCTAAAGCGTTTAGACTTTCTTGAAATCTTGCGACTGTGCGTAAATGTTCCAGAACAGAGTTAAAACGTCTGTAGCTGGCACAGAGAGGCATGCTGGCACACATGCATACTTGGGATAGAATCTAATATCATGGAAATAGAGCAGTTAGAGTTGTAATTCGATATCAAGGCAAGGCAAGGCAACGCGAAATTGTCTGGGCAGAATCAGATTACTTGAAGAAAATAAATGAAAACAGAAATGCATGAGGGAGAAATGCGTTGCGAAACTAAAAGAATTATAAGCAGACGCACTCCTTTAAATCTAGAATTTTTAGTAAAAAAATTAAAAGTTATACATAAGTATAATGTAAGAATACTAGTATAACCCATGTTCTTTCCTACAATCAACAAAGGTACTTTTGTTTAACAAGAAACTGAATACATTTAAACAATTTTCGAATTACAATTTTAGATTAATATTCTATAAAAGAAACTAATAGGCACAGCGATATAGGATATTAACATAGAAAAAGAAAAACAGATAATTGCAGGAAAACTGCAGAACCCATCATTTTAATAGATGTATATGTTACAGAATATTTATCAAAGTTTAAATGGTTAGAAGCTGTCAATACGGATGATAAAGGGGACTGTGATAAATAGTTAAAGCACGGTTTGACATGGCCAAAACAACTACATTTAGACTTTCCCTTAGATCTTATACCAATTCAATTTGGTCCATACTGCAATAAGGCGTCCCCATATAGAAATCAAACAACAAAAAAAAAATATGTTTAAACGTTCTTGAATAAAAATATTTTGTTCTCAAGTATTTTGCTTAAGCTGTGAATACCGTTTAGTTAAATCCAGGGAAAATACGCAAAAGATCAAAAGAATTTGTTTTCGTTGGCAAATAATATTAAACGCAAGAATGTCGTTTAAAAAATGTCATAAAATTTATATACCATTTTAAAAAAATGGAATTTAATTTTGCAAGAAAGCTTTATTGATTATGAGCGCTGATTATAATGCCGCGCTTACTTTATTCAGGTAGTTAAAGTAAGCTAACGCAAGTTACTAAATTAAGTTACTTTTTCGAGGACAGACATTTGACTAGACTAGAAACTGTATACAGGGTGTCCCAAAAGTCCAAGTCCACTTAAATATCTTCTGAACTATTAAAGATAACTGAAGAATATTTGGCAGTGATCGATAACATTACAATATCTATTTTACGAAAGGGCAAACGTGCTGCCCCTACATTATGGGGCGACATATGGGCGGTCAACTTAAAATTTTTAAATTGAAACTCCCATCGAGTGATAGGTCATTTTAAAGGTCATTGAATATGTAACAATTTGATATAACTGCCAATCGTCTACTTGAAATCTGTCAAAAGCTATGGACTACCAAACCTAAGTTTTATCAGTGTTCTTTTAATTAAAAGGTTTGTTGTTTTGAACAAAAACCCAAAAACCCTGTTGAATGATTTTGGCGTTACTACCCCTTGCCTGTTTCAAACTTGTCAAAATCTGTCGACTGCGAAACTTATTATTTTACCATTTTTGACATATTTCACGAGTTTTGTGTAACCACAGCATGTTCGAAAGGTCTTTCAAAAACTAGCATGTTGACGTAACTTTCCCTAATTTACGTCAAACACATTTTCTAAATTTTTTGACAAATTTGTGTTTTAAGATGCCATGATCAAATGAAGATAAAGTTGAAATTATTAGCTCACACATATACTATACTATAGTAGTGTGAGCTATGGTGATCCTAATTTTTGCGAGAAAAAAAAAAGTTGCTCCGATTTCAAAAATTTTTATATATCTTTGCGTTTCAGATGATTTTGAAACTTTTTTGTTGCGCCGTCTGTCTGTCTGTCTGTCTGTATGTCTGTCTGTAACGACCAACGCGCATAACTCAAAAACCGCTTGGCCGATTTTAATGAAATTTGGTACCTAGGTTGGGTCTTGGGTCGAGATGGTCCCATTTAAAAATGAACAAAATCCACCGAACACAAACCAAATAAAAGGGTGGGGGTAGATTTCAAAAATTAGAGTTTATGTGAAAATATGGCGTGTGTGATATCAAACGAAAGGTAATTGAGTCTGGAGTTAAACAAAACACATTTTAATTTATTTAAAAAAAAGGGTGGGGGTATATTTTAAAAATTAGAGTTTAAATGAAAATATGGCGTGTGTGATATCAAACGAAAGGTAATAGAGTCTGGAGTTAAACAAAATACATTTTAATTTATTTAAAAAAAAAGGGTGGGGGTATATTTAAAAAATTAGAGTTTAAGTGAAAATATGGCGTGTGTGATATCAAACGAAAGGTAATTGAGTCCGGAGTTTACCAAAATACATTATAGTTTTTGTTTTTTTTAAGGGTGGGGGTAGATTTCAAAAATTTGAGTTTAAGTCAAAGTGTGGTATCAAACAAAAGGTAATTTAGTCTGGAGTTGAATAAAATTTATTTCAGTTTTTAGTTATGTTAGCTCACACGTACACTATAACTATAGTACCTAGTGTGAGCTTAGGGGCCCATATATTGGCAGAGTATTTTTTTATGGGACATAAGTCTGTCGGTAAATGTATTGTTAAAAGGGCGTTGAGTTTTTCTATATCTTGTTCGCCCATAAAAAATATTTCAAGTTTATCTTCATTTGAATGTGGTATTTTAAACATTTCAAACTAAAGTAAAAAAACGTAGAAAAAATGTTTGACGTAAACAAGTGACAGTTACGTCAACTTTTGAAGCTATGGTTAGACAAAGCTTGTGAAATTTTCAAAAATAATAAAAGAATAAGTTTGACATTCGCTAGATTTTGCATGTTTGACATAGGCAAGAGGCAGCTACGCCAAAATGTAGGATTTTCAAAGACCTTTCAAACAAGATATCACTCAATAGGATTTTTGTTTAAAACAACACATTTGTGATATTTATCGAATACTGAAAAAATTAGGTTTAACCGTCTATAGTTTTTGACAAATTTGACGTAGACAATTCGCAGTTATGCCAAAATGTTAGTTTTTCAAAGAGCTTTATAACGAGGTATTACTCGTTAGGGGCTACAATTTAAAAAAATTAAGTTGGCCGCCTCTATGCCACTCCTAATGCAGGGTCGGCACACCCGCCCATTCATAAAATAGATCTTTTGATGTTATTGATGACTGCCAAATATGGTTCAGTTATCTTCAATAGTTCAGTATATATTAAGTGTGGATAAATAATAAAATGAAATAATATTAAGAGTAGGTATGGAGCTCTTGTCAAGCATCCTTTCTCCTTCACGAAAATGTTAAAAACAATTTATTTCGATCTTGATTTTTTCAAGTCAATAAAAAATATATATTTTGTTACATACCGCAGGGGTTAAGATTACCGTTATATTGTATATGTGCATGTGCATGTTTTGGAGAATAAGATTTGCGATTGGTTTTCTTATCACGGCACTGCACCGCCTCTTGGAAGTCGGTAGGTACTCACCAGGTCCGGTTCGACGAGCTGCAAACAAAAATAATTTCTAGTAATTTGATCACAATCAGTTTGGGTTAAAAAACTAAATAAAATAATTATTCCATTTATTTCACAAGAGTATTTGTTGCATTTGATTTCAATTTAGAACATATTTTGAATCTATTTTTTTTAATTGTAAATAATATTACTAGAGAAAATAAAAAATTTGTCATGTTCTATCGTAATCTTTTGTTTTGTTTCACAATTATTACCTACACATTATCAACATATTCTTATTTTGGTGGCTTATTTTGGCAAGTGATTATATTAGTCGAGAAGTTGCCAAACATCTACAAAAAACATTTGGCATGGTTTGCCGAGATAAATAGTATCCGACAATGGATCTCAGTTTTAAAAATTATTTCAAACAGCAAATTAAATTCCGTCGATCAGTATCATATATGGTCAAAATTATGCACCCTATGTGTATTAGCTTTCCTATGCCTTACTACGATCTTCTAGAATTTTTTATATTGTATAATATCGGTATGCACCAAAAATTGAACAATAAATATTACAGTAAATACACCAAAAGAAAACGGAAGAAATATTTTTTCATTTTTTATAATTGGACAATTTTATAAAAAAAAATATGCAACAGTATTGTAGTACTTATTGATTGCAATATTTTTTTCAGGGAGTTCACTAAATTTATAACAAGCTTTTAGGCCTCAAAATCATACATATTTTATTTGATAATACTAAAAACAGTGGCGCACCCAGGAAGAGGTCTTAGGGGGGGGGCGAGGCCCCATGATGTCACATTTTTTGCTATTTAATTTTTTTATTAATAAAATATGTGGAAAATATTTAGATATGGAAGGAGGCCCTCCCCCTGGGTGCGCATATGCTACAAATGTGTACAACTTTTTAAAGTGATTGGTATATTTTCCTTTTATATACTTTACTGCTTTCATTTTTAATACACACATTTGGTGACTTTTGTAGCTCTATATATCATAACGGACGACATTTTTCCCTTACCGCTTCCTTTATGACCTGACATAAAATAAAGGCTTTATAATACTCGTAATATAGGTCAATTTACGTTGTTATAAAGTATGGCTTAAATTAAGTTTCTTCATTTTTCGTAATAAAATTATGAAAAATTTGGCTTTTACAATAGTATTTACTACCTGACCTAGTGACCGGTTTAAGTGTATTTTTACCTTCCTAGCCCGCGTAACAATGGCTAGAGAAGGTATTATTTTCGACAAATTTTTTTTTTCAGATAACGCCAAAATGTGTTATTTGGATGTATTTTGACCTATCCTAGCAATATCGACGTGATGTCTGTCTGTGTGTGTGTGTATTATTTCTGTCCGTAACACGATAGCTCCTAAACCGCTAAACCGATTTTCATAAAATTTTCAGGTAAAATAGTGTTCGACACTCTTTCGAGCTGATTAGATTTTGGTCAAAATCCATTAATGCTAATGAAAGTTTTTTGACAATTAAAAACTTTAAAAATGGGATTATAGTAGACTATATTTTGATCAATACTTCGTAGGAGCTTTAGTTTCTGAGATATTTACAAAAAACTATTTTCAAGGCTAATATATTATCATGGCTTTACTTGAAGTGTGGTAATAGGCTAGCTAGGAAGGTGTCAGATCCGTTATGGATACATTTATTTAATACTTACTTACTAAGTGTTAAGATTTGGGATACGCTAAGGCGCAATAGCATAATATAATTTCTTAATGAGTGTGAGATAAATCACAAATATTTAAATTAACTTGTAACTTCCATATTTTAGGACCGCCACAAACTACAGAAAAAGTCAAGATTTTCAAAGCCAAATAATACATTAACACCTTAAAACTATCTCTGTAGATGTATTACCGTAATGAGTACCAACCAATATTTAAATACTATAGAAAGCACAACTTATACTGGAATCCTTCATTCAAAAACGGTTTTAAACAACTCCAACTTGTCCAAATAATTAACATATATAATAAAGTGAACCGCTGTTAAATGGTGTACACTAACTTACTCCAATTTTATTTGATATCTTCTAGTTTAGAGGTTAACTAACTGCCAATTTTAAACTAAACTATTTCAAGACAAAAATTGAGAAATAGTCCATTATTTACAGTAAAGCTTTGTAAGATACAAAAAAGAAAACTTATCTCAGTCTCAAACCACGGATGGTTACCAAAATGATTGATTTATAAATCTTGTAATAAATTCTTACAAACTAATATGTAAAGATTCATTTTAAATTATTAATTAAGCTATAGTTCCCAAGGGCGCGGCGTATCCAGCTAAAAATAGAAGGGGGACAGGTTTCTGAATTACATGGCATTCTAAGGCGGGGGAGGAATTTAACTTGGATTTTATTGTCTGGTTTAAATAAATCTGGTAAAAAAATTAATACAATAATCTAAGAATCTAAGACAGGACAAAAAAATTAAAAATCGTAGCCGCGCCGAACGAACGGTTGGTCACCTTAATATGTATTAACCGATAAAAAACCGTGAGCGTTCCCCGCTGCGGATTCTGTGCGGACCCAGCGTACAGACAAGCATGGTTGAAGCGATTTGTTTTATGCCGCGAGGTGAAGGCGTTGGTTGTCATGACAACGTCACATGCTTTAGCAGGGCAAAGAATCTGGTGTTAAACCTTCGTACATTATTGAAATAGTGTCCGGTTACCGGCGCGGCGTATTGTGTACATTCGGCTCTGATTCGGTTTTTATTTTAATTGTTTTGCACAATATTCCCTGTGCAAGATGAAGTGTGTGTTTTAAGTTCTTTATAGAATAGGTATTTACATTATTAGCAAATTAAATATGACTATTAAAATATAAGCAAGATATAAAAGACAACAAGTAAATCACAAAAACTGTACAATAAGCTATCGTCTTATAAAACCAGATAATAAACTAATATATAGTTCTTATAAACCGCAGCAACGTGGGTTGCTTTTAAATATAGCATTTTAGGCCATTTCGGACTTTGTTCACGTATTTTTTTGACACTATACGTTTTTATAAAGAAAAAACGAGTCCCTTCTGTTTTCTCCTTCAAAGAGGCTAATAAAATCGAGATGTTCTATATGACATTCCGTTTTTTATTGCATTCTTTTTCGAAAACAGACCTTTTCTAGTTTTTTTATCTACACAAAACGTTTTATAAGTTGATTACCATAAATTTTATTTTGTTAAAAATATTTAATATACAGGGTTTTATCATCTCCATACAAATCTACAGAGTGCCTCTGCTTTTTATGCTTTTGGCTTTTCCAAGTTTCTTATTGAAGGTGGAGCAAAAGTTTTTTATTTTATTTATTGTTTTCGATTCGGGGCCGTCTCCGTGGCGACGGTAATAGCATGGTCTGGTTGAACTGTGGCAAAATGTATTTCTTCCTTATAGACCGGACTTCCTTGGTTCGCTGTCGTTTCACTACTTGAATGAATAAACAGGTTTCTTTCACGCCAAATTTTTCATTATTTTTGAATTACCTTTTATCTTGTAGCCAGTTTAATTTACTGTAGTCAGACAAGCCACGCTGAGGATGGAAATGTCTTATGTTGACTTTACCCGTTTATTGTTGCCTTTTATACTTTGTTAAAAGGTGTTGTATTGCGTATGTAATGTGTAAATGTCATGGTCAGAGTTGCTATTAAGAGTACCTAATAAAAAACTCAAGACAAATATGTTTTAGGGTAAAATTAAATTAGGTGATATTACTAGATACGTAGGAATCCTTGTAATAAGATTATAATTCTTTGGATACAATAAAGAAAGTAAGTAAGTAAGCAATAAAAACTCATGGAACACACGAACACATTGCAGACAGACCAGAGAATTCGTAGAACAACCAAAAATAAGCAGATTAGATGGTTACTGAGACTGACACGGAAAGACGTTGGACTACTGATAGGTATTCTAACTAGACATAACCAGTTGAGGGAGCACATGACACGAATCTTAGTTGAGAACTACCACACCTGCCCAGCCTTAGGTCAGGAACAAGAGACATCAAGGGACCTCGTGGCAGAATGTAAGGCCTACACATGCACTCGAGGCACCAACCCTGAGCGAAGAAGAGCTTGCCTAAATGGGCTGATATACTGGAATTTGTAAAGAGAACAGAAATATCCAATGGGCTACCTGGACATCCAATAGAAGTGCAGAGGGTGGCTTAAGGTAAAGAACTAAGGCATGGTAAAAAGGGCCCACTTTGGCCTGAACCGAACCGGACCTACGGGTCACCCCCCAACAATTACTACTACTGTTACTAACACTCAAATGTTCATTTTTAAGATTTATTTATTGTTTTTAAAAGGACAACCTTTTTGGGCTTTACCAATGCTATATTTAATATCCTTAGATGTGAGTTATTCTTTCTGCATCCTGATGGAATGTCCCACCCCTGACTAAATGGGGTATGCCATTAAATCTTTTTTCTAACATTTTTATTACTTTCTTACCTATGTCGCATAGAATTCAAAGCACGTTAAATCAAAAATGTAGGTTATACTCACAAAGAACTAGTTTTCTAAATGTAAGAATAATTATGGAGGCATGCGATTTCTTTAACCAACGAACAAAAAAAGAAAACTGCCTTCTTGAACATTTTTCGTGCAGGGCCATCAGATATTAAGGACACTTGTGGCTCGAGAGACGGATTTCCAAGGGCTTTTCAAGATGCTGATATTTCATCGGTTTGATTTTATTTGAACTCATCGGAGCTGCGAAAACTTTAAAGCCATATATCTAACAAAAGCTTGCTTTAAGGTTATATTACTTACTTTGTGAAGGTAACAAAGAAATACCTATTTTCTAACGTTTTACAAGTAGCGCGCTCTATCAATAAAAAAAAACAAAACCAAAGTAATAAAGAAAATCTGCGACTCCATTGTCGCTAAGCTGTAACGACTCTAAGTTTAAATATTTATTTGCAAGACAGGTTTCTTTGGCAGAATTGTCGCTAGCGGCAAAAAAAAGAAACGCAAAACATAACTTCAAACTATGCATGCGCCCCTTTCTTTTCTAGTTACGCAAAATTATCTCTCTTCTCTCTCACTTCCTGACCTGTCGTCTATTTGTGAGCTTAGTGCGAGAGAGATAATTTTTAGTAAGTAGAGAAGAGAGAGTGATGGATGCCTACTTTTTAATTTTGGTCTTCGTCGCTTTTTCTAGGGCAAGCTGCTGGTGACATCTATATGATCTAAGCGACAATTTATTTCCTTCAATGCATCTTGCCTTTTTATTGGGAATATCAACAGGGCGCTACATACCATTACGGTAAGGGCTATACTGACCATGAAGATTCTGGTTAGAAAGAGAAAAACTAATTCAGCAGGTGTTTACCTCATATTTGAACTCATCGGAGCTGCGAAAACTTTAAAGCCATATATCTAACAAATACTTGCTTTAAGGTTATATTGCTTACTTTGTGGAGGTAACAAAGAAATGTCTATTTTCTAACGTTTTACAAGTAGCGCGCTCTATCAATAAAAAAAACCAAAGTAATAAAGAAAATCTGCGACTCCATTGTCGCTAAGCTGTAACGACTCTAAGTTTAAATATTTATTTGCAAGACAGGTTTCTTTGGCAGAATTGTCATTAGCGGCAAAAAAAGAAACGCAAAACATAACTTCAAACTATGCATGCGCACCTTTCTTTTCTAGTTACGCAAAATTATCTCTCTTCTTTCTCACTTCCTGACCTGTCGTCTATGTGTGAGCTCAGTGCGAGAGAGATAATTTTTAGTAAGTAGAGAAGAGAGAGTGATGGATGCCTACTTTTCAATTTTGGTCTGCGTCCCTTTTTCTAGGGCAAGCTGCTGGTGACATCTATATGATCTAAGCGACAAATAATTTCCTTCAATGCGTCTTGCCTTTTTATTGGGAATATCAATAGGGCGCTACATACCATTACGGTAAGAGCTATACTGACCATGAAGATTCTGGTTAGAAAGAGAAAAACTAATTCAGCAGGTGATTAGATAAAAATAGAAACATAAGGGTGTATCGGGATCTCAACAAATCGCGACGGTTCTTAAACTAAAAGTTAAAGTAGAGGAGAAACATCAGAGGAGAAATTATAGACAGGTAGACGAGAGCTGACTAGGGATATCAGGGGAGATCCAACGAGGTCGCGTTACGGTATCGAAATTGTCTTTTCGTTTAAATCTGGGAAGCGAGAAGGAGGTACGAATTGCATTTTTATAAACCTTGCTAATTTATTTCTCGGGTATGATGCCGGCGTTAAAATTTACTATCAAAGAAAGGGTTCAAATGCTAAAATGGTATTTTACAAAATTCCCTAATCCCTAATATCTGGTTAAGTTTTCCGTCTCTGGTTACTGTGAGCAGCGTATATATAGAGATACGCTGTTGAGAGTGACCTTATCAAAGTTTCGTGCCTAATAAGAGTGTAGATTCGAAAAACTAAAGAAATTTTACCCCATTATTAGTTTCAATGAAAAGTTTCATAATGTTGAAGTTGAGGTACACGAACCCATAACAGTATGAGGTATACGTTTAACATAATACGTTTGACGTTATCAAATTTCCCGGATCTTTTGACTTGTACGAGGAAAAACCTACTTAATTATATTTTTGCAACATTAAACGTGTTTTTAGAAATTCCAAAACCAATTCGTATTCTTGAACCAACAGTATATATATAGTATTTTTGATTTTTGCTTAAAAACCCATCTAGAGCGCTCCTATACCTAAATCAAAGCTCAGCTTAAATAAATCTAAAAAAAATTGTGTCTATCTACAGTGTGTTCCCAATTCAAGGCTTTTGGGGGTTACAGGCATTTCTGGGAGAGGCAGAAGCAGCTGACCTTGTGACCTGGAGAGCATTTTGAGAGGTGGCCTACAACTTTTTTCGTTATAAAAATGAATTTTTTGTGTCAATTGATTTTTTAAGTTTTTTTATATACCAAAGTTGGTATTTTTATAATGTGATGGCCCTGTCTTTATTCAATTTAACACCTAATATAATTTTTTTAATATTTTAGTTTTTTCTTTACCTCATCATTTTTATTAATTTTTAAATTGCTATATCAGCCCTGAAAACTGTTTTTGTCAATATCTCAACAAGAAAAGCTCCTATGACGTTTTTGATTATAACACAAATTTTTGAAAAAAATATGTTCTACTATCTTAGTAGTAATAGAATTAGATCTTGGACCCCCGTTAGAAACCAAAACTCCTTTTTACCCGATTAGCCCTCGAAACTTGTTTGATTTTTAAATTCACGCGGACTAAATTGCACGTTTGTTAGTATTATTTGGCTTAAAAATTCCGCTGATAGACGCTAACGTGTCTGATGGCGGGTAAAAACGCAATAAGCGTTGATCTGGCCTGAAAGGCAGAAGAGCTGTAGTAGGTCACGAATTAGTTTGTTTGTTTTTATTTGTAATCGGTCCCTTCATTGATCGATATGTATAGATAGCACTTTATTTTCGCCTGCTCTTGTTTTGGTTTCTCTCGTATCTCGCTTCTTGCGAAAGTATTCTCACTACTTACATAGGATTAGAGAAAAAACCGTCTAATTAACTTCGTAAGAGTGTCACATTAACGAAGCAGTGTTCTGAGGAGTCTCATAAGGACGAAACAGTTAACTGTCAACACTTATTAGGTGTCCATTAGATCTTGGACCCCCGTGAGGTTAAGCTTTTAAGCTACCCACGGAAAAATATGAGAGAAACAAAACTCCTTTTTACCCGATTAGCCACGAAACTTGTTTGATGTTCTACTATATTCCAAAAATTCGCATCAATATGTTCCATAAAAAAGTTAGCATATTTTCAATAGTTACAACTTTCAAAAAACGGTGTATGTGTCGAACACTATTTTACCAAAAATTTTCATGAAAATCGGTTCAGCGCAAGAGGTTTAGGACCTATCATGTTTCGCATTCACATAGACACACACACCCACACATACACAAAGAGACGTCACGCCGATATTGCTAAAATAGGTCCAAATACACCCCAATAAGACATTTTTGACCTGTCTCATTATAAATTTTAACGCCATATTTTATTTCATTTTTAGATTCCTCCTCCAATTATGTTTCTAATTTCTGTAAGGCAATTTTTTTCTGGCTTTTCGGTTTACACTTACTATTGATAAAATTGCCTTGTGTACCTTTAAATTAGACCCGTTTTCGAGGCAAATATGTAAATTCAGACAATTTTATTCAAATGAATTTAAAAGTTTTCTTGAATATTAAAAACTTAAGGTGCCGAATAATCAACGCTCGTCCAACTGACTCGCTGCCTTCGCTAAACAACGAATTTTCTAATTCCTACGCTTCTCACGTTCATTTTTTAATGCAAAATAATTTCTTCAAATAAATTTGAAAATGCTGCTTTTTGTACTTTAATCTTATAAATTTTAATAATAACCGCCATAAAAATATAAAGCATGTTTGTTTTTTTCTTCCTTTTTTAATAACTAGTACGCGAGAGAGTCGAAAGTAACCACACAAGTTAAATTGCTCTCGTTGTAGTATTTACTTGGTCTAATATAATTAAGATTTAGGTTGAGAATACTGATTTAGTTGGTACTGATGAAGTTTGACGGTTGACAAATTGGGCGAGTTTGTAAAGTAATATAATTTTGTATACCGGTAATATCGGTTTTTGATATATGATGTATGACGTTCATTTGACAATTTTGTTCGGTAAGTCCGATGACCATTAAATAATAAAAAAGAACGCGGTAAAATCAGATATCTTAAACACCCTTTATATTTTATTTTATTTTCTTTTCTGTAAGTTTTTTCTTGTTTTTATCATTAAAATGAAGAGCAAAAATATGCTAACAAAGGCATTCATAATAATAAATTCACCAACATACTAGTGTTCTCTATTTATTTTATATGTACGGACGGGTTACGTTGGTACGTATTATATTTTCCTTTCTATGTGAAGAGATGTTTACCAATTATGAAATGAAAGAAGGAAATGTATGCAAGGAAATGCTGCAGCGGAGTTGAATGAAAGAAACTTGCTGGAAATAGAGAAATAAATAAAAACATTCAATGTAGACTATATCTATTGAAAAATTTTAATCTCAGCGGTAGAAAGCGTCGGAGAAATATAAATCTTTTGATAAATGAAACATAGTTTAAGGTATAGTTTATGGTAGATTAAATTCCACCAATAATATCTAATAGAAAACTGAGAAAATTTAATGTTGTGATAAAATGAAATAAAATCAAAACTTGGATGGAACAATGGAAATTTGGACACAAGAAAGAATACCTGAACCAATATTTAAAAGAAATATATAAAACATCCTAAAGAAGTTTTTCAGTTTAGTTTTAGCAATATTTTAACAAACTAATCTTTAAAAGAAATAAATAAAAAATTAAAGTAGTCTTTTAGTTTAGTTTTAGCAGTATTTTATTAAAATACTCTAAGTTGGTAGTGGTTTGGTTAAGGTGAAAATACCACAAGAGAAAAAGTTTTGGTAGAACTACTCGTACCTTAACACCTGCTAATTTATTTCTTTGTTCTAAGCACGCTTTCCCCTGGACACTAAAACTAGCAGTAATCACTTTAAATCAGTGAATATTAATTGTAGTGCATGTGAGCACTTTGTGGAATGCACCTACCTATTGCAAAATTTTGATCTTAGCTGTGCAAAGACCGGAGAAATGTAAACTTTTGATAAATGAAACATAATTTGAGGTATAGTTGATGATAGTATAAATCCATTAATAGGATATTATTAGAACTTAAAAGTTGTAATAAAGTAAGATAAAATTACAAATTGGATCAAAATTGGAAAAATGAAAAATAGGTAGTAATGTTCTAGTTAAACTGCTATTAAAACGAAAATCTTGTATAAAGCCCTTTTCGAGAAATGTGCCAAAATGTTAATTTTTCTTGAAATTTACCCTTGGCCTACTTAGCCAAAAAGAATTTATTTAAAATAAATAAGGACCTACTAAACTTCTAAACTTGAGGGTTATCAATTAAAAAAAATAAATAAATTGGCACATTTCTCGAAAACGGCCATATACAAGATTTTCGTTTTAATGGAATTTTAGCTAGTACATCACTGCCTATTGAAAAGTTTGTTTCAAAAGTGTTATATTTTTTTTGTTTAAATTGATCCCCAGGCCATACGTCTAGTGGATGAGACCACTTTATGAAATGCAGACAGTTCGGTATTTTTATAATATTAGTGAGACTGCGCAGTAGCAACTTGGCATTCCCTTATTTTAGCCAATGAGTTTTGATCAGTTATTTCATTGGTTTTGAACACATTTTTAGGTTAATTTTAGGATTAGTTCTCAATTGAGCCCTGCGGCGATCAAGGGTAAACTCAAAAATTTTACATTTCATATAATTATTTAATTCAATAAAAAATATATCTAATCCAATATAGAAAGAAAATAAACAGCGAGGGAATTTGACAACTGACAAGTGACTTTTAAGACGTTTCAAACTCTTTTCGACTGGAATGATTTTGTAGTTATCGTCAGAATTTGAAAAATAATCATAACGGCTATTAAAATTTTAAGTGTTTCAAATTGTCCCTAATATTGCGGTTCTAGTACATTAACCCGGAACTTGTGAGCAAAAATGCCTCTTATTTTTTACTGATAAATTTTCCTAGTTTTATAAATTTTATTTACAAAAGTTGATCTGTAGTTCATGATATTTTGCGTTGCACAAATAATCTCTATATTGAGCAGAGGCAATCAACAAAATAAATGTAAAGAGGATTAAAAATAATTGCTTGTGCTCAATTTATTGTATAAATAAAGCCTCCCCTGCACAATTTAAATTGTAGTTGTACGGATTTCTGATAAAAAGATTATTTTTTTCAGAATAATGTTTTGCAAACAAAAGTCTTTGTATATCTGTGTTCCCAGTATTCTTAGTGCATATTTTTGGGGGGGTTTTATGTATTTCTAGAGAAAATAGCGACCCTGTGCAAATACTAAAAGACATTAAAGATATTTTTCGAATTAAGTTTAACAGCAGGTATCTGAGGAACCATTTATTGTAGAAAAAGTGAGAAGCGTTTTCCTTCCTCAAAAAAATAAAAATAAAAAATAGATTCTACTCAAAATCTAGCTAATATTAAAATATATACGTCAAATCAAAGGAAAACTTGGACACTTAAAAATATTTTACAGATTATTACATTATAAATTTTTTTAATTAAAATTATTGTTTTTGATAAAAAAAAAGCCAACAACCAAATTTATGATTCCAAGTTTAAAAAAAAGAATCAACCTAAATTTTACAGATTATTACATTATAAATTTTTTTTATTAAAATTATTGTTTTTGATAAAAAAAAAATCCAACATCCAAATTTATTATTCTAAGTTTAAAAGAAAGAATCAACTTAAAGCTTTCAAGCTACCCACGGAAAAATATAAGGGAAACAAAAAAACTCCTTTTTGCCCGATTAGCCATGAAACTTAAATTCACGGGTACGAAATTTCACGTTTGTTAGTATTATTTGGCTTAAAAATTCCGTTGATTGACGCTCACTGTCTTGATGACGGGTAAAAATGCAAAATGCATTGATCCGGCCTGAAAAGACAAAGAGCTGTCGTAGGTCACGGACTATAGTTGTTTTCTTTTATTTGCATTCGATCTTTTCATTGATCGATATTGTATAGCAGTGTTTTTCCCTGCTTTTGGTTTTTTGTTTCTCTCGTATCTCGGTAGATGGCGCCTCTTGCTATAGTTCGCTCACTAATTACATTTAATTAGAGACAAAACCGTCTGATTAACTTCGCAAGATTTGTCACTTGACCAGCAGTGTTCTGAGGAGTCCCATAAGGACGAAACGGTTAACTGTCAACACTTATTAGGTGTCCATTAGATCTTGGACCCCCGTGAGGTTAAGCTTTCAAGCTACCCACGGAAAAATATAAGGGAAACAAAAAACTCCTTTTTGCCCGATTAGCCATGAAACTTGTTTGATTTTTAAATTCACGGGTACGAAATTTCACGTTTACTATAAATATATTTTTGAGTTAAGGGAAACCAACTACTACAAATATATCAAAAATGTAACAGCAACGACTGTTATGGTTTTCAAAAGAATAACCCTACTGCCTGTCCCAAATTCTTAAAAGCTTCTACTATTAAAATGCGAGAAGGAATCCGAAATATATATGTATCCAACAAAGATAGCCTTACTTTTTTTTCGACACCTCGCCTTTTAAAGTAACTTCTATTATCCCTACCAAAAGTCGCCAAAACCTCTTGCAAAAATCGATACCAACTTCCCCTCAAGAATCAAGGGTCGAGAAAAACGAATGCTCTCGCAGCTAAGTCACGCTTACAGAAAGTCCCATTTGCTTGATTTACTGTTAGGAGAGGAACGGGGCGCGGTTCTGTTTTCAATAGAATCTTTTAAAGGCGGGGTACAAATCGTGTAAAGAAATCATCTGGTCTTATCCTTTTTTGAGAAATCGTGCCAAATAGTGTTTTAATTCTTTAAATTTGCTGAATCTCACGAAATTAATATACTGTTATTTTTGTATAAGGGAGTATAGTCGAACGCTTTATATAAAGCTAGACATTATAATTAAATAAAAAGTTTTTTAATTTACTGCCTATGTATAGAATGTTTTCCAATTCAATAGCATAGCTTCCTCGACTTCCGACAGTAACAAATATTTTATCTTTGGTCTGGTTTTAAATAATCAAAAACTAGGAATATTATTCAAATGGATTTATTTCTGGGTCTTAATTTATGAACCACAACATGCCAAAACTTTGGAAAAGCAGCAAAGCAACCGTACATCACTCTATACGTCAATGATCCCGATGCTAAAAATGCAATTTGCCGCCAGAGGGCTTCTGTCACACAAACCAACGATTTATCACCTAAGCCATACGGGGAAGGCCCTCTGTGTATGCAAGTTTTTTTAAAAATCAAGCCTAACGGCTTCTAGTAGAAAAGGGTGAAGCCTAGCGGTCACATTTGAAAATGATACTCATAGTATAAGATCCCAGTAGGATTTTGGGCTTGAATTGCAAACCGATACTCATATATTTTAATCGATTCGTCATAAGACCATGTCCCAAAAAAAATGGAGATACCTGCGAAAATCCTGCATAAACAACCCGCCATCTTTGTTTAAAGATGGCGAAAAGGATTTTGAATCAAATGTACGTAACTTTTTTATTATCGATTTTACCCAAACAAATTGTGATTAGCTTCTACTATAATGGCCTCTCAAAATCACTATCAATACTTTGTTTTTTATTTGTCTCTATACTATAAATTCTGTAAGTTCCTCAAATACGCTATTTTTTTTTAGGTTTTTTGATTTTTTCGAGAAAACTACTGGTTTGACCAAAAAAAAACATAAAATATAAAAAATATGCAGATTGTTAAGATGTATTCACGGTGGGTCTAATATTTGCTGTAGATTAAGCGGTTCTCGAGTTACACTAAAAAAACCACTAAATTGGCCTATACCTACTCCCAGGTACAAAATTTTCATATTTTCATCAAAGTCATGAAAGTTACTAAAAAACTATACAGAACAAAAAAGGATGTCAAGCTAAATAAGAAACGGCTATTAGTTTCAAACAGAAACTGATACTGAGGTAGATATGGCGGCTTAAACATGGCCGAAGCGTAATTTACAATTTTATTTTTGAGGGTAATTTTTTTATGTAAAACGAACCCCCACGGGGCTAAAATGTACCTCAGCTAAAAGACAATTTAATTATCTTTAAAAAAGGATAGTACACTTTTTGTCGTAAAGTTAATAGTTTTCCTGAAAAAAACAAAAAATATGCGGCATACATAATTCGATGTTTTCGTTCCATAGAAGTACGACAATGGCATGGGTCCATTAAGGGAAAAAACAAGTTATGCACAGATAAGCGAATCCCAGTTACATATTTAAACTCAGCGTCAAAAATCTTACAAAAAACATATTTGATACTTTTCTCTTTAATTGACAGGTGGTCACGTGATTTTGGCAAATTCTTAACGGTTTGAGCCAGAGACTTGGTTCTTTTTTTGATTTGTAGACAAAAATGTCCGTTCAAAATTAATCACCACTGGAATGTTTTTTTATTTGTAAAAATATATACAGGGTGTCCCAAAAATCCGGGTCTACCCAAATATTTGCTGAACTATTGCAGATAACTGAACCATATTTGGTAGTGATCGATGACATCGAGAGATTTATTTTATGCATACATTAACAAAAATATTTAAAAAATATATTAAGAAAAAAGTTATATTTATATTTTAGCTATTTATTCGATTTTTATTTTCTAAAAAACACCCTGTTCGAAAACGGAGCAATGTCGGAGGTGGCTTTCGTTGTTCATACATAGTAATTAATCCATTAATTTTATCCATATTTCCGTGCTTTTCCATGTTTTTCCCGGGTATGCTGTAATTGACCAGAGGCAAACAACCAAAACCTTAAACTACATGGCAATACCAACATAAAAATATGTGTCAAAAATTCCCACGTATGGGGGATGGCGGGTATAGCTATATTTAAAAATTTGTAAAAAATGGTAAAAGAATAAGTTGGACAGTCGATAGAATTTGACACGTTTTTTATCATAGGCAAGGGACAGTTGGCGTACATGGGTTTTCAAAGACCTTTCAAACAAGATATCTCTCAATAGGGTTTTTGTTTAAAACAACAAACTTGTAAATTTTGACAAAAACTGAAAAAATTAGTTTTGACAGTCGATAGATTATGACAGATTTGATTGTGTAGACAATTAACGGCTATATCAAAATATGTATTTATTTGTCAAATACCTTTAAAACGAGGTATCAATCGATAAGAATTTATAATTAAAATTTTTAAGTTGATCGCCCCTTTGTCGCCGCCTAATGCAGGGGCAGCACAACCGCCTCTTCATAAAGTAGATATCTTGATGTTAACGATTACTGCCAAATATGGTTCAGTTATCTTCAATAGTTCAGAAGATGTTGATGTGGAGTGGAGTTTTGGGACACCATATATATATATATATATATATATATAAATATATATATATATATATATATATATATATATATATATATATATATATATATATATATATATATATATATATATATATATATATATAAATATATATATATATATATATATATATATATATATATATATCTTGTTTTCGCTCACTCTCGTAGCATCTCCTTCTTACTCTTTTGGCTAATTTTAGTGCCAGGAAGAGCAGAAATAATAGGGACCTATTGCATTAAAGCCAGGCAATAATTGTGCCGGGCACTATTCTGACATTTTTGCTTTAAAAAAACAGCTGTCTTCTTTCAAAATTAGGCCTTTGTGTATTATAAGAGCCAACATTAATAGTGCCGCCACTATTAATGGAAAATAAACGACTGGATTTATAAATTCGGCTTTGGTATGTCAATTTTAAAAGATTAACTGTCAGCTTTCAATGCGAATCTGTCAGAATAGTTGCCGGGCACTATTGCAATAAGTCCCTAATACAAAAAACAAGGGATTTTAATCTTAGTAACCAGCTCAGGAAAGGAAAGACCTCGGGCAAGACTGCATTCCCGGCCGTTTTAACAAACAGTATAAATAAAGAGCAATCAAAAAGTTGGCGGCAAATTCAGTGGAAAAGGGTACACTAGATTTGATTTTCAATAAACCAAAACATATTAGCAAGACTTATTTTATAATAATTTTTAATGGGTTCAAAAAAACGTCATATAGAAATAGCGGTATATGATACCGGTAACAGCGTTAGTATAAGTTTTTGTGTTTGCCTCTCTGAGTGGGTACATGAAAAAAAACCTTTTAAACTGATGTAACTCGTAAACGAAATGATGGATGGCTGTTTCGTTTTATCCATTTATCAGGGAAAATACTACGAATTTACCTTTTTAGGTGAAATAAAGCAAATATTTACCTGTAGATAAGCAGGTACTAAAACTAAAAGAAAAGTTTAGGCCTATTAAATATAGTATGTATTCCAGATACATTTACCTACTTATTTTATGGAGATTTATGTAAGAAATACAACTTTGGATAAATGTAAAAAAAGCAAAAACTAAAAATTGTCTTTATTATTATATATTTATTTATTGCTCGACATTAGAAAAACCCCTGTAAATATTTTGAACTCCTATAGAGCATCTGTAGCATTTTAACCAAAATTGTATTTCTTACACAGTTTTCGAAATCGAACTTTATCTGGGACACCCTGTATATTATCTCAGTGTTAAAAATTCATGGATAACGAAGTTAAAAATAGTGTCAATTGAAATGGAGATGAAAAGTGACAATCAGCGATAAAAAGTGGCAGATCGGGCCTAAAAAGAAGTACGAAAAGTAGCGTATAAAGCATATTTTTTTCTTGGCGAATTGTAGAGGGTGACACCAGTTTTAAATAAAAGTTTCACTTCAGAAATACTACCGCAAGAACAAAGGTAATACCAATTTCAACATTTTTATCAAAAAATTTCAAAAAATTAATTTGGAAAAGTATAAAATTTTAATTATGCAACAGAAAATATCGAAATGCGGATTCGACTAGTTATAAAATTTTGGGCGCCAGGCGACACCGTATTCAAAATTTTTAAAAATATGTTTTGTCGTCAAAATTGGATAATTTTGTCTACAAATCAAAAAAAGAACCAAGTCTCTAGCTCAAACCATTAAGAAGTTGTCAAAATCACGTGACCACCTGTCAATTTATCAGAACAGTATCAAATATGTTCTTTGTAAGATTTTTTATGTTATTTATAAGTTTAAATATGTAACTGCGGGTGCGCTTATCTGTGCATAAATTATTTTTTCCCTTAAAGGACCCATGCCATTGTCGTACTTCTATGGAACGAAAACATCGAATTATGTATGCCGCATATTTTTTGTTTTTTCAGGAAAACTATTAACTTTACGACAAAAAGTGTACCATCCTTTTTTAAAGATAATTAAATTGTCTTTTAGCTGAGGTACATTTTAACCCCCTGGGGGTTCGTTTTACATAAAAAAATTACCCTCAAAAATAAAATTGTAAATTACGCTTCGGCCATGTTTAAGCCGCCATATCTACCTCAGTATCAGTTTCTGTTTGAAACTAATAGCCGTTTCTTATTTAGCTTGACATCCTTTTTTGTTCTGTATAGTTTTTAGGAACTTTCATGACTTTGGTGAAAATATAAATATTTTTTGTACCTGGGGGTAGGTATAGGCCAATTTAGTGGTTTTTTGAGTGTAACTCGAGAACCGCTTAATCTACAGCAAATATTAGACCCACCGTGAATACATCTTAACAATATGCATATTTCTTATATTTTATGTTTTTTTTGTCAAACCAGTAGTTTTCTCGAAAAAATCAAAAAACCTAAAAAAAACATAGCGTATTTGAGGAACTTACAGAATTTATAGTATAGAGACAAATAAAAAACAAAGTATTGATAGTGATTTGCAATTCAAGCCCAAAATCCTACTGGGCTCTTAGACTATCATTTGCAAGCAGAAAATCCATGATGCTTTAGGGCTCCAGTTTGGCAACGCAGTATTCTCTATGAGATCAACGGAAACCGCTACGACGAAAAATAATGAAAGTGGGCATAGTAAAAAATAGTATTCCACCAACAACAGGCTATAAAATAAAAAAAACCCTTGCTACTGTAATTTTGTGTAAAGTAGAACCTTTGAGAACCACTTGGAGGTTCGGTTTGGTATGCACAATGTAAATTATAATAAAAAAAACTAAATACAAGCTATTAATAATAAATGACATATAGGGCAAGTTTCGAATTTTTTTCTTGTAGTTGGTATCTGGCCGTTTATACATAACCTCAATAAACATTTAGTTTGACATTCCGACATGTAGAACGACAGTATAGTGTTTGGTTGTCAAGTGTCAAAATAATTAAAATAGTTTCATTTGTCAGTTTTTGTATTCAGTAATCCAATTGTGTTTTAAGCCTTTGTAATTGTAGTATTTGTTACTAGTAAGTAGTATTTAGTATCATGTAATTTTTTATGCATACATTAACAAAAATATTTAAAAAATATATTAAGAAAAAAGTTATATTTATATTTTAGCTATTTATTCGATTTTTATTTTCTAAAAAACACCCTGTTCGAAAACGGAGCAATGTCGGAGGTGGCTTTCGTTGTTCATACATAGTAATTAATCCATTAATTTTATCCATATTTCCGTGCTTTTCCATGTTTTTCCCGGGTATGCTGTAATTGACCAGAGGCAAACAACCAAAACCTTAAACTACATGGCAATACCAACATAAAAATATGTGTCAAAAATTCCCACGTATGGGGGATGGCGGGTATAGCTATATTTAAAAATTTGTAAAAAATGGTAAAAGAATAAGTTGGACAGTCGATAGAATTTGACACGTTTTTTATCATAGGCAAGGGACAGTTGGCGTACATGGGTTTTCAAAGACCTTTCAAACAAGATATCTCTCAATAGGGTTTTTGTTTAAAACAACAAACTTGTAAATTTTGACAAAAACTGAAAAAATTAGTTTTGACAGTCGATAGATTATGACAGATTTGATTGTGTAGACAATTAACGGCTATATCAAAATATGTATTTATTTGTCAAATACCTTTAAAACGAGGTATCAATCGATAAGAATTTATAATTAAAATTTTTAAGTTGATCGCCCCTTTGTCGCCGCCTAATGCAGGGGCAGCACAACCGCCTCTTCATAAAGTAGATATCTTGATGTTAACGATTACTGCCAAATATGGTTCAGTTATCTTCAATAGTTCAGAAGATGTTGATGTGGAGTGGAGTTTTGGGACACCATATATATATATATATATATATATATATATATAAATATATATATATATATATATATATATATATATATATATATATATATATATCTTGTTTTCGCTCACTCTCGTAGCATCTCCTTCTTACTCTTTTGGCTAATTTTAGTGCCAGGAAGAGCAGAAATAATAGGGACCTATTGCATTAAAGCCAGGCAATAATTGTGCCGGGCACTATTCTGACATTTTTGCTTTAAAAAAACAGCTGTCTTCTTTCAAAATTAGGCCTTTGTGTATTATAAGAGCCAACATTAATAGTGCCGCCACTATTAATGGAAAATAAACGACTGGATTTATAAATTCGGCTTTGGTATGTCAATTTTAAAAGATTAACTGTCAGCTTTCAATGCGAATCTGTCAGAATAGTTGCCGGGCACTATTGCAATAAGTCCCTAATACAAAAAACAAGGGATTTTAATCTTAGTAACCAGCTCAGGAAAGGAAAGACCTCGGGCAAGACTGCATTCCCGGCCGTTTTAACAAACAGTATAAATAAAGAGCAATCAAAAAGTTGGCGGCAAATTCAGTGGAAAAGGGTACACTAGATTTGATTTTCAATAAACCAAAACATATTAGCAAGACTTATTTTATAATAATTTTTAATGGGTTCAAAAAAACGTCATATAGAAATAGCGGTATATGATACCGGTAACAGCGTTAGTATAAGTTTTTGTGTTTGCCTCTCTGAGTGGGTACATGAAAAAAAACCTTTTAAACTGATGTAACTCGTAAACGAAATGATCGATGGCTGTTTCGTTTTATCCATTTATCAGGGAAAATACTACGAATTTACCTTTTTAGGTGAAATAAAGCAAATATTTACCTGTAGATAAGCAGGTACTAAAACTAAAAGAAAAGTTTAGGCCTATTAAATATAGTATGTATTCCAGATACATTTACCTACTTATTTTATGGAGATTTATGTAAGAAATACAACTTTGGATAAATGTAAAAAAAGCAAAAACTAAAAATTGTCTTTATTATTATATATTTATTTATTGCTCGACATTAGAAAAACCCCTGTAAATATTTTGAACTCCTATAGAGCATCTGTAGCATTTTAACCAAAATTGTATTTCTTACACAGTTTTCGAAATCGAACTTTATCTGGGACACCCTGTATATTATCTCAGTGTTAAAAATTCATGGATAACGAAGTTAAAAATAGTGTCAATTGAAATGGAGATGAAAAGTGACAATCAGCGATAAAAAGTGGCAGATCGGGCCTAAAAAGAAGTACGAAAAGTAGCGTATAAAGCATATTTTTTTCTTGGCGAATTGTAGAGGGTGACACCAGTTTTAAATAAAAGTTTCACTTCAGAAATACTACCGCAAGAACAAAGGTAATACCAATTTCAACATTTTTATCAAAAAATTTCAAAAAATTAATTTGGAAAAGTATAAAATTTTAATTATGCAACAGAAAATATCGAAATGCGGATTCGACTAGTTATAAAATTTTGGGCGCCAGGCGACACCGTATTCAAAATTTTTAAAAATATGTTTTGTCGTCAAAATTGGATAATTTTGTCTACAAATCAAAAAAAGAACCAAGTCTCTAGCTCAAACCATTAAGCAGTTGTCAAAATCACGTGACCACCTGTCAATTTATCAGAACAGTATCAAATATGTTCTTTGTAAGATTTTTTATGTTATTTATAAGTTTAAATATGTAACTGCGGGTGCGCTTATCTGTGCATAAATTATTTTTTCCCTTAAAGGACCCATGCCATTGTCGTACTTCTATGGAACGAAAACATCGAATTATGTATGCCGCATATTTTTTGTTTTTTCAGGAAAACTATTAACTTTACGACAAAAAGTGTACCATCCTTTTTTAAAGATAATTAAATTGTCTTTTAGCTGAGGTACATTTTAACCCCCTGGGGGTTCGTTTTACATAAAAAAATTACCCTCAAAAATAAAATTGTAAATTACGCTTCGGCCATGTTTAAGCCGCCATATCTACCTCAGTATCAGTTTCTGTTTGAAACTAATAGCCGTTTCTTATTTAGCTTGACATCCTTTTTTGTTCTGTATAGTTTTTAGGAACTTTCATGACTTTGGTGAAAATATAAATATTTTTTGTACCTGGGGGTAGGTATAGGCCAATTTAGTGGTTTTTTGAGTGTAACTCGAGAACCGCTTAATCTACAGCAAATATTAGACCCACCGTGAATACATCTTAACAATATGCATATTTCTTATATTTTATGTTTTTTTTGTCAAACCAGTAGTTTTCTCGAAAAAATCAAAAAACCTAAAAAAAACATAGCGTATTTGAGGAACTTACAGAATTTATAGTATAGAGACAAATAAAAAACAAAGTATTGATAGTGATTTGCAATTCAAGCCCAAAATCCTACTGGGCTCTTAGACTATCATTTGCAAGCAGAAAATCCATGATGCTTTAGGGCTCCAGTTTGGCAACGCAGTATTCTCTATGAGATCAACGGAAACCGCTACGACGAAAAATAATGAAAGTGGGCATAGTAAAAAATAGTATTCCACCAACAACAGGCTATAAAATAAAAAAAACCCTTGCTACTGTAATTTTGTGTAAAGTAGAACCTTTGAGAACCACTTGGAGGTTCGGTTTGGTATGCACAATGTAAATTATAATAAAAAAAACTAAATACAAGCTATTAATAATAAATGACATATAGGGCAAGTTTCGAATTTTTTTCTTGTAGTTGGTATCTGGCCGTTTATACATAACCTCAATAAACATTTAGTTTGACATTCCGACATGTAGAACGACAGTATAGTGTTTGGTTGTCAAGTGTCAAAATAATTAAAATAGTTTCATTTGTCAGTTTTTGTATTCAGTAATCCAATTGTGTTTTAAGCCTTTGTAATTGTAGTATTTGTTACTAGTAAGTAGTATTTAGTATCATGTAATTTTAAATATGCCTCCACGTTAATGACCACACGACCGTTAATGTGTACAGGGCTTCTGTCACACAACTGAGAGAAGAATTTTGTAACAATAACAAACATTTTGTAACTGTTACCAAATGCGTTGCCCATATTTGGCTTATTAGATATTTGTTTGCAGGTAACAATTCAGAAATTTCAACAAATGAAACAAATATTTGTTAATAAAAACAAAATCGTCTGGTAATATTTAAGAAAAAGCTACATTAAGCACTAATATATTGTTGGTATTTAAAAATATATGTGAGTTTAATTATTAATATACTGTACATTTATTATAAGGATCATTCTTATTTAATATTAAATTAATTAATTATGGGTTATTATATAATTAGTAGCTGTAATTATATTTAGTTATTTTGCATTAATAAGGTATTTGTAGGTTTCACGTTCTGTTTAATATACAGGGTGTTCATTTTAAAACTTCCCACTCCAGATTTCTCGAAAATATCTTTTTTTTAAAAAAGCAAAAACAAGTCAATTAATTTATTAGGGAGGACACATTTTGGCTTTCTTAAAATTTTTGTAGTACACATACCCTTTGAGGGATACATATTACCCCTATATTTTGAATATGGAAAGTGGGTCAATTGACACTTTTTTTTTGAAGGTTTCTTAAATATCTTTACAAAGGTGTACAAATTTTGAAAATCTATTAATTTGTTTTGCCATATTCACTTATTTTTTCAAAGGGGGTGTGTACTACAAGAACTATAAGATAGCCAAAATGTGTCCTCCTTAATAAATTAATTGACATGTTTTTACTTTTTCTCAAAAAAAAATCATTTTCGAGAAATCTTGGTTGGGAAGTTTTAAAATGAACACCCTGTATATTCCTATAGGGTTAATGGAAATAAGGACACCACTTTTGATCACAAACCTGTATTTATTCGTCTTCCTCAGGCTACACACCTTGGCCTTAGGAAGACGAAAATGGATCGTCGAAAAGAAATAAAGTTGTGTGATCAAAATTGGTGTCTTTTTTCCCATTAACCCTATAGAAATGAAGAAGGTATAGAATAATAAGAGAATTTTAAGAATAATAAAAAGCAAGTTGTTTTGATGAAAAATATTTATTTGTATTTTATTAAAGAAGTGGAGTCAAATTTTTTTATGGTGGCTGGTAATCTTTGTTTTTTTTTTTGAGATGCCATGTGAGATGCACACAAAATTTTGTCAAATCTGACATAAACTGATTTTACCTCACTATAAGTTGGGGGACTCCACCATTATGAAAGGCCGCATGGGTAGCCCGTGTTTTTTTTAAATGTTTCTCCTTTGTTCAATTACTTCCTTCACCTTCAAGTCAGTGCTGATCTGAAAAATTTTTTTTTTAATATATTTGTAAATTTAATACAGAACCAGTGGCATATATAAGGCCTGGGCCCCCCTTTAAAGTTAAGTTTTTTTTAGATATTTTCCACATATTTTATGAATATAAACATAAAATAGCCTAAAATACGGCTGAGGTCTCGCTCCCCCCCCCCCCCCCCCCCCCCGAAACCGTCTCGCCCCCCCCCCCCCCGAATTTTTTTCTATATACGCCACTGTGCAGAACATTAAATGTGTGCTTTAAGTTAAAAGGTTTAAACACTTTTTCATACTAAAGACTCTTTGTTTAAAAATCTTTAATAATTAATTCAAAGAATTGAAGCCATAATTCAAATGACATCAAATTTAAAATTATTAAAATCACAAAATACAAATATAAAGCATTCTAAAAAAAAATAAATAACACGTACTTTCTAATAGGTTCTGTGTGGAAGACCAATCAGCAAGATGCATGTTTTTAACCAACAAAGCCAGATTTGTTTCCATCTTTAAGCGGAAATCTGAAACCAAAAAAAAAAGAGTATGAATTTTATATTAAAAACAAACAAAACCTACGCCTGTGGATACCTACTTGTCGTCAATTAGCACATAAATCAGTTAATTAAAAATCAATCCTATTTATTGTTTGTTTATAAAGCAATCAGTTTCCACAGAACAAAAAGTTTATACAATGAATACGTTTTTTTTCTTAAAGCTATATTTCTACCTTTAAATATTTACCTTTAAGGCATTATTCCTGATGACTTTTTGTTCACTTCGACTCTTGCAACCAAAACACCATTATGATGCCATAAAAATACCCGCGTATTTAGGTCCGTATTAGTACAAAATCACAAAAACTAAACCTTGTTTGGTCAAAGTTCTTCCCAAAACATAAAGTCCCCTTGATTTTTGGGCACACTGTCTGTGACGGTCTGTAATACAAACGTAGGGCGTCGGGTCGGTTCGGTCTAGACCGCGGCTCACACGTAGGGGAGAGCGGGGCTGGTTGGGCATAGGAGCACGTTGAGAAACCCCTATTAACTCGACAATTAGACGTCAGATGCCAGCGCCACCCACGTGGCAAAGTCGCCTTTGCTCATGCATTAGTCCGCAGTGAGAATCTGTGATGTGTGTATCTCCAAGGAAATAGCGCGTATTAAAATAGCGCGTATCAAAACAGCGCTTTTCAAAACAGCGCGTTTTCAGAATAGCGCGTGTTCAAAATAGCGCGTATCAAAATAGCGTGTGTTCCAAATAGCGCGTATCGAAATAGCGCGTGATCAGAATAGCGCGTATCAAAATAGCGCGTATTAAAATGGCGCGTGTAAAAAATAGCGCGATTAGGTCTGCTTGGGTATATTCACCTAAACAGTTTGAGCAAGGTCAGATAAGTTATACTTACTTAATATGTATAGTTCGACTAAGGGGTCCCTTTCTAACATATTTTTTTCAAAAAAAAAACTTCCCTGGCTTCTTTTCCGGGATCCTAGAGGGTGTGTAACCAAACCGAACCGAACCGGACGGAACCGAACCCAAACATTTTTTCCAGTAACTCCCTGACCTTTTTCCACCAGGTCAGAATAGAAATCTACCAAAATAAGGATCGGGAAGCTAATTTAGGGAAATAATTTTTTTTTTAAATGTTTCGGTTTGGTTCGGTTTATTTAAGTTCGGTGCGGTTTGAATCGGTTCGGTTCGGTTTGGTTACACCCTATAGGAACCGAACCGAACCCCTTACTCGAACTATTTTGTAACAGCGACGTTTGTAATGGCGATCTTTCAAAACGCGGTATTTTTAGACGCGCTATTTTAAACACGCGCTATTTTGTTACGCGCTATTTTGAATACGCGCTATTTTGATACGCGCTGTTTTGAACACGCGCCAATTTGATACGCGCTGTTTTGATACGCGCTAATTTGATACGCGTTATTTTGAACACGCGCCATTATGATACGCGCTATTTTGATCGCGCGCCGTTGTAATACGCGCTTTTTTGAACACGCGCTCAAATGAGCGCGCTATTTTGATACGCGCTATTTCACTACAGAGCCATTTTTTTTTTGGACCTCGTAAGTAACTTTTTGTTATTTCAGAAAACATTTTACAGATTGTTTTATTACACCTGCATGCCCCCATTCGGTTTTTTATAGTAAATAAAAAGTTCGGGGCACGTTGGGCAAAAAAAACATTTTTTTATTTATTTTAAGGTTAAAATCAGCATGCGTACGTATGATGGACTAAAAATCACGTCATGTCATAATTCTCGCCCTAAACAAATGTTTTAGATTGTCCGCCTCATGAAGACTGCGACGACTTGCCCTGTAGTTATTTATCAAAGTTACCTTACGCAACGCTGAAACGCTTTCGACTGGAATCGGGCATATTGCGGTCTCTTATTAATATATGCTATATTCTATCTGTTTTTTACCCTCTTATAGAAATTAGGCCCCCTAGATGTGGACTTGTTCACGCAGTATCTTGATTGGTGTTCTCTTGCAAACAAAAAACGATTAGTTTTTCTGTAAAACTAAGTTATTGGCAGAAGTTATAAGCCAAAGATTGTGAAAAAACAGTAAAAAAGCCGCCATTTATTTATTTATGACATCACACAGACCCTTCAACTCAAATTTGAGGCAAACACCCGGTGACTTAAAATTGTGTGATCTATTATTACCAATCGATCTAGGGAAATTTTAAAAATTCGTGCTTTTCCGAAAGCTGGCGAAAGAAAGACCAAGAATATCAACCGAAGAAAATGGTCAACAGCTATACTAACTGAAACTCCGGTTAAAGAAGAGTTGGAACGTGAAAAAAGTAAAAAAAAAGAAAAATCTGTAACCAAAAATGTATTCAAGGAAAAGAAGCATAGAAAAACTACTCAGAAAAGGACACTGAAAGATGACAGCGATGATGAAGAGGAAACATTTTGTCTAGTCTGCATGGAATCATTCTCAAACAGCAAACTAAAAGAAAAATGGGTACAATGTTTAACTTACAAGTTTTGGGCCCATGAAATATGTGCTGATGCAGGGTTTACTTATGTTTGCTAAAACCGTAATTCCGATTCAGACTAGAGCAAGAATTAGGTTACTTTATATTGTTTATTTTTTAAGAAATTTAAAGTTTAGTATTTTATTATTATCAATAAAAATAATCTAAGAATTTCCTGTTATTTTATGTTGCATATATATACAGTTCCTAATTGTTCAACCATGCCCAACTTGCCCCATCGTATGGCCCAACTTACTCCGTGGGTGGGGTTAGTTGGGCCGCTTGCAAGGGTGCTAGAAAAAAGTGTTTTTTAAGTTTGAATGCATAGTTTTAAAAACCAATATTTGCCTTAAACATACTATAATTGTAAAACTGTAAGTAATATAGCAATGCTTTTATTTACATTTATGTAAAAAGTGGCTCAGCTAACCCCGCTCTCCCCTACAAAATTTCAACCGAAACGTCACGATCTACGCGCGACAAGGCCCGAGCCGAGACGGTACAAAGTTATATTGCTCGATAATATCGCTTGTTAATAGTAACCAAATTTGTTGTGAACTTTACGAGGTAATTAATAGAAACCAATTCAGACCGTTATAGTAACAAAATCATGCCATAACTTTATACAAAAAATGTTTTTTGTAATAAACACAAAGAAATATTTGCCAATATTAAGAGTATATTTATAGACGTTCTGTTACCTTAAAAGAAAGAGTGTTTTGGTTATGGTGAATATAAGGCAATTAATATTTAAAAAAACATCAAATTATTAAAGAAACAAATGAAATATTATTTATAACTAAACACTTTAAAAAAGGTTTGTTACCAATAATTAATGATATTTGCTTTTAATATTTTTTAATGAGCCAACAAAAATCAGGTTTACCAAATATTTGTTAATAATAAAATCGGTTTTTTTTTCAGTGCTGACATGAGGACAACGACTACGAAGGATACACAACGACTACGAAGGACACACAACGACTACGAAGAACAACGGAAACAGCACCAGCTGATCCGAAATGGGGAGAATAAAATACCCGGATGTCACACAAAAACTCATATGACAGACCAACAAGGGACATACAACACAATGGGCATGAGACAGAAAACAAGACAGACCGCCCAATCCAAAGTGATGCCATTTAAGCCCCTTTAGCTTCAAAAATTGTTAACCTTACTTTTAGGATAAAAATAAATATCTATTGTTTTATGGTCCTTGCCATATGCAGTTACACTTTTGTGACTTTGACATGAAACAAACATACAAACACAAAAGATGCTGACTGTATGCTGAAAAAAAACGCACAGATAAAAATATGCTGTTTTTAGATTTTTTTTGTTGCTCTAATTATGCGCATGATGAACAAATAGGTTCGAAATATCACAAAAGTGTAACTGCCTATGGCAAAGACTATACCTCATGCTATTAAGTTTTTTTTAGGTGCCGACGATATTATTAAAATTACACCTCCTAGTGGTTCAAACAGTTATTGATGGTTAATAATGTACTCAAATTCCGACACTTCTAGAAAACAGATACTTTTCTTAGCTTCTAATGCTTGGCACATAGGAGATATAGACGGTTATAGCAAACCTGTATGATTAACTGAGCCGGTTCATATCAATTTAATAGGGCACATACATCTCGGCTTAGTTTAATAAGACTGGAACACTATCAATCATAATACAGCGGCGCGCATCAGATTTATATGACGGACAGGCGTGTTATATACGCATCTCTCGTACTATAATACATACGCTATTTATGGCGAAAAAGCTTACAGGCATACGACGACATGCTGCAATTATTATATTAGCGTTTGCATCATTCTATGCCTATTTTTAAAGAACAATAAGTACGTAACAAGCTTGCAGGAAATAACTAGTAAATCATAACAAGAACCGCGCAAAGCATTTTTTCAAAAATCAACCTAACCAATGAATATAATTCGACCAACGGGTCCTAACTCAACCTATTTTTCCTTAAATCCAGTCCTTCATTTGGGCAGGCCAAAATCCGGAGACCGGAGACACGCCTTCTGCCCTTGCGTCGGTTTTTTTCTTTGTCCCCAGATGCGGTTTTTTGTTCTCGTGCTTTTGATTCCACGCGGTTTTGATCCGGCGCGTTTTTGGTGTGGCGCGGTTTAGGTCCGCCGCGATTTAAGTTCCGCGCGGTTTTGTTCCGGCGCAATTTTCGTTGGCCTGGTTTTGAGGCGCGCGGTTTTGTCCGTAAGCCGTGGTAGATGCAGACATGGATGTTATCTTCTGATTGAACTTCTTAACTAATATTGATCATGTACTCAGAATACCTACTGAAAACTTAAAAGAGCGAGAAACCTATTTTTTGTCCACGCAAGATGGACGTCACGTCAAAAACTTACACGTACGCCTATTTAAGAGAAGTGTTTGACACTGTCCAGACGTGATCTGGTGATTCACGTGGATTTGGTAACTCGGAAGATTTCAGGAAAATTTACATATACCGACATCAGGTCATTCTTTGTTGGGATTAAGGTGATGCGGACAACCAAGGTCATGATGCGGCCGACAGACAAGCCAATACAGTTGTAGTCAAAGACCCAGTGAACAATTTGATAACCCTCTCAGTAAGCCTGGTCCATTCTCACACTAATATTACCTTTGTAAAGCTAGCAGAGAGAATATAGGTACGGTTAAAAACCTGCAGGATCTCAAGGAAGTTGCTGCCAAATTGGGATATGACGAGGCCAGATACCTTACTTGGGAACATACGTGAAATGCTGAGAAGTTATGTCAATGTACCTTACCACAAGTACGCTCGTATCATTGTTAAGTTTCATCAACTACGCCTTCAACTGCTGATGCAAACATCTATTCAGCATACTTCGCCTGGTCATAATTTCATTTGGAGACAATCTTAATAATTTATTGTTTGGAAAAAATTTGCTATTTATTCAGAAGTAATTGCGGCTACAAACGTTAATTTTGACGAGTTTGAAAAATGAGATAACGGTGATTGTACTAGATCTCTTTGAATTTAAAGGGTCAAATTACACTAATAGACTCGGAGAGAGCCCTGTGTCCGTACGTGTTGCTATAATCAAGAAAAAGGAAAACAACAACAGAAAGTCTAAAACTGGCGTAATATAAGGCTTAAAGAAATCTAGGATGTTAAAAATCATTAAATAGATTTTTATACCATATTTTATTGAAAAATTCCAATTTAATACACGTTTAGGTAGGCAAACGTGCAACTTTAAATCTTTACCGACTGGCCTCGAACTGGGTCAACTAATTTCAATTTCAAATGGGAATCTATTGCATCTTGAGCAAAAGGCCACAGCCATCCACTTTCGTAGTAGTGTTAGCGAAACCATGTGTCCCTTCGAAAGGAATGTACCGCTACAGCAGGAAAATTGGACCAACACCTTGGACATGTAAACTTTGTTTCAGCAAAATACAATATTGACAGTTTGACAGGTAACAAGAGAGGCGCAAGATTAGGCTTTGCTCATTTATAGTTGAGGATGAACATAAGTTGCACCGCGGCATAGCTATGGTAAACCAAATTTTGCGGCAAATTCTAAGTAAAGAAGCCTTAAAAAATTAGTGTTTTACTTTGTACATGCAGTGTGCCACTTTATATGTATATGATAAAACGATAAATTCTTTTGAATGATAAATACATTAGGTATTTGAATAATAAATAAATATAAAGTTATATTAAAATATGCGCAAATATTGATTTAGTTGCAAAAACGGTAATTTATTTTGTAAAAAGCTCGGTCGTAATTTGTTTGACATAAAACAGTCAAAATAACAATGACAGAAAACGTCAAAGCCCGGCTAAATCAATATGTTCGTAACAACCAGAGTATATACAGGGCTCGACTTCCAACCTTTAGCCTATATGAAAAGCGTATAAAAAAGGATGAACTTATGGAAAGCAAGATGTCAGTGAGGGACCAAAGACGCGCATATTCAGGTGCGTTTGCCGCTGTGACTTAAAATTCATTAATAGTTTTTTATTACTAAACAGGAGCAATCAAAGTTAGATTTTCATTTTTAAAAGACGAAGAAATAGTCATTATTATTTATTTCTAACAAACGTGGAATTTTGTACCTGTGAATTTAAAAAAGCAAACAAGTTTCGTGGCTAATCGGGCAAAAAGGAGTTTTTGTTGAGAGAAACAAAAACTCCTTTTTGCCCGATTAGCCACGAAACTTGTTTGATTATTAATTTCGTTATTTTAGCTTTAATCAGGAAACATTAAATCGAGAAAAATTCAATTTTTTAATAATTTTTTCGTACACGATAACCTCGCTCTTTTATTAAAGTCGCGCTTAAATGCCGCTTAAGTGTTCGATCTCCTGGCGGCGGCTCACGAAGTCAAGTTGCTAAAAGTCACCATACACTATCTAGGAAACACAATAGGGGACAACATTTTTGGGCGTAGGGATTTACGACAGCCCTAAACCTCTTGCCCCTCTACTGGTTTCAGTCTGCAGAAAAAAATGTTTGTCACGTTTTACTACTCCTTTTAAAATTTTATTTTTGCCCCTTAAATAGAGGGGCCATTCCTCTTGAAAAAAAAACAATAAGTTAAAATGCATTGTCATGGTAATTGCAATTATTTAAGTTTTTAAAATAATTGAAAAATTATTTTACAATTATAATAAAATTACAAAAATGCAATTGAATTACTAGTGATTGTTATTATTTGTAAAAAGCTATTTAGCTTTTATTATTTAAAGCAATCCACGTTTTGTACTGAATTTAAGAGGTAAGTTCGGAATGTATTACGAAGGACTGGTCCTAAATTAAGCATTTTCACATTTTGTAAATTATGAAAAAGTTTTTTTATTTTGCACGTAGGAAATTTATAATAAAGTTATGTTGTTATTTTGTTGTAATTAATTACACAGTTTTCTAAGTACATTCCTGTAAAGTAGTTTGTAATGTAATAGTTACTTTTCAAATTATTGGTTTCTAACTCTGGTTGAAAATAAATCGGTACACATAAAGACCAAGAAATTTGTTATCCATAAAGTTGAATTTGTGGAATATTTTGTTTGTGCGTGTAGTAACATTCTAAGCTCTACCTGTACACTTTGATTATTAGTCATACAGTTCAAATGATACCTAAGAGATTGCGCTACAGCAATTAAAATCAAGGGGTTTTAAGGATTTTATGCATCGCCGTATTTGGCCAACTAAGCCGGTAAGAGTAACGTCATTAGATCGCGAAAAGAAAACCATTTTCTTGAATTGCTAACTTGACAACAGCGCTAAACTATTTATCTCTCTAAGATCTTACTTTTTACATATTTTTCAATGGCCAAACGATCGTTGACGAACCCTGTATATTCGTTTCTAATGAAATCGTTTAGAAGTAGACACACATAAAAAGCAAGTAAAATAGTAAGTAAGTCCGTGCCACTGTATGTACGTACTTCCTTCCCGCCCACCACGGTTTTGATGACGCGGTGTCACTTTAATAAAATATCAACTATAGTTAGAAATTTTGAAAACGGTGATAGACAATGACAGTACAAGAAAAAAGATAAATGGTGTTTCTATAGTCTATAGGTTCTATAACATCCACTGATAACACTGTTTTTGATAAAAACTTGTTATAGCATCGTCTGATTCTCAATGTGAAGGAAACGAAGTTTATAAAAACATAAAAGAAGGTGCAAAATAACAATGAACAAATAAGTGTGAAAAGTGGAAAAGTACATTTGTTTCGGAACTATAGTAACTTTTACTAAATAAATAAACCGCAATCTTGGCCACGTGGTTTTTTTTACTCAATTTAAAAAATCATAATCCTAAAGTAGTCGGACTGTTTACCGGATACTGCCTGGTGAAATATCACCTAAAGGCAATAAGTTAAGCCAAGGATGACAACTGCAGATTCTGCAATAGCGCATTTAAGACAGCTGAACATCTGCTCTGCGAATGCCCTGCCTTACTTCCAGCGGCGTAGCGTGCCCGAAAGGGCGGGGGGGGGGGGGCGACAGCTAAAAAGGGCGCCTCTGAAAACTGATGACAAATCTTGTGGCAAAAAAAAACAAAAAGGTCAAAAAGGCGCCTCTCACAAATCTTGCGACCAAAAAAAAAAAAAAAGGTCATCATGTGTGAGGGGGCGGCCGATAAGTCACAAGGCGCCTCTCACGAATCTTGCGACCAAAAAAAAAAGGTCTTCATGTCGTTAGTTTCCTTTGGCACCCACTCAATTGGCCATTACCGGCCCGACTTAATAAAGCTGAGGGCGCTTCGGCCACCTATGGGGCGCTACGACCCTCGGGGCGGGGGGGGGGGCGACGAACCCCCCGCGCCCCCCCACGCTACGCCGCTGCTTACTTCTTAAAAGGCGCCAGTACTTAGGAGGCAAAAACTTGCAAATCTTGAAGACAAAATGAGATGCAGGGTCACGCACAAAATATCTTAGAGGTATAGGTGTTGAGCGGATTAGAAGCCGATAAGACTCCTCCAATTTACAAAGCAAAACCAAAAAAACCTGAAATTCGGAAACAAGAATATTGTCACTGAAAAACTTGAAGAATTGCTTAATGTTTAGAGCAGCTGCATCCTAAATTAAATTGCCATGATGATGGTCAGCCTTCGATGCGGAGCCGGCAATCAGAAAGAGTAAGAAGAAGACGTAAATTCCAGACAACTAAATAAAAAAGGAACAATACTATTGTTGACAAAAATTGAAACTTGTAACTTTAGCGTCACCTGTCAAAACTAACGGGTCTTCAAGGCAATCAAAGATTATTCAATCCGTAGTCGTGATGGACAAAGACTGAGCTAAATAAAACCAATTTTTTGTTAAATAAATTAACCAAAACTTGTCCGCTGCCAAGAATCTCTTAAGTATAACATATTTGGTTTCAAAGATACGCACCGAAAACCCAAAAAGAAGCTCCGGGTAGATAATATTTCACCTCGGCGCGATATTTCACGCTATAATTCAAAGCGAAAACTGAAACTTAGGACAGGGCGTAATATTTTAAATGAAATAGACTTCATTCATAATGCAGGCCCTAATATCCTGAGGGGCGTGGGATTCTTTCGCGTCGCTAAGGGTACTTTATCCACACTAAAAAATATCATAAATAATATTAAAACTAAATTATATTTTGGGTCAAGACTTATATACCTTTATTCGTTATTTATCTATTATGTGCGGAAAGTAACAAAACTTGAAAGTTTTATTTAATTTTAAGGAATGTATTTAGCAAATTGCTACAATATAACATAAAATATTAAAAATATCAAAAATTAATTAAGAAATTGGTTGTTAAATAGGGAATGTCTTAAAAACTTTTAAAAGTTTTGTAATTTTTTATATAATGTTTTAATTTATTACATTAAATTAATCATTTATTAAATATACTAAGTGAAAATGAAGGACATTTTCCTCGAGTGAGAAAATATGACAAAATAGGGGCAAATCCCCATCACTATAAATCAAATGTCAAATCTTGTCTAATGTTAGTCTCAATCTCAGCCTTAAAATGCACATGACATTCGAGTAAACTTTGAAACCGTTCGACGATCTCTGACTTAAAATGACTATTCTAGGACATTAGTGAAAGAAACGAGGTACTAACTGACTCCACCCTAAAAGTAAGCTTTAGCACACAAGCAGTTTTTCCTTAAGGACTGAACTGCGCACTCGAAGTCTTAATAAGTTTATTAGTGCGCGTGGTAACAATCTTAAAGCGCAGTCCTGTTAAACACGATACCGGACACGCAAGACTGACAGAAGAACTGAAAAATATTAAGCTAAATGCACACCCTTCCATTTATGAAAATAGTTAAGGCCCTTAAGAAAAACTGTATGTGTGGCTAGTTAAAACAATATTTTGGACTTGCCTTATCTTTATTTATTTTAAACACGACGTTTCGGTTTTTCAGTATCTCCAACCATTTTCAAGGGTAAACTAATCAATCCAGTCTACATGTTACTACTTATACAAATTATTGTGACAGTCAAGTGTGACGTCCCTTAATTCTGAGGCGCTAGTGTTCTATAAGGAGTCGCCTCCATATGTTCGGTATTTCCGTGGTTGGCTGACTAAAAACTTCTCATTATAAAAGCAGCTACAATAAACTTTCGTTTTCGCCAAGGCGATTCCTTGTGCAAAATTTTAGCTTCAGGCCATTGAATCCTGTGATCATTTGACCATGCATGATGACGCGGATTTTTCAATCTCACTTAATTAGGTACTTTTTTGATATTCCTTTACTTTAGCCTGAACAAGGCATTTCGTTTCATCTACATATGATTTACAACGATTTATCCGTCTTATGTTTTCTGAAATTCTGAATGTTAATAACACTCAAAGGTTTATTATTTTGACAATTTTACACATCTGGTTTGTTTTTAATTTTAGAGATTGTTAAAGTCCTTTTTAATGTTGTAGATTTCCGTGTTTGTAGCAACAAAATTATGATACTTAAAATTTTGGCTATTGTTCCGTGTGTCTAAGTTTCCTATATACAATGATTTGAATGTTGTTTATTCGTTTGACAAGAACATCCAAAAAAGGTAATACCGAATCTTTCTTAATTTCCATTGTGCATTTAATTGTTGGTGAAATACCGTTAAGATGTAGAAAATTCTGCAGTTCATCATCATTTTTCGGCCGTATAATAAATGTGTCATCCAGGTATCGTAGCCATATTTTTGCCTTGACTCTTGCTGTGTTGATAGCATGCTCATCGAATCACTCGTGTAGAATCACACGTGTAGAACTTCTACTTTACTACCACTGATAATAGACAATGGAAGTCCGAAATTTTGTTTCTACTCAATCATTATCTACAAGTTTCCAACAAAGTGTTTTGAATGTTTATTTGTTTGACAAGAACATCCAAAAAACGGTTCGAAATACTTATTAGTAGAAATATCGTGTTAAAAATTAATAGACAATGCAAATCCAAAATTTAGATTCTACTGGAAAGTCATTATTACCTTTAACAGTGGCCTTAACCTTCGGATGCCGTTATAGTTTCGCGGTCGGGTATAAAACACAGACAGGCAGAAAAGAAAAAGTGCGAAAAAACGGGTGCACGCCGAGGTGAAAATTGCTTTTTTGCCTGCCTGGGAAGGGACGGGGCGAGAAAAGTTAAGCATATTATAGTGACGGACGCCCGCCGCGACTCGTATAAAGCTGTGTGAGCTGTTTGCGAGGCGGCACAAGTTTAATTAATTAATTTTCTCAGAAAATTTTTGTTTTATGGTATGAAATGGAAAATTTATGCAGATTTAGCTAAGAAAATAGACAAGGCCGCGTTTTAAGTACACTGGGCGTGTTCAAACAAAAAACAGCTTTTCGAAATAGTACTCAAACAGGCCGGAGGAAAGTAATACGGCTACAAAATGTACGCAGACATAAATATGCATGTTGTTTTGGCCCCAGAACCACTAAAAAGAAAATAATTGTAACAAATGGTTATAACTTTTCGATGAAATGGTGTCGATTTATTGTTGAGCATGTCAGAAGATAGCGTGATTTTAGCTGTTCGACAAGTCGCTGATGAAGTAGACAACTTACGTGCCCATATTAAATGCCAGAATAATAAATCCATCCAATAAAACCTGACAAACATAGACTTTTCTCTACCCCGTTTTTTAATTGTATTGTTTGCCACATGTTGGAATCCTAAAATCAATTATTTTTTTTACAGATTAGAGACCCTGAATGTATGACATATTTTAAAGAAACAGATACGCGACAAACTTATTAAAGTCAAATTTATTTAAGTGAAAATTAAAGGAGGGAAATATCGGTCCTCAATACTCTAGCCTTTTTTAGAGAGTGACGCACCTTTCGCCCTTGTTAATTCATAAACGTCGGAAATAGTTATTTACCTAACTAGTGCGGAAAGCGATACATTTACGCACGCGACGGCAGTTGCCCCAACGACGCTTTGCGGAGTTGGGCACGCCGTCAAGGGCATAAAAGGCACTTTACGCAAGAGTTAGGTACAACATTTTTCCTAGTTGCATAAAAAGCTTGGTTTTACATTTCAATATATTTGGTATTTTTTACATTAAAACAGCTAGAAACAAATTTTGTTTTCATTTTTAATTTAATCGAGTTTATAAATGGGTCAATAAGTCTGATTAGGCCTAAAACTCAATTTGAAATTTAGCGTGCGTAAAAGTATTTTTTCTATAAGCGTGCGGAAAAGTCCACTTTTCCGCACGTATTTTAGTGTGGAAAGTGCCACTTTTCCGCACTAGTGCGGAAAAGTAAATTTGTTACGATTTTGAGGTGTTCTATAACATTTAGACCGTTCAAAATACATTTGTATCTTTTCTAGCACACGAAATATCCAAAAAATATTCAAATTGACTAAAATTCTGCTATATTTTCAATATTTTCGATAAAATAAAGTTTTCAGTAAAATAGGTTCAAATTATAAGTTTTAAACCTCCCCCGTATAAATATCGTCATTGTCAATGTCAAACAACAATGAACACTAGTGGTTTTAGATTTGGCATCTTAAATCACCATAGCAACAAAGTACAAACAAACTGTCAAAACAAAGCCAATTTTGCAGATACAAGCATCTTTTTTTTCAAACAAAAAAATCAGATTTTCAATGGATTCTTCGGACGAAGATCTACCCCAGTCAGTTCTAGAAGCCGCTAGAATGTGAATAATAATAATTGATTTGATTAAAACGTTTTGAATATAAATAATTTTCTGATTAATTTTTAGTTTTTTCCTCACGCTTATAGAAAAAATAGTGTACCTAACTCGTGCGTAAAGTGTCTTTTCCGCACTTGATTGCTGGCCAAACTCCGCTATCGCGTCGTTTGCCCATCTGCAATCGCGTGCGGAAAAGAGGCACTTTCCGCACTAGTTAGGTAAACTACTATTTCACGCATGGCGTGCGTAAAAGTAATTACTTTTACGCACGCTAATTTATTATTAAAGTTTTATATAAATTGCAGTCACTCGATATATTGCTTTTATGTTACTTCATATACTAGATGACACTGACAAGTTTATTTGATATTTACCGTCAGGCGTCAGATTTTTTGTTTGATTTGTCTTGGTGGCGTCAAAATAATGGATTTTGGAATTTGTGCTGGAAATGAAGATTTTGAACTGCCAAGGTTAATATTTGTTATTTTTACTAAATAAAATTATAATTATATACTGTTATAAAACCAAAAACTTTGTCTCGAATTTATACCGATTATAAAAATGTCATTTTGTATTATTATTATAATTTCTATTTGGTCCAAATAGTATCATTTTTTACAAAAAACAGCGTGCGTAAAAAAATTTTCACGCACGCCAAACCAGTTTTTTACGCACGGCATGCGGGAAGTTGAATTTTCCATATGAAAATTGGTGCTGAAAAACGTGTTTTACGCTCGCAAGTAGTGTTTAGCTCCCGCTAAATTCTCTATTTTAATTAATTCATTAATTTTTAGTAATTAGAAAATATTACTTTTTTACTTGCACTGCCCTCTTTTGGGACATTCACAATTCTAAAGGATTAAAATAAATAAAACAAATTCTCCTTTTTTTTGTATTGATTCTGTTAATATAGCAGGAAGTTTTTTCTTTTTATCGCCTTTTATTGATATATTTTTATCATGCTTTCATACAAAAAACGCGGGTGCCGCTACGCGGTCCATAAATATATTTTTCCCTTCTTTCCTATAACCTAAAAAGTGGACAGTGCGCAGTGTCGTATAAGAAACGAACTCAATCACGCGGTCCCTCGTGTGAATTTACCCTTAAATTCTCTTTGCCCTCTGGCACCCTTAAAAACCCTTTAAAAATAAAGCTGTGCGTTATCATCTGTGGAAGCTGTGTAGCTGTGAATCATGGAACTGGAGAACAGGGCCCTGTAAGCGACTACTCTGCAAATATCGGTGAGCGACATAGTTTTTTATTACACTTTATCCTCTCTCTCTCTCTCTACACTCTACCTACCCTTTACACCCTCTCCCAATACAGTCCCTTCTGCCTCAACTTATGGGCTACATAAGTTTGGTCCTTCAATCCAAATACTGAACTACCCCTATAACCACCCCCTACCCTTACGTTGGCACTTGTTGTTTTAAGCCTTCTTTTGTTAAAAAAAAAAATATATATATATATATATATTTCAAAATTAAAAAATTAAATTTTCTCTTTAGAAAAGGCGATTTAGATTTTTATTAAAGCAGATGATCTGTTTTCATGGTGTTAAAAATACCGGTAAACCGTTGTAGGTATCTGATTTTTTGCCTTTTTCTAATAAATTAAAACTCAGTTTCCTAAACGATTTTTTTTTATATAAATCGATTTAAAAATTAAAATTTTTATTTTTTTAGGGCTAATAAACATCTTGTGCAGTTTAAAGGGATATATAATTGTTTGAAAGTATTATGCATTGCATACTTAGATTTGGCGCTTTTCATATTACACTTTAATTTACCTAGTAGGTACAGTAGGAATTTTGAACTCGGCCAATAAGAAATAAATTTCAGGTTTTTTATTGCATTCTCGGTTTTCGCGAATAAAAGTTTTTTTTCCTTTTTATTCGAATTTAGCGAATAGTAAAATTAAATACATATAATTTTTTTTTTCTCGTAGTTATTTTTAAATATTAGGTATTTAAAATGACGAGTAGTGAAAAACAGTGTCGCGCCTTTAGGGGCATAGCAATAGATCGCATTAAAGAAATATTTGGTATTTCCACTCAAGCTATGTCTGATACCTTAAAAAAAGTTGATTTTGAGATGCGGTATGATCACTTGGACATTTTTTATGAGGAACTTAATAAATTTCACGACGCTGTAATCGCGTATTTAGCTGATAAAGAGCAACCCAATTTTACTGAGGAGAATGTCATTCGTCAAGGCACTGATTACCAATATTTTAGCATAAAAGCAACTTATAAAAGGTTATTTCCTCCTAAAGATGACTTCAACTCCTCTCACTCAAACTCTAGCTCCGGTCATAATGACATGAGCTTCAACATTCCAAAGGTGGATATTCCGAAGTTCACCGGCGATTTGTTTTCTTGGCAAACTTTTATTAGCTTATATGACTCTGTCATTCATAATAATACTATGTTCTCTAATAGTAGAAAGTTTCAGCTACTTTTAACGTATCTAGAAAAGGAACCCCTAACATTGGTAAAAAACTTGCCAATTACTGATGCAAACTACATTATAGCTTATAATGCGCTTTATAATAGATACCAAAATAACCGCCTCCTTGCGACTCATTATTGGGACAAAATTACCGATTTGCCCAAACTAAATACAAACAACCCCGCTCTTTTACGCAATTTAATAGATATATTTACTGATAATGTTTACGCTCTTACCAATTTAAATTACCCAACTGAGCACTGGGATTTCCCACTCTTTCGAATTCTTATTCGAAAATTAGACTCTGAGACGGTCACGCGCTATGAACTTCAGCATGACTCCTCATCTGAACCCTCTTTTGAGGACCTCAAAGATTTTGTTTCTAAGAAATGTTTTGCTGGGTACGGGTAGACCTCGTCAGATGTCTATCAGGGGAAATGAATCGACCCCTGCCCTCCGTAGATTCCAGGTACTCTTCGACCCGGAGAGTTAGCACCTGTATAGGGTCCCTTTCCCAGGGTTACGGGAGAAGACCACATCGATATGAAAGGCGGAGAGAATGGACCTCGGTACGGTGATCATAGCGTAGGTGGCAACCCTTTCTTTTAGGGATAGTATAAAAGACTACTGCCTTGTAGTACCGGCGTTGGAATCGTCAAAGGCTAGGGGAAGAAAACCTCGATCAAAAATCACCTGGTCCTCCAGGTTGGGGGTTGGGGCATCAGACTAACTCTCTGATACCCGGAAAAAACGTACACTGTTAAAAAACCCAATCAAACACCTCGGAAAGAAATGAAAAACCTAAGACGAACCAAGCAAAGAAACAGGAATATGATTTTTGGTACATGGAACGTACAAGGAATGAATCGAAAAGTGAATGAAATAGTACATGAGTGCAGCAGAATGAAGGTAGACCTTGCTGTACTAACAGAAACGAAAAAGAAAGGAAAAGTATCTGAAAACCTAGGACAATATGACCATTTCTATAGCGGAGTGGCAAAAGAAAAACATGCCCAACAAGGAGTATCTATTTTGGTCAACAAAAGATTTAGAAAATTTATCACCAACTGGGAAGCAGTCAATGAAAGGCTAATTAAAATGAATATAACAATAAAAGGAATGAGACTTACGATTTTTGGAATCTATGCGTATAACGACGATGCAAATGTAGCCGTGAAAGACAATTTTTTTGAAGAAATACACAATGAAATATCAGCAGTAAGTGCATCTAGAGAAATTGTCATATTGGGAGATTTAAATAGTAGAACCGGTAACAGAGTTAATCTGACAGTTGGCCAATATGGAGAAAATGTTGTTAATGACAATGGAAACCGGCTAATTACAGTATGTGAGCAATTAGACCTAAAAATCCAAAACGGTTTTTTTCAACATAAGGAAATACACAAATATACCTGGACCAAACCCTCACAAAACCTGAAATCCGTCATTGATTATTTTATCACTAAACAAAAGACAAAACTAAAAATTCAAGATGTCAGAACAAAGCGTGGATCAACATGCGGAAGTGATCACTATTTTCTGGAGTCCAAAATTCTCTTTCCTTATCAAGGCCGAAGCCTGCATCAACAACATCTTGATGATACAGTGATTGAAGAAATTGATCACTGTAAATATAATCTACTAAGCCTAGAACATGACAGCGTAAAAAACTTATACAAAAAGAGACTGAACGAAAAACTTAATACAAGTTCAGGTGAAACCCCAGATGAGGAATACGAATGTATTACATTAAGCATCCACCAAGCTGCAAAAGAAGCACTAGGATTAGTGGAAGAAACTTCTAAAAGAAGAAAACCATACTGGTGGGATGCTGAGATTGAGAGAGAAATAGAGGAAAAAAGGAAATTATATCACATCTACTTATCCCAAAAGACAGATAGAAGCAGACAAGAATACAAAATCGCGCAATCAAAGGTGAGAAGAATGATCAGTGATAAGAAAAATCATTCGTGGACGCAAAAGTGCCAGAAAATAGATTCTTACTTAGGAGGTAGGAGAAGTACCGAAAGCTGGAAAACTATAAGATCGATTAAAAAAGAAACATGCAGAGATATCATTTCACCAATACCAGACAAAGAATGGGATGAGCATTTTAAAAAACTATTAACTGAAGATAGAGCAGAATTCAAGGAAGACGCAAGATACGATATAATTAGAACGATGGGATCTCCAGTACCCCTCACAATCTCTGAGGTCAAAAACGTGTGCACAACCTTAAAAAGCGGTAAATCTGCCGGACCCGGAAATATCCCACCCGAACTTATTAAATATGGCACTGAAGAACTGTTTTGTAGATTACGGAATCTTTTCCAAAAATATTTAAATGGAACTGTAGTCCCAACTGAGTGGAAAACGTCATATATATCCACAATACACAAAAAAGGAAGGAAAGATATATGTGACAATTATAGAGGTATATCTGTGACTAGTACGCTAAGCAGAATATACGGTAAAATAATAAGAAATAAAGTAGAGAGCGAATATAAAGACATGGAGGCAGAAGAACAAGCTGGTTTCAGGGCGGGCAGATCGACTTCAGATCATCTCTTTTGTATAACCCAAGTTATTGAAAAGAAAATGGCATACGGACAAGAGCTGCATCTGCTTTACGTGGATTTGCAGAAGGCATATGATAGTATACCACTAAATCTACTTTGGAAAGCGTTGGAAAACACAAACATAAGCGTACAACTAATTAAGGCCATCAAAGAGTTATACCGCAATAGTAAGGCAAAAGTTAAAATAAAAGCAAAACTAACGAATGGCTTTCAAGTAAATAAAGGTCTTAAACAAGGTTGCTCTATCTCGCCTACGCTCTTCAAGATATACTTGGAACAAGTCCTTAAAGTATGGAAGAGAAAATGCCAAAACATGGGAATTCCGTTGGACGAAACCACCTTGTATACTTTATGTTTCGCCGATGATCAGATAGTAGTGGCTCAGGATTATGACGACCTCGAATATATGACACGAAAACTAATAGAAGAGTACAATAAGTGGGGACTAGAGGTTAATCTCAATAAGACAGAGTATATGTGTATTGGTGGAATGAAACAGGATCTAATCTTAAATACCGGGCAGCGAATTCACTCCTGTGATGAGTATAAATACTTAGGTCTAAAAATTACAGCTGACGGAACACTAGACAAAGCTATAAAAGATCGAAACGTACAAGGAAGAAAAGCAATAACTTTATTAAATGGAATAATTTGGGACCAAAGTATATCAAAACATAACAAAAAGCTTATATATAACACCATTGTAAAAAGTATTATTACATACGGCTCAGAAGTATGGCCAATCAAGGATAGAACAGAAAAAATGCTTTCCGCTACGGAGATGGACTATTGGAGAAGAGCAGCAGGGAAATCAAAAAGAGAAAGAGTTACAAATCAAAGAATAAGAGAAATTATGACAGTGGGTGAACGTACTTTAGTGGATGATATAAGAACAAAACAACTGGTGTGGTACGGACATGTACAAAGAATGAATGATGAAAGACTACCTAAACAAATACTACAATGGAAACCAACTGGCCGAAGAAAACGAGGACGGCCAAGGAGAAGCTGGAGAGAAGGAATAGACAGTGAAATAAGAATAAGAGGCCTAGATGATGAATTATGGGCAAACAGAAACGAGTGGAGATTGGGTATCGGAAGACGTAGAACGTTGTGAAACCGATAAATATATATATATAGCAATGTTTTGCGTTAGAATCGGCCAACATTTTAAATAAAACTAAAACTTCTGGTTACGCCACTGCTAAACCTCCCTCAAAACCTCAATATAGAGGTAATAATTTTTCTACTCTTGCAGCTGGCGTCGCTCCATATCAGAACGCTTGTCCCGTCTGTAAGATTTCAGGACATAGTATATATAAATGCCCCGTTTTTGAAAGTAAAACCCCTCAAGAAAGACTAAATTTAGTCAGAAAAAACCATTGGTGTTCCAATTGCCTCGGTACAAGGCACTCACTAAAAGCCTGCAACTCTACTTATTCGTGTAGAATTTGCCATTCCATGCACCACTATTTACTCCATATTCCTCGATCCCCTCCTAGTGGCTCTCCGCCACTGGAAAATCAGAATCAGAACGCTCCTCTTCCGACTCATTCTACGCAAGTTTTGGCAGTACCTACTCTCTCTAACTCACAAGAAAATAATAATTTACCAAGTAGCCCCTCAACTCACGCTTGCAGTTTAACAAGCAACATTTCAGTGACATCTTCTTTACTCGCAACGGCCCAAGTCGAAGTTTTAAACTGTAGAGGACATTATGATAAAGCGCGGGTTCTAATTGACACTGGGAGCCAGGTGCATTTAATTTCTGAAAAGTTTGCAAATAAAATTGGTCTCTCTCGCTACAAAACTCATTTAACCCTAAATGGCTTAGGTCACACTGGCTGCACCCCCTCTGGTGGCATTAGTTGCTCCATAAGACCGGTAGGCCAACTCTCTCCTTCCTTTGACATTGATTTATTAATATTGTCAAAAGTTTGCAATGAGCAACCCCTCACCCCTCTCTCGCAGGGTGACTACCCCGATATCTCAAATTTAAAGCTCGCAGACCCCTCTTTTAATCAATGCAACCCAGTAGATATTTTAATTGGAGTTCAACTTTTTCCTTTTATTTTGACAGAAGGTAAAATTTCATGTGGTGTCGACAAGGCCGCAGCTCTAAACTCTATTTTTGGTTGGCTCATCATGGGCGGAAAAATTCGCCCCTCTACCCCCTCTATTAGCTCATATTTTATTTCAAATAATGAGTGTCTCGACTCTACTCTTAAAGCCTTTTGGCAAACTGAGGAAGTCCCTCAAAAAACTCATATAGACCCGGAAGATGAGCTTTGTGAAAAAATTTACAAAGATACTCTCCAGAGAACAGAAACTGGTCGATTTGTCGTCTCTCTCCCCTTTAAAGGACCAGAGCCCTCTTTCTCTAACTCCCGCTCTATTGCTCTAAAACGATTTTATAGCTTAGAAAATCGTTTATTAAAAAACCCCTCTCTTCACAAAGAATACTCTGATTGTTTACAAGATTACCTTGACTCTAATCATATGGAGTTAGTTTCAAAAAATATCCCCCCTTCGAATAAAATTTATTACATACCCTACCACTGTGTTATAAAATCAGAGAGTAGCACAACAAAGCTCCGCGTCGTTTTTGACGCGTCATGTAGCTGTCCCGAGAGCTGTCCCAGCTCTCTAAATGAATCTATGTTGACAGGTCCCAAATTACAACAAGAAATATTTGATATTTTGATGTCTTTTCGCCTGCATAAGTACTGCTTTACTAGTGATTTAAAACAAATGTTTAGGCAAGTCTTAATAAATCCCGCCCATCAAAACTATCAAAGAATACTTTGGAGGTTTTCTCCTGACCAACCTGTCAATGATTATTTCTTAAAAACTGTCACATTTGGCGTTAAAGCCGCCCCATACTTAGCTATAAGGTCTGTCATTGAACTAGCTAACATTTATGAGACTGAATATCCCTTAGCAGCTCACATTTTAAGGAGCTGCATGTATGTAGATGACTGTTGTTTTTCCTGTGAGTCACTCGAAAAAGCTCTCGAAGCAAAAGCTCAATTAGTCGCAGTTCTAGGTCACGGAGGCTTTCAGCTCAGAAAGTGGTCTAGCAATAGCTCTGAGTTTTTAAAGACTATTTCCCCTGAAAAATGCGAAACAAGCTATCTCTCCTTTGATGACCAAGACAATACTCTAAAAATATTAGGGTTAAAATGGCACCCCTCTACAGATGCATTTTCTTATAAGGTTTCCCCTCTTGATAGACCCTGTACAAAAAGATCCGTTTTGTCAGAAATATCAAAAATCTATGACCCTTTAGGTTTTTTAACTCCTCTCTCTTTTTTGGCAAAACACTTAATACAACATTTTTGGGCCTTAGGAGTCGGCTGGGACGACCCAGTCCCAGAAGATATTCAAAAACTTTGGTTTCAGTATAAAATTCAACTCCCTAAAATATCCGAGATCTCGATTTCACGCTTTGTGAATTCGGACGCCACTTCTCTTGAGCTACATGGATTCTGTGATAGTAGCGAAAAAGGATACGCTTGTTGTGTCTATTTAAGATGCATTTCTAATGACTCAATTAATGTTAATCTATTATGCGGAAAATCCAAAGTTGCCTCGTTAAAACGCATATCTTTAGCTCGGTTGGAGCTATGTGGCGCCGTGCTCTTGTCGAATTTATTACGACACGTTGTCAACTTAATCTCTAGCTCTCTTCAAATATCTCGAATATTCGCTTGGTCTGATTCCATGGTGACCCTAAACTGGATAAAATCCTCTCCGCACAGATTTAAAACGTTTGTTGCGAACAGGGTCAGCCATATTCAAAAAAAAATAGCACCCGATTTATGGCGTCATGTTCCTTCTAAAGAAAATCCTAGCGATTGCGCTTCACGCCGTCTACTCCCTGATGATCTGATTCACCATGACTTATGGTGGACTGGACCAAGTTTCCTAAAATTACCCCCTGAAGAGTGGCCACAATCCACTATAAAACTTACCCCAGAAGTTTCTGAGGAAGAACGCAGATTAGCTCTCCTCGGAGTTTTTACCCCAACTCACCCCTTCGATAGTTGGCTAGACAACTATTCCTCTCTAGGACCCATAAAACGCATTGTTGCCTATTTATCTCGATTTATACACAATATTAAGCAGCACACTCCTGAAGCACGCATTCAAGGTCACTTGACCAACTTAGAGCTTTACAAAGCTTTGTTACTCCTTGTCAAGCATGTACAGTATGTTGAGTTTTCCGAAGAAATCGAAAAGCTCAAAAAAGGTCAACTTTTACCTAAACTGTTTCGAAAGCTACACCCTTTCTTGGACAAGAATGGATTGCTCAGGGTAGGCGGTCGCCTCCTGCTATCAGGTCTCTCTTATGATCGAAAGCATCCTGTGCTTTTACCCACTAAACATCGCTTAACGCAGCTCATTATTGAAGAATTTCATCATATTTTTCTTCATCCAGGACTGCAAACTCTTCAATTTTTAATTACACAACAGTTCTGGATTCTTTCCCCTAAACGAGCCATCGCGGGTGTGCTAGCAAAATGCATGACTTGTTTTAAAGTCAAACCAACCTCAACCTCTCAAACACCCCTTATGGGTACGCTCCCTGCTAGTCGCATAAACCAAGTTAAAGCATTTAAATATGCTGGCGTGGACTATGCAGGTCCCTTTAATATTACGCTTAGCAAAGCACGTGGCATAAAATCTCAAAAGGCATATATTTGCCTCTTTATTTGTTTTACGACCAAAGCTTTACATCTTGAGCTTGCGTCTGACTTAACCTCAGACTGCTTTATAGCTTGCCTTCGACGATTTGTCGGCAGAAGAGGTCTAATTTCTAGGCTTTTCAGCGATTGTGGTTCAAATTTCGTGGGAGCTCAAAAGGAGCTAAATGGTTACATGAAAAATGCCTCAGAAGCTCAAAATATTGAGTGGTCATTTAACCCGCCTTCGAGCCCTCACTTTGGAGGACTTTGGGAGGCTGGGGTTAAATCAGTCAAAACTCATTTGCAAAAGGTCATAGGCCTTCAGGTACTCACCTATGAGGAGCTTTACACTGTGCTAGTGCAGGTAGAAGCTATGCTTAACTCTCGCCCTATTTTACCCCTTAGCTCAGATGCCTCTGATTTGTCTGCTCTGACCCCTGGTCATTTTTTGACCATGGAACCACTCTCGTCCGCTCCTGATGAAGATCTGACTGAGCTTAATGTTTCTAGGTTATCTAGATGGCAACTTGTGCAGCGTATACACCAAGATATTTGGCGGCGATGGCACAACGAATATTTACAAACTCTACAACAGCGTCAAAAATGGAACAAATCTTGTAAAACCATTGAATTAGGCACTCTCGTGCTTATCAAAAATGAACTCGCTCCTCCTCTAAAATGGCGTTTAGGTAGGGTCATGAAGTGCCACCCGGGTCCAGATGGAGTAGTTAGGGCTGTAACCTTAAAAACTGCACAAGGTGTTATGCAAAGGCCAGTAGTCAAGCTGTGTCCTTTGCCGGTTGAATAAACCCCCTTTCTTTTTTTTTAGTATTAAGATTAGTCATTACTTTTGGTAATAGAATTATTTTGTTTTATTTTATTTTTTATTATTATTTTTGTTCTTTTTTTTTATGGAAAAAGGCAAGAATAAGTGCCTTTTTGGCGCCCGGTATGTTTAGCTCCCGCTAAATTCTCTATTTTAATTAATTCATTAATTTTTAGTAATTAGAAAATATTACTTTTTTACTTGCACTGCCCTCTTTTGGGACATTCACAATTCTAAAGGATTAAAATAAATAAAACAAATTCTCCTTTTTTTGTATTGATTCTGTTAATATAGCAGGAAGTTTTTTCTTTTTATCGCCTTTTATTGATATATTTTTATCATGCTTTCATACAAAAAACGCGGGTGCCGCTACGCGGTCCATAAATATATTTTTCCCTTCTTTCCTATAACCTAAAAAGTGGACAGTGCGCAGTGTCGTATAAGAAACGAACTCAATCACGCGGTCCCTCGTGTGAATTTACCCTTAAATTCTAATTGCCCTCTGGCACCCTTAAAAACCCTTTAAAAATAAAGCTGTGCGTTATCATCTGTGGAAGCTGTGTAGCTGTGAATCATGGAACTGGAGAACAGGGCCCTGTAAGCGACTACTCTGCAAATATCGGTGAGCGACATAGTTTTTTATTACACTTTATCCTCTCTCTCTCTCTCTACACTCTACCTACCCTTTACACCCTCTCCCAATACAGTCCCTTCTGCCTGAACTTATGGGCTACAAGTAGAAAAATAAAAATAAACCATTGACTTCTATACCCTACGGGTAGACCCGGCATGGGCCAAAATTGCCATTATATCAAGCTTTTATCGCAATTGACCAAATACAAGTAAGAATTTAATGAGCAAAATAGGGATGAAAATAGAATTTCGGTTTGGTGAGTCCGGAAACATGCAACATCGCAAAAATATTCTATTTGCTTGTCTTGGATAAAAAAGGGCAGTGGCGGCGCAAAATAAAAATTTTGAATTCCACTAGAATTTTTTTATCAACGATTTTCTGTTTGAATAATAAATAATCATGAATACTTACTTGTGTGTGTTTACAAAATTCTCTTCAGTAAAAAAAAAGAGTAAAAAGAATTTCTAAGCATGCTAAGTGCAGTGGATGTATTAAAATTATTGTTTTCATCTTAGAACTTTACAAATGTTGTACCTTCCAGGTAAAATATTTTCTTTCTTTGAACAAGGGTCTTCTTCAACTCTTCTTTTCTTGGGTGGACTACAAGTTATGCCCGAGTCAGATGAAATTTCGGAACTAAAAATTTCAATTCGAAATGGGACAACCGGGCGCCGGGCCAACTCGGCGCCGCCAACAGGGCGCCACGCCGGGACTAATGGGCGCCGGGCCAACTCAGCGCCGGACTATTTTTTTTTCGATAAAATGTGCAGATAAAAACAAAATAAATATGTTATTTATACAAAACTTTCAACATCTATTAAGTCGAGTGTTGAAAATTGGTAGGTGTAGTGTTCTGCGACTTGAAACACCGCCAAGTTCCATATTCGATACATATCGATGCATAAATAAGAAAGTCCGCCATTTTGGATCCGCCACTTTAATTTTTTTAAGGTTGTTTTTCATCTGCACATTTTATCAAGAAAAAATATTTTAGTCCGGCGCCCAGTTGGCTCGGCGTCAAGTTGGCCCGGCGCCCAGTTGGCCTGCCGCCCAGTTGGTGGCGCCGAGTTGGCGGCGCCCAGTTGTCTTAGACTGCAACACATTTCAGGGGTCTAATACGTTTTACCACCTTTCTTAAAACTACGAAGTTTTTTGAAAAATGATAATTTTAGACCATTTTATAGTGATTTCTAAAAAAAAAATTGCGGACTATCGTTGATTTTGTTAAAAAAATTGAAATTGAAACATTCTTAAAACCCCATTAAAATCCATACAAATTGCTGCAAAAGAAGCATTTTCTCATTTCAAACTGAAACAAAACGGTCCCTGACGTCTATCAGCTGTCAACAAAAACTTGAAATAACTAAGGTCACTGATCCAAATCGGGTCAGTTTTTTTGGTCCTTTTATGAAAATGCACAATTTTTAAAAAAGCATGAAATTCAAAACAAAATCAAGAAAATTATGATTCCTACATTTTTACAAATAAAAATTAGTTTAATTGAACATTATATCAATTTTTATTCTTTAAAACACTAAAAATTAATAACTATTTACTTTTTTAAAATTTATCGAAGGTCTAACTGAACAAAAGCAAACTGAACCCATCCGTATCGAAATGAACCAAATCAAACCGAATCTAACGGTTCGGTTTGGTTCGGTTCGATTTGCTTAAACTGAACCGAACCTAACCGAATATAGCTAAACCTAACCTAAACAATCCTAGCGGAACCTAACCGAACATACTCAAACTGAACCAACCTAACCCAACCTAACCCAACCTAACCCAACCTAACCCAACCTAACCCAACCTAACCCAACCTAACCCAACCTAACCCAACCTAACCCAACCTAACCCAACCTAACCCAACCTAACCCAACCTAACCCAACCTAACCCAACCTAACCCAACCTAACCCAACCTAACCCAACCTAACCCAACCTAACCCAACCTAACCCAACCTAACCCAACCTAACCCAACCTAACCCAACCTAACCCAACCTAACCCAACCTAACCCAACCTAACCCAACCTAACCCAACCTAACCCAACCTAACCCAACCTAACCCAACCTAACCCAACCTAACCCAACCTAACCCAACCTAACCCAACCTAACCCAACCTAACCCAACCTAACCCAACCTAACCCAACCTAACCCAACCTAACCAAACCTAACCAAACCTAACCCAACCTAACATAACCTAACATAACCTAACCCAACCTAACCCAACCTAACCCAACCTAACCCAACCTAACCCAACCTAACCCAACCTAACCCAACCTAACCCAACCTAACCCAACCTAACCCAACCTAACCCAACCTAACCCAACCTAACCCAACCTAACCCAACCTAACCCAACCTAACCCAACCTAACCCAACCTAACCCAACCTAACCCAACCTAACCCAACCTAACCCAACCTAACCCAACCTAACCCAACCTAACCCAACCTAACCCAACCTAACCCAACCTAACCCAACCTAACCCAACCTAACCCAACCTAACCCAACCTAACCCAACCTAACCCAACCTAACCCAACCTAACCCAACCTAACCCAACCTAACCCAACCTAACCCAACCTAACCCAACCTAACCCAACCTAACCCAACCTAACCCAACCTAACCCAACCTAACCCAACCTAACCCAACCTAACCCAACCTAACCCAACCTAACCCAACCTAACCCAACCTAACCCAACCTAACCCAACCTAACCAAACCTAACCCAACCTAACATAACCTAACCCAACCTAACCCAACCTAACCCAACCTAACCCAACCTAACCCAACCTAACCCAACCTAACCCAACCTAACCCAACCTAACCCAAACTAACCCAACCTAACCCAACCTAACCCAACCTAACCCAACCTAACCCAACCTAACCCAACCTAACCCAACCTAACCCAACCTAACCCAACCTAACCCAACCTAACCCAACCTAACCCAACCTAACCCAACCTAACCCAACCTAACCCAACCTAACCCAACCTAACCCAACCTAACCCAACCTAACCCAACCTAACCCAACCTAACCCAACCTAACCCAACCTAACCCAACCTAACCCAACCTAACCCAACCTAACCCAACCTAACCCAACCTAACCCAACCTAACCCAACCTAACCCAACCTAACCCAACCTAACCCAACCTAACCCAACCTAACCCAACCTAACCCAACCTAACCCAACCTAACCCAACCTAACCCAACCTAACCCAACCTAACCCAACCTAACCCAACCTAACCCAACCTAACCCAACCTAACCCAACCTAACCCAACCTAACCCAACCTAACCCAACCTAACCCAACCTAACCCAACCTAACCCAACCCAGCCCAACCTAACCCAACCTAACCCAACCTAACCAAACCTAACCTACCTATTGTTAATAAATATAGTAAAAGTTTTAGGTTTATGTCCAGGGGGTAACCATTGTCCATAATCGTCGGAAATCGAGTTAGGATTAGTGTATGCGACCATAAACATTGAGTGGCGAGTGAGTGTTTGGTCTTCAATTTTTTTAGGGAAATTTTTCAAGATCTTTTTTTGCGCACTCTGGGCACCCTAATAAACCGTAATCTGGTCACCCTAATCCATCGCAATCAAAGAAAATGGGTAATCGAAGTGTCACAAATTTTTTGTTGGTTTCTATTCTTCTTTTATATTATGTAGGACAAAATTATTAATTAAACTAAGTGACCTTATTAAGTAAGGCAGCATGATAGTCAAATGACATTAGAAGGACATAAACATATGATACCGGCCTGTAGACCGGTCGCGGTGGTCATATAATAATAAATATATACTTTCGCGATGAAAGACCAAAATTTAACTTAAAATTACTGTAAAGTCCCCAAAAAACATTAAATTTATCGAAATTTATAAAAACATAGATCAGTGTGTGTAACAATTCATCAAGATGTATGAAACTCGACCGTGACATGTCAAAAGTTTGGTTCGAAAAAACAAAAACAACTGGATAAAAATCGGTATGTAAGAATTTAAAAAGAAATCATTTTTAAGAAAATCAAATACTTTTTGTTAACCTAACCCAACCTAACCCAACCTAACCCAACCTAACCCAACCTAACCCAACCTAACCCAACCTAACCCAACCTAACCCAACCTAACCCAACCTAACCCAACCTAACCCAACCTAACCCAACCTAACCCAACCTAACCCAACCTAACCCAACCTAACCCAACCTAACCCAACCTAACCCAACCTAACCCAACCTAACCCAACCTAACCCAACCTAACCCAACCTAACCCAACCTAACCCAACCTAACCCAACCTAACCCAACCTAACCCAACCTAACCCAACCTAACCCAACCTAACCCAACCTAACCCAACCCAGCCCAACCTAACCCAACCTAACCCAACCTAACCAAACCTAACCTACCTATTGTTAATAAATATAGTAAAAGTTTTAGGTTTATGTCCAGGGGGTAACCATTGTCCATAATCGTCGGAAATCGAGTTAGGATTAGTGTATGCGACCATAAACATTGAGTGGCGAGTGAGTGTTTGGTCTTCAATTTTTTTAGGGAAATTTTTCAAGATCTTTTTTTGCGCACTCTGGGCACCCTAATAAACCGTAATCTGGTCACCCTAATCCATCGCAATCAAAGAAAATGGGTAATCGAAGTGTCACAAATTTTTTGTTGGTTTCTATTCTTCTTTTATATTATGTAGGACAAAATTATTAATTAAACTAAGTGACCTTATTAAGTAAGGCAGCATGATAGTCAAATGACATTAGAAGGACATAAACATATGATACCGGCCTGTAGACCGGTCGCGGTGGTCATATAATAATAAATATATACTTTCGCGATGAAAGACCAAAATTTAACTTAAAATTACTGTAAAGTCCCCAAAAAACATTAAATTTATCGAAATTTATAAAAACATAGATCAGTGTGTGTAACAATTCATCAAGATGTATGAAACTCGACCGTGACATGTCAAAAGTTTGGTTCGAAAAAACAAAAACAACTGGATAAAAATCGGTATGTAAGAATTTAAAAAGAAATCATTTTTAAGAAAATCAAATACTTTTTGTTAATTTTCATGCAATGCAAAAAAAAGTGCGGGGAAGTGACACTTTCTGAATCAAAATGTGTGAGGGTAAAATCGCACGGTCGCAGAAAAAACTATCTATCGTGACGCTACTGAACTTTCTCGTGTTTTAGGAAAAACTATCTGTCAAGACGACTTACCCATGAAATGTTGTTTTTTTATGGATTTTTTTTCTTCTTTTGCACAAAAAACAATTTTGGACCATGTTTAAACTCAAATAGTTACTTCTAAACTTGTTTTTAAACGTTTTAAGATTTCTTTTTGTAATATTCCCGCACAAAATTCAAAAAAAAATCATTTCCGTACTTAGACAACATTGTCTATCAGTTTTCCCTGTATACACGGACTGACAGGTAGAATCACTCAAAATACGGCAGGTGGATTAAAGGTAGCCAGCTGCTTTTCTGTCGCACTTATGCCGTCAGTGTGAAAGAGATAAAAGTACCCTTATATTATCTAGGGTATTATTAGCATGCAAAATCACCCTATCTTTGTCCGTTTCACATGTTCAATAATGTCTATCTCTGTTTTTATTGTAAAAGAAATACCCGACCATAGGAACCAAATTGGATAGGGTCTATAAAAAATGCCTTGTCTTTCCGTCTCTAACGCCCTTTTAGGGCGTTATACAACTCAATGAAATAAACGATTTTTGACAAACATTTACAGAGGGTTACGGACAAACGTGTTTGTTTATATATTGCTTAATGATTGATGTCACTCACCGCTGACAACATAAATTATTTTAGTGAAATTCCAATGAACTTGGCAAGAAAATGTGACTTTGAGTGACTTTAATGGGTTTGTCGCGTCTCTATTTCTTTAAAATATATCATACATACAGGGTCTCTAGAACAGATCAGAGAAATTTTTTGAAAAATATATAATCTGGTTTGGTGCGGTTTAATTAACTAATAATGTGCTGTCACAGTGGTAACTAAAGGATTCTCTGCAGAGTAGCTTGAATTGAAATATTGTGAAGTTTATATTTATTGATAAAACGCTTGAAATAAACTAGGATGTTGGACGTATTTAGCTATAAATAACTATATTGGTCTCTAAACTAACACTGAATTTCACTGAGAAAATGAGTGCAGCACTAGTATTGCATAAAACAGGCTCGGACTGTCAAACATTTGCAAATTCAATGAACCACGCCCAAGATTTAAAATTGAGATCGTATTAAAGCCAATAACCTCGCATTTTTTGTTTAGGTATAAATTATGGAGAACAGTATATAATTCTCAAAGAAGCCCACCTCGGAACTTGTCTTGGGGGGGTGCCCAGATTTTATTCACGAAATAAGAGGAAAACATATAAAAAAAAATAGGTTTCGAAGATGGGCTGAACCCCTTGCCTTCCCCTGTGCGCCAATAACTCGGTTTGGTATTAACTGTTAAGTACATTCGCCAAATACTGTAGTTTTGAGGCATTCATTCGGATTTAAATAACTACTTGAAGTATTTATTTTAGCCGGACAAATGGCCTTTAGTTGCAGCATTTATGGCCCTTAATCGGGTTTTCAGTCAATCAACCTTACATTTTCGGATGCAAATATGTAGTTTAAATTTAATAATAATAAAGCTACTAAATTAAGGTATAACGATGGGGAGGCAAATCAACAAAATAAGACAAGTATAAGTATGAAATTGAGTTGAAATCTTTCATGACATTATGGTATTAATATATTTTTCATTACTGTTAATTTGCGTTTAATATTAAATGTTGGTAGAGTTTTCGGTGAGGCACGAGCCCTCCGTGGCAAGAAAGTTGCACTCAGTACAAAACTGAATTCAAAAGTTCCTCAGTTGAATACGAAAACCGAAAAAATGTTTCATGCCAAAAACATTTCATGTAAAAAAAAGCCAAGTACGCGATAATGATATTCCATAAAAAGAATTGAGATAAAGTAGAGCCAAGTTCTCTAATACAAATTTCAAAATGAAAGGTTTTTACTAGTTTGGAAATGTTTTTTTTTAGCTTTGCTATTACAACCAAACTTCTTTATGTTTAATTTAGCACTATGCCCAATAGTCATTTGCAGCCGCAAAAGCTAAATTTAGAAAAACATTTCCAAACTAGAAAGAACCTTTCATTTTGAAATTGGTAAAAAGAACTTGGTTTTATTTTTATCTCAATTCTTTTTACGGAATATCATTATCGCGTACTTTGCTTGTTTTACATAAAATGTTTTTGATATAATTTCGCTCCTTTTTTAAAGGATTTGGATAATATTTAAGTTTTAAAGTAGTAAAATATGCGGAATATTGTTCAAACCTTTTGCAATGCGTTATTAAAAATTTTGAGGTTTTTTAATTTTTTCCTATGGTTTTATCATAGTTCCTTAAAAATTTTAAGGTTTTTTAATTTTTTCCTATGGTTTTATCATAGTTCCTATCAGCCTTTTGAAGCTCAGCTCTCTAGCGTTCCTGGGAATGGGCAATGTTACTTTTACATAACTTTACATTTATACGAGAGGGAATTAAATTAAAATTTTGAGGTTTTTTAATTTTTTCCTATCGTTATACATATTTCCTATCTGTCTTCCAAAGCTCAGCTCTCTAGCGTTTCTGGTAGTGGGCAATGTTACTTTTACATAACTTTACATTTATACGAGAGGAAAGTTAATTAAAAATGTACGGTTTTTAAATTTTTTCTATTGCTTTATTATAGTTCCTATCGGCTTTCCAAAGCTCAGCTCCCTAGCGTTTCTGGAAGTGGGCAATGTTACTTTCACATAACTTTACATTTATATGGAAGGAAGAAGAATTAGAATTTTGGGGTTTTTTGTTTTTGTCCAAGAATTTGGTCATAATTTCTATCATTGTGCCAAATTTTAGCTTTGTAGCATGTCTGGAAGTACATTAGAATTTCGATGATCTATACATGAGTGAGTGAGTGAGGGAGTGGCAACTTCGACGTGTTTTGAAATTCCATAACCACTTTACTACTTTATGGAAGTCTATACAACTTGGAGGCGTTGTTAACTCTATGAAGATCTACGACTGTGCAAAGTTTGAGTTTCGTAGCTCATTCCCAAGTAGAGTTTTAGATAGGTCAAATATGGGCTGAAAAGTTTCAAGAAAAGATGGTACAGCAGTTTACGCCGCGAACTTTGCCGGTAGAAGAAAAAGAGAAATCCCCCCCCGAATCTCAAACTGACACACAGAATACACGTCCTGGTCACTATGTAAAATAGTTTTATTCCCCCCCTCCAAATGAAGTTCCTAGATCCGCCCCTGACTAAGCCAGTTGTGCACTAGTGCTGCACTCATCTTCCCAATAGAATGCGCTATAAGTAAATATAAATTTCCTTTTTCTAAAAGCAAATTATAGAAGGAGAAAAACCAAAGCCTGGAAAAACGAAAAACAAAGCACTTAAAGTATTTCATAAATTTGTCTCAGCTAATTACAGGAAAACCTGGCAATTTTAGTGCACATTGCGCGGCGGCAGCGAAGCACCTCCAATTTTAGAAATTTTCACCACATACTTACTAAATCTTCTGAAATTTAATACACAAAAAACCGAAATTAAAGTCAATATTTCGGATTATTATTTATGCCCAAGATTCTGCAGTTTATTGTTGGAGGCAGATTTAGTTAGAATAAGGCTTTTGGATTCTTCAGTACGCATTTTAGTTTCTTTTATTGGTTTATAGCTATTATTAACTTGTGTGAATATTGGAAGATTGTTACTAATTTAATAGGAGAATCAACGATCGAAAATTTTATAGTTTGGGCAGCATCGAATTCGTTTGTGTTTAGGTTGTATTCCTAGGAGGATTTCTATTAGTCTTCTGAGTCATTCTATTAGTCTTGGAATTAATTCAGCTGGGTCGGCAAGATGCAATACTATTCATCTTAAAAAGTATATTTTTGGTTATTACCATAACATTTATTATATCTGTTTAAAAGTTATATTCCTATTAAGGGAAGTAAAAATAATCTGCCAGAAAAAAAGTAGATTTAGGATTTAGGAGTATTTTTGATAATTACCATAACATTTTTTGTGTTTCAAAGTTATTGTCTTTGTAATACGTTTTATGGTACTCCTGCAGTGGCGCACCCAGGAATCTGTCTTGGGGGGGCCCGAGGCCTCGTGGGTGGTGGGGGGGGAGGAGCGAGGCCTCTTGGGGGGGGGGGTCGAAGATTTATAATGTTGAATTTTGAGCTATTTTTTGTGTTTTTTCATGAAATATGTGGAAAATATGTAAGAAAATCTGAGGCTTAAGGGGGCCCGGGCCCCGGCCCCCCCTGGGTGCGCCCATCCTCCTGGGAGTCTCAGCTGAAGCAGAAGATCAAAACTGTATATCTTAGATTGTTGCCTACGTATGAAATGGTTATTACTGTCTTAAAAGGAGAGCTTTATTTTTATTTATTATACTATAAGTTTCTTGTGTCACGTTCTCTGTAAGTCTTCGGAATCGTTCAGAAAGGTCTGCGAGTAGAACAACATCTTTTTGAAAGGTGTATAATTTGGATACCTAATGTAAAATTCACAAGTGATGCATCTCCCGTTTTGCCACTTTAAAAAGTTAAGAATCAAAAAGAAGATTTTAATATGAGATATATAAAAAACACATAACAAGCCTGTATTTGAGTAATATGTATATGAAGTGTCTCAGATGCTGCCCCGGGTCGGGAAAACAAAAAGAAATAAGAAAAGAAAAGGCTTTTATCTTTAACTCGGCCCTTTCAGGTTCAATTTTGCCGCGCGCTGGTGTAATACAACCTTTATGAGATTATATCCAGTATTCTCTATCTGAAACGGACAAATATAAAGAAAGAAAATATATTCTTTTACGTTATCCTAATATAAGGTCGCTAATAAGAATGGAAACGGTTAATTGTTGATTATTATTGGTGCAAATATACAAAATATCAAAAAACGTTTAACAAAATTATGAAATAACGACAGGTTATTTTAAAAACCCGGTGTTACTTTAAATATAATCAAACAAGTTTTCGTGGCTAATCGGCTAAAAATAAGGGTTGTTTGTTTATCTCGTATTTTTCCATGGGGAGCAGGAAAGCTTAATCTTACGGCGGTCCAAGATCTAATGGACACCTCATAACTGTTGACAGTTAACTGTTTCGTCTTTATGGAACTCTTCAGAACGCTGCTTGGTAAATGTGACACCCTTGCTAAGTTAAGTATACGGTTTTGTCTCTCACCCTACGATTGTAGTGAGGAAACAAAATCATGTACTCTGCAAGAAGCGTCATCTACCGCAGTACGAGAGAAACTAAAAGAGCAGCAGGCGAGTAAAACTGCTTTATCATTAATCGATGAAAATATCGATTGAAAGAATTTATCACGTGACCTACGACACACATTGTCTTTTAGATCATCGCGTCTGTCAACGAAGTTTAAAGCCAAATACTAAAAAACGTAAAATTTAGTACCCGCAAATTAAACATGAAACACGTTTTCGTGGCTGATCGGGTAAAAAACGGAAAACAAAAAAACCTTATTTTTACCCAATTAGCCACAAAAACTTGTCTGATTTTTAATTTATTAAATTTTACATTTTAATATAATCTAGTCACAGTATACTAATTAGCAATATTGTTTTATCCTAAATTATTGGATGTTCACTTATAAACTAATGAATATGAATAACACAACTGCATTCCCTATTTTGTTCTATTAAAGAATCATAACTGTGTTGCTATTGGTTTTATTATGATTTGAATTAGTGAATTTTCACGAACGTACCTAACCCACCAGTTCAAATGGCCACACTCGTTTTTGTATTATCTGATTATTATCTAGGAGTTGTATTGCTTCAATGTTGACATGATTATGAAGCTCTTCTTCATGACTTCTGTTTTGAAATCTTTGAATAATGTTGACATTCTTGGATTTGGCAGAATAACACCAAAGCTAAATACCATACCGACCATTGACTTCTATACCCTACGGGTAGACCCGGCATGGGCCAAAATTGCCATTATATCAAGCTTTTATCGCAATTGACCAAATACAAGTAAGAATTTAATGAGCAAAATAGGGATGAAAATAGAATTTCGGTTTGGTGAGTCCGGAAACATGCAACATCGCAAAAATATTCTATTTGCTTGTCTTGGATAAAAAAGGGCAGTGGCGGCGCAAAATAAAAATTTTGAATTCCACTAGAATTTTTTTATCAACAATTTTCTATTTGAATAATAAATAATTCATGAATACTTACTTGTGTGTGTTTACAAAATTCTCTTCAGTAAAAAAAAAGAGTAAAAAGAATTTCTAAGCATGCTAAGTGCAGTGGATGTATTAAAATTATTGTTTTCATCTTAGAACTTTACAAATGTTGTACCTTCCAGGTAAAATATTTTCTTTCTTTGAACAAGGGTCTTCTTCAACTCTTCTTTTCTTGGGTGGACTACAAGTTATGCTCGAGTCAGATGAAATTTCGGAACTAAAAATTTCAATTCGAAATGGGACAACCGGGCGCCGGGCCAACTCGGCGCCGCCAACAGGGCGCCACGCCGGGCCTAATGGACGCCGGGCCAACTCAGCGCCGGACTATTTTTTTTTCGATAAAATGTGCAGATAAAAACAAAATAAATATGTTATTTATACAAAACTTTCAACATCTATTAAGTCGAGTGTTGAAATTTGGTAGGTGTAGTGTTCTGCGACTTGAAACACCGCCAAGTTCCATATTCGATACATATCGATGCATAAATAAGAAAGTCCGCCATTTTGGATCCGCCACTTTAATTTTTTTAAGGTTGTTTTTCATCTGCACATTTTATCAAGAAAAAATATTTTAGTCCGGCGCCCAGTTGGCTCGGCGTCAAGTTGGCCCGGCGCCCAGTTGGCCTGCCGCCCAGTTGGTGGCGCCGAGTTGGCGGCGCCCAGTTGTCCTAGACTGCAACACATTTCAGGGGTCTGGTACGTTTTACCACCTTTCTTAAAACTACGAAGTTTTTTGAAAAATGATAATTTTAGACCATTTTATAGTGATTTCTAAAAAAAAAATTGCGGACTATCGTTGATTTTGTTAAAAAAATTGAAATTGAAACATTCTTAAAACCCCATTAAAACCCATACAAATTGCTACAAAAGAAGCATTTTCTCATTTCAAACTGAAACAAAACGGTCCCTGACGTCTATCAGCTGTCAACAAAAACTTGAAATAACTAAGGTCACTGATCCAAATCGGGTCAGTTTTTTGATCCTTTTATGAAAATGCACAATTTTTAAAAAAGCATGAAATTCAAAACAAAATCAAGAAAATTATGATTCCTACATTTTTACAAATAAAAATTAGTTTAATTGAACATTATATCAATTTTTATTCCTTAAAACACTAAAAATTAATAATTATTTACTTTTTTAAAATTTATCGAAGGTCTAACTGAACAAAAGCAAACTGAACCCATCCGTATCGAAATGAACCAAATCAAACCGAATCTAACGGTTCGGTTTGGTTCGGTTCGATTTGCTTAAACTGAAACGAACCTAACCGAATATAGCTAAACCTAACCTAAACAATCCTAGCGGAACCTAACCGAACATACTCAAACTGAACCAACCTAACCCAACCTAACCCAACCTAACCCAAACTAACCCAACCTAACCCAACCTAACCCAACCTAACCCAACCTAACCCAACCTAACCTAACCCAACCTAACCCAACCTAACCCAACCTAACCCAACCTAACCCAACCTAACCCAACCTAACCCAACCTAACCCAACCTAACCCAACCTAACCCAACCTAACCCAACCTAACCCAACCCAGCCCAACCGAACCCAACCTAACCCAACCTAACCCAACCTAACCCAACCTAACCCACCCTAACCAAACCTAACCTACCTATTGTTAATAAATATAGTAAAAGTTGTTAGGTTTATGTCCAGGGGGTAACCATTGTCCATAATAGTCGGAAATCGAGTTAGGATTAGTGTATGCGACCATAAACATTGAGTGGCGAGTGAGTGTTTGGTCTTCAATTTTTTTAGGGAAATTTTTCAAAATCTTTTTTTGCGCACTCTGGGCACCCTAATAAACCGTAATCTGGTCACCCTAATCCATCGCAATCAAAGAAAATGGGTAATCGAAGTGTCACAAATTTTTTGTTGGTTTCTATTCTTCTTTTATATTATGTAGGACAAAATTATTAATTAAACTAAGTGACCTTATTAAGTAAGACAGCATGATAGTGAAATGACATTAGAAGGACATAAACATATGATACCGGCCTGTAGACCGGTCGCGGTGGTCATATAATAATAAATATATACTTTCGCGATGAAAGACCAAAATTTAACTTAAAATTACTGTAAAGTCCGCAAAAAACATTAAATTTATCGAAATTTATAAAAACATAGATCAGTGTGTGTAACAATTCATCAAGATGTATGAAACTCGACCGTGACATGTCAAAAGTTTGGTTCGAAAAAACAAAAACAACTGGATAAAAATCGGTATGTAAGAATTTAAAAAGAAATCATTTTTAAGAAAATCAAATACTTTTTGTTAATTTTCATGCAATGCAAAAAAAAGTGCGGGGAAGTGACACTTTCTGAATCAAAATGTGTGAGGGTAAAATCGCACGGTCGCAGAAAAATCTATCTATCGTGACGCTACTGAACTTTCTCGTGTTTTAGGAAAAACTATCTGTCAAGACGACTTACCCATGAAATGTTGTTTTTTTATGGATTTTTTTTCTTCTTTTGCACAAAAAACAATTTTGGACCATGTTTAAACTTAAATAGTTACTTCTAAACTTGTTTTTAAACGTTTTAAGATTTCTTTTTGTAATAATCCCGCACAAAATTCAAAAAAAATCATTTCCGTACTTAGACAACATTGTCTATCAGTTTTCCCTGTATACACGGACTAACAGGTAGAATCACTCAAAATACGGCAGGTGGATTAAAGGTAGCCAGCTGCTTTTCTGTCGCACTTATGCCGTCAGTGTGAAAGAGATAAAAGTACCCTTATATTATCTAGGGTATTATTAGCATGCAAAATCACCCTATCTTTGTCCGTTTCACATGTTCAATAATGTCTATCTCTGTTTTTATTGTAAAAGAAATACCCGACCATAGGAACCAAATTGGATAGGGTCAATAAAAAATGCCTTGTCCTTCCGTCTCTAACGCCCTTTTAGGGCGTTATACAACTCAATGATACCGACCAGTTCGTTCACCTGCTTATGTAACAAAATTTGGCCAATTTTAAATAATCCTCCTCTTTCTTTTTTTTAAAGTGTTTTGTAACCTTGTGTCAAGCATCGTCATGCCGAGGTGTGTAGCGTATCGGATAGTTATTTAATGTAATACAGGAATATGATTAATGGACATATTGGTAAAGTCAATATGAATTGATTTAATTACGTTTAGTGTGAACGGCCATTTTTCTATCCACTTGTCAATTTGAGTGAATTGGAGTTTCTCTGTAGATTCTTGATTATATTTTCCTGCTGCCATCACGTCTGTGTCATCCTCAAAGGTATGTAACAGTTTTCTGGTGTAGAAAAGGGGTGCTAAGTAAAAGTGTTTGAATTTTTTTGCCTGGAATTCAGATCCGCACGCAAAATTATGCATAACACAATAATAAAAATGGAAGTTATGATACCAGATCCTCAAAAAAAATGGAGGTTTCAAAAATGGTGGACAGGTGGTCTTGGATACCACTTAATTAACATGCAATGTTCCAGCAAATACGTACATATCCAAAATTTTAAATACAGCCCTAAAGAACAAGAAGTAAATAGCAGGCCAATTGAACAGTAAAAGTGGTCAGAGACCCCATCGGCGATATCGTTACTGCGAGCTGCAGCCACTTTTCCTTCCCTGAATGACGATTGTTCGAAAAACTATTTGCAAAGTCAAACTGAAACAGTAATTGCATCGTTAAGCCATTGTATGACTTTCTGGATATTGTCTTTTCAGTTTAGTTTCCCAACTACTGCTATCGTTTAAACAAAGTTTAATATTTACTGCCGACAAATAAACGTGAATCGTACTTTAAGAACTTTATAATGTAGAGTAACTTTATTATTATTATCGCCGATGATGTCCTGGGTTAAATTTACTTTAAAGTTTTGTTTAGTGTTTGGTTTGGTTATTAGTTACAAACATCTAAAAAAATCCGTCTGGGAAGTTGATATATATTTTCAAAACCCAAACAAAAACCTGTAATCATTCAAACATATACAGAGTGTTACTGAATTGGATGCTAATATTGAAGGAGGTAATTCTTGTGTCCATTTTGAGAAAAAACTTTATATAAACATTGGTTCTAAAAGTCTAAACATTTTGAAATTTGGTACAAACTTTCTATACATCAAGAGGCATTTTCTAATGTATATGTTTAATGTTGACCACAGGCGTTCGTGTGGGAATTGCTTTCGGTATTTTAAATAAATTATTTTCTCTCCAAAGATATCTAGCGAGATGCAACTGAATGGATATAATTTGTCTATACAAAAACTGTACGTCAAATGCAAAGAATGAGAATTTTAAAAATAATTTAAAAAACAGTGGCGTACCATTATTCTCTTTAAAAATACCGAAGGCAATCTCCGAACGAACGCCACCGGTGAAAATAAAAAAAATATATTATACATAAAAAAATGTCTCTTGATGAATAAAAATAAAAAAAAATAAATTTCACAAACATATCTAGAACACTATCACAGATACATATTAACCAAAATGGAGATTTTTTTGACAATCTTTAATATCCTGTATCTCAAAAGTTATGATGTTTAAAACATATGTTCATATGAAGTTTTTGTCTTAAAATGAATCGAATAATTACCTCTCTTCATATTAGCATTTTATTAAACATCACCCTGTATATCAAAAGAAATAAAAATGGAGTTTCTGTGAAGGCTGTATACTTCTTCACTACTATTCAATATCTACAGGGAAGGCGTGTTTAGGGAAGCTTTGGGTGACTGCGAAGAGGGCCTAATAAATGCCCATGATATTATCGTAATCACTGACAAACTACAAGACCTTCAATTGTTATTAGAAATGCTAAACGTAGTATGCCAGATTTATGGACTTAAAATGAATCTTAAGAAAACAAAATATATGATAATAACGAAGAATCCAAAAGTGTCGCCGTCGTTGGCAGTCTGACTACTTACTATCAATAACACACCAATAGTTACAGTAGAAATATTTAGACACGTTTATAAACGAAAATATACATCAAAGTCAGGAAAAACTAAAGAGTTTCTCTAAAACCCTACTGGATGTAAGGGATGTAAGACTGAGAAAAGAAACAAAAACAAATTGAACAGACCTTTGGAACATAATGATACCATGAAATTCTAAGAATTTTATGAAGTAGGAGAATCAAGAATCATAAAGTAATAAATCAAAAAAAAGAAGAAATTATACTAATTCTAAAAAAGAGATGACATACTTTGATCACATAATGACAGGCCCGAAATATTAGCTGCTACAGAATAAAATAAAGAAAAAATTAATGGCAAGAAAAGCGACGGCAGAAGAAAAGCATCCTCGCTTAAGAAATTAAGAGAGTGATAAGATATGACGTCAAAACAAATATTTCCAACCCACGCTCGAAGATGGGATTTCTAAAATAGTTGTTTCTCTCTTCCTGTTTGTTGAACTACCTAGATACCGTTTTATTGTAGGAACTTTATGTTTTAGTTCTTTCCTGATCAGCCTCATCGATCTTAAAATATTTGAAAATGTCAATAATTTTGCAATTTTCAGTTCACTTTTTTTTGGATTGATTACCTCTAGATCTGGCAACTTCTAACTCATTTGGCGCATGTTTTCTTATAGTACTTTATATTTAAGTTTTTATGTTATTACCTTCTTTAGTTCTAATTGATTCCGTAACATCGAGCTACCAACTCCTTGATAAAATACCTTGACACATGCAAAAGCATCTAACATATATAAAGGCTTCTGACCTTTCTCTGTGACCCAAAATCCCAAAATTTTAAGTGGCGACAACCCCTCTGGCATAAATTATTTTTCGAAATGTATCCCACTCAAGTGGCAAAAGTATTCTGAATATTCATTTTGACATACCTAATGCTGGAGTTGAAACCTTTTGGAATGTATAAATAATTTTAATAATAAAATGCCGTTCCATTTCCAGAGATGGCCAAACTTGATATAATTGTTAATTGGAATACTTGTATGGTCTTTATGTAGCTTTAAAAATATTAGTTTGTTTTCTACCTTCCTAAGCAATACACTAAAATTTCTCCAAAAATTATTGCATTCCGCCATACTCAAAAATGACACAATTTTACAAATTATGTTTCCAAACAATTATTTATAAGCCAAACGACGAAGTTATTTCGATTTATACAGTAAGCTATAAGACGGACGTAGGTCTGGGATCTGGGGTATTTTAAAATAAAGCTGGGACATGCGAAGACTACGACCTTTCCGAATATTGAACAATTTTCCAGGCGGAGATACTTGCTATGCTGGAGGCAATCAATCTCCTTAATAAGGAGAATATTGAATGCTCTAGGTCTATCATATTTCCAAGATGTAGAAGAACTGATAGACATCGAGCTCGGGGTGCTCGCCAGATTTAGAAACAGCTGTGGCTGGTTTAATTATGAACTCAAGCTCTCGGTCATATCAATATAGAAGTCATATCAATACATTCGTAAAATTATTTTCATGTACAAATGGTGTACAAAGGACCGAAAGATCTACGTGAAATTAGGTGACGTTGCCATTAAGTAATCTGTTCACTTACCTAACTGAACATAACTTATAGGCCATAATAAGATTAAACTACAGTTCAAATGAATATTAATCCTATTTAATTTTTATGCTCAAATACATAACCGAAGCAAAGCAGGGGCCTGCTTTCTACTTCAACAAGCGAAAATGTAGCACCAAATATTTGATATTAAATATAACGTCTTGTTGAAATACGGACCATTATTAGCAAGACAAATAAACCTTTTCATATATTACTCTAATTTCTACACCAGATACGAATGAAACCCGATTACTTAAACAATAAAAGAAGTTGGGTTCAGCTCATATTCCTCCCATTCGCCTTGGCTCTTTAATTTCTAACTTCAAGCATTCAGGGATTTTCTTCCCCTTGGCCCTTGAAGATGAATCTCTAACTAGTTTTAGTCGGTGCCCTGCGAAAAATTTACTTTGAGAATTTCATATCATCCATTCTTTCTAGATGGCCAAATAACTCACTTGGATGAAGCATACAATGTTTTTGTGAAGATAACAGGACATTCCGTTCTCATGCCCAACATTTATCATTCAAAAAAGCCGAAAAGCTCTTCGTCGCTTCTTGCCATCGTACAGACGCTTCCACCGATAATACTTGTGTTGTCAGCCGTATAACAGGTAGTTTTTAGCTCTATTCTTTGGTGTTATGTGGCCGTGCGTCTACAGCTAAAGGCAAAAGGCTGCTTTAGTACATTTCTCTATTTACAAAGTACGTGTGTAAGGCCTATTATACAACACAAAGGATCGTAAAGCAGGACTTGTTTGGAAATTTTCGGACGGCCGGAAAGTTTCCGACACTCCCTAAAGAGAAACTTGGTTTCTATGGAATATTAAAACGAAGTTTTGTGTGAATAACGGTCTAATAACCGGAGAAATCTTGTATGCGGGTAAAACCATATCTTACACTTAAACTCTGCAGGGTGGCTCAGTCTGGCTTAACAAAATGCTAGATTTCTTAACAACAAAAGCAGCATAACAAAAAATTAATTTTAAAGTCAATAAAACGTCCTGGTAAATTCCAGTTTATTTCCAATGGATTGGACCAAAATACTCATTGCATATGGCCGGAAAGTTTCCGACATTTCCTAAAGAGAAACTTGGTTTCTATGGAATATTAAAACGAAGTTTTGTGTGAATAACGGTCTGATAACCGGAGAAATCTTGTATGCGGGTAAAACCATATCTTACACCTAAACTCTGCAGGGTGACTCAGTCTGACTTTTCAAAATGCCAGATTCCTTAATAGCGAAAGCAGCATAACAAAAACATAATTTTAAAGTCAATACAACGTCCTGGTAAATCAAGGTCCTGGTAAATTCCAGTTTCCTTTAGCACTTATTAACTGATAAAAAATAATAAAAACTTTTTTTAGATAATGTGTAGCCCAAGCAATTGAGAAAGTATAGAATCACGGCCTTAATTTTAAACTAAAACTTTTTCAGCCGCCAAAACAGTATACTGATAATGTAGAATCATACATAGACAAAAAGATTTATAATCAAAGTTTAGAAAAATTCAAGCAGGCGTACCTCAGTGTAGTGTACTAAGCCCATCTTTATATTTAATAATCACGTGCGATATCCCAAATGACGGTAGAAAAATGTATTAAAGAATCAAGATGCAGTGACCAACGTTCACAAATAAACTATAAAATGGCAAAAAAACTTAATGGATCCAAGACGGATCTGATACCTTCCTAGCTAGCCTATTAGCACATATCAAGGAAAAACACATTTTGTAAATATCTCAGAAACTAAAGCTCCTACGAAGTTTTTGATTCGGTTCATTTTGCAAATTGTTGAGCAAAATGTAGTGTACTATATTCCGAAAACCGCATATTGATGCGATGCTTCGTTAAAAAGTTATTATTTTTAAAAATGTTTAATTGTCAAGAAACTGTCATTAGCATTAATGGATTTTGGCCAAAATCTAATCACCTGAGTGTAGAAAGCTATTTTACCTGAAAATTTTATGAAAATCGGTTTAGAGGTTTAGGAGCTATCGTGTTACGGACAGACACACACACACACAGACATCACGACAATATTGCTAAGATAGGTCAAAATATACCCAAATAACACATTTTCGGCGTTATCTCAAAAATATTTTTTTTGTCGAAAATAATACCTTTTTTCCCATTGCTACGCGGGCTAGGAAGGTAATTAAATAAAACCAAATCAATTCATGTTGATTTAAAAACACAAATGTTAATCACATACAAATAATAATTAAAATTCCGGTACCATATTCTAAAAATATCTCGGTATGACACAATCACTGGAAACCACATGTTAAGAATAAAAAACGTGAGATAAGAAATATAAAAATAAACTGGCTAATTATCGGAAGTAAGTCCAATTTAACTATTTATAACAAGTCACTGCGTTATAGAAAAATACTAAAACCAGTATGGACATATGGTATTTAACAATGATTGGGGTTGTATGAAAAAGAGTAATATTCTAGTTACACCTAGATTTCTAAATAACGTATTGTAAGGAACATTGTAAATGCACCTTGTTGGTACGTTTGAAATAGTGACGTGAAAAGATTTTGTATTTTTTTTTAGTTTTTTATAAAAAAACCGTGTGGTAAAACAAGTTGTGTAAAAATAATTTAAAAAGTTTTTTCTTTGAGATTTTTTCAGCTAACTAAACATCTTCCTCATCCTGTAAATAATAATAATCAATCAAACAAAAATATGTTATATTGTATAAATACTATAACTAAATAAAAAATAACCTAAATTTATTTGTTAATTGTTTCTAGTTCCACCTTTTAAAGCTGCAATCAAAAACAAAACATCTTAAAGTCAATATAATCCAAACATTTGTAACTGAAAAGACTCAACTTAGTCCGCTGCTCTTTTGCCTAGTCGCAAAGGAAAACTTTTGCAACTTTCTGAGATTATGAATAAACACATTTCACATTTCCTAAGCTTAATTTTGATTAATGTTCAAAAATAAAGCGTCTTTTAAATGCCAAACTACATCTGCCTCATAGGTTTTTTTATATTATGTTATCTGAAAAAGTTGAATCGTATGGGTATTATTCGAGGTCACAAGCCCCTGAAGGTAGATTCTTCAATATCAGAGGGAAGTTCGCACAGGAACATTCATTCGACCCATAACCGCGTAAAACGCTGTCACCTGGACAAGCGGAAATAGAAATGAATTGGCCCGTCCTGTCAACTAGAAATGTCACTTGCCAAATTAATTTTTCTCTAAAAATGTTGCGTAACCTGCGTTCATGTTTTATCTGTTTTACTTACAATAAGTGTATTTTTTGTTTATTTACTAGCGTTAGAATTTTGGAAAAATGCAATTGCATCAAAAATCTCTGTTTCTTCAAATAATTTTTTTTTTTTTTTTACGGTTAAGCGCACTCGCAAGGAGATCCCTATCACGCTCGAGAAGCGGCCAGTGCGCGGAAATGTTGGTGTGTGTTGGTTTTAAAACGGTTCAGGTTGTAACCTGCAGGGAAAACTGCCGCAGGGAGTTTATTCCACAGCGATGCTGTTCTCCAGAGATATGAATTCTGATATAATGTGGTTCTTGGTGCCTCTATTTTGACAGTAAATTGATGGTTACCGTCTGTTTGACGTGTTCGCCTAGTAGGTGCTACTCCCGGGGGGATCATACGTGCCAACTCTTCAGAGCATTTTCCGTGATAATACCTGTAGAAGAGAGATAGATCGCCCACAGTTCTTCGATGTTCGAGACTATCCAAACTACAGGTAAGTGCGGGGTCATTGATCAGCTTGATAGCTCGTTTTTGCACGGTGTTCAAAAGCATTAAGGTATGTTTGGGTGCCGCACTCCATATATGTGAGCAGTACTCCATAGTTGGTCGAATCTGGGCTTTGTAGAGTGTCAGCAGTTGGCTTGGTGTATACAGATATCTTCTACGAAATAGCACCCCAAGCTTTTGGGACGCCCTTTTAGCTATATCTGCCACGTGACTGTGCCAAGACATGTTGGTCTCTGCAGTGACTCCTAAGATGTTCAACTGGCTCTGCAATGTGACAGCACTTCCAGATAGCATGATGTTTGGCTCACCGGTGCTGGTCTTTTTTGAAAACAGGGCTGCTTGGGTTTTCTGCGCGTTGAACTGTACAAGGTTTTTGTTGCCCCAGTCCTCTATTATCTCCAGGTCGTTATTTATCTGCGATATTTGAGTTTGTCTAAGATGATGGAATTCACGTGCGGATAGACACTGAGTGGGTGGTATGACTGAGGAGACTACATTGCCATCATCTGCAAAGCAATAAAGTGGATTTACTGTTTTATCTATGAGGTCATTTATGTAAATCAGAAAAAGTGTTGGCGAAAGGATTGCTCCCTGTGGCACACCAGCATTTATTTGGTAAGAGTTGGAGTTCCGGCCATCCAGTGCAACATAAATGGATCTATCCTTAAGGTTTCGGCGACAATCCCATTGCTTTAAGCTTGTTGAGCAGATTTTCATGCCAGACTTTATCGAATGCTTTTGATATATCTAAGGCAATTGTTCTTGTTTCGCCCCGTAACTCAATCGCTTTTTGCCATAAGTGAGTGACGTATGTAAGTAAATCGCCAGTTGACCTATATTTTCGAAATCCGTATTGCTTGTCGTTGATAATCTTGTACTTTTCTAAGTACTTGGTTAGGTGATTGTTCACAACTCTTTCCATTACTTTTGATATCACCGGAAGTAGAGCAATTGGTCTATAGTTTAACGGATCTGTCTTTTTTCCTTTCTTTGGAATAGGTTGTACTGCGGCAGACTTCCATGATGATGGATATACTCCTTGCCTGTAAGATAAATTGAATAATTTAGCGAAAGTTGGGGTGAGTTCGTTAGCACAATTTTTGAGTACTATCGCGGGAATGCCATCTGGACCCATTGCTTTGTTTGTATCCAACTTTTTAAGGGATTTTCGTATTTCTCTGTGACAAAAGGGTACCTCTGGCATACTGTGGGAAACCCTTTCAATGAACGGTGGAGTTTTTCCATTTGGCACTGTTAGGTTTGAGTTGGAGGAAAAGATTTTGGCCAGCATATTGGCTTTTTCCTCTGATGTTGTGGCTGAGTGAGTATTTTTATCTGTAAGTGGTGGTATGGATGACTTGGTGAAGTTTGATCTAACGGCTTTTGCAAGAGACCAAAAGGACCTAGAACTACTTGGACAATTCAGCAACCTGTTTTTTATTCTTTGATTGTATGTTTCTTTGGCGGCGTCAATGATAGTTTTGCAACTATTTCTGGCTTCTTTAAATTCTGTGTGGTTTTGAGCGGTTTGTTGTCGTTTCCAAAGGTTATATGCTCTGTGTTTTTTCTGTACAGCCGTTTGACACTGGCTGTTGAACCAAGGTTTTGCATTAGCTTTGCGTTTTATTGTATGTGGGATATATGCATCCATTCCAGATAAGATTACTTTTGTTATTTCATTACAGCAAATAGTGGGATCAGCTGTTTTAAAGCAAACTTCTTGCCATGGAAAATCCAGGTAAAACTGTTTAAGGTCATTCCATTTTGCCGATTTATAGTGCCACATTTTACGAGGAAGTGATTGTTGGCTTGGCGGTATGAACATTTCGCACTTTGTTCTTATAAAAATGATCGCTGGAGAAAGTTTTTTTAAAATTAAATATGACCTTTAATATCCATTTTTGTATAACTTCCAAGTCTTTCAAATAGCAATCTTTTACAGTGCCCCAACCTGAGATACCGTAATTTAGTTGCGATTGTACCAGTCCAAAATAAATACATTTGAGTTGTTTTATAATTAAATATGATTTAAGGTGTGAAAAGTGTGTTAATAAATACCGAATTTTTGAATTTATATGTTTTATTTGTTTATCCCATCTTGCTCGTCTTTGTCTTCTGATATAAAATCATAAAAAAATTCAAAGAAATTGTTGAAAATTAAAATTACACTGCAACGTCATAAAACTGGCCTTGAATAAATTCATGCATTAGAATTAATCCACGAAGGAAATTGATTGACAATGTGAAAGAGGTAATAGGTTTTATGAAAATTGAGCGAATGGTGATGATCAATTCAACTCTGTGATTTTAGATACCTCGAAGAAAGGGTGTATTAAGAAAAGTTAAAAGCCTGGAATATTTGAATGAGGCAGACGGGTTAACGTTAGCGATAAGATAGAGATCCCTCTCTACAGGAGGCAATAACAAGCTTAAGAACAAGTGAAAAACCAGATATGTCATTTTAATTTGTGTTCAAAACAAAATATTTGTTGCTTGCACGAATGAACTAAATGTACACTATGTCCTCTTATATTTATAGTACTTAAACTTACAAAAAACTTGTATTTTTTTACCAGAACAATTGGCAAATCTATTATCCGGCCAAAATAAAATGAGGCGCAAAAGAGATGGCTTTAATTAGCGCTATCTTTCTCTGTCCAGTGGCATGCTATAATTTTTTAATTCATCATTATTAGGTATTCATTTTATATTTTACTCCTCCTAAGTCTTTTTTTGCTTGAAAACTCCATTCCTTATTTTTCTTAAAAATAAATATTTTTTCAAAACTTTTATACTAATTATATTATTCGAACCGAACCTATTTCATTAGGTGGGTGCGTTCGAATCTAGAAACCTAAAAATTACCAATTGGCTTTCTAAAAATTGCAAAAATCGAAAACCGTTCACAATATTGTCGGGTACGACTTTATTTTAAATTGAACCCTTAAACGAGGATACCGTAGTAGATCTCTTGTCCCAACTAACATTTATAGTAGCGGCTACATGTTCTAAAGGCTTTGCTACTTTCTTATAGTAGAAATGTGGTGATCCCAACCAAAATTTGTTACTTTTTAGTTCTAACTACTATTTAGTATCAGGAAATAGTAGATGTTTCGTAAAAACGACCCTCTAAACTACTTCATAGGATTGTTTCTTGATAGTCGATTCTGATAGTCTTCTCTACCACAATAGGACGTTGCTAAAGTTTTACTTTCTTTTTAGTCGTTATTTCGTAGTCGCCCTGACTTTTATATCCTACTTAATTACCACTAGAAAGTTAAGCTTCATTGGAGTCCCAAACAAGTGTATCCGACAACTACATTATAACTTTAATTTTTACCACAAAAGTTTGTGTCGTCATAGTAACATCTGATGTAACAATGTAGACAAAATAACTTTTTGGATCAACTTTAAAGCCGCAACTACTTTCAAGTAACCTTTTCGACTATCAGGGAATATAGTTTGGGACGCCATGTTTTTATGTAAGAAAGAAAATTTAATATTTTTGTTGTCGATTTATGAGCTCATAGTAAAGAGCCATACTATTTTATAAACAAATTAGTTGAAGCTTACCAAAAATGCTCTTCTTAAGCACCATTTGTTGGAGTTAACTGTCGATTATGAAAACATAACCTCCAAAATCACAACACAAAAATTCCATCAGCTACCAGAAAACGGCTCAATTTTACGGGCGCACCGGTTTTTTGCAATATATATAATGCATGTTATACAAAAAACTTTGCGTCGCACTCGAATTTTGATCCTCTGCTCGTAAATTCTCACACTTTTGGATAACATAGTTCATATTATAACCATAACCAAACAAAAAAACTAAGCGAGTCTGTTTACTGTTGTGTCCACCATATTGTGTAACAATTCTACCATAAAGAAACGATTATATTATTTGCAACTACATCGCAACTTTTATGCCATTACGGAAAAAAAACAGCCTCTACGACGTAGTAGATACCTGGCTACGACGTAGTAGTGTAGTTGTTACTACAGTGACTTTAAACACTTGGCCAAGTAGTTATAACCAGAAATTGGTTCCCCACTTAGGGAATTATAACGTCGCTGTATGGTATACTGAGACGTAGCGGGAGTACGTTGCGGTTACTTTTAAGAAATTCTTTCTAGTTGGGGTTTCGTCGTTACAACTTTAATTGTTTGTTGGGGTGTGTATAAAATAAATATAAAACAGATTTAAAAACGTTACAAACTTTAATGAATACAATATAAAACTCTGTTGCAATTTACAAATTGTTACAAGACTTTTCTTATGACCTATAAAACAACCAAGACTCAAAATGTAAAAATAAATACTTTAACTTACCAAAATAATAAACTGCAAAATATTCTTCAAATATAAAAATCTTATGTTTCTTTACTGATAATTACTTTAGAGGTTTTAGTTAAGTTCAACAAAACTTAGAATGTGACTACCAACTTGTCCCCTCAAAGTTTGGGTTTTTATAAACGGTAGGTTGGACCTAAATAATCCATTATCCCCTCTTTGAAGAGCTTGGAGGAACCAAGTCAGTGTTGTTGCTGATAATCTTAAAATTTACTTTACATTCTAGCTAATGAGCTAAACAAGTAAACCTAAACGAAAACAGAGATAAAATATATTTTAAAGACAACATTTTCTTATCTCACAGTATGTGAATTGTGAACGGGCCAGATTCGAGTTGAGCCAGCGTTAACAATATAAACCCAATAAAAGGGTGTGTGGAGTCGATTTCATTAAACGCACCGGGCGATATCGTTTTTGCTTGTAATATTAAAATTTTGTTTATGGTAAATTTGCTAAAAATGAAGACCACCCTGTAGGATCAAAGTGCTGTCAACAGAGGAAGATAGATTGAGGTGAGCCATCGCGCCTCATTTTATTCTGGCCGGACAGTATTTATTTCCCTTCTTTTACTGTTTTAAAATAAACACCTTCCATCGGAGAATTTAGTGGCGCCTCTAGCTAAATTTTCTTTTCCTGTACCCTTCATGTCCAATATCTGCCCACAGTATTTTTTCCTCTACAATAAAACATGAAAATAATTCAATTCCAGAATTCTCTCGCTGTTGGTCGATAGTGATTGCTTTTTGTGATATATTTCCGTCTTTAAAGCATCAAAAGTGTGTGACAGCAAAATTTTTAGCTTTTGAATTTGCGAACTCAATTTCCTTAAATCGACGATTTGTAAGAAAGATTGCCAACGTTCGGGTTTTTCCAGCTTAATTAAATGACGGTGTAAAGCGGGCGACTTTTTATATTTTTCAGCGATCTCGTAAAGCTTCTTACAGTTTCGCTACTTACTAAATTAGTTCAAAGATGAAGTGGAAGGTTAAAAAAGTAATATCTTTTATTAGAAAAAACACTTGCAATGATGAATAAAAGTAATAATAATAATAACACAACCCCACAAAAAAAAATTCGAGATCCGTTTATGTACATTCAGGTGAAAGGCAAATTAAAAATTGACTGATCATCTTCACTGTTGGGTTGTTTACGTTAAAACCGGATAATTTTGCTTTAATTTAGTTAATTCACCAGTGCAATAACATATTTTTTTGTTTCTGTTGTCAAAATGATGAAATGACTAAACATAGACTTGGAAAAACATTTAAAAAAAAATGTTGCCTCGCTAAAGGAGCGTATATGCATCGAGTTATTGTACAAAAACTAATTGGTAAGTAACATTTAGTTTTATTTGCTACAGTAGCCCTTCACCATTTTTCAAAGCCAGGAACCGCCACTGGGTAAACCTCGAAACAATCAACTCAGGTGCGTTTGAAAATTGTCACTTAGGGTAAAGGCTATACCTGGGCTAGCCCAAAAAATGATCACGGTCAAAACGATGATGTTATACACCCGCGTTTGAAAATCAAAAAGGTGATGAAAAGTAAAAATACTTCTTAAAAAAGTTAAAATTCTCAAACGAAATCAAATTAAAAATAAATGCCCATAGCCCATTCGCACACTCCAAGTGAACTTGAATTAATTAAAGTTTTTAATTAATTCAATTAACACAAATTTTTGAGAAAAATATGCTTTACTATCTTTCGAAAACCGCATATTGATGTGAAGCTCCGTTAAAAAGTTAGCATTTTTTAAATGTTTTAACTGTCAAAAAACTGTCACTAGCATTAATGCATTTTGACCAAAATCTAATCAGCTCGTCACAGTATCAAACAATATTTTACCTAAACATTTCATGAAAATCGGTTTAGCGGTTTAGGAGCTATCGTGTTACGGACAGACATACACGCACACACAGACAGACATCAAGACGATATGGCTAGGATAGATCAAAATACACCCCAATAACACATTTTCGGCGTTATCTCAAAAAAGTTTTTTTCGTCGAAAACAATACCCTCTCTAGCCATTGCTGCGCGGGCTAGGAAGGTAAAAATCGAAATCATGTGTTAACAATCACCATGCGTTCGAAAATTCATGAGGCGATATTTACCTAGGGTAATTTGGCTTTTTCGATGACGTTTTTAATATAGCCTTATTCAACCATCACCTTACCCTCATTTTATTTTCAAACGCACCTCTACAGAGTAACAACAAACTATATTCAAATGGCAAAAAATACCGTGGGTATGGACGGCTACTCATATCGTCAACTTTTTTCCACAATAGGTTATTTGGGCAAAAAAGGACGATCTACCAAATTTTGTGATGGTGTATTTTTGTCTGTCTATTTGTAACACAATGGATCGAAAACCAATAACCTGATTGTAACCAAATTTATTAAAAATATTTTGCGGTAATCGTAGATAAGGCTGTTTAGTTTGGTGGAGTAGGGGACGCAAGGGGGCAGAAGAGGATTGAATTCGGTTAGGTTAGGTACGATGACACTAAATGTCAACGTCAGCTGATCTCACGTAGACCTGTCAATTATTGTGATCCAACATGTGCATAAACCTTAACCATTTCTGTCTGGATATGAGGAAGGCCTTAAGTGCCTAATGAAATCAGCAACAGTTCTCTCTCTGTCGAGCGCACCTAGCTTTATGTTCCTCAGCTCTTTTAGATCTTGGAAGTAATGAAGGTTCCACCTCGTCCCTACAGCACTAGTCGTTTCCCGGTGTTGAGACGGGTGACATGCACTCCGAAGAGACAGCAATCACCAAACAAGGAGGATTGAATAAAATATTTTTAAAAAATCATAATTTGTAAATCACAGTAGAAAGCAAAACGTTTTTAAATTTACATTACGCATTATATTTTTCACAAAATTCAATGATACAGTTTCACACGCACATTGATGAAAAATTCAATGTTTAACAAAAATAAAGCTACCACGACGTAGTTATGTTTATGATACCACGTTTTATAGAGGGCTGTAGGTGCTTGCCGGCGCCAAATTTTTGATCACAAAATTAGAAAACATATTAGAGTAAGAGCAAACAAATTACGTCAAGTAATAATAGCGGGAGCTCACAGACCGTACCCGTCCGGGCGCGACACAAAAGAAACACTTAAAAGTATTAAGCCCGTCTTGGCTCGATTTCCCGTAGGATAAAAGGTCATAATTTAATTGCAATTATAGCGGGCCGGAGAAGAAAACCTTTGAGAAGAGAGGAAAAGAGACAAGAAATTGATCAGAAATTCTAAAATTATAATACTTGTTTTGCACTGACAATTAATACAAATCTGGTAAACTTTTCCAATATTGTTACAATTATTTTTCATAAATTTCAAGATGGTAATCTTTGCTACATTGTATACAATAACCAAAGCTTGTTAGTGTCCAAAAATGGTCTATGCTATACTAACAATGCAAGGTGTAACAATAATCGATCCCAGCAAAAACATGTAAAAAAGATGGCGAATACAAATTAACCATGAAATAGAAGAACTAGTTGCAGTAGTAGAAGAAGTAGAAGATTTGCTTAATAAGAATGGATTAAACATAAAGAATAAATAAATAAGACAGAGTATTAAAAATAAAATGGTGAGTACTCATACCATAGAGGGCTATGACATACCAGGGGTCATAACGTTCATAGAATCCAATACGGCAAAAAAGTTGGTAATTTTGAACAGTAATGAGCTTTCTGACAGTTACGTGTTTCACACTGTGTCCTGTTATTTTTAAACTAGAAAATTCATTGTGCCACGCTGTCGCACTTTTGCCTGAATTTTAATATAACTGGCTCGACGAGGTGCGCTGTAACACCATTCCACCAAACTACTGCCATGCACGCGATCCATTTTACTCGAACTTAAGGTCAAAAATCTATTCTTTGTAGTAACTTCTAGCACATTAGTTTACTTTTAAGCTTAAACATTTATTTGTTGTTCCTTTTAATATAACCTAAATATTAAACTTCTCCCGTTTACTTGCTTCATCTCCTTACATCTCCAACAACTCTCTTACAGTTTCAATCGCATGCTGTGTTTAATATCCAGTCTTTAGTTAATTTATTTAATTTGATATTATCCATTCCACGAAGGTGACCAGGTAATTATATTTGTGCCTTATTTACAGACTTTTTATAACGAGGGTAAATATAAACTGGAACTTTATGTTAAATTTTATTGGTTTGTTTTATTACCGTGTTAAAAATATTATAATACCGCGTTCCGCAACAGATGTTGTACCCCTTACCCAGACATGAGGCTACGTACAGCGTATTTATTCGGCCGCGTCAAGTGCTTTCCAAAAGCCGTGTGCCTTTGTTGTAAAACATCCCTTTACGTCAGTTAGTCTTTTTAGTACAAGTAGCTAGTTTTTTAAAATATTTTTTATGTAACAATACATTTTAACTTGCCCCTTCAAGTAAGAAAGAATGTTTTGTATGAAATCTTGACCAACTTGATAAACTAAAATGCTCATTACTTTCACTTCCAGACCTAAAATGTTAATTACAACTTTCGTTCAAAAAGAACTTCCGTAAAAATGATTTTCCATTTTTTATTTTTAAATTATATTTTCGCCAAGTGGTCGCGCCTAATTTAGAACTCCGTTGTCGCGGGAACTTCCAAATCAGATATGCATTTTAACAAGATGAAAACCTCCCAAACTTTGAGAAACTCATTACTGTCTAGTTTTTGGCGCGTCGTTGCCGGTCTTCGCGTCGTGACTAATATCAAAAGTACTAAATAGCTGATTTTAATCTCAATGGGATTCTGAAAAAGGTTTAGACGGTGTAGGGGCGGCAAATCCATTACCGTCAACCGAGACTTCTTTGTCATCCCGAGGTAAGTTTGTAAGCTTAAATGCCGCCATTTTGTTCTTGTTTATCTTTGTTTTCTGATTATTTTTTTTTGTTTTTTGAGCGATTTTTTCTTGTTTGGGGTGCTAATAAAGAGAATTGCAAGGTCCTGAAATTATCAAAAACATAGTATAGTTAGGCATTGTGTAGTTTTGGGCACATCATTTCCGGTCGTGGCTAATATCAAAAGTAATAAATAGCTGATTTTAATCTCAATGGGATTTTAAAATAGGTTAAGACGGTGTAGGGGCGTCAAATCCATTACCGTCAATCGACACTTCTTTGTCTTTCCGATGTAACTTTGTCACCTTAAGTGCCACCATTTTGTTTATCTTTGTTTTCTGAAGATTTTGTTTTTTGAGCGATTTTATTTTCTTTAGAGTGTTATTAAAACAAATTGGTAAGAAAACGTAGAAGTCCTTTCTTTAATAGTTACCACTCTCGAAAAAACTAGCAGTAGAAATGTTCAAAATCTTATAAGCCATTGTAGAAAGATATCTTGAATTTCACTGTTTTATCCGGTAAGAACAATATACTATTTGTCTCTTTCCAAATACAATCATGTTTAAAAATAATGATATTCAAATTTTCCGAGGAATATGGAAAAAAATCTTTTAGGTTTTTGTGGCTTTAAAAAAGACGAGAATTGTCGGCTGACTGTTTTATCAGTCTCGGCCCCTCAATTTGCAGTAATTGAAAAGGCAATCCAAAACTGCCAAAGTCCATTTTGTAATCGAGCTAAAACGGAAAAATTGATTGGTCTGTAACGCAATTTTGAAAGACAACCTTACTTTCTCCCTTTATAACGTTGAGCATGGTCTGATAAAGATTTGATTTTCCTGTCTAGCTCATAACATTAGCACACTAGCACATAGCGAATGCATAAAGCTACATTGAAAAGTTTTACTGAGACATACCCAAATCAATCTCTTACATTTCTTAGCTGCAATAATTCTCTTATTTCCATTTTGGGATTTTGCCTGATAATATGGTATAATTAGTATATGGTCAAGAATTGCAGTTTTCTGCTTATAATTGTAATAAGTAATTATCTTTTGATGATCCCCATTAAAAACCTTTTAAGTTTTCCGATTATTTGAAGTATATTTGTACGTTTAGTTGTATGTTTAGTTGTTGCTTACATTTGATCTTGCTGCATTTTTCATAGGAACAATTATCTTATCTTATCTTTTCTTTATTTTTTATAAGAGACACCATCAACATCCCCAAGGCAGGTACCTATAGTTACACGATTAGTGAGATTTTCCACTTTTAGTGGGCTGACTTATATATTTATAGTTATTTTGCACCTTACTTTATATTTTCATAACCTTAGCTTACTTCACATTGTTCGTCGGATCCTAGTCTTTGCGGTCCAGAAGTTTCTTTATAATTCTCTGCAGGTGTTGAAGTTCCAGCATCAATCTTACATTTAATTAATTTAAAAATGTTTATGTCATCACAATAATTTAAACAATCACTATTCACAAAACATTCTACATCATTAATAGAAATATTAAAAAGCAAAAGAGCAAGATGCATATTGAAGGACTCCAGATTTTACTTAAAAATGTGATGATAAAAAAGCATTATTTATTTTGACTCCCCCGACTCCATATTTGCTTAATTAATGGTTTACCCTGTCAAAAGCATTGGAGAAATATGTATACAGTGTCCACTATATATACACTTTCCAAGACTTCCGTCAATACATTCTCATATACAAGAAGATTGGTGCTAGTACATCCTCCGCTCATAAATCCCTGCTGTTTTGTGGTTATGACATTTTTTTATAACAACAACTCTGAAGTTTTATTTCCAGTCAATGGTCGATATATTGGGAAAAAGTGGCCTAACTCAATAACCCACTGCCGTCGAAACTTTTAGAAAGGTTCTCTGTGTAGATTCGGCAGCCAACCACTTTTTAAAGCAAAGTGGTTATATACGGTAACGAATTTTTCGAAAGAAAGTGCCCTTTGAGAGACGGTTATTATAGTCCATTTATACGTTGAAAATTCGAAACGTCTTAATAGGAAAACCAAATGATTTAACCTTTCTATGATTTATCACATATTGCTCATTTAAAGACTTAGTTAATTATCCAAATAGCAAACATTAACATTCGTATTGATAAAACTATATTGTTAACCAGCGCCTAGAGGTCATAATTACACAAATATATCTACACACATACCATCTAAACCACCGTTGTAATAAAATAACAACGACATTACATTTAATAGTGCTTACTTTCAATATGACTTGGACAGTAATTACCGTTTTACTGCATGTTTTATTTTATAATTAAAATAATGGTTTAAAACATGCGATTTTCGAACGTATTTCTGTGCACCGTAATGCCGCTTTTCACCTAATATTAGTGTCATTTTGCGTTTACAGGTGACAGTTCTAAACCTACTTAGCCTTTTTTTTAAATCAAATTCTTCCTGCAAGAGTCTTAATCTTGGCAGCTAGTTTTTATCGACAGTAGTCAACAGTATACCGATCTATTTTTTCAAATTTTTGTAAATGGCTTTATTTTGCCATAAGGCCCAACGTTTTTTTCTGTGAAAATTTTTAAGTGATTGGAAACTGAACCAAGCATGCGATTTGTAAGACAACTTTTAATTTATTTTTAAATACACTGTTTTATTGTAAATTTTCATCTCGTTATTTTTACATGTTTGGCATGTAATCCAAGAATCTTATTGTAAGGCCATTAAGAGTTCTGAAATCTTACAAATCTACTCTAAATTTAAAGGTAACCATTTTAAAAAAAATTAAAAAAAAACCTTAAAAAAAATTAAAATTAGGAAATTAAATAAATAAATAAATTAATGAAGTTTTTGTAACTATTAAAAACTCTTAGTTTAGCCCGATTACACACGATGCTTGAGGACCCCCTTTAATTCTTAATGTTTCTTTTTCGGGTAGACAGAGTTTTGGTAACTGCGCATGCGTTAGTTTTGGCGGTTTTGGAACATACCTACTCCGTTATGCCACTACATTTTTTGACAATTATTGCCAAAAACTTAAGGTTATGTCTATTATTTGTTTAAAAACTAGTTGATCGGGTGAAACTTGATCAAATTGCGGTTCGCGGATTAAATTTGTAATTTTTCTAAAGTTATGGTTACCATGAAGTGTGTTTAATAAATAAACAAATAAATAAAAAGGAAGTTAAGCGTGAAGTGGAATGGTACTCCTTTACTTTTTCCTGACATTTTTTTACAAACCGCACGTGTTTTACGTGTATTATTTCCCATTTTTCCCAGAAAAAACTTAAATAAACACGACAAACGCAAAACAACAAATATAGTGTCTATTTACCAAAACACGCATGCGCAATTGAAAATTAGCGTCTGCAAATTTAAACTTGCCATTGTTTCCAACGCAAGCTATGATTGCTTCACTTTTCGATTTTTTGAACCAGTATTTATGCTCTAATGTGTATTTGGTTTTAATATATATATTTTTTAAATAAGTATCGTCAAAAAATTATTTTTATGAAATGAAGAACAAAAAAACCAAATGCAATTCAGTTTGTGAATAACTTAGATTTAAGTTAAATTGCTGTCTAATTTCTCATTTTTAGTTTGGAGAAATTCTAAAACGGGGAGGGGCTTATTATTTAAATAACAAAAGTTTTGGAATCTATTCCAAATTTCATTAAAATCGTAAAGAACTTTTTGTGATTAGCGATAACAAAAAATAAATATTAATTGATGATAATATGTAGAGGTTTGACATTATTATCGAATGTAAAATTTTATTTTTTAGTTGTAAAGTGGGTGTCAAAAGCTGATTTGTTATCATGAAAGATAGGTTTGGAAAGCAACTGCTCATTAATTCTGCTTTTAAACATTTTACCTACCCTGTCTGAACATCGTATGAAGCTGGACAGTTAGCATAGTTTAATTTATAAACACGACTTTGTAAACTGGTTCGGCTGCATATAGTTTTTTTAATGTTACATAACTGATATGGTTATTGTGTCAAAAATTAGAAAAAAATAGACGCTCCGATTTCAAATTTTTCAGATGATTTTGAAACTTGTCGCGTGGTCTATCTGTCTGTCTGTCTGTCTGTAAAGGCCAACGTGCATAACTACAAAACTACTTGCCCGATTTTAATAAAGTTTGGTATCTAGGTTGGGTTTTGGCTCTAGATGGCCTCGTTTGAAAATGAATAAAATACACCGGACATAAGCTAAAAAAAGGGGGGGATAGAATTGTGTGAGCTTAGGTGCAGGCAGAGTATTATTCACTTGCGAGATTACAAAGCTAGAAAATTGACATTGATAATAAGTTACTGCTTAGAAATAAAATTTCGGCCTTCCATTGTCTTTATTTATTTTAAAAAAACGAAAAACACGACGTTTCCGTTAGTAAGTATCTCTAACCGTTATCAAGTGTAAACCAGTTTACACTTGATAACGGTTAGAGATACTTACTAACCGAAACGTCGTGTTTTTTGTTTTTTTTTAATAAAGAAAGACAATGGAAGTCCGAAATTTTATTTCTACACAATCATTGTCTACGAGTTTCAAACAAAAAGTTACTGCTTTATAGATAAATACTGAAGCCGGTGAAGTACTAAAGAGAATAACATTCTAGTTTTACAGAGATTTCAAAATAAAGTATTAAGAATGATTGCAAATGCACCTTGGTACGTTCGAAATAGTGAATTTCGTCGGGACCTAAAAATCAAAACTGGAGCAGACACTAAAAAAAGTACACAAAAAGCCATGAAGATAGACTCCATCGACATGCGAATGTGGAAGCGACAGCTTCTAGACAATATCATGCTAGTTCGAAGACTGTCAAGCGTAAACTAGTAAACTAAATAAAAAACATAAAATAAAAAATAAAGCTAATATCATAACAAAATTGTGCGTTATAGTTAAAGCAAAGCGGGGAGAACTGTTGAGTGAACTTTAAGTTTAGATATAGCTTTTCTAGTAAATTAAGTTCAAATAAAATTGCTGAAAAACACTACACAGTGTGTTTACAGATAAAAATACTCTGACAATATATGGGCCCCTAAGCTCACACTAGGTACTATAGTTATAGTGTACGTGCGAGCTAATATAACTAAAAACTGAAATATATTTTATTCAACTCCAGACTAAATTACCTTTTGTTTGATACCACACAAGCCTTGTTTTGACTTTAACTCAAATTTTTGAAATCCACCCCCACCCTTAAAAAAAACAAAAACTAAAATGTATTTTGGTAAACTCCGGACGCAATTACCTTTCGTTTGATATCACACACGCCATATTTTCACTTAAACTCTAATTTTTAAAATATACCCCCACCCTTTTTTTTAAATAAGTTAAAATGTATTTTGCTTAACTGCAGACTCAATTACCTTTCGTTTGATATCACACACGCCATATTTTCACATAAACTCTAATTTTTTAATCTACCCCCACCCTTTTATTTGGTTGTGTTCGGTGCATTTTGTTCATTTTTAAATGGGACCATCTCGACCCAAGACCCAGCCTAGGTACCAAATTTCATTAAAATCGACCAAGCGGTTTTTGAGTTATGCGCGTTGGTCGTTACAGACAGACATACAGACACACAGACAGACAGACAGACAGACAGACAGACAGACATACAGACAGACAGACAGACAGACAGACAGACAGACGGCGCAACAAAAAAGTTTCAAAATCATCTGAAACGCAAAGATATATAAAAATTTTTGAAATCGGAGCAACTTTTTTTTTTTCGAAAAAATTAGGATCACCATAGCTCACACTACTATAATATAGTATATGTGTGAGCTAAAAAATAAATAAAAGGTAGCTGATATAGTTCTTGCCATAGACAGTTACACTTTTGTGACATTTCCAACCACTTTATTTATCATATGCAGACTGAGAGCAACAAAATAAAAATCTGAAAAATGGCATGTCTTTGAGTTGTTTTTATCTGTTCATTTTTTTTGTCAACCTACAGTCAGCATCTTTTTATCTAGAGACAATGACACTTTTACCTTTAATTTTATACCAACATGACATATTAACTTTTGAATATACTTCTGGTTAGGAAATATGTTTATTTCATGTCAAGCTCACAAAACAAATAAGAAATAAACAAAACACAGAGAAAGGCGAGACACTGTAACCATGTCACCCTAACTTCGATAAACATATAAACAAAGCTATCCAAAATGTCGGCACCTCAAAATTGAGAAGGACCTGCAAAGATCTTAATCGTGGCGCCCCTTCTCCGAAAATTATACAACCGCTGAACTGTTAAACGAGGCTCGTCCCTAATTTGGGAACTATGTTTGCCAAACTAAGTGGGGTAGAAAATTATCTCACATATAATTTATAGGCTGGCCTTGTGTCGTCGACAAATAATATATCGAGCCCACAGTTCTTTACAGGTTTAGGTAGTTCGATATCGAAGTAAAAAAGTGGGGTTTTATCAGCATTACTCACATTCATAAGATCAACATTATATGCAATATTTTAGAATGCTGTCTGTCAGTATTACTGATATAGGAACTTATTGCAACAAAGCCAGTCAGTAATAATAGTCCCAGAGAGTATTTGGACAGTAATGAAAGATAAAAGTTTTTCTACGTTGTCCGACGCCTATTCTTCACTTCCTTCGACCGTGACAATCATCTTCTGTCAGGTTTTTTTAAATCATTGCTCTTTGGATTGACTGTTGCCATTCCAGTTTAAAACGCCCTATTTTTCTGTGCCCTATTGGTGGCCATTCTAGGACCTGCTTTGTAATCTTTCGTCGTTCATCCGGTGTACATAGCCGTACCATACCAGTTGCATTTTTGTGATGTCATCCGGTATGCTACCCTCGATTCCAATTCTCTCTTTTATGATCTCATTTATTTCTTCTCTGTTCTAGATATTCTCATTGATCTTACTGCATCCATTCCGACAAAAATACTCTGCCAATATATGGGCCCCTAAGCTCACACTAGGTACTATAGTTATAGTGTACGTGCGAGCTAATAAAACTAAAACCTGAAATATATCTTATTCAACTCCAGACTAAATTACCTTTTGTTTGATACCACACAAGCCATGTTTTGACTTAAACTCAAATTTTTGAAATCTACCCCCCTTAAAAAAACAAAAACTAAAATGTATTTTGTTTAACTCCGAACTTAATTACCTTTCGTTTGATATCACACGCGCCTTATTTTCACGTAAACTCTAATTTTTGAAATCTACCCCCACACTTTTTGAAGAAAAAAAACTAAAATGTATTTTGTTTTTCCCATACTCAATTACCTTTCGTTTGATAAATGGGACCATCTCGACCCAAGACCCAGCCTAAGTACCAAATTTCATTAAAATCGACCTAGCGGTTTTTGAGTTATGCGCGTTGGTCGTTACAGACAGACATACAGACAGACAGACGTACAGACAGACATACAGACAGACAGACAGACGGCGCGACAAAAAAGTTTCAAAATCATCTGAAACGCAAAGATATATAAAAATTTTTGAAATCGGAGCAACTTTTTTTTTCTCGAAAAAATTAGGATCACCATAGCTCACACTACTATAGTATAGTATATGTGTGAGCTAAAACAAAAACTAAAATATATTTTGTTGAACTCCTGACTTCATTACCTTTCGTTTGATATCACACACGCCATATTTTTACTTAAACTCTAATTTTTGAAATATACCCCCACCCTTTTTTAAAAATAAATTAAAATGTATTTTGTTTAACTCCAGACTCAATTACCTATCGTTTGATATCACACACGCCATATTTTCACATAAATTCTAATTTTTGAAATCTACCCCCACCCTTTTATTTGGTTTTTGTTCCATGGATTTTGTTCATTTTTAAATGGGACCATCTCGGCTCAAAACCCAGCCTAGGTACCAAATTTCATTAAAATCGGTCAAGCGGTTTTTGAGTTATGCGCGTTGGTCGTTACAGACAGACATACAGACAGACAGACAGACAGACAGACAGACAGTCAGACATACAGACAGACAGACAGACAGACAGACAGACAGACAGACGGCGCAACAAAAAAGTTTCAAAATCATCTAAAACGCAAAGATATATAAAAAATTTTGAAATCGGAGCAACTTTTTTTTTCGAAAAAATTAGGATCACCATAGCTCACACTACTATAGTATAGTATATGTGTGAGCTAAAATTAACGGCAATACAATGTAAAATACTCTGCCAATATATGGGCCCCTAAGCTCACACTAGGTACTATAGTTATAGTGTACGTGTGAGCTAATATAACTAAAAACTAAAATATATTTTATTCAACTCCAGACTAAATTACCTTTTGTTGATACCACACAAGCCATGTTTTGACTTAAACTCAAATTTTTGAAATCTTCCCCCACCCTTAAAAAAAACAAAAACTAAAATGTATTTTGTTACACTCCGGACTCAATTACCTTTCGTTTGATATCACACACGCCATATTTTCACTTAAACTCTAATTTTTGAAATATACCCCCAACCTTTTTTTTAAATAAAGTAAAATGTATTTTGTTTAACTCCAGACTCAATTACCTTTTGTTTGATATCACACACGCCATATTTTCACTTAAACTCTAATTTTTGAAATCTACCCCCACCCTTTTATTTGGTTTTTGTTCAATGGATTTTGTTCATTTTTAAATGGGACCATCTCGGCTCAAAACCCAGCCTAGGTACCGAATTTCATTAAAATCGGTCAAGCGGTTTTTGAGTTATGCGCGTTGGTCGTTACAGACAGACATACAGACAGACAGACAGACAGACATACAGACAGACAGACAGACAGACAGACAGACAGACAGACGACGCAACAAAAAAGTTTCAAAATCATCTGAAACGCAAAGATATATAAAAATTTTTGAAATCGGAGCAACTTTTTTTTTCTCGAAAAAATTAGGATCACCATAGCTCTCACTACTATAGTATAGTATATGTGTGAGCTAAAAAAATCCTTTAAAAGCATATACATACTAAAAAACAGTTGGAAAAATGCTGTAGTTTTCAAAAAATTACAAAATTATGAAATATTCATTAAAGAGATATTCTACCTAAATTTGTTTACAAAAATCAGCTGGACAGTCAGTGACGTCTTCTATGGACCGTGAGTTAATTCCTGCTCCGATCGATGCGAGCTCATTCGTCTTCTGTTGCCTGAATCCTGTGGTTGCCTGTTCCTTGTCAGTAACGTTTAGGACGGTGACTTAAAAATAATTAAGGCAAATAGTGACTATACCACTGTCAGTCTTACTGATAGACATATGCTTGCGGGCAAACCTTCTTACTTGAATGACACACAAATTACAACTTTTTTGAGTACTTAATAAATGTGGTCGTTTAGACATTTGATGCTTTCATATAGAAATAAAAATCCTTACTTTCGCACTGTCTCTATTTAGAACCAGGCTTAGTCATAATGTTTTAATTAAGCTCATACGTACATCTTTGTTTATGTCTTTAAGGGAACCAAATTAAATTAGTTAGTTATAGAGTTATGACTACAGTCGTTTCGAAAACTGTAACAAAATCTTGAGTGAAATATGCATTAATTTAGTTTGTAGCATCGCACTTGTGGAAATCTAAGAGCATGGCTGGCCAAAAGAACATATTTCTATTTGGGAAATTTAGGTAATTTCCAACCTTAGTTTAAAGAAAAGGTATATGAGTATCCTTAGAAACCATTTTTGTTATAATCGCTTTGCTTTTCATGAAGTTATATTACTTTGAATTTGGGTATATTTAAGAGTAATTCAAACCTTTATACGTCTTCGTATACGGATTTAGTATCCTAAACTTTTGTCGTAAGAAAGTGTTAATTAAAATAAAACCTTAATCCCTTGTAACCTTGTAACTTTGTAAAAAATTTCAACGAAAAAATTTAGTTTGGAATATTTTTAAAGAATTTATACTTTTGCTAGAAAATAAATAATGTTCTATTTATTATTTTTAAGAATGAAATTTTTAAATTTATTGAAAAAATAGTGACATTTATTTGATAGATTTTGCTGAGTTTTGACATACAAAAAATGTGTTTCTATTTTAAATAAAAGGTTTCTAGAAGACTCAAGAATACTTGCTATAAGAATAATAGTAGAGTTAAAAGCCGCTTCTATCGTGTCACCCCGTGAGCACTTCATTGCTAAAATGTAAGACACAATTTAAATCATTTCTTACACCCTAAGAATGCAAAATCGACTGGTCGTCCAAAAATCGTCGTGTGTAGTGGGTGGTGGGGGTAGTTTTTCCAAAAATTTGGAAATAACTTTTTTTGCATTTTTTGAATCTATAAAGTGTGCTCATGACTCCACCAGAAGCATATAGTAATATTACTATCAGAAACATTTATTTTTTAATGTTGAAAATATCGTTCCCAATGCTTTTATATGGAGTTCCCTATTAAACAATTGCTCGCCCTGAAAACGCGTATTTATAATAATTTATAACTTGTTATAACTCGAGAACCCTATGCTTAATCAAAAAAACACCTTGTGTAAACTTTGTGTATCAAAGATCAGGGATTACAATGGTTTTTGAAAAATGTCAATCGGACACATAGTTTTTTTTTAAAGTAGCAAAGAGTGATGCCCTGACGCGACGAACGCGGCAGACACTGACATGCGACGAAGGGTCAGATTTTTTACAAATGCACGGCGGGCCAGGCGAAACGTGACTCTATGTCTTGAGGCAAGTGGAGACACACATAAGTTCGTTTTTCGTGTAACTCTCGCGGTTACAGATGTTTAAGTTACTTACTTGGTTTTTTGCTTGTAAATTGCGTTATGTATACATGTTGTGCTTATGTGATTTGGCCATGAAGGGCCAAATATAGCCTTTCATATTTGGCGTGAAAAAAAGAGAAATTTAGTTCTATATAAGAATTATATAGTATGTAACTCTTGGCCATACGGTCCTCCAGTCGTCCATATTCACTATATTAGTATGTGACTCTCGGCCCTACGCTACGGGCCTCCGATAATCCATATTTAAAAGGGAAACTACCCGCGTCCAGTTTAATTCTATATTATAATGTGCCTCTCGGCCCTACGGGCCTCCAATTTATATCTATATTAGTATGTGACTCTCGGCCCTACGGGCCTCCGGAAATCCATATTTGAAATTGAAACGCCTCCCGTTAAATTTGATATTGAAATGTGACTCTCGGGGGCCTCCAATTTATTTCTACATTAGTATGTGACTCTCGGCCCTACGGGACTCCAATTTATTTCTATATTAGTATTTGACTCTCGGCCCTACAGGCCAACGGGAGTCCATATTCACTATATTAGTATGTGACTCGGCCCTACGGGCCTCAGGGAATCCATATTTGAAAGGGAAACTACGCGCCTCCCGTTAAATTCTATATTGGAATCGAGACTTTTGATTTGAGCCCCCACTACCAGGTATAGGCATAATATGTGAAAACTGAAAATTTGACATGGTGAAATTAGTTTACACCTGGAAGACACAATTTTAACGGTAATAAACTATGTATTTTTTTTGCAAGCCTACACAATAGCGCATCTGTCGCCGTTAAGATAATTAAAATAAATTGTCGGCGTCTTAAAATATGACTCTTCAAAGAAGCACCACTTTCTGGCAAATTTTGATGGTTTTTTGACAAAAACTCAAAAAGTACCAAACTAATCTAAACATTTTTCTCTGATGTTTATAGATCTTGGTAGGCCCTATCGTTAAAATTGTTATAAATTTTTCATTTTGACGTCTCTGTTTAAAGATATAGGCAAATAATTGAAATTTAAAAAAATTCTGTTTTTGAAAAACACAGGGACCTATTGCGCGTCAATACACTAAGTGGGTGAATCTAGAGCCACATAAATTTATTTTTTCTATAAGCGTGCGGAAAAGTCCACTTTTCCGCACGCATTTTAGTGTGGAAAGAGCCACTTTTCCGCACTAGTGCGGAAAAATATTTTTTCCGCACTAGTGCGGAAAAGTAAATTTGTTACGATTTTGAGGTGTTCTATAACATTTAGACCGTTCAAAATACATTTGTATCTTTCCTAGCACACGAAATATCCTAAAAATATTCAAATTGACTAAAATTCTGCTATATTTTCAATATTTTCGATAAAATAAAGTTTTCAGTAGAATAGGTTCAAATTATAAGTTTTAAACCTCCCCGGTATAAATATCGTCATTGTCAATGTCAAACAACAATGAACACTAGTGGTTTTAGATTTGGCATCTTAAATCACCATAGCAACAAAGTACAAACAAACTGTCAAAACAAAGCCAATTTTGCAGATACAAGCGTCTTTTGAATTTTTCAAACAAAAAAATCAGATTTTCAATGGATTCTTCGGACGAAGATCTACCCCAGTCAGTTCTAGAAGCCGCTAGAATGTGAATAATAATAATTGATTTGATTAAACCGTTTTGAATATAAATAATTTTCTGATTAATTTTTAGTTTTTTCCTCACGCTTATAGAAAAAATAGTGTACCTAACTCGTGCGTAAAGTGTCTTTTCCGCACTTGATTGCTGGCCAAACTCCGCTATCGCGTCGTTTGGCCATCTGCAATCGCGTGCGGAAAAGAGGCACTTTCCGCACTAGTTAGGTAAACTACTATTGTTATCGTAGAAATAGGTTCAATAAAGGGCTGTCAAGTCACCGGAAGTGATGCAGCAAAATCGTTTCTGAGAAATAAATTGTCAAAATATAACCAATTTAAGGTTTTTTATATTTAAGGAGCCCTGGAGAGGAGGAGTGCAACCTACAAAAAAGTTTATTTGAAATTTTTTTGTTAATCTGACCGTTAAAGTAATTTCTGTTATTAAAAAATTAAATGTTTGTATACACCACCTTGTATACTTTATGTTTCGCCGATGATCAGATAGTGGTGGCTCAGGATTATGACGACCTCGAATATATGACACGAAAACTAATAGAAGAGTACAATAAGTGGGGACTAGAGGTTAATATCAATAAGACAAAGTATATGTGTATTGGTGGAACGAAACAGGATCTAATCATATATACTGGGCAGCGAATTCAGTCCTGTGATGAGTATAAATACTTGGGTCTAAAAATTACAGCTGACGGAACACTAGACAAAGCTATAAAAGATAGAAACGTACAAGGAAGAAAAGCAATAACTTTATTAAATGGAATAATTTGGGACCAGAGTATATCAAAACATAACAAAAAGCTTATATATAACACCATTGTTAAAAGTATTATTACATACGGCTCAGAAGTATGGCCAATCAAAGATAGAACAGAAAAAATGCTTTCCGCTACGGAGATGGACTATTGGAGAACGAGAAAGAGTTACCAATCAAAGAATAAGAGAAATTATGACAGTGGGTGAACGTACTCTAGTGGATGATATAAGAACAAAACAACTGGTGTGGTACGGACATGTACAAAGAATGGATGATGGAAGACTACCTAAACAAATATTACAATGGAAACCAACTGGCCGAAGAAAACGAGAAAGGCCGAGGAGAAACTGGAGAGAAGGAATAGATAGTGAAATAAGAATAAGAGGCCTAGATGATGAATTATGGGCAAACAGAAACGAAACGAACGAAGAAACGTTAAATTCTATATTAGAATCGAGACTTTTGATTTGAGCCCCCCACTCCCCGCTATAGGCATAATATGTCAAAACAGAAAATTTGACATAGCGTAATTAGTTTACACGTGGAAGACACAATTTTAACGGACGCCGTCGAGATAATGAAAATTAATTGTCGGCGTCTTAAAATATGACACCTTAAAGTAGCACCACTTTTTGGCAAATTTTGATGGTTCTTTGGCAAAAACTCAAAAAGTACCAAACTAATCAAAATTTTTTTCTCTGATGTTTATAAATCTTCGTAGGCCATATCGATAAAGTTATTATAAATTTTTCATTTTGACGTCTCGAGATATAGGCAAATAATTGAAATTTAAAATAATGCTGTTTTTTAAAAACGCAGAGACCTATTGCGCGTCAATGCACTAAGTGGGTGACATCTAAAGCCACAAATTAATATTTTTACCGTAGAAATAGTATCAGTCAAAGGCTGTCAAGTCACCGGAAGTCGAGCAAAAAAATAGTGTGAGATATGGCCCTTCAAAGTTTTACATACAAACGCTGATATCTCAAAAACAACGAAACCGATTCCAATTTGGTTTTTGGTTTTCTCAATAAAACAAACATTGCTATGATTCATATAGAAAAATTTTAGTTTTTCCCAACTTTGAAAAATGTGGAGAGGGAAGGTACCCTAAAAGCTTGATTAAAAAAAATAGTCCACTTCGGGGAGGGGGGGGGGGTGCGAGAGTCACATACTAATATAGAACTAAATTTCCCTTGTCTTCACGCCTAGCCTTTGATATTTGGCCCTTCACGGCCAAATCACACAAGCACAACATTTATACATAACGCAATTCACAAGCAAAAAACCAAGTAAGTAACTTAAACATCTGTAACCGCGAGAGTTAAACTAAAAACGAACTTATGTGTGTCTCGAGTTGTTTCAAGACATAGAGTCGTGTTTTGCCTGGCCCGCCGTGCATTTGTAAAATATCTGACCCTTCGTCGCATGTCAGTGTCTGCCGCGTTCGTCGCGTCATGGCTTCACTCTTTGCTACTTTAAAAAAAAACTATGCGTCCGATTGACATTTTTCAAAAATCATTGTGATCCCTGATCTTTGATACACAAAGTTTACAAAAGGTGTTTTTTTGATTAAGCAAAGGGTTCTCGAGTTATAACAAGTTATACATTATTATAAATACGCGTTTTCAGGGCGAGCACTTGTTTAATAGGGAACTCCATATAAAAGCATTAAGAATGATATTTTCAACATTGAAAAATAAATGTTTCTGATAGTAATATTACTATATGCTTTTGGTGGAGCCATGAGCACACTTTATAGATTCAAAAAATGCAAAAAAAAAATTATTCCAAATTTTTGGAAAAACTACCCCCACGACCCCCTGCACACGACGATTTTTGGACGACCAGTCGATTTTGCATTCTTAGGGTGTAAGAAATGATTTAAATTGTGTCTTACATTTTAGCAATGAAGTGCACACGAAAATCGGTTCTAGAAACCTTTTACGCGCTTTTAAACTCTACTGAAAGCTATTCTCGAAAATTTTTCTGTGTGCGTCCTTTTAAAACAAACTTACTGCTGCTCAGTTATTTACAAACACCAAACTACGGGCTGCATTAATTTTGTCTTTTACCGTCAGTGTCCCTGATCATTGAAGGGTTTAATTGTATTAAAGTGGATAAACATGAGATCAAAAAGGTAATTTAGCCACTTACTGGGAAAAGCCTAATAAAAAAAAATAATAACGCATTTCTTAAAAGCAAAAAAATTGAGGACAAAAACCAATTATTTCTTTTCATTAATGACAATCTAAATACTGGACACTTTACCAGACCTAATTGCCTTTTGATCCGCTCAAAAACACACTTAAAAAAGATATAGAATGGATTATTTCAAAAGTCATTTTGTGCATTCAGAAAGACCAATCAAAATACTTTTAATTGGAACAGCTCAAGTTTCTAAGCCTTTTGGGCCGGCCGCAGACACAGAGGGATGCCCGCGTGCATCTCCGCGCCTTCCTCAACGCGCATTCATGTACGCCCGTCTGTGGGGAAAATTTGTACGCGCGTGCAACAGAAAGTTGCTCAATCATGTCTCCCGAAATTTCTTAAAAACATCAACGCGCAAGCATAAACGCGAGTTGATGAATGCAAGTGTGTGGCGAGAATTTATGCTTGTAGAGAGATATCAGTCAGTGTGGTGCTTGGCATTTCTTAAATTTGGTCTATTTTTAAAACCAGTATATTATACATAAACAAATCGATAACAATAAGCGATTTAAGAGGTGTTTCCAAAGAATTTCTAACAGAATTCATACAACTATATCTTCTTTATTATATCTTTTCCATGTCTATGGAAGACTAAATCAATAGAGCACATGGACCGAAATAAAAAAATGATGCTTATAAAATTTTAACGGATAAATTAAAAGAAGTGGAAGAAAATGCTACAAAAGAAACAGTAAAAACTAAAATAAATACCCATCGTGGCGGGTTTCGCCGAGAAATAAAAAAAGTTTTAAATTCGAAACGGTCAGGAGCAGGAACTTTGTGGTACTTCGACCTTTTGCTGTTCCTTAACCGTTTTTTTTAATACGCGTACGCCACTGCCAAAAGATAGAACTCTTCTTCACTACTTGAAGCCATTTTTACAACTAGGGAAATACACAAACATGTCTCTCTGTGTGTTGGCATCAGGTACGTTCATTCAATGAACGGGCGTTTTGGAACGCGCGTACTTGCCCGCGATCATGTATCTGTGTCTGTGGCCGGCTTTACGGTGGCTACTGTTACTATGGTGTTAACGAACATAGTTTAGACATAACTGGACTGTCCAAGTTCTTATGCAAAATAATTTATTATTATTATTAAACAATAGACAAGGATCTTGATTTTACATTAACTAAATATTGCTGTTGGTTACTACAATAGATAAAAATCTAAACTGTTTCTGTGTAGACGTTTCGTTCCTTTATTGGGTCATCTCAAGGGCACATGCCAATTTTGTTCACATTTGACAATTTTTTACAAATTGGTAACCAAACTAACGTTAAATATTTTGTGCTGCTAATTTAGTAGTCTTCACCAAGATTTTTAATATAACGTTGGTTTTATATGCTCCTGGTTGGTTGAAAGTGGTTACTAAAATACTCTGCCAATATATGGGCACCTAAGCTCACACTAGGTACTATAGATATATTGTACGTGTGAGCGAATATAACTTAAAAGTGAAATATATTTTATTTAACTCCAGACTCAAGTACCTTTGATACCACACAAGCCATGTTTTGACTTAAACTCTAATTTTTGAAACCTACCCTCACCCTTTTTCTAAAACTAAAATGTATTTTGTTTAACTCCTGACTCAATTACCTTTCGTTTGATATCACACACGCCATATTTTCACTTACACTCTAACTTTTTTAATCTACCCCCACCCTGTTATTTGGCTTGCGTTCGGTGGATTTTTTTCATTTTAAAATGGGACCATCACGACCCGAGACCCAGCCTAGGTACCAAATTTTATTCAAATCGAGCAAGCGGTTTTTGAGTTATGCGCGTTGGTCGTTACAGAGAGACAGACGGACGGATGGACGGTTCGGCAGACAGACAGACAGACAGACAGACAGACAGACAGACAGATAGATAGATAGATAGATAAATAGACAGACAGACAAACAGATAGATAAATAGACAGACAGACAGATAGATAGATAGATAGATAGACAGACAGACAGACAGACGGCGGGACAAAAAAGTTTCAAAATCATCTGAAACGCAAAGATATATAAAAAAATTTGAATTCGGAGCAACTTTTTTTTCTCGAAAAAATTAGGATCACCACACTACTATAGTATAGTAGTAGTGTGAGCTAAAAATAGAGATACCTAAACTGTTTTTATGCCGACAGACCTTTTGATCCTTTATTGACTCATTCTCAGGGTATTATTGCCCATTTCTCCAAATTATGCCACCTTAATAGCCAAACGCTTATTGCACATTATTGCCTAGACAACAATTGTATGTAATCCAGTCCAGTCCAAAAAATTTAATCTAGCTTTTGATTTTCAAACAAATTGGTCCATATGCTGTTGGTTGGTTAAAAGCGCCCACGAAAAACACACCAATCTAAAATAGCTCAAACTCTTCATCTATTTGGTCGTTGCTCATATCTGTTGTTGGAAGATATGTATATATAAAGTAATCCAACTTCTTTTAAGCAACACTTAATAAAAGTTCGAGATCGAATTTAAGTGTTTGTTTCTTAATAAATAACTAATAAAACCGTTGCTAAACAAGGTTGTTTTCGCTTCGCTGATGGGCGTAATAAACCAGCCAATAATATAATAGGGTATAGAGTGCGTATCGATTCAGTAAATATTTATATAATTAAGGGGAGCGTGCTTTTCGCCTAGTTTCAATACCTCCTATTCTATCATCGACGGAACGGACGATTTGTATCCGCTTGACAGCTATCGATTAGTTGTTCTTAAACAAATAGGACAAGGGTATCTGACAGGGTTAAATTATTTTTTTCATAGACATCTTCATGTGCCATCTACCTGTCCGCTCATTGGGAATATTCTGTCTGTTTTTTTTGCACTATCTCAAATTGATGTTGCAAAGTAGTAGTTTTTGCCATACCTCAGGTCTATTACTAAACTCAATCTGCACCATATACGTAATATTCCAATACTCCCTGTTACCTATTTACACAATGGTTGGCGTTTGATGCAAACATTCAGAAATAAAGGTACGAAAAATGCACAGATACCAAATTTACATAGATAGAGTTTTTGTCAACTGTAAGCCGATGATTTGACGTAACGAGTACAAGAATAAAATAATATTCATGCGTAAAAGTATAACCAATCAGGACATTTTATCTTAAGGAACGCAAAAAGGATAGACTTATACCCATTGATATTGCTATTTCAAATATGTTTGCATTCTGCATCGTAAGGTACCGTAGGTATTGCAATAATACGTACTATCTGGAAATAATATGCATATGTCTTTGAAAGCAACCAATCAGGTCTTTTTTGCTTAAAGACCCCAATGCCCTCATGTTTGCATCATGAATGGGCAGTTACAGTGGGTATTGGAATATTATGTATATGCTCTGCACTTCTTGAATATTTAGGTTGCCAATTAGACCTTTTGGTTGTCAATTCGTTAGCATAGTTAGCATGTGCAGCCTTTCCTTAATCAGAGTTGGTGTCTAGAATGACTGCGGTCTCACCGTTAAGGAAGCCTCATATTCTGCCACAAGGAATCTTGATAATTCTATTCCTGCCTAAGCTGGGCAGCTGGGGTCGTTCTTGAATCACATACGTATTATGTACTTCATCAGTCAGTTGTGTCCCATTGGAATTGCTATTAACAATCCTAAGTATCGGTCAGTTTTACGAATTATCTACTTTTCTGCAATCTCCTCCTGTTTCATAACACTAATGGTATGTAGCCAAGAGTTATGTTTTTGAACAGGTGTTAAGTGTGTATTGGTTTTACAATAGCTATAAGTTGTATATATATATATATATATATAGATATATATATATATATATACATATATATATATATATATATATATATATAGTGTATATAGTACCTGCATATATAAGCATCATCATGTGTTACATGCTTAGCTATGGCCACTCTAATATACATTCAAACTCTTCACAAATAGTTGCCATTACAGAATAGACAAAATATTTTGGTTATCGGGAAAATATACTCATGTAAATGGTCTAGGGCAGATGACGATTAAAAATATTAAAGTTTCAGATTTTTAAAAAAAAAATCAAAAATCCTAATTAAATAAGTTAAAAATGTTAACCTAGATATTTGCTAAAAAATTTAAAATGCCAGTTTATAGTCTATGAACAAATCAAGTTTCGTGTGCAAGTCATGCCAACTTTCTGCCGATAAGCTAACTTTATTAAGGGCACCCATATATCAGGTTTTGACTTGTTGTCATTCTGGTAAATCCGTTTTTTGAAAGATATGGCGAATTCAAAATGGCGGAAAGGTGTATCTTTAAAAAAATTTTAACTTTGGTTGTCAATTTGTTAGCATAGTTTGCATGTGCAGCCTTTCCTTGGTCAGAGTTGGTGTCTAGAATGACTGCGGTCTCACCGTTAAGGAAGCCTTATATTCTGCCACGAGGTATCTTGATAATTCTATTCCTACCTAAGCTGGACAGCTGGGGTCGTTCTTGAACCACATACGTGTTATGTACTTCATCAGTCAGTTGTGTCCCATTGGAATTGCTATTAACAATCCTAAGTATCGGTCAGTTTTACGAATTATTTACTTTTCTGCAATCTCTTTCTGTTTCACAGGACTAATGTTATGTAGCCAAGAGTTATGTTTTTGAACAGGTGTTAAGTGTTTATTGGTTTTACAATAGCTATAAGTTGTCCCATAGTACCTGCATATATAAGCATCATCATGTGTTACATGCTTAGCTATGGTCACTCTAATAATACATTCAAACTCTTAACAAATAGTTCATTTTACAGAATAGACAAAATATTTTGGTTATAGGGAAAATATACTCATGAAAATAGTCTAGGGCAGATGACGATTAAAAATATTAAAGTTTCAGGTTTTTCAACATAAAATCAAAAATCTTAATTAAATAAATTAATGTTAATCTAGATATTTGCTAAAAAATTAAAAATGCCAGTTTAGTGCATTTGCTATTTAGAAATAAAAATAGGGTTTCTGTTGAACAAGGAAACTGATTCAATGCTTTGACTTTTTACTTTTTTTATCCGAATTCTTAATTTTTTACTTTCCTAAACCGCTAAACTTATTGCTAATCAAAGTTTTTTAACAATTAAAAAATGCTAACTTTTTAACGGAGCATCGCATCAATATGCGGTTTTTGGAGTTTAGTATATCACATTCTTCTCAATAATTTAATAGGCTAGCTGGGAAGGTATCGGATCTGTCATAGATCCGTTTATTTTTAATGTTTGCCTTTATAAAAGGACGTGCCTTTTGGTTTTCATAATTTTAGGCTGGGAAATGTCCAGATTTATTAACTTATTATTAACAGATTTATTTTCCAAACATATTTTTAAAATAGACATAGACATAAAAGTACATGTAGAGGAATTAATCATCGAAAAAGAAATGATAAAGAATAATATTAAAAAGCTTAAATCCGGAAAAGCTAGCGGACCTGGGGGAATATACGCTGAAATGCTCAAATATGGATCAGAAAAACTACTCGAAAATCTTACATATATTATTAATCAATGCATAAACGGACATCCAGTACCTAATGATTGAAAAATTGCATTCATATCCTCAATACATAAAAGAGGAAACAAGCTGGATTGCAAAAATTACAGAGGAATTTCAGTAACCTGTCTTAAAGATCTAATAGAGAATGATTTTCATGAACATGAAGAAGAAGAGCAAAGTGGGTTTCGCGCAGGTAGATCTTGTAGTGATAATGTTTTTTGTCTGAAACAAGTAATTGAGAAAAGGAGCGCCAGAAATATAGAGACTCATGTTACCTTTGTGGACCTACAAAAAGCATATGATACCGTTCCAGTAGAAAAATTATAGACAGTGTTAGAGCAAACTAATATCAATCATACATACATAAAAGCGATAAAAGAATTATACAAAGGGTCAAAATCTAAAATTAAAATTGGAAATCGACTTTCAAAAGAATTCCTGGTAACAAAAGGCTTAAGACAGGGATGTTGTATCTCTCCAACTCTTTTTAAAATATATATCGCAGTAGCTCTAAAAAACTTGAAACGTAAAGTGCACGGCATGGGAATACAACTTAACGACCGATTTGCAATATACACACTACAGTTTGCTGACCAAGTAATTGTGGCTAATGATAAAAAAGACATGGAGTATATGATGAGAAAGTTAACAGAAGAATGTTAAAAGTTGGGTTAACAGTGAACGTGGACAAGACACAGTACTTATATATTGGAGACGAATCCAGTGAGTTAGTACTAGAAAATGGACAAACAATATCTCCATGCTCCATGCAATGAGTATGTATACTTGGGTGTCACATTTGATAAGACAGGAACAGACTGTAAAGAATTGGAAAAAAGAATAGTAAAAGCAAAAAAAGTTATTGGATGTCTTAACAGTATTTTATGGAGTAGAGAGATAAAAAAGAATGTAAAATTTAACATATATGAAACAATGGTCAAAAGCACGCTGTTGTATGGAATAGAGACTTGTCGCGTAACAGAAAAATACAAAACAAAAATGGAAAGTGTCGAAATGGATGCAATAAGACGATCAATGAGAATATCTAGAATAGATCACATAAGAAATGAGATCATAAAAGAACGAATGGGAATCGAGGGAATCATAACGGATGACATCACTAAAAGGCAACTGATATGGTACGGCCAGGTACAACGGATGAACGACGAAAAATTACCAAAGCAGGTCCTAGAATGGCAACCAATAGGGCGCAGAAAAAGAGGGCGTCCTAAACTAGAATGGCAACAGTCAATCCAAAGATCAATGAGTCAAAAAAATCTGACAGAGGATGATTGTCAGGATCGAAGGAGGTGGAGAATAGGCGTCGGACAACGTAGAAAAACGTACTATAGTAGTAGTATTTTTAAAATTGTTAATTAATTGTTAATTATTTATTTGGTCCTCTAGACCATTTAGATGTGTGTAACTTAAATAGCTGTGCTACTTAAACTTACTATTATTAATAATTTTCTACAATCTTTGATTTAACCTTGCAGTAGAGTTTTCCACGAAAGCTCAAATCATTGCGATCGATATACTTGGCTTTGTATACCATTAAGGCTAGGACCTGATTTTAACTACTGTTGAGGGAGGCATTAAGGAATTCAAAAATACTCATTCATTACTTTTCCGTTATAAAAATAAATCAAATGATTTGCTATTGGACAGAACATCACAGAGACATTTTCGCAAAACAGAAATCTAGTGGCAGAAAATTTTAGCGTTGCCGTAATTTGGTCACACGAAATTTTGAGTTGTTTTAAAATATTAATGAGGATATTCAAGTCATTTTTTACAGGAATTTACAAGAGACAATTTAAAAGTTTTACTGGAAACAAATACCTAGATTTATTAGAACAAACCTTGTGTTTTATGAAACTCATACATTTACGTTAGAATTTATAATTTTAGTTTAATTTACGCATCTTTTTGTTGCTATATAGAAACTGCAAACGATCAAGTTATAGAATATTTCCTAACAAATACGGAAAGTGTCAATTTACCGCACGCGATTGCAGTTGGCGGATCGAGGTGTAGCGGAGTTCAGTCAGCAATCAAGTAAGGAACACAATTTTTCCTCGAGCGTGCGGAAAACATAAAAATGTTTTTTAATAAGTCGTTTATTATATTAAAATACAAATATAAAGGGTGTCCTTTAACGGAAGGGCGAAAAAATATCGAAACACAAAATATCAAATACACAAAATATCGAAAACATACAAAATATCGCAACGACAAAATATCGAAACTACATTTTATCGAAACTACAAAATATCCAAAATACAAAATATCGAAAATACAAAATATCGAAAATACAAAATATCGAAAATACAAAATATCGAATCACAAAATATCGAACATACAAAATATCAAAATTAACAAATATCGAAAATCAAAAATAGAAAATTTTGAAACCTTAACCTAACACGACCCTGACGTAAGCTAACCTTATCTGACCTAACCTCATAAAAATAGAAAGTTTCAAAAATCTAACCTGACAAAACCTAATCAAATCTAGCCGAAACGAACCGAACCGAACTGAACCAAACCCAAGCAAACTGAATATACAATTTTTTTTAAAAACTGACCGAACCGAACCAAACCGAACCGAACCGAACCGAACCGAACCGAGCCGAGCCGAGCCAAACCGAACCGAACCGAACCTAACTGAACTGAACCAAACATAGCCTAACCAAACTAAACTACAACACTGCTAATTAGGTTTGGTTGGGTATGGTTAGGTTTGGATAGGTTCGGTTCGATTCGGTTCGGTTTGGTTCGGTTCGGTTCAGTTCGGTCCGGTTTGGATCCCAGGAAAGAAGTCAGGAACGTTTTTTTTTAACTGTTGGTTCAGTTTGCTTTGGTTCGGTTTGATTCGGTTCGGTTTGGTTAGATATGATTAGGTTTCGTTAGGTTAGGTTCTTGAAACTATCTATTTTCGTGTGCTTATATTAGATTAGGTCAGGGTCAGATTAGGTGAAGGTTCCGAAAATTTTGTTTCTGATTTTCGATATTTTGTTGTTTTGATATATTGTATTTTCGATATTTTGTTATTCGATATTTTGTGTCTTCGATATTTTGTATTTTCGATATTTTTTTGTTTCGATATTTTGTTGTTTCGATATTTTGTATTTTCGATATTTTGTTATTCGATATTTTGTGTTTTCGATATTTTGTATTTTCGTTATTTTGTTGTTTCGATATTTTGTTGTTTCGATATTTTGTATTTTCGATATTTTGTAGTTTCGATATTTTGTTATTCGATATTTTGTAGTTTCGATATTTTGTAGTTTCGATATGTTGTAGTTTCGATATTATGTACTTTCGATATTTTAATTCGATATTTTGTGTTTCGATATTTTTTCGCCCTTCCCTTATAACTTAGGGGCCATAGTACATCATTTGATAGAGGACGTTATTTTCGATAAAAAAGTTTACATAACATGGGGGTCAACACTCATCTGTTTTTAAGATAAAGGATTTTTAAAGTTAGAGGAGTGCGAGGAAAAGGGGTTTTACAAAAAAAAGCAAATCTGTCACCTCCAAATAAATACTTAGCTAATTGTAATTCAAAAATTTGATATTCCCTTTTTTGAAAAAATTACAAGTTGAGCAGATACAGGCTGTCAAAATAACCTCTAAATATGTATAATAAATAATAATTTTTGATTTTTTTTTTATTTTCGTTTAATTATTAATTATTTTAAAAAATATCAATAAAATATTTTATTATTATGACTTCCTAAGACTTATTTATAATAATAAAAAACATCAAGAAAAAGATTGCGTTTATTATAATATTCATAAAAATTTATACCAAAAAAATAGTTTTTCTTGAAAAAAATTGACAGCATAATTTTATTTTTTCTTTGTTTTAAATGATTGCTCTTGTTTTAATACACGACGGTATCAAATTTCACATTTTTACTGCGTTTATATATAAAAAAGCGCCAAATTTGATCCTCTATATCTCGAGAAAGAAATAGTTTTGACTCCTGCATTATATGAACTTTTCCATCAGAAATGACCTCCTATATCACCTGTTGGCTTATGGCCCCTAAGTTATGGGACACCTTGTATAAATATCTACACAATATCGAACTACGTATTTCTGGACACTATATTCGTAAGATCGTTACTATCTGAAAGTTGAGCAGTAGGGAAACCTAGAAAAAAATATATACCTATTAAGGTACCAATTCTAAAGATTTTACAAGCGTGTGAAATAGTAGCACAGAAAATAAATATTTTTAAAATTAGAGAACGTGCGAACAATTTCCGCACGCTCGCAGAAAAAAGTTCTATCTATCTATCTATTTAGCCTTTTTTGATCCGTCTTTGTCGTTTCTCTTCTCTGTATGTCGCCGTGTTCATTCATCTAGTCCCCGCATGTTTTTTCAAATCGGCTGCACATCTCATTTGGGGTCTTACCCGAGGGGTGGCTAGATTGCCGATTTTGTACACGAAAAGAAAATACCTACGGTATAATACCTACGGTATTTCCCAGTATTTCCTCAAATTTCTATGGAGGTTCCTAGTTCTTCCCAAGTATTTCCTGGTATTTCCTCTAACCTGTATACCAAACGGAAATACCGAGCCACCCCTCGGTCTTACCCTACTTTTATTTTCCAAAGGTATCCAGTTTACAATACATTTGTTGCATCAATCGTCTTTCTGTCTAATATTATGACCGGCAAATTTCCATTTTAATTATGCTGCCTCTACTCTGACATCCCTTGCTTTTGTTTTGTTTCTTATCCATTCATTATTTTCTCTATATGTTAGCTTTACGTGTAACATGTATCTTTCCATTGATCTTTGGGCTTTTGTTACCTTATCCATGTTTGATTTTGTTAATATCCAGGTCTGGAATCCATATGTGAGTGCAGGAAGGATACATATGGTTATACACTTTCGTTTTGAGTTAGTGAGGATATTTTTTATTTTTTAATATGTAGCTTAATTTACCGAATGCTGCCCAGGCCAATTTTACTCGTCTCTTGATTTCAGCCGTTTAATTTTTTTTTTTAGTTTAATATATTCCTCTACTTGTTATATTTTTTCTTGGTTCATTCTGATCGTAATATCTTCATCTGTTTTTGTTATGATTTAAGTTCTTCCAGCATTTTTATCAGTTTTTCTTTCTTATCTGTTATTAAAGCGATATCGTCACCATATCCTGGTTCAAGTATTGTCCGCTTACTTTAATGCCTAATTCTTCCCAATCTAAATTAATTATTAATTAAAGATGCTGTCACTGCGAAAAAAAATGTTCTTTACCTATATAAATCTAATATACCACTCAGTATATATATATATATATATTGCTAAATAAACGTTAGCTTTCTAGCTATAAAAATAAAAGTCGATACAATGCATGCTATGTTCCGTTTCATTTGACCATTTGAGATAACGCATACAGTTTAAGTATTTATTGATAAAAACTCAAATAGAAATAAAACTTAAACACGACTACGTTTTGTGTGGCAAAAAAGATAAAAAAGAAATTATATTAGAACTTAACTCACTATTTAATTTCAACGTGGAGTTTTCGATACATTTATCTCAGAAGGCAGCTCACAGGTGATTTGTTTAACTAACTAATCTGTTACTGGCAGCGAGTTGTTTAGTTTTTGGTTTACTGTTATTAAAGAATTGGGTACTCAAAAAAAATCAAAACCCAAACGAAAGGTTCCTCTTAATGTAGAAAAGAAAACGGTTTAACACTCCATTGACAGTCGTATTTTGTATTCTGTGTAAATTTGTTTTTATAGAATTGGATCTAAACTTAGGAATATTTTTCTATTTATTACTAAAATAAATTTGACACAAGTTTGTTTTTAACCCAACGTGTGTTTTGCTTATCGTGTAACGGTTTGGGAGAACGCCATTTACCCCTTAACCTATTTTGAGTTGCTAATAGCTTAACGGTCAAATAGGCTATTAGGTCAAGTGGCAAGGGTCAAAAATCGACAACTGACAACTATTATTGAGTGCTTCGAATTATTTGTAGTTGCCAAATCGCCTATAAACGCAGTTAGAGTCAGCGTTTGCGGTTTAGACATAACTAAAATTTAAGTGGGAAGTAGTGATGGGCAAAACTGTATTTTTCAAAAGCACTTTTATACTGGACGCTTTAGAACTGACCAACAAAAAATCGCCTAACATTTCTTTTAAATTTCGTTGACGGCGATTGCAGTTAAAAGCTGCTTCGTTCTAAAAGAAGCTTTTAAAATGCAATTTACGAAAAAAAGCCCATTACTAGTTGGGAGTGCGTGACGTTTGCATCCATAAATTTACATACAGGATCTTCGCACATGTTTTGTTATTTAGCTTCCTATTGGTCTTATATGGCTTTGATTAGACCATTAAGATTTCTGTATTTAACCCTTGAATAAGCATGGTAAAACATTGTTTCTTGACGTTATAGACGTAGGCAAGGGTTTTATTATATCCTTATAAAACAATTTTTTTAATTGTCAATTCATTAGCTTTCTAAAAAATTTAATTTAAAGCATTGAGAGAAGTAATTGGCTCACCTACACCTATTTGTTTAAATTTCAAATCATTGCTACACTTTTTGAAAGTGAATATAGTGTTATTTACGGGTGGCAGAACAAAGATCGAAAGACAATAGATCGAATACAAAAGATCGAAAAACAAAAGATCTAAAACTACAAACGATCGAAAAACAAAAGATCGAAAATACAAAAGATCAAAAAGGCAAAAGATTGAAAGATAAAATATTGAAAGGCAAAAGATCGAAAAACAAAATATCAAAAGATCGAAAAAAAATCGTAAGTAAGATCGAAATATACAAAATGGCGCGTATCAGGTTTGCTTAGGTATATTAACATAAACAGTTTAGGCAAGGTCAGGTAAGGTTAATTTACCTAACCGTTAAATAAACCGATGGCTTGTCATACTTAACACAAATCATATAGTTCGACTACGGGGCCTCTTTTTCAAACATATATTTGAGTTTAAAATAAACTTTCTTTTTGATATTTCAACTTTTCAGTCCTCCTTCATCCTTACAGAGGTATGTTGGAATTTCGGGACGGTGTGGGCGAATACTTCACAAAAATTTCACAAAAATCTGTAATGCCATTTTTGAAATATCGCGAAAAAACCTCTGTGCTCCCATAAGACCCAATGTAAAAATAGGCCAAAGGTTAGCTGATTATTGCAGGGTCAAGGTCTGTATTTTCTTGTTGGCCTTGGATTAAGAAAAAATTGAATCGAGTCTCATCTGTTATAATCGTAAATACATCTTGTATAGAAATGCTTACCTGTAGCCAAACATTTTGCTAATGTCAAATCGATATGCATGCGACATTTTTAATGCCTAAAAACATCTGCCAGAGGATAATTTATCACCGTATACACTTTTTCTTATTTAAATATCTCCCAATATGTCGCTCTATATAAAAAAGGATCATATACTGGCTTATGAGTTTACATCCAGACTCCTGATTCTGGGCCGTGGATAGATGTAATCGTTCGCATTGTGCGATCAGAAGGTCTTTTGCCGATAAAAAGCTTTAAATCATCTATGAGTCGTCAGGTGTTATGCGAAAATATCACACAGGTTTGTCTTGCGAAACGTTCTACGTTTGTAGAAGACATTCCGGTGCAAACTAGGCATGGGATTCTCGCGTGTCGATACAATGACGCTGACACTGCTTGCTGTATCAAGGCAATCACACAGTAAGAGCAACTCAAAATGGTGCCAGCTTTGCCAACACTGCTTTGTTTTATCGTTGTTTGTTTTATTGTACGTTTCGGTATTCGAGAATTCGGGGAATCCCTGACTCTCGACTAAGCTGTAACCGAAAGAGAGAGAGAGCTGTTTCGCAGTATGCATAACTAGTAGTACGTATTTCGTATATTATTTTTTACAGTATCATGAGTGTCATGACACTACCCAACAAACATTTAAAGTTGTAACGACGAAACCTCAACTAGAAAGAATTTCATAAAAGTAACTGCAACGTACTCCGGCTACGTCTCAGTATACCATACACTGACGTGTTAATTCCCTAAGTGGGGAACCAATTTCTGGTTATAACTACTTGGCCGAGTGTTTAAAGTCACTGTAGTAACAACTACACTACTACGTCGCAGCCAAGTATCTACTACGTCGTAGAGGCTGTTTTTTTCCGTAATGGCATAAAAGTAGCGATGTAGTTGCAAATAATATAATTGTTTCTTTTTGGTAGAATGATTACACATAATAGGAACACTATGGTAAACAAACTGGCTAAGTTTTTTAGTTTGGTGATGGCTATAATATGTACTATGTTATCTAAATGTGAGAAAATTTACTAGCAGAGGACCAATATTCAACTGCGAAGCAAATTTTTATGTGAAACATGCATCATATTTATTGCAAAAAACCGACGCGCCTGTAAAATTGAATCGTTTACTGGTATCTGATGGAATTTTTTTGTTGTGGTTTTTGAGGTTATGTTTTCCTAATCTGCAGTTAACTTTAACAAATGGTGTTTAATATGTGCATTTGGCAACATTCAATTAATTTGTTTATAAAATAGTGTATCTCCATAATATGGGCTCAAAAAACAAAAATAAAAATATTAAATTTTCTACTTACAAAAAAAACATGGCGTCTTAAACAATATTCCCTAATAGTCGAAAGGGTAACTCGAAAGTGAGCCTAAGTTACGGCAACGTAATACGAACCACTTTTATGTCAGTGTTCCCTTTTAGTTTTAGATAGCACACTCGAATTTCTACTTTTCCGTCGCGGCAATGTATTAGTCCCTAGCTTCCGCCACTATAAAAACACCTGCATAGTAGTAGGAACCAGGCGATAAGCAATATCACTACCCTTAAGTTATTGGGGTGAGGCCAATTGTCATTTTTGTCAACAACAATGCCTAATCCTGGTTTTTGATGCGGAGTTCTGTGTTCTGCAGCATCGTGGTTTTGTGAATTTAAGCTTTTGTTGATGGGAATGATGAAAATGCGTCTCGTAGTCGTAAAATATTAATCTGTATTATAACCTCTTATTACAGGTTTGTTTACAAATTTTAGTATACATTTTGTACTTTCGGGGGCGCCACTTACCGACCGGGGAAAATATTTTACAAAAACCAATGCAAGTATTGTATTACGAAAATTTATACAAGTATTGTATTAGAAACCAAAACAAATATTGTGATTTACTTTACTAGAAACTGATCAAGCAATGTCGTAGACAAAAGAATGTAGTCATATACATAAAATCAACTTATTTTTTTATAAATTTAAGTAAATAATATTTTGTTTTAAGCCAGGGGTGAAATTAAAGAACGACAAATTACTTAACAAAACTAAGTGCCTCGGCCGGTACTCGAACCCGGAACCTTTAAATGTGTACGCCAACGCCCTATCAATTGGAGTACATATCCAACGGTTCCCGGTTCTAGTCACGTAATTTCACCATTTTCACCCCTAGTCTGGCAATTTTATTTACGGTTTTGAGTAAAACCTTGCATTATTGCACTTTGCTAAGTTGTATTTTGTTATTGTTTGTTCTATTTCCCATACTATATATTATTAAGAAATATTTTTTAAATGCTGGATCGCGTCCATGTGATGTTGTATTTCAGTTAGTATAAAAAGAAGGAAGTGGTATATGGTACTGACGATGCTTCATTGCGAAAATAGTCTACCTGAAAATAAATGCTGTGGGGACAAAAAGACCGAGTTGAACAGTTTTTTCTATGTTTTCTTTCTTTTTAACTAAAAAAAGTACAGGTTGAACATTTCTAGATAGGTTGGAAATCCATGAAAAACTACTTTTTATTTATAAAAGGAGCCACAAAAGTAGGGTTAAGAATGAGCGCGACCAAGATGCGACTGCAAAAAGTCTACGTTTCCAAAGTAGAAACAGGAGGTAGTATCTACTTTAAAAGATCGACACAAAAAAAAAGTTAAAGTATTTACGGCTTTCAAGTTGTTGCAAAAAGTTATTTTCTCAACATTATTACTTCAGATGTTACTATGATGACACCAACTTTTGTGGTAATAATTAAAGTTATAATGTAGTTGTCGGATACACCTGTTTGCGACTTCAATGAAGCTTAACTTTCTAGTGGTAATTAGGTAATATAGAAAAGTCACTGTGACTACGAAATAATGACTAAAAAGAAAGTAAAACTTTGGCAACGTCCTATCGTGGTAGGGAAGACTATCAGAATAGACTATCAAGTAAGAATCTTAAGAAGTAGTTTAGAGGGTCGTTTTTACAAAAGCTCTACTTTTTCGTGATACTAGATAGTAGAGAGAACTAAAAAGTGCCGAATTTTTGTTGGAGTCACCACATTTCTACCATAAGATAGTAGCAAAGTCTTGGGGGCGTGTAGCGGCTACTATAAATGTTAGTTGGGTACGTGCCATGCAGTCGTGGTATAATACGTATATCCAATTCACGGACTTTTTACCATACTTTTAATTGTTACAACAATACTGTGACACTGTTGCGACAATTCAAAAAACTGTCAGTTATGGTAAATAGATTTGGACAAGATATACGTACGTCAGTGACGCCCCCGAGCTCACCAACATTCAACTTCCGCCGCGCCGTCTTGTAAAGTGTCATGTATTATACAATTTGTTGTGACTGTATCAACACTCATGCCACCGGGAACGGTATCGATACGAAAGTGCTATTCAACAGTGTTACCCATGCCTACTGCAAACGCGAAAAAATGGTTCAAGATACGCTCTTTTGGCACAGCGAGCGACTATTTCCGTGCTTCCTATTGGTCGAGGCGAGGCATTTTACTCGATGTGATGTATGACTGCTCACGACTACGAGAATAGAGGTCCAGAACTATATCTTATTCACTAAACAGCTAACAATCACACGTATATCGTGCCTGGGAAAAACTAAAGCTCTGGTAATATTTAAAAAAATACCATTTGCTGGCAAAACCTTTTCTTAAATACTTATTCCTTAAACGAAGGCTATGGCAACATTTTTTGTTGGTATTTAATGAATTAAAACATTTTGTATATGTTTTGTAGCTTTACAGTTTTAAAGTTTTAAAAAAAAGTGACCTTAAGGCGGATTGATTCTATTCGATTATTTAAAGATATGATCAAAAAGTATTTTCGGAACTTCGCAAGAATTTGATTTGACAATAATGTCTCAAAAGAAGAATGATTTAGCCAGCTGTATGCGGTTGTTTAAAAATTAAAAAACTGTAGAGGATATATAGAAACCCACATTATTGACTGATGTATAGACAAAAAATATTTGCCCTTCGGCCACTCTTATCCAAGTGTAAATATGACAATATATACTGGATGTTTTTAGATATATGGGGAACCTATATCTCGCATTTCCCTGTAGAGAAAATCTCGCAGATCTCTGGGCAATAAATATCCCTGGACAAATCCCTACACAAAAGGGCAAATATATAGAACTAGACGCGCTCTCTCAGCTCTCTTATCGATAGAATGCGACGCTTCGAAAAGAAACTTGGCAAAGAAACTTTAATTTAATTCGGTGTTACATTTATTTATGAACAAAAAAATTTATTCATATGCGAGTTAAAGTAAAGCTTTGTAAGAAGTGAATGGGGCATTAAATTGATCTACAATGGTTAATCAATCACGATATATGTTAGATGGGGATGTCAAGAGAAGGGGGTAAGTCTAGCTGACGCAGCCGAGTAAATGAGCTATTGAGATCATGTCTGAGCAAGGAGGGCACACGTCTATTGAGCAACAGGTTATTATTTAATTTTTGACAATTTGCGTCGGGTATCTATAAAGTTCGGCGATGAAACAAACGTTTTAAGGGACCCGAATCTACGACTGACATAAAAAGTTCGAATGCAAAAGAGAGGCAGCACCGTTTTTACAGGAAAAGTTCTAGTAACGGTTGTTGTTGTCAGATTCTTACTGCTGGTTGATTTTTTTTCACGAATGCCGTAAAGTTATTGCTGCGTATTACTACATGTAGTGAAACTTGCCTATCGGCAAAAAGGGTGAGGTGTGCCTACTTAAAGTTCTGCTTCATGAAAACGCTCTGCCATATAAAACAAACTTTGCAGAGTACACTGGACCAGAACCACATGCTAATGAAACACTTTTGATTAAAACGAATATATCAAAGATTTGAAGGTGTTTATTTAGCCCTTAAGATTTAACAATTAAAATCTATATAAAGAAAGTTACGACTTTCTGCAACTGCGTTTGCGAGTGCAGTGATCCAGTGTGTTAGCAGGCTGATCACAGGTGAGTTGGTAATCTCGCTTGCTACAGTGGCGTGTTCGAATCCTGTCGATGCCGCGGATATTTATAGGATTTCCTATTCCTTAGGTGAGTGTGAAATGTAAATCTTGACTATGAAGACGGACTTTGTTACACACTTTTTCATTCTGTAGGCAATCCTAAGAGACAAAAGGGCCGGATAAAAATATACCCTGTCTGTAGTTTCAAATGAGGCCGAGGATCCGTGCTATAACTTGTTCCGTACTGGCGGTCTCAGTTTCGGCGAAAGTCACGATTATCATAGAGCAAAAATAAACTTTTATATAACATTTATATCCATGGAGAAATTTTTGTGTTCATCTTTAACCAACTGTGCTTTTATTTAAAATTGCTATTTTCACTAAAGAAGTCAATAAACGACTACCAAAAGAGCAATATATCAAAAAAAAAAACTAACACTTGACAGTTCTTTTATCGGTAAAATGTGTCTTTCATATAAATTCAGCAAACTTGTCGACTTCAAAATCTCATTTTAGATTCGCAGCCGCGCTCAACTTCCAGTTACTCTATTAGCATCATAAGCAGCAATGCTAAGTGGAAACTAATTCTATATAAATTAGATAATATTAAAAATATCATAAAATGCAGCAGCAAAATTTGCGGTTTCCAATTAGGTCCCATAAAGCGAAAGGTCTGATTCGAGAAGCTTTTGTTCTTATTTACTTCAATATGTCTGTACCTTCTTCTCCATAATCGCCTTATACTCTGCTTGTGCCTCGCTAACGACTTTTATTCGATCTTATTGCAATAAGTTAGTAAAGATAATTATATTTAATTTAGCTAAGGATAAGGATAAATTTACTACGCAGTCTTTCCATTACCCGTTCAGTTAGTCACTATGGCTCCTTGCTGTGCTTGACGAGAATCTGCAGGAATCAAGAGCCTTAAGGGCTGCCTGGCTAACAGAAAAGATTTTTATTGTTCTTTTATCTCACAATGATCCAGTCGGCACACAGTTCAATTTCTAAGTCTTAAGCCTGGAATATAGTAGATAAGTGTCTAAGACTATTTTAATATTCAATATTTCATCGATACCAAAGGTGTCTGATCCAACCTTTGGCAAAAATTGGTCCCATTTTTGCACACTTACACCCTCCCTCGGTTAGACGATAAATTTCTGTAGCTTTCTCTGCTGTACATTATAGTGGCCGCGACGTCAGATATTATTGCTAAAGTCGGAATCTACACTACTTCCCCAATGAGGACCGCCGATACGGTCAGGTTTGTAAGCCTCCGCCTCCAGAAAGACGAAAGTGGGAGTAATAGAAATTGGCATTCTAGCGGAGTCTATGGGCTGGAGCTCATTACTCAACATATGGCGAGGCGAAGCTGACATGACGTGGCAAGCTGGTTAATTTGGTGACCCTTTTCGTACTCCATACTATTGCGCCGTATGCAATCATCCGTCTGACAGACAGGGAACGGAGCGTATTTTGTGGACTTTGTAATGAATGTTCTATGACACCGATTGTAATCGATTATTAGTTTTATTGTTGCCACTCCTAAAAAACAAGTAGAATTCTATCCGTCTATGGATAACAGACTGCGCTACCTTGTGCCAATATACCAAAAGGATAGATATTAAATTTAAATCTTGGATGTGTTTTCTCGCAGTTATACCTACCAAACGTATGAACGCTGCATATGGTAATGGATCAGACATTTACAAGTCCAAGTTTGATTTCAAACAAAACTTTATCGCACGCGATTTAAATGTCTTTAAAAGGACAAAACATTGGTGGAAGTTTGAATAAAGCTGGGCTCCCGTTCCCTAGTATTTGGCAAGCATGCAAATACTTGCGTACTTGGGCATACTTGGCACGTACACCAAGTTCCGAAGTCAATTTGACAAGTGCAACGCTCCCAGTTATCCTGTATTTGACAAGTACGCCAATACTTGTGGTATGTCATTTTCGCGATCATTTAGTGTTCATTTTGTTTCCATCATGGATAGTAGCGTTGCCGCTGCAGCTTTTGTGGTAGAAGCTGGCAGCTATATGGTGGGGAGGAGAAAAAAAGCGCAGAAAGCAATTAGAAGAAGAAGGTGGTGGATGACCTCTTTAAACAAAAGTCGACACAGGTATGTTAACACCGACCGAAGCCAAAAACAGAATAAAACTAAAAACAACTGCCAGAATATTTGCGGGACAAGCCTGAACTTTTCAAATACGCAAATAATTTTATTGTAATCACTTTGACTCGCATAACTTTTATCGACAACCACCGGCGCCGGCACTTCCACAGTGGCCAATACTTGAACAAATATTGGCCGAGTATACCACTTCCACTACTTGGCAAATACGGGCAATTAACAAATATTTTGCCAAATACACGAGAGTGGGAGCCCGGCCTAATAATAATAAATATTATGATAGTTTACTTAAATGAGTTGTAGTGCTGAATTCAGAAAAAAGGAGATCAACCGATTGAGTAAAAAAACTTTTTCCTAAAACCAAAATTGAAAAAAAGATTACATACCTACTTAGTGTGAAAGTAAAAGAGAAAGAGACATTAAAGAGAAAATAATAGTTACAGCTATATCTATATATTTTTTATTTCAGTTTTTTGTTGGCATTACTACACCGAAATTTTTAAAGGCAAAAAGCGTTGAGTTTTAAATACCTGTTAGTGTGCAAGCTTTATTTTAAAAACTCTTTGATATGTGTTTGGTTTCTCTCATATACATACGTAGGTAGGGTTAACCTGATATATAGCCCAATATACCAACCTTACAACAAAAACAGTCTAATCAAAAATATAATTTAAAAAAAAGCCAGCATCGCACAGCATGATTTATTGTTCTTTTAATTAAATTAATTTTACTTTACAAATACCATAATTGTAAATATAAGTATATCTAAGTCTTTATACTTTTACACAGGTAGTAGGACTATACTCGCGTCATCGAGTCTCAATGAAACAAATGGTTGAGGTTCAATGACCTTTCAAATTCTGTAGAAAAAACTATCTAAAAGTATAAAGGCATCGACCTAAGATTAGCTTTAAAGTATAGGACATTAGACTCACTAAATTATTAGCTGTGATAAACATAGTCCGTCCCCCCAATACTTGGTAATTTGTCAAAAATTTAATAATATATGTTTTTGTATATTAGTATATTTTTCGTTGATTTAGGAAACATATGATTCTTTTAAAAATCAAAACGAATTTTATACTTCACACAAAGGTATGTGTGCCTAACTTGCGAGTGTCAGAAGGAGAGGGAAGAGTTGATTTTGGTTGTTTTCCTACTTACACAAGGTTGCATCTCTAGACGTACGTTTCTGTGTGTTTCACGTCATCAGTAGAGAACAGCAAACCCAGGTAAGCCAATTTTAACCAAAATCAACTCCTATATATGAATTACTCGCGGCAGTGCAATGCGAGTGAATTACAAGTTGTTGCGCCATCTAGCGGACTGGCTGGAGCACTCGAAAGTTTAAACACATTGGCATCGTCTTGTCTGAGACGCCGAAGCGCCATCTATGACAAGTTTCGTCCATTAATGTGGTATTTAAACCACGTAATAATCTTTGCATATGATTCTTTTATTAGGGCAACATAATGCGTCTTATTGTGGCAGGTTTTATTTAAAGAAAATACTTTTAGAATGATACTGACTCAAATTAAAAACTGTCAAAGAAAATAATACAGACAAATGTCTATCTATCTTCTAAAATCGGTTTTACATATAAAACTGGACTATGCCAGAAGGAGAAGGACAACATCTGTCAAAGGTCCATGGCCTCTAGTTTGTACAACACAAATTCCATAGTTGCCATATTTGAACGAAAAAATAATTTTATACTGATACCGACTCAATAATATGTGTTTAAGGTCCGCAATTTTGTTTTTGCCCTGCTTCGTTTGGTGTCGACAGGACTGCGCCGATCACAGCGTACCACGAGCTGGTGGGTTCAAATCTTACTTTTCACATTGTTGAATTGTTATGTCTAAAAAAAAATTGTTTGCAAAAACTTTGACTAAAACCTTTTTTTTTCATAACTTATGAGATGAAAAAAGTAACAGTAAAGAATTAATAGCTGGCTATTTTTTTTTGTAAGCTTAAAGCCAAGTACGCGTAAATGCAATTGCGTAAAAAGAATTAAGATAAAAGTAAAGCCCAGTTCTCCAATACAAATTTCAAAATGAAAGATTCTTACTGGTTTGGAAATATTTTTTTTTAAACTCTGCTATTACAGCCAAACTTCTTTATGTTCAATTTAGCACTGTGCCTAAGAGACATTTGCAGCCATAATAGCAAAGTTTAGAAAAACATTTCCAAACAAGTAAGAACATTTTATTTTTAAATTTTGAATTGGAAAACTTAGCTTGGCTACTTTTATCTCAATTCTTTTTACGCAATAGCATTTTTGCGTACTTGGTTTACATGAAATGTTTTTGTTATGATTTCACTCCTTTTTTAAAGGATTTTGATAATATTTAAGTTTTAAAGTAGTAAAACATGCGGAATATTGTTCAAAACTTTTGCAATGCCTTATTAAAAATTTTGAGGTTTTTTAATTTTTTCTATACTTTTATCATAGTTCCTATCGGCGTTCCAAAGCTCAGCTATCTAGAGTTTCTGGAAGTGGGCAATGTTGCTTGTACATAACTTTACATTTTTAGGGGAGGAAAGCAAATAAAAATTTTGGAGTTTTCAAATTTGTTTCTATATAGTTTTATCATATGTTCTATCAGTCTGCCAATGCTCAGCTTTCTAGCGCTTCTACCTTTATATGTATAGGGGAGGGAAGTAAATTAGAATTTTTGTTTTTTTTTTCCAAGGGTTTGGTCATAATTTCTATCAGTCTGCCAAGTTTCAGCTTTGTAACATGTCTGGAAGTACAGTGTAACAAAACGGGATTTGAATATAAATGGTATTTTTGCCATTTATAAGTTTTTAAAGATTTTGAATTAAATATTGTTTTGACATCAACAAGCATTAATTATATGCAAGACTAGGTTAAGATTAAGTAAAATTTATGGCAACTCGGCGACTTGTTTTTGGGCATATTTTCAGGTTCGCTGTATTTTAATAAAAGTTGAATTCGGCTAATATGTCCTTTGAGCCACTAACATCAAAATAATTCATATTTTGTAACTGGAAACAAATTAGCTAAACTATTTTCGACTTTTAAGAAACACACTGTATGATTCTAACTTTATCGATTTTCTCAGTCCACACATCTTTGAATTGCGGTGGTATTTTGTCTCTTTGTCTTTCTCGCCAATGCGAGAGAGCTTAAGTTTCAGACCACGGCAACCAAGAATGTCTGTGGGAGTAAACCGTTAAAGAAAGCTTAGATTTAGACCAATCAGCTAGCGGCAAGCTGAGACTGTCTAGAGAGCAGGGTAATGAAACTTTCGAAAGTCTGGAGGGAGTTCACTTTTTAGTTACGCTTCGCTTGTATCGTTACGCTTCCGTTCACACTTCTTAAGGGGGGTTAATTTCTCAATCATTTTAACATTGTATAAGCTATTATCTTTATTATTCATAGTTATTTTAGTCTTTCCTTTTGGAGTTTATTAATTTTAAAACTTTTAATTATTACTGTTTCCAGTGTTTTGAAATAATGTTTTTATCTGTTTTATGGTTTTTTTTAATATCAAAATACAAACCATTAGTTGCCCTAAAATCGGCATTTTTCTTCAACAATATATCCCAAACCTAAACAGTAATATTAAGTAAATTAAACAGTTGATTGAATAGTTTCACTCATTCAATCAACGTTTAAGATGTTGATTAATATATATATTTACAACAAGTATATAAAAGGTTTATAAAACCTAAAAGTTTAAGAAGTGTAAATATTTGAATACAAAAGTTTAATAGTAGTAAAAAGTCGATATTCAACTAATAAATACAAGAAGTGAAAGTGTGAAGCTACAAGAAGAAAATTGAAAAGGTATGTATGATTATCCTACATTAGTTATACATTTGAGAAAAACGTTTATAGCATACTTTTCCTCCAAGAACCGTCAAATTCCCTTTCGAGATCGTGTAAATTTAATAACATATAGTAACATTTAATCTTTTTATAATTTATATAAGTTGGTAGCTTACAACATTTAGGCCTTGGCCACTTGAGGTGACAGTACCACTGTCACATACACAGGCCCCTGTTACAAAGTAGTGCCAGTAGTTCAGGGTAATTTAGTTTTTGGAAAATTTGTGAAAAAATTTTGGAAAATTTGGGAAAAATTTTGAAAAATTTGTGAAAATTTTATGTTGAAAGTTTAAGAAAAACTCAGTAGTACTTTAGTTAACCCATTGGTAGTAATTTGTTAGAAAAACTAAAGGAAATTTTTGTAAAATTGTTCGTTTAAAAAGAAATAGTCTAGAAAACAAAAACTAATTTGTTGGAAGATGTGCTGTAACTGTTTTTCGTTGTTTAATTTACTAACGTTATAATCTGTGTTGCAATTATTTTATGAATTTTTTTATATTTTTTAATATTTTTTTGTCCTTGAAAATCTATTGATATATGATCACTTTAAATTTTGAAAAGATAAATTGGTAGAATATTTTTTATTGAAAAGTTAAGTTTAAATACTATCCAAATATGCCAGCAAATAAAATGCTCTCCGTTTCTATCTGGAGGACGGATTCTCCAGCATGCGAAAGGATCAACCTTTTGCCTTAATAAAGCTTTACTGAACTCTAGATCCGAGTTATAACTCCGAAACTCGTTGGTAAACTTTAAAATTGTTCCATCAAAACATTATTTAAATAAAATGGATAAAAGAGTCCATTATTTTGTCTTAATTGTAGCACAGTTTTGTTAAAATAAAGTCTCATTAAACTTATCATTCTCTTGCCATTAAAAGCCTAATTTGTCGAAACTCGAAAAGCTCCTTAAGCTTTTGTTTTTCTAGCTGAATTTTTTAAGAATCTTTTATTAAAAACACAAAAAAAGAGTCCATTGTAACTCTTTATTTTTGATTAGTTGGCTGAAACAATAATTGCCAACCCTTCCTCTGACAAACCACTGATTTTTTTTGAAGACACCCGTCAAATATAACTAAGGAAGGATATTTTTTATTTATTTTATTGCATTAATAACAGTTTTTTTTGTTTTTTTGAACCATTAAACCTTTTTTATTAATATTTAATAACATTTTTTGTTTAAATAATAAAAAAATTTATGTTAAGTCATTATAACATTGTTTTTTTATAAGTATTTTTTCTTCGTAGATATCGATATTTCTACTTTATTTTGGTTTTATTGTTTGTTTAATACCTAAAACTTCATTTGGAAAAAAGTACCTAAGCCAAATTGTTTGACCATCTAAGTATCCACAGTGGTGTAATTAATTAATCTCAAGTAATTTTCCATTGATATTGCATCATAACTTTAAAATTTATAATTTCTAACTACTTTTTCCATGCAAACGTTCATCTCTCATAAATTTGTAAAGTGTCTGGTTAGGATAAACTTTAAAAAAAAACAGACCTAGCTACTAGCAATATATTGTATAGAATATATCATACATATATGATTGAGATTTACCACAAGTTCAAACTAACAGTAAGCAACCACGAAGTATTTTCAAATTTTATATTTTTATATTTCCAGATTTTGAAAATGTATTTTTTTTTTCAAATTACACACGTTTCTTTTTGGAAAATAAACGTGACTGACTGATTTCTTTGTCTCAGTAACAACTTTGTCGATTATGAGAAATTTTTTTATTATAAGGTCCACAAGTAAATCTTTCAAAATTTTTAAAGCACTAATTTGTTAAAACCATGGACTAAATAAATGTAGCCACAGCTGAGATCGATTCTATACAATTATTATCAAATTAAAAATAAAAATTTTTTTTAACGTTTTGTGTTACAAAACATTCAAACATAGCATTCTTTAAAACGACGTACCTGTTGAACTATTTTTGCTTCATAATTTTCTTATTAAAGTACGTATTATTCTTTTCATAAAAGAAAATTTGATTTTTTTTTTTTAAGTTAGATATTATCAGTACTATCTGCAAATTCACAGCTTTTAAGTAAAGTGAGGTAAATGTAAAAACAACCTCCTGAATATTTTTTTGTTTTTTTTTGAGAGAGACTTTATTTTATTTATTTTCTTTCACTAACATGTAGGTAATCAAGTGAATTTCGTTTCATAATATTTTTAATCAAATTAAAAAGTATAATGTCGTTTATTATCGTAAGTTATTGTCAAGCCATTTTTGCAAAATGGTATACCTAATTAAATATTATGAAATGAAAAAACCTAGTGTAGAACCCTTCATTCAATTTTCTTTGAGTCAGGTAAAGCCGACTAAATTGTCCGGACCAAAACTTTTGTGTTTTGGCCGTTAAAGCCGTAAACTAATTTATCGTCTCTTCTTAAGGTATTATGTAGATTTTGGGAAAAATCACAATAAAAATTATTTTTGCTTTATTTTATCATTATCTTTGCCCTTAAAGGGATTAATCCGCTACATGCGAAGTAATTAACTATTTATGTTAATAAATGAACTTATCACACTTAAATATCTTATAAAATATTAACACCTTTGAAATTAAAACCTAAAACGACTTATTAACAAATAGATCATTCTGAGTTAAAACCAGGATGTAGAAATTTTTTTTTATTAAGGAGCTTGATAAAAAAAGCCATATTATGATCATACAAAAAAAATACTGATCATTGTCAACATTAAAATTTGGTACATGTCTAACTTTGAAGACCTATTTTTTTCGAAAAAAGATCTAAAGTTATATCCTAAGAAAGGATATTAAGAAAATTCGACCTATTTTAAATCAAAACCATAAAACAGATAAAAACATTATTTCAAAACACTGGAAACAGTAATAATTAAAAGTTTTAAAATTAATAAACTCCAAAAGAAAAGACTAAAATAATTATGAATAATAAAGATAATAGCTTATACAATGTTAAAATGATTGACAAATTTCCCCAGTTGAAATAAAACCCCCCTTAAGAAGTGTGAATGGAAGCGTAACGATACAAGCGAAGCGTAACTAAAAAGTGAACTACCTCCAGACTTTCGAAAGTTTCAGTACCCTGCTCTCTAGACAGTCTCAGCTTGCCGCTAGCTGATTGGTCTAAATCTAAGCTTTCTTTAACGGTTTACTCCCACAGACATTCTTGGTTGCCGTGGTCTGAAACTTAAGCTCTCTCGCATTGGCGAGAAAGACAAAGAGACAAAATACCACCGCAATTCAAAGATGTGTGGACTGAGAAAATCGATAAAGTTAGAATCATACAGTGTGTTTCTTAAAAGTCGAAAATAGTTTAGCTAATTTGTTTCCAGTTAAAAAATATGAATTATTTTGATGTTAGTGGCTCAAAGGACATATTAGCCGAATACAACTTTTATTAAAATACAGCAAACCTGAAAAAATGCCCAAAAACAAGTCGCCGAGTTGCCATAAATTTTACTTAATCTTAACCTAGTCTTGCATATAATTAATGCTTGTTGATGTCAAAACAATATTTAATTCAAAATCTTTAAAAACTTATAAATGGCAAAAATACCATTTATATTCAAATCCCGTTTTGTTACAACAGTAGAAATTTGATGATCTATATATGAGTGAGTGAGTGGTAATTTCGACGTTTTTTGAAATTTCGTAACTACTTTACTACTTTATTGAAGTCCATGAAACTTGGAGAGGTTGTTTTCTCTATGAAGATCTATGACTGTGCAAAGTTTGAGTTTCGTAGCTCAGTTCGAAGGACAGTTTTAGATAGTTTAAAAAAAAAACATGATACAGCAGTTGCGCGAACTTGGCCGGGCACTGCTGTGCTCATCACTTAAAAAGTAGAGCAATGTACTGTGGATAACAAAGCTTGGTTTTAATTTTTTGTGTCTATGGTTGTTTTAGTACGCCTCCATAGAGAAACATGAAAATTGCTGAAATTGTCCCATTGCGTTATAGCTAAACGCGCTGTTGCGTTTTTAAAAAGCCGGCTTTTCTGTTTGTTATCAAACAATACACACACTTTTTCTACGTTCTGCTCTGTTATTACGTTTGTACGTTTTTAACATTTGAAAAACATTTAATTTATTTTTACCTGCACTTATTTACATTTCGAAAAAAACGACGCTCGTTCACATAATTTATTTAAATTTACATCAAGTAGGTAGGTACATATAAAGGGTAAAATTTAGATACTTTTTACGTCGCAAAAAATGCTATATGTTTAGATCGAAATTTGCCACAAAGGCCTTTGCGATCTATAGTATAACAAAATTACTACAGATATCGCACTTAATAAAAGTTTTTATGTGGTTTATTCAATAATAGAGATGGGCCCGTGATTTTAGAGGAGCAGTGACAAGGCGTGACTGGTCCGGTCGCGTCACGGTGACAAAAAGCTGTGATTTTGCGGAGCAGTTTAAAAAATACATGTGCTACACTTATAGCACAATAGAAAACTGTTCCCTGCGCTCCGCTGTGCTGCCGCGTCCACGCCCCTGCACACAGTGACGGGAACTGTTTGGGGAACTCACGATCGCGACTTTAGGCTGCGACGCGAAGGTTTGGTCGGGGCAGTCCAGTTCCATAAAGTGCCAGACTGTGACTAAATATACGAACCGAACTGGAGCAGACCGTGACTGCGACAGATGAGACCGTTCGCGAAATCGCAACACACTTTTATTCAATAATTTAAGGCAGGACTGTAAAAGAATCAAAGATGATTCCAGCATACATACTAGTGTGTCACCTACCGCAGGTTTCGTCCACTAGCGATTTAAAAAAAAAACTTTGTGTAGCAACCAAATAAAGAAAACACATAAAACAATCAATAGAAAAGTGCTGTATGCTTACTCAAAGACGAAATAAGAGAACTCTGTACTAGACACATAGTGAAAGCAATAACGGTGTGCTACGTTTCATTCCAACAATTCAATTTTTCTAAAAAACACTTAAAGAAAAGGAAAACATGATTTATGTGGGACGTCCATTACCGATGCATAACAGTTTAGCAGAGAAAAACCTTTAGTAGGTATTTTAACTCAAACATTTATGAAACTTATTTTATTTTATTTTATTTTATTTTATTTTATTTACACCACTTAACAGGAGTTAACCCAATTACAAAGTGGGGAAGAATACAGTGATTAACAATAACAGAATCTAAGGATAAAATGAAGTACAAAATAAAAGAAATTTACTACATCTACACTGAGTGAGCAGAAATAAAAATTATGAAAATCGTATATTTTTTAAGGTAGAGATACTGCAATTAAATATGTCACATCTGTCGCAAGCCTGATTGCACGTGTTACAAGCCCGAATTATTGGAGAATTTTTGCAAATATTGGTGCGCTGGTAAGGAAGATAAAATGGAACAGTAGTGCGTGCTGATGTTCTGGGTACTAAAAAATTAATCTTATGCAATAATTCCTGGGAGTCGATTTGATTATGTATTAATTTGAAAATGAACTGCAACTCTGCCAACTTGCGCCGGTCCTCCAATGAAGATATACTGAACCTTTCACAAAGGACCTGGTTCAGAATACCAATTTCGGGATACACACCATCAAGCTTAAAAACAAGGTACTTCAGAAACTTACGTTGAATTTTTTCAATAGTATTAACGTGAGTATCATAATACGGAGACCATACGATGCACGAGTATTCCAATTTAGATCTGACATAAGCAAAATAGAGTAATTTTATACTAGAAATATTTTCTAGGTACTGAGAATTCCGTATTATGAACCCAAGCATTCGGTAGCTTTTCTTTACAACATCCTGGATGTGGGGAACAAATGATAGAGCACTATCGAATGTTACTCCGAGATCTTTAAATTCCAGACTCCTGGGTATTTCGGTTGTATCAATGGAGTAATTGAATTGAATTACCTGTTTTCTAAGGGTGAAAGACACTACATTGCATTTAGACGGATTGAGAGGGAGAGAGTTATCAAGACACCAAGTATATACCTTATTTAGAGCAGCTTGAAGTTTTTCACAATCAGCAATGTTATTTATTCTACAGATAAGCTTTAAGTCATCAGCGTACAATAGGCAAATAACTTCTATATCCTGAACTATGCTATTTATAAAAGCTATAAAGAAGAGAGGACCTAGTATAGAGCCTTGAGGAACTCCGGAAGTAGCCTTGATCGTAGAGGAGGTTTGTCCATAGCATTCTACATACTGAAGCCTTTCAGTTAAGTATGAATAAAGAAACTTAGATAAATCATCAGAGATGCCAAAGGTTACAAGTGTACGGAGAAGAATACTATGGTCTAGTCTGTCAAAGGCCTTAGAAAAGTCGGTGTAAATAACATCAATCTGAGCACCCGCGTCCAAGGATTCAGCTATTAGGTGTGTAACAGTAATTAAATTGGTTGTGGTAGATTTGCGTTTCATGAAGCCGTGTTGACAGGAATCTATTTGACTGCTCAGGGGAAAGTAAAGCGATGTATGGAGAACGCGTTCAAAACATTTTGAAAAATTGTTTATTATGGTAATTGGCCGATAATTTACAATACGATCTTTTTCTTGTTTTTTATGGACAGGTATAATTTTAGAATTTTTCCAAGTATCAGGAAATGTGCAGAATTTTAAAGATAAGTTAAAAAGAACAGTTAAGGGGTAAGCGAAGACGTATGCACAATCTTTCAGTAAAAATGCAGGAATTTTGTCGGGACCGACAATGGCCTTGGGTTTCATGGTCTTTAGTGCTTGCAATACCTCAGATTTATTGAAGCTTTTAAGTGAAATGAAATTTGAGTTAAGGTTAGAAGGAATATTATTTTGTACTGAGGTACGCTGCTGAGATTGTGTATATGAACACTGAAAGTAATCAGCAAATGCATCAGCTATGCGCTGTACTCTCTTCATTGTGATCTGTCATGCACTGCGGCAGACCATTATTCGACTGCAATGATTGTATTAGGCGCCAGAAATTTCCAGGTTGAGTTGTCAGGTTCGCTTCAAGTCTAGCGCAATACTCGCGGTATGATGTTTCTGTATCGCGTTTTATTTTATTACGAAGTTCTCGAAATTTAAGTAAATCATTATCGCTGCGACTTTTTTTGTGTTTTTGAAAGTATTTATGTTTTTCTTTAATCGACCGTATGATGAGGGAAGTAAACCAGGGAGGATATTTTCTACGCCGCTTAGATGTTTTTGGCACGTGGGTGTCTAGACAGGAGTATAATTTGTAATAAAATAATTCGACAGCCTCATTGACGTTATTAACCGTTTCCAAAACACGCCAGTCAATCTCAGCTAAGCTCGCATATAGATTTCTCAAGTCAGATCTCTTGAAATTATAAAAGATGTCATTAATTTTGAGTTTGCTCACCTTTTTGTCACCGGTCATTTTATAGTCAATTAATAAAGAAGGATGGCACCTGTCCTCGTTTAGCAGGATGTCATAACATCTCTGCACGGAAGTGAGGTTTGAGGAAGATGTTAATACTAGATCAAGCAGTCGATTATCAGAATTTTTGACAGTGTTAATCTGATGCCAATCAAGAAAATTAATAAAATTCAGCAAGTGAGTTAACCTACTGTTGGGAGGAGGATCCCTCTCTATGTAGGTTACGTATTCAGGGTAATTAAAATCTCCGAGAAAGACTGCTTTAGCACTATATAGGAAATTCAGGGATGACAGATATTCAAAAAGTTGTTCATATATGTATGAGATTTTGCCTGGCGGAATATATACAAGGAAAATATAAAGAGATAGTTTGTTCGAGAAAGATACTTTGATTCCAGCTATGTCTATGGTGTCACGGATTGATACAGGCAATTCAATTTCCAGATTCGTTGTCTGTAGATTTTCCCTTACAGCCAACAAGACACCACCCCCCAAGTTTTGTTCTACTTCATCGTAGTTTCTGTCAGATCTAAAGATGCAATACCCCGAATGAAAAAGTTCTGTATCGTGAATACCCGGGTACAACCAAGTCTCAGTCAACGCTATGATATCAAATTCACAAGCGAGTGTGGAATTAAAAATAGTTTTTGTTTTTGTCCTTAGCCCGCGTACGTTTTGATAATAAATTGAAAGGATATCACAGCGCCTACCAGACTCAGTCGACTGTAGTGAAATATTGTGGGGATCAACAGTAAACTCAACTAAGGAGGGGGCTAGCGCGGTTGGCTGCTACATGGTGGACCCAAAAATTTCCGACTTGTATTTTTGGTTTGCTTGTTTATAAGCGTAACATGCATCATAATTCCAGCAAGCATGATTTATTTCGATGTTTAGGTCGAATTTTGTTTTAAGATGCTTACAATTGACGCAGCATTTATTGGCAGAGTTGTCACACGCGTTTACCAAGTGTGGCCCAGCGCAGAGAGGGCAGGTGGGGTCTTTTTGACAATATTTTTTTGAGTGGCCAAAGTTGTTGCAGTTGAAACAGCGTGATAAAGAAGTTGAATCATAAACGGTACAATAATCAAGACCAACTACAAGGCGTTTTTTATCAGTTAGTTTTTTGTGTGTGACCATATCTACTTGCAGTACCATCTGGAAAATGTTCGCGTTATTTTTGGTTGGCCAGACTTTTAGAATATTTATATCTGCTGAGTTATTAAAGAAAAAATTTTGAGTTTTTAGGTGTCGTAATAGTACGTCTTTGTCGTACTCGGCTGAGAGACCAACAATCTTGACCATCGGCGATACGGATTTTGATTCCCGAACCTCGTAATCGTCTGCTAAGTTTTGGCTAAAAAGATCTTTCATGCGTTGGGCATCATTGTGGTTGGTGGACAGTACGATGCCTCCGTTGGAAATGTGCTTTACCCGATTGATTTGGATTTTTTCTTGGTCTGGCTTGATTTTATGGAGAATATCGCTCTTTGTTTGCGTATTGTTCTGATTTGTAACTTTCGGTTTGATGATAATATTAGAACGAAATTGATTCTTAAGAACGTCAGAATACCTGGGTTCGCTGATTGTTTGAGGACTGACATCCTGGAGCTTTTGATCAATTTTTGTAAATAATTCCTCTACAATTGATTGTTTCACCGAGTTGAGTTGTGCTTCAATACGACCTTCCAAGTTAGCTGTAAAAGTTTCGGCAGGTAGGTTACGGCACGTGGGACATTTCCAAGTTAGTCCTGGTACACTCTGTATTACTGCTACTGAATCGTTTGGTATACGCAAACAATCTGCGTGATATTTTCTCTTGCAAACCCCTTCGCAAGAGAGAGATGGCTTGCGTGTTGACGTGTCGCAAACACCACAGCTGCGAGATGACATCGTGGAATTTTATGGCGGGAATTTCATTAAAGGGCCAATTTACAGTATTGTGGAACAGCTACAGTAATTTTTTCAACTCACCAATGTGCTAGACCATCTGATGGTATGGTTCTCAGAGAATCACAATTTTCAAGCCAATAAATCACTAAAAATGCGATACTTTAGGATGAGTGATGTGAAACACGTGCGCTTGGGTCGACGTGCAGAAGTTTTTTTTTTCAAATGGATTGCAGGGTGTAGGCATATAAACAAACTCTTGTCCGGGCCCTGTTTATTATTTTTAAAAGACAACAACATCTGGACAAATACAGGCATACAGGGTACGCAGATTTGAACAACCTAACAAAGGCTGCAAAAAAACAAGATCAGTCAGCGAAACTAATAGTGACAATACCAGCTAGTAGCGGATAAGCAGAACGTTCCTTGTTGGGACTGAAACGGATCCATACATATTTGCGCATTACCTAGAAACAAGAAAGAATTTGCGACTTGTCCAAAATATCCCTAGAGAAAAATCTCCTACAAGACCAAAAACGCAGCAGTTTTTATGACAATGTTTAACCGCGTGTCTTCGAAAAAATCGTGGAATTGAACTAATTTATAAAAAATAACTTTTATTTCAAAGTTACCACGTAACTATCTACCGCTCCCTTTTTGTCCAGTAAATTTAATTTCATATCGCTGCTTTGCTCCTGCGAACAATGACTACGATACACAATAGGCTAGAGTTCCATAGGGAAACCACATAAACTGATGCAGATACTCGTGTTTTGTTTATATTTCAGAAAGATTGTTGGTTGCATACACACTAAGTTTGCCCTAGCCTTCTAGTGAAATTTAGGCAATTAAATCTAAGACTGGTTGCGGATTTATTCACGGCGGGGAATTTGGCGTCACGTTAAACAGAGAGACAATTCTTTCACGTAAATTGGTAATTGGTGCTGTGGAAGTTCACAAATGAGCGCACGGGATTATGTACCGACTAATGAGATATGCAAGAGTGTTATGTTAGGTTAGGTTTCCAGTCAATATGCTCAGGTTAGGTAAGTCCTGATTTTTACTTTGAAAGACGAGCACAAGAGAGTTAACAGGTCGTTTTTGGAACGCTTATTTGACATTTCGTGGTGGGAGTGGTATGCACTGCGTCTGCAAAATTTCATTCCGTAGGTAATCAACCACTACCACTGCCGTAAGCAACTGAAGCCCTTCCAACATTCAAAAGTTTCAACCTTTTGACTTTTACAATTGACAGTTTTAAATTTGTTTCAAAAACTTTGAGAAGAGCGGGCCGTGTATTCAAAATTCAAATTTCAAAATTTCACATGTAAAGTATAGTACCAAATAAATAAAGTCAAAATATACAACACAAAAATTAAAATAAACAAAAATTTTACAAGATAGCGGATTATTTATATAAAATTTCTTTAACTTTTCTGTTAAATGCATTTAAAGAGTCACAAAATATGTCAATATCATTACCATCTAGTAAATCATTAGCCAACACATTCTACTGGATAAGGAATTAAAACCATAATTGGTTCTGTGAAAGTCAACATTAAAAAGCACTATATTTCAGACATTGAAAGGGGAAATATAAAGCCCAATGGCTGCAAAAAGATCTGGTGCTTCAATGATCTTATTAACAATTTTATAAAGTGTTGTGCTGTGGAAAAATTTTCTTTTGCTTTCCAATAAAATTATAATTAAGATAAATTAAGAAGTTTTATTATTTAATAAATAATGCATAAAAACTTGCGCTGGACTCTTTCTATTTTATATTTGGGTATGGCATAGTAAGGATTCCAAACACAACTTGCATATTTAAGAATTAAATGATTTAAGGCACATTACATTTCTTTAAAAGTTAAAATGTTGTCAAACCCTCTCAAAGTTTGAAAAATAAAACTAAGAAGACTCATGGCCCTATTACTAATAATTTCTATATGGTAATCAAAAGTGAGTTTAGAATCTAACTATACTCCTCCAAGATATTTAATTAGACTTGGCCTTTCTAGTGGTTCAAGTGTTCCAAAAACTCCACGGATAGGTAACGTTAGTCAAGAAATACGAGAATTGAAAGTGATGGTTTTGTGGTATTCGATGAAGAAAATCCAGCCTGTTTTATATTAGTGGATATGTCCCATAAGTGAGCTTTTCAGCTTTCCATATAAACATTATATTCGCGTTGGAAAATGAGTATATTTTCATTGCGCCTGACTTTATGAGTTTTAATGGACGCTGGAATTTAAATTTTGGTATGTTATGTACGGTGGTAACTATGTCTGTGTGCATCGTTGGTTGACTAAAATGGCTGAAAACCGCAATGGACTGTTTCTTGTGCTGCAATATTATCCGTAGTTAAAATTACGTATACCGGGTTCCAAACGTGTGATCTAGGATGTCAAAAAGCTGTATGTTGGAGCAGAGGAAGTCAGCAAATAAAATGAGAAAAAAAAACGAGCATAGGCCGGATCTGCCTTTACAGATTAAAAGTATTGTTAATACCATCCAAATTCTTTATTTTTATGATTTTGTATTTTTACACGCTTTAGATTTACATAAAAACGCTTTTTTTCTAATCTTTTCTTTATTAATAATTGTTTTTTTTTTAACAATTTTTACCCAATGCTCTCCAACTCCAAGTCAGTTTGCTACAAAAGTGAGGAGCGCAGCGGGTCATTTTTTTAAACTTTGGGATTTTTTAATATTTTGGTGAAGTAGTGTAAACCCTTTTATTACCTATAACTTTTGTATTTCACTTTATTGATAGGAGGCCTAGTTTTGCTGAAAACCGTGATAAACCAACCATAAAAGTTTACCCTATTTCACCCTAATAATTCGGATCTAGTCTAATGTATTTTTCCTGTTGACTGCAATGTGTTTTCTTTTAATAGAAATAGTTTTCGTACTGTTATTATTTTTTTTCTTTCTAATTAAGGCATATGGTCTATAACGCAAATACCGCTTTAAAAAACCCTTAAGTATACTAGAAATGAATTCGCCCAAAACGTAGACATGGCACCGTTCAACCAAAACTGGAAGGAAACGTGTGCCAAAAATTCGTATGCTAACTGTATAGATTTGAATAAAAATGATAGTCACGTGACCGGCAAGCCAAAATTCAAAATTACACAAGTACTAAGGTCACTCAGTTCTTAATTTAGATTTAAAAAGTTGTAGCAGAGTGCAAATTTAATGCTTAGTTTTACCCTACTGGCATGATGAAGGCCGACAGATCGGATTTCAACAGGTGCAGGAAGGTGCAGGAGTGTAGGTAGAAAACAAAGCCATTTAAAAAGCTACCCGCTGGGATACAATGCTAATCTGGCGCGCAGGGGTCACAAGGAAAAAGGAAATTCAAGCTGCGATGAAAACCGTGTACAAATCCACCATGTCCGCAGGTTTGATGATGGTACAGCTGGATCAAGGAAGTTCGGGCTCAAATGTGTTCTAGGCTACATGGGATTCCCAGCAGCTGATAAGAGTGCAGATTAAGTCTGACTTGACACAGTATAAGCAGAAAATATCAGACAGGCGAAGCAGTGTGTGACTACGTATAGCAAGTCTCGTAAAACACGAGGACAGGAAGAGCCATGGTGGGAACGCTTAACGGGTACTACGTCCTACAAGGATATATAGCGAGAATGAAAGTGAATGAGGACGCAACATGCGAGGGATGCTGGGTTTCCCCATGTGATGCGAAGCATTTAAAAAGACAAAAAGATAAATGCTTCAAGTGGAAGCTTTTGATTCGAGGTACAAATCCTCTTCGCTGGCCGCGGTGCACTCTAGCACGGGAGTTGTCACGGATTTAGGCATTTTTAATCGTGTCGCATGCCAGCATTCATGCTGTTATTGGCACATGCGTTTCGCAACATATTAGGTTTTGTTAACAGAAAACAATAAATATTCTTGAAATATTTCGTAATATTTTTGAATAAAATTTATTATTCTTTAATTTTCTAATTCTTTAATGTCCCAGCAGTACAATTTTGCATTTAATAAATAACCTTGATTGAATAAATTTGAAGTTAATCTTAATCAACGAAATACTAATAGTAATTAAGTAATACTGGGTTAACAGAAAATACGCAATACCTTATGCAAACATTTATTCGTTTATTTATTTAGTTTTCCATGTTTTACTAGCATAAAACCTATTTCAGGTCGTAACATAAAGATTCAATCAGGAATCTTGACAGAAGATGCTATATTAAATTTACAAAAAAAATCGTAAGCATAACCAATGGAATTGTGTTCCATTCTATAGAAATTTCTGTGGATTGAGCTTTTCGTAAGGCACACGCTAAATATGCAACGTGCAAAAAAAACGTTACAGCTTAAGTAAATTTTCTGGCGCACTTGGTACAAAATTTCAAACTTCCATTGTCTGTATTTATTTTAAATATGACGTTTTGATATTTCATTCTTGTGCAAGGCACGCGATAATGGTGTCATTTCGGTTGGTTTGGATATTAGACGACACATTTGGGATAAAGACTACGAGCCAATAATAAGTATATTTGACAATACGTGCAATAGAGAACGACACATGATAAGATCAACTCACTGGGGAAAACTGAAGAAACTACAGACACGTACTCAAGATAGACCAAACTCAACAACACTAAGCACTATAGGGAACATTTTAAAAAGAGATGAGCACCAATGAAGAATTAGTACTCAGTAAAGGGCTTAAGTTCGCCATTGCACCCGACGATAAATTTGTAAGTTTTCATGTAGAAAGTCTATACACCAACGTGACAATAAATGAATCACTCAATATCATTTAAAATAAATTACAAACTGATGATACACTGCAAGAGAGAACAACGCTGTCAGTGGAGAGGGTGATGGATAATGACTACACAGAAACATTCAAACAACTGTATATAGGAAACCTATACACACGGGACATCACCTAGATTTTAAGTCTAATCATTATGTTACCACAAAACAAGGAATTATAAGAAGTTTGTATTTAAGAGCCGTAAATATTTGTAGTAATAATAAAGAATTCACCACAGAAATTAAGAATTAAAAACAACATTAAAAAGGACTTCCCATATAATGGTTATTTCGAGAAATAAATAAACTCAACGATCTCCAAAATTAAAAACAAACCAAGTGTAGCAAAGGCTTAAAATATTAATCCGTTGGGAGTTTAATTATTCCATATGTTCAAGGGATTTCAGAAAACATAAGACGCCTGCCAAACACTATAATATAAAAACAGTATTTTTATTGGGAAATACGATAAGGAGTTTTGTAACTAAAAAAAAAACCAGAAAATCCCTCAAATAATAAAAAATGTATTTACCAAATCCCGTGTGAGTGGTAAATCATATTTAGATGAAACGAAACGCGTTCTTCAAACTAGAGTAAATAAACATCTAAAAAGTACTCAATTAGGGGATATTAAAAAATCCGGTTTAGCGGATTATGCATGGTGAAATGATCACACGAATCAATGATCAGAAGCTAAACTTTTGCATAAGGAGTCGCAGTGACGCAAAAGAAAACAAGCGTGTTAGGATTAAAAAGGCGGGTGCTTCACACCTGACTACACACCAAGTAGAATAAGTAGTAGCCTATGGACTGGATTGTTTAACTTACACTTAAAAACGGTTGGAGATACTTACTAACCGAAACGTCGTATTTAAAATAAATAAAGACAATGGAACTCCGAAATTTTGTTTCTACGAGTTTCAAACAAAAAGTGTGTAATGTTAAAAATAAAAACTGAGCGATTCTTAAAAAATATACATCAATCAAGTCCTAGTATTTTAAAACCAATAAACAATTTATCAACTATCCAATATGTTTCTTCAAGTAGTGACCTTAGAAAATTTAAGAATGATGCTGCACATCGGGCGCCAGTACAGTCCAGTTTAGGTAAAGGCAATTTTTCGTGACTAGAATTGGGTAAATTGACGGTATTTTTAAATCGGTTACGGGGTTATTTTTCCGATAGCTTTGGTAACATATTTTTACCAAAGAAAAATAAAGAAAATACGAAACACGTTTTTTTTGTTATGAATGGTAACAAAGCAGCGACAACAAAGACATTATGAGGTCAAGGGAGGTTAGGTATAGAGTTCTCTCCAGAAAACTCAATTTGCTTAAAAAGCAACATTTTTATTTACAAATTTGTTATTTATTTAAGATCGTGGTTGATATCCTTATGATTTCAAATTTCAAATGAAAAATGGTTTTGGGTTTTAATTCACCAGCCAACAAAATTATCGGGATTACTCAAGTGTCGGCAATCCACAGCGGATAAGCTCTTCAGCTTTACATGAACAACGCATCCCAACTCGAAGGTAACCGCATCGATTTTAATAGTTTTTTTGCATACCTCTTCAATGGAATGAGAAGACTTACTCTTAGACTCTTAGAAAACTTCAACTTAGCGGTATAGGTTAGGTCATTAGTCCTTAATAACTCTTTTCTAGAGGTAGCTTTACTTTTTCTTTACACAATCATAAAAGTATACTATCTGTATCTGCGTAATATCTGAGATCTATCCAAAGTCGAGTATGTCAGCCCATTAGAGCCTGTTCAGCAGCTCTTTCTTGTTCGAGATTGATGCTCCAAGTGCTAGTGGGTGGTTTTATCCTTGAGTAGCCAGACTGTAGTAGGCCTTACATACTGCCACGAGGTGTCTCAATAATTCTTCTTCCTGCACCAAGGCTGGATATGTTATGTTATGTCCCTCTAGAATTTCTAACAGCAGTCTAACATATTTTTCTGACCGCCTGCGCCCTAGCAACCATCTAAGCTATGTCATGCTTGGTTGGTTGGCGAATTCTTTAGTACGTCCTCAACTGGTTACTGTTTCTTAGAAATTTGTTAGTGCACTCTGGGTACAATTGTTGAGTCGTCTTTGCACTTTCACTTGGCCATCCCCAGAGGTGGCACCAGGCAATCGGTTCCTGCTTCGATTGCCTTTTCATTGCCTGGTCTCTAGCGCCTCTGTGTTTTCTTTTGATAAGCTTCAGCAATCTTAAGTGGGCTAAGTGCTATCAGGTTGACCCAGCTGTTCGAGAAATATCTATCTAATAGATATCTATATTCGACTTGTTTTAACATGAAAGCTTCTTATCTTTTGAAAAGTTTAACTTTATAATATTTTGGTTTATTGGCGTCGGCTCTGAAAAGGTAAACAACTTTTTGCTGTATGGGGTCGGATCGTGTGCTGTTCAAAACACGAAATTGGAGTTTGGATTAAATTGGAAAAGGTTTAGAAAAGTACAATGCCTCGTACTGACTGAACAAATAATTCCATTTTCGTAAAAGTAAACCTAAGGGGAAAGAGCTGCAGAAAATTTAGGAAGCAAAAAGTTGCATTATATTGGAAATAAAAAAAGAGACGTACTATTTGCAACATATACAGGATGTATCCTTAGTAAGTACCCAAAATCGAGTAGTAATATTAAACGCCTCTGGGTATTCTTCCTTCGTGATGTCAGCAACCATAGATGCGGTAAGTGCCTTCAGCATGGCCTGGCTAATAAGCAAATTATACCTATGTAAAATATATCAGCGATTTATTTTAACCTGTTAAAGGACTCCAGATCTTTTGAGAAGTTTACCGTTGTAATATTTTGGTTTATTGGCTTCGACTCTTGAAAGGTAAACAACTTTTTGTGTTTGCTGTATGGGGTCGAAGCGCGTGCTGTTCAAAACGAGAAATTGGAGTTTTGATTAAATTGGAAAAAGATTTGAAAAGCACAATGCCTCCGTACTGACTTTAACAAATAATTCCATTTTCGTAAACGTAAGCTGCGGAAAATTTGAGCCGAAAATAGTTGTATTAACTTTAAAATCAGGAGATACATATCTACAGTTATACAAAATGATTTATCAGTAAATTAGTTAGTATAATTTAGTAAATAATATCAATTTGTTAAGGCCAGAAGGTTCATTAAGCCAGCTTTATATCAAATCGGAGTAAAAAAATTACATAAAACTGTAGTTTTAGGAATTAATTACTGTAGTAGTGATGGGGCCGTGACTCGTAGGTGCGACAAATAGGCCAGAGTGGGCCCGAGGTCTATCCCTTAACCCACTAATGCACAAATTTTTAATGTATATTTTTTTTATATTTGGCATGGTAGTACCTAACACCAAAAGCTAAATTTTCATTCGAGGATCTTCGATTTTGCGGCTTCAGAATCCAAGAAAAAAAAGTTAAGAAAAAAATGAATTTCCTGTTCTAAAAGATATTAAATTAATTTTGATGGATTTAGTTTACTACTTAATTTAAAAATGTAAAAAAATAACATCTATCACTTCAAAACAAAATGGCGGCTATATTAAAAAAAAAGTTTTTCTTCGATATTTTCTTTATTTTTTGTGCGATATTTATTTTTAATGCCTCACATTAAAGCTACGGACGAGGTCGTCAAACCCACTGAAAAAATAAAGTTTCCCAGCCCACAAAAAGATGGCAGTTATTATGTCAAAAATAAAAGAGACCATAACCTGTAGACCAAATAAAATTTCTACAAAAAATATTTTTGGATTTATCAAGAGTTTTGTAAAAATGTATAAAAAGTTACAATTTGACATTTATATTTTAAGATGGCGCACAGAGGAACGGCTTAGTACAATATCAGAGACATAGACCAAAAAATTTTCTTTATATTTTTAACATTAAATTCACACAATTATTTAGAAAGAAGTCCATTTATTATCATTTTATTGTAATTTTGGGTGATAGATATCTTTATGCGTTAAATTTTGGCTACAAATGTGTCTAATTACAAATTTTACTACTATTTAAATGAAATGCCAATAAAAAGTAAATATAAAAAAAATCTAGTATAAAATGTTGACTTTAGTAAATATTTTTGTTATATGATTGTCCAATACTGATTGATGGTTTTTGGAAATTTTTACATAAATAAGTCGTCTTTTTTATCAGAAATATTATAATAAAATGAACAAATTAGGTAAAAATATATCAACATCTAAGTTTTTGTATTTACAAAATTTGAGATTCGACAGGATTCGAGTAATCTCAATATAATTTTACGGAGTATTACGATCACGAAAATATAACATTTATCTGCTACGATCTGCTACCAAGATGGCTATGGAGTTAACAAAAGTTGAGTGTATGGACAAATCGTCATTTTTTGGCAGTTCATTATAAAAAGCGCATTCGAGTTATCAAAAAGTTTTACTAGTGCTTTTTAATTTGAAGATTTTTGTCGTAAGAAAATATTGAATACCTTATTTTATTGTTATCATAACAACGACAATTTTTATTTAGAAAACTGGAACCAACATGAATTTTATTAAAACAAATCGGGACTTATATCTAATATTAAAGGATGCCAATATAGGAAAAAAGTAAAAGAGCTTGCTAATATTGAATTTGAGGATAGAAAAGAAGATCAAAATTTTTTGCGCAAAATTATATAGTGGAACAAATCCTATAGAGTCGAGTCCCGGTTTGTGGAGGAAAATAAGAAATGGTTAGACCACCCATTTTGTACTATATGGAAGAAAAAATCTTTTTAAAATGTTTTTGTAACTTTTTTCCATTTTTAACTAGGTATATATTTTTTTCAACTTCAAAGCAATTTTTTTTTATTTTAGAAATTTTACAATTTTTTTTTCAGAAAATTATCTTAAAATAGATATAGTTGTCAAATGGTGCAAACCTTAACGCGGGCACTGTATTATAAAGGGTGTCCCAATTGCCGTGCTATGGTCCACTATTGCTATCTCGAACTATAAGAACTACAAGGTTGGTCAAATGAGATAAAATGTATAGTTTTTGGGGGATATTAAAAATCTGGTTTCACATTAAGAAAAAATATATTTTGTACCGAGCTATGGGGGTTTTTGGAAAAATTGCTCAAAACCATTTTATCACATATCTCAAAAAGTGTAATTTTTACAAAAAATTTGTAAGGAACATTTTTTTTTGTATTTTTAATTTTTTTTATTTTACCAACTTTGTAGTCCTTATACTTACCAAGATAGCCATAGTGGCATACTTGATTTTTTAATGCTTATTTGCCTCTGTAATTTATTTTGAAAATGGTTAGCAAATCAGATGTATATTTTTAGCTGCTTAAATACAAAAATAAATTTTAGCTCACACATATACTATACTATAGTAGTGTGAGCTATGGTGATCCTAATTTTTTCGAGAAAAAAAAAGTTGCTCCGATTTCAAATTTTTTTATATATCTTTGCGTTTCAGATGATTTTGAAACTTTTTTGTTGCGCCGTCTGTCTGTCTGTTGTCTGTCTGTCTGTCTGTCTGTCTGTAACGACCAACGCGCATAACTCAAAAACCGCTTGGCCGATTTTGATGAAATTTGGTACCTAGGCTGGGTCTTGGGTCGAGATGATCCGATTTAAAAATTAACAAAATCCACCGAACACAAACCAAATAAAAGGGTGGGGGTAGATTTCAAAAATTAGAGTTTATGTGAAAATATGGCGTGTGTGATATCAAACGAAAGGTAATTGAGTCCGGAGTTTAACAAAATACATTTTAGTTTTTGTTTTTTTAAGGGTGGGGGTAGATTTAAAAAATTTGAGTTTAAGTCAAAACATGGCTTGTGTGGTATTAAACAAAAGGTAATTTAGTCTGGAGTTGAATAAAATATATTTCAGTTTTTAGTTATATTAGCTCACACGTACACTATAACTATAGCACCTAGTGTGAGCCTAGGGGCCCATATATTGGCAGAGTATTTTTAATAGCTTATAGCTAAATTTGCCAGCCATCTTAATTGTTTATGAAATGTCGGAAGTGACAATTTTTTAATGTTGAAATACCTAGTGGCTTTTTCAAAAAAGACTAAAATTATGAAAATTCTACAAAAATATTTGAGTAAATAGCAATTGTCAAAGACTCATTTTTGTTGAACACCCTGTCTAGTTTTTTACTGTTTTTTAACAAAATATATGTTTTTATAATAAAATTGAAAGCTCCTTCTTTCCAAAAAATTCAAGACGAAAGATTTAGATGACATTGAAGCAAAGTAAATGCATATAAAAAAAAATAGATTTTTGTAAAACGCACTACATTTTTGGGTCGCCCTGTATATGGTTTAAATCATGTACAGTAACTATTTTTTTATGTACTTAAGACGTTGCTCTTTGTACAATATAACTGTGTAAAAAACTAATTTCTAGCTTTTCTAGATTAAAAGTTTCAAGTAAAAAACCTCATGTCCCTCTGTTCCCATAAGGTCGTTCCACTGTGTGGCGGCCGAAGTTCAGATATAAAAGTTAGTTTTTCGTTCTTGTTTGACACAACTAGTGCTGCGGTGTAACATATCAATTTATACTGAATAAGGATCGCCGATATTAAACATTTCAAAAGAATGACTATTATTAAGATGGCGGCGTCCAAAATATTTAAAAAAAACAGTATCTTTTTGATTTGGTAAATTTTTTTACTTAGATATATATAGTTTTATATTACTCTTAATTAGTCTTAAATTATAATGTACAAAAAAAATATAATTTATTTACCTTTTAAAGATGGCGGCCGAAAAAGTAAAGAAAGAACATTTTGGTTTTTTTTTCGAAATTTAACATATGGTAACTGTTTTGAAATTTTTAAAATATCTGTGTTTTGTTTAGCGAGATGTCTAGTTTTTTTGTTGAATTTCAAAAAAAAAATGCTCCTATACCTTTTTGGCCGCCATCTTTAAAAAAATATATAAAAAAATCTTGGGTGCGCTGAGCACCTTCAACCTTCAAGGTGTTTTGGCTGCCAATGCATATGTATATTCGATCTTCTCCGCGATTCCTGACCTCCTTTAGGGTTGCCGCCATTATTATAGCATATACTTCTACTTAAAAAGCTGTAGCCTGCTCTCCCAGTAAGTTTATGGCTCTTTTCGTTGTTTTTACGTATTTTGCCTCTCCTTATGTTTGCCTTGTTGATAGTTTGGATCCATTAGTGTAGCAAACTAAAACGCTCTTTTCAAACATTGTATACCTCTTCGCTCTGTCACGTAAACTTTGTATTGCTTCTCGAACCTCCAAGGCCTCTGCTGCCATCACTGATGTGAGGGGGCTTTATCTAATTATCAGCTCTTCTATGGCTAGATGCCTAGTTGTTTCTCCTCTCCCCCTCCATTGACCTGTTTCCATTAGACATAATTAGGTCGTCATCGCCTTCTTCTTGATTTAATTACTGTAGTATTTGAACTAATTACTGGCTGGCTCGCTCGGTCAGTATGTCATAAAATATAAAAACAAACAAATTTCCTTAAACTTTTTTTGGTAAAATTTTTGAGACTTTGTTTTTTAATATACTTTTATTAAAATAACTGTAGAAAATTTGGGGCAGAATCGTTTTTTAATCGTGGTTTTTAAAGCGCTAAAACACCGCTTGTTAAAAATACTACTTTAACCACTAGTTATATAAATTGCTATATAGTCGCTTTGTAAATTGTAAAGAAATGCCTTAAAGCAGTCAATATTTACTCAAATTTTTCTGTTTACTTAGGAAATATTCTGTACAAAAAAGTTTGAAGAGAGAAATGATTTGCTGCTTGACATTTGTCAACAAAACTTTAATATCGTTGGTAAATGAAAAAAGGATAACAGGAAAAATATTTGAAAAGATAAAAAATAGATTATTTGTTAGAAACTTTTTGTGCAGTTGAAACTTTTTTACGTTATGTTTGTCCAACGCCTTATTTCACAAATTAAGTAGTAAAATTAATTTAATGTTTTCCTTAAATCAGTAATAATGTAATGCCGAACCAACCGAATCAAATCTCTAGCAATAGGCCTCTTAAAATTTTTATACATATGTTTTTTTTTTGATTTTAGTATTCTAAAAGAATACGAATACGTCATGTAGAAAACTTGAATGCTTTAAAAAAATAGTTTTTGGCTTGATTCTCTATATTTTACTCCTTTCGTAATTTATAAAGAGTGTTCCAATAAGAATTTCCGGAAGTTTTCTAAAAATAAAAAACAGTTTATTTAACCAATTTGTTTTATTTTTGTGTACGGTAAATCTACAGCTCTGTAAAATTATTTGTGAAAAATAATATCAGCCAAATGAACGCTTTGTTTCTTGGGTAATAATTCTTTTATCCAAATTTTGAATAACGTTTAAACACAATGTTTAACATATACGCTTTTCAACCAGTGGCGGATCCAGTATGTGCGCTAATATTAAACTAAAATATCATATCCACTAAACACTTGGACATTTAAAAATATTTTACATATACTTAGTTATATCCCTTTAAGAAAATAAAACTTGTATTGCAAATAAGTAACTATTAAAAAAAAGAGTAAAATCAGTGTTTTTGATCAAAAAACCTGACATCCCAACTTTTGATCCCCCACAGAATCAACGTAAAAATATTTAAAATACATTTTTGTGTTAAGGGGATTACGTACTACAAAAATACTAAAAATAAAAAAAAAACCCGCGATATACGAGCAACGACTTTGTATGGTTTTCAAAAGAATGACTCCTTAAGATTTCAATTTTGATAGCCGTTATGCTTAGTTTTCGTTATCTGTGTTAATGATAACCACAAAATCATAGCAGTCGTACAAGAGTTTCTGAAAAGTCTTAAAAGTCACTGGCCATTTCTTAAATTATATCACTGTTGCCCTTCTTGATTTTATTTCTGTATTATATTTTTCTATTAAAATAAAAGGATGAAAGTAATTATTGAATCGGTACTTGATCGCCTAAAGCTCGCAGAGCCCGCTAACGAACTAATCCTAAAATTAAACTAAACATTTGTTCAAAACTACAAAAGAGAATTGGTGAAAATCATAGACAAATTTATTCGTTAACTGTACAAAATAACGATTACCGGACTTCGTTATGTTTATTAAAGATAAAGGAATGGTAAGTTAGTACTGCGCATCCGCAGTAACAACCATAAAAGTATCGAAATATCAAATAAGCGTTTCAAAATATATAGTGTGAAAAGAAAATCCAAAGTTCCTTCACAATAATTTTAATTATTTAAATTTTCAGGCTATAATTCCCAACTAGTTTCGAACATACAAAGGTTCATCTTTAGGGGACAATAAAGATGGAAAAACCTAACAATAAAGAGAATATTTGTAGCAGATATTACATACATAAAAGTTAGGGTAGACTTACCATAAAATGAAGATCACATACAAATGCCGGACACCAATAATTTCTCAACATTACAAAACATTGAACAATAAAAATATTTGTAAAAGGGACCTCAAAACTACTTAAATCTAACACTAAATTAATAAAATTACAACATTACTGGTTAAAAATTAGTTATCTTTTTGTAGGGGGGGGCACAGATTTGGTTGGTTGACCGGTAGGTAAAACGCATATAATAAAGGGATGGGGAAATTCAAAATTTAATATGTTGTTCAGCAAGTTGGTGAAGTTACGGTTGTCAAAAAACCAAAAAAAAAAAAAAATATCAAAACCGATTTTTCTACTTAAATAAATTAACAACATGGGCAGCTTCCTTATAGTGGTTTAAGACCGGGTCATTTAGGCTTGTCAAGTTTATTTCAGTCTCCAACTTCGCAATCTCAATGTTCTCAAGAGCATTGAGTTTTAGTCCTTTTTTGTTGTTATGTAAAATTTGGAAGTTGTTTTTAATGTTGAAAGAATGTTGTTTATCTTTTAGGTGAGTTCCAAACGCTGAACGGTTGTCATTAGGAGAATTTTGGCTATTAAGGTGTTCTTGTATGCGTGTTTTGAAATTTATCCCTGTTTGCCCTACGTATTGAGCATTGCAATCATTGCAAGAAAGTTTGTATACAAGATTCTTTTCTAAGGGTTCTCGGTTATCTTTGTTTTTTGAAAAAAGAGACTCTTAAGAACATTCGCTGCTCGTATGGAGACAGAACCTAAAAAAGTTAAAGAAATGCATCTTGGAGGTTGCCAGGGCGGGATTTGTGACAGATTATTACTTACTAAATTATGCATTATTTTTCTGTATTTTTTGTTAATTAAGTTATCTATAATATGTTTTTTATAACCGTTGTTATAGGCAATTTGATATATAATATTTCTCACTTAATAAATTCTAATGGACGAAGTGGAATTGAAAAAAGTCTATGAATAAAAACATGAAACGCTGCCATTTTTTGACAGGCGAAATGGTTTGAATCTGCAGGTATTACGTGGTCCGTTTGAGTAGGTTTTCGATATATAGAATAAACTAGAGAGTTATTTTCTCTGGTTATGGTAATGTCTAAAAAATTAAGTTTTTGATTGTCTTCAATTTCCATAGTGAATTTGATGTTATTGTTTAAAGAATTGAGAAAAGCAAGAAATTCTGTCAATTCCGCTCTGTCACCCGTCCAAATAACAAATGTGTCGTCAACATATCTTCGCCAAAGGCGAACTTTATCTATGAGTGGGTGACCACTATTAAAGATATAGTTTTTTTCCAAAAAACCCATAAAAATCTCTACGAGGAGAGGAGAAAGACTACTGCCCATGGGAAGGCCTTCAGTCATCTTGTAAAACTTGTTGTTAAACTTAAAAAAATCCAAATTTAAACATTTGTGTATTAAAGTAGAAATACACAATTTTTCTTTATCCGAGAATTTGTTACAAGAATCTAGAAGGTCTTTTACAATATTGATAACTTCCAATCTAGGAACACTAGGAAAAAGATTAACAATGTCAAATGAAACAAGCAGAAAGTTGTCTGGTAAACTAATATTGTCAATACTTTTAATTAGTTCTGAAGTATTTTTTATACTGCATTGATTTTCAAAATTAAGATGTTCTTTAAAAAATTTATTAAGCCATTTAGCTAAATAGTATGCTGATGCTTGGACAAAACTGACCACTGGCCTAATAGGCATTGTTGCTTTATAAATTTTCACCATTCCATAAAGTAGTGGGCATAGTGGGTTCATAGGTATTTGTGGTTTATTATATTTTAGAGACTCAAATTCTTTTCCAAATGAGTTGATAGTTCTTTTTAAGTCGTTTGTATATGCTAAATTAGGATCTCTTTTAATTTTAATAAAGGATGTATTATTACTTATGAATTCTTCAACTTTGGAAATATAGTTAGTTCTTTTAATGATTACCAAACAACCTCCCTTGTCTGCCTTACCAAGTACTAAGTCCTCATCATTCTATGTAATATCTGCTACAAATATTCTCTTTATTGTTAGGTTTTTCCATCTTTATTGTCCCCTGAAGATGAACCTTTGTATGTTCGAAACTAGTTGGGAATTATAGCTTGAAAATTTAAATAATTAAAATTATTGTGAAACCATTTCGCCTGTCAAAAAATGGCAGCGTTTCATGCTTTTATTCATAGACTTTTTTCAATTCCACTTCGTCCATTAGAATTTATTAAGGAGAGAAATATTATATATCAAATTGCCTATAACAACGGTTATAAAAAACATATTATAGATAACTTAATTAACAAAAAATACAGAAAAATAATGCATAATTTAGTAAGTAATAATCTGTCACAAATCCCGCCCTGGCAACCTCCAAGATGCATTTCGTTAACTTTTTTAGGTTCTGTCTCCATACGAGCAGCGAATGTTCTTAAGAGTCTTGAAGATAACATTAGAATAACTTTTAAGCCTTTTACTTCAATCTCATCTCTTTTCTCAAAAAACAAAGATAACCGAGAACCCTTAGAAAAGAATGGTGTATACAAACTTTCTTGTAATGATTGCAATGCTCAATACGTAGGGCAAACAGGGAGAAATTTCAAAACACGCATACAAGAACACCTTAATAGCCAAAAATCTCCTAATGACAACCGTTCAGCGTTTGGAACTCACCTAAAAGATAAACAACATTCTTTCAACATTAAAAACAACTTCCAAATTTTACATAACAACAAAAAAGGACTAAAACTCAATGCTCTTGAGAACATTGAGATTGCGAAGTTGGAGACTGAAATAAACTTGACAAGCCTAAATGACCCGGTCTTAAACCACTATAAGGAAGCTGCCCATGTTTTTAACTTATTTAAGTAGAAAAATCGGTTTTGATATTTTTTTTTTTTTGGTTTTTTGACAACCGTAACTTGCTGAACAACATATTAAATTTTGAATTTCCCCATCCCTTTATTATGTGCGTTTGACCTACCGGTCAACCAACCAAATCTGCGCTCATGCATAAACAAACAAAACAAAATCTACATAACCCTACAAAAAGATAACTAATTTTTAACCAGTAATGTTGTAATTTTATTAATTTAGTGTTAGATTTAAGTAGTTTTGAGGTCCCTTTTACAAATATTTTTATTGTTCAATGTTTTGTAATGTTGAGAAATTATTGGTGTCCGGCATTTGTATGTGATCTTCGCTTTATGGTAAGTCTACCCTAACTTTTATGTATGTAATATCTGCTACAAATATTCTCTTTATTGTTAGGTTTTTCCATCTTTATTGTCCCCTGAAGATGAACTTTTGTATGTTCGAAACTAGTTGGGAATTATAGCCTGAAAATTTAAATAATTAAAATTATTGTGAAGGAACTTTGGATTTTCTTTTCACACTATGAATAGAAACCTTCACCCTGGAGAACTACAAAACCTTTTCAAAATATACTTAATAGAGACATTTTGGATCGCGTATTTTACACTTCGTTATTGTTATTTTTATTACTGCGTCTGCACATTAGCAATTTGTCGCTCCTCTGTTACTATTTATGATAACGACGTCGGATACTTACGAAGGACTCTCTTTTATGTTACCGTTATTGTTTAAAATAAGTTTGTATCGTTTTTTTCAAATATAGTCGATTTTTTTGCTAAAATTCGGTGGTGTGTTAAAAAAAGTTGAAGTTAGTTAAACTACTAACTTGACATTTGAGGTATGCTTTTTTTTAAGGTTCTATGTGTGTGTATTTGGGTTTTACGGCCTGGATCGAGCCAACTGGCCAGCATCTTTAATGTTCTAAAATCTCTCTTTATTTATCCTGTGGGAGCTGTCAAATTAATTGTTATTTCAACGAATCCAAAAAAAACTAATATCTCAATTTAGTTAACTTTATTAATTTGACGTTAATTTCCACGGAAACAGTTTTCTTGTGCCAAAGATTTTCGAAATAGAAAAAAATAAAGCTACTTCTTATAACTCAAGCAACACAGTATAGCTTACGATTTGACATTACAACCTTGTTTTGATTTACTGCTTCTTAAACCCCTCATTAACTTTTTCATTGGGGTTTCTATCCCTGCGCGAAAATTACACAAAAGATTTTACTTAACGATAGTAAGAGTGCTAATGGCGCTATGGCGTGCAAGACATTTTTAAGACTCCCCCAAAGCTGGTGTTTAGCGATTACCTGTGTTTATGAAAATTCCAATCTGATTTTGTTTTAATAACGGCTTTTTTGGCTTTCTCCATCATTAAGCAATAATGGGGTACAGCTATTCAAAGCTGCCCTCTTTATACCATGGTTTAACATTTGAAACACTAGAACTAATAAATAGTTTGTTCCACTTAGAATTCTTCAATCCATCTTTGGACATATGCCTACCCCAATATCTTCCACTCTTCTCTGTCTGTCGCGCCGCGTTCATTCATCTAGTTCCCGTGTTTTTCTTTCGTTCGCTTATCTCATTTGGGGTCTTCCCCTTCTTCTTTTATTTTCCCAAGGTCCCGAGTTTACAATACATTTGTTCCATCGATCGTCCTTCTGTCTGATATTATAACCGGCAAATTTCCATTTTAATTTTGTTACTTCTCCTCTGACATCCCTTAGTTTTGTTTCATTTTCTATCTGTTAGCTTTACATGTAACATTTGTCTTTCCATTGATCTTTGGGCTTTTGTTATCTTATCCATGTTTGATTTTGTAAGTGTCCAGGTCTGGGATCCATATGTAAGTAAAGGAAGAATACATTGGTTTTACACTTTCGTTTTGAGGCACTGAGGATATTTTTTATTTTTTAATATGCAGCTTGATTTATCGAATGCTGCCCAGCCCAATCTTACTCGTCTCTTGATTTCAGCTATTTGGTTTTCTTTTTTTAGGTTAATATTCCTCTACTTGTTCTATTTTCTTTTGGTTTAGTTCATACTTAAGCCTATATTTTTAGCTACTGTATCCAGTTCTTCCAGCATTTTTATCAGTTCTTCTTTCCTGTCTGTTCAAGTATTGTCCGTTTACTGTGATGCCTATAGGGTTTGTTAGTTACTATAAAACAGATTTTTTTTTATAGAAGAGGTCAGAAATAGTGAGCCAGGCCACCCTGAAAGCGCTCAGTGCGTTTAAAATTGATGATGCCTTGGCGGTAGAATGCGCAGAGGCGCTCGAGACCCTAAGCGATGACAAATGGGTGACGCTGCTCTGGATTTATGAGCATACAGGTAACGCAATGAGAAGACGGATAAACTCGCGCCGATCAGAGAAGGAACCTACGATGTAGGCGCGCAACGACTTCTGGGCCCTGAACGATGTGATAGTTTCCATCACATGCTTTGGCCAATGACAAGCTTTAAATTAGCTCCGAGCCGTCACGTGCTATGCGAAAAGACTTGCATTGCGCAAGCTTCTCCTACGATCCGAACGAAAAACGTTCAGTCGGTACGGGGCAGGAAAACGCGTAAAATTCACTAACTTTGAAGAGCGGGCGACTATGCCATTGGTCGAGACAAGTCACTTCGCACGAACACACGACCGCTTAGAGTTTGCTACTGCTCAAAGCGTGTAATGTGGATGGTCACATCATCCCATGACCCAGAATAGCTACCCTGGGCGTGACCAAAAGACACAGACCGGATTCAATAACTGGACTTAGGATAATCCAATAACCTCCCGGAAAGCAGGAATAGGTTGTAGACAGCCCAAAGAAGACGGACACAGAACTACGCTGGAGTGCTGATAGGTATTCTAATACTGGCCATAATCGGTTGATAAAGCACAAAGCACATATAGAACTCGAAAACAAATTGCCCAGCAGAATGTAAGGCCTACTTAAGGAAAGCTACCTGGACTGAATGGAAGTCCAGAGCATTTTACTACTCTGCTGGTATAGTATCTTCATTTAGCGAAAATCATCTTTAATGGAATAACATTGCTATGTGGTATAGTCAAAATTATCAGAGTTAATTTTTACAGTTGCCATTTTTAGACTGATTCTTTAAATCATCGTTATAAGATTTTGCTAATTTCTAACCAATAACTGCCAATTTGAAAATTTTCTTCTGCAGACCTATAAATGAACGCATTCTACAATCCGGCAAAAAATTAAGTTTAGGTTTAAATAAATTGGTGATCAGTAAAATAAAGCAGGAAATTAGAACAGCTGTTAACATACGCTTTTAGAAGAAATTTCAAAAAGTTAGGACAAATTGGGATTCTAAAGCAATTTTGAGGCCTGCTTTTGTAATATCTAAATATTAAGTAATTGATTGGCGATTAGGGACAACACTAAAACTGACATTGCTGTCAAAACAACTGCACCAATTAAACTGTTAATTTTAATCGGTAATGGCGGCATCATCGTCACAAGAATAATAAACCCGGGCGTTTGTATTGAGCTATGTAGAGCCATAGAGCTGAAATTGAAACGACCCCGTCATTATAAAGCGGGTCAACCCAACATTAATTATGCAGAGGTTCCGAAATGCGTCTCTTGTTAGCTTAAAAATTAATCAATCAATATAATTTAACCGGGAGACTTATAACTATACAGGGTGTCTCATACGTAATGGTTCAAAGCGAAACTGTTGAGTATTTGAGTAAAAATATTGAGATTTTAGTCAGAAGTTGAGAATCTAAATCTAGCTTAACAAAAAACTCAATTACTTACGAAGGTATTAAAATATTTAATTATTTGTCACACCAAAGTAAATGCCAAAATGATTATCAAAAATTTCGTAAATTTATTAAGGAATTCCTAATTAAAAAGGCATACATACTACAATCTTGTAGAATTTTATGCGTAAAGTTTAGTTCCATTATACAAAATAAAATAAAATTGTCAAGACCTGGATATTTTGTGAGGTCCCAAATGGTTTTGTTTATCTTTGTTCTTTATCTTGGAAATTTTACATAGATATATATTTTAACTATTTTATAATATTTTAGCCTACTGCAATCCTTAAAATTTTATTTTTTATTAATTTTACCCTTACTGTAATATTTTTAAAATTTTAAAAGTTTCTATACAGGTTGACCCATAACTTAGGGGTCATAGGCCAAAAGGGGATAGAGGCGGTTATGTCTGAGAAAAAAGATCCTATAATGCATGGGTTAAACCTCTTTCTATACAGAGCATCAAAGTTGGCGATTTTTTAAACTTTTTGATAACCTTTTAAAAAAATGCAGTAAAAATATAAAATTGAGTAGTCGTGTATTAGAAAAAAAGCAAAAAATTGAAGTAAAAATAATTTTTTTAAAAATTAGTCTGTCAACTTTTTTTAGAAAAAACTATTTTTTTGGTATAAATATGAGACATAGTAATAGAATATTACTGATAGAATAAGTAAGCACAAAATAATTAAAAAAAAAAAAATATTATTTTTTATACATTTTTGGAGGTTATTTTGACAGCTTGTATCTTCTCAACCTGGAATTTTATCCAAAAAAGAATACCACATTTTTAAATTACAATTAGCTGACTATTCAGCTGGCTGTGACAGATTTTATTTTTTTTCTAAAACCCTTTTCCCCCACTGCTCTAACTTTAAAAATCCTATATCTTAAAAACAGATATGTGTTATCCTATGTTATATAAACTTTTTTCTCGAAAATAACCTCTTCTATCACTTGCTGCACTATGGCCCCTAAGTTATGGGACACCCTGTATATTTTGTTTTTAATATTTGGTTTGGTTCTTACTTGCTAAAACTTTATTATTTTTGGTTATTTGTTGTTATATTTTATATTATTTTAATATGTTTTTAATAATGTTGTACTTAATACTTAATTTAAAAAAAACAATTATTTTATTATTAACCATCATATCATAACTAAATTATTATTAAATATCATAACAAAATGTTTTGCTAAGTTTGTATGGAAAACTAGACTAATAAGTGTAGAGATTAAGAATTGCTTTGTCAATGGTTTTTGTTAAAATTTCGACAATAAAGCATTTTCAAATTGAAATTGAAAATATTTTACTAAGGGAAGAACCAAGATGTGGTATTTTTGGACCACTAAAATGCAAAAAAAAACATAGTGATTTAAAATCCCTGTTTCTAAGAGTATCAAATCCTAAAAGCTCCATATGGTAGAAATTTAAAAATGTATATTTTAGAAGCTGTACATTTTATTAGGGGATTTTTGGCCCGCGAATTTCTGACGTGGTTATCGTTATTCTGAGTAGACGCAGTGGCGACCTGACGCGTCGAGACCATTTGTGATTGACATTTGCAACTAACCGAAACTTGAATCTCGTTTTAACTTTATATTATGATTAAAATATTTTCGAATACTTTTCTAAATAATTTGGCATGATGGCAAGTATAAAGTAGTGTAGGTTAAATGATCACAAAAAAATTGAGGTTTTTTTAACACAAAATTAAAGCTTAATTATAGCTTCTTAACGTTAAATTTTAAAAAGTATACTTTTCCTTGACTGGCTTAAAACACTCTAATATTCTCGTTTTTTAATAAAGCTTTAAACAACTTACAAAGTAGCTCATGTTACGTCGTCCAGACCCTCTTATAACAGCTACTGGCTGAAAGTTAGTTACACTCTTAACTTTTTTTGAACCGCTAGAAAATGTTCGAACTTTTCAACTTTTTTTGCCATCCCAATTTGACGCTGACAGCCTAGTCCTGCGATATTAATCACTTTCCATCGAAAAAAAATATATGATCCTAATTGATGGGTTTTAAGAAAGCTTGAAAAGATTTTGAGAAGTTTTTAAGATAACTTAATATTTTTCAAATTTAAGTGTCTTAAAAAAGGATTTTTCCTCAAAATTATCATAATTAAATCTAATAAGTCTTACAGACCGAAAGCCAGCATAGGGTAAGCCTTCCCCCTGCGTGGGAATTTTCAAAACGTATATGTTTTAAATTTTAACTTTAAAACTTTATTTAGCAAGAATATGCTACAATTTTATCAGTGGTAAAGTAAATTAAACTATAATCTAATTATTAACTATGTAAATATTTATAGCCTAAGTAATATATATAATATATACAAACTGTATTGAAAATAAATATTTTTTAAAACTAGTTTTTTAATTTAAATAAACATCGTCTTTGTATCTTGTATAATATGAATGGTAATTTGAATTTTGGAGGACAAAATCTTTTGATTTATTTTGGTAGTAGAAAATGAAACTATTTACATTAAGTAAAATTAATTTTTTTAAGACTAGTGTTATTTTTATGTATTAATCTGCTTTGAGAATTATCCTTATTGCTCTATTAATATATATATTTGAAGTTTATCTATAATAATTTTATTCGCTGTATATAATATAGCTGAGCAGTAAGAAAAATGTGGTAATATTGTATTGTAAACACACTTTTTAGAAAAAAATTATAAATAATAACCAATCCTTCCTAAATAACCAATTTTATTGAATTTTTTTATATAATATCTACAATTATACCAAGATATTTAAACAAATTTAAAATTTCTTATTATTTATAATGATTGCAAAATTTGTTAAGTTACCTTTTGTATTTAAAATCATAGATTTTGTTTTGTTTACATTTAATTTTTTTTTTTTGCGTTTAGCCAATGTACTACATTTTTTAATTCTGAATTTATCTCGATAGTTTGTTTTTCTAATGAAGTTCCTCTTATATAAAGTAATGCTCCAAACATATGCATCGTACAATTTTTTAAAATGGTTTGTTTGTTGTTTGATTTTTTCGACGATAGTGAGTTCAAAATTTTGGTTCGATGTGTCCTGTTTCATAAATAATTTCTAAACCATTCTAAGACCTTATTTTCTAGATTTAGACCAAATTAATAAATATATATATTTTTTTTAATAACCTTTCCATGTCAATAGTTTTAAATCCTCTTTCAAAATCTAAAAAAAGCCCTACTACTACTACACTACTAAAAATACTACTACTTCTGAAATAATTTTTCTCAAAACTTCTGTTCCATGTTTCTATAACTTATGGTACTGCAATTTCTGTAGAATATTTTTGCCTAAATCCTGTTTGTTGTACTAAAATTTGGATACGCCACCGTAGCTAAACCGAGTGCTTTACCGACTTTTAAAGTACATTTTTTTGAAGCACTTGTCCAAACCGACAACAGATCAAAGTTATTCTAAAATCGTTTGATGTCTAGGATACATGGGCCGATGTGCGGGCCTTTTAGTTAAATCCTAAATTTGGGACTTATATCTGAATTTTCTTATAAGAAAACTAAGCAAAAGGTAACATCCGTTGGCTGTGACCTCAAAATGAGCCAAATTTAATTCTGCTGAGGCGAGGTATATCGACTAAACGTTAAAAGCAAAAAATCGGACAGGTAATTTGGCAAGTAAATGCAGCCCCGTCGAATTAAGTAAATAATTTATTGGATACTTAACGCGAGCTGATGCTGATGCTCGCCTGCCCTTAACTCAAGAGCTTTGTGAGTTTGACTTAGATATAAGGTCGCATAATTTCGGCTCTAGGGTTTATTAGGTAAAAAATATACAGGGTGTTTCAATTTAATTCCTTAATCCAAAAATCATAAGTACAAGGCAGAGAACGAGAGAGAGAAAGAAAGAGAGATAGAGAGAGAGAGAAACGGCGTGCATCTCATAAAATAGCGCCTAGCCTGGCTATTGGTGACTATATTTCAAATTGTATACCTTATATCTCGGACATCCTAAAGAGGGAGGACTGGTTAAAAAACAGGACCAAGTTTTCAAATAACGATAGCTTCTGGTATACCGACGGATCCAAAATGCTATCAGGCGTTGGATCTGGAGACGTTAATATCCAAGAAAAAAACGAGATTAAACATACTCTCGACCAATTGGCAACTATATTTCAGGCCGAGCGCGTAGCCATTCAACTGTCTGCCCGGTGGATTACTGACCGCCAATGGACCAACAGGATAATAAAAATCTTCTTCGACAGTCAAGCAGCCTTAAGAGCTCATCGAGAACCGTCAGGAGCTGCAGGTATTCGCTGAATGCGCTTGGTAGGGCATTCTGGGCACGAGGAAAAAGAGGGCGCAGACCAAGCAGCGAGGAAAGCGGCATCTGCCGAATTTTTCGGCCCCGAACCTGCCCTGGGGATATCAATGCTGCTAAATCAACCATATTAAAATGGATGGTGAATAGCTTCCAACAATACTGGATAAATATACCAGAACTAGGTCACTCTAAAAAGTTAATTAAAGGACCTTGTAGAAACAGAGCCAGGAATATCGTTGGACTTACCACAGAGGAGATACGTATAGTGACTGGTCTTTTTACAGGGCGCTGTCGACTGGGAGTACCCATAATAGAAGAAACCGAATGTAGACTCTGTATGGAGGATGAGGAAGAATACGTCAGTACACTTTCGGTAAACCTCAGATTGACTGAAAGAAGATCTGAACTGTGTCTTACCCAAATTGATAGCCGGTTTATTTGGAGAATCAGGCATACAGTGGTAAGAAACTACTCATAAGTAAGCCACAATGGACCCACTGGTGATCGCAGTGGAACGTCTGCAAAGTCCACTCACATATGAATGACTTGCTACTTATCTATGCAAGAATTGAAGTGGAAGAGGCTGTACTCGTTTAACCTGAATGCTCCTAGAATGTATTGAATTGAGAACTTTTACCACCGGTATCAGGCAAAGCTGCATAGTGTTATAGGGCTTCTGCTTACCTTGACTTCGTAGATTTGTTTGTTTATTTATATCCCTTTTGTTTTAAATCTTGCCACAGGCTTGTTCAACTACTTCCCAATGAGCTAAAGACTAATCTGAAGCATCATCTAGTGGGTTTTTATATCCTAGCGTATTAGTCGCAGCTTGCTGCTTAGCAGGCTTCCGGAATTTTAGGTTTTTTTCAGTTGATTATATTAAACATTTATTATTCACTTGCGGTAAGTATCCCAAATCCAGAAAATTCTCACATGTATAGAAAAATCTACAAAAAAACTACAGAATACAGTCACCAAGTTCACGACTGGATCAAAAATTACCACCAGCAAGAATGAGAATCACATACAGATCACAATTAATAAAATTCCTATATGCATACTATACTCAAATCAGGCAAAATATTTTGGTGTAACACTTTACCATTCATTAAAAGTTACTGCTTTATAAAAAAAATTAAAAAAAAGGGTTGTACTGAAGAGAGTAACATACAGGTATTTCAAAAAAAAGTACTAAAAACATTTTGAATGCACCTAGGTAGTGACCTTCAGTAGCGTGTCGTGGATAAAAGGGCGGGGGGTACCATTTGTTTTTGCGTTAAATTTAGTTTTTCTATTTTTTTCTCAAAGGACGGCAGGGGCGCCAAGCGCAAAGGGGCGGGGGGGGGGGGTTTCTCTAAAATCAGTAAATCGCAACTGCGCCACCGAAAAGTTAACAAAAAACTTAACGAAGTCGGTTCTTGGAACCGTGGAAGGGCACTGTATATGTGTACAAAACTTGGTAGAGTCACGATTGTTTAGAAATCCTAAATTTTTGCCTGGTCTAACAGTGTGTTTGACAAATTAAAAAAAAAGTTAAGTGAGGGATCGATCCGTTGGGATAAAAAGTCTCAGTATAAAAACTCCCTGTTTATTTCTTTACCCTTTAGTGGGTGTGTCATAAAATTTGCCAAATACTTCTCGTATGCCCTTTAGGGATCGTCTGGCCATGAAAATATATTATTGGCCATAGCATACTAGGATTATAGGCCTGATTCAAGAAGTTATTCATTTTTGAACGCCGCACACGGGTATTGGAGCCTAAAAGCTGGCCATATATGCTTTTTGTGAAATTATGAAGATTAAAAAACAAAATGCTTACTTATATAGCTAAATGTATAGCGCATCATGTAGCAACCTTTATTTTTCACTCGACTCCCGCATTGTTTTTGAGCATTAGTTGAAACTCTGCGGTCGATTGGCACGCTCGCATTTTCAATGTTTCTGTTTTTGTGTTCTCACATTTTTTATTATAATTATGTGTTTTAAAACTGTATATGAAATATTTGTGATAGGTTCGTCAAAACCGGGTATGTACTTGCATTTAGAACAATTTTCAGTGAAATCAACTTAAAATTTTAGTATTTACAGTCAGAAATCAAATCACATAAAAAAAAATAAATTTAGCTGTTTTAAAAACAAACCTTAAGAATTTTACTTAATTTCTAAGCTTTGCTATGCTTTAAATTATATACAGAATTGAAGAAGGAAACCTACAAAACATTTAATAAAAAAGTAGCCGTGGAATACCGCGGTTGAATTTTTAAAAAAATTTTTAGTAGCTAGTGTTAAGAAAAAAATACCGAACAAAAATTATGGATGTTATTTTTCTTTGCGTCCCGTCTGACGTCAAATTATTATCTCGGAAAGAAATTTACAATATAGCGGACGGTTCACAAGAGCAAAATTTTAATAAAAAGTTTATTTATATGGAGGAAACTGTTCTCAGTAGGTTCTGTAAAGATGGACATGAACGAAAATCTTGGAAACAGAAACAATCATTAATAAAGCATCATCTTAAGTCCAGATGGCAAGCGACATATAAAAAGAAAGACATATTTGATCAAAAAAACAGTGATTGGCTCAAAGGAATGACTTAATTACCATAAAGAAACATAATAGTACATTATATACCAACAGCTGCGTAGCGTGCCCGAAAGGGCGGGGGGGGGGGGGGGCGACAGCTAAAAAGGGCGCTTCTGAAAATTGATAAAAAATCTTGTGGCAAAAACAAACAAAAAGGTCAAAAAGGCGCATCTCTCACAAATCTTGCGACCAAAAAAAAAAAAGGTCATCATGTGTGAGGGGGCGGCCGATAAGTCACAAGGGCGCCTCTTACGAATCTGGCAACCAAAACAAAAAAAAAACAAAAAAAAAGGTCTTCATGTCGTTAGTTTCCTTTGGCACCCACTCAATTGGCCATTACCGGCCCGACTTAATAAAGCTGAGGGCGCTTCGGCCACCTATGGGGCGCCACTACCCTCGGGGATGGGGGGGGGGGCGACGAACCCCCCGCCCCCCCACGCTACGTCGCTGTATACCAAGGCATAAAAGTGGCACTTTTATCCCGAATCAAAAATTTGTAGCCCGACCGAATTAAGGGTTACAATACATCAAGGGATAAAAATACACTTTTGTCACGAGGTTTATACGCTATTTTTTGCACTTTTAGTTTATTTCCGAGTTTTTTAAAATTTTTATGTTATTTTAGGTTTTTTTGTTTTTTTTTGGGGTTTTTACCGAGGGCTGGCTTGGCATTTCCTTTTGGTGTACAGGTTAGAGAAAATACCAGGAAATACTTGGAAAGTACTGGGAGTCGGTCAGTAAGTCGTACTTGCCAAGCATACCGGTTTTCAAATATTATTTAAATTATGTTTGTGAATTACGTTCTTGTGGTTTGTGATGGTAACTAGGTCTATCGATTATGTGTTTCTACTACTTTTCAAATTTGACAATGGGAAAACTGTTTTAAAGAACCCTGATAATGATTTTAAATGAATCGAAACGTCGGTAATTTACCAAAAAGTTTTTCTGAAAAACCTGACCCCTACCCAACCAATTTTCACACTATTGAACTGAAGGGTCACTAGCCAAATCATATGTACTGGGAAATACCAGGTATGTCCTTTTAGTGTAAAAAATCGGCGATCGAGCCACCCCTCGGTTTTCACTGTTTGTGTTCACTATTTACTCTTGTCGTGTCACTTTCATCCCGATTTTTAGTTTATTTATCACTTTTCATTTTTAAAATAAAAAGCGAGACCCTAATCCCCTAATCCCTAAAAATCGGGTTTAAAATAAAAATCTTTATATGCCAAAAGTGTTGAAAAGTTATTACTGCCTGCTGAACCATCAACAGCTAATTTGCATTTAAAAATTGACGAAACCAATAATGTGCAACAAATTATTTGTTTCTTTTATTTTAGTTTTATTTATGATTTGTGACAAAATAAATAATATGACATTAAATTTTTAATTATTCACACCTATAGGTAAGGGCGGATCCAAGATGTCCGAGGGGGGGGGACGGTGTTAGCAAGGAGGCAGTAAAAGTCAAAAATGTTTTCTCTGTCGTTTTTAATTTAAATAAGTCTGAACTGTAAAGATAAAAAACAAATGAAAATAAAAAAAAATACAAAAAAAATATTAGCTTTATGTGAGGAAGCGGGGCCGGGGCCCTTATGAACCCCCTCTGTCCATTGGCCCATTTCGAGGCAAAAAATATTTTTGCCCAACTTTAAGAGTCGGATACCCCCATGTGCGCCGGATCTTAACCTATGTATCATCATGTTTATTACAGTTTAAATGTGACCTGTCGTTTTTAATTAAGCCTCTTAATCGACGACTGTTGTTAATGGAAAAAGAATAATCGGTTACATTGTGATTACCAACCACTGTGCTATAGTGATTTATTTTCCATAATAATGTAAAAAGATTAACCTTATCTTCCTCTCTCTCCCAGGAGTCGGTATGTTAGTTTTCCTTAACACTACTACTAACAATGATTTTTCCCGATTACATTATTATTTAAAAGTTTAAGGCTCCCAGTACCCGTAGGCTAAGAATTAGCATCCGTGGAGCGCAGCGATCTGATAGCCCCCTGGTGCGTGCTAACTTACTTTATCGATTGGAATATTTTCTAAAAGTTTTTTATCTTACTTGTCGGCAGTAAAAAAAACAGAAGCTTGATATGTGGCTTTAACAACATTTCAAAATTATGGTTCTTGGGCTAAATAATAATTGGATTTAAGTAGTTCCTCTTATTAGTCTGGTTGCGAAACAGCTATTTTTTTTTCGGAAATGAATGAACAAGATTTTTTTTTATTGATTTTGTTAGTCAAGGTGCTCCATATTTAGAACCCGAGTGATGAGACTCTAAAACACTTGGGCATTTTAAAAATCGAAGATGGGGGCAATTTTAAAAAAATTAGAGAAAAAAATATCAAAACCAACCATAGGTGTGTGGCACATTATTTTAGTCGGCTTTTAGTCGGCATTATTTTTTTTCTGGGGGTATCCCAATGGAGGGGGAGGGATGATTTTATGAAAAAAATCGATTTGTTAACATAGACAAGCGATATTCAGATCCTAGGGTTTTTGGGTCTGCTGAATCCAGATCTGCAGGGTGGAGGGGAATTTCTGGTAAAACTGTTTATGTGGAGACTTAACGAACAAACTCTAATCAAATTTCTTTGCAGATTTTGTCAGCTTTGCTCAACCCTATTATGAAACTTACCAATGACTTTTGGATGTCAGCCACCATTTCGAAATATTCAAGATGGCGACCCTAGGCAAAAATTCAGAAAAGAAGCATATGAATGATACCTTAATTATGGGGTTCTTGGGTCCGCTGAATCCCAATCTGTTGTTAAAAACATTTTTAGTAATCTGGTCAAGTGGGGGGGATATTTATGGAGTAAACAGTAAAACTGTTCATGTGGAGATTTAACGAACAACTAATCTGTCAAAATCTGCAAAATAACTTGATTAAACTTTTGTTAAGTCTCTGCTAAACAATTTTATTCTAATATCATATATTCCCCGAACCGAACCCCCCCCCCCCGCTTCTTTAAATTATCCGACATTTTTTTTTACTGAAGATTTATATTCTCCGGACCAAAAATCATCACCCATATAATCAGCCTCTACTTTAGGGTACCCCTAGAAAAAAAAAGTCCTGAATTTCTCCAGCAGCCAAAAACCGTCTAAAATAATGTTCCACCACACACATATATTTTGTTTTTATATTGTTTGCTTCAATTTTTCATTTAAAAATGGCCGCCTTCTTGGATTTTTCAAAATGCCCAAGGGTGCCAGAGTGGCATCACTCGGATTCTTAATATAAAGCATCTCGGCTAACAATATAAATAATTTCCACCTTTTTTGTATTCCTCCAGTTTACGGATTCTTGACACGGATAAGAGTGAGAATGAGCATCTTCCCACGTCACGACCAATAGAGATGCGGAAATCAAGTGAGATCGCTTGCGCAGTTTGACTTTCACCCGATTTTGAGGGAGTACTCCTCAAAACAAAGACGTTTGTTCAAACATGGTATCTCAAGGAAAACATTACACAATGGAAATTCAAATTTACCTTTCGTCCTGAGATACAGATTCTATTTATACCTGATACGGTACCCCAGAAACTGTTGAATCTGACCTTCTTTTCATTAAAGATGAATACGGAAACATAATAAAAGATTTAAACGGTGAAATTGCTAGGGAAAATTTCTTATACCATTAATTTCCACCTTTTTTTGTTTTCTTCCAGACAATTATATCCCTTAAATAAAGACGCTTGTTCACTTTATGGCATCTTATAGAAAAGATTACACATTTATGGATATTCAAGAAATTAATAAAATAAATTAGCTGTACAGCTAGGGTAAGAAAGTTAAGCTTTCTTCCTGAGATACAGATTCTTTTTATACCCGATAAGGTACCCCAGAAAATGTTGAATTTGACCTTCGTTTCATTAAACATGAATACGAAAACATATAAAAGATTTAAACGGTGAAATTGCTACGGGAAATTTCTCATACCATTGTTTTCCTCCAGAAAATTATTTCTTAAAATAAAAACGTTTGTTCAATTTATGGTATATTAAGCAAAACATTGCGCATTTATGGATATTCAAGAAATTAATAAATAAAATGACTGTGTGCACTTAGGGTAAAAAAGTTACCCATTCTTCCTGAGATACAGATTCTTTTTATACTTGATAAGGCACCTCGGAAAATGTTGAATCTGACCTTCTTTGCATTAAATATGAATACAGAAACATAATAAAAGATTTAAACGTTGAAATTGCTACGGGAAATAACTGGCCAGTTTTATTCAAAACTAATAATCGTCTGGAATGCAAATGCGATGGATATACGGGGAAACTTTTCTACATTTTAACTGTCAGTTGAATGACTAAATGAAAACTGAAAATCCCTGCACGGGAAATGAGAAAATGTGCAGTCACGTACGGGAGCCTCGAATAGGAAACTTACTTTTATTAATTGTTTTTATATTATTAATTGTTATTTGTGTTAATCTCTTTTTTCGTTAGCACTACAACTCTTTGTAAGTTTTGGCCTCTTCCTTGATCAATTTCCTGTTATCTCTAATAGCTCTCTTTCAGTTTCTTTTTTTACCACTAGATCAGTTTTCTTTTTTGCAGATTTTGACAGCTTTGCTCAAGTCTATTATAAAACTTATCAATGACTTTTAGGCATCAGGCACCATTCTGAAATATTCAAGATGGCGACCGTGGGCAAAAACTCAGAAATAGTGCAGGCGCTTGTAGGTAGCTGAGTATGCAAAATATGAGGACCGCAGTTTGACAATGGATTCTAGCTGACAAAAGGTCACAGATTAACAATCTGGATGGTGACAAGCCCGGTTTTGGTCCAATCTTTTTGATCCCCCCTTCTCCCTTATAGTCGTGTTTAAATTTCTGAAAATTTAACTAATTTGGCGACTTAAAGCCACAATGACAGAGAAATTAATCAAAAATGTGTAAAATCCAAGCTAGGTATAAAATTTTATTAGTTTGTTAAATGTTAGCTGCAAAAACCCTCAAAAACCCCCAAAACCTGAGATTTTGAGGTTTTCTTCAAACTTTCTCAAAAACTAAGCTTCTTAGGAAAAAATATGTAATTACCTTTATTATAGACAATAAAATTTGCTTTTAAACGATGTATTATTCAGTGGAGTACGACCAATGACAAACTCTTCAGCTGCGTCCGTTTATTGAGGTGATGTAAAAACAGCAACATGTTTATTACATGATTTACCCGATTTTCTTGAAAACTAAGCTCTTTTTTAAAAATTGTATCCTCTAGGCAATTGTACACAAATAAATTTCCTTTAAAATTGTGTATAACAACGTAAGATTATTTTTATTTAATATAATTTAGGGTTATCCGTAGATTACATCAATTTTGAAAAATCACAAAACTTACCAATTTTTTTACAAGTTTTGTCCGTTTTTCTCAAAAACTAAGCTTCTTGGGAAAAATATTTTACACTTTGTTGTAGAAAATTAAATTGTCTTTTTACTACTGTGTTAGCTAGTGCGGTCGGACTAATAACAAACTTTCCAGCTGCGACCGTTTATTGAGAAAATGTAAAAAAAAATAGAAAACCACATATTTGTCACATGTTTTACCCGATTTTCTTAAAAATCAAGCCTTCTATCTATTGTAGGCAATGAAAATTTCTTTTAAATGCTGTATTACACAGTACGATGTAGCTTTAAATTAAAACTTAACAGGCGTCCGTAAATAAAATCAACTTTTAAATCACCAAATTAATTTTTTTACAGGTGTTATCCAATTTCCTCAGAAACTAAGCCCAACTGGAAAAAATTTGTTCTAAACTTTATTGAAGAAAACAAAACTCCCTTTTTATCGATATACAAGTCAGTAAGGTTTGGTTAATGACAAACACTGCAGCGACGTTCATATATAAGGGTCATATAAAACAAAAAAAAATAAAAACATTTTTGTCACATGTAGAAATATACTTCCCAACTGATTTGTAGAAAATAAAATTTCCTTCTAAATGATGTATAACTTGGTAAGATTAATTTTTATTTTAAAATTTCAGGGGCGTCCGTATATAAAATAAATTTTTAAAAATTACCAAATGAAGCATACACTATAGCCGCCATCAGTGGCGACGCGTGAGCTTTAAAAGTGGCGGTTTTGCAAAGTGGGGAACAAGACAATTTTTAAAAAATCCGGTAAATGGTTCAAATCGTCAGCATCGGAAATAGTCCACTTTGAGTCACCACCAAATGTCAAACAAGGAAAACCAAATAATTTGTTTTTTACACTGCACCCACAAATCCGTTTAAAACGCTTATAAACATCGCGAGAGAATTTTCTTATATAGTTTTTTCCGCGACTTTTTCCTCCACAGGTACGTTATTTCTAAATCTGGTAAGGGAATTAACATCCTTGAATTACGTAACGCAAAAATTCAGGATTTTTGACCCCCTACCCCCCTCGTAACGCATTTTCAAGAAAAAACACATTAAAAATCTTTGAGTATAATGCCCTTGAGCGTTACGTAATTTAAGGATAGGCCCTAAAGGACGACCATTTTATTTGATTTTTAACTTTTTGTTAAAAAAAATGTAAACTTTTTGTTAAAAAAAAGGTAAACTTTTAAAATCCCGGAGAGTAATGGTTATATCCTCGGTAGTTTTCATGTTTTATTAAAGTTTTTTGTACCTACCACACACCGCACTTATAAAACTAATTATTACAAATTCTTTTGCTTTGGCAAACACTAAAATATAATATTCATTCATAAAAGTACCGTAATGACGTAAATTATGTCAACACTCAACTAGGTACAAACTTGCAGTTCTTAAAATAAATAAATTGGTAAATCTTTTTTTTAAGTCTCAAGGTTTTATAAAATGCACTAAAAATTAAAAAATAATTTTCTAACATTCTAATATTATCATAATAATAAAAGCGATGGCCGACTGATGGAAATTTTGACGATGTTAGCACGATAAGATATCCGTATCAATTAAATATCACTATTTGCAAGAATCAATCTAGCAGAAAAATGCAGAGGTATAACCCACCCAACCCGACCCAAGATACCCCAGCATTTTTCTGACATAGGTATGGCAATGGCATAACATTGCGGCACATCAAACATACCTTGATGACCTGCTATGTTAATATTCTTTAAGTGTTTAGATCACAAATTTAGATTAACTTATGCTTTGATTTGCGGCCATCGCTGTTATTATTATGATAATATTAGAATGTTAGAAAATTATTTTTTAATTTTTAGTGCATTTTATAAAAGCTTGTGACTTAAAATTTTTTTTTTACCAATTTACTTTCTACTTTTTACTCTCAGCTATCTACTCTATTAAATGAAAATATTTGTTCAATAACAGAACAGAAGAGTTTATTCTAGATTATAATGAAATCGCTGATCGTGAGTTGTTTGGAAACTCATTTTTCTATTGGCGGAAGGAGAGGGTGGGGGTAGAGGTAGAAATCTATTTTTTGTTTGGGCTGTATTGCCATCGGACCTTTATGCATATACCAAATTTTATAAAAGTCATTTGAAGTGAAGTGTGTCAAAAACGCATTTTTTATGGAAGGGGGTGGGGAGTAGGGGTGGAAGGACTTTTTTTTCATTATTGTTGTATTGTCATCGGACCACTATATGTATACCAAATTTCATCCAAATCGGATAATGGGAAGTGTGTCAAAAACGCATTTTTCTATAGATGGGGGTGGGGGTAGGAGTGGTAGGATTTTTTCAATGTTGTATTGTCATCGGACCACTATATGTATACCAAATTTCATCCAAATCGGATAATGGGAAGGGTGTCAAAAACGCATTTTCTATGGAAGGGGGTGGGGGTAGGGGTGGGAGGATATTTTTTTTTAATTGTTGTATTGTCATCGGACCACTATGTGAATACCAAATTTCATCCAAATCGGATAATGGGAAGTGTGTCAAAAACTTATTTTTCTATGAAAGGGGGTGGGGGTAGGGGTGGGAGGATATTTTTTTCTAATACTGTATTGTCATCGGATCACTATATGTATACCAAATATCATTAAAATCGGATAACGGGGTGTGTGTCAAAAACAAAATTTTTTATGGAAGGGGGTGGGGGTAGGGGTGGATGGATATTTTTTTCTTATTGTTGTGTTATCATCGGACCACTATGTGTATACCAAATTTTATCCAAATCGGATAACGGGAAGTGTGTCAAAAACACATTTTTCTATAGAAGGGGTGGGGGTAAGGGTGGAAGGATATTTTTTCTTAATGTTGTATTGTCATGGGACCACTATGTGTGTGCCAAATTTCATCCAAATCGGATAATGGGAAGTGTGTCAAAAACGCTTCACAAGATTTGATCGATAGTTAGATAGTTAGATAGTTAGACAGAACATCTGAAGCTAAATAAAAGCTTGTAAAAAGCTTGTAAAAACGGGGCACTACCCCGATTTTCTAAAATTTTGTATAGCTGAGACGTCAGTTGAATAGTTCTATCTTTTTTAATGTGTGGTACAAATGTTGTAGGCATGTGCCTACTTAATTAGTGAGAAAAAAAAGAACAAAATAATTCTGTACTAAAAAGATATATTACTCTACTCAAAATTAGCCGGTGCTGCAGCCCCGCAGCCCTTATTGAATAACCGCCACTGGCCGCCATCTGCATTGATAGTCTTTGCACCCGTCGTACCTCCCTCCCCTCCCTCCCATCCCCCCTCCGCAAAAAGAAAGTTGAAACTCCCTCCGAAGAAAGATGCTCTAGCACATTGGCTGTAAGTTTAGATAAACATTGCCATGATCCCCTTTTATTTTAAAATGTGTGTTAAATAACTTGGCCATACTTGGTTGTTAATTATTTTTACGGATAACATCATTGCGTACCTGACACTTTTTACATGATATGTTTTTGTATAAACAAATGTGTTTTAAAAAAGAACAAACTTTTAAATCCAAAAAGTACCTAAGTGTTCCATAACTAAGCTTTTTACCGAGATTTTTACACGGTTGTCAAAACTTCAAAACTTCTCCAAAGAGAAAGCGAGACAGCGAAAAACCAAGCCAGAGCAAAAACGTTGGAGCTGTCTGGCCTAATGAATGCTTTAACACAGGATTAGGTTTTAACTGTAGTTTCCCTATTCACCAGAAGGGGTAGCGGGCGCGACGTTATTCAATTTTACTTTGTTCGGGATAAACAATAACTAAAATTAATGTTGAACTTTACCCCCGCTCGTTTCTGGCGTGATGTTAGAGACTACTACTGTACGAGAGGGCGATATAATTGAATATTCATGTTGAAAGTTTTTCCGAGGCAAAAATTAGATTACGGATAAACTAGCTGTGTGAGAGAAAGAGACTCAGGGTCTCTGTTTTAATCTTTAATTAAGTAAAATGGCCCTTTATGAATACGAAATGACGGAAAAGTGGAGACGAACGCTGTTTTGGACATTAAGCTGACCATGGCGGGGGTTCGAGATATACATATATCATTAATTGCCATTTGGACATCAATAGTTCTAGCTTTATCAGAATTTAAGAAGATAATTAGATAAGAGACAAGATGTATCTGGTTTTTTAATCGTCTGATACTCCAGTTTTGACACAACTCTCCTACAAGATTGATTTTATTAGGCACATCTAAAGAGCTTTAATTAGCATAACTCTGCTAATAGTTTACAAAAACGCAAAAAAAATTAAATAAATAAATTATTTAAGTGATTCTTGAGGAACCTGCAATTTTTTGAGGGCTGAAGCAATCATGGAATTAGTTTTTTTATGTTAGCGTTCCTTTCAGTTAAGTTCTCTCTAATAATTTTCTCCTGCATACATCTCATTCTTTTTAGAATATCTTATCTTGAAATGTGTTTTTCTTTTTAGTTCTTGTTTTTAATTTCACTGTCTTGTACACTGTAATTATTTTTATTCCGTTCTATTTTTCCATCGTCGTGGAGTTACTACAAAACTAAAAATATGCTTTGCTTCCTCTGAACTGTCTTTTACACTTCTAAAGCAACGATAGTGTGTTTATCCAGCGAATCTCAGGTAATCTAAGTTAGAACAAATTAGTTGTTAAGTTAGTACGTTTTCAGTTTTAAGAATAGGCTTTGCATTCTGCGTGCTAGGTATTAAATTTTGTTTTTGATTTTTCAAGGCGTACTTTAATTTCCTTAGGGTATTGATTACTACAAGCAACTGCTGTTTCCAGACAAGTGTATATTCTACTTGTTCGATGAGCTCGAGTTTGACACTTTTTTGTTAATTCCTATTTTGTATCTTCTTTGAAAATTTCGCATAAGTCTATTTCTGTGAATTACGTTTTCTTTGGTGCATTAGATGAGATTCAAGGTTTTCCTCTAAAATCCCGGCGCCATCAGCGTATCTAGGAAAAACTATAAAAACTTTATTTATTTTTATTCTTTCACTATCTTTCTTTAACAGCTTGTTTCATTTAAGGCGGTCCAATTAACACAACTCCACAAGAAAAACCTCGAGATCCTTGCCGATTTTTATGATTTTTGATACCTACATTTATTCAACTCAAGAGGATAAAGAATCCCAAATTTTAAAATTATCTGAGCAGTATTATATTTTCCTCAAACATGTACTAAAATAAATTGAGATAACTTCTTGAGTATTACTTAAACCAGGGTAGTGATATATGGCTTGCTTGAAAATTTTTTAAAATACAACAAATTGATTGATTGATCCTTATTGGATGGAAAGTTCCAGTCTAAAAAAAAACAAAAAAAACAAATTTAAAATAAAAAAATAATTTGTTATTCCTAAAAATTACACCATGTGATGCCTCATTAAACAAGAATTTTAAAGTCCTTTCAAACAAGTTATATTTCGGTACCCTGGCACAAGTAGTTCTCGAGTTTAGTAGATACATGTTTAAGCTAAATTGCCAGTTTTTAATTTTTTTAAATAATTTTGAAAAAAATACTGATTAGATAATATTTAAATTTGGGTTTTTTCGTCCCCTTGACCGGTAGAATAAATGTAGACACTAAAAATCATTAAAATCGGAAAGAAGGTCGGTCAATCCTCCTTTTTTTCGTTGATTTTATATAAACTGATTCACTGGAAAAAATTCCACACAGGAATTTTTTCACTCCGAATCCAGGACGGATCTCGATGTTTTTTTGTTTGTAGGGTTGTGTGGAACTCCTTCTCTAAAAAAAGGCGATAAAAAAAGATAGCTAAGTAATAAAGATAAATGGAGTTTCTATAGTTTTTCCAAGATACGCTGATGGCACCGTGCTTTTGCTTTGACTATATTCGCACTGCACTGTTTTGTCACTTGGATACAAGTCTAAATAATCAAAAAAAAAAACTTCGACAGTAACTCTATATCAAAATAAGCTAAAAAAAAATAAGAAACTAATTACAGGAACATATAAAATACATTTTTCGGTAGTAATTAAGCTTAAATTATTTTATATTTTATACCCAAATTCAACGTAAAAATACAGTAAATTACTTTATTTTGTGTAAATATTCTATAAAACATTTACTGCTTTCGAGAAAAGCACGGAGTGGCTCGATCGCCGATGTTTGTACACCAAAATGAAATACCCACGGTATTTCCTGACGTCTTTCCTGGTATTTCCTCAAATTTTAATTTCCCAAGAATGTCTCGGTATTTCCTAGTATATTTCCCAGTACTTCCCAAGTATTTCCTGGTATTTCCACTAACCTGTAAACCAAAAGGAAATACCGAGCCACCCCTCGGGGAAAAGCTACTTTTTACTAACTTTTTCTAGTTATTAAACTCGATTTTCCACAAATTTCCGTTCGCAGAATTTTTTTCAACTCATCAATGCAATGCAATGCACAGGCATGTATGCTACACGACAAGCAAACGCGTTTCCTACTTGTTCTTTCTCCCGTATTCATAAGCACCAGCGGTTTGCAGAAAACAACGTCTTTTGAGAATTTAAAAAGGCACATCCCATAAGCGATAATGGAAAGTAATAGAGATAAATACAAAAGTCTTATAGAACACAGAATATTAGGAACATATTAGATGCAAAATGCACGATAATGTAGTATATGCAATTAATATATATGGATTTTATCTAGAGTAGGCAACGTCTATCCGCCTATATTATATGCACGCCACTGGTGCGTGTGTGTGTGTGTGTGTATGACTGTCCGTAACACGATACCTCCTAAACCGCTTAACCGATTTTCATAAAATTTTTAGGTAAAATAGTGTATAATGCTGTAAAGAGCTGATTGATTTTTGACAGTTTAAAAATTGAAAATATGGTAATTCCTTAACGGAGCATCGCATCAATATGCGGTTTTCGGAATATAGTTTGTTTCAATAATTTATAGTGTTTCTAAAAACATCGATGGAGCTTCCGTTTCAGAGATATTTACAAAAGCTCTTTCCAAGGCTGATATACTGTAGAGTTCACTTGGAGTGGATGGATCGATTTATTTTCATTGATTTTTGACCCCGGAATCGAATTCGGCGTAAAAAATACGTAGGAATATCATGGTCTTACATATCTTGAATTTCTTTTTGTCTTGTGTAGTTGTATAAATGCCACATACTAGCTTAAAGCCAATGAAGGCTTGCAGGCACTAGGGCCGGATGGTGCTTTTTCTATTTATACTTTAGCTGCTGCCGGATTTCTTGTCGGCAAAAAACATCGAGATGGCTGCCTGCCTGACTGAATAGGTCCCTAATTAAAGTATAAGAGGAATAATTAATGCTACTCTTCAATGCTAATTGTGAATACAAAATTTATAAGTGTTTTTTTGCAAAAAAGTTTTTATAAAAATCGTGTCTTTTCTTGCATTTAAAAAATATAATTCTGTCGTCCCTAAAAAGAAAGACGCAAGAGGAAATTTGACATTTTGAGAAAAACGAGTTTAAAGTTTTGTACTTTTTATTGTCTTGTAATTTTAAAATAAAAAGTGATCCGGTTTTAGTTTTTTTTAGATTTTACTTTAAATTGGTAAGGAAATTTAATTAAATCAAGTTATCTCATTTCAAATGTGTATTTTCACTGAAAACACCGCTAAATACGGCGTTTCTGTTAGTATGGCTATATTCCCATTCGATACTAGCGGAATAGCCGTGATGTGAGGGTTTTAACTCTAATTTTTAAGTTTTTTTTCTATTATTCAGACAGTTTTTCGATATTTTTTTGTCAATTTAAGAAGGTAATAGCAGTGCTCTAAAACAGCGTATTTTTTATTCGACTTTTTAGGTCAATTTATTATATGAATCCATTTTATTAGTATATGATCGAAATTTGGGGGATTCAACGACCCTCTAGGCAGAAGAGCAAAAGAGACCCACCTTTGCGACACCAGAATTTTCAGAGAAATGTAAAAGTGAAAACCGAATCTCGATACATCATGCAGGTTTCGAGCTACTGGGGGTCTTTCAAAAGTTTGCATTTTGGGTTTGTTGATTGGGGGCCTTTAACTTTTTTATTGATAAATTTTGATTTTGATCTAAATTGGCTTTTATAGAGGATTCCGAATAGAATCCAACTGCCAAATAGAATTTTATCTGTCACTTTTAGTTTTTGAGATATAACATATACTTGGTATCCAACTCTGAATTTATTTTTTTTAAGATAATCTTAAAAACAAATGGCACAGGTACCTAGTCTTCCTTTAGGCCTTACTTAAGTGTATAAACGTTTAATTCCCTAGTTAGTCAAAAATACTTTTAAGACAGTAAATCAAGAAATTAATCAAAATTAAAAAGGTAATAATACAATAAAAATTTTAAATTAAACTATTGAATGTAATACGTCTAATTAAATCTGTACGCTTATTTTAAAAATCGAATAAAATATGGTGACAGATAAAATACTGTGTAACAGTTGGATTTTTAATAAAAAAATTATTTAATAAAAATAACTTCTCTTGAAATTTGAGTATCGCAAAATATGATCAGTTTTTTTTATCTGTTCTGAAAGTACCTTATTGTCTCGAGCACCTTAGCTCAAGACCTGAACCGCGCAAAATTTAACAGCTCAAATTATAAGACATTTAGATAAATTCCTTTCAAAGACGTGTCTTTTTCGCAAACCATGGTTTTTTCAGTTCAAAATTAGCAGACGTTTGGCATATATCAAATGCATTAAACGTTACTGTTAGATTAATATTAACGGAGATAGATTAAGTAAAATATGGTGAATTCAATCAAATCACCCGGTACGTGACATATGTCAACTTTTTTGACATTTTTAAAATATCTGTGTTTTTTTTACCGAGATGTCTTGTTTTGTCCACTTTTTTTTTAAATTTCAAAAAAATAAACAAAAATGTTTTTTTTTACTTTTTCGGCCGCCATCTTTAAAAAATAAATAAATAATATTTTTTTTGTACATCATGACTAACTAATTAAGAGTAATATAAAACTACATATCTTGGTAAAAAAAATTACCAAACCAAGAAGATAATGTTGTTTTTATATTTTGAACGCCGCCATCTTGATTAATAAAAGACATGTCATTCATGATGAAATATTGAAAATCGGCTACTCCTATTTAGTATAAATCGATATATTACACGGCAATACTAGTTGTATCAAACAAGAACAAAAAAATAACTTTTTTATATGAACTTCGGCCGCCATCTTAAAATGTTAAATGTCAAATTGTAAATTTTTATAAATTTTTACAAAACTTGGCTTACTATTAGCTTGTCTAACGAACTGTCACGATCAGCTGTTTTTCGATCCAAGATGGTCGCCATAGGACAAACAAAGCGTTTTCCCATAAGCCGCAATGTTAACAAAAACGTAATTTTAAAAAAAAGTGAAACGATTTAATTTACAACAAAGATGCTGTTTTAAGTATTGAACCTTTGTACACATGGGAAAAATGCGTTTTTCTTAAAAAAAATCAATTGAAGCCAGTAAATCTCAAATAAAAGGGACCATGTTTTGTTCAAAAGTCAGGTTATGTTTTTATTTACTTTTGTTTTTTTTTTTACTTTTTCCAGTTTTTTACTCAGTTTGAATCATTATTATTAGTTTCTGTGCTGTTATGAATTGTGGCAGTTGGGGAGAGCTTGATAATGTTAGTTTTGATGGAATGCCAAGTATTTTGACCTTAAAAAATCATCTTGATTTAAATGAACTAGGTATCAGCTCAAAGAAGGGAAAAGAAAATGGATAAGTGCTCTATTACCTGACTTAACAGAGGATAAATTGAAATATTCGAAAGTTTTTTGTCAGGTTTGTTTTGAATAAATGTGTAACTGCCATTTTGGCAACATTTTCTATTGGGATCTTTTTTTGTGCTTGAGTGGACCTTTTGCAGAAGTGTAACATAGAATTGTGCTAAACTGTAAGAAATATTTCACTATGATTTTTTTACTATTCTAGGCAAGCAACTTTCAAAACTAGAATACAGCAATGATCATGACTGGGTCTCTCCTGAATGGATTATTGTTTCAAAACGGTTGAAAAATGTTTAAAATGATGGTTGAAAAAAGGGTCCAGAGAAGAAAGAAAAGGAAAACAATATGAGGTTAAAGTGTGAATAATGAGCTGAACCAAAGTTGTACACCATCCTACAGAACTCTTAAATAAACTTTGGGTAGTGTAGCGTCCTGTATAGTGTCGAGTGAAGTCCTGTATCATCAAAGTTTCTTTTTCTTTAATAAATATTTATTTTACAGACCTCAAAACAGTTTAGAATAAACTGGTGAATTTGACAATCTCCCTAACTCAAACCTCTTTTGATCTTAAACTATTTTGGTGCAAATTTTCCTTTGTTTCCATGCTTTTTGACACCTAAAACTTGTACACTGTAAAATTTGTATAGTATCTGACTGGACCTACTACAAGTCCTGTTGTGAAAATATCTACGGTACTGTTCTGAGCTTATTACCAAAAAAAATTTTTATGGCATCATTAATAATAGATGGAAAAAAAGTCATCTTTGTTGACTTTGATGACCACAAGAAAAACAAATAAGTTCTCTCAGATATTTTTTTCAATTTCTCTCAAAAAAACTTGGGTTCCAATACTCCTAATGGGTCATATGCTGTTACGCCCAATTGTAGAGTAGAGTATATATTTATTGCATTAACTTTTAGATACATAATTGAGCAAATATTGTTACAAAAAACAGTAATAAAAGTAATAGTAATAGTAGTAATACAACAGCGAATATTGTACTGTTGTAAAATTTGAACAGTACTTACTGTTGTGAGCTGATGAACCTTAGGTTTGACCGTACTGAAGCCCTATGTATTATAGTTCATGGAAAATCATATGGTGATGTACGGTGTGTGAGGCCAATGACAAGGAAAAACTGTATTTTAATTTTGCAAGTTTTTTTTAATATAATGTTTACTTATATTTTTTTAAATAAACATATTTTGTTAAGTACTTATTAGAAGTTTGCTTGACCAACCTCGGTTGGAACTCATATGTGCATATTGATCTATTGGACTAACCTACCTATAAGTGCCTCTTTTTCATGTCACTAATGGAGGGTTAAAACAATTAAACTTTGTCTAAACCTAAAAATCATAGTGAAATATTTTTCACAGTTTAACGCTATAGAAGGCCTATTACTTAGCAAAAGGTTTAGTCAAGTACAACAAAAGATCCTAATAGAAAACCTGAATCTGATGAGAAAAGTTTAGTCTATTTCAATTTCGTCTCTGTTAAGTGAGCCTTGAAGTGAGCTCTTTGAATAGAACTACTTTCCCCTACCTTGGGCTGATAGTTCATTGATTCATTGGTCAAAAAACTTCAAAAACCTTTGGGGGCCCGATACCTTTGGGGGGCCCCCAGAGGTCTCATGATGTTGTACTTTATGCTATTTTTTCTGTTTATTCATGAAATATATGGAAAATATCTAAAAAAATATTTGGTTTGGGGGGGGTCCGGGACTCTAGCCCCCCGCCCCCTTGGTGCGCCCATGTAATAATTCAAAATAAGTGAAAAAACTAGAAAAAAAGTTTAAAAAAACAAAATAAACAAAAACAACCTACTTTTTTTGAAGAAAACATGGTCCCTTTTATGTCAGATTTTCTCGCTTTAGTTTAATATTTATAAGAAAAACGCATTTTTCCCATATGCACAAAGGATCTGTTCTTAAAACTGATTAATTTTTGAGACTAAAGCTCTTGTCGTTTTTGTAAAATTTACGTTTTTGTTAACATTACGGCTTATGGGAAATCGGTTTGTTTGTCCTATGGAAGACATCTTGGATTTGATCATATGTTTTGTTAGACAGCCCTATTGATAAAATCCATTTTTTTTTGTACAAATTTAATTTGGTCTACAGGTTATAAAGGTCTCTTTTATTTTTGACATATTAAGCGCCATCTTTGTGTCGGCTGGGAAACTTATAACTTTTTTTCGTTAGGTTTAAAGAACTTGTCAGTGGCTTTAATATGAGGTATTAAAAATAAATATCGCGCAAAAATTAAAGAAAATATCGAAGAAAAACGATTCTTATAAAATATAGCCGCCATTTTGTTTTAAAGTGACAGGTGTAATTTTTTTTTACATTTTTGAATTAAGTAGGTCCCGCTAAAAGTAAATTTATCAAAATTACTTTAATTTGTTTTAAAACAGGGAATTCCTTTTTTTTTCTTAACTTTGGCAGCCGCCATCTTGGATTCCGATGCCGCAAATCAGGGAATCCTCGATTGAAAATTTAGCTTTTGATGTTAGCTACTACCATACCAAATATAAAACAATGTACCCTTTTTGCAGTTTTTTATTGAAATACCCTACAAATTTACTCTACTATTCAGTGTAGTTGAAACAGGTTTTAGGAGAGTTCTTTTATAATTCAAAAATCTTCATCCTAGGCTATTCTGAAAATGTTTAAAACATGACATTAGGACCCAATTAAACTTTTAATTTGCTTTTATTTTAACCTTCTTATTTTCCAAAATTAGCCTGCGTGACAAAATATCAAAAATCCCTGACTTTTAAATAATTCGAACTGGGGAGATATCAAGCTTGCTGGCTGGCTTTAGCATTCTCTATAATTGACGGGTTCACACGAATAGGCTTTTAGTCCCTATAAACTATTTACGAAGGCGATGAATAAACAGGACCGGGATCACTATGCATTTTAGCTCACCTGGATAATTTTAAAACATTTCGGTGCGGTCGTTTCGACGCAGCTTATTTAAAAAGCAAATATAGGGATATGAAACATAAAAGCTGCTTTTGAAAGAATCTTGCAAATAGACACATTTTTTAGAGTAACTGTCAGATTTGATGGTCTAATCTCTGATGAATATTGTTACGGGTTCACTGCTACAAATAAAACTCGCAAATGTCAAAAACGATATGTCAATTTATTTCGACAATTATGTACAAAACACGCACCTAAACTTACTAATAACTTGCTAATAACTCACTACCAAAATTAGCCTATTAACTTCGTGTTAATATCTGGCGATTACTACAATTTGTTATCTCTAACACTCCCGATGCGCGATGTCGGGCCGTATATATAGGGTCGTCGAACTTTCTCGAACTATCTGACCTTTTGACCTAGAAGGTGCGCGTCCGAGTATAAGTGTGAGTCATAGATAACGCAACTAAAACCTAGACTAAGAATACAACCATAAGATAAGTCAACCTAATACTACACTAAACCTAAATAAATTCTAACTTTAAAATTTAAATAACTTAAATTTGTAGCAATATTTTAGATTTTTGAAGTTTTTTAAAAACCAAAACAATTTTGCATATGTTTTTTAGTATGCCCTTATAAAACTAATTTTGCTGCTTAGTTGTTTTTAGTCCGCCCTATTTTTACTTGCACAAATTTTAAAATACGAAGAAACGAATATGTGTTCGTTTCAGCATCAAAAGTGGTCAGCTCACCACACATTGGTTTACATTCCAAGTCATCGGTTCACTTTTAATACTAACGGATCACAATTGTTTTTGCTTCTATTTTCTTTAAGATAAAATAAAGCGGGCTAAAAAAAAATTATGGCTATAAAATTTAAAATTTTGCACAAAAGATCTATAAAATCAACAATTAAAAATTACCACTACCACAACGAAAAGTCTCCCGTAGCTTACAGCAATGGTAGTGGTCAATTGCTACCACGGAATAAAATTTCGTTATTGCGGAGGAAAATAATTTCAGTGTTGCCAGCAGAAATTGTCACGCATAGCTGAGCTAAAACCAAGCTTTCTAGACAACCGTTACCTGTTGATATGAACATATGGACTAATCCTCAAAGCATCTTTTATCAGCTACTTTTATGCTCATTTGAGAGAATTTATTATTTATTTATTTATATGACACTTCCCTCAAGATTGTGAAAATTTACTTAAACTTATGGGGAACCTGTTTATTACAGTATTCTGCCGTCGAAACGGCTCTACCCCACCTGAATTGCTGTCCTGCAACGGCATCCGTAAATATCCCAGTGGACAAAATATTTGGAACGTTGACCGTTATTCCATAAGGAAAAAGTTGTACAATTCACATGTATTTATTTTTAGAGCTTAAAATTTTGATATTAAATTATCTTCGAATAGTCAAAAACTAAAAAAACGCTGCCGGAGGTTATATTGAAAAATCACTTTAAAACGTATTTCAGGGGCGGATCTCTGATCTTTATTTGGGGGGGGGGGAATATCATAATAAATATTGCATAAAACTATTTTGTATAGTGACCAGGAGGTGTACTCTGTGTGTCAAAACTAAATATAGTTTGAGATTTGGGGGGGGGGGGATTTTCCCTTTTATCCTTCCGTAGATCCGCGCCTGATTATTTATTTCTAAACAAAAAACGGCTGGGTTGTCTAAAGAAAACCGGGTCTTATATACTTAATTATTTAATTCATATATGTGCAGTTTTAAGTATAAAGAATAAAGTTTAAAGAACCCATAATAAATAATACTGAAAAAAAAGACAACCAAACAGCTAAAATCAAGATATACGAGTAAAATTGGCCTGGGCAGCATTCGGTAAATTAGACTACATATTAAAAAATCAAAAAATATCCTCACTACCTCAAAACAAAAGTGTATCCTTCCTGTACGTAACCATGGTAGTCCGGAGCCTAGGCCACTTTTGTCTGCATTTTTGCGTACCATAATGAAACTTGGCACGACTATAATCCGGAACCCAGTGCAGAGCAAAGATACAGAGTGTTTTATTTTTAATTGCATCTATCTCATTAAAATTCTGTATAAAATTTAAATGTGGAGCTAGAGCAATGAAACTTGGCACCAATTATAAGGACATATACGTTTTTATTTTAAGCGATAAAAAAATTATATTGATTAATTTTCGTTCAAGAAATAAAAAATAATAATTTTTTTGTGAAATGTATTGCGGTGTGTTGAGTGGAAAAAAAAATTCCAGGCGGTTAATTATGCAAGATAACTTGCTAAAATTTACTGTGAGCATTAACAAATTGTTTCTCTTTAAAACAAGTATTGCCGGACTGGTGTGACTTATACAGGGCCGGAGTGCAGGGGGGTTTAAATTAATAATTGTCAATTGAAAAAGTCTAAAAAGATAGATGTGGATTAAACAGTAGTAGTCTTAAACTTTTCGTCATACCGATTATGCAGTTTAAGATACTTTCGGAATTTTACAACTTTTTAAAACTAGAAAAACGCCTTTCTCACATGGTGTACATTGTTTAATTTAGCTTTGTAATTGTAAGAAAATACAGGGTGTTTCTTTTGTCAATATATAATTTTTTTTAATACGCAAAACATTATTTCCAGCACTTATAAAATTAGAAAATATACAGTAGAGAGTTAAACTGTTAATCACCTATGTAGCTGTTAGTTAGAGACTTTAAAACATACAGGGTATTCGAATTAAAGTCGGTAATATTGTTAACTTTGTTATTATCAAAAAGGTCGGTTAAGTTACTAGGCAAAATTTTAATATTTTTTCCGCACTAAATTGGTGGAACAAGAATAAAATTAAACGACGCGTAGGTGAGTTATGGTAGAAAAAATTATTTTTAAAATATACACATAGTATACAGTACCAGCAATCGAAATTGTTTTTTATATATAAATAAAAGCTGTCTTCTAACTTTTTCTTTTTAAGTAAAAAGTTATTAATAAAAAATACAGTAACTTTTTATTAATATTTTTTACATAATGTGCATTATCATTCTTTCCCAAATATCTATTTAGTTATCACTTCTGATAACCAATCTCAAACAGGATGCAATTATGTCATTTTATTAAAAGTGTATGCTTTAGTGCCCAAGAAATGGCAGATTACGTTAAAAATTCAAAAATCTAGAAACATGATTCCACTTTTACTTAAGTTATCAATTTTTATTAATGCTTCTCGGATCAAACCAGATTAAGGTGTTAGTTTTGACATATCATGTGAACAGTTTGACGTATTGACTCAATTAATATTTATTTTGGTTTAGAATACTAAATTACCTAGAAATCGATACCCCACATGACCACTTTGGACGAAGTAAGATTTGAACAATTTATCCTCCTACCATTTGCTCCCTCTCCCCTCAAAAAAAACCTTATTTCCAACGTTTAATTTAAATAGATTTTTTTCAATTTATAAGCTACATAGCTATAAGCTTAAAGAAACAAAAAGTGTACGCAAAACTAGTTTTATATTTAATTTATTAATTTTTCTTTTCCCATCTCAAGTACGCCCCTGTATCCATCGGAGCACCACTTCTAGAATGACATTCCTGTGTGCTATCTCTGTGCAAAATTTCGTCACGGTACGCGAAAATGCAGACAAGCCCCTAAATTTCCGGCTTAGGCCACGAAATATGAATCACAAACCTGGAGACACAGCAAATCAAAGATGGATAAGGTAACAAAAGCCCAAAGATGAATGAAAAGACAAATATTACATGTAAAGCTAACAAATAGAAAAAGTAATGAATTGATAAGAAATAAAAATTTGCCGGTCATATTAAGAGACAAAAAGACGATCGATGAAACAAATATATTGTAAACTGGAGACCTTGGGAAAATAAAAGACGTAGGGGGAAGATCTCAAATGAGATGGGCGGACGATGAGATGGATGAACACGGCGACAAAGAGAAAAGAGTGGCAGATATTGAGAGAGGCCTATGTCCAAAGATTGATCGAAGATTGCTAAATACGTGGGTGGATCAAATATAAACAAGCCTTTTAAACTTTTTAATAGAAAAGTCATTCAAGATGAACGTGGCCGTTATAATTTTGGAGTAGGGATATTCAGCAGCATGTAGGCGGGTGGTAGTGCCGCGATGCTCATTTGGCCAGGAGCAATCGCAATGAGCGAAAAGAAGGTACACAGCAGTGTTGCGCAAAGAATAATCAATAAATTTCCTACACACGAAAACGTGAAACCTGCTAAAATTCGATGCAGATTGCGAGCACAGTTTGGAAATAAGACGCTTTCGTGGGTACCTGTAAAAACTTGGTGCAAAGAAATTAACGACGGCCGTGAGCGTGTCGACAACGTGAGTCACCCACGTCGTCCGCGTACCATCATTTCTGCAGGCAAAGTTTTAGCGACCGTTTTCCATATACGTAATATTCCAATACACCCGGTTAGCTATTTACTCTATAAGTGGTTTTTGAGTATCACATTAAAGGATGACAATACGAAAATTGCATAAGTCTGTCCTTTACACATACACGAAAACGGCCAACCCATATACACGCCTAATTGAATCAGCGTCACTAGGCTATGGCTATTCCCTTGAAGAATAGTTTTTTAATTATGTTTTAAAAATTCCATAAAGAATATAAAAAAGTTTATAGAATTAAATTTGTTGTAATTATTAGATTCAAAATTTTATAGACGCTACAGATACACTATTGTCTTTAAAATGGTGCTGTGTTAGTTTACAATAGAAGTGCTAAAACTCAAACAATTAATTTTACGATTTTCTATATAATCTAATAACAGTGTAAAAAATTCTACCTTTCGCACCAAACTTATCTTGAAACAGTTCACAAAGTAGGTATTTTTTGCATGCGAGCAGAAAATAATAAAATACGTAGGCATTTGTAAATGGCCGAACAACGCATTAGTGGTTAGTGGTTTAACCAGCAATCAAGTGAAAAATAAACTACTGCCTCTAGTAAATATCTCTCTGAAAAATTAATAAATAATATTGTTTTGTATCATCATGCATTTTGCGTGCGGAAAATTGCACTTTTCCGCACTAATTCGGAAAGAAATCTTCCCGTAGCAACAATGTTATAGTCATAAAAATCACTAAAAACCCCAACTTGACAAAATTTAATACAAAGAAATCTCCCCTTTGGTACACTAAGGGCGTAAGTCACATTCATTACACACGTAGCCTTCGCACTTATTGTACCAAACAATAAGGACGTCAGTTGCGTGTGTAATGAATGGGACTTACGCCTTTAGTGCACCAAAGGGGAGAAATACAATTTAAGGTTTTTTCCATGTATATTACGTATTTGGTTGCGCCTAAGAAGTTCGGTCAAGCAGTCGTGTGTGGAAAAATAAGAATATAGAATGTAAGTAAACTTATGCAATAAACTTGTTTTAATATTGCGGTGCACAAAAATTTATGAGATCAATTTGTTTTGACATTACGGTGCATAAAATAATTTACCTACTCGCGTAAAGTAATTACTTTACCGCACGCCGTTCGGTAAAGGTACTTTACCGAACCCGCACCATTTGGAGACCTTAGCAACGCGGTTATAAGGCAACTTCAATATTTGCTTACATTTCAATTTCGTCTAATTTGACATGTTTATTTATAAATTACATTAAATTTTTTGAAAAAAAAAGGTACTCATAGGTAAAATATTGTACCTAACACAGGCGGAAAGTGTCTTTACAACCCTTGACGGCTTGACCGTCCAACTGCCGTCACGTGCGGTAAAGTATCACCTTCCACACTTGTTAGGTAAAATTTTTACACTGTCTCATTATATTTTTCCACACCCTTTTAGACCATTAATAATTGATTAAGGAATATAACAGAAATTGTGTTCGAATTCGCGAAATTTTTACTTTTAAATTGCAGCTTAACTTTATTCCTGATGCTTACTCTATTTGACAGGCGCTCAAATTTAAAGTTTTTGTAAATGTTATTTAATTAATAGATTAGGCTTGGAATATGCCTTCCGAAAATACCCTATATGTCGCAGTTTTAATAAATAGTTTCTGAAATATTAGCGATAAGTTTTTAAATGACAAAAAATAACATTACCACTTTTGTGATAATTTCAGTGTCCTTCTATCGAACCATGTTAGTCCCCATGTATAAACAGTGAAAATGACAAATATATATATATATTTTTTTAATGACGCTCAAAATGACAACAAAGTTTATATGTCGTGTCACATCATGTCATTCTCACTGTTGATACATGGGGACTAACGTAATTTGGAATAAGGATACTAAAATTAACAAAAGAGCGGTAGAGCGGTACTGTTACCTTTTTATCAGTTTAAAAAATAATTGCTAATATCTCAGAAACTATGGCTATAAACTACGGCATATCGGATATTTTTGGAAACTATTGGAATATAGTCTCTTAAATATATAGCCTAATCTATTAATTAAATAATATAAGGAGCATCCAATTTACAAAAACTATAAATTTGAGCGCCTGTCAAATATGGTAAGCATCAGGACTAAAGTCAAGATGCAATTCAAAAGTAAAAATTTCGCGAATTCGAACACCCTGTACAGTGCAAAAATTTTACCTAACAAGTGTGGAAGGTGATTATTTACCGCACGTGACGGCAGTTGGAAGAACGACGCAAAGTGGAGTTAGGTACAATATTTTACCTATGAGTACCTTTTTTTTAAAAATTTGATGTAATTTATAAATAAACATCTCAAATTAGACGAAATTGAAATGTAAACAAATATTGAAGTTGTCTTATTACCGCGTTGCTAAGGTTTCCAAATGGTGCGGGTCTGGTAAAGTACCTTTACCGAACGGCGTGCGGTAAATTAATTACTCTACCGCACGACGCGAAGCCGAGTTCGGTCAAACCTTCAAGGGTTGTAAAGACAATTTCCGCCTGTGTTAGGTACAATATTTTACCTATAAGTACCTTTTTTTTTCAAAAAATTTCATGTAATTTGTAAATAAACATGTCAAATTAGACGAAATTGAAATGTAAACAAATGTTGAAGTTGTCTTATTACCGCGTTGCTAAGGTTTCCAAGTGGTGCGGGTCCGGTACACCCAATATGCAAAATCATCTTTTTGCAAAATGATTTAAACACACATTATATAGTTTCTCTTTATTTTATTAAAAATTATAGCAGACTATTTAATTATTGTGTCAGTTACTCCCTAAAAACTAACTTCTTGCGCACAGAAAAGTGGAGTTTTCCACATCCTAGTAGAAAATAGTAAATTTAACAAGTGCAAAAATATTACTTTGCCGCATGTAATTGCAGATGGCCGAATAACGCGCTTAGATGGCCGGGCCAGCAATTAAGTGAAACAAAATTTTACAAGTATTTATTTATATTAAATTTTGACAACGTATATCGTTTTGTCCGACACGTTTATTTTTAATTTTTTGTTATGGTGTTTTTTTTCGCACTAGTGCGGAATAGGTTCCTTTCCTCAAAAAACTATTTTTATAGTTTTCCTCGGGCGTGACGAGAGCTAAAGCTGCTCGGAGGCGAAGTGAAAGCGCAAGGCACAGTGGTCTATGCCAGAAATGCGTTACCTACTATTAATATTTTAAATCACAGAAAATTCAAGTTTTAAAAGGTAAAGGGCTATTGTGAGATATCAATATGGTAAAGCGGTATTTTATTTGTTTATCCAAAAAGGGCCTGGAAATTCACTTGCACACGTAAGTATTGATAGTTTAGTTAGTTACACCATTGTTTCAGTGTAAAGAGTTGTTAAAAGCAAAGGATAAAAATATAATTAAAGCATTGGTGCACCTAGAAAGGGGGCTCGGGGTCCGGCCACATCCAAGCCTAAAGATTCTTAGATATTTTCCACATATTTCATAAATATAAAAATAAAATAGCATAAAATACAGTATCATGGGCTCTCGCCCTACACCTCAAGACATATTCATGGTTACGACACCAAGTAAAGCAAACTAAAAAATCAAAATGGTTTTCAAGAGCGCTTATTATTCGAAGAGCTTGGACACGTTTTTGTGGTTTAAATGAAACGGTTGACGTAGTAACGCGAGCTAACAGTTTAAATTGATATAAAATTCAAGACATGCAATGTGTCAAGCAAAATTCTATTGTTGATATATTTGACGTTTAGAAAAAGCTACGAAGGTCGCTCAATTATTTTAAAAAATGCATTTTTTTTAATAATTACTAAACCGTCATAAAATATTTAAAAAAAATACATTAAATAACATAAACAACCTTATATTTAAACATTTAAAAATTGCGGTTTATAAAGACAATTCCACGAATAAAAATTTGTGCGGGAATTCGAATTCTCGCAGCAAATGAGGGCAAGAAGTACGTAATTCTCGCACGAGAGTAGAAAAAACTTTTAGAAGTCGAATAAGGCATTAACATTTTTAAAAATAATTTTTTTCCAACCCTTTCTTTTTTAAAATTTTTATGTTAAGCAACTATTTTCTTTTAATGGAATACACGTGTAATAAATAAACTAGCTTATTCTTAAACCATTCAAATAAGAAAGCCAAAATTATATTTATTAGTATGATATAAGAAGTGAAACCAAAATAGGTTTGGGACAGTCACGTGATGATGATGGGTTTATTTTTTAATATAATTTTTTTGTGACAAGTTTATTTATTACTCTGTCTTTGTCATTTTTTTCTTCGACTTGTATATCTCAGAAATCTCACCACGACTTTCGCAGGCTGAAATAAGCTTTCAGTGCCATGCAAGAAGCACAAACAAACCACGCCTCTGCCATAATCTGCCACAAACCTACATTGGTTTCACTCTTTCCAATCACCCCGTTTTTAACTTAAGGCCTGCGCAAACACATTATTTGCCCCGATAAGCCTAGGCAGTCCATGTGAAAGATAGATTTGTGCACACTCGATACTTCTTTTCTATATAAACTATGAATCACACATTGAAAGTTATCGTTTCTTGTTTAGAAGCTTTAAAAAATAGTTGTGGTATACCATGTATCCCAGATAAAAGTTATTACACGGTTTCTTATGCGAATTTTGAAAACAGTAATACACATAAATTTGGATTATTGGGTAAACATTGGCACTATTACGAGCCCAGTCTATTTCAAAAATAAAAATATCTGTAAAGACTTTTAAAATATCAAGCAATAAATAAATTATTTTTATTAAAAGCAGTTTTTAGTTTTTGCTTAATATTTGGAAAACCCTTTGTAGATATTTTAAATTTTAATACAGCACCTGATTGGGCTCAGAATATCGTCAATTTTTTCCTTTTAACCAGAATTATAATATCTCTTATCATTTCCAAAATCCTCATAAGACCCCATGTAGTTAATGTTATCTGGGACACCCTGTATAGTAAGTATTTTTTGAATATTATCTATTTGTAAAAATTATACTACCCGCAACTTAATGAATTATATACGAAGTAACTGGAACGACCATGGCTATATGAGACACTGAGACAAAAATTTAAGAGTTTTTTTAGAGTGACAACATAGAATAAATGCTAAGCATTGCAATCTTTCTCTTTCTAGTTCTAATCACCTGTGGTATTCTGTGAACTTAATACTTCAGGGAGCTGGTCATTTGTGATTTGTCATTAAAGTGTTTGTCAATGTTGTCAGTAGCACCTCCTGCGCAGCGTGCTCTCTCTACAAAAAATTTTAATATTTTTGCCTCACTTTGCATATAGAGATTATTGCCGTTAATAGGTCTTACGAGAATCTCTCAGTTTAGTGCCCTTTTTAGCCTATTAACCTTCCGATCATTTTTGACGTTGGTCAAAGCTGTCACATTATTTATTGATCCAGGAGACGATGTGAAGCCTTCCAAAAAGGCGCCACAAATGAAATTGCCTTATTTGAAAAAAACTTGCTTGCGATTAAACTCTTTAAAAAAAAATCTCTATATCGTTATTTAAAGTTGTAGGAGTACATTTACATAGATAGGGTTTTTGGCCACTGTGCGCCGATAAATCAATGTGACGACACGGGTCAAATGTGTGGGGATGATATACACCAATAAAATAATATGCATGAGTAAAATAATGCATCTGTTTAAAAATAACCAATCAGGACATTTTATACTAAATTCTACAAGAAGGACACTCTTATGTACATTTGATATTGCCATTTCTTAATGTTTTCATCAAGAACTGGAAATTACCGTGGGTATTGGAATATTACGTATATGCCGTTTTCTGGGACTGGATAGAAGTTTTGTTGGTCGATTTTTTGCACGAGCGAATAACAATAAACGCGGCTTACTACTGCAAGTTACTCGACCAGGTAAAGCTTAATTATTGCCAAAACAGGAGAGAACACCCCATCCAAGACGAGTTGCTCCTGCATGACAACGTTAGACCTGATACGGCAGCTGACTGTACTGGAATACCCTTCATACAGTCCAGATTTGTCACCTTGCAATTTTCATATGTTTGGCCCACTCAAAGATTCGCTGGGAGGAGACCAATGAAGAGGTGGAGGCATTCGTGCGCAACTGATTAGATACCCGCCCAGGTTTCTTTTATGAAAACGGGATTAAGAAACTGTCAAACCGTTGGGATAAGTGTATTAACAGAGGAGGGGGTTGTGTAGAATAGTAGAAAAAAATGATATTTTGTGTCATGTTTCTAAATAACTAGTTTATAAACAAAGGCTTGTTTATATTTGATCCACCCTCGTAGATATAATAAATAATAATTCTACCCATTATTTACATCCGTCAGGGCCCTCAAAAGCCACTGGCTTGTTCACGATAAGGATATTTTTTTAAAATTAATTAGTCTTCTTAAATATTTCTAATTAACAGTGGCTTGTTGTCCTATACCAATAACGAAATATCAACTAATAAGTTTGATTATTATTATTATAGTCAGTATTTAGGGCCTCTACTAAAAACGAGCGAAATACAGTAAAATCTAAGGAACTTTCTTCTTTGGATGATGCTATACACCTTGCTCTGTTAAGTCCATCTTGGCAGTTGATAAGTTTACATCATTTTAGGTAAGTGGTAATATTGCAATGGCATTGTAATGTATACCGTGTTTCCGTAAAGTCTGGAATCACCCATTTTTTAAGAAAACTGCAAGCTTTTGAAAAAAGCCTGGCGCATGTCAAAAAAAGTTTTAAAAGATGAGTTAGAAAAAGTTATAGGTAATTATTACAGGGTGTCCCAGAAAAAAAATATGACATAAACTTTTGTTTCTTTAAATATGACAACCGGTAGTTTTTTTCTTATTTGGCTTTAATAAGTCATGACAAATATTTTTTGTTAAAGTACCTCCATTCCTAAACCTAACCTATTTCAAGATATTAAACATTTAAAAATAAATATTTAAGAAACTTATTTTAATACAAATGTCTTTTATTAAATGCCTAACATCTCGAAATCAGTTAGGTTTAGGTATGGATATACCTTGACAAAAAACATTTGTAATGACCTATTAAAGCCAAATATAAAAATATATACCGGGTGTCCTATTTAAAGAAACATAAGTTTACGCCATATCTCTTTCTGGGACAACGTGGATAATTACCCATAACTTTTTCTAACTCGTCTTTGAAAACTGTATTGGATATATCCAAATTTTTTCTCAAAAGCTAGCAGTTTTTTTTTTAATGAGTGAGTTTAAATTTTACGGACACATGGTATATCCTAAATATATATGGGGCTATATGTAAGTATACGCTCCAGATAAAATAAATTAGCTGTTGCAAAACCAAACCCTGTTTCTTGACTAATTACGACTATTTAAATGTTGAAATCCAGGCTACCCGCAAGCAGCCTCTTTAAAATGGATTAATTGCTTCGACTCCGCCACCCTCCATAGTAGACACCCAGTTTAAAATTATATACAAAAAAATATAAATTCTAACTCAATTTGATTTCTGCATGGGCATGGTAAATATAGCCAAAATAACACAGTAAACCAAATCATCTTATTAGGCGGTAAGAAGCACAGGTACTGAAAGACAACTTATGGTTTTCGTAAAACAAAGAAAAGAACAACACATTTGAGCTTTAGCTAAAGTGCCGAGACTGCAGGATAACAACTTTCTTGGCTACGGAACAAAAGAACAATTCTAAAAATTCCTACTACATATAGAATACTGGTTTGTATTGTTGTACCACGTATTATAAACGACCGCCTGTGTAGCTTTCGGTCAGTTGTCCGTCAAAACTCTATCGGTGTTAACAAAACGCGATATTGTTTTCTATTCGTGAAATAAAGACAGATTACCCCCGTTTAGAGGATTGGGTTAAAAATATTTTGAAACTAAAAAGTGATGATGAAAGTAACAATCTAGTACAATATATTCAAAGTGATCATAAGACAAATGCATTGTGAGTCGCTGCTTGGATTACTTAAGAATGCAGGATAACAACTTTCTTGGCTACGCAACATAAGAGACAAAAATTAAATGCAGCTATGATTTTCCGCCATAAAAAAACGGACACTATACTGCGTGCCACCATGAAAAACCGGCGAAACTCAAGACTCTTGTACTAACCCGTAATTTTCAAGATATTTTGACCTATCTTAGCAATATCGTCGTGACGTCCGTTCGTGTGTGTTTATGTATATTTATCTAGCCCACGATAGCTCCGAAACCACTGGACCAATTTTCATGAGATTTTCATGAAAAATAGTGCTTGACACTGTAACGGACTAATTAGATTTGGGTCCAAATCCATTAAGGCTAATAAAAGTTTAGCACTTTTTGTGGGTACTGAATGGAACTGAGCCGTCACGCTCGGCTAGTAACGCTTATTCGGGTGAAGTCGGCTCGAGTCTACTAACTGTGAAAGGAACAGCCAGCAGAGTGATATGATGATGCAGATGAAGGCCACTCAGAGCAAAATTTACCAGAGTAATTTATACCCAATTACAATTATGTAAATGTTATTACTTTGTATTTTACTTTGTCAATATACAACTCATAAAATATTGTATAACGTTTGTTTTCGGAATATAGTAGAACACATTTTTCTCAATAATAACCAAGAACTGCGTAAAAGATTTCTTTTCTGAGATATTAGAAACAACTATTTTTTAAAGGCTGATATAGCGTGGTTCACTTGGACTGTGCTAATTTGAGTGGAATCAAACACAATAAGATTTATTTCAGTTTATTTAACTGTGACTGGCAGCGATTGGTAGGCTGGATATTTACGTTATTGTGGAATCATAAACAACAATCGAAGAACAATACTGTTAAGCATATAATTCACTAACCCGAGAGTTGGAGTTAGATACCTGGTATATTAATTGTGTGTGCATATTGCTTTGTCTTTGCAAAGTGCGCAACTTTCAAAATATCGTACGGGACTTTCTTATCCACAAGCCACAAACCAAAATAAGTTAAGATCATATTAGGGAATCAGAATGCGGGTATAAGTTACGTATAGCATAAGTTTGTCAAAACTTGAGCAAGTTTCGAGCTTTCCTGCGAAATGGCCGAAATTGGGGAAGTAATACAAGAAGTTTCTTCCTCAAAAGCTTGTCGAATGGCAGTAATGGCTGTGGATATACATATAGTACATATAATACAAGTAGGTACATGTAATTCATATCCATACAGGCGGATTCAAGCTAGCGGAAGAAGCCTAACAGGTCCAAATTTCAAACTCTCCTTGTCAACAAGCAACATACCCACCATATTCCAAGCAGAAGTGCTTTCGAATAACATATGCCGACAAGAGTGCCTAAACATAGGCGTCAATAGGAAGCATATTTTCTTACATTCGGACAGCGAAACGGCGATCAGGACCATAGTATATGACAAAGCTAATCTGGGAGTGTAAACATACCTTCAAACGACTAGCTTAAAACAACAAAATCACACTGATGTGGGTACCCGGACATCAGGGCATTGGAGGAAATGAGAAATTAGACAGCCTTGCAAAGAAAGGGGCGGTCACACGTTATTGCGGACCAAAGCCCGTCTGTGGACTAATAAAAAGCCACTAAACAAAAGAACTGAACAAATGAAAAACTAATCAGTTAGTTTTTTAGTCTAGAAACAGTCCGAGCAAAGACAATCAAAATGGTTCATTACCATATCAGCTAAGCAAGAACGACTTAACATTATTATTTAGACTGCTTACCAAGCACTATCCGTTGAAATATCACCTAAATGTAAGAGGTAAAGCCTACGAACATTAAACCAAATGTTCTAAAGGTAAAGCCAACGCTGACAACGGCGACAAGATTCTGCAGTAGCGCATTAGAGAAAGTCCAACATCTGCTCTGACAATGCCATGCCTCACAAAATGAGCCAGGACATCTACATCGCTTCAAGAAGGGAGTCAACTAACTCCCAAGAAAATAGCTTCCTTCGCTTTGGTAGAAGCTTGCAAATCTTAGAGACAAAACTAAATGCAGAGTCATGTCATGTACAAAATATATTAGAGGTACAGTTTCTGAGCGGCTAAGTAGCTAAGTGGGTCTCCATGGTATAGCGGGTCAAGTCGCTGCTTGCCATGCGATCGATCCGTGTTCGATTCCTGGCATTGCCATTGGATGTTGTATGCATTTTTGAATTACTTTACTTTATTACCAACACGTTTGAATTGAGCTTTCGGAACACTGGGTATTAATCTAATATATTCTAATAATTGGATGGAAGTCCCAGTATAATAAACTTTTTTAATTTAATTTTTTAAAGTAGCCGATACGACTCCTGACGCAATTTAAAATCTAATAGGTACATCTAATTAATGACATGATGTTACAGTAGAATCTTACTCTGACCTCTTGACTACCAATTAACTCACTCAAAATCGAGATCTTTGAAAAGAACCTACAATGGCCCTTGATGTCGCATACCTTACTTAAAACCTGACCTACTTTTCTTATAAGCAAAATTAGTAATGTACTTATTTGCTATTTAGGATTTTTAGGGCAAATAAATTCCTTAGATAAATAAGATGGCTTGGAACACATTTATAGAACGAAGAACAATAGGACCTCAAAGATTCAGAGGAAGACCTAAATGAGATGAAGTCAAGAAAGACTTAAGGGTCATAAGACCAAGGAACTGGCATAAAAAGATCGAGCAAGGCACTTGCCAAAACTCTTAAATAATTAAAGTGCTAAAGTAAATAGAAGAAACCATCACTTTGTCTTTGTGTTATAGAAAACAAATCCCAGTTAGCTTGCTATTACTACCCTATATATCAACCCACAGTAAATATTCAAAAAGCCCCTACCCTAGCTGTCAAAGGGATTCTCATTCATAATTATTGTCGTATACCCAATGTTAAACGTAAGATCAAAGATCACTTCAAAGATATATAGAAGCTAAACTAATTAGATGTGCAGCGCCACACACGCCGGCAAACACTGTTTGTATTCAGTTACCGCGCTGGCCAGAAAGATGGCTCTATCCAACCCTGAACTCTCCATGAATGTGTTTAACACAGTATCTGACGTTGCGGTTGATAATACAGTAAAATTTTTAAATTTTTGTAGAAAGTGTCAACAGTAATAAGCTGCAAGGATACGTTGATCGCTCTTCAAAGTTCAGTTGTTGAGCAAGTTGAGGGCCATAGGGTTGGGCGAGACTCTGATAAGGCTTGCCTCTAGTTTCCTGACTGGTCACACACAGTTGGTCCGGATTGGCGATTGCGCTTCTAGAGAGATATAAGTGGAGTCTGGTATCCTGTAAGATTCACATAGTGGTCCAGGACGTTTATTCTTGACTGTCCGTGAGGTGAGGTGAGCGCTCACCGAATCTCAAAACGCTATTCTTGATGGCCGTGAGGTGATCTTAACCTTTCCACCACCTTTTTCCACGGGGTGAAGAGTCCACGGGAATTGTTGTGGTGTTTATAACCTAACTTATGCCTGTCAGTTTTGTTTTGGTGAAGTTTTTCTAAAGTATGAAAGTCATTAACATACTTTTTTCACCCATTTTTATCAAAAAATTGAAACTTACAAAATACTTTTCTCCAAAACAAAACTGACTACACAGAAACACTCCCGCGGATTCATTTCCCCGTGGAAAAAGATGTTGAATGAAGACTTGCAAGAATAAACGTCCAGGACTGGTATTCTCATAAATTGGCTTAAAAACGTTACGTTTTGAAAACGCTAAGCGAAACGCACAGCACCCTTCTCGCATGGCATTTGCGCTGACCGATCGAATAGAGAAGGTAATGGCATGGGCGCACCCAGGGGGGGGTTCCCGGGGCCCGCCCCCCCCCCAAGCCTAAGATTTTTGTATATTTTTTCCACATATTTCATGAATAAACATAAAAAATAGCATGAAATACGACATCATAAGGCCTCGGGCCCCCCCCCCCCCTCCAAGACATATTCCTGGGTGCGCTACTGGTAATGGTTAGAAATGGTTTTATTGACAGATGTTGGGCTAGCAGTATCTTAACATGATTGTAATGACCCCTACACTCCTAGCGTATAATAATAAAGGTTATATAGACGTAAACCATAAATTTTCATCATTTTCTGATAACTAAAATAAAGTTTTAAACAAAAATTTAGTTAAAAACCTAATAATTTTTTAAAGTTTTGGCACGACCACCACCATTTCATTGTTCCAACTGAATACACTCGCTTATACTAGCGTGTTTCCAATAAGGCTCAAATGCTCCTACCTACTCTACAGGGTACCTTTACATATAGAAGTTTAGAAAACTTGCCCATAAACAATTTTTAATTATTCATTTATCTGTATCACTTAAATAGATTCCAAAGGGGAGAGAAATACAGTAAATCTTTATTAGCAAACTCCTTAAAATCTTTTATTTCTACCTTAAATAATAAGAAAGGTAGCTATTTTGACCTTGTTGTACTTAAAGTATAGGCACGGTTACCGTTTTAAAAAAATGCTCAGCGCAATCGTACGTGAATACCATTTTTGCACTTTTGGTCAGGTGCTTAGCGAGTTTGACGTCATAAAACGGTGACCGTCTCAAAAAGGCTATGCGTTTTTGATCACGAGAATACCTGTCCAGTTCTATATAATTTATTTATTCGTGACCTTAGTGACGTGATAGCTCGTTCGAATCATCCGGCATATGCTGATGATTGATTTAAAATAAATAAATAAATAAGTGTCACTGAGACAAGAATACCATACCACTCTAGTCATAAGAGCCACGCGGCAATTGACCAGCTGGCCTGTTCGGGGTATTGCATACCATTTACCGAAAACTACCATCCTGAAGTGGATGGAAAATCCCTTCCAACAACCCTAATGAAGTTTCTCAGAACTAGTTTACTCTAAGAAGTTTATTAAAGAACGGTTCAAAAAAAGAGCTATAAAACTCAAAGGACTGACTAGGTAAAATTCGAATGAAGTTTGGCCATACAAATCAAAACCATTTAATTATCATAAATATTCATGAAAACTTTCCGCGCACTTGCCGCTTCTCGAGCGTGATAGAGATCTCCTTGCGAGTGCACATAACTGAAAAAAAAAACAAAAAAAAAACCTCAACCACGATAAGCTCTATGAAGCCTATACAAATACACACCTAATTGGAATATGATTTGTTAATTACTGTGGTGATAATTGCCTTGTAGCCTGTAGGCCCTGTGACCTCTAACTTTATCCTTTCTCCAGGCAAGGCTCCATGTAGTCCCACACTTGCTGTAAGGATCCTCTTGTGCAAACACCAATTACTTTAATGATTGCCGCTGTTTCAATGACCGGCCCAGGCCATAAGATTGTAGAAAAAACCCAGTAAAATTAGGCAGTAATTTAATCAACAAAATTCCAAGTTTAGGATCAAGGCGATTTGTTATATTTTACTAGGCGCGCATAAATTATAGAAAACCAAAGTATAGTAACAACATTTGTAAAAAATATTTAGTGGAAATGATAAAGCAAAACAATTGAACGACAAAAAAACATAGAAAACTGACTTCACAAAAAAATTAATTTATTGAAATGTAAAATTTTGAAACCGTAATGATTAGGAATGGTTCACTACTCTATCGGTAGAGGGCGCTATCAGCTGCGCTAGCTGTAGCCGTAGAAAAATAAGGTGATTAGCGTATTATGTGGCAAAATTATATTCTACTTTTTGTGATATGTCATCTCTCCACCCAAACTGCACGCACAATGGATAGCATTGCACTGGCACTTTCGATTGTTTGCACGATAAAAACATTTAAAAGTGTTCAATTTGACGCAACATATAAAAAAAATACAAACAATTTAAGTGAGGTTATGTTGCCCACGTTGACTTTTGGTTTAATAAGGGCACCCAAAAATCCATGTTGCGATACAGTAACAAATAAAACCAAGTAACCACTATAAAACAATAATGGCGAATATAAAATTATTTAAAAAATATTGTAAAGAGAAAATATTTATCTAGTCGTTTTAGCAGTGTTTTTTAACATTAATTTTACTTTAATTCTGATTTATGTAAACCAAACAGACTTTTTTAAATGGTGAATGGTGTAAATAAATTTATTTTATTTTAAATATTTGTTATTTTTTTATCAAAAATAATCAAAAAGCATTTTTGAGCTGGCACGCTTATTTTGAGTGCTTTTTAGATACGATTTTGTCAGTAAAATAAGTGCGGCAGGTAATTTTGATGATCAACAAAATGATAAACTCCTCATAAAATATATTTTTATGCGATAAGATCATTTTTGGCAATGTTGTGACATAAATTATGTTATAAAGCCGTTGTGAATCTAAAATATCGCAAGCTTTTATAGGAAAAATTCTTTATTCTAAAGGTATTATGGTACAACAGAATCGCCAGGATATCAAATTACCAAATCTAGTTTTATAATAGGATAGAGGACGTTTCTAAGTTGCTTTTAGAACCAGGCAAAATAGCTTTAGGCTCTAAAAGGTTCAATACTGGTGGAACAGCTAGAGGGCGAAGCTGGAGTTTATTTCTTATGGTTTTATAGTAAGTTTAATACATAGGTTCCACCACCAATGGAGAGTCCCAATCAGGAGGTTTAGGGCGTATCTAAGGGTAATGGGAACGTGCTAGCGACCAAACATTAGAACTAATGGTTTTACGGAAAGGCGCTGGCAACCTCTTAGCTTCTGGTATAAATAAAGAAGTGTAACTTGGATGGTCCATGTTAACCGGAGTAAAGACAAGCGGACAAACTCTAAACGTCAACAGTGTCTTCCTCGCTAACTGCTAACTTTAGATGTTTGGATTTGATTTCTTGCGTTCCAGTTTCTGTTTGTTTGAAAAGTTTAAAGGATTTAGGGGCCTTTTTTGCCTTGTTAGAAGGAAAGTAAAAAGTTTTTAGGGCCACTGGCAGGACATCCCAAGAAACTCAGTTGAGACTTCCTAGTGTCTCTCTAAAAGTGATAATTGTTAGTTAAAACCAAACAGGTAAAAACATATCTATAAGAATTACTGCAAACAAAGATAAGCCAACATTGAAGCTTGGAAAATTGAAAACATGATTTAAACCCGAAAACTGGGATACTTCCATACCCCCACAAAAAACATCTTAAATAAAATGCAGAAAATATTCCTAGAAAAATAAAACAGAAAACTTTAATTACTAAAAACCTGTTTTTCTTTTCAAACTTATATCTCTACTAAAAAAGTTCTTTGTTATTATCTGTTTTAAGTATTTATGAATGATAAGCCTGCAACTAATCTTAAGTTAGAAAATAAAAAATATTTTAGTTGTTTTCTGCACTGTTTGTGATAAATTAATAAAAAATAATTATTATTTAAAAGTTTTATCTGCACTAGACACTTATTTACTAATATATTTTTTTAAATATATTTTTGTTAATTGCAAACCTAGAATTGAATTTTAATTAAGTCAAACAAAATATGTCGGCTTTTTCGTGCACAGTTTTTTAGCAAATTTATTAAAAATATTAGCGCCAAAAACACCCCTATAAATTTTGTCATTTTTATATTTGCTAGCAATATCGACTAACGACACAGTCTATTTTAATTTAAATCAGTCGATTCACTTGATTGTGTATGTTCTCCCTTAAATTAATGAATAAATTCTCTGGTGTCGGCGTCGGTAAAGAAGCAGATAAGTCTATAAGCAAATAAGTGCACAAAACACATTGTTTTCCTGATCATAAGCGTGTGAATATACAAACTTGTTACGAATTTACAATAATTTTGACATAAGTAGTTATTTTTTTGAAACCTCTAAAATTTTTCCTTAAAGTAACATATCTGCTTATTTACCGACGCCAAAAAGTTTTCTGGGCCACTGACAGGGCACCCCAAGAAACTTAGTTGAGACTTTCTAGTGTTAAAGATATTTGTGCTCTGTAAAAATGATAATCGTTAGTTAAAATAATGCAGGCCAAACAGGTAAAGAAACATAAAAACATTACTGCAAACAAAGATGAGCCAAAGGTCAAAAAGTTAAACATGATTTGAACTCGGAAACTGGGATATTTCCTTACCCCCCCAATAAAATTTTAAATTAAAATACAGAGAAATTTACCAGAAAAAACATAAATAAAAGATAAATAAGCAAAACGGAAAACTTTAATTACTAAAAACCTCTATTTTTCTTTTCAAACTTTTATCTCTACTAAAAAAGTTCTTAATTATTATCTGTTTTAAGTATTTATTAATGATAAGCCTGCAACTGAACTTAAGCTAGAAAATAAAAAATAATTTAATTGTTTTGTGAACTGTTTGTGATAAATTAATAAAAAATAATTATCATTTAAAACTTTTATCTGCGCTAGAAACTTCTTTATTAATATTTGTTTTAAATATACTTTTATTAATTGCAAGCCTAGAATTGAATTCTAATTAAGTCTAAATTCTACTAAAGGTCGCCTTGCCGAACCCATGGTTTCCATAGATATACAAACAGTAGATCTCGCTTCGACTACTACGCAGCCTTAAGTATGAGCGGTGGAACGATGACTCCCATTTTAATACAAATTTTAAGTACAAACTGTTACCCCTAGTTGTCGCTATAGTAAACAAGCATAGTACTAGCCACAACCCCTAGAGGTGGTATTAAAAAAGCAGCCGAACTTGTCTAGAGCATTCGCCAAAAGTTTATGATTTGATTGCGACTAATGGTTTTAACGTTTTATCCAAATACGTGTTCAAAAAGTGAAGCACTCATAGCTTGTTTTGTAAACAAAGGCAAATTGAAATTTGCAGAGGCCAATTTTCAAGTGCGCAAGCGTGTTTTTTGTCACGTAGACACACAGCTGCTGTGTGGATGGACGCCATATTTGATGTTTGTTCCATTTTGTGGTGTTTTGCGTTTATCGTGTATAATTGTTTTTTTCTGTGAAAAATGGGAAACAATCCATGTAAAACGTGTGCGGTTTAAGAAACATGTCCAAGAAAAGTAAGGGACAGCCATTCCATGGGTAAGTCTTTAAAATTTGTTAAAAAAGTTAAGATTGGTTGAAAAATGCCTTTATGGTGTCCATAATAAAACTGCACAATTAATTTTAGAAAAACTACGATTTTAATCCACAATTTGATAAATAAACCCGATCAATAAATAATAGACATAACGCTAAATTTTTGACAATTGTCAAATGATGTAGTGACGTAACAAGGTATGTTCCAAAACAACCAAAACTGACGCATGCGCAGTAACCGAAATCCTATCTACTCGAAAAAGAAACATAAAGAATTAAATGGGGGTCCCGGCTTCAAGCATCGCGTGTGAGAATGCCCCATATTTATGCTCTAAAGTATTTGGTTTTACCATAAGTTTAATTTAATGCATTTCAAATGATCAAAATTGGCTTGCTTCCTGAAAAAATGTCCTTCAGTCCACGTAGGTTTGACACACTTAGTGTTCTTTAGTCCATAGCCATCATAAAGCCTGTGAGAGAGAGAGAGAGAGAGACAAGAGACAAACGTGTGTTTCCTTCGGTTGATCTATGCTCCGAAAGAAACACATGTTTTTTTATGTCAAAGTTTGTTAAGTTTTTTTTTTAGTTTTTTTTTGTGCACCTACGTTTTATACTTTCTTATCATCTTTTATTTACTTTTTTTTGTACAACTTTTTAATAATTTTTCTTTAAGGACGAAACCTGACTTTGTAAGTTATTGGCGAATAAAGAATTGAATTGAATTGAACAAGCGTTCTATGTTATTGTCTATTTTCATGGTAATTTTTCACTAACCACTTGTCTGATGCAACGAAGAGTAGCTTTGACACTCAGCATGAAGATAGGTGTCGAATGTAGAAAATAATTTATTTCGAACTGTTACTTGTACTGACGATTAAACAAGAAAAAAAAGTATGTATAAAAAAAGAGAGTTTAAAATCTAAAAATTGTCAAATGTTATGTTTTTACCACTCTGCGTCGAGGCCTGGAACTTACACGCAGACATAATTAGAAAACTTAAAGCTTTTGAGGTATGAGTTTAAAAGAATACTTAAGGAGAATGAGAATACTTATCATAATTAAGAAAATAAAACTGTGCAAAATCGAAAAAATCCGACCTGTAGGAAAAAGTATCTTAGTTGAAAAATTTGAGAGTTGCAGTTCCTCTAATTTTTTTTTGAGCAGCGATAAATTATAATTAACCTTTATCGCGGATGAGAGAGATAGAAAGAGAGAGAGCGAGAGAGAGAGCGAGATAGAGAGAGAGCAAGAGAAAGAGAGAGAGAGAGAGAGGGGAGGAGTGAGAGAGAGAGAGAGAGAGAGAGAGAGAGAAAGAGAGAGGGGGGAGTGAGAGTAAGTCGGTTCGGTTCCATTCAGTCACTGATATTAGATTATAACTTGTACTGTGCTAACTATATTTTTTTAAATACCGGTCCCCTTTTTTATGCTCGACATAAATTGTGTCCCTATATAATGTTAAATAATATTATTTTAAAGCATGAGACCCATTTTATGTTAAAAAAACATTTTTTAATTTAGTTTCATGTTTTTTGGTATTCGTACTTGTTTGTAAAGGAAAACGAAAAAAAAATAGGTGCAAGCTGGATTTTTGTATAATTATTCCTTAGCATCTATGATACATTCCCCCATATTCTCTGCCAAAATCACCCTTGACCTTCGCTAGATATAAGGCCCCCGAAGGTCCTAAAAATCAATATCTTGCGATTTTCTCGAAAACTACTAACTTTTTTAACAAAAAGTGAAGAGAGAAAAAATACGCAAAATTATTCGAGCTAAAATGTAAAATTAAAAAAAAAAACATCTAACAACATTTAAAAAAATATTTAAAAAAAAATGTTTTATTTTACTGTTTTCCTATCGTGTAATTAACTTGTTTTAACATTTCAATACCTTAGAACATTAAGCTTGATCCCCACTTGGAGAAAACAACATTTACTTAAATTTAGTTTCTGTTTCTTAAAGTTAAACAACTTGGTCAATAATATCCGGAGCGCCAGCGCCAATGGGACATAAAAAAAGTTCAACTTCTGGGTAGAAACAGCTTTAAAATATGCGCAAATGTGCACACTTTTATTATATTTGAAATTCCAGCCAAATTGCTGTTGACAGCAAAAATAGTGTTTTACTAAACTTTAATGGGACAAAGGGGTTTAAACAAAATAAATGTAACCTAAGGGTGGTTTTTTAAGGGTTTAAAATTATAAACGTACATAAAGTATTACCGAATAGTCGTTGTATCATGATTTTTCCCCAAATATATATGTATACTAAAAGCTTTAGTTTCTAAGATATCTACAAAAATAATTTATCCATGTACATATAGCCTGGTGTTTGACAGCCTTAGCGAAAAATCTTGACACAAAAAACTGAAAATTGCATATTAATACTAGTATTTGGTAAAACGTTATGTAAGTACCTCTGTTTATAATTTTTAACCCTTAAAAAGCCACCCTTATGATAAAGATCATTGCCCTTATGTTCCATTTATGTTGTCTAAACCCCTTTCTCACATTTAAGTTTAGTCAAACACAATTTTGTCGAAATTTTTTTAAAACTTACTTTAATATCTGTTAAGCTGGAATCTCAAATATAATAAAAGTGTGCGCATTTGCGTGTATTTTAACACTGTTTCTAACCAGAAGTTAAATATTTTTAATATTACTTTTTTTGTGTCGTACAGTTCCTAATTGTATAAAAATAAAATTTTCAAAATTCCAATGATGGTCAGGCTAGTATTAACTTTCCTAACCTTTACTTAAAGTTGTTTTACTATAAAAAACAAAAACTAAATATTAGTAAATGGTGTTTGGTACACGTGGGGATCAAGCTTTACATTATAAAATATTAACATTATAAAACAAGTTATAACAAGTATAGAATGAGAAAAAAAAATATATTTTTTTAAATATATTTTTTAAAATGTTAGGTTAGGTTTTTTCTTATTTTTATAATTAGATCAAACGATTTTTAGTATTTTTTCACATTTAACTTTTTTTCAAAAAGTTATTAGTTTTCGAGAAATCACAAAAAAACTGATTTTTAGAATATTTGGGGCCGTATATCTAGCGAAGCTCAACGATAATTTTGGCGGAGAATATGTGGGGATGTGTCCTAGATGCTAAGAAATAATTATACGAAAATCCAGCTTGCGCCAATTTTTTTCCAGGTGAATTTATAATATGACTGGGCTACAAGTAAAATTGAATAACTGTTAATTTGGTTTTGTTTAATATGAATCTACATCTCCTAGCACTATACATGACGTTGAAAAGAGTTGAAAACGTTCTGACTCCTAAAATTTGTGGAGTGACGTTGTTCTTTAACATTCTTTTAAATTTATATAGTACCGGGATTTTAAGATTTAGTACCTAGTTTAGTTTAATTTTTCGAAACAAAGGCATTTATTATTAGCATAATAAAATACTACTGTTAGTGTTTTTCTTTTTCGTAAGAGTAGATCCTTTTTCGGGGATCCGACTTAGTCTAGGCGCTGGCTCGGGTCACGTATGCCCTAATATGTGCGCTCAGTTTGGTGGGCTTTTTTGAGCACCCATAGGAGAATAATCAAAGGTTGGGTCACGTGGTTCAAATCATGGTCGTTTAGCCACCATCTTTAAAACTAGCCGCAAAATTGTCAGATTTTTGGTTAAAGCGTATCTCCGTGGTCAGGGTCCGATTTTAATTTTTTAAATCTCGTTTAACTCCTTTTTAAAGGCAAACTGTGATTATACATTTTTTGCTAATTTAAGTAGTTTTTGAGATACACCAAGATTATGAACATTTCCGCTCGCACAATAATTAAAATAATACCTATGCTCAATTAATTGTGGTTACAATTTGATTCAAATTTGGTTTTTTTTTTGTTTATAAGATACTTTAAACCCTTCATTGAAAAGGATCTCGATTTTATATTTTTAAATTTCGGTGAATGGTACCAATAAAGGCTGTCCCAAAAGAGGTGGTTATTTTCAGTCCGCTTCTTTTGATATATTGCTTAGCTTTGATAGGTTGCTGTCCAAGCCAGCTACAATATACAATTTTGAAAAAAATTTATGTTTTCGCTGTAAGAATAATTGTTTTCTTAAAAATTGTAAAAGTTACAATAATACTTATAATAACGTTTCTTACATGTAATGAAAAGCGCTAAAAATTGTTAACATTGCTATATTATAGTGGTATGACTCTGAGCAACGACTGAATGTAAAAAAACTTTTAAAATTATGTAAAAAAAAGTTTAGCTTTGTTCTCTGCTAAAAATCAAAAACTGGAAAGAAAAATAATTAGATGCGTTGCATAGCACGGGTAATTTGCCTTCGAACGGTGTACTTTGTAGCTACCCAGCTACTATTATAGTAAGGGAGCTAAGAAGTTTTTTATGAAGCCTGTCATCAATTATTTGATTACATGGTGACATTACTGGATGTATAACAATAATTCGTGCATATGTATATCGCGCCACATAGCTTTATTCTGAGTGTTGGTTGTTATTGTTAATTAGCCGATGTAACGTGTGCAGTAATATGTGCTTTCAGTTTTGATGCGGAGCTTTATTAAAAATCCATAAGAGTATAAAAAATAATGGGTCATGTCATTGTCAAATCATGGTCGTTTGGTCGCCATATTTGAAAATAACCCTTAAATTGCTAGATTTTTCTAAAAAGTAAATCTGCGATACACGATCATTTTTAAATGTGGCTGCCAAACGACCATGACAAACCACGTGACCAATTATTTTTTATACTCCTATGGGTGTTTAATAATGCCCCGCAACAAAACTGAAAGCAAGTATTACTGCACACGTGACATGAGCTAATTTTATCAATAAGGGCCTATACTGAGAAGACCGCTATATAGCGCGATATACAAATGCACGAATTAATAGTATATATATATGACTTGACCAATTTGACAGTTTTGACATCGAACAGGTGATAAATGGCGGTTCTTTAAAATATAGTAAACAACAAAAACTAAAAAGTATATCATAGAATCTTAGCTCCTTTACTATAGTAGCTGGGTAGCTACAAAGTACACCGTTCAAAATCAGATTACCTGTGCTTTGCAACGCATCTAATTATTTTTTTAGGTTTTGTTTTTAAGCAGAAAACACCGCTAAACTTTTCTTATTGTAATTTAAAAAGTTGTTTTACATTCAGAGCCATACCACTATAGCTATTTAGCTTTTAACAATTTTTAACTAAGCTTTTTCTTGGCTATAAAACACGTTATTATAAGTACTGTCGTATTATTAAAATTTTTTAAGTAAACAATCAATTTTATAGCAAAAACATCGAATTTTTGCAAAATGGTACATTGCAGCTGGCGTGGACATCTACATATCAAAGCTAGCAAGCTAACCGACAGATTAAAACAAGCGGACATAAAAGTACCATAAAAAGTAATTCTTAATTATTTTTGCTAGGATGTACCGTTTCCCTGCGAACATTTTTAGGAACTACCCTTTTCAGAGAGCCTTTCGAGGTACCAATCACCGAAATTCAAGAACATAAAACCAACATCCTCTTCTATGAAGGGTCTAAAGTCTTTTATGTAATAAAAAAGAAACCAAGTTTCAATCATGTTGTAACTACAATGAACTGAGCTTGGGTATTATTTTAATCTTTGTGCGAGCGGAAATATTCATAAGCTTGGTTCATCTCAAAAACTACCTAATTTAGCAAAAAATTTGTAATCAGAAAATTTGTTGCCTTTAAAAAAGGAGTAAAACGAGTGGACATTTTTCAAGATGGCTAACTAAAAATATTTTGCGTCAGGAAGAAAGTTCGTGAAAAAAAAACGGTGTTAACGTGTTTTCGTTTTTCCAAAAAAAAAAACAAATATAGAGACAGTGTTACATTTAAACTCGCCACCCTTTATTCCATAATATTTGAGACTTTTTTTCGCTGGTCTATGCTTTTTCTTATGATAACTGTCAAAAAGTTGACTCAATTTATAAGATGTACTTCAGTTCAAGTGCTGCCTGACACTATTACTGCCTGGCATTATCCCAATATTTGGGGCTTATTTTAATAAAGCCAGTAGTAATAGTATCAGGCAGTATTTTGACAAGTTTCAAATTGGAAGATGACAGCTGATCTTTCAATATAAGACATTTGTTTTTCTGACACTATTACTACCTGAAGTTAAACTAATAAGTCTATTATCCTATTTTAGCTTATCTGTCTCCTCAAATTGTGACCGATTTTTTGTATATTTTTATATATTAGTTTGCCTTTGCGTTCAAATTACTTTACCTTACTTTTTTATCATGTTTACAGGGAAAATTGTAAAAAGCAGAAAATTCCTTTATGTTGTCTCGTTCTAAAGGAGAACTCGCGAAACATTTCCTCAAAGATAAATACAAATAAAAGCAATCCACATTGCGAATACCATTTCCAGTAAACACAATGCATACAGACGACATGTTTTTAGTGAAAATATGTCAATATTAGACACAACAATGCAAGTCTTTGTCAACAAAAAAACTACTATAAAGTAGTAATATAAATTAAATAAGTTATGTCGGATTCTGCAGTACGTAAAAGTTGTTGAAATTAAACGTATAGTCTAAACATTATTGTGGTCAACATTCATTTGTTATGACTGTTATGATTGATATGTTATTGTCAGTTTATATAATCAATAAAATTTCCTTTTAAGTTGTTACTGTATTCAGATTAATCTACAAGATATCCTTACGAATAGTTTATTTCCAAATGCCTATCGCTCCTTAATAGAACTAGAGCTAAAGAAGATTTTAATGTAAGAAATCCCACAATTTTCAAAGATAAAATTTGTAATTTTGGAAGAAAGTTTAGCAACAAAAACCATTGAATTCCCAAGGTACTTTACCGTCCGTGGAGAAGCTAAAAGGTTCGTCCCACTATTGTAACTGGAAAATGACTAAGGTAGCGTTTAAAATAGGAAGGATCCTAAAAAGGAACAAAAGGCGATAGCTAAGATTTGTTTAATGGTAGACACATACACTCTTGTACATGTCAAAAATGTTAAAAGTCCCAAGCAAGAGACTTGATGTTATTAAGAATGTTCTGCATCATTAAATTAATTTATTTTAATTCCATGAATAAATACTAAATTTATGTCTGTCACACAGCATCTTACTGATATTAAAGCACCTCTCTATGATAAATCTGTTGCAATTATTATTTTAAATAGTCTACAAACAGACTGACTAGAACCCCATGGTCATAGCACTGGAACACTTATAGCACAAGAAAATTCTGTAAAAGATCTTGAACGAAAACACAAGAATCGCCTCTACTTTTAAACAAAAGTCAAAGAAAAAGTCGATAACTTGTGAGTTTGTCGTTGTCGCAAACTTGATCTTAAAAAACTAACCCATGATATTAAGTGCTCTATCCGTAAATTTAGAGCCAAATGGATGGTTGTTGACTCAGGACCAACAGCTCATTTATGACAAATTGCAAAGATTGGCAGATCAACTACGAAAAAGTGTATTAACAAGAAGTGACAGTAGCAAACAATCAAAAGCTGTATACAAATGGCAAGGGACATTCAAGTTTATGGAAATCCACGCTTGACAATGATTTCTGAAGCAATTTAAGTAAATTTGTCTTTATATCTTTTATCAGTCAGCAAAATTACAGGAAGTTAATAACATACTCAAAATTGATTGCAGACAATCAAGAGAATTTGTAGACCAACCAAATGGGAACAAATTAAGATGGTTGCTAGGAAGGATACCAGCCTGTGGGAAAAAATGTTAGTAATACTTAAGGATAAGGCAACAAGTATTAAAGTCACCAGTCTTGAAAGAGAAAAGGGAAGTAAAACTGACTGAATTGCAAAGAATCGGTTAAAGAATAGACCCCTACAAATAACTGCTACAGACTAAAAATAGCATTAATATTGTAAAACTTGTACAAATCATGTATCTGATGATTCTTAAAATTACGCCAAACCCCGTTATTTTCGCCGCCTGGTCCAAATTTTCACCGCTTTAGAATGTAAAATTCTAGGTTTCGTGCGCTTTTCAAATGCATTAAAATTAACATTTTCTCTACCGATTGTACAGGGTATCCCAAGAAACTTTTTGAAAAAATTAGGAAGCAGATATTTGTTATTTCCTAAAGTATACAGTTTATACAGTAGTAGTAACTATAGACGCTTAAAAAAATTTAAGGAAATTGTACCCAACGTATGACTTTTATTAATTATGAAATAGTGAAGATGGTGCTTTTACATGACATTGTCAGTTAATTTGATGTTTAATACTTTAAAAGGTATTAAGCGAAGATGTATGTTTTTGTAATTGCAAATATAATTTTATCAATAACAAATTTTTTACAAACGCAACGCAACGGAAGTAAATATCTTTAAAACTAAAGAACGCTTGGATCTTCAACCAAAGAATAACTAATCCCTATTAATTCCTTGGTTTTTAATAACAGTAATTAGTGTTCCCGCTTGACAGAACTTGTGAGACACAAGAATGTCTCGACGAGAGAGTACCTTTCTCCCGTCACGTATGGACCTTTTATTCCAGAGAAAATGTGTCTCTCGTCTCGCCGAAAAAGAGCGAGATAAGACTAGAGAGAGGTTTTCCTAGAGCAAGAAAGGCGTGCTCTCGGCGAGATGAGTGACCAATTTTATCTGGCCACGAGACCAAACTTTTTAGCGGCAAGACTAAAGCTTTGTACTGTCCTTTTCCATTGCTATTAAGCTTCTCACCTAAACTTTTTGACGAATGACGAATAAAGCAACGAACAGAACGGCAACCAAAATACTAGTTTGAACGGAATCACAAACGCGTTTGCAAATAGTTCCGCAAATCCCAGACATTCGGCGAATGGTTAGCGGCTTTTGAAGAGTTTGACGGGTCAGCCCAAAACGACGAACAGACATGTGAATCATGATGGGACATAACGGAGAGAATTTATGGAAAAAAATAAACTTTGACCGTCGAAATCAAAAAAGCCCATATGCCTCCGCCGTTTTGTTAGCTGTGTTCACCGATCGTCGAAATGTTAGATCTATAGGTATGACGAAGCTTGACAGTAATTTGGGGTAAATTTTCATAAACGGCGTCTTTGTTTTGAAAAAATACCCCCACCAAGAGTTAAGCAGGGTATAGACTAAGTGTATACGTGTGTTCCCACACAGTTCTGGAGCAGCTGGCTTCAGGGTACTGTTAGGTATTATATATTATTATTATTATTATATCTCTAAGCAGATACACGGTTTGAAAACCGTGAACTGCTTTTTGGGCACTTTTTTTAAGTTTTGTTTTGCGGTAAACTGATTTATTTAGATATTTTTTATCATTTCAAATACTCTACAAACTTGAACTGAACCCAGGACTGAAACATTTTCTTGTGTGGACGATGCGTTTGCGAGCTACTCGGGTTTAACTCGGGAGCTGTTCTCGAAGAGCTCTCAAACTCTTTTTTTCGGTATGTACATGTACATTTTGCTTTAGACACTTTTGGGCCATCCTATACGTTAAAACGAACGTTATGCCTTTAAATCTCCAACGTTACCAAACGAGACGCGGAATGGCCGCCATCATATTGTTCAGGTCTGTACGAGGCTTAGCAGTAATAGAGAAAGAAACAGTGTCTATGCTTTGAAAAAATACCCTAACCAGGAGCTAAGGGACCAAGTTCGCTAGCTGTTCACGAATAGTTTCCGAACATTTTTCAAGCTTGGTGTATACGATTACTCCCAAACAGTTCTAAAGCAGCTGGCAGTTCGTTCAGGGTTCCGAGTCAAGTCGGTAACTTCAAAGGGATTGTTTCCGAATACTCGGCGACCTCAGTATGTGTTTGCGCGTTTACTGTTCGGCATTATATAGATTTAAATATTTGTTAATATGTCGAATACTCTCTTTCGCTTTGTACCCTCAAACATTTACCCTCAGATACTATTGGGCCACCCTATACCTAAAAAGGAACATTTTACCTTTAAATCTCTAACATTTCCAAACGGGACGCGGAATGGCTGCTAATTGACCACTGTTGGTTAGATATCTCGTGTGCATTTTGACCAGTGGGTTGTATAAGGGTGGAGAAACGGCTCGTCGGCATGCGATTTTAAGGAGATTGTGCCAAAAATTTAGAGCTTCCTGTAATAGTTTTACTTGTTTGGTTAACGTTTAATCTATAAAACATGCTGTATTGGCTTTCAATTAAAATTTTGCACAACATTTTTATATCAATAGACAAGTACACTGCCGTCTCTAAGAAGCAAACCGCATGTAGAAACTTAACGCTTTTAGAAAAACAGGTTTAGTGTGTGATGCGGTTTATTCTTTTTTTCACTTTTGATTACAAAATACAAGACAATATTAAAATTCCAAATATTTAAACTAGTTTTTGTCAAAATGTAAAACTTCAACATGCGGGTTTCTTCTTAGGGACGGCAGTGCAGATACCTTTTAGAAGGAACAAAAATTGTAACAGGATAAAAAGTATACAAAAATTTAAAAAAAAATCTATTGCAGCCAATAGGAAAATAAAATTAGACCCGATCCGAGTTATTGGGGTGATCTTTTAGAGGTGGATAATGGTTTTTTACGGTTTTTAGCGACACACTAGATCTCCTACCGAAAAAAGTTAAATACAAAACTTATAGGTAATCAAAAGATCTACAATGAATAATTTTTTACATAACCTAAAATTTTCCGGAACAGTCGAAAAAAAAGCCGTTTTTTTATTTTTATTTTCAATTTTTTTTTGACAAAAGTTGGTAAAGACACCACTTTGTGTCCTTAACACATTGTAATTTTTTTATAGCATAATATTGATTTTTGGATTTTATTTTGATTTAATACCTAAAACAAGGACCAGTTTTAACCCTAAAATGCCCAAGTCCTGGAAGCAGTTTCTTTTTTTAAACCAGTTAAAATAACAACGTCGAGTCGATATTTTTAGATGGGGTAAAAAATAAACACCAATATGAAAAAAGTTGCAAGGAAACAAAATTTTGGCAGTCAGAAAATAGCAGAACAACTACTTTTAGACCTTAGGTATTTTCAGGTGAAAATGGTGCTTCTTTTTAGGTTTAAAATCAAAGCGTATTTGGGACATAAAAAGTTTTCACCAAAATTCGTGAAAAACAAAAAAAATTTCGAATCTAAAAATTCAAAACAAAAAAACTAATTTTTTAGATATTTCCCGGAAAATTGTAGGTTATTTGAAAAATAGTTTATACAAAACTTTTAGTAATTTTTATTACCTATAACAACTTTTAACCGTGAAAATCCGTTACCATCCCTAAAAGTTCACCCCATTTCATCGTAATTCATGTTAGCTGCAATATATTTCCTTTTATTTCCAAATGTTTTCTGGTCTACAAAGCCTAATTCGCTGTATACAAAGTTATTCTAATTACGTATTCACCAAGAGATAAAACAGCCGTTTTGGTGTAAAAGGCCCGAAAGTTTTGAAACTTGGCACGATCATAGGTCCATATATTCCAGTATGTTTGCGACCTCAAGAAATGGCCGCTCACGCCGTTATCTTAGAAAAATGGCACTTAGATTCAGTATTTTTTAAATAACTTGGATTCCAAAGGTTGTAGAAAAAAAAGCTTTAAACAAAAATGTTAATGGGTTACTGTTGCGTAGCTGGACTGTCAGCTAGACTTCGCCCTTTGCAAAGTGCTTTTTTTATTTACTAAATACTTATTAAATTTCCAGCAATATTGTAAATGGCATTTTTTCAATAAAGACAATTTATTATTATTATTATTATTATTATTATTATTAAATTGAAGACAACAAATATTCCTACAACGCTACAATGTATTTTTTTGTTAGAATAATAGTTTTCGACTTATCAGTCATTTCGTCGCCATTTTGGATTCACTTTTCAGAGTAATTCGAGGAACAAAAAATAAAGACTGATAAATGGACTACAAAATGAAAAATTACCAAGTTGCATGTATAAAATACTTGCTTAGATACAAACCGCAAAACGTTATAAAGACTGGACACTTATTGGAATAAAACCTGACCTTATTTTAAAATCAGCAGTATTGTGACAAATTTACATATAAAAAGCAGCTGCTTTCTTTCAAAATTCCGCCTTTGTGTATTTAAGAACCGGATTTATTCGTGTCTATTTTTCTTAAATGAAAGACTTTGTTTTTAAATTTGACTTTGGTATGTCAATTTTGAGAGGTCAGCTGTCAGTTTTCTTTGTAAATCTGTCAGAATAAAGCCGACTCTAAAATAAAGTCAGGCTTTATTCGAATAAGCCCCTACTCTCGTTTCCTTCCGTATGTATTAGGTTTTATCTAATTTTCTCAAAAAGTAAGAATTTTTTGGAAAATGTATAAAAAAACTTTATTATAGGAAATTGAATTGCCTTTTAAATGATTTATTACATACCTGTGTCAAGTTAATGGTTAGCAATGCATTGGCGCCCCAATTTTGGGGTTATTTTTAAAGCTCATGAAAAAAATACGTGTTCAATTTTCTGAAAAACTAAGCAATTTAGAGAAAAATGTCTTAAACCCCTTTTAGTTAAAAATAAAATTATCGTTTAAATGATCTTTTATTCGTTTTATTTTTTTTAAACTAAGCTTTCTGAAAATATTCTTGTTAAGTCGGGGTAATTTTTTTAATATATTTTTTTATTATATGTTTTATATTTTTTATTTTTAAACTAAGCTCTATAAGAAAAAAAACTTTAAATGCAGCGTCATAGGACATAAAATTGCCTTTTAAACGATGTTTATCTTAAAAATGTAAAGTTTCAAATTATAGATCAGAGGCGTCAGCAAACAGGGACTATTTTTTAGGATTACAAAATATAATCCCAGTTTAAGGATGCCAACAAAGTGGTAACTGTAAATTAGATACCCTAGATTAAAAACATTTTAAATACTAATTTGATTTCCTATAATAAACTTTATTAAATATTTTTTAGGATGCTTTTTTAAAAAAATTATATTATATTATAAAAATATCCTTACTGTTCAGACGCCCTTGTACTATTACCCTCACCTTTAAGACCACCTTGTCATACATTGTTTACAATAAAATTATAATTGCTGAAAAAAAATGTTTATGACATTTTTCTCTAAATTGCTTAGTTTTTCAGAAAATTAAATAAAACATATAAAAACTAGTACTTTTTCCGTGATTTTTTGAGTGCTAATTAGTAACTTGACTTAGTCAAGTGATGAACATTGTTTAAAAGATCATTTAATTTAATATAATATTGTTATTTACATATTCTGTTTAAAATGCTCAGTTTTTGAGAAAAACAGATAATTAATAATTTCGGTTAATTTTGCATATATTGTAGAAACACATAGGAAATAAGGGTTTCTACAACACTTTGGGGTTTGTATCTCAGCTAGGATACTTACTACTCAGTAATATCTCATTTTGTAAAACATTTATTATTCGTTACAATGTCTCTAAAAAAAATTGCTCAAAAATGCAGACTTTAAGTTAAAAAGCAACTAAAGAAAAAATTGGGCAAAATCCAAAATGGTGGCAAAATTGTTGGTGTCTCGAGAACTATTAGTCTAACAGAAAAACATGACATTTTTGTAGAAAATTTTAATGTCCTCAACTTTAGTTTCTACAATAGAGAAGAAGCAAATTATTTTAAAAATAACTGAATTTTAGCGCCATTTTTCCAAGATGGCGGCGCGAACGAACGTCAGTCGTTCGAGGTTACACACTTAGTGGGTTATTAAGGACCTTCAACCGAGCCTTCAACCCTATAATCGTGCTAAGTTTCAAAACTTTCTGACCTTTTGCAACATCAAATGTATATAATGACTGTCCTAATTGCATTGGTAACTTTTTTGTTATTAAAAAAATATTTTTTTTTAACATAGCAAACTGTTAGTTTGTAACGTTTTTTAAGGTAAAAGAATAAAAAAAATAGGCAACGAGTTTTAACAACAAAAACAGTAACAATGTTATAGAGGAGGCTTTGGAGAACTTCATCCCTTAAGACTCTATTTGGTAAAAGATAAATAAGATACCTTGAGGTTGCAGATGCGATGTATTGTCTTAGGCACAAAAGAAAAACAATTAAATTTCTACCAGAAGTATTTACTAAGATCTTAAGACTTAGACATTTTAAACAAGGGTCTAACACGAAGTCTATAGATTTACTCCCGACCGGAGAAGCGTACCTATTTTTTATTACATACTTTAATCTAAGAATGATTTAAATTTTATTCTTCTAATAAATAAAAAATAAATTATAATTATAAAACGATGTGTTATATTTTGGAGAGTTAAACCGTGCAGCCATATGATTTTATTTAAAATAGTCTCAAATTCGAGTATACTCGCCCAGTTTTTTAATGTCTTCCTATTTTTCCAAATTTGTAGAATATTTAAACAGTGCGTTTTTGGGAAGATCGCATGGTTTCGAATATAAGTTTCATGGCCATCCGGGCTTTCGAGACGAGTTTATTCAATTTTAAGCTAACATTAAACAATTGGGCGACATACCACAAGTGTTGTTTTAGGTGTATAAAACAGTATAATGTTGGCTTAAAAATGTATAGGCACAAATTTACATAATATGTAGAGGAATAAGCTTTAACGAAAATATGAACAGATAGACTAACAAGATTTGACGGATATCAATCAAAAGAATACGAAGGCTTCAGAAAAGGTTTCAGTACAGTTGATTACCTATTAACGATGAAAATCCTAATAGAACAAGCTAACGAATACAACGTTCCACTATATATTGCGTATATAGACTTTAAAAAAGCTTTCGATAGCATTGAACACTGGGCGGTAAAAGCATCTTTAACTAATAGCCGAATAGATCACAGATACACAGACTTAATAGCCAATATATATAGCGAAGTGACAAAATCAATCAAAATCCACGATGGAACGAAGCCAATCTGCATAAGAACAGGTGTCAGAGGGGGTGACACAATATTCCCTAAATTAGTTAACCAGGCCCAAGATGTTTATAAAAACTTAGATTGTGAAGAAATAGGCCTTAAAGTAAGCGGACAATCCTTTAACCACCTACGATATGCTGATGATATCGCCTTAATAACAGATGAGAAAGAAGAACTAATAAAAATGCTGGAAAAACTACACTAAAATTAAAATCATAACAAGCACAGATGAAGATATCACAATCAGGATAAACCCCAAGAAAAAATCGAACAAGTAGATATACCTGAGACAATTAAACTAAAAAAAGAAAACCAAACAGCTGAAATCAAGAGAGGAGTAAGATTGGTCTGGGCAATATACGGCAAATTAACCTACATATTAGAAAATAAAAAATATCCTCAGTACCTTAAAACGAAAGTGTATAACCAATGTATCCCTCCTGTAGTTACGAATGCCCGTATTTACCTATGGATCCCAGACCTTGACACTTCAAAATCAAACATGGATACGGTAACAAAAGCCCAAATATCAATGGAAAGACAAATGTTAATGGAAAGCTAACAGATAGAAAAAGCAATGAATGGATAAGAAATAAAATAAAAGTAAGAGATCCTAGAGAAAAGTAGCCAAAAACAGAAAGACGATGGACGGAACAAATGCATTGTAAACTGGGGGACCTTGGGAAAATAAAAGAAGTAGGGGAAGACTCCAAATGAGATGAGCTGATGATTTGAAGAAACATGCGGGAACTAGATGGATTAACGCTGCTACAGACAAATAATAGAGGAAAATATTGGGGGAGGCCTATGTCCAAAGATGGATCGAAGAAGGCTAAATAGATAGACAGATAGATAGATAGATAGATGAACAGGGAGGGAGGGTTTTAGGTATTTCCAGCCTAGATAGATAAAAATAAGTAGACTAGCCCCGATTTTCGAGACGAGAAAAAAATAAAAAAATAAAAATATAAAAATTAATAAAACACATTAATATTGAGTGTGATACGTTATTTTAAAGGAAATTATACGTTGATTTCAAAAATAATCTAATAAAATAAGGAACATTTCATAAGAAAAATACCAACCTTATGTAATATCTCCAAAACTAAGTGACAAATCCATAAAAATATAAAGTTATGGGCGACCTTCATAAATACCCAAAAACCCCAAAAAACATCGAAATTGGCTCTTCCGAACAATAATTGAAAAACGCTTTCGGTCAAAGCCAACTTATTAATATATAAAATATAGAGGTCAACTATCAAATGGTGTACACGGACTTACTTTGATTTATTTGACATTTCTTAGTGTCGTTTGGGGGTTTAAATACGTCTGCCATATTTAAACAAAAATATATATTTTTTAATGTTTGGTGATGAAAAATTATGGCCTATAATGCAAGATTTTTATAAACAATTACATAATAATGAAAAACTACTGAATTCAGGGCAGACATTAATTAACCCTTTAACCAAAATTTGGGCCGGTCTGGACTAAGTCTATAGACTTAATACTTACGACCCTTTAGAAAATACTGCTGAAATTTATTTATATTTAATAACAACAAAGTTACATCAATTATGAACACGTCATTTAGATAACTCTCTACTTTTGTGGCATCACAAAAGTGGTCTAAAAATAGACCAAACAAGCCAAAAAAATGTTAAAAAAAATGTCATTTAGTAATTCATTCTGACAAATAAATAAAATCAAGTTTTAGGTAAAATTTTTCACACAATCTCGATAAAATCACAATAAATTTCCGTCGCCAAATCTCCAAACATTATTTGTGTTAAAAAAATTAAAATAAAACTTACCGTTGCAGAAGACCTGCCCGAGTGTCAGGAGCAGCGTGATGGCGAGGAATTGACCCCCTGGATATTTCATCAATGCCATCTTTGTCAGTTACCTGTTAAAGAAAAAAGACAAAAGACTGATTATAGCAAACCCTTTGGCGACATCCGCTTCCTGGTTTAGACTGCTTGGATCCAAGGTCATTCAGGTCAAAGTTGATCGAGTGCAAGGTCATCAAGGTCACATTAGAGTTTTCAGAAAATTCACTTCGCGTTTGTCAAAATAAGCCGAATTGTCCAATGCTTTCTAGCAAACACTTTTAACACCGTACAGTATTTAATAATTCAATTGAATGTTCTTTAAATTGTCTAATAGGTTTTCTGTAAAGAAATATGTAATTGTTAAGGGTAGAGTTTTATGGAAAAGTTTGTTTTTATAACAGATGAAGCAAAATGGGTATTTATATTACTAGACCTGTAGTCAATTTCCGGTCGTGAATCATGTGTATTTTTTTTACCGATAAATAACCAGAAAAGAAGAAGAAGAAAACCAATATTTTACATAAAAATTGGCAATTGTGGTTAATTTTCAATATTTTTAATTTCTATTTTAGATTATTTTGATCTTAATGTCAAACCTATCTAGTAAACGTCAACATAATCACTGTCTAAATGACATAGGTCATCACCAACTGGACTAAAAGAGGGACCGGTAAAAATATTTTCCGGTCTCTTGGTTCTTTAGCGGTTCCTGTTAAGACCGCAAGGTTTTTTAAAAGGACCTGCCTGTAAAGTGAAACTTTCCAATTGTTTAGAAAATGATTTTTTTACGGTCAGTTTAAAAAAAATACACTAAGTAAATTTTAAATAATTTTTAAATATTATTTAAATAAATCTACACCCATCTATAGGTGTGCGCCGACAACAGCCGATTTTTCTGAAATTTTAGTATGTTATAGGATCATCTCAAAGCATTATAAAAAAACCTGGGTCAAAGTATCAAAGTAGCGCAAAAATATATGTTAAAATTAAATATTTAGCAATAAACCGTTCAAAAACAGTTTGTTTATAGACAGAATCCACGCCTCTAAACTAATAGAATATTAATACAACTGCTTTGATACTTTTATACAGTGGCGTGCCTTGTTTGGTATAAAAACTGCTTGTAAAGAGTTTAACTCTAAAAACACCTTTAGTCATTCTCCTTTTCAGTTTATACTATCCAAAATAAATAGTATTTAAATATTTTTATATAGGGGCGTGCACAATTTTTTTATTTGTAAAATAAAAAAGTTCGCTTTTTAGGTAATAACAATTTTTAACAAATCCGATATGTTTTATAACTTGTGATCAGAAATAAAATATTTATAATATTAATCGAAAGCAGTGACGTAGTAAACAGTATATTTAATAAAAAAATAAACTAACATTCAGAGCGATTTAAAAATTATATAGCCAGATGTCGATAAATAAACCTTGATTAACCCAACTAAAAAAGTGCCATATTTGTTGGTGGTCCTGATAATCATGCACAGCTGCTATCAATCGGGTTACAGGATAATGTGGCTGATTTCAGGATATTTTTTATACTCTAAAATCCAAAGTATACTATTAAAATAAACGCATGATCCAAGAGTTCTTGCTCCAGCTTTCAAAGTATACTAAGTAATATACTTCGATTAAATGTCACCAACACGATTGTCAAATGAGGTAAAGCAAATAGCTATCACTTCTTTAACTACGCCACTGTTTCAATTATCCTTATCGATATTTTCATTTTGATCAACAGTTGACACTGTCAGATGTTACAAATATAATTTAGGAATCAATATTACCTAAAAAGCAAACTTTTTTATTTTACAAATCCGCCTCTATATAAACATTTTCAAAAATTATTGTTTTTTAATAGCTTTAAGTTAAAACCCAACAGAAGAATAACAACAAAATAAAATAGCAAGATACTTCAATGAATAAAAATATCAAAATAGGTAAATTTGTATTGCGTTAGCTTACGAGCATTGACTATGTCTAAAAGACAAATTGTTTTTGAGCGTTTTATTTATAAATATTAAATTTTTACATGTGTTTTTGTGCTTTTTGATACGATCCTGTCTCTAAACTAGGAGGGACATTATTACATTACATTATAACCCAGGTTTTTATGATGCTTATACATGGCCGTACAACATAACAAAATTTTACAAAAATCGGCTGGCATCGGCGCATATCTATAGTCAGTGGCGGATTTAGGGGGGGGCAGAGGGGCCCGGCCGCCCCCCCCTTCCAGACATATAACTTATTTTTTTGTTTACCAGCATCACTTATTTAAAATTTGTCTCAAATTCCACTTAATTTAAAAAAAAATAATCTCCTTTAGATACTAAATTTCACACCTTAGATGTATCAAAAACTGCTAATAAAAAATATTTTGATATTTACTGCCCCTCTGGCCCCTACCCCTTGGAAATCCTGGATCCCTCACTGTCTATAGTTGAATGCGGGATTCCTTAACTAAAAAAACTTATTTTAAAATTGTAAATAATAGCCAAAAAAAACCGGAAGTAATAAAATCGGTAAAGTGGATCATATTTTGTTTTAACCATTGTTTTACCAAATTATACGATTGTTATTGTTAATTTACCGATTTTAGTGAAATAAAAAACATCATGGTGCAAACTGATTGGTCTTTAAAGAGCGGGAGGAAAGTAGTGTTTTTCTATAAATTAAAAAAAAACTAAAACATTTTCGGAAAATAAGAATAAACACGCCGGTTTGAAGAATCAAGTATGACTCCGTCCGACATCATAAATTTTAAGGTGACGGCAAATTTTGGTTATAATCTTTAAAGACCAATCAATTCTTACCATGACTTTTTTTATTTCACTAAAATCTGTTTAGTAATAACGAATTTATAAGGAAATGAATGCAGATAGGATTCGCAAAAAATCCTATAATAGCAAAACAATGGTTGAAACAAAAATGTTTTTTTAGAACCACTGAACCGATTTTGCTGATTCGTACCTTGTTGTGCGTGGAAAGAACGCTGCTTTTTTTACTAATTTAAAAAAATAATTTAAACAGGTTTGCAACACAAGAATAAACGAGCTTCTTTGATTTTGCCTGCCTCCATCTTGAATTTTGAGATGGCGGACAAAAAAATATATTCAGTCAAAACTCTGAATAATTCTCTGCAGTTTGTGCCATTAAAATGGATTATAATTTCAAAAGTTGTAATGAAAAAAATATTGTCCGGTTTTTTTGGTTCACCCGGTATATAGCCGGGTAGTAATGCACTCACGTGAACAAAGGCCCCATTGGCGGAACAAAACTGAACATATTTTTCGGAAAATCGCTCGGACCTGACACTTAAATAAAACAAGAATACCATTTTGCTGTCATATTTAGATAAACTACTCCATGTCAACCCTCCTACCTTAACAAAAACCACACGCATTTTTAAATGCTTAGAAGACACTGATATTCAAGTTATGATTTAACTAAATAATAGTTACGACTTTAGGTTACAATATATCACAGGTACACTCAGATTGATTAAACTGCTCTAATATAGGAGATTAAACTAGTTAGCTAAACGGATTTTAATTTCACTAAAGTTATTTGGTTAGGCAAACATTTTTATACAAATGAACTAGAGGGAGAATAACAGGACATTTTTTTAAAACACGTATTATAATTTTTTTTATGACACTAGAGTTTATTCATTATTTTTTTCGGTGGTTCGAAATGTTTATATTAGTGTAGGGTTCCATTGTTTCTGTTTTTGAACAGTCACCACAAATTGTAATTTTTTATTTAAAATTAGTTGCATTGCAGGCGTATTATGTTCGGAACTACAAATTTAAAAAATATATATTATAGTTAGATTATATTTTCACAGAATATATTCTTGACTCAAATAGAAAAAGTAAAAATAAAAAGTCTATGTAGGTGTGCCATGGTAGAATTAAACCTAATAAAAACTAAAGGCCCTCGAGGGGTACAGGGAGTTTTAATATAAATGTGAAAATGTTACATTAATATGGATCTACAATATTTACCTTCGATATTGTTTTGGATGAAAAAAAATATTTGAGATAACGTCGAAAATGTGTTATTTAGGTGTATTTGGACCTATTTTCTCAGCAATATACCGTGGAGGTCACTTGGAGTGTGCTAATGGGCTAGGGAGGTATCAGATCCACCATGGATTAATTTATTTAAATATAGAATTTTTTACTAGGACTAGGAGACTAACGCCTACAGAGTGAGTCAGAAATCGACAATATAGTTCCAAAAGTGGCACAATTATGAGTATTTTATGTATAATTAAAATCTACTCAAAATCTAAAAACCACTGCTTTTAATATAATCCTCTTAAAATTTCTTACAATTATTATAAAAGTACTGAATATAAATATTTTTTATGCATAGTTGCTTATGTTTGGAAGGGTGAATAAAAAAAACACTTAAAAATACTGTATTAAACATTAGGGACCATTGCATGTCCCATTTTTCTCTTATCTTCTATTTGAGGCATGCGCAGTTATATGGTTTGAACCTTAACCATTATTAAAGGATGGTGTTTGACCTTACTTGCGTTCCAATGACGCAAGCTACTAGTTCCCTTATTTAGAGACAGTGTTGCCGCGCATATAACGTTATGTTAACATGTAATTTAAATTTAAAATATTTTTGATACCAGACAATTATATTAAGAGCTCCCAATGCGGGGGAATCTGCAGATTTAATTTTATGCCAATTATTGAAAATTATTTTTTATAAAAACTAGTAGGTATGTGGTATTTGGCAACAGTGACAGGCTTTTGACAGATAAATAAAGGATAAAGGATAAAAAATTGGATCAGCAAAAGGTCAAAATTGGGCTTCTAAATATCACGTGACATCTGTCATTTAATGTCGCATTTATAAAGGATAAAGTTAGCTAAAGGAGGGCGTGCATAAGGTCCCACTCAACCTTTGTTTATGAGAAAATCATAAGTCACAAAAATAACCTAGATCATAGCCAACTACTTTAAACTAAGCATATTGGCTCCGCTGTAGGATTTTGAGCAAAAATGTTTTATTCAGACTTGTTTGTTAGTCATATAAAAATATAATGTTGCTGGAAATTGTTTAAGTATTTTTTAAACGAGTTGTTTACTTCACCCTGTCCAAATCCGAGTAAAGGTTATGCGTCAAAAAATATTTCCCATACTCTGTACCATTATATCTATTTTAAAAAATGTAAAAGTAGCTATTTTTAGGGATTTGAGTAATTCGATCGTCTTTGTAGACATGGGCGTACGCAGCAAGGGGCAGGAAGGGGCATTTGCTTCTCCCTCCTAAATGTTAAAAATAATTAAGTAATTTCCTACTTTCCAAACAAAACAATCAATCAATCAATATAGCAGTATAAAATTAGTTAATAGATATACTTATTCCTAATGATATATACTGCGAAGGATATAATCCGTTTTTTCCGTGAATTCATTTTACGAAGAAAGTATGGTCCAAATATTCATCTCTTTTGTAAGACACGATGGTCTTAAAAATACAAAATTATTGCTGTATCTAACGACAACTTTTTGGGTATCCTTGAAGGCCTTTAAAAACTATCAGAAGACGGCAATTCTGCAACTAGAAAGGTGGCATTTCAGCTTTACAGTGCTTCAACAAGGCCGGTATTTATTATTTCCCTGTGACTGATAGCAAAGTATTATGTGCTTTTAGAACCTGTGGCCCATATCTTGCAATCTAAAAGTTTAGATGTATTGCAATGTGGAAATCAAATTAAAAGAGTACTAGGTCTTTTTAAACATCTTCGCGAATCTGCAGAAGAAGTCATAAACACCATCTTAGCAAATACCAGCAAATATGCCGAAAATCTTGGAAGGGAGTTACAGTTGGGCGACAGCAAAATCGTATGCACCTTCCAGCAAATATCCCACCAGACCACTGGGAAAAATATTTGTTAATACCTTATTTGGAGCAATTGTCTTTAAAGCATCACTTTTCCAACAAAAAAAAGCTTTCAAAATATTGGCACTACATCCGTTTGTTATGCCGGACTTTACATCCAGTAAATTTAAGATGTGCATTAAACAATTTTCAGAATTTTATCATTTAAACACGCTTGACGATGAGGCTGAATTATGGTACAACATGACGAGTGACAAAAAATTAATAAAGGGGAGTTAAAATGTTTGGAAATAGCAGAAATAAGTAAAGCTACGGGATTTTCTTATCCATCAACAAAAACTGCTCTACATGTTTTGCCAGTAATGCCATTGTAGTACCGTAGAACGATCTTTTCAGAGGATATATTAAGCGGTTTGTGCATGCTGAGTGTACACCGTAAATTAGTTTCAGACAAAAATAAACAAGTGAAAGAAGAGGTTTCAAGCAGATTTGCTGAAGATTCCAGACGTTTCGCTTTACCATAAAGTAAGTACTTACTTTGTGGTTTTACTGTATTAGGTTAAGGTTTAGAAAAATGACGTGTGTTTTAATTTTTTTGTTTTTTTGTTTATTTCAATAACTGCATCTTTTTTTTTTAATTTTTGCATTTGCCCGCCCCCTCAAGTGTCATGCTACGTATACCAATGCTTGTAGACAGGACAGTCCAAACAAGCTACTTTTATAAAAGAATCTGTGGCTCCAGGTACGCCCAGTTTTTTATTTGAAAAGAGCCTTAAAAACTTTTAGGTAAAAAAGATGAAACGAAAAATATAAAAGTACCTATTACAAATGGTGGTTCATCATCATGTTCTTTTACTATAAATATTAAATTCTTTTCTGTCTACTTTAGGTTAACAAAAAAATTACTTTTTCTACATCAACTTCTGCTGTATTATTGTTTTCTGCGCCAAGATTTCATTACTACGCAGAACACGACGAAACAAAAAAAAACTAAAAAATTCAATGCTAAGGCAATTAGAATCCGCAACAAAAATGTTCTATTTGGATGTATTTTGACCTATCCTAGCAATATCTTCGTGATGTCTGTCTGTGTGTGTGTGTATATTATTTCTGTCCGTAACACGATAGCTCCTAAACCGCTGAACCGATTTTCATAAAATTTTTAAAATCCATTAATGCTAATGACAGTTGTTTGACAATTAAATTTTTTTTAAAATGCTAACTTTTAACGGAGCATTGTATCAATACACTGTTTTCGGAATATAGTAGACTATATTTTATTCAATAATTCGTGTTATAACCAAAAACTTCATAGGAGCTTTAGTTTCTGAGATATTTACAAAAAACTGTTTTCAAGGTTGATATATTATCATGGCTTTACTTGAAGTGTTATAATAGGCTAGCTAGGAAGGTGTCGGATCCGTCATGGATCCATTTATTTTTACCTTCCTAGTCCGCATAGAGAAGGTATTATTTTCAAAGAATTTTTTTTTTAAATAACGCTAAAAATGTGTTATTTGGATGTATTTTGACTTATCCTAGCCATATCGTCGTGATGTCTGTCTTTGTGTGTGTGTGTGTGTGTGTGTGGGTGTGTATATTTTTTCTGTGCGTAACATGATAGCTCCTAAACCGCCGAACTTATTTTCATAAAATTTTTAGGTAAAACAGTGTTCAACATTTTTACGAGCTGATTAGATTTTGGTCAAAATCCGTTAATGCTAATGACAGTTTTTGACAATTAAAAACTTTAAAAAATGCTAACTTTTTAACGGAGCTCAATAATTCGTGTTATTACCAAAAACTTCGCAGGAGCTTTAGTTTCTGAGATATTTACAAAAAACTGTTTTCAAGGCTAAGATATTATCATGGCTTCACTTGAAAAAAAAAGTGTTATAATAGGCTAGCTAGGAAAGTGTCAGATCCGTCATGGATCCACTTATTTTTTATTAACTTTAGACTTACAATATTGTTTTCTACTAACTAAAACGCGATAAAATAAAAGGAAAACTTAAAAATGTTCATGATGTCAACGTTAATGTAATTAAGACCCGTAACAAAAAAAATCACAAAAAGATTATTTTTGCATTAAGGAAAATCAAAGAATATTTTTTGTTCTTCGTTATAATTATGCAAGAATTTATAAATTTTTCTTTATTGTGAAGGGGACTTTCATCCGACAAAAAAGTTACAAAATACAAACGAAAAGTATCTAGTTAAATACACAAAGGTGCTCATTATACAATATTTTTCTAAGAACAAAAATATGATTAAACAACAGTATACGTAACAGTTTTTATCGCGATAATAACGGTAATTTCAACGACAAAAAATTTGCTCATCTATGGTGTAATTTTTTTTTAAATTTATCAAGGGTCTTTAGTATTACTCTTATAGGAAAATCTGTGACTCTGGGTACGCCCTATTTTTACCTTCCTAGCCCGCGTAGCAATGGCTAGAAAAGGTATTATTTTCGATGTTTTTTTGAGATAACGCCAAAAACGTGTTATTGGGATGTATTTTGACCTATCCTAGCAATATCGTCGTGATGTCTGTCTGTGTGTTTGTGTATGTGTGTGTATATTATTTCTATCCGTAACACGATAGCTCCTAAACCGCTGAACCGATTTTCATAACATTTTTAGGTAAAATAGTGTTCGACACTCTTACGAGCTGATTAGATTTTGGGCAAAATCCATTAATGCTAATGGCAGTTTTTTGACAATTTTAAAAACTTTAAAAAATGCTAACTTTTTACTGGAGCATAATATTAATACTGTTTACGGAATATAGTAGACTATATTTTGCTCAATAATTCGTGTCATAACTAAAAACTTCGTAGGAGCTTTAGTGTCTGAGATACTTACAAAAAACTGTTTTTAAGGCGAATATTATTATCATGGCTTCACTTGAAATGTGATAATAGGCTAGCTAGGAAGGTGTCAGATCCGTCATGGATCCATTTATTTATTTAAAAAAAAAACAACAGTCTATAAGACATATGCTTAAAAAAGATGCAACCCAAAAAAATGTCACAGTACTACGAATAATTGCAAATATTATAAAGTTATTTTCTTTTGTTATTGAAAAAAAATCAGATTTTTTCACCTGCTGTAATATTTTTCTCTACCTCAAGCTTTTATTATTAATTAAAAGACGACCAAACAAAAAAACTAAAAAATTTCCATGAAGTCAACGTTAAGTAATTAGAATCCGTAACAAAAATATACGTGTAAGCTCAAAATCACGAAAAGACCTTCACTAAGGAAAATTAACAAAATATTTTGTTTTCGAAATAATTATTAAGTTTTTTTTATAGTCAATGATATTTTAAGCACACAAAATAGTTACAAAAACCCAAATTAAAAGTATCTAGTTAAACCACAAAAGATTATATGATATTTTAGCTCACACGTATACTATAACTATAGTAGTGAGAAAAAAGGTCCGATTTCAAAAAAAATTATATATCTTTGCGTCTCAGATGATTTTGAAACTTTGTTGTCGCACCGTCTGTCTGTCTGTCTATAACGACCAACTCCCATAACACAAAAACTACTTGCCCGATTTTATTAAAATTTGGGTACCTAGGTTAGGTTTTGGCTCTAGATAGTCTCATTTAAAAATGCCTAAAATTCATCGGACATAAGCCGACAAAAAAGGGTGGGGGCAGATTTTAAAAATTATAGAGTTCTACAAAAAATTTTACTGGATAGCTAAAAAAAATACATTTTAGTTTGTTGCGGAATCTCCAATCGGACATGTTCCCGGGTGGCGAAAACAACGGTAAAAATCTAGGGCCTTTTGTTTTACTCTGCAACCCAAAAAATGTCAGAGAAATAAAAATAATTGTAAATATTTTTTTTTCTTATTAAAAAAAAGATATTTTATTTTAAAAAAATCACGCTTTTTCTGAACCGATATTTTCACCTGCTGTAATATCTTTTTAATTAAAACGCGGCCAAACAAATAAAAACTAAATAATGTCCATGAAGCAAACGGTAATGTTATTAGAACCCATAACAAAAAAATCACAAAAAGACTTTCACTAAGGAAAATTAAAGAATATTTCTTGTTTCTTCTTTTTGAATTATTCAGTCTGTCTGTAACGACCAACTCCCATAACTCAAAAACTACTTGCCCGATTTTAATTAAATTTCGGTACCTATCTTGGTGTTTCTAGATGGTCCCATTTTAAAAATATCTAAAATCCACCGGACATAAGCCGAAAACAAAGGGTGGGATTAGATGTTAAAAATTAGAGTTCTAGAAAAAATATTACTTGGATAGATAAAAAAAATACATTTTAATTTGTTTGGTTCAGTGATGTGACACTGGGGGGGGGGGGGGGATTTCTCTCCAATTGGACTTTCCGGGTGGCGAATTAGGAGTTATTTTCGTGGACCAAAATAGGTAAACGATAACAACGGTAAAAATCGAGGGCCTTTAGTTGTAATCTTATACGAAAATTTGAGACTCTAGGGACCTATTTTTTTAACAGTCTGTAAGACATATGCTTAAAGAAGAGGCAACCCAAAAAATTTCAGAGTAATAAAAATAATTGTAATAATAATTTTTTTTGTTATCAAAAAAAAGATTTTTTTACAAAAAAAAATATTTTCTGAATCGATTTTTTCACCTGCTATAATATTTTTTTAATTATAACACGGCCAAACAAATAAAAACTAAAAAATATCCATGAAGCAAACGGTAATGTTATTAGAATCCGTAACAAAAAAATCACAGAGAGACTTTCACTAAGGAAAATTAACGAATATTTTTTGGTTTACTTATTCAGATTTTTTTTTATCGTCAAGGATATTTTAAGCGCACAAAAAAGTTACAATAACACAAACTAAAAGTGTCTAGTTAAACCACAAAGGTGCTCATTATATTATATTTTTCTAAAAACGAAAACATTATTTAACAACGGTATACGTAACGATGTTCGTTGCGATAACGACGGTAACGCTAACGATACAAAAGAAGTGTGCGTGCGTTTCGCGCCGGCAGCGTGGTAACTACTAACGGTAACGGCAACGGGCGTCGCGGCGCCCTGAAGAGATCCGACGCGACGCTTACGGCGGACGCTGAAATGCTTCGCGGCGGCGGCGAAGCTCTCCTTTCGGAACGGGCTTCCGACACCACCGTCAGAGACTTTGTTGTTATTTCGAAAGTTGATATCGTGCATTTTAGATCGCCATCCGGACCCAAAAACGGTAGAAGTGTATTTTGCTCCCTGTAATTCAAAACAAAAAATTGTGCGCGTCTATTTTAAATTTTTGCCGAAAAGGGGATAATATTTATAGCCTCAATTATTGAGTTCTCCAAGGTGTAGGTTCATGCAGAGCTATCAAAATGGATGGACCACGATCTACCACTTTATTGACGTCACAAGCCTAGGCATACTTTTTGTTTGAAACTTTATTTCTATAGGCCTACTTTGTTATATTCACATTCAAAAATAATTGTTTTTAAAGAGAAATTTTTGTTTTGGAATTATTAACACAAACTATACAGGGTGTACCATTGTTGATGGTATTGAATGGGAAACTTAGTTATTATAGAGGATAGAGGACTGGCGATTTCACATTACTGTCGTCAAATTTTAAACCAAAAAAAATATGGCAAAAGTTTTTTTATTAGAAACTACGAGGGAAAATTCAAAAATTCGGAATCCCAGAAATCCACTATTATTTCAATTCTGTTAAATCTTCTCTACAGAAAGTCGATTCTGTTACTAAAATGACGTTGCGAAATTGTTGATCCGTCGAGTCCAATTCGAGATTTTAGAGACAAATGAAGAAAAAAATACAGACATGTTTTTTTTTTTTATAGCAAGGGATTAATTGGGAACCAATGTGAAGCAGAAAATTGAAAAAAAAATGTAGGTCCGTATTAAAAATTTGACAACGTCATTTTGGTGACAGAATCAACTTTCTGCAGAAAAGTTTTAACAAAGTTAAAATATCTGCACTAATAACAAATACGTGACCGATTTTCAGAATTCTGAATTTTTGAATTTTCCCTCGTAGCTCCAAAACTACAAGGGCTGGAAAAAACTTTTGTCATATTTTTTTATGTTTCGAAATTTGAGGACAGTAATGTAAACTCCCCAGGTCTCTATCTTCTATAATATCTAAGTTTTCCATGTAATACCAACAAAAATGGGACAAACCTATAATTTGGATTTTAAATTAATTTTACTGTAAAAAAAACGCTAATTAATTTTGGCATAAACAAATAAAAAAATCGCTATAATACAAATTAAAAAACTCAATATGATGCGGCGCATGGCGGGAAATTTGAACCCAGAATATGAGAAGCTCATGTTTAAACATTTGAACATTTTCTTCATCCACCTTTCATCCCCCAAAAAGTTTGGTGGAGAATATATCACAGAAATTTTACGAAAATGTGTCGTGCCATTTCAAAAATATCGCGCAAAAAGCTCTGTCCTACCATAAGATTTTTTTTTGATGGCCTTGCTTGAATCAAAATAAAATAAAAGCAAAATAATTACTTAATTTAAAAAAAAAAACGTTTTAAAATAGCTTTCATAGAGGCCGGTTTTTAGTTTAGTATATCGGAAGTTTTACACAGAAAGGAGTGCGTTCACAAATTTTGCTTAGAGATTTTTAGCGCGTGTTAGTAGTGATCCAAAAACTTCACGGATGGTTGTTATGTGACACGATTTATTATTAACTTTCTAACTTAATTGAATAGACTAAACTTGTGAATGGCAACAACCAAGTGCTTTCGATAATGTTTTCAGCAGTATGAGTTTCCAGAAGTGGATGTTCACGTTTAGATCTGATATTACAGGTATGTAAAGATTAGGAGAAAAAAATATAATAAACAGCGTTGCCAATTTGGGCAAAATTACAAGTTACCGATGCAAAAAACGCACAGGGTTGTATAAAAAAATGTCTGAAGTTCTTTTAATTCTTTGTCTTATTTACGATACGTGAGATACTTCTGTGTTTATTGATTTAAAGTTAATTTTCAAAACCCACTCTCTTTTGTTTTTATTACTTTAAAAAATTAGGTATAGCAAAAATAGTTTATATATCAAGAAATGTTAATTATACAACTCCTGGATAATATAAAACGCATTTATTTTAAAGCGTGCTTACGCTGCAAAAAAACAATTATACATTTTTCGTGTTTATTAATTACAATATTAATATATTTAAAATGGGAAATAAATAAATGATATATATAATAATAATAGATATCGATAAAATCATGTTTCAAAAAGCAAATTGTTTTGTGAATTTTAAATTAATTAAGTTTACTTTAAATATTGCTATCAATATGCAAAAAGTTTGTTAAATTTACTCTACAAAAGTAAAAATAAACATAACCAGCAATGGCAATGCAATAATAATAATTACCCAATTAGGGGATATTGAAAAATCCGGTTTAGCGGATCATGCGTGGCTAAATGATCACACGATTCAATAGTCTGAAGCTAAACTTTTGTATAAGGAGTCGCACTGGCGAAAAGAAAAGTTTAATGAAGCAAACATATGGAAACCACTGCTTATGAAAAACAAGCGTGTTAAAATTTGCATGCCTCTCTGCGAGGCCGAACGCGCATATGTATCTGTATGATCCTTGAAGGCGTGACCAACAGCAACACGCATAGACCATCCGATCAAAGTAGGAACTTATAACGAGTAGTTAGTTGAACATTGTTCGTCTCAAGATGCGTATTCATTTAAGCATGAATGAATACGCGACTTGAGACGAACAATGTTCAACTGAATACTTGTTATAAGTTCCTACTTTGATCGTATGGTCGATGCGTGTTGTTGTTGGTCACGCCTTCAAGGATCATACAGAGACATATGCGAGTTCGGCCTCGCAGAGAGGCATGCGAATTAAAAGGAGGCGGGCCCCTACACGTGACTGCGCACCGAGTAGTAGCCTATAGACTGGATTGTATAGTTACCACTTGAAAACGATTATAGATACTTACAAACCGAAACGTCGTGTTTAAAATAAATAGACAAGTCCAAAATTTAAAGAAAATAGACAAGTCCAAAATTTAGTTTCTTTGCAATCATTGTGTAGAAATTTCAAACAAAGAGTCAAGGAGCTAAGTAAAATAACAAAAATATATGCTCTTTTTGGACTGGGACCCCAGCTGAAGTCATTATTTTTAAACACCCATCAGATAGCTAATCTATATAATGCGTCGAAGTTATTTATTATTACGAGAACCTGGAAAATGCCTGGCGTGACATTATGGGAACACTATTCATAGATTTCCCCTGTCGCGTTTTCCTTGTGTATTTCCATTGAAATGTCTGATTACCTACACATACAACATATTTCTTTGTCACCCTTGAGACTGTTATGGAAAACGGATTATCGATTTTTCTTTTATCATAGATTTATTTGTATGCATATTTTTATTCAAATTTGGCACAGATGTGTCTGTAGGTTAGAAAAAACCGGTTAGAGGGTCGTGCTTACATAAGCTTATGCTTTCTGATTATTTATGATAAATTTCGTATAGTATTAGGTATATAGGGGCCCCATGGTATCCCATGGGATAGTTGTGGAAATTTTTTTAAGGTACGCTAGATCGATTGGTAATAGATCACACAATTTTAAGTCACCGGGTGTTTGCCTCCAATTTGAGTGGGGAGGCCGGTGTGACGTCATAAATCCAAGATTTTCATGTTTTTTCTTAAAGGAAGTTTTAAGAGACCCCAAATCAATTGATTATCGATCATTCAATTTTACGTCCCCGGGTATTTGCCTCAAATTTGAGTAAGAGCGCCTGCGTGACGGCATAAATCCAAGATTGCGATATTTTCCATGTTTTTTCACAAACTTTTCTAACTTTTTCCACATCAACTTTGCAAAAAAATGGTATAGAATATTATTTGTTTGCAATTGAACAATAATTTAACAGTAGTTTTAATAAGATTTATATCTCAAGAACTAAAAAAGAAATTTTGTTTTAAAAAAAAAATATATAAAATTTCAAAATTAATCAAGAAAGTTTAAGACTACCCTTGGTCGATTGGTGATGAACGACTTAACTTTAAGTAGCTGGGTGTTTGCCTCAAATTTAAGTAGGATGGCGTTTATGAAGTCATAAATCTAAAATAACGGCATTTTTAATTTTTTTGCAATCTTTAGCTTATAACTCGCTAAATTAGTAAACTGTAAAAATATTTTTTTGTTTGCAAGATAACAACAATTAGTAAAGTAAAGAAATAGCTTTATATCCTAAAAACTAACAAATATATATATTTTTCTCAAAATACAAAAAATTTTAACTTTTTTTGACCCAAAAGAGTTTAATAGCTTTGTTAGTTTTTGAGATAAAGCTAATTTCTTTAACATATTAATTGAAGGGGTAAGAATAAAAAGGCTACAAGTGCATTTTTTTAAAATTATGGAATAACTACGTTTCCCTAAAGTTAAGGTGTATTTTTAATAGAATAAAAAGGATTCAAGTGATTTTAAGTACACCTAGTCTATACTAGGTGTACGACTTGAATCCTTTTTAATCTAATAAAAATGCGCCTTAACTTTAGGGAAACCATATTTTTTTGAAAATGCACTTGTACCCTTTTTATTCTTACTCCTTCAATTGCTGTTTTATTGCAAAGAAGTTTTTCTGTAGAACTAATTTAGCGAAAGTTATAAAAAAAACATTAAAAAACAGCCACCTTGGATTTATGACGTCACACAGGCCCTCCTACTCAAGTTCGAGGCAAACACCCGGCGCAGCGACTTAATATTGAATTATCCATTACCAATCGATCAAGAGTAGTCTTAAACCATAAATAATTATTACATTTCTTTGTCTAAAACTTTCTTAAGCAATGTTGACTTTTTATAATTTTTCTAGTATTTAAAAAAGTAACAAAACATTTTTTAGTTCCTGAGATATAAAGCTTACTAAAACGACCCATACAATTTTTCGGTAAAGTTGATGTGGCCAAATTTAAACGCAATAGTTTCTGAAAACACATGAAAAAATGGTATTTTTGAATTTATGACGTCACACATACGCTCTTACTCAAATTTGAGCCAAACACCCGGTAAGTTGCATAGTCAATCGATTTGGGGTAGTCTTAAATGTCCTTCTTCAATTTTTACCTTCCTAGCCCGCGATTTTTACGCTGCTTTTGAAAAGCTTTAATTTGACATGTTTAAAAGCGAGAAATGGATGTTTAAATTTTACGAATATTTAATAATTATATTGAAATTATAAACTCGTTGGTATTTTACATTAAATTACAGCTTATTTACGATATGCAAATATCTGAAAAATCAATAATATCTAATTTGCTTTTGTCAATAACTAAATATTTTGTTTTAATGCCAGGATTACCAAAACTTGAAAATTTGCCAAAAATTAATAATGGAAATCCAATTTATTTAATATTAAATTAATACAGTTTGGTCATAATTGCAGCAGTGAAAGAAGGTCTATCAGGTAGTAATTCATTATTAAGTATCTCAGATCATCTTTATATCTTTCACATCTGGGATTCTAATTTGGAAACCATATCAACCATATATTAAATTACGACCTAATAGAAGATGGGAAGAAAAAAAATCTACCTACCGTTAACCGATTCTGGTGCACGTGGACGGAGGGGACATTTGAAGATCGCGCTGTCGCGGAAAAGAAGATTCCTTTATCGACGAATATGCTAGGGATGCCAGAGAAGCAGCTAAGGACCGGTTTGATCAGAATTGTGACAAGTGTTTATCCATCTAGGGTTAACTCGATAGTTATCCCTCAAAATCTCGAATTATCTTCAAGTATTTTCAACACATCAGCGGCGATAATTTATATGGAGATTTTTGGAATGGGAGTCTACCAAGCAAGACTGAAATAAATATTATTTTTTTCTATGAGCAAGACAACCAGACAACCTCAGAGCTTGATAATGTTTCATAAAATAGCACTCCATAAATAACCCAATAAATATCCCAAACGCCAACTGACCTATACCTAATATGTGTTCCAGTTTTATTATAATTATTATTAATTTATGTATATTGTTTTAAAACTTTATATTTATTTAAAAATGCAACATAAAAAGTGAATGTGTTTCAAACACTGAGTTTTTTAAATGTTTATTTGGCGGTCCCTGAAAAATGACTAACATGTTTTTAGTTATCCGACAGCATTTTAGGAATTAGAAATAATCAACCATTAGGTTATAAAGTAACATCCAAATAGAACACTTTTATATTTAAAATAATATTCTACATAATAAATATATCACAAAGTTTTCCATTCCATGATAACAGTTTGAGGTGCTAGAAACTAGATATTCTTTCATTAAAATCCCTGTTTAGAGAAATATGTTTGCTTCCTAGAAACTAGGTATAGTAGTTTAAAAAACTAGGTTTGAGGTGCTAGAAACTAGATATTCCTTCATTAAAATCCCTAAGTTTAGAGAAATATGTTTGCTTCCTAAAAACTAGGTGTAGTAGTTTAAAAATTAGGTGTAATCGTAGAAGCTATTTTCTAGGATTCAACAAAACAGTTTTCCAGGCAGTAGTATACACTATACTGGCTGGTTTTTTGACCTTAATAGACATTAAGCTTATCAACGCTTCAATTCAGAGTTCTAAAGTTGTATTCAGAATAAATAACCAATTCTCATAGCCATTTGGTGTAACCTAAGGAGTAAGGTAGGGGGATGCATTATCTTCTTTACTGTTTAATCTGATTATTGAAGCTTGTGTTAGGATGATTGGTACAAGCGGATATATTGACACGAAATCAACGCGGATGATATTGGTGTCCATAGTAGAGGTGAAAGATCTTTGACCGAAACTGTGCTTATTATAGAAGCCAAAAAAATAAATGATCAAAAACTAAATACACACAAAATACACTCAAAAAACAATGATATTGTTACGGGTTCACAACAACAAAGAAAACAAGCAAATGCAAAAACAATATATCAATTTATGTCGACAACTCAATCTACAAAAACGTCACTTAAATTTATTAATAACTCACTACTCAAATCGGCTTATTAACTCCGTGTTAATATCTCACGATTTCTACAGCTCGTTATTTCTGTGTGTGTTGCGATTTCACGAACTATGACTTTGTCACTGTGACTCGTTTCTCGCAGTCACGGTCTGATCCAGTCCAAACGAAATAGCAGTGACATTTTGTCACAGCCTGGCACTCTGTCGCGTCGCCTTCGGCATCGCAGCATCGCGATTGCGAGTACCTCAAACAGGTACAGCTGTTTGCCGGCCCGCGCTAACAGTCGCATCGTGTCGACGCGGCAGCACAGCGCAGCGAAGTGAAGGAACAATTTTCTAGATTGAGATTTTGCTATAGTTGTAGCCTTTACATGTATTGGTTAAACTGCTCCAAAGATCACTGCTATTTGTCACCGTGACACGACTGGAGCAGTCACGTCTTGTCACTGGCCCATCTCTAATCTCTGACTGGCCGGTCGCGCGATATCCGGCCACTTTTAAACCTTCTTCGATCTTTCGCGAACTATATATCCTTTTTCGGCGCCAGAATATTCACCTATAAGGATGAGTGTGAGTCATAGATAACGCAACTTAAACACCTAGACTAATAATACAACTATAAGAGAAGCCAACCCAATACTACACAAAACCTTAATAAATTCTAACCTTGAAGCTAACATAAATAAAGAAAACCCTATTAGACAGGAAATAAACCAGAGAATAATCAATCAACGTAAACAAAGTCTTATACGCTCATCAAAAACTGCTCAAGGAAGATCTTAACCAGATCTTTCAAATAAAAAATATATTCACAATAATTAGGCCGTTAGTGACATATGAATGCGAGTTATGGACATTGACAAAAGTGAATTAGGAACAACTAAAAATATTTGAAAGAAAAATTATTTGTAAGATCCTTGGACAAGTGCAAATAGAAGAAGAGGATATTGGCAGATACGGATATGTTATGAATAAGGATGGCGTAAACATCGTGAGATTCATCAAAGGTGAAAATTAGCTAGGTTGAGACATGTACAGAGAATTGACAAGACAAGAAAATCATGAAAAATACTGAAAAGACCTACAGGAAGACAAGTAAAGGGGAGACAATGAAAAACGTGGATAGACAATTTCAAAGATGATAACAAGAATATAGAAATAAGGGGGCGAAGAATCGTACCAGGGAGGGCAGAACGGAGGGTTCTGGCTAATTGCGCTAAAACGCACCGCAAGTAGTTGTAATGGCACTTAAAGAAGAAGAAGTTAATGCTGAGAATACAAAACTGTAGAATTATGAAGAAGAATATAGTGGGAACAGATTCCTCCGGACGGATTCAGAATTTAAAAACACAATATTAAGTAAAATGTTTTATCGCTGCTAGATAAATTAGTAGATTTGCATAACGTTAAACTGAACCAAACCAACAATCTTGGAAAAAGCCCACATACACATATGCATATGTATGTATGTAGAAAAGCATATATACGAAATGCAAAGCTTTTTAAATTGAGAAAAGCTCTAAAATCATATCAGTCCGTCAGATCTCAAAGGTAACATTTTTCCTGGAATGAAGTAATATACGTTTAGAACTAAAAAGCGTATGTGTATGCATTTAAAAAATGAGCTCATTCCTTGTTTACTTTTCCTTGGAACTTTTAATATTTTACTGACATGCACAACGGACAAATTAAAAAATATTTTAAAAGTGGAATTTTTTATAAAATCAAACGCTAATAAAATCAATGGATCCATGACCGATCTGATACCTTCCTAGCCCATTGGTACAGTGCAAGTAAACTTCACGCTATATTACCCTTGAAAAGAGTTTGTTATAAATATCTCTGAAATGAAAGCTCCTGCGAAGTTTTTGGATATAACACCAATAATTGAGCAAAATGTGTTTAATCAGGTTGTAAGAGTGTCGAGTACTTTTCTTCATAATCTCATGATTGAATTGGTCTAGCGGTTCCGGACACACGGACAGACGACACGACAAGATTGCTAAAATAGGTTCCAACAAACCCAAATAGCACATTTTCGGCATCATCTTAATTTTGCTGCGTAAGTTACTAAAGTAAAAATTATTAGTTTAACTCAACACAATTTCAGAGAAAGACTTAATTCCGCCTTCGGTTACTGATACCGGTACCAAGTCAGAAAAAAGAAGGATAGTTAGCCGTAAGGCTAAGAACCCTTCCTGTAAGAAAAATATTGTACGAGGAATATCGACAAGCAAGGATTTGAAATATGCAATTTAGGAACTCTATTAAGACGAGAAGAAATAGATATTAAAAGGATAAATCAGAGAGTGAATTCTTGAAAACAAAACAGTGCGAGAAATATGGACAACAAATTTAAATGGTTTACAACAAACTAGTCATAGGTATGTTATCTATGCAACTAGTAGTTTGAATATTCTACTGACCCATGAGTCATATCTGGTGTGTCAAAAACATCCAAGACAAAATCAACCAGTACAGCGAAAGAAGAAACAATATGCGTAAAATGAAAAATTGAAGACAATAACAAAATGTCTGTAAAATATAAGTGAAAAGTGGAGGAATTACTGCAAATTAGAGATAGGGAAACTGATTTAGCATACATAATGAAAAACAGTAGGACAAAGTAAAAGGACGAGAAACATGAAATGGTACGAAACAATGAAAATAATAGCAGATGAAAAAAAGAATGTAGAGCTATTTATGTACAATCACAAGCAACTGCAAGTAGCTAGGAAGATAAAACAAAACAGAGGGACAATGAAACCAGATTAGAGCCGCTATTTAATTCTCATAACCAGAAAGAAAACCGAGAATTGTAGAAGAACAAAAGTGAGAATTTGGTGCAAAAACAACAGCATGCAAGGATACATTTTTTGAGTAAACTTGAAATCAATAATAAGGCATCATTAAAGACGGAATAATTTAAAGATCTACTCTAATTTGACTTTTTTGATACTCTTAATAGCTATCATAACAAAAAACGCACTGTACATCAATTTAGCTAAGGGTCACTTTTTTAGTTAAATAGGCTATAGTTAAGGTCCTTACTAAAAACAGTTTAACGAGAGTTGTGGGCGGAAATTTCTGTGAAAGAATATTTTCCAGGTCTTTTTTTGTGGCGAAAAAAAGGTTTCTATGTTGATCTTTGACCGGTCTCTACCCGATTTCGCCTTTTTCAAGAAAATATAAAAAAGATAGAGTGCAGATGGTGAAAATAAGGTTTATTGTGTTTTTTATTCACGAAGTACAGAACTACATGTTACAAAATTGGTTTTTTGCCCTGTTTATACAGTGTTACTTAGTTTGAGAAAAATAAATTTATAAAGAATTTCCTATATTGCCTTAAAGCAGTGGCACACAAGGAAATTTATATCGAAAAGGGTTTCTGGGGACAGTGTCATACTTAACTAAGTTTCAAGCAACCCACAAGAAAAATAATAAGATTTATGAACACTGGTTTTTGATTTTCTTCAATCTGCGTCTTTTTATTGTGGTTCTTTGCCTTGTTGTTGATTTATACAAATTTTTTGTAGTATTTGGAGATTTTGCCCAATTTTAACGATATTAACATATAAACAATGTACTGCAAAAAATTTCTGAGGCCAGGTTTGCGCAAACTGATGTACCACCTTTTCTTGAAACATTTCAGCCCACATTTGACCTATTTATAACTCTAAGGCATGAGCTACAAAACTCAGACTTTGCACAGTCGTAGACCTCGATAGGGCAAACAATTCTTCAAGTTTCACCTACTTCCATAAACCAGTAAAGTAGTTACGGAATTTTGAAAAACATTAAATTTGCCACAGACTCACTCACTTATGTATAGATCAAAATTCTACTATACTTTCAGAAATGCTAGAAGGCTGAAATTTGGCAGACTATGACCAAACCAACTAACTTACTATCCTACTCTATACATGTAAATTTATGTAAAACCGTTGCTTAAATGTAAAATTAACATTGTCCACTTCAAGAAACGATGGAGCTGAAATTTGGCAGAATTTTTAACAAAGGTATCGAAAAACCCAAACTTTTAATTTACTTTACTCCCCTATTATACATGTAAAGTTATGTAAAACTTAGCAATGGTAAAACTAATATTGCTCACAGTCAAAAATGCAAGAGAGCTGGGATTTGGCAGACTGACATTTTCTTCTTCTTAAAAATAACCTCCGCGCCATCACCCACTTTGCTTCTCGAAAAAGCATGTATTTATTAGCAAATCAGGTATTAACGTAATTATGTACTTAGAATATATATGTATATAGGTATAATAAATAAATAAACAATAGTATCACAATCTAATTGTAGTAGTGTAGTGGTAGCAATATTTGCTTCACACAGCGGCGGTCTGGGTTCGATTCCTGACTAGGGACTTAAAGAAGAATATTTGTGATTGTTTAAAATGCTTTAAACTTTGCTCTAACTTTGCAAAACTAGGAGATTGATCCTAATTGGATAAAAAGTTCCAGTATAAAACAAAAAAAAAGGTATCACAATCTAATTAACCTTACCTCTCTATCATAACTAGTAAAAGCCCCTTGATCTCTATCCAAAAAGCAAAAAAATAAAAAGTACGCCTCTTTCTTCCACTTTCCATTATAATATTTAACTTGCACAACATAGATATAAGCAGAAAACTAATTAGATATGCTAAATTTTATCCAATTCGTTAGTATAAAAATGGCAGTAGGGAATTCTACAAAAAAACCTAACACTTCCTGTCCTGTAACAAATAAAACATTTAAAAAATTCGCAAACCCACCAGGAATATTACCAATACCTCTAGAAATTTATTCATTTCTAAAGAAAAATTAAAAAGGTAAAGCTTAAGAGCAATCGGGAATTGGCACCGTGAAAGTCAGTTTTGAATATTATTTCACAGATTTTACTACTTTAAAACTGAAATCATAACAATAAACATTTTCCAATTAGTGATCACCTTTCATTTTGAAATGTGTATTGAAAAATACTTTGATCTCCAATTCTTTTTACGGAATACCATTTTCGCATACTTGTACTTTTTTTTATATGAAATGTTTTTGTTACGATATTTATTTTTTAAAGTAATACTAGCCATTCTTAATGTCGGTTTACATGTAGCCAGTTGGTTAGTGGAGTTAACCAATTTAGTCGAGTGGGTTTTAATCGACTGACTGTTCACTCAAGTTTAGGTAATTAGTAGAGCTTGCTAAATCATTTGAGTTCGAACAAGCACACTAGGTCAGTGATTTAGTTAAATACTTTAATCGCAAGTCGAGTAGTTTTAGTGTTTAGTGCGGTTCAGACGCAGCCAGTAGTTTAGTCAAGTGGTCAAGTAGTTTAGTGACTTGACTCATTTGAATACATTCGTTTGAGTCGAGCGCACTGGAAGTCGAGTACACGGTCGAGTTTTGGAAATAGAACTCTATTCTATTTTTCTGGTCGAGTAGCAGCCCCCACCACACAGAAAAGCTGATTAGCGCGCCGACTAGAGACGTCTGGACAGGCCGGCACGAGTTTAGTGTAGTCGTTTTGGTTTAGTTAAAGAATGGTTAAAGAAAATAATTTAAACTTCATTGAAGATTCTTCTGTTAAAAGACAGTTAGATGCTCCAAGGTCATTTCTTCTAAGAATCCAGCTTTTTACCCACACTCGTTTAGGCTTTTGCATTATTTCTATGTCTTCTGTTTCGTGAATCACAAGTTTTAAAATTGAACGAAGGACTTATTTTCACTTGCACTTTTCGAATCATAGCACTATTTTCAATAGAAAATACACAATGTTTATTTCGAGGTTATTTTTAGCTGCGAACGGCGACACTCGACTTTGACTAATTAACTCGTCTAAAGCACTGGCTTCATGTAGACGCTGTTTTTACTCGACTTGATTAAATAAACTCTACTGATTTACTTGACTTGTGTGAACAGAAGACATACTTGACTAAATTACTTTACTCTACTAAACTACTGGCTGCGTCTGAACCGGCCTTAAGGCTATTCACTAAACTAAATTTTTTATTCGTCCAGGCATGATTAGTGGTGATCTTAAAGGTGGTGACTGCTACCAGAAAAAAACAGAATAGTCCATTTATTAAACTTGACCGGTGACTCGACTAAGCCAGTAAACTTGACTAAAATGACAGTGTCAAGTACTCGTCCATTCGACTAAACTACTGGCTGCATGTAAATCGCAATGAATTATTTATATAGAGATCATAGGTAAATCAGGATTTTTTCGTAGTGGGCTGAATTGGCAAAATATAAAGCTGGATTCAGAGTTGCGTAAAGTAAGCAATAAAGAAGTAAGAGACAAGGAAAAATAAACTAACCTACAACAAATATGCTGATGTTCATAGCTGACAGTAAGAAGTACAAGCAGTAAAAAATGAACCAATTTTATTATAATTACCCAAGAATCCAGCTTGAACATTTTATAAATTATATTATAAAGAAATATAAATCAAGATTGTTTAATTAGTCTACACATACAACACAAGTAAATGTCCAAAAAATGTTAAGAGCATTACTTTTTTAACAATCGTGTCATTTAATACCCGTGAATTTAAAAATCAAACAAGTTTTCGTGGTTAATCGGGTAAAATGAAGTTTTTGTTTCTCTCATATTTTTTCGTGGGTAGCTTAAAAGCTTAACCTCACGGGGGTCCAAGATCCAATGGACACCTAATAAGTGTTGATAGTTAACTGTTTCGTCCTTATGGGACTCCTCAGAACACTGCTTGGTCAATGTGACACCCTTGCAAAGTTAATTAGACAGTTTTGTCTCTAGTCCTATGTACATAGTGAGAAAATCCTTGCAAGAAGCGCCATCTACCGAGATACGAGAGAAACTAGAAAAGCAGTCGAAAATAAACTGCTATACATATCGATCAAAGAAAAGATCGATTGCTAAGAAAAATAAACCATCCGTGACCTACGACAGCTCTTCTGTCTTTCAGGCCAGAGCAACGCTGATTTGCGTTTATACCCGCCATCAGACGCGAGCGTCAATCAGCGGAATTTTCAAGACAAATAATACGAACAAACGTAAAACGTATTTCTTTGGAGCTTTACTGTTTATGTCTAATCAATCACTTTTCATTCCGATTTTTACATTTTATCCCCGTCATATCACTTTTGCTCCCGATTTTTTGTTTATTTGTCACTTTTCATCTCGATTTTTTGTCTATTTGTCACTTTTCATCCCGGAAATAAAAAGTGACACGTTTATTTCTAAAAACCGGAATGAAAAGTGAACTTCATATGTCAAAAATGAGAAATAACTCAGCCTAAGTATGCTGTTTCTAATATATTTTATGTTCTAAGATTTTGCTCGTAGATTAAGCTAAGACCACAATGGCTGACTTCACGGGATTAGGTCGGGTTAATTGAAATTTTTAGAATAATAATCCTGTGCGGTTTACCTTGGCAGAGTGAAAGATTTAGCTTTTAATTTTGCAACGCTGAACGAGATTTATGGAATCTTATTATTAAGCTCATAGAATTTTCTAGCTAAAAAAAACAGAACGTTTCCAAAAGATTTGACGTCTTAGAGATAGTTAGGCAAAGCCAAAAAGACTTAAAGCTCCTTTGTTCTTTAAATATTTTTAATAAAAATTAATTCGCAGGAAAGTTTAAATTCAAAGTGTTACAAGGGCACCTGAAAAATAAGACCTGTTTAATATGTACAGTTTTAGTTTTATTTATTGGTCATATTTACACATAAGTGCTTTTACAAGTCAGAAAATGTAATGAATAGACTTCTTAATAAATCTTATTATATTATATATTGTACATAAGGTGCCACATAAAATACATGCGCCGATTTAACGTGGTAAAATTTAGGCTTTACATTTCAGTACCCTTAGTAATCAAAGATTATAGTATTTGCCAAAAACATGATATTGTCGGTTCTTGTTGTTTGTCCAAGTTTTCCAAAACGCCTCCACAAATTTTCGAATTTGACAAAGCTCAAATTTTTGTCAAAGTAGATGCCGGTCGGTGCGTTGAATTGTACTATAAACGAAACACGTCGACGATTGTAGAAAAGATGAAGAAGAGGGAAATGTTAGACGAAAGTAAGGTACTGGCTTGACCACAATCAGCACGCCGCAAGAAGATCAGCAACTAATAAAATTTTTAGTAGAACATCCTTTTTCCAATGCCTGTAAATCAAGAATTGCCTCTAATTTTCCTGGTTCACTTACAACGAGTGGAAGGCGTTCCAAAGATATCGTGTGACAGCAACATTTTTTTTTAAATGCAGAAAAAAAAACAAGCCCGCTTAATTTTTGCTTAAACTTATTATCTAGAAAATGAAGAATTTTGGCAACGTGTAGTGTTCACAGATGAAAAGATATTTTAAGGGGGCAAACTTCGTCCGAAAACTTACCATTTGACAACACTGATATCGCGTTTTTTGGCCAAATTTTTGTTCTAATAGAAAAAGAAAACGAAAAAGCGGAATGCGTCGAAATTTTAAAGGGTAGTTCTTTAAAGCATTTTTAACAAACGTATCTTAGCAGTTTTTCGCGAAATCATTTTATTCAAAAAAAAAAAAGTTATGGCTAAAACACAACAAATATTTCAAAACAATGTTTGGCATTTCAGTAGCCTAGTTGTGTTATAGAAAACTGTAGCGAAATTGTTTCGATTTTTCTTTCAACAAGATACGTTTGAAGGTTTTAGAAAAATCTTGCATATAAACAGAAATAATGTTTCAACTAGTTTTTTATAGAATAGATCTATTAGAATTTTATATTTGGTGCAGGACACCAAATCAGATAAGGGCCATCAACCTTCTGACTGAAGTGCCATCCTCATATACCGGGGGCGAGTCAATTCGATTGAGAAAATTTAACTAAGATCACGTGACCCGGATTTTCACATTATTTTCAAATATTTTGAAAAAATGAAATGTCGTTTAATATAAGTTAAATGATTATAAGTAGGTATTTAAAGACATACAATTTTTTCTATTTACAAAACGTTTTTTTAAGGGCTGGCCATAGCGTAATCAACAAAATCACGGGATTACGAACCAATTTAGAAGATAGTTTTTGATAATTAGTATATTGCTTAGTAAACAGAAGCTTGTGCTTAACTTCGCTGAGTTGAAAATAAAGCCCTTTTCATTTATTTATTTATTTATTACATAACAAGAGAAGAAAGTGACGAATTTCACACGAGCGTGAGAAAGTTACTTTCTGTCAAGTTATGGACGCTATTTTTTCTAGGAACACTGTTGAACTATACAAATTTTTGTAAAAATTGGTGTTTAATTTTGCGTAAATCAAATGAAACTGCTTTTTCGCACGTGTGGGAAAGAGTATTTTGCAACACATGTGCGAAAAAGTATTGTGACAGTAAACACTTTCCATACATGTGCCGAAGTACTGAAAGTGCGAAAAAATTTCTGCACACGGATGAAATTTAATGTTTTCTGAGGATGCAAATCGTGTAAAATCCAACATTTTCATATGTGGTCGCAGGAAATAGTAATTTACCTAACCAGTGCGGAAGACGCACACACATTCGTTAAGTATGTAGGTAAAATATTGTTTATACGAGGTTGTGGAAACAAAAATAAAGTACTACAATAAAAACAACTAGTTTATTATAGTTAATTTACAATGATTGCCGAAAACTTTACTTCTTATCCTGTGCAGCATCTGTGGATCAGGAGATTTTTGTTTTCATTTTCTGAATCAATGATATCGGAAGGTCTTTAAATATATTTTGCTCTGGATGTATTTGGAGGCAGGCTCATAGTAACAGTATGCGTTATAAACACTTTTTTTCTATTTTTATTTATAAGATAAAATCCCGTGGTTTTTGACAAAAAAATAGGTTTTGTTATTTACTCAATATATATTATAATCTATAATCTTTGATTTACTCTATTCTTTTATTTTTCTGTTGCTATTGGAAAACTAGCCGCCCACTTGTGTTTTTAGGCACAAATTAACGTCAGTGTCAAACTCAAAATGTGTTGTTTTTTTGTCATCCCTAAAATTTTAGTAAAGCCCACAATTTACAAACCAAATAAGTGTCCCGAGGACTCTAGGGTCACTGCATCCTAGAAGCCTGGCGTCTCCTAGGGGTAGCGACACGAGTGTCAAAACCGTACTCAAATTTCCATAGACGTTCGTGAAAAATACTAATTTTTATACAGTCTGAGAAAAAAAAATATTTTAATAAAACTTAAAAAGAACTCGTTTTTATACAGCTTAAGAAATAAAAAATATGTTCCTTAAGTTTTTGGGTTATGAATATTTATTGTAGGTATATTTATTGTTAAAAATCATTTTATTTTAAATATTATTTGTGTTTTTTGTATAAAAATAATACGTAATAAATAAACAAACAGGACAGAAATACATTTGTATGTTAAATGTTTATTAATACTATATAATATATCAAGGGACAAAATGAAACTTTAATCACAAGGTTTATACGCTATTTTTTGCACTGTTTAGTTTATTTTTCAAGTTTTTTTCTATTTTTTCGGTGTTTTTAGGTTTTGTGGTTCTTTTTTAGTCACTTTTTATCCCGATTTTTATATTTTATCAAAAGACAAAAAAAGCCCAAAAACAGTTGTAACGTGTCATTTTTACGTTTAAGGCAACGTTACATATTTGTTTATTTAGGTAAATAATCAAGGCTCTTCGACTCGTCTTTCTGTACACAAATTAAGGGTATTTTATAGAGCTAGGTTTGGAGGTTATATAGTGTCCAGAAAGTTACCTGAAAGTTAAAGGAGGCATTCCATCGAATTACTGTGGACACTGCGCAGATCGTATTATCTGGACATCGTAATTGGAACTTGAGATCACAGGTTTCGGGAAAAATCACATAAAAACTTTTGATTGTTTTGTTTATCTGTAAAATTTCTTTGACGTTCATGAAAATAAACAGCTGTTTTTGTGACAACAACTTTATTAATGTAGAAATGTTTTACAAAAATGGCGCCAAACCATATGAATCTTAGAGAAAACATATATAAAGAGCAAAGGAAACTTTTGACTAAAACTGTAACTAAAATACAACTAAATTCTACACTTAGTATAGCTTTACTCATATGGGAATTGGTTGAGTGTTCGAATATTCCTGGGTTTGATGCATGCTCTGATCTCCAGGAATTGATTTTACAGTTGATGGTTTCAATGCTGAGCTTCTTACAGTCCTGCTGGTTATTTTCCTCCTACTTGCTATGTCGGCAGGGGTCCGGTAGGCAAATGTTCGGTCTATGTATGGAGGGTGTCTCGATGTCCTTGTTATAAAAATTTCAACCGTGGAAATAGATCCGACAACACCTCAATGTGCGTTTTACGTATTTTCGATATCCCCTTGGTCGGTGCTGCCCCCTGTAGACCGGTACGGCAGTATTAATGTATTTCCTCATTGGTTAGTTTGAAAACCGCGGGTTTTTTTCTCCAGTCTCGCAAACCGGAAATAGTGATTTTTCGGCGAGAGCATTTTTTTATAAATGCGATTGCATTCTTATTTGAATTTAACCGGGAAAATTTGGTTGGTACTGTGTGTACTGTCCCCACCAGATCTACGAACGGTTTCCGGCAACTTCATTTTTTGTTGTGTTCTCGACAAAGTGCCTTGTCTCTTTCCTAAAGAATTTTGGCTGGGCTGGTGGCCGTCTATTGGTGTCGCCATTGTTTTTGTGGTTATTGGCACTTATTGGCACTGCAGTAGTTGCGGATTATACCAAAGACGGTTTACTGTGAGCCGTCGTTGTTTAGGCGAATCTAAGTGACGCTCACACCCTTTGAGAGGGATTTAAGGAGGCCTACGCCATTTCTACGGGAAATAAGAGCGGTAAGTTCGATTTTTTTTTATTTTTTTTTTTGAATTCTTCAAGACAATATTTGCCTCCCAAATTGTAATTGTTTTTTGTGTGAAATGTAATTTTACTACAGCAGACATGTGGAATTTTTGGAGTTTTTTTTTTATTTTTTTTAAAACCACGTTTTGGATAAAAACTATATATTGTTTTTCTCCTTTGTCTACAGCCCTGTCCATTCCATCGACGGGACAGTTGTGCTGGACGCTGGTGTGAAGCCGGGTGTAGCACTGTAACCCTGGGAAAGGTACGTTAGGATTATTTTAGTTCAGCTGTTTAAATCTACTTTATTTTATTGTTCTCGATTTAAGTGACTCGGTGTAGGGGAACTTCGTGCAAAATAGACGAATTCCAGGAAACTGAAACATTTCATTTTCCACAGGGTTTTTAAGCTCGGGCAAGTATCCATCAACACTTGAGACCATGTGCTGCCCTAGCGTGAAGTGCTAAGCGGGCATTAGGGGAGGCGCGGGCAAACCAGGACCAGAGTAGCAGTGAGGAATGTCGGAGTACACCACTTCCAGGTTTACACAATAAAACACATTTTTACTTAACCAAAGGACCAAGGTAGGATCAAGTTGTATTTAAATATAATTTTTCCATTAAAATATTTCAATATAATTCTTATAGTCTGTTCACGCAGCGGGTAGGAAGAGTGGACAGTATGGAAGGAATTACCTGCGTAACATTGATCGGAAAGGAAGGGTGAAAGTTATGCCATAGGTTCGTTTAAGGAAATCTACAACTGCTTATTGCTAGGGCACTTACCGAGTCGATTTTCTTGTTTTTCTTCTGCAGGGCCCTGCTTACCGCATCACCATTACCAAGTTGATTGAAGGTAGCACTAAATAGTCATTAGCTTTAGTTTAAAACCCCGAAAATGTTGTCACTTCGTTGAAAAGTAAAGAAGAACGGAAAATATGTCCTTTTTAGAGAGCGGACATGTTGGAATCTCTCTTGATCCTGCGCATTGCGTTCAATGTGCCCAAATATATTTAGACAGTTGCGGGTAAGAAGGAAATGCGCGGGAGGGAATAAAATAGGTATAAAACTTAAAATTAATGGAAAACGCTTGTGCGTGAACATAAACCTGCCGCCAAAACACTTGTGTTTTAACTAACAGAATAAAAGAAAAAAAAACCGAAAATATGAAAGAAGAAAAAAAATATATATTCTAAATCCTAATATAAATTTGGATTATAATAAACTATAACTAATTATTTTGGAATTGGGCACAACTTGACAATCGGTCTACGGAGATGACCATTTGCCGTCCTCACAGTGACTACGCGAATATGTCCGTCATCACCGGGGTGAAGTTGCGTTATGCGACCAAGCGGCCACTTCAACGGTGAAGTTAGCTCACTTTTAATCAAAACTAAATCGTTTAATTTAACGTCCTCAACGGGATTGATCCATTTTGTACGTTGTTGGAGAGTATTCAAATACTCTAGAGAGTACCGTTTCCAAAAATCACCAATCACCCGTTGCACCAACTGCCAGCGCGAAAGTCGATTTAGTTGTATGGAAGAAAGGTCAGGTTCTGGAATTATCGGAACGAGTGGTCCTAATGTTAGAAAATGTGCCGGAGTTAGAGGCGTTAAACCATTCGGATCAGCCGATTGGGAACATAAAGGTCTGCTATTTAAAACAGCCTCAATTTGACATATTAATGTCGAAAATTCATCATAGGAAAGGCGTTGTTCACCTACAACTCGAACGAAATGGGACTTAAAACACCCGCCTCGGCAAGACCGTTAAAGTGCGGCCCCGTGGGTGGTAAAAACTTCCACTTTATTGAAAGCTTCTCAGAGGCTTGTTTTGCAAGATTAAGAAGCTCGTTCGGGCGATAAAGCGCCGAAAAGCTGCAATGAAACAATCAGTGGAAAGGTCTAGAGTAAGCTCTAGATGCACAGCAGTAGTAGCAGTGCATACTATTACACAAACATAGGTTTTGAAAATTTTGGGATTTCTCACTCCTCTGTGCGTTATAATGTAAAAAGGACCACAGAAATCCAAGGCCACATGCAAAAAGGGCTTGAGTTGAGAAATTCGATAAGAAGGCAGAGCAGACATGACAGGAGGTGTATATGTCTTTGGACGCGCCTTGAAACACCTGATGCAGCGGGAAAGTGTCTTTTCGATGGCTCTTCTTGCCGAAACAATCCAAAATTGTTGTAATAGTATGTAATGTAAAGTTTTTAAGCCAGGGTGCATGTATTTTTTGTGCTCATGTTCGATAATGAGTTTAGTAAGTAAATGTGAACTTGGAAGCAACAACGGATGTTTTACTGAAAAAGGAATATCCGTTGCATTTTTTAAGCGACCGCCCACCCTCAAGAAACCATCGGAATCAAGAAAAATAAAAAGCTTGCGGTACGGTTTCGCCAGTAATTTATTTGCTTTGATTTGAGTAAAAAGTTCGGAAAAAACGGTTCTTTGAACGTGTTTAATAAGTATCATGAGCGCACTATGCAGCTCGTTCACAGTTGGATTACCAGAACATTTGTTAGATGGGTTCTGAAAATTTTTGAAAAAACGTAAGCAGTAAGCAATAATTCTCTGAATTGAGATTAAACTGGAATATTTTTCAAGCAGTTTATCTAAAAAATTAATTACTACGGTAACGTTGAAAACAACTTTTTTTTCTTCACTGAAAATAACTTCTGATTTATTTTCGTAGTCTGAGGAGGAAAGTAATTATTACACCACTCTTGCCGAGGAAGTGAAAGAAATTGAGGACTCTTCCACCACAAGTCATGACTTAATAACTCCGTGGGCGAAAGACCTCTGGAAGCAGCGTCAGCAGGATTTAATGCTGAGGGAATATATCTCCAGGAACTAAATGGAATTATTTCTTGAATGTGGTTTACTCTATTTGCCACGAAAGTTTTCCATCGGCATGGAGGTGAGTTTAGCCAAGCTAAGACGACTTGAGAGTCGCTATAAGCAGTAATCTCATCAAAAATTAACTCCTCAGAATAGGTATCCTTTACGAAAGTGACGAGATCTGAAAGTAAATTAGCAGCAGTAAGCTCCAACTTCGGTATAGAAATAGTTTTCAGTGGAGCTACTCGACTTTTTGCGCAAAGTAAAGAAACGGAAATTGAATTAATGGTTTCAACTCATAGAAAAATAACGGCGCCATAGCCGACCATGCTGCTATCACAGAATGCATGTAATTCGCATCGACTGTAATTGTCTACAAGAACACGGCGAGGAAGGGAAATCTTTGAAAGTTCCGGAAGTTCTAATTTTAATTGCATCCAGGAATTGGCAATTGGAGGGGGTAATGATGTATCCCAATCTATCTGAGCTTTCCAAATTTGCTGCATAATGCATTTCGCTGAAAGAATAACAGGACACAATAATCCTAAAGGATAAATGTGTTTACTGATATCCGAAAGTACAGCTCTTTTGGTACAAGTTGTATCACTTGTCCTACACTGATAGGAAAAACAGTCAATAAGGCTCCTACTGCAATCCTAAGACCTTTAGAAAATGAGGTTCCTCCTTATCAAATGATAAAGGCATTTGTCTGTCTGTAATGGGAACTGTATTTAGCAGCTCTGGAGCATTGCCCATTTACGTAATTCAAAACCTCCAAGTTTGAGTAATTCTATCAATTCCTTTTGAAGGGAAAGGGCTGCTGAAATCGAAGAACTCGTTCCCAGGATATCATCGATGTAGGTTTGTGTTGTAAGAATCCTACTAGCTTCAGGAAAGCGCTGTTTTTCGAGGTCCGCAAGTTCATAGAGAACTCTCATGGCTAGAAAAGGACTACAACTAAGTCCGAAAGAAACGGTATTTAAGGTCCATTCAGACAAGGGCTCTTCTGGGGAGAAACGCCATAGAATTTTTTGAAAATGTCTATGTTCGGGGTTAACAAGAACTTGTCGAAACATGCCCACGATATCAGTAATAAATACTACAGGATGTAAGCGAAAAGTTAGTAACAATGAACTGATGTCCTTTTGAAGTTTAGCCCCAGGAATTAATGTTGAGTTTAAGCTAATGCCCTTACCACCGGTAGCACTGCCATCCCATACTACGTGAAATTTTGTACTTACGCTGTCAGGCTTAAGAACGCAGTGATGTGGTAAATAGCAAGAAAGAGGTGGTTTCGGTGCATCGAGAGGCAACTTGGACATATGACCACCATCTAAATATTCCTGCATGAAACTACGATATCCTGAATAGAGCTCTGGATTTTTTATTAATCTTTTCTCTAACAGGGAAAATCACCGAAAAGCCTGAGAGTAGGTATCTCCTAAATCAGGTTCACCGTTTCTGAACGGTAATGAAACTATGAAACGACCAGTAGAATCTCGAACTGTAGTATTTTTAAATTTCTCCTCAGCCCGTATATCTTCAGGGGATGAAAATATTTTATTAGGAATTTGTTCAATTTCCCAGTATTTGGGCATTGTAACCTCCAGGGGAATTTCTGGAGTAGAAAGAAAATTACTTGTCACATTGAAATTCTTAGAAACAATAGAAGTAACAGAACTATCGACTTTTCCTAAAAGAATCCATCCAGAAACTGTATTTAATGCAGTGGGTTCTCCGGCCCGTCCAATAGCTCGGCCTTCTTGAAGGATTTGCCCAAATAACTCGGCACCGATCAATAAATCAATAGGTCTCGAGCGAAAATAGTTCTCGTCAGCCAACCTCAAACCTTGAATATGAGGATAATCTGTTTTTTCTAAGTCAAAAGAAGGGAGGTTTGAGCATAACTTCGGAACTACTAACGCGTTAAACGAAAAGGAAGGTTCAGAAAGATTTTGTGGCTTTATTACGCAGTGCGCTAAGCCTTTGGAAGATAAGGAAGACATTTGGTTTAATCCAAAAATAGTAGTGGAATATGGACGTCGAGGAAGATTTAACCTACGCAGACAATTTTCACTGATAAAACATGATTGCGATCCTTGGTCTATCATGACGCGAATAGTTTGAAACATACCATACCCATCCAAAATATCCACTGCTGCTGTAGCTAAAAGAACCGTGGAATTATTGGCACAAGTCTTGGAAGCTAGTACATGCACTTGAGTGTTACTCGAAGCGATATTGTCGATCTCGACACTAGGCCGGGAGTCAACCACGCTTTTTGGGGATGCGGAAAATCCACTTTCGGATGTTCTTTTAAAAACATGTAAGGAAGTGTGATGTTTTCCCCCACAACCACTCACGGCACATCGGAAACGAGATGCGCATGCTTGGAGGGCGTGACCGTGATGCAAACAATTTAAACAAAGATTATTTTGTTTTACAAGGTTGTTCCGATCAGTAGAGGATTTTTCTAGAAATTTGGAACATTTTGATAGTCCATGAGCTTCCTTGCAAAGATAACAACGAATCTTAAAAGAATTTTGTGTCTGAAAAGCGGAAGTTTTATTTGAAAATGTAGTTTTTTGTACATTTGAAAACTTTGTATTGTAAGACGGAGGCTTCGTCGTCTTGGAAGAAGTGAGATACTGAACAGATTCAAGAGCATTACATCTTTCATCGAGAAAATCATAAAGTTGTTTGTAAGTGGGGATAACTTCAAAACTATATTTAATTTCAAAACTTGTACGAATTTCAGCTGGAGTTTTCTCAAGAAGTAGGTGAAAAAGTATAAAACACCAGGAATCTGTAGGAAAATCTAAGGCCTTTAACGTTTCCAAAGACTCAAAAAATGTGTTTAAAAGGTTCCTTAAATCCTTAGTGGTATCAGTTTTACAAGCTACCGATATAATTGAATTTATAGCATTTGTAGCCAAATAGCGTTTATTTTGATAACACTTTACAAGTTTGTCATAAGCTAATACGTAATTAGCATCACTTATTCTGAATCCACTAAGAAGTTTCAAGGGTTCACCTTCTAGGTACGATAGAAGATATTTTAATTTTGAGGCATTAGAAAGCGTCGGATGTGAATGAACAATTTGATTATACATATCGAAAAACGTGGGCCAAAAATTTAAATCGCCTGAAAATCGTGGAACATTTAACGTAGGAAGTGACCCCGCCCTTGGTGATGCAGAAGTAGTAGGCATGGAAACTGCTGCGATTCTCGCTGCTTGTGCTACCGCTTCTTTATCATCCAAAGGTTTGCATATCGTTAGAAAATACATTTTAGACTGGTAAAAATAAGATTCCGTATCTTTGCGTATTTTATCGTCTGTTTCGAAATCTCTATCTTCTGTGATATACCCAATGACGTCATTGTGAATTTCACAGAACTTATCGAAATTGGATTGAAGATCCTGATATTTAACTCTGAAAAGGCCGACGTTTTCATCACTCGGCTGGTTGGCACACATAAGCGCAATTTTAAAAACTTCAGTTATGCGTCCTGCATAAACTGATCTGTTTCTTTGAAGTTGTTTTAGTTCAGACATTTTGAAAATAAAGTCTAGGGACTAGGAAATGAAAATTAATTTTTATTATGAAAGATTGTAGTTTAAGTACGAAAAATGCAGTTTTTTACTACGAAAAAATGTAACTTTTTACTACGAAAATATGTACTTTTTTGTACGAAAATATGTAGTTTTCACTACGAAAGTATGTAGTTTTTACTACGGAAATATGTAGTTTTGAATACGAAATTATGTAGTTTTTACTACGAAAGAAATTTAATTTGCTTAGTTAAGCAACACCAAAGTCTAGTTTTTACTACGAAAAAAACTTAGTTTGCTTAATTAAGTACTACTGAAAATAACTAGTGACCTGTGAAAATTAATTAAACTTTAGCCATCACCGTACAAAATGGAAATATGGTGCTATCTCTCGGTCTATTGTCGACAACTTTGTGCACGTGGTGCGCTGTGCGATCTAAAACTCGAGCGTAAAGGTGCGCCAATAACCCGTGTTAACCGTGTTTGTTTACGCTTTTTTTTCAAATTTTTGTTAAAAATTTTATTTTTAAATGAGGATGCGATTAAGGCGACACATAAAACGAAGCGGAAAATATGAAAACTCAAATGATAATGGCGACGTTTCTGGATTTCGATTTTGAACGAATTTCTGAATGAAAATGCGCTAATCGCTGAATGAAATCCGTCGAAGAAGGTACCAGAATGTTCACGCAGCGGGTAGGAAGAGTGGACTGTATGGAAGGAATTACCTGCGTAACATTGATCGGAAAGTAAGGGTGAAAGTTATGCCAGAGGTTCGTTTAAGGAAATCTACAACTGCTTATTGCTAGGGCACTTACCGAGTCGATTTTCTTGTTTTTCTTCTGCAGGGCCCTGCTTACCGCATCACCATTACCAAGTTGATTGAAGGTAGCACTACATAGTCATTAGCTTTAGTTTAAAACCCCGAAAATGTTGTCACTTCGTTGAAAAGTAAGGAAGAACGGAAAATATGTCCTTTTTAGAGAGCGGATATGTTGGAATCTCTCTTGATCCTGCGCATTGCGTTCAATGTGCCCAAATATATTTAGACAGTTGCGGGTAAGAAGGAAATGCGCGGGAGGGAATAAAATAGGTATATAACTTAAAATTAATGGAAAACGCTTGTGCGTGAACATATCTATATATAATTTCTTGTAAACGCAAGGTAAAGGTATGACGTCATAACCCCAATTTTGCGGTATTATTAAGCTAAATTTTATTGTGAAATTGCTATTGCGGTTATTTTGGCGCTGACTTGTTCCCACCAATTTCATTGATTTATATTTCATGTTTTCAAGTATTATTCTCAGATTTCATTTTGATTTTTTTTTGTGGTCAATTTCATTTTCCATTGAATTATACAAGATGAACTAATTTTTGTGTTATTTGTACAACCCAATGACCAACTTTGCAGAGACAAAAGAGAGATGAGATTATATTTTTTTAGCGGTTTCCTTACGTTGCTTTACCTCATGGGGTGTATCTCGGACTGGGTTGCTGTCTGTCTCATTCTACCCAACGTAGAATGATGACAGCAGATATTTGGTCCAGATCTCCCCTATGACGGAATGATTTTGGAAGTGTTTTTTTTTTTAATCATTTATATAAGTGAGTCTTACACTACTGACTCAGATGTAGGTACACTATGACCTGTTAAAGGAGTCCATCTACCTGTAACGTGCCTCTAGTTTTGTCATCTTAATTCAATCTTTTACAATTTTATTTTGTTTATTAGTAAATTTTTTTGGTTATTCTTAATTACACAAATACTCTGGAAGCCTCGGAAGTAAGTAGAGTTTCATTGTTTGGCTACAACGTTTGAGTTGAACTGTATTTTATTTAAGATCTTCTTTGTAAAACATTGGTATTAAAACACTGTGGCGCACTTAAAATTTTCTTATTTCTGAACCCCCCTTCTCCACTGTATAAAAGTTACCGGGCATATCAATGTTTTACCTAGCTGGAAAATACAGTTCTGCTTCCAGATATTTGTTTAGTTACTCAGTAATTTGATTTTAGTGTCACAAATTGGCACAGCGTTATTGTTCTATTTACAGTGTCACAAAATGCCGGCAACGTCTTTTAGGTAGCCACACATATCACCCTACGCATTTTAATTGGCCACACAGTTCGAGTTTTAGTAAGGTTCGGCTTTAATTACTTATAATTTTATAGTACATTTCACATAAATATCTTAATATTATTGTTCGAAAGCATAAACTTCGAAAATCACTTTCTTCAAACCGAAATTTGTTTGAAAATATTTTTTTTAAATGGAAATTTGTTCAAAAACATGTCTTTGAAAACAAATTTTTCGAAAAAAAAATTTTTGACCTGGCTTGCCAAACTTCACACAAATAGTTTGACTAATGGGGTCTTTTTCTAACAATTTTTAAAAACAAAAACTTTCCTGACTTCTTTCCCGGGATCCTAGAGGGTGTGAAAAATGATTTGCCTAAATTAGCTTTCTGGCCCTCATTTTGGAAGGTTGAAATCGGTGTTACTCTAACCTTTGTCAATTGAGCACATCAGGGGGTATCTGGCCCGGTTCGGATACGTTTGCGATCAATTGACAAAGTTTAGGAAAATACCAATTTCGATCTTCCAAAAGGAGGAAAGTAGACAAATTTTCAGACAGTTTACGATCCCGGGAAAGAAGTCAGGGTTTTTTGGAAAAATATGTTAGAAAGACCTTGCCTTAGTCAAACTATATGAATTGTGTGAGGTTTGGAAAACCAGGTCTAGAGCGTCTTTTTTCGAAAAGCTTGCTTTCGAAGAAAATGTTTTCTATTCGAAGAAAATGTTTTTGAACAACTATTGCTTACGAACAAATGTCCGTTCGAAAACAAATTTCCGTCAAAGAAATGGTGGTCGAACAAATTTCCGTTTGAAAAAAATGTTTTCGAACAAATTTCCGTTTGAAAAAAATGTTTTCGAACACATTTCCGAAGGAAGAAAATTTCCGTTCGAAGAAAATGTTTTCGAACAAAATTCTGCGTCCCGTCATGTTGCTACCCAAAAAAATACCTAGAGATGGTAAATAAAAATCCTTAGACTTTGAGTTTTTATTGGAAAATGATTTTTTTAAAACTTTTCTATGAGTGTGTGTGTGTACCTCTTACTTCTACTACTTAGTTTTGCAATCCTTACAGTATAGCTACTTTCGATCTTTGTTTGGACCTTTTGTTTTTCAATCTTTTGTATTTTCGACCTTTTGTACTTTCGAACTCTTGTATTTTCGACTTTTTGTACTTTCGACCTTGTCTTCACCGCCCGCGTTTTTTTTAACACTAATAAAAATAATAGTAGGTATATTGTAAATCTGGGGCGTGTTTACTTTTAATCCCACGGCGGGAATTTTCATGCCCGACCGGATTGTGGGCTATAATTTGCTAAGTGACTAAAAGGGACTTTAATGCCAAGGTTTATTTTTATATACAAAAAATAATAATAATCATAAACTAAATAAATAGGTATTAAAGCACACCGTACTGTAGTTTTAGCATGTCAACCCCCCGTATATAATAAAACAGTGGGCAGTGAGAGTTGTCATGGCATTTACATTAAACAAAATTCAGTCAGATGCTAACAAACAATGTGGAAAAAATAATATTTATTTCATAACAAACTAAATAAGTTTAGTCGAGAAAAAGTTTGAATTACATTTCTCGAAGATGGAAGAAACAAGGGCCCAAACAATAAAGCATATTTTTACTTTGAGAAGGGCATGGGAAAAGGCCACCGAAGAAAGAAAGCTTTCAGTACCGAAAATGATGCAATAAACAGAATTACGAAAATTTCACCGAAAAGGTATTCCTAGTTTACACCCTGGAGAAGTCTAGAAAGTGAAATGCTTAGTTTATATGGAAGCAATATTCTATGCCGAAGGACACAATAACAATTGAAACGAACCAAGTCATCAGCAAAGTACAGTAAGCTTACGGTAAGCTGGAAGCAACAAAATAATCGTTATGGTGTATATCTCGATTCCTTTTTGTTTTTTGTATTATGATAAAATAAAATAATCCAAGAACCTATATTTTGCCTTTATGGTTTTAAAGAAATTACTTTTAATCACTGGGGATAAGAAATACTACCTTAGCCCATGAAAACAGGGATTAAACGTACACTTTTATTCTCTAGAGAGCATAAAAAATTTATTAAATGATACAAAACCCAACATAATAATTTTCTATATTTTAGAAGATATATAAAACATGCAAACTATATTTTTGGGTTTCTTGCGCTGTGTGGGTCCTAACACAGGGTCCTAATAAATATTGAAATCATAAAAAACTTAGTTTTTTTAGGTTTGTTTATTTGGACGGTCACATTTATATACCGCGTGTGACGGACAGTTCTTTACGTAACATTTGTAAACCATTTAATTTCTTGGAACATAAAAAAAGCTACGCTCCTGACAGTGTCAGATTTGCATTTTTCGTAAATGTGGTTATATTTGGTGTCGCTACCCCTGGAGACGCCAGGCTTCCAGAATGCAGTGACCCTATAGGACTCTAATATGTAGTGCCACCTATTGACTGATATTTTAATATTTTACCTTGTTGTCGTTTGCTTAAAAAATTGGCTGAATCAAATTTGTCGCCTTAATCACACAGTGATCGAAAATTAATTTTAGTTTATCGGCCACCAAGAACGCGCTACCAAGAAAAATATATTTCGGGAAACAAAAGACTTAGCCGGAAGATTTTCTGTAAATGTTTGGGGGTAGATTTCGGCAAGAGGACATAGGGCTCGTTTTAGAATCCTTGGAGGTTTAATGCTCAGGCTTATGTTACCCTCATGAGAGACGTCCTGCTTCCTCAAGTCAGGATTCTTTACCCAGATGGCTTTGTATACCAGCAAGACAACAACTGCCCTGTCCACACAGCCCAAATATCACGACAGCGGTTTTAAGAGAACAATGTCGAGGTTTTGCCATGACTAGTCAAAACTCCTGATGCCAATCCAATCAAAAACGTCTGGGGACTTATTTTAAGAAAATTAACAAAATTGAATATTACTCCTAGAAACCCGAACCACCATAGTACAAGTGATAGCAATCACGAAAATTTTAAGTAAACTTTTGACCAATCAAGTTAATCTTGATTGCCAATTCTACTTTTATTATAAATAAAAATCTTTTAAAAATAAAATTGGTATGTCTGATTTCACGACGAAAAATCTGCCTTAACAAGTCGTACCACACTATTTTCCATTATGTTACTCCGTCTAAAACAACTTTTAACTCAAACGAAGAAAGATATGAATTCTCCAGAAATAGCAAAAATCAATATGTAATTTAATATAATATTACTAACTAACTTTATTGTAAGACAAATAATGCATAGTTTTGTTTTCTTTCTATCTTTTCAAATATTATTAGAGTTAATAGAATTATGAAATTTTTATACCGGGGGCGACGGACGGTCATACATAATAGGGTACAGAATTCTAAGGATCTAATTAGATTTCATCTTCAGAAGGTTGCAAACAAAAATATAAAATAGAAAAAAATATATTTGACTACACTTTTCAATATTTTTATCCAAGATAAAAACATTATGTTGTAAATTTTAAACAATGAAATCAATGGATAGAGATAGAGTGTTATTCCCAGAACTTTTTAACAGTGTGTCAACTTTCAAAATGCATCAAAGTTTCGGCGCTTTTAATTAATTGTTGTTTTGCATCAGATTTTAATTAGTGCGGAATTTTAATTGATTTTTTTTCCATCGAAGAGTCGACAGCATCGATGTTTAATTGAATACGAGATGGGTTACCCAACTTATAAGTTAACGAAAACCTCTGAGCGATTTACAGTGGGGTCGTTAGTGGAGGCTCTACTACTTTAAATCTAACACTAAAAAGAGACATGAAAATTGTTTTATGTACGTACCTGGCGAAAAAATTCACTTTAAAGCGCGAAATAGTACTTTAAAGCCCTAGGATGCCTTTTATGCCTACGGGCCTTAAAGGTATAAAATATGATTTATTCTCCCATGCAAATGTTTGCTACTGTAATGACTTAAGAAATTTATATTTTGAAGTATTTTTGACAAATGTTATTACAAAATCTAGACTAAATAATGTTGGATTGCCCTTTCCAATACTTGTATTATATAAATGACGGCCAAAAGCGAATCAAAGTTTATTCATTAATTATTGAGCTTCAGTGCTTTAATTTTTATTTGGAGGCTCGCAGATAGTTATTTTAGGATTTTTTTTCAATTTCACATTTTTTTGAGTGGCTTTATACACTGTGATTTATGATAAACTTTTCTCTTTTTTCTTTTAAATTCTGCCTTTAATATTAAAATTAAACACAGACATTTAAAGACGATTTTATGATTCCAAGAAACGCTTCTATCTTCAAACAAAAAAAATTATATTTTACTTCTGAATTTACAAAAAACTAACATTCTCTAGATTTAGTATCTACATATTGAAAGCACCTTTTCCAAGTAAGTCTTAAAAATCTGAGAACACGGCAGTGATCTAACAATGCCTCCAAGTTTCATGCACTTTCATAAATCAGTAAAGTAGTTACGGAATTATGAAAAATAAAAATATATAGATCATAAAAATTCTACTTTACTTCCAGACATGCTACAAAGCTGAAATTTGACCAAACCAAGTTTCAAACAATAAGTCTCTGTTTAGACAAGTTTTCAACTTCAGTTTAGCCTATATGGTTCAAAAGAAGTAAAAATGCCTTCTGGTGTCCCTGTATTGTGGCGCCCCCTACATCTGTCAGAATAGAAAGAAATGAAAACAGTTTTAAATAAAAATAAACAAAGAGGAACACAATAATAATGGTTGATAGGTATTTACCCAGTTGTGAAAAAAAATGGTGATGTTTTTATCAACTATTGTAATTATATGGGGGTTTTAAATATTATTTTTATACATATTGAGATGAAAAAAACTTGCGGTGGAAATATTTTCGTAGAATCCATGACTTTTACGTCCAAAAAACACACGCGCCCTTCAAAACATGTCATTTTAACAAAAAAAAAAATGTGTTTTTATGTTTTTAAAAATACAAAAACTGTAGTTTTTGAAATGTATGACCAAATTTTGATGTTTGGTCATAAAAGCAATTCAGTTACATCGTTTTCCTGAAGATTATTGGGATTGTTTAACTAAAATTAACAAAAACACAATAAATATTTTTCACAAAGAAAAAAAAACATGGCATATCTCGCGTCTCCCGAAGATTGTCTTAGAGGTTGATTTTACCTTTATTTTCGTCCTCAAACGCGGAATGTCTACTAGCGTAGCCAAATTTTTTTATAATTTTGAGAATAAAGGCGATTTTTCCTAGTTTTAACCAGACGAAGTGATTCTCCGCAGTTTTCTTACGCATAGTCGCCCAAATTGAGTAATCGACCTTAGGGGGGGCTCCCCCGCTATCTTGTATTTAGTGTGCACGTAAAGGTTGTTTTTTTAATTACTTGGTCCCTGTACATTTTACAAAAAAAAGATTTAGACAAAAATTTCCTACAAAAACGCTGTTGTACGTTTTTTTGTAAAACGAATCGTTTTCAATTTATGACGCTAAACATTTGCCGTCATTTTGGATTTTGACCAATTTTATTATTTGTGGCCTTTAAATTCGAAACTTAGCTTATTTTTGAGAAAATCTGTGAAAACAAAATAAAGACTAACTAATAACTATAAAATGAGATATCACTGAGTTCCCTGGGTAGTACCATGGGCGCACCCAAGGTGGGGGGCGGGTCCCGGGCCCCCCAAGCCTTAGTTTTTTTTACATATTTTCTACATATATCGGAAAAAAACACAAAAAATAGCTTAATATTCGACATCACGAGGCTTCGACATCACGAGGCCCCTGTTAGCTCCCGCTAAATTTCGCGGTTGTTTATATATTTTTAAAACCACACAATTGTATGAAGGGCAGAGTGCATTTGCGCATTTTGGACATGCGCACCAAAATCAGTGAGATCCTTTGTCAATCGCCTCGAGAAATGGCGTGTTAATTTCGTTCTCCAACTATTTCAAATTTCTACACCTGAAAGTGCTCGATTTTGGTGTACTGAAGCATAGAACTAGAAACTTCAGCCCTTCAGCTACGTGGTGACATCATTAGATCCAGAAAGGGGCCCCTTGGAAGTGGATAAATTGGCTGCAAACTGGTGAGTGCCTTTGTTTCTGATTGCCGTTGTGTGGCACAACAATTAACCTATGGACGTTTGATTATTTCGTAATTTCATATCAATATATTTATGTTTGTTCGCGCTTCATTTAATTAAAATATTTACAGTCCATTGCAGTTATCGTTTTTCTATTACCGCGGGCTAACATAAGTGTTCCTTTCGAGCCGAATTATTTTAAATTAAATTCATACGACGGTATTAATAATCGGCCATTATTTTCACGCCGAAAACAAGGCGGCCTTGAATTTTTCGCATCGTATTGAAACGAGAGAAAGTCGTCGGCGCAGTACCTGTTTTCGCGTACCGCGTGGTATAAACAAAATCGAGAAGGAATCAAAACAAAACAAACAACATTTCTCATTTATGTGTTAGGTGTGTTCCATATCATTTCGATATTTAAAACAATTTTCATCAATTGCGATAAATTAGTGCATATTTTCGACAATTCGTCATTTTTCTATCTCAGAAGCATTAATTTAGCGTTAATTGTATATTTACCGACATTTCTGTGATTAGATGTGTTCCATATCATTTCGATATTTAAAATAATTTTCATCAATTGCGATAAATTAGTGCATATTTTCGACAATTCGTCATTTTTCTATTTCAGAAGCATTAATTTAGCGTTAATTGTATATTTACCGACAATTTCGTCATTTCAAAGGTAAAATCATGTCTGTCAAAAAAGCCGTGCAAAAACGCAAGGGTTTTTTATCTGCGATAACCGAGTGTTATGTGTTTTCACAAACCGCGGCATCGGATGAAAGAGCGAGAAACGAGTTTCAAGTGAGGTATTCCGATTTGGATGAAACCTTCGATAAATGCATGCTGGCACATAATGACGTCATTATGTTGATAGACGACGCGGACGACGAGGAGTTTAAAACGCAGGATGCGATCCTTTCAGAAGCTCGTAAATATTTTTATGCGTGTAAGGGGGTTTACTCTAAAATATTTCCGGTTGAGGCCCCATCCTTTTCGGGATCATATGTTCGACAAAACGAAACTCCAAAACTCAAAGAGTTAGGTATTCCCATATTTCGAGGTGATAAAAAATTATGGCCAAGCTTTTTCGATCTTTTTAATAACATTATAGATCAAAATCAAAGTCTAAGTAACGTTCGAAAACTTCAATATTTAATTTCATATCTCGAGGATGAGCCTTTAAAATTGATATCAGGGATTAGCTTATCTGATCAAAATTATAAAATTGCTTACGACAAATTAGTCAATAGATATCAAAACAAGCGAGACCTCGCAAATGATGCTTTAAGCACAATTATGAACTCCACCTTAAAAAACGAGTAAGCTAAAGAATTGCGTAATTTAATTGACACCTTTTCTGAATCCCTAGAAATTTTAAAATCACTTAGCTTTGACGTTGACAGTTGGGACTTTATTATTTTTTTCATTTTGTTAGAAAAATTGGATATTCCGACGCGTTCAAATTTCGAAATGAGTCACGCCAATACTAATACCGAAATTCCCACTTTTCAGTCACTTTTTCAATTTCTAGAAAAAAGATGTAAAGTTTTGGAATCACTTCCTCAATCAACAGCACCCAAAAAGGTGCCTATCTATCAAAAATCAAATTCTATGCAAAATCAGTCTGGGCAAAAGCCTACCTATCAAAATTCAAATTCTATGCGAAGTCAGTTTGGGCAAAAGCCTACCTATAAATCATCCAATTCGCCTTTTATAGGACTGGCTGGCACCTCAACTAATTAAAGTACGGGAATAAAATGTTTCCGGTGTAATCAAGGTCACGTACTTTCGAAATGTCAAACATTTCTTGATCTCTCACCTATCGATCGCCTATCTTTCGTCAAGCAGAAAAAATTATGTTTAGCGTGTTTTCATCCCTTGCATGGGGTAGATACGTGCAAATCAAAATATTCATGCAGGACTTGCAATAGTAAAAGGCACCACACTTTAACTCATATCTTAGAAACTAATCAAGAGTCTGGAAGCCAAGATACTAGTCCTGTCATTCACACACCACCGGTCAATAATCTTCATGTGTCATTAAATACCTCAGGACCTTCAGGTACCTTTCTTTTATGCACCGCCATAATAGATGTTATGGACGGTTGCGGAAATTTTCAACCTGTAAGGGCGCTGCTTGATTCTGGATCACAGACAGGATTCATCAGTGAAAGGTGTATTCAGCGTCTTAATCTTCCTAGGCGAAGTTACACCACTGAAATATTCGGATTAAATCAGATGTCTTCTTTTACTTCCAAAGGGCTCGTTCAATGTCACATTAAGCCACAAGGACAGGTCACTCCTTTACTTAATTTCGAAGCAATTGTCGTTCCCCAATTATGTTCCAATATGCCTACATTCACTTTGAACGATAATCAGTGGAAACACTTGGAAAACCTTAAACTTGCCGACCCATCTTATTTCAAATCTAGACCTGTGGACCTAGTTATTGGTTGCGAGTTATTCGCACAGATATTCAAGGAGGGCAGGGTTCTTGGACAAATAGGGCAACCTTCAGCCCTTAAAACTATCTTTGGCTGGGTCGTCATGGGAAAGGTTGACGAAGTAGGTAGTCTTACGGAAAGAACCAGTTGTTTTTTAACGAGTCATTCACCTCCTTTAGAGGTCATTCTCCCTAGGTTTTGGGAAATCGAACATTTGCCTAAAAAACAAATCTTATCAAAGGAAGAAAAACAAGCAGAATCAATTTTTACTGCGAGTGTAGTACGGCAACCGAGCGGTAGATTCATGGTAGATCTTCCGTTTAAAGATAAAATAAACCCTGACCTAGGAAATACTTATCCGCAAGCTTATCGTAGATTTTTACTTCTAGAAAATAGATTACTCAAAAATCCTGATCTGTACACTGCCTATTCAAGTTTCATGCAAGACTATATCGATTCAAATCATATGAGCCTAGTTTTATCTAGTCAACCAAAAGTCGACGTAACACATCATTGCGTACTAAAGCCGGAAAGCTTAAGTACAAAATTAAGGGTAGTCTGGGATTGTTCGGCAGTCACCCAAAAAATATTAGTCTCAATGAGACGTTGTTATCGGGACCGAAACTTCAAAAAGATATTGCTTCTTTACTCCTTACGTTTCGTCTTAATCCTATTGCCTACATTGCTGACATCAAACAGATGTTCCGTCAAGTCCTTATCAATCCTTATCACCGTCCTTATCAAAGGATATTGTTGAGGTTTTCTCCACATGACCCACTTTCAGTGTGGGAACTTTCTACTGTCACTTTTGGCATGACATGCTCACCTTTTCTAGCCATGCGTACCTTAAATGAGCTGGCAGAGAGAGAAAAGGAACGTTTTCCTATGGCGAGTACTGTTCTAAAAACGTCAATCTATATCGACGATATCTTGGGAACTAGCCCTTCGCTTTCTGAAGCTCTTTCCCTTCAAACGGAACTCAATGATTTGTTGAAGTCGGGAGGATTGATTGGAAAAAATGGGCAAGCAATTGTCCCGAGTTATTGGCAACATTACCCGAATCCGATCCTCAAATGCCTCTCTCTTTTGACAAGGAGGAACCCCACTTTATCAAAGTTTTAGGACTTCAATGGCATCCAAAAAACGACATTTTTTCTTATCAATGCCGAATGAAGGACAAACCCCCAACCAAACGTGCTATTTTATCTATCATAGGAACAATCTTCGATCCCTTAGGTTTTCTTTGTCCCTTGTTGCTACAAGCAAAATTTATTTTGCAACAGTTGTGGATATCAAAAATAGGCTGGGACGAAGAACCGGATTCTTCTATCATCGACTCTTGGAACAGGCTTCGTTCTGAATTCCCGCTTCTTTCCAATTTTCAATTACCCCGACAAATCAAACGTCAAAAACCAATACCTGTCAAATCACGGCTTCTGTGACGCTTCAATTCGAGGCTACGCAGGCGTCGTATATTTTCGTGTAGAAGAGGAAAATAATATATCTGTTTCTCTCATATCTGCAAAATCTAGGGTCGCGCCTATAAAGTCACAAACTTTGGCTAGGCTAGAACTCCTAGGCGCATTTCTTTTAAGCGAATTAATTGACTTCGTTTTATCTAGCTATGAAGGAAAAATAACTTTTACAAATATCGTTACTTTCTGCGATTCGCAAGTCGTATTGCACTGGCTTTCATCCCCTCCTAATCGCTGGCAAACCTTTGTTGGAAATCGAGTCAGTAGAATCCAAGAAATCATTCCCTCAAACTCATGGCGCTATATTCCTTCTGCTTTAAATGCAGCCGATATTGCGTCACGAGGGGCTTCACAGCTCATGTCACATGACATGTGGTGGAACGCACCATCGTTTTTGTGGTCTCCCGAAAACGAATGGCCCGATTTTCATAAATCAAAAATGCCGATTGATTTCGGAGATATTAATCTGGAGGAAAAGCCAAAGGTCTGTTGCAATGCGATAATTGATGTCAACTTCTTAGATCAGCTTCTTATCAAATATTCATCTATATCAAAAATTCAACGTATCATTTGTTATGTCCTTCGAATTGTTAACCTTTTTCAAAACCATTCCTGTCAAAAACCCACTAAGCCGCCGGACCAAAAAGTTATTTTTGAGAATATTGTTTTTCCTACCACCGGTGAGATGCAAAGTGCGTTATACCTTCTTATCAAATGCGTTCAAGGTTCTTGTTTTTCTGCGCTTTTTTCCGCGTTATCTAAGGGTAAAGCAATACCGAAACCTTTTCGAGGACTTTCACCTTTTCTTGATGAAAATAGTATCATTAGAGTCGGTGGCAGATTACAAAAATCTGACCTTTTGTCTTTACTTTCGAGTAACCATCGTTTAACTACTCTTCTTATCGAGTCCGCTCATCGACAATACCTTCATCCTGGGTTTAAAACATTACATAATCTGCTTTTACAGCAATTTTGGATATTATCTGCCAGACGGGCAATTCAAAGAACCATATCCAAGTGCTTGCAATGTTTTAGAATCAACCCTAAACCCTATAGACCGCCCATAATGAGTTCACTTCCCGCTCATCGAATCAATCAACTTAAACCTTTTTCGAGTGTAGCTATCGACTTTTGTGGACCTTTCTTTGTGATTCCTCATCGTTACCGTGGTTGTAAAGCTTTCAAATCGTATGTCTGTGTGTTTGTCTGTACGGCCACACATTGCGTGCATTTGGAATTAACCATGGAACTGTCCACCGAAGGGTTCGTAGGTGCATTCCATCGATTCATTTCCAGACGTGGAAGCGTGACGCAATGCTGGCCAGATCAAGGCAGTAATTTTATAGGGTTTCGTAACCAATTACTTGAATACGCAAGAAGTGCTGCCACCAGACTTTCTATTCGTTGGCATCTGGGACCTCCTCTCAGTCCACATTTCAATGGCCTGGCAGAAGCTGGCGTCAAAAGTTTTAAAACTCACTTTGTTCGAGTTGTCGGCGACCAGAAGTTGTCTATCATGGAGATGTCCACCCTTACCTGTCGCATAGAAGCCGTACTTAATAGTCGCCCTTTATCTCCTGCCTCTTCAGACCCACACGATCTTCAACCTCTTACCCCTGGGCATTTTTTGACACTTGAACCCCTTAATTCAGAAATTCCGGAGTCAGATTTGTCCGAGGTTCCCCTAAATCGGCTCTCGAGATGGCAACTAATCCAAAAACTACATAATGATTTTTGGAAACGGTATTCTATAGAGTATTTGCATACGCTACAACAGCGACACAAGTGGGCTGATTCGTCCTCAGATATCAAATTAAATGATTTGGTTATCATAACAAGTGATCACATTCAATCACCTTTGAAATGGCCGGTCGGTCGGGTCATCGAACTGCATCCCGGTGGGGACGGTCAGGTGCGTGTTGCGACGGTACAAACGGTTACCGGTGTTTATAAGCGGCCAGTTGTAAAACTGTGCCTCTTGCCAAATTAAAAGTAATTTTAATTTTTCTACCTATTACCGGGTATTACAATAGGTTTTTCTTTATTTTTATTTTTTTTTTTGAATTTTTGTTTGTTTGTTTTGCCTTTTTCGGGATTTCGTTATCTCTAAATAAACTTACGATACTTATCTGTTTTCATTCATTTATATTTATCGGTCGATCCTTTTTCTTATATCTATATCTGTCCGGTTGAGATTCTAAAATTGTGTGTTTTAGAGGGCAGTTATGTTAGCTCCCGCTAAATTTCGCGGTTGTTTATATATTTTTAAAACCACACAATTGTATGAAGGGCAGAGTGCATTTGCGCATTTTGGACATGCGCACCAAAATCAGTGAGATCCTTTGTCAATCGCCTCGAGAAATGGCGTGTTAATTTCGTTCTCCAACTATTTCAAATTTCTACACCTGAAAGTGCTCGATTTTGGTGTACTGAAGCATAGAACTAGAAACTTCAGCCCTTCAGCTACGTGGTGACATCGTTAGATCCAGAAAGGGGCCCCTTGGAAGTGGATAAATTGGCTGCAAACTGGTGAGTGCCTTTGTTTCTGATTGCCGTTGTCTGGCACAACAATTAACCTATGGACGTTTGATTATTTCGTCATTTCATATCAATATATTTATGTTTGTTCGCGCTTCATTTAATTAAAATATTTACAGTCCATTGCAGTTATCGTTTTTCTATTACCGCGGGCTAACACCCCCCCAATAGGCCTCGGGCCCCCCAAGACATATTCCTGGGTGCGCCACTGGCTAGTACCCTTGCTGAAATACGAACCCTGAAGTGTTAGCAGTACACCTGTTTCCTATGTATTTCCATAAAATATGCAAAATAAACCGAAATTATTCAGTTTTATGTAATTTTCTCAAAAGGTACGCAATTTACAGAAAGTGTGTAATCAACTTAATAATAGTAAATTAAATTATCTGTTAAATCACCGAAGTGGGCCAAGTCCACGGTTAGCACTTAATTGGCATCCATAAATTGGGGTTTTTTTAAGATCACGAAAAAAAATGTTTTTTAGGTTTTATTCAGTTTTTAAAAAACTAAGCATTTCAGGGAAAAATGTTAAAACACCTTGTTTAGAGAAAATAAAATGCTCTTTCGAATAGCGTATCACAAAGTTGTGTTAAAGCTATTATTGACACTCCAGGGGCGCCCGCATATTGAGGTTATTTAAAAAAAAATTCAAATGTTTTATTTTTTTTATTCAATTTTCTTAAAAACTAAGCTTCCTATAAATCTTGTTTAACTCTATCTATCTATCGTTAAAAATAAAATAATCTTTATAACGATGTGTATCTAGGTTTTTGTTAACGGGCAACGCTCAAAGAATATATGCATATTTAGTGATTTTTTTTTAATGACAAAAAAAGTCTACGTGTATTTTACCATTTTTTTTAAACCAAGCCTTACCGGGAAAACATTTTACTCTACATTGTAGACAATTAAATTTTCTTTCGAACAATGTGTATAGTTGTAACATTCCGGTAACCGTTATAACACCAGGGGCGTCAAAATATTAAATTGAAAAAATCAATATCAAATTTTTTTAGTGGTATACGAGTTTGTCAAAAAATATGAGTTTTGCTTAAGAGTAAAGTACCTCTAAATTTGACAATATTGAAAAATGTTGCTAAAAAAAGTTGATCGGAATTAAAAATTACGTTTAAATATGCAAGTACATCCATTTAAATTAACACTTCAGATTATTTTGTTTTTTACTAATATTTCTATTTTGAATTAACATGTATCTTTTGTGATTATGAAACACATGATAGCCTTTTAGTTTTTTGATGATTTCTAGTAATTTCGCAGTTAAAACGCGTAATAAGTGCATATTCATTTATTTTGCAAATAATAAAATACATTCAAATACTAAGTTATAAAACTAATCATATTCATATCATATTAATATTAGAAACAAACAAATTAAATTTACACTAATACTAATGCTTTGACATATCCACCCTCTCATTTAATAGACTTAATCGTTCTATTACGAGTTTTAATTGCATAATTAAAACATCGAAAAACTTAAAGGTTAAAAATAAAAATATTGGTAAAAAATAAAATAATCTGAAGTTTTAATTTAAATGGATGTACATGCATATTTAAACGTAATTTTTAATTCTGATCAACTTTTTTAGTAACATTTTTCAATATTGTCAAATTTAAAGGTACTTTACTCTTGAGCAAAAGTCAGATTTTTTGACAAACCTCGTATATTACTGAAAAAATTTGATATTTGATGGCTGTATTCTAGGTTTTACATAATGCGGAACTTTTTATGAAGAATAACTTTTTTTCTTAAAATTAATAATAAAAAAGTTTTCCATATGATTTCAACTTACGGGGATATACTGTATATATAATATGTTTCTTGAATGTTTCCCGTTAACAAAAACACGCTAAATACATATCGTTTTAAAGATAATTTTATTTTCAACAATATACAGTCAAAAGAGATTTTTTGGAAAGCTTAGAAGAAAATTGAATAAAATAAATAAAATTTTAAAAAATAACCTCAATATGCGGAAGCCCCTGGAGTGTCAATAATAGCTTTAACACAACTTTAAAATGTTTCCATAAAATGCTTAGTTTTTTTGAAAACTGAATAAAACCTAAAAAAATACGATTTTTTTTTCGTGATCCTAAAAAATTACCCCGATTTATGGATGCCAATCAAGAGCTAACCATGGACTTTGCCCAATTTGGTGATACATCGTTTGGAAGATAATTTAATTTTCTACAATAAAGTTGACACACACACAAACACACACTAAAATGACATAAAACTGAATAATTTCGATTTATTTTCGATATTCTATGGAAATACATAGGAAACGGGTGTACTGCTAACACTTCAGGGTTCGTATCTCAGCAAGGGTACTACCCAGAGAACTCAGTGATGTCTTATTTTATACGCTATTGGTTAGTCTTTATTTTATGTTATTAAAGATTTTTTCAAAAATAAGCAGTTTCGAAGTTTAACGTCTAAAAAATTACTCGTCAAAATCCAAAATGGCGGCAAAATGTTTAGCGTCATAACTCAAAAACCATTTGTCTGACAAAAAAATTTACAAAAACATTTTTGTAAAAAATTTTATCTTCTGTCTTCTACTTTCGTTTAAAACTTTTTTTTCTAAACCATAATTAAAAAAAAGAAGCTTTTTGTGCACACTGACCCCAAGATGGCGGGGGAAGCCGGCCACGCCCCAAGGTCGAAAAGTCAAATATGTTTTTACGATTCCAATGTCAACAACATATGTAGAGTGGAAAGGCTAAGTGATCTAAGTGCCAAAAAGCATTTTTGTGGGAAAATAAAAAAACTGTACAATTTATGCAAGCGGACTTACGGATAACGTCATTTTAAATATATCCATATTGAGCATAAGGTGGGGAAATGACACTTAGATCTTATAGCCCCGTATTGGCCTTGACACCGACATCATTTTGGGTGGAAAATCTAAAATTTGTATATTTTGGCACTTAGATCATTTAGGCCAGGCTAAATGATCTAAGTGCTTTTCTCTCTACATATATGTCAAAATTGCGACCACACCACCTTTGTCAGCTAAAATTCTATAATGACTGGACTAAACTGAAACATCTGATCGTTGAGAGTCCGCCAGTTTCAACGATTATAAACACAATAGTGTGTCTATAATGGTTGCGCCAGTTTAGTTGTGGGAAACCGGATTGAACCGAAGCAACACGACCTGTATATAAGAGGGACCGAAGTCGTTTATCTATATCGTATTCCATTGGGAAAATGAGTGCAGCGCTGGTGCACAACTGGTTCGGTGTTTGTATTCCATTGACATGCACTTTTTCAGTTTTCGTATTCCATTGAGGAATTTATGAATTCAGTTTTGTACTGAGTGCGGCTTTTTTGACACCGGCTCTGAGGGCTCGTGCCGCACCGAAAACTTTTTCCCGCCATTAATTTTAAACGCTTATTATTCTCGTCGGACGTAAAAATATGTGCAGATAAAGTGATGAGCTTTTTGTGCAATGCAAAAAATAAGAACGGAAACTCAAAAAATCAAAAACTTTATTGAAAATGTGGTTTACAGATTTTACAACAAACAGATAAGTGGATTTGTATGGATTTGGTTGAATGGGGCCCTATGATTATAAGTAAAAATAAATATATTTTTTAGTTCAAGAAACACTTTCGGCTCGAGTTGAGTGCTGAAGCAATTTGAAAGAGTCTTAATTCTGTCAAAAGAACACGGGGACGAAACCCCATTAGCGCTGAGGCACATGTGTTGTCATTTTTATGGCATGTTAAAACACCCTTACCTAGCTGTTAGATTAGGTTATGTTCTTGTTGAATGGAAATTTGTTCAAAAATATTTTCTTCAAAAACCTTTTTGAACAACTTTCCTTATGAAAAAAAATTAATTTGAAAGAAAAATTTTTTGAAGAAAAAAATTTTAAGAAATGTTTTTGAATAATTTTTCTTTTCAAGAAAATGTTATTGAAGTATTATTACTGCTTTCTAACAAATGGTTTTTGAACAACATGTTTTCGACCAAATTTCGCAAGGCAGGAAAGTTAGGTTTAGTTGAAAGAAACTTGTGAAATATTATTTATATATATGAGGTGTTTCGAATCCTTCCTTCCTTGTTCAAATTTTGAGAGCATAAAGTACACTACTTCTGTTTAGGTTTTTTTGAGAAACAAGCGCGATATACAGAACTAATCTATCTGTTGGTATACAAGCACAAGCCTGCATTCAACAAGGATTTTAACATTTTATAACAAAACAAAAAATGTGAGGTTATTGGGTTGCATACCACACGAGTGCGATTTTTCATTTTCCGCGTGTTCCATTGAAACTGCACTGGGTGTAAATTTTTGACAGCACCGATCCAGTGTCAGTGCACCACCAGTGCTGCACTCATTTTTCCAATGGAATACGCCAATGGCTGTCGGACATTAGAATTTTAGGGTATTAACAGTGAAATTATTTTGGGAGTTTTAAACAAATTACCAGGAGTTATTTGTAGTTAAAAGTATCATTTTGAAAAAAAGTTTAGGTTTACAGTGTGAAGTGAAAAATGCATAATTTTTATTTAATAGTAAACTTATTAAGTACAGAAACTTTTGCTAGTGCATTAAACTGGCAAGAAAATATACAGTCCCTGGCGGCAGTATTAATGTATTACCTAATTTTAACTCACAGTTTTTACATGGGACAACAGATGAAAACCATGATGCAACAAGTGTCTTGTTATACCATGGATGAAAACAGGGATACAAATGTTATGAATCCCGGCATGTACTAGAGGCAAGGGAGAATAAACTTGGACAAAGGTGAGCAGGGTCGATTTATAAAAAATTATTTTAAAAGTGTTGATTTACAAAGGGGATTAAACTTTTTTAATACAAGGGGATGATCAGCTAAAAAACAAGAAAACATGAAATACCATTCAGAGTAAACATCCTTTATTTTTCAGTTTGGAGGAAAGTGGCAAAAAAACATTTTAAATCCAAACAGTAGATTAAAGATAAGAATCTTTAGAGTAAATGCTTTAAAATATTTTTTTTATTTGCCACTTTGCTAAAAAACTAAGGGCAGTTAGGGAACTCAGGTGGTGGTGGGTGCTACGCGCATCACGCAGCCTGCCATGTTGGGGTCAACCACTCCAGGGGCGCATTCTGTATTTCAATATTTTTTAAACTTTTAGTACGTGTTGAGCGTTAGTGGTGTGTATATGTGATTTTTGTGTTTGATATATGTGATGATTGATTTTAAACAATAGGAACGGTTTGTGCCGTAAGAGACTGTAAATTCACGCGACGGTATACCTTTAATCGAAGTTATTTTCGATTTCTGCAGGATCCTATAAGGTAAGCTTAAACATTCTTTTATCTTTCGATTTTTTAAAAACTTTTGCCATATCCTATACAGGGTGTTCAATAATTAAATGTCTTATGAGATGAATCTGTAAATGATTTAAGTACAAAGAGATTTTGTTTTTTTATTTTTTTATGCTTTTGCAGGATTTGTTATATTTATCTCAAATTTGAAAATGCGACACCATTAGATCCTAAAAAACAACATATAAACTATGCTTTGTTTAGAAAGTTTTTGGTGTTTTGTATAATACAGCGGCGTAAGCTCAGTAGAAAAGGGAAATTTGTAGATTGGTATTTTGATCCTTAAATTAAGCACAGGTTCACAAATTAAAAGGGTAGGGGACAATTCGCCGCAGCCGTTTCAACGCGGATGATTGGCCGCGGGCCGTTTTGCCGCGCGGCAATTCGCCGCCAATCGAATTGCCGCGGGGACAATTTGCCGCGGGAACAATTCGTCGCGAGATTTTTGTTTCATGATATTACCATTGTTTTATTTACCTTGACTTCATATAATATTTTTTTGTAAAAATAATGTTTTCAAACTTTCCAACTAGGTATTTGGTGGTAACTATACAATCCAGCATTTTTTTAATTGGAAAAAATAAATAAAATAGCGAATGTAGAATGGCGGTTTTTGCTATTTATGAACCGATATGCATCAAACTAGAAACTTTATTAAATTTTAAATTATTTTTAATTTTAACCTAAAAAAAATAAAATGGGAACCGACCTGAAACACCTTAAAGTTCCGAATTTGATGCATATCGTTTAATAAATTTGAAAATCCACCATTTTGGATCTGCTATTTGGTATTTTTTTTTTAATTTGAGTAAAAAGCTGTATTGAGTGACCTTAATCACTGCAAAGTATAAAATTTAAGAAAATTCTGTTGGAAAAGTTTTAAAAAAGCGAAAATCGAACAAACAAATATATTATATGAAGTCAAGCTAAATAAAACTGTTTAAACAATTGCCACTGGCATAAAACAAAAAATCTAGCGGCGAATTGTCCCCGCGGTGTATCGACCGGCGGCAAATACTTCCCGCGGCGAATAGTCCCCACGGCGAATAGGCCCGCGGCAAATCGGCTGCGGCGAGTTGTCCCATCTCTCAATTTAAAATATTAAAACAAAAAAGTGCACCAACGAAAATGTTAACGCTTAAAAAATGGTAGGTTTGGCAAACGTTAAGTTAATTTTTCATATTTGTTTATTAGGTAATATTTTTGGTTCATTTCATTCATGATGTGTGTTTTCAATAGCTTAAAACTGCAACTAATATAAATTTTACTGCTAAAGTGAACACCCCTTGAAATCGAAGATACGTTTTTTCGGTTTTTTAAAAATACTATCAAAAGAGTTTGTTTGAGTTTAGTAGGTATTACAATATAAATAATACAAAAATTTGATGTTTTTATGCACCTCAAAAATTTTTAGGTTAAAGCTCCAACATTCTTTAGGAAATATCTAATTTTGACGTAAGCTTTTAGAACATCATATAAGATTTATATAAGATCCCTTGTTCCTTACTGATTTTAATAATATTTAACGCGTCGATGCTCTGATAAAATCATTATTTATGTTATTATTATATATATCAAAACGCTGTGAATATTTTTAAAATAAAAAAACAAATATCTAAAATTGTTGGTTGCTTCGATTTAAAAAAGATCCCTCCTATCAAAATTTAACATTTTGGCAAGCAAATTATTTAAAAAAACTTAATTATTACCGTTTTGGTAATGCATAATGCCACAAAATTTTAATGGTCTGTTATAATTTTTAAGAAACAAACAAAAAATCGAAAAAACATACTAAGTTTAACACCGTGTAAAAAGAAAGACGTCTAACATCATCTTTTATTATGCTACTATTTACACTTTTAAGAATACATATAAAACAACTATTTTTTTAAAATATTAGATTCTACTAAATTTTAAAATATTAACTTACCGTGAAGCAATTTTGTGCTAATTGTAAAGATTATTTTGTCACCCTGTATCTCCTTAAACTTTCAATTTTTCGAAAAAACTAATAAATAATCTGATTCTAGTTCCAGTTGAAACTTAATAAATGTTATCCCAATACACCAAAAAAAGCAATCAATTTTTTTCTTTTTGGGTTTGGCTGTATGCTGCAAACGACAACATGCTAACGTATTCTGGACGAAGAAGACAACCTCTTTTTGTCCTTCCCCTATCTCTCATTCAATAAAACAAATTATTGCTATAGTCCCCTACAGAGAACAACATATAATTTTTTTACGCGGCCGAGACTCTAAAATTCATTTCAGCTCCCATTTTTAGCAATACAAAACTATTTTAATGTTTTTATTGTTTCTGGCAGTAAAAATATTTTTTCGCATCAACAATCTGAAACATTCATATTTTATGATACATTTTTTTTAGTCCGGCTCTGAGTTTGATTCCCAATGCTCAGCCATCGTTGAATTCTCCGGGATCAAAGACCGCCAGTTATTTATCTGTTTGTTAGGTGATCCGTGGTTTCGAGGGCAGTTATATTATTTATTATTTAAAGAATTGCAAGAGACAAAACAAGCAGAACTTTTTATAAAAAGTGACATTTTGCAAACAAAAATTTCTTGTCCTGCTCTTTGAGCTTCTTTTCTATTTTCCTTTGCAGTCCCTCTCCTGTCAATGGGTATATACTATATCATTTTTTTAATTTCAGGTAAAACATTCCCAGAAGTTAAGAGTGAAGCCATTGGAATACAACCCAATTTTTATATCTTAACGAAATGTCGTGAACTATGTATTTTGTATGTGTGTGACCCTAAAAAAGTGCAGTTTTATTTTCTGATATAATATAAGTAATAAAAACAGATCTTAGGTACATGTAAAATAAAATAATTTTCTTTAGATTAAATTAAAACTGTACCTGCATATCTTACTTGTAATAAAAGATTACAAATTATATCTCTATATAGTCTCCTTTAATAATTAGTTCAATAATTACTTGTTAGGGTCACTTCACCCAGTGTGCACCCAGAAATAGGTCTTGGGGGGACCGGACCCCTATTGGGGGGGGGGGGGCTGAAGCCTCATGATGTCGAATTTTAAGCTATATTTTGTATTTTTTCATTAAATATGTGGAAAATATGTAAAAAAATCTAAGGCTTGGGGGGGCCTCGGGACATCCTGGGTGCGGCCATGCTTCACCTCACAATTTACCTTACAATAATTTAACTTATGAGAAGGCAACTCAGACTCATGTAAGATAACTTTTTGTGCAAAAGGGTTGCTTTTTTAATGGTATAAAATATTGTCCGTACATAAAGTCTAAGTAAAAAACTAAAAATAGAGAATTTTATCATAAGTTAGTCCCAGTTGGCTTAGGAAACTTAAATTATGTAAGGAAAATGTTAAAGCTGAACCAGCCATTATAGGGTTTAAAAAAAAATTAAATTAAAGCTTTTGTATAAAAAAATAAGGACTGTTTCGATAAAATTCAATATAAATATAATTTTTAAAAAAACACAATAAAGTGTAGAAATTACATTATATCATATATATTATATCACATTTTGTCTAAATCACTTTGCACTACATTTTTCATAATTTCATGTCGCTGGAGTCTGCAGTTCTTCAGCTTCAGCTAAAAAAAAATAATACTTATTTAGCAAAACAAATCTAGTAAAAGCCGAGAGGTGACCACCTGAACCAACTGTGTACACCATCAAATTTAAAAATAAATTCCTGGTCCTGTAATGTGTTTTAGGGTACTCTCTATAGTGTCCTGTGCTACATATTCCTGAGAAAAAAATTATACACTGAATAAGAGCAGCTGAGCACTTCTCGGTTTAATGAAATTTTTCACTTATCGACTTCAAAATCCTTATTTAGTCCTAGCTTTCAGTCCTTAACATGATGGATGAGGCTTTTTAATTTATAAAATATTTCTCAAAACTTAGGCTATAGGGGGGCAGGGCCTCGAGCCCCCTCATGGTTGCTCTCATGAAAATACATCTACAAAATATTGACATACATGTTCAAATTTTGGGTTGTTATCCCCTCTGCTTTCTCTAAACATAAACCCTTGGATTGTCATGCTTAATGGGAAACCAATAACTACATAGGGATTCCTATGTAGATATGATATTTTCATTAAGAATGGCAGTGTTAACTATATGTACACAGACTTACCTCATCAAGTTCAAGCTGCTTCCTCTTTTTTGATGCTCTCTATCAATTTGTGTGGCAGTCACAGCTAGAGGATTATAGTTAGGGAATCCAATCATGATCTTTATTGAGAAAATCAGCAGTTCTTCCTGAAAACCAAACAATTTTAAACAATATAAACAAAGGGCTATTTTTTAGAATTTATTACCTGTTTTGAAGTGTGTGGAGCATGCTTTACTTGAGATTCACTAAATCCTCCTCTTCTAAGGGCTTTAATCCATATCTGCCTCCGTTTTGATAAGGCATTTTGACTGTCACCTGCATTTTTCAATGCAGCAGGAATCCAAAAAAACTTCACATTGTCTCTATTTTAAAAAAACACTACAGTTAACCTCAAATTGGTTTGTTTGTGTTGTGACGTCATCTGAAAATGATCTTTCTTGTTTTCAACTACTTATACGTAATTTTTATCAGGACAAAAAAAAGTGCAACTCTTAACCTCGCCAACGCCGAACTTTCCATGTGGTTAAAAATATGGCAGATTTTCCTATATAGTTCAAAGATGCGTTTTAGGTTGTACTTATTTAATAAAAATTATAATTTTCAACCTGTAACTTAACCAAACTGGGCCCTGCCTTAAAGGAATTCATTTAGGTCAAAATTAAGTAACTCTAACTTACAGAGCCAACCAAAAAACTTTCAAGAAGTCTTTAAGGTCAAAATATACACTATTTTACAAGCTATCTTGTCTAAAAAATGCCTAGCGAAATCGAGAGCCTCAAAGTAGAATACTAGGTCAGGTTTAGCACAAACTGTGTCGTTACTTTGCCTTTATAGCTGAAACGAGTTTAAAGACTTATAAAGAAGAAAAAAATTAGAAAGTTTTTCCTAAAAGAATTCTTAAAAATTTCTTGTCTATAAATAACGATGTCTTGGGTTATTTGTTCCAGTTTATGACATATCTTATAAACCTTTAACTGCAAAGTAATCTTTTAGGAAAAAAGTAGAAGTTTTGACAAGTGATTGGAAATTTTGACCCTTCAGCTTGCCAATATGCCCTAACATGTTACTTGGGTACATGTCAAGCTATACAAAATTAACATTGCCCACTTCCAGAAAAACTGAGCTTTAACAGAACGATAGGAACTAAGATAAAAACCATAAGAAAATTTTTTAAAAACCCAAAGTTTTTATTTACTTTCGTCCCCTATACATGTAAAGTTGTATAAAAGTAACATTGCCTACTTCCAGAAATGCTAGAGAGCTGAGCTTTGGCACACTGGTATGAACTATGATAAAACTATAAGAAAAAGTTAAGAAACACCAAAATTTTAATTTACTTTCCTCCCCTATACATGTAAAGTTATTTAAAACATTTATTACCCACTTCCAGAAATTATAGAAAGCTAGTATTTGGTAAACTGATAGAAATTATAGCAAAATTCATAAAGTACCCCTACCCCTTTTATTTTTCTCGTAAAAGCATGTAGGTATTTATTAGCAAATCAGGTAGGTATAACAAATAAATTAAGGAGAGTATCAAAATCTAATGATAGCCAAAAAATTACCCCCACTCCCCCTCTCATGTCCAGTATGACTCCGTTTCCATGCTTTATATAAAAATTGAAAATTTTTAAACGTCACATACCAACCAGTGATATAATACTAATGCACAAATAGATAGAAATAGAAATTGAAAATATATATTTTTTTTTAACTTTTTTTTAAATTTGGTTCATTTTTAATTGACACTTTTAAATTGCTGTATTCACTCAAGTCTTTTGAAAATATTGATTTTTGAACGACTAATTTTGATGTAGTGCTTAAATGAAAATCTTCCTTAGTCCGGGTATTGTAAGTATGATAATTACAGTTCTGATTTATAAATTATTTTCATGATTCTGGTAGCAAATTATTATTAATTTTATAAATAAAAATACAAACATTATGAAATATTAAATTTTTTATATTTAGCAGGTTTAATTACTTTAACATTTTTTTTTTATATATCTATCTGCATTTAAAATTATTCTCATTGCACAATTTTGTAAAATTTGTAATTTTTCCAGAATGTCATCATTAGCTGAATATAAAATAATTGAGCAATATTAAAAATATGGCAAAATTATTATGTTGTATACACATTTTTTTGAGAAAAATAATAAATAATGACTTATTTTTCCTAAATATCCAATTCTTGCTGCTATTTTGGAGATGATATTGTCGTAATATAAATTAAACTTTAATGTTGAATCTACTATAATTTCCAGATATTTGAATCCACGCTTTCCAATTTTTCATTGTTTATTTTAATTTACAAATTAAATAGATTACTTTTCAAATTTATTGTCATACATTTCGTTTTATTACCATTTGACTTTAATTTACTTGTATTTAACCAATTTAAAACTAATTTTAAGTCACAATTTAATAAATTAATAATATGTTCCAAAGAATTGCCTTTTAAATAAATTAACGTATCATCCGCAAACATCTGCATTAAACAATTTTTTTAAATGGATGGTAAATTCTAAAGAATAAATAATAATGGCCCCAATTTACTTTCCTGAGGTACCCTAATTTTGATTTATTTTTTTGATGATAGTGTGCTTATTAATTTAGTACGTTGCTTTCTGTTAAACAAATACTTTTTAAACCATTTCAAAACTTTTCCTCGTAATCCATATTTATAAGGTTTTTAAAGTCTCTCTGTCAATTGTCTTAAAGGCCCTTTTAAAATCTAAGCATATCCCAATAATTATTTCATTTGTTTCAAAAAACCTCATCCAATTTTCCACTACGTACTGGACGGCAATTTCTGTTTAATATTATTTTCTAAATCCTGATTGTTGTGCTACTAAAATTTCGTTTTCATCTATAAATTTTAAAAATTGCTCGTAAACCACTTCTTCTAATAATTTTCCGACATTTTCTCACAAAACATTAATAGGTCTCATTTCGTGATATTTTTTGTGTTTTTTATTTTTGCTACAGGGTTGAACATTTTAATTCATCCGGAATTTCACCATTTTTCAAACATGTGTTTATCAGATTATTATTAATTAAAACTTAACTACTTTTCCAAATCCTTTAAAAAAGGAATGAAATCATAACAAAAACATTTCATGTAAAAAGAAGCCAAGTCCGCGAAAATTGTATTCCGTAAAAAGTATTAAAATAAAAGTATAACCAAGTTCTACAATACAAATTTCAAAATGAGTTCTTACTAGTTTGGAAAACAAATAGTATAAAGAAAGAATATCTTTTAGACACTTATTGTAAAATTGTTTTTTTTTTTTCAGTAAATACGTCATATCATCATAAATCTACCCAGACATAAATTTTAATGTACAACCATATAATCCCGTTAATCATAGCGAAAGGCAAAACGACTTTCCAGCCGCAAAATATGTCCACTTGTGTATATTATACATTTCAAAACCCTTTTTTATCAAAAGCAACCCTTTGTTTTGAATTGCAAATTCTCGGGGGTTATAACTTTTGAAAATCCCAACTACAATAAGGTCACTTATCGGCAACTCGGGTGGCAGGGTAGTGCCGTGGTATGGTCGTCGGCTTCACTTGCAGAAGGTACCAGGCTCGCGTCTCTAACGATGCAAAAACAAACAAAACAATCCGTCACCTTGTCGCCCACTTATATTATCAATTCACGACGACCACGACTGTTGCGCTGAAAAGGAAAGAAGTCTAACTTCTATAACCAAGTTCTGCTGGAACGATAGCGGTATTAGATAGATGCACGTCTAAAATGTAGCAGAACCACCTTTAGGAAGGGGTGCAAAATCGTGGGTCCACTGTGTATACTTGCTAAGCAGTATAAAGATCCCTGCCCTCGACAAAGAGGTGTCAGGCAAAATTAAGTTCTCTTAGAAAAAGAAAACTTGCATCCTAAGGGGCGCGTGCATCAGTTTGATATATGATGTACGGACAAATCGGGGTTTGCGAAAAGGGCGCACCGTGTGCCTAGTCGCTAGATCAAAAATGGTCTCCCCCACTACTACTACTACTGCTATTGGCAACTCAGTGACCGATTTCTCAACTATTGGGGGCACGAATAAATAATTTATTCATGTGCCATTTAAAACAAATAATTTTCTTGATCCTATATATAGAGACAACATAGAAATACTCTAATCAATATAACTAATTACTACATAACCGAAATCTAACTGAGTATAGTCAAAGAATAATAAAGTATAGTAGAGAGAACAAAGAGTGCCATTTTAACAACAAAAAACCTGTCAGCGCCAACATATCTCACATACGCTCTAATCAAAAATATGTACAAATGCAAGTTAGTTTCAATCTTTGGTATGTATAATTTCTATATAAAAAAGGTAGTCTGTACTAGTGAACGGTTTAGTAATTAGTTAAATATAGTTATGTTTAAATAGAATTACATTTGACAATTAGATAATTGTTAAGTCTAAAATAAAAGAAATCATTTAATTTTTTTATCAAAAATTCTTAATAAAACAAAACATTAATTGACTTGAGAGGAGAATCTTCACGCACGAAAGTTTTTCTAGAAATAATTCAATATGATTTTCTTGGAGTTAAACAAATGTATCTTATAATTAGAGATGGGTAGCTTTTAGTGAATGCAATATTTCCAGAGAAGAGAGAATTTTCTTTTGAAGTGGATATTGCTTAAAATAAATAAAACAAAAAATAAATATAAGCCAGAACTTAAATGATAAATGAAAATTTCACATAAGCTAACCTATTTAGCTGCTTGTTTGTGAGTGGTCACGGTTGGGTTAGAACTCTATTGATCGGGTGTTTTTGTCACATTTAGGTCTCAATATTAACAGAATCATAATGATAAAAATAAATAAACGTTTAAAAAGAAATATTTTTTTCTTAAATTAAATGTTATTTGTCAAAGTACTGAAAAAATAAAATTTGCTAATTTTTTCTAGTATATTTCTAGGCAATATGTTGTACAGTTTTGGTGCCGGAAATGTTTAATGTTTTTGACCTATGTTTCGTGTGTAGAGCTAGTTAGCAGTGGCGGATTCAAGGGGGCAACAGAGGGGCCCGGGCACCCACCCTTCCAGAAAAAAGATTATTTTTTAGTTCTGCCGCATTACTTATTTAAATTTCTTAACAAAATCTACATAAGTTTTCGAAATTTTTTGCTTGCGGCGCATTAAAACTTTGGTCGCTAAATTTCATAGCTCATACCGATGAAAAACCACAAAAATAAATAGTTTAGTGTTTGCTGCCGCTTTGGCCCCTCCCCCAGGGAGTCCTGGATCCGCCACTGCTGGTGTGTGTGAAAGTGAAAGTTTGTTATTTTTAAACCAATCAGCCATTTTTTCAGAGTCTCGTTCTGTTCTGTTGTAAACGATAACTGCGTGGTATGCAAAACTAATGATTTTAAAAACTCGTTACTACCAATTTATATTTAACTGTTCATGTATATAATAAATAAAAGTGGACAAAAAACCGTTCCTTGAGAAGCACCACGCGTCACACTTTTAGATCTACTATAAGTACCGTTCACTCTTACCATTTAAGATCTACCAGAAAGGAAGCTTTAAAAGAGCTTTCCCGCAGAACCACAACTTCCATACATTTTTAGTTTTTTTATAAGATTGTGAGAGAACGACAAATATGCATAAAGACGGTTTGTTTACATCCAGTACGTCATAAAGATATTATGTTAAACCGTCTTCCATTGAATTCTGTTTTTAAAAATTGATTCCTTGACAATATGTTAAATTTGTTTAGGAAGCTAACAGCTCGTTTCTTTAGAACCTTTTCAATAATTTTTTAAATTGCTGAAATAAGTGAGACAGCCCCCGGCGGTTTTCTTAATTTTCTTGTTGGTCTACCTGATTTGAGTTAGGTTTATATTTTAGTGAGCTTAAATCTGATGACTTTTCGACTCCGAAAACCGTGACATACGTTTCCCGGACCGTGGGACAAAGTCGCAAAGCCGAAACAATCCCTTTTCATTGTTGCAGACGAGCGAGCGGCCGGGAGAACCCAAAACAGAAACTGCCGCCAAGATAATTATAACCTCTTATCTGGCAATAATCCCAGATCTCCTTCGTTGAGTTGCGAATTTGCAATAAAGACCTAAAACGGAGGTAGCGAAATTATGTATACAAATGTTTGGTGATTGTCACGTGATTTTAATGGAATTAGTATCAAAACTTACAAAGGTAGCAGTGGTTATTATTAACCATGCCACAAAATTATTTTCCATGAACAGTGGTGTTAACCAAAAAAAAAAACCTATATCGACCCTTTTATTTAACTTCGCTCCACTACTACCCAAGCTTGAGATATCTCAAACCCTGGCTACCAAATACAGACAAATAGGAGGTTCATGCATTAAAATTGTATTTTATGTAATGCTTATAAAAAGATAATGAAGATGTAGAACAATGGCCTATGGGAAAGATCACTAAAGAGAGAGGCACTACAAATTTCATTAAACAGCAATGTGGCAACAAATTTTATGTATTTTTATTTGAAACTTGTAGACAATAATTGAGTAGAAACAAAATTTCGGACTTGCATTCCCTTTATTAATTTTAAACACGACGCCTCGGTTAGTAAATATCTCTAACCATTTTCAAGTCTAAACTAAACAATCCGGTTTACAAGCCACTACTGCTTTTACTTGGTGCACAGTCAGGTGTGACAGCCCGCCAACTTAATCTAAGACGCTTGGTTTCCATATGTTTGGTATGTCCGTGCTTGGTTAACTAAAATCTTTTTTGTTCTGCATTATAAATGCAGTTTTCGGCAATGCGAATTCCTATGCAAAACTTCAGTTTCATTGAATCCTGTGATCATTTGACCAAGCAAAATCTGCTAAACCGGATATTGAAATGCAATATAAGAATACTATTCTAGTATTACAGTGTTTGGCTATTCGTCTTATGTTTTCTAAAACCCCTCGAATAGAATATTATTAACACAAAACGGATTATTATTCTGAGAATTTGCTACGTCTGGTCTTGTTTTATTTAAATTAGGTAGACTAGACTATTTGTTTACACAAATAAGGGTTAGAAATACTTACTAACCAAAACGTCCTGTTTAAAATAAATAAAGAGAATGTAAGTGCGAAATTTTGTTTATATGTTTTATGTATTTGATAGAAATACCAGCTATCCATTTGCATTTATTTTTTAAATTCAGTTTAATATTTAAAACCTTTTTTAGGCAATTAGCTTTTTTGATATATCCCGTTAACATTCCTATTATAGCGAGTTTCTCTTTAGCGATGACATTTGAAAAGTAGGAGTTTTACTCTGCCCCTCTTTTGTCGCCCGTCGCCGTGTTTCTGTTTGTGCGGGGAAAAAAGTTTTTGATCGACCAATTAACATTTCGAATCCGGCTTTATCTGTCGTAAAGTTGTAAAGGCTGCCAGATTATCACGATTGAAATGTCACGACCAATTAGGTTGTTGCCTTGCTGTCTGCTTCTTGTGAATTTTAATAGATTTTTTTGTACGAATAATCATTTTTCGAAATTTTATGGTTTTCAAAAGACGACGTAGAATGTCCCGCAAATATGTCGATAAAATATTGACATTTGTAGCGAACTTTATAGGTAACCGGTTCGTACCGAACGAGGTTCTTAATATTATCATTTATATATGTAGCTCAGCCGGCCTCGGGTAAAAATGTTAATCTTCACCCCCTTGCCTTGGTACAAAAATATACACTTTGCACGTTAGGGATAAAAGTGTACTTTTTATATCTCGCATTTTAAGGATAAGAGTGTCACGTTTGCCTATGTAACCGATTCCAGAGGGTAGAGTACCTGCATGTGACATGGTGCTTTCAAAAAGCTGCTTTTTAATCGCAGTTTTGCACGACAAGTAAAGCTTTGAACATTTGCATAGAAAACATTTTGATGACCAAAAAAAGATTTGTACCAATTTTAAACTGCTTTTTATAAAAGCAGATTTTGTTAAAATCCATAGCTGCTTCGGCTAGCAGCTATTAAAAAGCTACTTACTTACTAAAACAACTCATCACTAGTTTTGTATTAAAATAATTTGTAGGTAAAAATATAGCTGTTTTTAAAGAATGTTTTAATTTACAAAAAGGATTCCTGCCAGCACTGAAAAATAAAACAAATGGAATAAAAGTCACGGATAAATAAATAATATCTGGAATGATGAAGATACAGCCATTACAGCAAATTGTTGGAGAAGTTGAATTTTTCAAAAATAACTTTCTTCTGTGTGTGAAGAAGTAACGTATTTAGTTATCTGACCTGGCTTGTGCCTAGGGGAGCCTGACTTGTGTGACAGTAAATTTTTAAGGCAACATTACGAGGACGAGGGGTTTAAGATTTTTTGATTTAGTGTGTACTAAAAAAATTAGAGGATCTTAAAGCGCCAGGTAACAACAATACAAAATTTAGTTAGTATTTGTCTAAATTTTATCGCTATCAAACTAAGATTTTTTTAGGCATTTTAGGAATTAAATTTTTCGTGAGTAGCTTCAAAGAGTGTTATGGGACAAAGCTTAAAAACAATTGAAATTTCGTTATTGGCGCAGGAGTTTTTGAGTTGCAGTGGGTACAAATTGAGCGACGGACGGACAGACCGACAGCGCCTGGAAACGTACTTTTGAAATTAAATTGGATTATCGACGAAAGTGGACTCAGTTGAGGAGAAATTTAGAATTGACTCTAGATTTGCGCCGCAGGCGAAGTTTGGGATAAAATATGCTAAAAATGCTATATTTTACTTGTTTGGAATGCTCTAAAAAGTTTTTTCGGCTACTATATTTGGTTGCTACATTTTGCTGGGGGGGGGGGGGGGCTGGAAAGCTCTAGAGGGGGCGGCTCTCTCAGGTCCCCTGTAGTTACGCCAGTGATGGGACCTGCAGACAATTAAATGTTTCTAGAGATCTACAGAAAAAAAAAACTAAATTGGGAGGTTAGTAGTTAAATTGGCTATTCTTCTTTTTAGAATTGCCCAAACATTAAACATGCTGTAAATTATTGTAGAAAAAAGACATTTTTGTCAAAATTTAAGTTTAATCTCCAATAATAATCCTTGCCAACCATATACAGTGAAACCCCCTATAAGCGGACACTCACGGTTTCGTCGATTTTGTCCGCTTATTGGAGGTGTCCGCTTAAGAGAGAGAACTGCGAAATTTTAATATATATTTAAACAAACGAAAAACTAAACAACACTAATAAATAGAAAATCGGTAAAAAAACCATGTAAACTTAAGAAGTTTTTTACTTAGCGCCATTTCAAAGAGGTCTATTACTACCCAACTAAATAATAAAAATAAAAAACACAGCAGTCCCGCCGAATAAAATATGTTGTAAATACGACAGAAGCACAGAACACCAAGGGGATACAGAAGTATTTAGTCTCCGCATTAAAACGGAAAAGGGTAATTCCCCGGCTGCAGAGTGCATTGTTGCCAACATACTTCATAATATTTATGCCTATGTCGTGCAGCGCTCCGACCCGATGTCAGAGGTTCGGGTATGGTTAAGGGAGGTTTCAGAATTTCTTAACAAAAAGAAATCGTCCGCGTCCGGTTATTAGGGTTTTCTGTTACAGGAGTGAATTTTACATGTAAAGAAATAGGCTTGGTTCCCACAAATTTGTCCGCCTAAAGGGAGTGTCCGCTTAATAGAGGTGTCCGCAAGGAGAGGTTTCACTGTACGTATAAAACGATTGTTAATAATATGAAACTTTTCATTTGCATGCAATGTTTTGTTCCAAAGGTAAACATTAAAAAATTTCTCACCTTATCAGAAAAATTCAAATACCTGGCACGCCAGAAAAGAAAATACGCAGAACCATAACCCAGGCAATTGTCGGTAATTGTAAGGTATTGGCAACTTTGTTGGAATTTTTAGACTCATGGAAAATATAATTTCCTAGAATCACGAAACAGATTTTAATATTTTAAAAAAGGCTGTTTAACAACGAATAGTTTACTTATAAGGGCTTTAAGACCATTCTTACAGCAAAAAATGAGGAACTAAATAACTACATAATTTACTCCCTTTATAAGTGCAAAATAAGCGCAGTCTTTGAGTCCTATAAGTGGAAATAATTGTATACCTATCGTGTAGTTGCTGTACCAAAGTAACATTTCTCTTGCCTGATTTTAATTATAATCCACTGGTCATATGCCAAAAAAAAGTGGGGGAATCGCTCAGGCAGAGTATTTATGTTAGCTATTAAAAATATGGATTTTTAGATCACACATACTATAAATAAAATAAATGGATCCATGACGGATCTGATACCTTCCTAGCTAGCCTACTAGCACACTTCAAGTGAAGCCATGATTAATTAAATATCTTTAAAACAGAAGTTCTTACTAGGTTTTTGGTTATAAAACAAATTATTGAGCAAAATGTAGTCTACTATATTTCGAAAACTGCATATTGATACGACGCTCCATTAAAAAGTTAGCATTTTTAAAATTTTTTGATTGTCAAAAAAGTCTCATTAGCATTAACGGATTTTGACCAAAATCTAATCAGCTCGTAAGAGCGTCAAACACTATTTTACCTGAACATTTTATGAAAATCGGTTTAACGGCTTAGGAGCTATCGTATTACGGACAGAAATAATATACACAGACATACACACACACACACAGAGACTTCACGACGATATTGCTAAGATAGGTCAAAATACAACCAAATAACACATTTTCGGCGTTATCTCAAAAAAAAATTTTTCATGGAAACTAATATTCTAGCCATTGCTACGCAGGAAGGTAAAAATTGCTCCGATTTCATTTTTTTAAATAAATCTTTGCGTCTCAGATGATTTTGAATCTTTTTTGTCGCGCCGTCTGTATGTCTGAATGGTTGCATGTCTGTCTGTATGTCTGTAATGACCAACACACATAACTCAAAGACTGCTTGCCCAATTTTAATGAAATATTGGTTTGGGCTCTAGATTGTCCCATTTAAAAATGAATAAAATCCACTTGATATATGCCGAAAAAAGGCTGGGTGTAGATTTCAAAAATTAGAGATTTGGTAAAACTATTACTTGTGTTGTAGTACCTCCATTGAGTTTAGGCTCTAAATGGTCTAACATCAAAACAAATAAAATCCAGCGCACATAAACCAAACATGGGGTGGGGTTGATTTAAAAAATTATAATTTTGCTAAAAATATGACTTACACTGGGTGAAGAACCTCCAATCGGACGCGTCCCTGAGTGGCGGATAGCGGGTTATTTCCCGGACCCAAATTGGTAAAAATTACATTATGCATTAATCGTGAGCTTAGGCGCCTATAAATTGACAGAATATTTTAGTAGTTTTAACAAAAAAACCACTAATAATCTTTACAAAGTGGTATTTTTGATTTAATGATCCTTATCTTTTCCTTTTAGTTCTTAGATCTAAGTAATTTACTAATTTTTATTTGAAATATAAACTTTTTCAAGTGCTAGTTAGCTGAAAAAGAAAATAAAATAAAACAAAAGCTGCCCCACGTAGCTACACAAGTAGAAACAAGCAGTGCAAATATTAAAATGTAGTAACATTTTAAACCTAAATATGGTCCAAAACGACTGCTGAAACTGTCTTAGTAATACTTAGTAATACTTAGTAACAATGATAAGCCTTTATTGCATAACGCTCTCTTCAAGCTATTAAAAATTTAAGCCTGCTTTTTCTGTGCCTACTTACTTACTACAAATAGTGTAATCGTTATTAGAAGTAACTGCATTTCTAGGATAAGAGTACTTTTTTACTTGCTTTTGACACTTATTTGTTGTTAATTTTTATTTTGCTCACTCTGTCATATCTTTTTAAACTTGGTTTTCTTCACGATAAGTGTCAGAACATACTCTTTGCTGGGTCGAAGCGTTTTGTCGATAATAATTCTTTGTGTCGGGTCCTTAAAGTGTTCGGCTAAAGTCACGGTTATTTTTTCTTCAAGTGGCACTACAACCCCTGTTGAGTTTTCGCCTGATTAATTCGCCGCCTTCGTATTCCCATATTCTTGGTATTTGTTTAATTTATTCTCGGTATATGTCCCAACCATGCTAATCTTTTACGTTTCATGAATCTCACAATGTTTGCTTCATTTATTTGCTGGTCTACTTTACTATTCGTATACGCCGTATCTTCTGTTTGCACTGGATCATGGATCTTATAAAGGATTTTTCTTTCAAATATTTTTAGTTGTTCTTTATTCGCTTTTATAACTTTCCATGATTTGTGGCCATATATCACTACCGGCCTAATTATTGTAGTGTAGATTTTTTGTTTGAGAGATCCTTTGACTTAAGCAGTTTTTAATGAGCGTAAAAGACTTTGTTTTCGTGTTAATTATTCTCTGGTCTATTTCCTTTTTAATAGAGTTGTTTTTTTTGCGTTTGCTGCTCGTAAAAACTTTTCCACTTTCTCCAAACGATTAAATTATGAGCGTATCTCTCGATGTTTTTGGATAAGTTAATGTATTTAGTTTTTGTTTCATCTATCTTCAGTCCAATTTTTTTGGCTTTTTTATCAAGCACTGTTACAGTTTCGGTCAAAGATCTTTCGTCTCTACTATGAACACCAATATAATCCACGTAACTAAATATCTGCGTTGATTTTGTGCCAATAGAATAACTATAGAAACTTCATTTATTTTATTTCTACAGTAAATTTCTTCATATCACTTCATATATCACAATTTTCAAAAGGTCTCCTTTTACGTTTTTTTTTAATTTTCTTTAAGTATATAGGTCCAATAAAACATACAAGGGTTGCCTTTTAAGTGTTTACAATCGAACAATGGATGGCGTTAATAAGTTTTGGCACCACTGGATTTGTGAACATTGATGTTTGTTATTGGGAAGCCAATGGCAATATAGAAATTGACTGAGTAAGTTGTTGAAAGTGAATGTGTAAAAGAAGCAAGTGTGTGCAAAAAATTGACATCACCTGTCAAGGCTTACGTTGGATGATTTTAAAAAAGGCCTTACTCAACAACAATGCATAGAATCGCTTCGTGCTAAAGCACCATCAGCGAAGACAGTTTACAATTGGTTTGCTGAATTTTGTCATGGTGGTGCGTCCGTCAGTGATGAATGTCGAGAAGGTCGGCCAAAATCCGTATACAACATTGTTACAGGTGACAAAACTTGGATATATAAGTTCCTGAAACCAAACAACAGTCTACTGTTTGGGTGTTTAACGATGAACCCAATCCCACTAAAGTTATTCGCTCACGGAGCACTTCCAGGAAAATGATCGCTTGTTTCATGGCGCAACTATTCCATTAGAGGATCGAAGAACTGTTAATGTCGAATGGTAAACAACAATTTGTGTGCCAACGGTCTTCGATGAAATAAGGAAAAAGAACAGAAAATGTCGCATTTTTCATCACGACAATGCCAGCTCCCATAAAGCACGTCAAACAACTGAATATTTAAAGTCTCATTGCCCGTCTATCTACCCGATTTATCGCCAAATGACTTTTTCTTGTTCTCCAATATCAAACAAAAGATGAGCAGATAGCGATTTTCATCACTTCAAAAAGCTGTTGAAGAAGATGAAACCATGTTTCTACGATATCAGCTTCAAAGTGGCCAAAATGTTTCCAGAATTGGTTTGAGCGTATGCAAAAATGGGCGAATATTTTGAAAAGCAATAAATAATTGTCAAGACTCGAGAGACACAGCGCGCCTCCTAGCTCTTCAGAATTATGAAAGTAATGCATGGCTAAAGGCTCTTCCTTCAGTGTCTCTGGCGAATCATCTTAAAGACCCTGTTTTTCACGTTTCCTTTGCTTTAAGACTTGGTCTTCCTGTGTGTGAGCAACATGTCTGTATTTACAGTGAAAAATCTGACAAATATCGCCTCCACAGGCTAAACTGCGCAAAAAGTACAGGCACGTTGCTCAGGCATAGGATAATTAATGAAATCATCAAACGTGGTTTAAAATCTGCTGAAATTCCAGCTATACTAGAACCAACTGGAATTTGTAGAAACGATAGGAAGCGGGTTGACGGAGTTTCTTTGATTCCTTGGAAGGCAGGTAGAGGTTAAGCCTGGGACGCCACGTGCAGACACACCTTAGCTGATAGCTACATTGCAAAAACATCTAAAGAATCAGATGTGACTGCACAAAGTGGCGAAACAGAAAAACATAGAAAGTATGGGGAGCTCGAGGATCGCTATATTTTTCTTCCTTTTAGTGTGGTGGTCCATGGTCCCTGGTATGGAGAGGCCAAAAAGTTTTTGGATGAATTAAGTTTGAGAGTTAAATCCAGAAACTTTAAAGCCTTCTTCATTCAAAGGATCAGCTTATCAATCCAGAGAGGAAATGCCATTTGTGGGTTCCCCCTCGTAATTTCGCGGATACTGGTCTGGAAGAGATTGTCGCTTTTTAGTTTGACTTGATTGTTTGTTTATTTATATTTATCTATTTCTATATTTTTTAATTTTTTATTTCTAGTATTTGATTTTTATACAATGTTATTAATTTATTTTATTGTTATAATTATTTATTGTCAAAGGCAACTCTCGTACAGATAGATATTTTTGATTATTAGCTACGTAGGCACTACTTAAATCTATGTTTTTGTACCCGTCTAAAACTTTTTATTAAAGCCCTTATTAACTTTTATTTTGCATTAAAATTGGTAATTTAACTTCTTCAAAAGTAATTTGCATTCAATAAGAAAGTTTTTTCTCTTTAATATTTTGGTTTTGTTTGGTGCTTTCATAAACGAAAGTATAAAATGCATCCGAAAGTTTTTACAAAAGCCCTAACAATACTGCTTTCTGTACTGCCATATAGTTTATTTTTAAGATCGGTGGGTAAATTTTAGGAAACACAGAAATTCATTGAGTAAGGGATGGCTGCGTAGTAAATTCCTTTTAGTTGGGTAAATAAAAGTTTTTATACTTCACTTTAGGGTAGCGCTCTGAAATATTGTACATAGTATCTTGGACCCATAAGAAAAATTTTGTTCGAAGTGCCCAAAATTCGTGTGGCGGCAACCGTGATATAGATTATACAGGTTTTCAAAATGGTCACCAATTTTAAAAAAAATATCCAGTTAGTCGTAAACAGAAGTGTTTAATATAATTTATGTACATTTCAACAATGGCGAGTCGAATGCAACAATTTCCTACCTTGGCCAACCTGTACTTCAGCCGTAAATCCGGTTTTTAAAAAAATAACGCAAAAATTCCAAATTTGAGAGTTGTACTGTACCTGGTCAATATTTTTTTCATAAATTGATCTTGGCGAGTCGAACAAAACCACTTCCAATGCAATCCAACTCTTACTTTGGCCGGATATGCCATTTTTTTGCAAGTTTTAGTTCCTAAGTTACACTATTGTGGTTAACTGTACCGGCAAAACCTAGGTATCGATTTCGCATAAATCTGCCATGGCGAGTCGAGTGTAACCATCCTTCATCCAACACGACTCATTTGGTATATATAATTTAAATATATATATATGCAAAATATGCATCACTTGATCAGGTACAGTCAACTCCAAAATTTCGAATTTATCCGTATTTTTTTTGGCGCATTTACGGTGCGCCATGGTCGACATATGCAGAACTGATATTTCACATTTCTGTTTACGACTAATTTGATTTTTTTTTAATTGGCGGCCATTTTGAAAAAAACGGCATATATTACGTAAAACACATTTTTGGTCACATCGAACAAATTTTTTTCTAAGGGTCCAAGATACTATATACAAAATTTCAGAGCGATACCCAAAAGTGCAGTATCAGATTGATCTGGATCGTGTAGTATATGTATGTATGTATTCGAAAGAGGTGGCAGGCCCTACTACTGCACTGCGACCACATATGGATCTATTGTGCCCACGTACCTACAAACTGAGTTTGACTAAAGTGGCATACTTTTTTTCCACTTAGCACATAAAAAATCTCTGCAGATTACAACAATAAATGATTTTGGCTTAAGTATATACCACTAAGGCCTCTGCATTATTAGCCACGGGTCGTGTAGTTACCCAACTAATTAACAATACGACGACATAACAACAAAATGAAGCAGACTGACATTTTACAACCCCCGCACTCAGGGACATTTAAGAGAATAGCTGGTCAAAAGCCCCTACTATCAATTTGGGTACTTTCCAAACTTAATTATTAAAAAAAAAGGCTCTGGCTATCCTTAAAGACTACTTTCCAACCTTAATTGAAAGAAAAGGTATCTCGCTACTTTTAAAGACTCTTTTGGTTATAATCGTTTTTTCATGTCTATTACGGAGTTGACAGAATAATTTGATGCCACTACTTTTATATCTCAAATTAATTTATCAGTTGCTGCCGCATCTTTTTTGTAGGTGACCCCTAAGGAATTTGATCCTTGTTGCGAAATAAAATCGTGAGACTGAAGTTTGTCGGCACAATTTTTTCTATGCTTCTTATCTTTAGAATGCCGTTGCAGGGAGAAAAAACCTCTTAACATCGGTATGGTCTTACAAGACGCACTGCAAAAAAGTTCGCTTTTTCTATGTTTTTTAGCCCACTGCGATATCAAATACTTGTAAGTATATAATATTTTCCACCAGAAAAAAAATATAAACTCAATCAAAAAAACAATATAACTTTTTTGCTAACACATAAATTACTTCCCCATTTATTATATATTATATATTAACAAGATTAAGCTTATATAACTTTATTAAATGGAATAATTTGGGACCAAAGTATATCAAAACATAACAAAAAGCTTATATATAACACCATTGTAAAAAGTATTATTACATATGGCTCAGAAGTATGGCCAATCAAAGATAGAACAGAAAAAATGCTTTCCGCTACGGAGATGGACTATTGGAGAAGAGCAGCAGGGAAATCAAAAAGAGAAAGAGTTACCAATCAAAGAATAAGAGAAATTATGACAGTGGGTGAACGTACCCTAGTGGATGATATAAGAACAAAACAACTGGTGTGGTACGGACATGTACAAAGAATGGATGATGGAAGACTACCTAAACAAATATTACAATGGAAACCAACTGGCCGAAGAAAACGAGGAAGACCAAGGAGAAGCTGGAGAGAAGGAATAGATAGTGAAATAAGAATAAGAGGCCTAGATGATGAATTATGGGCAAACAGAAACGAGTGGAGATTGGGTATCGGAAGACGTAGAACGTTGTGAAACCGATAAATATATATATAAGAATAAGCTTATCAACGCTTCTATTCAGCTATAGTCAGAATAAATATTGTGTTCTCAGAGCCATTTTGTGTAACTCAACGAGTTAGGCTAGGTGATGTTCTATCTTTATAACTGTTTAATCTGGCCCTTGAAGCTTCTGTTAGAAGAATGGACACAAGCTGATATCTTGGCACCAAATCAACGCAGATAGCTGGCTACGTGGATGATATTAAATTGGTGTTCATAGTAACTGTAACAGTGTTTAATACAAAAGACAAAAAACGAAGGCTGAAAATAAATGAGTCAAAAACTAAATACATTATGTTCTAAAAAAAACAATAAGAAATATGCTCATAATTGTCAGGTATACTTCGTTAAAGTTTTAACCAAGTGGAAATTTTGCATACTTGGAAGCCAAAATAAACAAAGAAAACTTTATTACAGAGGAAATAGACCATAGAATAATCAACGGAAACAAAGTATTTTACGCTTATAAAAATTACTCAAATTGAAAGTACAATAATTAGGCCGGCGCAAGTTATGTCACTTACAAAAAAACAACTTTTTTTATTTGTCAAACACACTGTGTTTATTGTATTACAATCTAGTCAATAAGTCTAATTAACATTTAACTTAATTTACTAAAAAGTTAGATTTAAACTTAAAATTCACTCAAAAGTTCTCCCCGCGTTGTTTCGTCTGTAACTCACAATTGTTTTGTTGTGTTTATAGCATTTTGTTTTATATAAACCATTTAGTTTACTAGCTTAAACGGCTTTTCTATTTTTTTCTTTGAACAAGCATCGTATTGTCTAGAATCTGAATTGCTTTCTCATGGTTCGATGGAGTCTATCTTCATGGCTTTTTGCGTACTTGTTTATATTCTCTGCTACAGTTTCGATTTTTTGGTCCCGACGAAGGTCACTATTTCGAACGTACCAAGGTGCATTCACAATGTTTCTTAATACTTTATTTTGAAGTCTCTGTAAAACTAGAATGTTACTTTCTTTTGTACAACTCCATAGTTGAATACCATATTATTATGTCCATACTGGTTTCAGTATTTGTTCATAAAGCAGTAACGTATTATGAATAATTGTTAAATTGAACTTCCTTCCAATTACTCAGTTAATTTTTCGACACCTTATCTCAAGTTCTTCTTTTTACCTTCTTAGCCCGCGTAGCAATGACTAGAGAAGGTATTATTTTCAACGAAAAAAATTGTTTTGAGATAACACCGAAAATGTGTTATTTGGGTGTATTTTGACCTATTTTAGCAATATCATTGTGATATCTATCTGTGTGTGTGTGTATATTATTTCTGTCCGTAACACGATAGCTCCTAAACCGCTGAACCAATTTTTATAAGATAAAATAGTGTTCGTCACTCTAACGAGCTGATTAGCTTTTGGTCAAAATCCATTAATGCAAATGACAATTAAAATGTTTTAAAAATCCTAAATTTTTAACGGAGCATCGCATCAATATACGGTTTTCGGAACATAGTAGATTATTTTTGCTTAATAATTTGTGTTATAACCAAAAAGTTCCTAAGCGCTTTGATTTCTGACATATTTATAAAAAACTGTTTTCAAGGCTGATAGATCATGGCTTCACTTGCAGTGTCCTAATAGGGTATCTAGTGGGGTATCAGATCCGTCATGGATCCATTTATTTTTTCTTAACATGTGCTTTCCAGCGCAATTTGGCACCAAGTGTCACACCGAGATATTTTGCCTGATTTGAATATGGTACGGGAATGTTGTTAATTGTTATTTGTAATTATTTACATTTTTGTTTGTAAAATTAACATGAATTAATTTGGTTTCATTTAAATGATTAGCCACTTTGTGGTGCAACTGTGAACTTCGGTTAATGTATCCTGACGTTTTTCTATGCATTCTTCAACATATTTTTCCACCGTCCATAAACGAGTATCATCGGCAAATGTTGGTAAGTGAAAATTTTCTGGATTTGAGATATCGCAAGGGAACTTACAAAAAAACTACTCTAAAAGAAAAAAAATTCGTAAGATCTTTGGACCAGATGATGGATATTGGCGCAAACATCGTGAGATTCAGCAAAAGGAGATTAGCTTGGTTTGGAAATGTACAGAGAATGGATAAGACAAGAACACCAAGAAAAACAATGAATTGGAGACCTGCAGGAAGGAAAAGGGGATAGACGATATCGAAGATTACATCAGGAATATGGAAATACGAAAGGGAACAGCATAAATTTTTCATACGTTGTTCGAATTATAAAAATAAATAAATGGATCTATGACGAATCTGATACCTTCATTGCTAACCAATTAGCACACGTCAAGTGAAGCCATGATATATCAGCTTTGTAAATATCTCAGAAACAAAAGCTCCTACGAAGTTTTTGGTTATAACACAAATAATTGAGCAAAATGTAATCTGCTATATTACGAAAACCGCATGTTGATGCGATGCTCTATTAAAAACTTTTTAAAAAATTTTAATTGTCAAAAAACTGTCATTAACATTAATGGATATTGACAACATTATAATCAGTTCGTTAGAGTGTCGAGCACTATTTTACCTGAAAATTATATGAGAATCGGTTCAGCGGTTTAGGAGCTGTCGTATTACGGACAGAAATACACATACACACACACACAGACAGCCAAATAACACATTTAAGGAATTATCTGAAACATGAAAAAATACCTTCTCTAGTCATTACTGCAAAAACACCGTTCGCCGCTTTGTTTTTCGTTCTGTTCCTTATTCTGTTAGTCGTTCGACGAAATCTTCAAGTCTGTAAAAAGCTTAAGAATATGGAAATAAGAAGGTAGCAAAAGATGATGCGCGGAAATAATGTTGCAGGTTAGGACGGCAAATAGCGACTTAGATCTTGAACATATAAAACCGTATAAAAGATTTATGGGAACAGCACAAGATTTATTCGTTGTTCGGATCATAAAAATAAAAAAACTCCGTTCGCCGTTTTACTTTTCGTTCTGTTAGTTGTTCGGCGAAATGTTCAAGTCTGTAAAAAGCTTAAGTATACTTATAGATAGGTATATGATTGAGAGTCGTTGTTTTACTCTCACCCTCAAAAAACAAAAAAAAGTCTTGATGTTTTCTGCTTTGTGAACAATATAATTTATTATTTCAGAATTGTGACTTTTTGTTTTACAATTTAAACTTAATTTTTATGCAGAGCAAAACGACTTAGAATTTAGAATTTTCTGGTGTGTTCTCAAAGTTTATGGCTTTGTTGATTTTTTTAAATACGTGTTTCACCGCAAGTAAGCTATAAACGTCTATTTCTCATTGCATCTTATCTACTAGGACAATAAAATGAAAAAATTGTAATTTTATTAGTTTTCAATTGCCTAAATGGCAAAATTCTGTACAAAGCTTAAGTATACTTATAGATAGGTCTATGTGAGTCGTTCTCTCACTCTCTCACCCTACAAAAACAAAAAAAAAGGCTTGATGTTTTCTGCTGTCTGAACAATATAGTTTATTATTTCGGAATTGCGGCTTTTTGTTTTGCAATTTGAATTCAATTTTTATGCAGAGAAAAAGGACTTAGAATTTAGAATTTTCTGGTTTGTTCTAAAAATGTATGGCTTTGTTGAATTTTTTGAACACGTGTTTCACTGCGAATAAACTATAAACGTCTATTTCTCATTGGATCTTTTCTAATTGGACAATGAAAAAAAAATCGTAATTTTATTAGTTTCCAGTTAGTCTCTTTAAGAAATAAATGATTCAAATGCAAAATGTAAAATTAAAGTGAAATTAGCTACCTGTGCAGGCGTTATTATTAAAAATTGGCCTATAATTTTAATCACCATGTACAGGTCGTAGAGAGGTTTAATTTATTGTGATTAAAAAAAAGAGTATTTTTTTAACTTTTCTCGTAGGAACGTATTGTATTAGTGCAAAAATGACATCCGGATTTTCTAAAATTCATTTGGATTTAGGCGATTCCATGGTAGGCTCATTACCGTTTTTCGAACTAAACCAAGATTCGGTTGAAGAAGGGTTTGCCATCAGTCAAGATAATCTGTCAATATTCTCCAACAATTAAGACAACTAGACAATGTACAAACAATATCTCCATGCATTGAGTATGTATACTTATTTGAACAAGAACTGGAAAAAAGAATAGTGAAAGCAAAAAAGGTTATTGGATGTCTTAACTGTAAGTAAATGGGCTATAGGAGTTCAGCCTATTTTCCCATGTTAAATCCCATAAGAAAACGCTAAGGTTCAAGTTAGCAAAAATCGGCACCGTCAAGGTCACACGTCTGTGTGACGTCACAACTGCAAAAACGTGTTGAAGAAGTGCACAAGAAATGTATACCTATAACGTTATATAAATAAGTTTGAGGTGAACTGTCATATGTCAATCTGTCAATTGCAATATGGCCTCACTTCATCATAAGCTGTTTTTTGGAAATTTTTAATGGCTTCATTTACAAAATGAGTGACCTGGGTTTTGCGATCGATATCAGTTGATATTTGTATGTGAACCAAAAAGACCTTAGTCTGGAGCAATACTCCTGACTGATATTCGAAAAAGCTTAAGTAAGAGAGAGATGGTGTGTGAAAGGGCCTTACTAACTGTTATAGCTCTGGCTAAATGAATGAATGAAGTGCTGATTAAAAAGGTATAATGCGAAAGTTGTTTGTGGTGTTTAACACCACGAGATCAATGCATGATATAATAGTGATGGGTGTTTGTATTGCATCACCTACCTATTATGTTACGTAACCCGTGACTGTTGTTCAAATTTTGGGGCGACCCAAGAAATAATGTCTACCTATTATTGTGTTACCTAACAAGGTGTAAAATTGACAGGATAGCCAAGAAAAACACCACACTAGTTTAGCCTGGGCGTTAGTTGATTAATTGTTCCTGTTTGTTAAAAAATAATGTCGATGTGAATTTTGTAGTTATATGATAACCTTATGACCCCTCATATGTTTTTGTTTTATCTACTTAGCAAGGAGGAAAAGTAATATCATGCAATACATAATGCAGTTGGTTATTTATATGGTGTGCAATTGTCGTAATATTTGAAAAAAAAATTGCAATTTTTAATTTTTTATTTTATAAAAATGGTCGCAATGATGGTCAAGTATATTGCAAAAACGTATTGAATGTTAATATTTCAGAACAACTAAAACCGCATCAAAATAATTATTAATTTTAGTATCTATTGGAAAAAACCCACAAACAAAGGCTAAAGCCCTTGCTTAATAAGTATCAAAAGTCATAATAAAATAAAATACTAATAAGGGCATATAATGAAAGATCGCTATCAGCTGGGGGTAGCAAAGCTACTTTTTACGCTATGTGCGCATGTTTTGCATTGACAGTTTCCAAGAAAGACGCATTTCGGTGTACTGCGCAAATCTCATTTGGTCCTTAATAGTTTTTCACTAATTTCTCAGCACCTAATGAACCGATTCGAGAAATTCTTTTTGTATTAGATTGATATGTTTAACTTGTATTAAATTTAAAGAAGCAATAGATCACCCAAAAGGGCCTTAATAGTTTTTGACTACTTTCTCAGCACCTAATAAACCGATTCAAGAAATTCTTTTTGTATTGCATTGGTGTGGCTTAACTTGTACTAATTCTTAAGGAGATCTAGATCAATGAAAAGGGTCTTTATATTTTCCACTAATTTCTCAACATCTATTGAACCGATTCGAGAAATTCTTTTTTTATATTGGATTGATATGTCTAACTTGTATGCATTTTTAGAAAGACAAAGGTCGATCAAAATGTTTTTGTTTTGTTTTGCAGGACAGATTTCAAAAATTGTTCTTTTATTAGATTCACAAAAATAAATGAGAAAATAGGAATGTAGTTTAGCAGGCAATCAAAAGGATATTAATAAATAAACACACACAATAACCTACTATAAGTATTATAATGCATTACGTTTTTCATATACAATTGTAGAAATTTAATAAACAAGCAGTTGTTAAGATAAAAGTAGGAATCCTCTAACCTTAGTATTAAAGGTTAGTTATGAAACAAAAAATTAATCTTGTTTAATTTTATTCTTACCCATTTAAACTTTTGTGACTTTGCACAATAGGAATCAAACAGATTATTGTCTTTTTTACAATATTTATAAAAATGGTAACAGAACTAGCTACTTAAATAACTTAAAATGTAGACCCAATAAGCATTTAAAAATAGTCTATTTTGTTAACAGTAAATTTTAAATAGTTCACACAAAATTAAGATTTACAATAAATATTAACATTTTCTTATTTGTTTTAACCTTACCCAGCACTCTCTAAGATCACATCTGAGTCCGAAGATGTCCGAAAGCTAGCGAAGACTTACAAATACCGAATAGAGTAGGTACAACAACTAAGACGTGTGCTGTATAAATTATCGCAATGGACTGAATAAACATCGTAGATTTTTGGTCTAACAAAATGTATAGACAAAAGTAATTTAGGTTTTTTGATAGCTATTGAGTAAGTACATTAATATCTATACATATGTGAAATATGTTTGTGGTGTTTTATGCTAGATTAAATGTCATATAAACGGCAGGAAACTAACTTTACAGGTCTCCTTAGGGTAGTGTCAAAAGGGCCTTATTACCTAAAAATAGTCATTTTTAACGTAAATTATGGGTTGTCTGATAGAAATGAATATACTAGTCATTGAGTAGGTACATTAATATTTATATATATTTTATGCTAGATTAAATACCATATGAACGACAGGAAACTAAATTTACAGGTCGGTCTCCTCAGGTTAGTGTAAAAAGGGTCTGGTTAAATGGTTAGATTAACAAAATGTTGGTTAAAAAAGCATTAAGACTAATACTAGGCTAGTGTGGTCTGGTGTGACACACCTCTTTGTTAAACAAGTTTAGTAAATTTTTGGTATTTGGTAAGAAGAGTTATCTATATCTATTACAAATAGAATGATACAATCACGAAAAAGCCAATTTAATAATTTTTTTTTCCTAATTTCTCAACATATATTGAACCGATTTAAGAAATTATTTTTGTATGTGATTGGTGCTGGATTCACATTGACTTTATTTTTTAGGAAGATAACTCTCGGTCACTAGGATCTTGTTAGGTTTTTGTTGATGTCACAACTTTAAATAGACCGATTTGAAAAATTATTTTTGTATTGAATTAGGGGATCCAAATTAAATTTATTTTTATCAAGGCAAAGCTCAACCAAAAATAAATGAGAAGAGAAAATTTTATTTTAATATGCAATCAAAAGGACATTATTATATAAACACACCCAAGGAAAAGTTGTTTACCTATAAGTTTAGTTCTTGTTTGTTACCTATTTATTATTATGTGAGATTTGATTTTCAAAATTGAATTCGAACTAACACTTTAATTTAAAATAAAGCAAAAAAACTTTAATTTAAAATAAAGCAAAAAACTTGTCATTTTTGTCAATGAGATAATTTAACTAACTACCTATGTAACTGCTAAATAAGTTATTTTTAACATTTTCTTCTTTGTTTAAACTTTAGACAAAATCCTTCAAGATTTAACATCCGAAGATGCCTGAATGTTAACGAAGATCTACGATTACCTTAGGAAATCTGGTTTAATGTTCGAAGTTAGGTACAAAAACTCAGACATGTGTCATATAAATTATTGATTTGGTGTAACGTAATGGATAAACGAAGAAGGCTGGCTGAACTTCTAAAGATAGTAAGTGGTTGCCACAAATCTCTCATATAAGCTTTTCAATACAGCATTAAACAGAATGGTAAGAAATTGATAAAATGTGCACGCGCTTGCAGATAGAACAACAATCTACGAAAAAAAAAATATGGATATGTTTCTTTTGATAGCGTTATATTTTTTAAAATCATTTTGCATATATATTAAAGCGAAAAACAGAATTAAAATATCATATACAAACAAGTGTTTCTTTATTGAACAATATTTGGCATTTGGTAACAAACCAGTGTTTCTTTATTAAACAACTATTTTTGATTTATTTTTTCTTTATTAATACCATAGACTATAGGAGAAGACTAGCAAATAAACAAAAAACTTTAAAATTTATTTTAAAAAACGTACTTACTAAATAAAGAAGTTTAAAATCTTTGTTTGGCCCATCGATAACTCAATTTCCTTTCTCTTTAAGAATCACCAAAATTGTATTCTCATATAACCTTTATTTTTCTTTTTAAAATCAAGGCGAGGGAAAACTAAAACAGTGCTTCTTTAGAAACCCTTATAATGATCATAGAACACCAAATATAGCAAGCCTTTCTTAAACCAATTGTAGAGAAAGATATAAAACTGTTACTATGATACCAAAATATAAAGGACTGAATCTTGTAAGATCTGCCTATAAATTCTGAATTGTAAAATGCGACGTTGAAAAAATTTTTTGGTAGTTTTAAGTTGTTATGATGTTATTTTTAAAGACAAAGAACATTTAAAAGATATTAAAATGATGCGAGAGTCACTTATACAACAAAACTGAACAAAAGTGTTCAGAAATTTCGTTTCTCAGATAAATCTTTTGAAACTGCTTGACCTTAAAACACCTTAAAAATCAAAATCATAAGTACAAATAAATCAAAGACATTTTGAGAATAATTAAGTGTGACTTTTTTTAGCATATACCAATATAGTACATTTTTTAATCCTAACTGTCATTCAAAAAATTTACAGAGTATCCCAAACTTTGGTGGTTTTAATACTTCTAGGTTTAGGGGATATGAAAATCATCAGAGCCTCATATTTTTAAACTTCGGCATCCGTATTTGAGAATATAACCTCAAAAATGTTATTAGTGTATTGTAAATATGTCTATTCAGACGCCGATACTGATAAATCGATAGATGTACTCGATGTATAAAGAATAAATATACGTATGTTTCATACAGCGTTGTTATACACTTTCTTAAAAATATTTCTCTTTTTTCTAACTTATAGGCGCATGTTGGGGTAAAACCGAATTGTTTTCATGAATGAATGATCTGGGTTGGTCGCCTAATACGTTAATAATTACTACTATCTACCTACCTACCAAATAAATATTTAAAAAAAATATAAGAAAAATGTATTTATTTATATTATGGGCGATACTTATTTTTTAAGTTATAACAGAATTCACCTCGAATTTTGTTGCGCTTATAGCAGTTTAACACATAATCAAACTAACTAAGGTTTATAGTTATATACTTTCTTCTGAAAATAACTAAAATCTTAACCATATTGAATTGATAAGTGAGGTAAGTGAGTGGCAGAATAGATTTGTCCTGTAAATGTCACTTATGTCCCGCTACCTTCTTCTTTCACTTTCCAAAATAGAGTACTAATTTTATTAACAGTGGTTTTTTAAATGATCTCACTTGATTTGACTGCAAATTTTTTCCAGGACTTAAGCAGTTGCGGAAAAATATTTTACTTGTGTTTTTCTTGTAGTTTTAAACTTTTTTTATTTTTTAGTAATGGAAGCACAAACATAGAAACAAGTTTTTGACTAGGGACACGAGTGACTCAGAACCTGGATATAAAATGTATATTTTTTTAGATAATTCCTATACTCCAAAAACATTCTAAAGTTGCCAGACACCCTTTTACAACATTATATAGTAACTACTGGCCGTAATTTAAACAAGTAGTATGTTCTCAAGACTAGGCACTAGTTTTCTTTTTAATAAAAATATGCTGCCTGCAAATTTATATTTTTATCATATGTAGGTTTTGTCTTGTTTTTAAATAAAGGCCAAATAATATTTTTGTATTTAGTCTTACAAGCTTGCATTCTTAAACGCCCTCTAGAATCTCGATGGACACCGCTCAGCTCTAATATTTATTTGTAGATCTGATGCTATAGAGGTAAAAAGTTCTTTGGTTCTTTAAATAATATTAAGTTTTCAAGCCCCGAAGTGTTCTTGAAAATGTGATCATCTAAAGCAATATTCTTATTATCCACTGATATTTTCCTCTTACCTTCCATCCACTTATTGTTATAATATCGGGGACTAAAAACCTTATTATACACATCTTCCTTATTATCGTCTTGAACAAAACTTAATGCAGTTTGTTTTTGAGGTTCGAAGAATAGCTTTAAAAAGTTTTCTGTTTGCTCTTCCTTGTCTAATTCCACTCTTTCTAATACGGAGCACCTATCATTTACACCGTACAACAACATATTGGTAAGTTAATTATGTTTAAACTACACCTGAGGATAGCTGAAGTACATCTGAAGAACATCTGAAGTACATCTGAAGTACAACTGAAGTACATCTGAAGTACATCTGAAGTACAGCTGAAGTACAGCTGAAGTACAGCTGAAGTACATCTGAAGTACAGTTGAAGTACATCTAAAGTACATCTAAACTACAGCTGAAATATGTCTGAAGTACGTCGGGATTAATGTGTTAAGTTTTCAATTTTTTGCTTACAATATATTTCACATATGTATAGATATTAATGTACTTACTCAATAGCTATCAAAAAACCTAAATTACTTTTGTCTATACATTTTGTTAGACCAAAAATCTACGATGTTTATTCAGTCCATTGCGATAATTTATACAGCACACGTCTTAGTTGTTGTACCTACTCTATTCGGTATTTGTAAGTCTTCGCTAGCTTTCGGACATCTTCGGACTCAGATGTGATCTTAGAGAGTGCTGGGTAAGGTTAAAACAAATAAGAAAATGTTAATAATTATTGTAAATCTTAATTTTGTGTGAACTATTTAAAATTTACTGTTAACAAAATAGACTATTTTTAAATGCTTATTGGGTCTACATTTTAAGTTATTTAAGTAGCTAGTTCTGTTACCATTTTTATAAATATTGTAAAAAAGACAATAATCTGTTTGATTCCTATTGTGCAAAGTCACAAAAGTTTAAATGGGTAAGAATAAAATTAAACAAGATCAATTTTTTGTTTCATAACTAACCTTTAATACTAAGGTTAGAGGATTCCTACTTTTATCTTAACAACTGCTTGTTTATTAAATTTCTACAATTGTATATGAAAAACGTAATGCATTATAATACTTATAGTAGGTTAGTGTGTGTGTTTATTTATTAATATCCTTTTGATTGCCTGCTAAACTACATTCCTATTTTCTCATTTATTTTTGTGAATCTAATAAAAGAACAATTTTTGAAATCTGTCCTGCAAAACAAAACAAAAACATTTTGATCGACCTTTGTCTTTCTAAAAATATATACAAGTTAGACATATCAATCAAATATAAAAAAAGAATTTCTCGAATCGGTTCAATAGATGTTGAGAAATTAGATTGCCTGCTAAACTACATTCCTATTTTCTCATTTATTTTTGTGAATCTAATAAAAGACCAATTTTTGAAATCTGTCCTGCAAAGCATACAAAAACATTTTGATCGACCTTTGTCTTTCTAAAAATGCATACAAGTTAGACATATCAATCCAATATAAAAAAAGAATTTCTCGAATCGGTTCAATAGATGTTGAGAAATTAGTGGAAAATATAAAGACCCTTTTCATTGATCTAGATCTCCTTAAGAATTAGTACAAGTTAAGCCACACCAATGCAATACAAAAAGAATTTCTTGAATCGGTTTATTAGGTGCTGAGAAAGTAGTCAAAAACTATTAAGGCCCTTTTGGGTGATCTATTGCTTCTTTAAATTTAATACAAGTTAAACATATCAATCTAATACAAAAAGAATTTCTCGAATCGGTTCATTAGGTGCTGAGAAATTAGTGAAAAACTATTAAGGACCAAATAAGATTTGCGCAGTACACCGAAATGCGTCTTTCTTGGAAACTGTCAATGCAAAACTTGCGCACATAGCGTAAAAAGTAGCTTTGCTACCCCCAGCTGATAGCGATCTTTCATTATATGCCCTTATTAGTATTTTATTTTATTATGACTTTTGATACTTATTAAGCAAGGGCTTTAGCCTTTGTTTGTGGGTTTTTTCCAATAGATACTAAAATTAATAATTATTTTGATGCGGTTTTAGTTGTTCTGAAATATTAACATTCAATACGTTTTTGCAATATACTTGACCATCATTGCGACCATTTTTATAAAATAAAAAAATTAAAATTGCAATTTTTTTCAAATATTACGACAATTGCACACCATATAAATAACCAACTGCATTATGTATTGCATCATATTACTTTTCCTCCTTGCTAAGTAGATAAAACAAAAACATATGAGGGGTCATAAGGTTATCATATAACTACAAAATTCACATCGACATTATTTTTTAACAAACAGGAACAATTAATCAACTAACGCCCAGGCTAAACTAGTGTGGTGTTTTTCTTGGCTATCCTGTCAATTTTACACCTTGTTAGGTAACACAATAATAGGTAGACATTATTTCTTGGGTCGCCCCAAAATTTGAACAACAGTCACGGGTTACGTAACATAATAGGTAGGTGATGCAATACAAACACCCATCACTATTATATCATGCATTGATCTCGTGGTGTTAAACACCACAAACAACTTTCGCATTATACCTTTTTAATCAGCACTTCATTCATTCATTTAGCCAGAGCTATAACAGTTAGTAAGGCCCTTTCACACACCATCTCTCTCTTACTTAAGCTTTTTCGAATATCAGTCAGGAGTATTGCTCCAGACTAAAGTCTTTTTGGTTCACATACAAATATCAACTGATATCGATCGCAAAACCCAGGTCACTCATTTTGTAAATGAAGCCATTAAAAATTTCCAAAAAACAGCTTATGATGAAGTGAGGCCATATTGCAATTGACAGATTGACATATGACAGTTCACCTCAAACTTATTTATATAACGTTATAGGTATACATTTCTTGTGCACTTCTTCAACACGTTTTTGCAGTTGTGACGTCACACAGACGTGTGACCTTGACGGTGCCGATTTTTGCTAACTTGAACCTTAGCGTTTTCTTATGGGATTTAACATGGGAAAATAGGCTGAACTCCTATAGCCCATTTACTACTGTATTTTTTGGAGCAGACAGATAAACAATAATGAAAACATATATGAAACAATGGTAAAAAGCACGCTGTTGTATGGAATAGACTAGCGTAGCAGAAAAATAAAAAACAAAAATGGAAAGTGTCAAAATGGATGCAATAAGAAGATCAATGAGAATATCTAGAACATATCATATAAGAAATGAGATTATAAAAGAATGGGAATTGAGGGAAGCATAACGGATGACATCACTAAAAGATAACTGATATGAACAAGGGATCAACGACGAAAGCAGGACCTTGAATGGCAACTAACAGGGCGGCAGAAAAGGAGGGCTTCCTAAACTAGAATGGCAACAGCCAATCCAAAGATCAATGAGTCAAACAAACCTGACAGAAGATGATTGTCAGGACGTCGGACAACGTAGAAAAACGTTCTAAACCGACATAGTAGTAAAAATATCAATACTCCCAGATTATGTCACGTCTGCAAAAGTAACCAATTTCACCCTTTATTTCATTGAACACTCGTAATCGTGGCTTCAGGCATGATAAAAGTTGTTTAAAATGTTTTTTAAAACATAAATCCAAAAGCGGCGCATACTATCATGCCTACCTTCAATTTCGGAGATCCCGCAAAGTTATAATTTATGTATTTAATTTTGTGTGGACCGCAGAACGCCGAAAATTCATAAGCGGCGAACACACATATAACTTTATCTCCATTTACGCCTCGAAACTATTCTAATTGCGCAAGGAACGTCCTAAACATTGTCTATTGCGAATAGTGTTATTACATATTGTTTAAATGGGTTTAGAAAAACAATATTATCATCCAATCAAAAGCATTAATTTAAAACACAAACAATTAAAAAGTTTATGACTAAAAGAACTAAAAAAGTAATAGAGGTACAAAAAAAGTAATAGAGAACAAACAAGGAGGACAGTCTTCTTTCAAAATTAGGCATTTGTGTATTATAAGAAAATTAATATTGCCGCCTTTATTAATGGAAAATTAGCGACTAGATTTATAAATTCGACTGGTATGTCAATTTTGAAAGACAAACTGTCAGTTTTCAACTGGAAACTGTCAGAATAGTGCCTGGCACAATAACTGCCTGGCTTTATTGCAATAAGTACCTATTATTTTACAAGCATGTTGTTTAATTTAAAATGATTGTGTTCCACAAAGAAGCAAAAAGAGGAGACTTATTGATGGAAGTGAAAATTGACAAAACATTGTGTACGCTAAAGGAAATTTAAATCGTACTTTTCACAAGTAAGTACCCAAAAAATTGTGGGCATTTGTTTATAAAAAAATATTCGAAATTCCTGTTGTCAAGTTTTTTAATTAATACCCACGGTAATGACCAATTCATGATGCAAACATGAGTGCTTGCGGTCCTTAAGCAAAAATGACCTGATTGGTTCCTTTTAAACACATATGCATATTATTTCCATACAGTACGTATTATTGCAATACCTACAATACCTTACGATGCATAATGCAAACATATTTGAAATAATAATCAATGGGTAAAAGTTTATTCTTTTTGCGGTCCTTAAGATAAAATGTCCTGATTGGTTATACTTTTACGCATACACAATATTATATTCTTGTATTCGTCACGTCAAATCATCGGCGTACAGTTGACAAAAACTCTATCTATGTAAATTTGGTGCCTGTGCATCTTTATTTCTGAATGTTTGCATCAAATGCCAGCCATTGTGTTAATGGGTAACAGGGAGTATTGGAATATTACGTATATGGATACATATAGTTTTATAGCGACATCGACACTGAAATTTTTAATTTAATAAATCAGTCGAAAAATGGAATTAAACCGAGAACATTTTCGGGCTATAATTTTTTATAACTTTTGAAGAAAATTATCTTGGTATGCAGAATGTAGACATGTGCACCAAAAACGGCTGTCACCCAGGAAACATATCGGAATATTGAGGCTTCATTGGGGATTTTAAAGAACTCAATTGAAAAAATTTTGCATGAAGAATTAGGGGTAAGAAAATTCGTTACCCGCTGGATACCGCATCTGTTAACCGAAGAACAGAAAGAAGCTAACTGTCAGAAAACTCTAAACCGCTTTGAGGCAGGAAACTTGTAAAGCGTGTGCAGCATTGTCAGTGGTGATGAATCATGTATTTACATATATGAACTCGAAAATAAACGTCAGTCGTCTGTTTGGGTATTCCAAGATGAAAAAAAGTCAACAAAACCCATCCGTTCTCGAACTGTGTCCAAAAAAAAGGTCGCGAAATTTTGTCTCAGAAGCACGGCATGTAGCAACAATTCCTCTAAAAGATCAAAGGGCTGTTACTGCTAATTGGTATATCACCATTTGTGTACCAAAAGTCATCGCTGAACTTCGAAAAACGAACCCCGAACGACACATCATCCTCCACCAAGAAAATTCAAGTTCGCACAAAGCACAAAAAGCTATTGAATTTTTCACCCAACAAACCGTCGAATTGTATCCTCTATACTGTCTCGACCTAAGCCCCAACGATTTCTGTACTTTTCCGAAAAATCTGGAGTGCGTGGCCAAAAATTTCAGTCGCCAGAGGAAGCAGTCGACCGACGCCTTTAAGAATGCAATTTTGACAGTATCAACAAACGAGTGGAATTACAGCTTTGACAACAACTGATTTGGGCACATGCAAAGTGCATTAATTCTCGTGGAGAATACTTCGAAAAACAACATTCTTTAAAAGTTATCTGGTGTTTTATGCCACCTGTATACGCAAAACTTAAAAAATAACCCTCGTGCCTATAAGAATATTTAAACTGCTGTATTTCACAATATGGCGTCAAACGATCTGCCTCTGGTTTGAAATTATGCTTCCTTACTTTAAAGGAATTTCCAAAAGATCTCTAATGGCTTCTTAAATCTAGTTACTCTAAAATTCGCCTTAAAAAGACATACTAAACTGTTTAATGTTAATTTGAAACGCGCCAGCTTTTAGAAAAGCCCCCTGATTAAAAATATTCTTCACTGAATTAATTATAAAGACCGGGAAACCGGCTCGCCGTGAAAAGTCGGACCTTTTCCCCAGAAAAACTTTTACTGGAATTACACAACGACGAAAGCAACAACAACAAAACTCGCGGCAAGCTTATATTCGGTGACCTCTGACAGAAACTAGACACTAAAAGCTTGATGTAAAGAGTTAACGTAACGTATCTTACAGTGCATTAACTCTAAAGGTTTTTAATATTCCTACTTTAGTACTGTATCTTATTCAAAAATGTCAGGAGAACTTATGTAGCTGGGAACCGACATCAAGCATACCAGGTTATTAGGCGGCCGATAGCCCAATACCGTGGTAAAGCTAGCACATAAAATAAAAAAAATAAAAACATTGATGGTCTAGTACACAAATGTTATAAGTACACTTTTCAGCAAAGCTGAGTTAAATGCAGTAACATAATAATATGAATTTCTACATGAATTTATTTTTGCACAGTAGCGCAGCGGTTACGAAAATATTTTTAATTAGATTTAGAAACTAGGCCATCCACATTGCAGTTCTCCGACAGTCAGAGCGCTTGGTATTTTATACAGTCCCATCGAGAACCGCGAGGAGCTGCGGAAGCTTACTGAATGCGCTTGGTAGCGCAAAGATTAGTATGGATGCCAGGACATTCTAGGCACAAAGGAAATGAGGCCGCCGACCAAACAGCGGGGGAAATATTGAATTGGATATAGAATAGCTTCCAATAGTAAATATAACAGAACTGGCCCTCTCTAAAGGGTTAATTAAAGGACCTTATAAACGAAAGCTGGGAACATCATTGGACTTACCAGTCAGGAGATCTCTCAAGTGACTGAACTTTTTACAGGTGTCACTATCGACTAGTACCCACTCACAGAATGGGACAGAAGAGACCGAATGTAGGCTCTGTATAAAAGATGACGAAACAGTCAGGCCTTTACTGTGCCAATGTCCGGCTATTGCACGTTAACGTCAGAGCACTTTCGGTAAACCTCAGATTGATTCAGAAGATCTAAACAGCATCTCACCCAAACTGATAGCTAACCTTTTTTGGAAGACTAGGCATACAGTGGTGATAAATCACTCAAAACTAAGCCACAGTAGAGTCACTGGTGGTCACGATGAAAGGGCTGCAAGGCCCACTGACATATGAATCATCATCATCAATCATCATTGCAAAAACTACCTAGTTTTTAAATTAAATCATAAAGTGAGTTTTGATCCAGCCCAATCTTAGTGCCTTTATGAGTCATGTAATATATTATTGCAAATGCGTAAACAAACTATAATATTTTTATACAGCTTTATCTGCTTAATAATTCGCGGAAAACTTAGTCAGTGACCTCCTGTAAAAATTAATTCACTGAACGTTGAGAAATTTTCTAAATCCTTCAAAAAAGCTCGAGTTCTGTGGTCCCTCGAGACCCAAAGAAAGTTTAATAAAAGCTAGAAGTAAAAAATATAATTTTCACAGAGACAGACGAGCTTGTGTTATTAAAGAAAATATTTAAAAAATAACGATAAAACAGCATAGGTAAAATAGTTAAATAAAAACGAATTAAGTTTAGGTAAAAAAAAACTCTATGTATAAATAGAACCAAACGCACACAAACAACGAGTCAACAATTTTACGGCACGGACTCTGCATAGTCAATTTTTTATTGCTGTCCAACACATAGCGCTATACAGTGGGCTCTCGGACCTGATTTTTTATCATAATTAGAATTAGTTTTGTGAATATTTTCTTTTAAAATGAGCAAGATACAGTTTAGATATTTTCGAAACCATTTATTTGCAAAAAATAGTAATTATGAATCAAAATAGCGGATCCAAAATGGCGAAGTTTCATATTTATAAATCGATAAGTATGAAATGTAGAACTTTGCGGTGCTAATAGTTGCTAATTATAATTTTTGACTCCAACTTTAAAGAACTTAATATGGTGGTTCCAAAATCGCTTTCCCAATTATTTACCGATATGTATGAAATTTGAAATTTTCGCGAGTCTAAAGTTGCTGATTATAATTATGGACAAAAATTACATGGCGTATCCAAAAGGGCAGAGTTTTCTATTTATTAACAATATTGGAACTTGGGGTGTATAAAGTCGATAATTAGGATTTCTGACTCAAACCTACAAAAGATCATGGCGGATCCAAAATGGCGAACTTTTACATTTATGAACTGATAAATAGTAAATTTGGAACTCTGCGGTGTTTAAGGTCGCTAATTATAATTTTTGACTCAAAAGAAAAACTACCATGGCGGACCCAAAATCTCCATCCATAGACTATCCTATTTATAAACCGATTTATGTTAATAAAATAAAAATTTAAAGTAAACTTTTGATGACGGATGAAAAATTTCTGTCTAAAATTTATAAGAAATATATATTTTTATAGAATTACAGACATACCAAACAAAAACCATCCTCTAACCTGTCTACACATCAAAATTGAAATCAAAATGTACATGTATAAAATCTATTTACCTTTCTCCCTCTACAAGATCCATTTTACGCGAATTTTAGACACCACAAAATGTCGAAAAATGGCTTTAAATCTGGATCCAATTGCCATAGAAATGTGCTTTTAACGCGTTTCTAATAAACGAAAAATTACACTTCTAAACAATAACTGAAAGTTGGGTTAATCAAATTATACTTTTTTGTTCAAGGCCCACTGGACTATCTTCTCTTGTTTAGTAAAGGTGTTCGCGGGTTTCAGAATGTTTTTAATTTAACCCTTTCTGGCAAAAAACTAGGTCCCCGAGCCCACTGTGCGCTGATGGAAGAAAGTCGATTGACATTCATCGTCACAATGGTATCTTATAAACAGCTGTCTGCAAAATAAGCCCATGACTGTTCTAGATTAATGTGCGCATGTCCCACTACATAAAGTTAAAAAGAGAGAGTAAGTAGCTGGATGAGTTTAGTAAAGAAAACGACCACTGCTTAGTTATTAATGTCATATGTGTTTAGGATTATTAGGAGCCCTTACTAGTACATTAGTTTAAAAAGAGATAGTAAATAATCGGATAATAATGTGTAAGTTCAATCAATGAAACGATTAGATTTGTTAATTTTTTTGTAATAAGAAGGGTGCTTTGGATGGTGGTACGTTCCTGAATCATACTTTGTGTCGGGGTGCCTTATTTATTGGTTTATACGGGCACATATATACTTTTGAACTGCAAGTAATTTATACTTTTTTATTATGATTAGTAGTTATTTCGCAAATATGTAATTTCTCCCATTGAGCATAATAAAGTCTCGTTAGTGAGCATTTTCTGTGTTTACAGTAGAAGTTGGGTGGATCATTAAGGCCTAACTGCAAGTTAGCGTACAAGTGTCACGACAGGAGCGGCGTTGTAGCATGTATAAGCAGTCTCAGAAAAAAGAGATTTACGAGACTTCGCAAATGGCTCAGAAAATAAAACAGCAACCTTTTACAAAAAGTAAAAATAAAAAAATTAAACGCACTTTTTACTAGGTGTAAGTTTAAAATATAAAAAATATACGCAATAATATCCGTCGTAAAATTATAATAAAGAAATAAGAACAAGAAAGTAAACAGCGATGGAATTCGACAACTGACAAATAAAGACAATAACACTGACAAATGACTTTTAAGACGTTTCAAAAACCCTGGCATGATTTTGTGGTTATCGTTAATTAGAATAACGAAAAATAACCATATCATATGTCAAAGCTGTCCAAATAAGTGTAGGGGAGGCCTAAACTAAAATTACTCGGGCTTATCTCAAGTGGTGAAAAACATCCCTGGCTGAAAATTTTCGGATCCAAAAACTAGGCTAATTTGTCGCCTTATTTTCTTAGTCTTCAAACTAAACGTGTAAACCGATGTTATAATATGCTATAACTAGAAATAACTCTGGCTGATTTACAAAGTTGGAAAATTCACTTAGCGGCGTCTTCAAAATTGGAATATCAGGAACCTACTTCCGGTTAACCTTAAGTAAGTTCTCGTTTACTTTAACTCACTTTTGGTTTACTTTCAGTTACTTCTGGTCTGAAATATCACTAAACCAATCGGAAAATCCCCCTTCATACAACAAATTTTGCCAATGAACAAATTATTCTATCGACATTTGTTAAGAAAATAAGTTCCCAAAATCTACACGGCCTCCCCTACTATATAATCCATGCCCGAGGTAGAGGAAAATAAAGCATGGTAGTCAGGTCAAAAACTGGGTTGTAGTGCTACAAAAAAGGAGAACCATAATTAATGAGCACATTGTTTTTATTATCCATCTCCTTTTCTATTCTAATGCCATGTAATAATACACAACCAGACGAGCTAAAGTAATAAAAAAAGGCATGCGTCACGTGATCTAATTTATGCCAGGTCGCGTTTTGTATAGGTGGATACTCGCCCTTAAGAAACATTGTCTGGCAAGGGGGTGTTTTTTTAATAAGTTGCTTTTTTTCGTGTACCTACATCGCACAGTGAAACGACTAATAGAAGCTAGGTGGACAAAAATATTTTAATGCTGATTTTGGTAGTGACAGGGCTCTAATTGAAGAATCTAACTAATTTCACAAACCTTTCAGAATTTTAAAATATTTAAGATGTCGGCGGATAGAGGATAAAAAAATAAAAATAAAAAAAGTTTTTAAAAACATGAAATTAAGACTGGATGTAGTCATTAGGTATTGGGGTCCCATTAAACATAGCAAAAGCAGCGAACCCTACCCATTCAGGAATTTGGTCAAAATACCGCTGCGATCTTGGATGTTTTACTATTTCACTCAAAAAGTACTTATATTTTCAGAAAATATGTTACTAGCAAATTTAAAACATTAAAATGCCTATCGAACAAGATATTTCTCACTCACCTAGGTACTACCCTTGCCAAGATATGCACCCTTAAGCATCCACCATACACTGAAATAAATACAACATAATTTTTACGCTTAACCAATTTTTTTGAAACCAAGCGTTTTGTAAAAAAAAGTATAGTCTACTTTTTATACAATTAAATTTTGATTTAAACTATATACCATGTTTAGTACAGTACATATTAGTGGTCAAACTGCAGTGGCGTCCAACTGGGATCCAGTTTTAAAAATTACTTTTTTATATGTATTTTGCAATTTGCGTAAAATCTGCAAGGACTGGTACATAATTTAAATGGAAATTCTCCTGCCTGCAAAAAAGTTTACTATTATGCTTGCTTTTGCAAAAGCCTTTGTTACTAATAAAACTTGTTAAACCAAAAAATGTATACAGCGTATTTATTTTGAATCAAATGTGTAGGCATGCAGATTACGTATCTTTGTTAGGTAGTTAGGTTAGGTTCCTATGTAGTTACTTAGGTAGAAATAATAATAATAATAGGTTTTGAAAAGGGTTTTAAATTTTGGTTTACATATTTAAATAAAAAAGTTTTTTTGCTAATAAAGGAAAAAATATCCTAAAATTCAAGCTAGTGGCGATAATGTTGCTGAAAAGTGGTCAGGACTTTTACTTTATTTTAATTATAATAATTAATGAGACCTCAATAGCGATTTATTGCACCCAGTTTTCGTTTCATGTTTTACAAAAGTAAAAAAAAAAATATCTTCCTAATCGGCCTCTATTTTGAATTGTCTTAAAATGCTCAAGGTTGTTATTTTGGATTGGTCATTTTCTTTTTATTATGTTTAAGTCAAGAATTATATTGAGTGACCTAAAATATCGCAAAGTTTCAAGTATAAAGACAAATGGTTTATAGATAAGAAACTTCGCCGTTTTGAATCCGCAATTTTTTGTAATAAAATATCAAATTTCACGACTCTAGCTAAAACAAGAAGTACTTCAAAAAGCTATCGCAAAATCACAAACAAACATACGTAGTCAAGTTAAATAAAACCGTTTATTAAAAATGGTGCAAATATGAGCAACCAAATTTTCCATTATATAGCCTAGGATTCTTCCTACATATTACAAAAAACTTGGCATGGACACATTTAAATACAATAAGTTGCACAGGTCTAAAATTAAAAAACAAAAAAATACATATTTTTATATGATTTTTTAAACGTAGTATAACTTAGTGTCCAAGTTTAAACTAAATCTCAAAACATTAAAATTCATAAATACCCTCTAAAGTAATCACAACAACAATTTTATTGTTCTCTACCATCGAAGAAATAAAGTTATTTTTTTGACTTTAACTATATTTTTTTAAAGAATTATTCATCAGATCGAAAAAAGAAATATGCTGTTTGAAAGACATGTAAGAACATTAAGAAATCGTCACCTTAATACATAATATTCCAATACTGCCTATTCATGATGCAAACATGAGGGTCTTGGGGTCTTTAAGCAAAAAAGACCTGATTGGTTGCTTTCAAAGACATATATATGCATATTGTTTCCATGTAGTACGTATTAATCAAACAAGTTTCATGGCTAATCGGGCAAAAAGGAGTTTTTTGTTTCCCCTATATTTTTCCGTGGGTAGCTTGAAAGCTTAACCTCACGGGGGTCCAAGATCTAATGGACACCTAATAAGTGTTGACAGTTAACCGTTTCGTCCTTATGGGACTCCTCAGAACACTGCTGGTCGAGTGACAAATCTTGCGAAGTTAATCAGACGGTTTTGTCTCTAATTAAATGTAATTAGTAAGCGAACTATAGCAAGAGGCGCCATCTACCGAGATACGAGAGAAACAAAAAACCAAAAGCAGGGAACACTGCTATACAATATCGATCAATGAAAAGATCGAATGCAAATAAAAGAAAACAACTATAGTCCGTGACCTACGACAGCTCTTTGTCTTTTCAGGCCGGATCAACGCATTTTGCATTTTTACCCGTCATCAAGACAGTGAGCGTCAATCAACGGAATTTTTAAGCCAAATAATACTAACAAACGTGAAATTTCATACCCGTGAATTTAAAAATCAAACAAGTTTCATGGCTAATCGGGCAAAAAGGAGTTTTTTGTTTCCCCTATATTTTTCCGTGGGTAGCTTGAAAGCTTAACCTCACGGGGGTCCAAGATCTAATGGACACCTAATAAGTGTTGACAGTTAACCGTTTCGTCCTTATGGGACTCCTCAGAACACTGCTGGTCGAGTGACAAATCTTGCAAAGTTAATCAGACGGTTTTGTCTCTAATTAAATGTAATTAGTAAGCGAACTATAGCAAGAGGCGCCATCTACCGAGATACGAGAGAAACAAAAAACCAAAAGCAGGGAACACTGCTATACAATATCGATCAATGAAAAGATCGAATGCAAATAAAAGAAAACAACTATAGTCCGTGACCTACGACAGCTCTTTGTCTTTTCAGGCCGGATCAACGCATTTTGCATTTTTACCCGTCATCAAGACAGTGAGCGTCAATCAACGGAATTTTTAAGCCAAATAATACTAACAAACGTGAAATTTCATACCCGTGAATTTAAAAATCAAACAAGTTTCATGGCTAATCGGGCAAAAAGGAGTTTTTTGTTTCCCCTATATTTTTCCGTGGGTAGCTTGAAAGCTTAACCTCACGGGGGTCCAAGATCTAATGGACACCTAATAAGTGTTGACAGTTAACCGTTTCGTCCTTATGGGACTCCTCAGAACACTGCTGGACGAGTGACAAATCTTGCGAAGTTAATCAGACGGTTTTGTCTCTAATTAAATGTAATTAGTAAGCGAACTATAGCAAGAGGCGCCATCTACCGAGATACGAGAGAAACAAAAAACCAAAAGCAGGGAACACTGCTATACAATATCGATCAATGAAAAGATCGAATGCAAATAAAAGAAAACAACTATAGTCCGTGACCTACGACAGCTCTTTGTCTTTTCAGGCCGGATCAACGCATTTTGCATTTTTACCCGTCATCAAGACAGTGAGCGTCAATCAACGGAATTTTTAAGCCAAATAATACTAACAAACGTGAAATTTCATACCCGTGAATTTAAAAATCAAACAAGTTTCATGGCTAATCGAGCAAAAAGGAGTTTTTTGTTTCCCCTATATTTTTCCGTGGGTAGCTTGAAAGCTTAACCTCACGGGGGTCCAAGATCTAATGGACACCTAATAAGTGTTGACAGTTAACCGTTTCGTCCTTATGGGACTCCTCAGAACACTGCTGGTCGAGTGACAAATCTTGCGAAGTTAATCAGACGGTTTTGTCTCTAATTAAATGTAATTAGTAAGCGAACTATAGCAAGAGGCGCCATCTACCGAGATACGAGAGAAACAAAAAACCAAAAGCAGGGAACACTGCTATACAATATCGATCAATGAAAAGATCGAATGCAAATAAAAGAAAACAACTATAGTCCGTGACCTACGACAGCTCTTTGTCTTTTCAGGCCGGATCAACGCATTTTGCATTTTTACCCGTCATCAAGACAGTGAGCGTCAATCAACGGAATTTTTAAGCCAAATAATACTAACAAACGTGAAATTTCATACCCGTGAATTTAAAAATCAAACAAGTTTCATGGCTAATCGGGCAAAAAGGAGTTTTTTGTTTCCCCTATATTTTTCCGTGGGTAGCTTGAAAGCTTAACCTCACGGGGGTCCAAGATCTAATGGACACCTAATAAGTGTTGACAGTTAACCGTTTCGTCCTTATGGGACTCCTCAGAACACTGCTGGTCGAGTGACAAATCTTGCGAAGTTAATCAGACGGTTTTGTCTCTAATTAAATGTAATTAGTAAGCGAACTATAGCAAGAGGCGCCATCTACCGAGATACGAGAGAAACAAAAAACCAAAAGCAGGGAACACTGCTATACAATATCGATCAATGAAAAGATCGAATGCAAATAAAAGAAAACAACTATAGTCCGTGACCTACGACAGCTCTTTGTCTTTTCAGGCCGGATCAACGCATTTTGCATTTTTACCCGTCATCAAGACAGTGAGCGTCAATCAACGGAATTTTTAAGCCAAATAATACTAACAAACGTGAAATTTCATACCCGTGAATTTAAAAATCAAACAAGTTTCATGGCTAATCGGGCAAAAAGGAGTTTTTTGTTTCCCCTATATTTTTCCGTGGGTAGCTTGAAAGCTTAACCTCACGGGGGTCCAAGATCTAATGGACAACTAATAAGTGTTGACAGTTAACCGTTGGACCCCCGTGAGGTTAAGCTTTCAAGCTACCCACGGAAAAATATAGGGGAAACAAAAAACTCCTTCTTGCCCGATTAGCCATGAAACTTGTTTGATTTTTAAATTCACGGGTATGAAATTTCACGTTTGTTAGTATTATTTGGCTTAAAAATTCCGTTGATTGACGCTCACTGTCTTGATGACGGGTAAAAATGCAAAATGCGTTGATCCGGCCTGAAAAGACAAAGAGCTGTCGTAGGTCACGGACTATAGTTGTTTTCTTTTATTTGCATTCGATCTTTTCATTGATCGATATTGTATAGCAGTGTTCCCTGCTTTTGGTTTTTTGTTTCTCTCGTATCTCGGTAGATGGCGCCTCTTGCTATAGTTCGCTTACTAATTACATTTAATTAGAGACAAAACCGTCTGATTAACTTCGCAAGATTTGTCACTCGACCAGCAGTGTTCTGAGGAGTCCCATAAGGACGAAACGGTTAACTGTCAACACTTATTAGGTGTCCATTAGATCTTGGACCCCCGTGAGGTTAAGCTTTCAAGCTACCCACGGAAAAATATAGGGGAAACAAAAAACTTCTTTTTGCCCGATTAGCCATGAAACTTGTTTGATTTTTAAATTCACGGGTATGAAATTTCACGTTTGTTAGTATTATTTGGCTTAAAAATTCCGTTGATTGACGCTCACTGTCTTGATGACGGGTAAAAATGCAAAATGCGTTGATCCGGCCTGAAAAGACAAAGAGCTGTCGTAGGTCACGGACTATAGTTGTTTTCTTTTATTTGCATTCGATCTTTTCATTGATCGATATTGTATAGCAGTGTTCCCTGCTTTTGGTTTTTTGTTTCTCTCGTATCTCGGTAGATGGCGCCTCTTGCTATAGTTCGCTTACTAATTACTTTTAATTAGAGACAAAACCGTCTGATTAACTTCGCAAGATTTGTCACTCGACCAGCAGTGTTCTGAGGAGTCCCATAAGGACGAAACGGTTAACTGTCAACACTTATTAGGTGTCCATTAGATCTTGGACCCCCGTGAGGTTAAGCTTTCAAGCTACCCACGGAAAAATATAGGGGAAACAAAAAACTCCTTTTTGCCCGATTAGCCATGAAACTTGTTTGATTTTTAAATTCACGGGTATGAAATTTCACGTTTGGTAGTACGTATTATTGCAATTCCTACGGTACCTTACGATGCACAGTGGGGCAGAAGCACAAAAAGGTGCGATAAAGTCCCACAGTGCAATGGATGTATTCCTTTCTGGTCACGAATGTTTAAAATTAATTACTTAGTGATCCAAAATAAAAAAATTGACCCCGAGGTATAAGTGGTCGAATAAGCGTCAAAATATTTCCTAAAATACTATGTACGACGGCAATGTTTACAAAATGTTATATTATATTGTCGACCCTACAGAAACGGAAAGGCCAAGTTTGCCCCCTCCCCAATAATCGTCCCCCTGAAAAATGAAAACACCAAAACCCCCCCAAAAAAAACATTACAGAACCGACATTAAATTTTTACACACTTTTCTTCTGTCTGACTTTCGCCATTTTTAAAACGACTTGACAGAATTTTTCAGTGGCGTATATAAGGGGAGCCTGAGGGGCCGAGGCACCCCCCGAAGCTAAGATTTTTCTAGATATTTTCCACATATTTCATGAATACAAACATAAAACAGCATAAAATACGGCCTCATAGGGTCTCGACCCCCCCCCACACTGTCTCGGGCCCATCCCGGGACATTTTTCTATATACGCCACTGGAAGCTTTTTTTGTTTATAAATAATCATGTTTATATATTATACTAAACAGAACCAAAAATAATTTAACTATATTAATAAATCAAATAAGTTAAAAAAAAGATCGATCTGAAAGCGTAAAATTATCGTATAAACCTCGTTATAAAAGAGTATTTTTATCCTTTAACGAATTGTTGCTTTCGCTACGCTCGTGCCAAAAACTTTTTACCTTGAGATAATAAGTGTCACTTTTATCCCTTGGTATATATTATAAGAACAGGGCCCTCTTTAATCCTTATTTTAGCGATAAAACTGTCACTTTTTAACCTTAAAATTCAAAATAAAAGGCTCTATCAGACATTATGTTCTTAGTAAAGTAGCTGAAAACCACATAATTATAATTATAATTCAATTTTAGGGCAGAAAAATTCAAAAGTTTAAAAAATACCTCCTGAAATTCGTGATTAGTGTCTTGTTAGCTATTGGCCAATTAAATACCTCGCTACGCTCAGGCTACAAACTTTTTGCCGTGGGATAAGGTGTGACTTTTATTCCTTAATATGTAATGAGTATAATAATAGTATGTGTAGATGTATATGTATTTAGTACATTATATTTTAAATATTTATTATACAATTTAAACACATATTTCTCTAAGTTTGGAGAAAAATGTTAATATTTAAAAATTATTTCCGGCCTTAGTAGCAAAAACTAGCTGCTAAATGTGGCATCATTTTAAAAAGGAAGGTTCAATAAAAAATGACATGTGAAAACTCGCCCGCGAGAGCGGGCGACAAGTTACTTTGTGTCCACGTATATTTTTAAAATTAAAGAAAATAATTTTTGAAAGATTTTACAAAAATGGCAGTTTGAAGAAAAACAACAAAAAAATTTGTTTTTTTTTATACGAGAATAATGTACTCACAATAGTGATTATCTGACATAATTAAAATTATTTTAACTAAACTTGATCAACATTAAAAATTGTGGCAAAGTTGATTCATTTGTTTTCTTAAAACAACTACGCAACGTCAGTTTTCAAAACACGCTAACTTTGACAAGGTGTTTTATTAATTTGTTTGACGTTTGACTATACGAAGCTAACTTGCTATGGTAAAGCGATTATTAATAAATAGTTTTCAGTAAAAATATCTACCATATTAGATAAATGAGTTCTGCACTAAATCGCATGTTTTCTTGATTTTGCCCCTCTGTGCGATGCAGAATGCAAACATATTTGAAATAGTAATATCAATGGGTATAGGTCTATCCTCTTTGCGGCCCTTTAGATAAAATGTCCTGATTGGTTATACTTTTACGCGTGAATATTATTTTATTCTTGTATTCGTTTAAGTTCAAGTATAAGTCAAATCATCGGCGTACAGTTGACAAAAACTTCGTACCTTTATTTCTGAATGTTTGCATCAAACGCCAACCATTGTGTAAATAGGTAACAGGGAGTATTGGAATATTACGTATATGGCTATTAGTCAGTTGACAGTAAGACGAAGACTGCAGGAAAATAACCTAACCCCTAAAACACCTGCGATGGGTCCAAAACTTACTACGGCTCATCTGAATTGGACGTTGGAACAATGGGGATCTGTTCTGTTCTCAGATGAGTCCAAAATATGCCTCCATGGTAGCGACCGAAGAAGGAAAGTGTACCGAAGACCAAGAGAGCGATTTGCAGATTGCTGCTTTGAAGAGGTGATTCCTGCATGATCTGAACCGACCCTGTGTTTATCGTAGGGGTACCGTGTTCACAGAAGAAGAGGTTTAACGGCAGATATATAGATAGATATATCGATAAGACTATAGAAATGCATGTGGTACCTTATGTCGGATACATTGGAGACGAATTTACCTTTATGCATGACAATGCAAGGCCGCACACCGCAATAATTGTGCAAGATTACATTGCAGAAGTCGGTTTTCGGGTTATGGAGTCGCCAGCATACAGTCCCGACCTAGACTTCCTACTCCAAACTTGATCCCAGAGCTTATTGTTGCAGTAGAAGAAGAGTGACTTAATATCCCACAAGAAACAATAGCTAACTTAATTAGATCTATGCCTAATCGTATAAAAAATGTTATTAGGGCAAGAGGGGGTCGTGTTAAGTTTTAAATTGTCAATAACCCTATTTATGTTAATAAACGAAAAGCTTAATTTGCTTAATCCATTAATCACAATGTTAAACATAGGAAGTCGAAATAAGTTTTTATAAATTTATACTCAGATTAAAGCAAATTAAGTTGTCGTTCAAACAGCATAGTTCTTTTTCTGATCTGATGAATAATTAAAAAAATAAAAATAAAGTTAAAGTCAAAAGTTTACAGTGGGCCGATTTCTATGCACGCAAGTTTCTAATGCCTTATAACCTGATTTTAATTTGTTTTAGCTAATCAGCTGAACAATGAAGCCCCTGGTTAGTGACTCCCTGCCACTATTTTTTATCTTTGTTTTTAATGAGAAATCTCACAAACCAGTGGCTTATCTTCTTCACCCCAGGGTCCCAAGGAGTCACTAACCAGGAACTTCATTGTTTAGCTGATTAGCCTGGCTATTCAGCGGGGCAATGCCGCTTCGATCATCGGGACAATTCCGGATCGGCCAGGTTTGGAAGAGGTCTTCTATTTAATTAATTAATTTTTGTTTATTTATTTATTTATTTACAGTTCTAACTTTATTGTTAAATATTTATTAAATAAATTTTACATTTCTAAAAAAATTGTTTTAGCTCTACGCGCATTATTGTTATGCAATTATCAATTAATCAATTGTTTGATGTCTTTTGTCCACCTAGCTTGCCTTTTTCGATTCACTGTGCATCGTAGATAGCAAAGTAAATTAACAAGGTATTTTTTGTGTTGCTTTTCGTAAAAAGATGACATGCAGGAAAATTACTTACGCTCCTTTATGTTTTTTTATGACGCAAATAGGTACGCAAAAAAAAACAGCCTTGTTTCCATATTATGTTTCTCTTACTGGTTTATGTAATTGTATCATAATATTCGCAAAACATTTGTGCAAAGACTTTGCTAAATGCTAAAGACGCATGCGTTAGGTTTAGTAATTTTTGAACGTAGTCTGGCCATAGATATAGAAAAATAATTAGATAGCGCTTCGACTCCTGCGCAACCTCCAATAGGGGTAGGGTTGCCAACCGTACTATATTATATAGTGTTGTAGTATATTTCGGATCTGCATACTATATACTGTAGTTAAAGAAATATACCGGGTGAGCCAAAAAAACCGGACAATTTTTTTGAACTATAGCATCGTTATTAATGGAACAAACTACACTTGGCAGAGAATTTATCAGAGTTTAACCCAAATGACTTTTAGACACATTGCTAAATTGAACATAAAGAAGTTTGGCTGGAATAGCAAAGTTTAAAAAAACATTTCCAAACTAGTAAGAACCATTCATTTTGAAATTTGTATTGGAGAACTTGGCTTTACTTTTATCTTAATTCTTTTTAAGGATATCACTTTCGCGTACTTGGCTTTTTTTTTGCATGAAATGTTTTTGTTATGATATTTCTATTATGAATGAACATGTATCTCTTGTGATTACGAAACACATGACAACGTTTTAGTTTTTTGATGTTTTCTAATAATATGCACTTATTACGCGTTTTAATTGTAAAAAGTAAACATCGAAAAACTAAAAGGTTATCATGTGTTTCGTAATCACAAGAGATACATGTTCATTCAAAATAGAAATATTAGTAAAAAATAAAATAATTTGAAGTTTTAATTGAAATGGACGTACTTGCATATTTGAACGTAATTTTTAATTCTGATCAACTTTGTTTAGTAATATTTTTCGATAGTGTCAAATTTAAAGGTACTTTACTCTTGAGCAAAACTCATATTTTTGACAAACCTCGTATACCACTGAAAAAATTTTATATTTGATGACTGGTTCTAGATAATGCAGAACTTTCTATGAAGAATAACTTTTTTTCCTAAAATTAATAATAAAAAGTTTCCATATGATTCCAACCTAGTGAGACATACTGTACATATATATATATATATATATATATATATATATATATATATATATATATATATATAAGTAATGTACTTCTATACATCCACCTTATTCTGTGTTAAAAAATAATAATAATTAGTATTTAAAAGAACATTAAGAAAATCAATAACAATTATGAAATTGTAATTGATAAGTAAATTGCTTTTAAACTTTGGAATGCAAACATCATTAGTTTAATATCTTAATAAGTTGTTTTTAACATTATAATTAAGAACCAAATATCATTATGTACAGTCGGGGACTTTTTAAATGGCCGCCCTTGAAAATAAAAAATATTCTTATTTGAAGTTCGGAAAATTAATTTAAACCAAAATAAAAAAATTGTGAACTTTACCTCTGTATCTATACATAAAAATTTAAAAATTTATATTTTTTCATTTCTTTCAGTGATTAATTTTGACAGAAAAAAAATACATCGGCAATTTAAAAAGTCCCCGACTGTACATCATTAGTTTAATATCTTAATAAGTTGTTTTTAACATTATAATTAAGAACCAAATATCATTATGTACATCATTAGTTTAATATCCTAATAAGTTGTTTTTAACATTATATCATTATGTTATCATTTAAGTGAAAGGTCAGCATATAAAAGCACATTTCATAATCAGATAATTCATTCAAGTTCTAGCTATAGCAGTAGTAGCATAGTAGTAGTAATAAGTTTTACTAAATAAAGAAAATTAGTTTTTAAAAAGCCGTCTGTGAATTATTGGAACTTAACTGGCGCTGCGAACAGGATAGCTGTTTGGCATTATCCTGACGGTTTTATATTGCATAAGAAACGACATATTGCCTCCAGCTACCAAAAAGAACACGTTCCGGGAGAACCTTCGTATTGTATCCATAGTCAACTTGGTTCAACTACAGAAAAACAACCACGACTTGGGACCGAAGACTACCTCTCCATTTCGCACAAACGGCCTTTGGACAAGTCTATTACGGCAACTGAAGATTACCTACCATAGAGATGTTTTTTCTGTAAGTAAATTTTTAAATGTTTGCTAAAGACAAAACCACTGACAACATAAAAACTAAATTTCTGCAAAAACTAAAAGAAGGCAGCACGTCCAATAAAGACCTTACTTCCTTCAAAACTTTAGAAAACCAAGAAAATCCAACTTCCGAAGAAGACATTCAATTATATTCCAAAATTTCCTTAGAAACTGAAAATTTAGATTTAGATAGGTTAGAACATAGTTTAAGTAATTTAGCGATATCTAACTCTCAAGGAAACTCTACTAATCCTCCTATTCAACCGCAAATACCACATATTAACACATACACGCAAAGAAACATGCCTGACGAAACATTCAAACTAGCCTGCGACTTTTTACCAACTTTTGACGGACAAATCGAATATTTAGAAAATTTTATTCTCGCTTGTGATGAATTTCTTACAACATATGGAACAACTCCAACAAAATTAAATTTTGCGCTAAATGCTGTAAAATCTAAATTAAGAAAGGAAGCGCAACTATATATTTTCCGTAACCCGCAATTTAAAACTTGGGATGAAGTAAAAGCATCCTTACAGAAAGAGTTTGGAAACCCCATTGATTTAAGATCATTACTACAATCTTTGCAAAATTTGAAAACTGATAAAAATGAAAATATACAACAATTTTTTGATCGAATTAAAAAATTCCTAAATGAAATCAACACTAAAATTAACTGTGAAATTTCTGACGTAAACTTAAAAATTTTTCATTTAGACCAAGCAGAGTCAACAGCGATTTTAACGGTAGTTTCCAATTCACCAGATGACCTACGACCTGTCTTTATTCAAGAACTACCAAAAACCATGACAGACTTACAAAACAAAATATCTAATTATAACATTATAACAAATCAAATGTTTAACAGATATCAACCTAAAAATTTTTCACAACCTCAAATAAAAAATCAAAACACACAAAGACAACCTTTTTTTCCTCCTCCAAACTTTAGACAACAATCATTTCCACAAGGTCCAATTAATATTCAATCAAAACCAATAAATCAAAAATTCCCCTCAAATATTCCTGCATTCAGAAAACCGCCAATGTTTAAACATCCCACACCTAATTCGAAACCAACACCTATGTCAGGAGTATCCACCGCAGTATTTAAACCATTACCATCAACATCTCAACAAACACCTTTTCAACAAGCATATCAGCAACGTAATCCCAATTTCTTTAGACAAACTGCACCATTTAAACAACATTTCGAAGAATTAACTAATTTAGAAACACATCAAGAAAATTCCGAGGTTTCCGAAAACTCTGAGTCGGAAACTTTAGATTTTGCACCAATTCCATGCTATTTTGATACAGAATCAAACCAATATTTGCCTATCCAACCAGAACTCACCTGGGAAGACGAAACTGAAAATAATTCAAATTTTCAGGAAGTCTCGAGACATCTAGAATCGACTTAAATCACATTGGTCGTCTTTCATCCCTCCCTTACTTATATCTTCAAAAATTAAACATTAAAATTCTCATAGACACTGGTGCCTCACATTCAATCATTTCACCTCGTTTTGCTAACTTACTTCCAGATTGCATATATGAACAGCCCTTTTCAGTAATTTCTTGCAACAGAGAAATTATAGAAAAATATAATTTTAGATACCCCCTCTTAAGTGAATTAGGTATTACAAATATTATAGACTTTCACGTCATTAACTGGCACGAACATTACGATGCTCTTATAGGCAGTGACATATTTCAACAAATGCAAGGTTCTATTGATTATTCTACAAATAAACTACGCCTGATAAGTTAATTCCATTTCATATTGCTATGACCAAACCACCACCTAAAATAACCCATTCATCTGATAAATTAAAAATTCCTGTCAATCAGAATTTTGGAACTGGACTTCTACCTTCATTTGAATTACATAATTACACATTTCCAGATTGTTTAGTCCACATAGAAAATGGATATTGCGAGATACCTAATCCCTTTGACGAACCGATTGTCACAGAATTCAAAGCAAGGTATAATGTAATCCCTTCAGAATGTTTTAATATTCAAACAAATTTTACAAATATTAAGAATCCCCATGTAATTGAATCTCTTAGATTAAGCCACCTGAATTCTGAAGAAAAAGAGGCAGTCATCAAAATTTGTAAAGAATTTTCACCAATCATGTATACTGATAAATCTGACTTGTCTTTCACTAGCCATGTCAAGCATCATATCCGTACCAAAGATGACAAACCAATCTATGTAAAATCATTTCGACACCCTCCATCTATGTTACCAGAAATAAATAAACAAATTCAAAAACTTCTTGATAATAAAATTATAAGACCTTCTATCTCTCCTGTTTCCGCACCAGTCTGGATAGTTCCGAAAAAACTAGATGCCTCCGGAGAAAAAAAATTTAGAATGGTAATCGATTACAGAAAATTAAATGAAAATACAATTGAGGATAAATTTCCATTACCTAAAATAGAAGAAATTCTGGATAACCTGGGAAAATGTCAATATTTCACTGTCTTAGATTTAGCCCAAGGTTTTCATCAAATTGAAATGGACCCCAAATCTATTGAGAAAACAGCTTTCACTGTTAACAACGGTCATTATGAATATCTAAGAATGCCGTTTGGTCTCAAAAATGCCCCCGCCACATTCCAAAGGATGATGGATGAAATTTTAAGAAAATATCTTTTTAAATTCTGCTTTGTTTACATGGACGATGTTATTATTTTTTCTAAATCACTTCACGATCATATCCTTCATATTAGAACCATCTTTCAAAAATTAAAGGAAGTCAATCTAAAAGTCCAATTAGATAAAACCGAATTTTTGTGTAAAGAAGTTCCATTTTTGGGCCATGTAATAACCCCAGAAGGTATAAAACCAAATCCATCTAAAATAGAGTGCATTAAAAAATATCCTATTCCAAAAACTCATAAAGAAATAAAAGCATTCCTTGGTCTCGTTGGATATTATAGAAAATTCATTAAAAATTTTGCGAAAATTGTTCAACCCTTAACCAAATGCCTACGTAAAAACACTAAATTAAATCCCACAGATCCAGATTATGTTAACGCTTTCGAGAAATGTAAAGAACTAATGACAAACTCGCCAGTTCTAGCTTACCCGGATTTTTCAAAGCCATTTAACCTTACCACAGATGCTTCTAATGTAGCCATAGGATCCGTCTTATCTCAAAATGATCACCCTATAGCTTTTTATTCTCGAACTCTTAATTCAGCCGAACGAAATTACTCTACCATTGAAAAAGAATTTCATTCTATCGTAGAAGCAACTAAGCACTTTAGACCCTACCTATACGGACAAAAATTCCTAATCGAAACTGATCACAATCCTCTTGTATGGTACACATCTCTTAAAGAACCCAATTCAAGATTAACCAGATGGAAACTCAAACTTGAAGAATTTAATTTCAATATTAGGTATAAGAAAGGCAAAGAAAATAAAGTTGCCGATGCACTATCACGAATTCAAATTAACGCATTAGAAACTGAATCAAATATTGCTAATAATGACACAAATGACACAGCAAACATCGAAGACTTTGAAAATGATACCGTACATAGTGACAGTAGTGCATTAAATGTCAATCTGTCTATTTCGGAATTGCTTATTAATTACAGTAACCAACGTATAGTCATTAAAATTGGTCAAAATTATCACGTTTTCTCTAGCCACCCTTTCGAAAAGAACCATAAAGTAATAACAGTTAACAAAGATTCTTTAAATGCACACTTTATGAGAATCCTAACGGAACATTTAACTGACAATAAAACCTTTTGTTTATTTATCCGTGATGAAACTCTAAAAACTGAGTTTATTAAATTTTTACAAGAAAATGGCAATAGCAAAATACGCATAAAATTTTCAACAATATTATTCCCTGACATTGTTCTCAAAACGCAACAAAAAGAAATTATTTCACAGTATCATTCACAAAATCATAATGGTATAATCGAAACCTATAATCGTCTTAAAACAAAATATTATTGGCTCCAATTAAGAGAGTACATCCAAGATTACATAAATAAATGCGAATTATGTTTAATAAATAAATACGACCGAAATCCTTACAAATTAAATTTTCAAGGACCTTTAATAGCCCCTAAACCATTTGAAACGCTGTATATCGATCTTTATAAATTTAGTAATCAACTATTTATCACTATCATAGACTCATTTTCTAAATTTGCACAAGCTTATGCCATATCAGATAAAAATGCCATAACAATCTTAAATAAACTTCGTCATTTCTTTTCTGAACATGGTTACCCAAGAAAAGTAGTCTTTGACAATGGAAAAGAATTTAACAATAATATAATGAAAAAATTCTGTTCTCTTTTTAACATAGACACTCATTTTACTACCCCTTGTAATTCTACTTCAAATAGTATCGTAGAAAGGCTACACTCCACATTAACAGAAAAATTAAGGATTCAAAATCAAAATACCCCTAATGAATCCTTAGCTCAACTTATGATTACTGTAATCTTAAATTATAATTATACCATCCACTCCACAACTGGTTATCCACCATTTGCTCTCATAAACTCACCTTGTTCCTTTGAACCAGAAATTAGTGAAATGTCAGTTTACGAAGAATATAATCAAAAACGCAAAAATGAGATTTTACCTTTTTATGAACAAATTTATCAAAAAACATTACAAAATCAACAAAAAAGGACACAAAACCAAAATCCTGTATCACCCGATTCAATGCCATCCACTTCAAATAACCAGATAGTTTTTATACGCGACAAACAAATTAATACTAAGATACCACTTTACAAAAAGCAAACCATAAACGGACAAAAAGGACCAATATTAACAGTAGGAACCAAACAAAATATAAATACTAATACACATATAAGACATATAAAGAGATTAAGAAAGAATCTTTCTTTTCAGATTCCTACTTCTTCAGACTGTTCAAACTCTGGAAATAACACCAATTAACGCAACTACATACTTAGAAACGCTATCTAACCAAACCTACATACAAGACCACCTTCATTCTACCTATGTAAATTTTAACTTATCCCAAACTTTTAAAACATTGCAAATTTTAAATCAATCATTTAGTATTATAAATAGATCAAAAAACTTTTATGTAAAACAACAGATTTTTGCAACAAACGAATTAATATCAAATTGTTTTGCTACATATCATAAATTAATTCCTAATCGTGAAAAACGCGGCTTAGCAAATTTCTTGGGTACAGGAATAAAATTCGTAACAGGAAATCTTGACGAGCAAGATCTACAAGAAATAAATAAACACTTCGACATATTGATACGAAATCAAAATAAATTAACATCTCGATTAAATGATTATAGTTCATTAGCCGAACACATTTCAAACAAATACAATGATCTTATAAATAATATCAATTTTCATTCAGGCGAACTACAAAGAGTTCTTACCGAAAGATATAATGAAACTGATAAAACATGGAATATTTTGAGTATTAATTTACAAGTACAAAGAATTAAAAACTACCTAGAAATGTTAGAAAGAACAATATCATTTTCCCAGACCGAAACACTAAATTTAGAAATTTTGGATCCGACCGAAATTAAATTACTTTGGGAATACTTACGAACACACTATCCTAAATCCTTTTTATGGCCATTAGGACAGCCTTTAGAGTTAGTACAATTATGTAAAACCGCAATTCTTATCAAAGATAATGTATTAGTTTTAGTTATAAGAATTCCAATTTTTAGGGATTACACTTGTAAAATGTCAATTGTTTATCCGATTCCTTATGATAATTTATTAATGACAATACCTTCAAGTTATGTCTGTAATTCAGATTGGTTTAAAACGTGTAAGCCAGAAAAAATTAATGAAAATCTTTTTCAACCATTAGAATTAGAAACCTACAGTTTTCAGAAAAATGGGCATAATTATTTATTGTTTTTTATTCTCCTTTTGAGTATCGTTACTATAGTTTATATTTTTCAAAAATATTTTAGAAATAAGGTAATATCTAGAAATACTATTAAAAGATGGTTAGAAGAAGATAAACAATTAGATGAAGATATAGAATTACAAGAGAAATCGTGAGGACACGATTCTTTTTAAGGAAGGAGGAGTGATGTACTTCTATACATCCACCTTATTCTGTGTTAAAAAATAATAATAATTAGTATTTAAAAGAACATTAAGAAAATCAATAACAATTATGAAATTGTTATTGATAAGTAAATTGCTTTTAAACTTTGGAATGCAAACATCATTAGTTTATTATCTTAATAAGTTGTTTTTAACATTATAATTAAGAACCAAATATCATTATGTACATCATTAGTTTAATATCTTAATAAGTTGTTTTTAACATTATAATTAAGAACCAAATATCATTATGTACATCATTAGTTTAATATCTGAATAAGTTGTTTTTAACATTATATCATTATGTTATCATTTAATTGAAAGGTCAGCATATAAAAGCACATTTCATAATCAGATAATTCATTCAAGTTCTAGCTATAGCAGTAGTAGCATAGTAGTAGTAATAAGTTTTACTAAATAAAGAAAATTAGTTTTTAAAAAGCCGTCTGTGAATTATTGGAACTTAACTTATATATATATATATATATATATATATATATATATATATATATATATATATATATATATAAAAGGACAAAAAACAATAACAAGAGTAAAATAAAAAACGGCCGAGCGACCACAACCCAAAACGTTCGGTATAACAACCAATAGCTTCTAGGAACTCTGTTATAGAATAAAATGCATTATTGGTCAAAAAGGCTTTTAATTGGCATTTAAATTTTTTATTGGGCAGACTTTTTCATTCCTCTGGAAGCGAATTATATAGGCGCCGACCAGCCAAAATTGGTGAGTTTTTAAAATATTCATGATTGTGTCTTTGAATACAAAAGTTGTTCCGATTTCTGGTGACATCCATTAATTATTGCAAAATTTGTTTTATTTTTATAAATTGATAGCTCGCGCTAAATTTCGCGGTTCTTTTTAAAATTTAAAACCACACAATTGAATTAGAAACAGGGTACATTTTTCCGTGTCTGGGACATGCGCAACAAGAATCAGAGAGATCCCTTCACGACCGCCGAGAAAAATGGCGTGTTAATTACTTTCTTCAAATTATTACAATTTTCTATACTTGAAAGTGCTCGGTTTGTGGACTAAACTATAGAACTGGAATATTGAGCCCTCCAGCTACGTGGTGTCATCATTAGATCCCAATAGGGCCCCTGGGACGTGAAGAAATTGGATGCACATCGGTGAGTACTCTTGTTTTCGACTTACAGTTGTGTGTTTACATTAATTTTCCTATGGACTCTGAATTTTCGTGATTCCGTACCAATTTATATGTTTGTTCGTGATTTCGTTTAATAAAAATATATACAGTCCATTGCAGCTATCGTTTTTCTTACTGCGAGCAAACATGAATATATGTTAAAATATTAAGTAAATAGATTGATGCCACAGATTTAATTTAATGCTTTTTAAAGATTGCAACTGGAATTATAGGATGTAGTTGTATTTCTTCTTAATATAATTGTGCGGGTTTATTGTGGGCTCTGTAAAGAGTATTGCGGTCAAAGCATTCTCGGGCGTTTGTGCATTTTGGATGTAAGAAGTATAGTCGAGTGTTTCTAGAACTAGATTTCGGTAAGTATCAGTTTTTTTAAAAGTCAAAGCAAAGGTTTACAACAATTCCTTAACTTATCCTAGCTTTTTAAGATGTTACCACGATTTTCTTTACCTCGAATAGCTGACATACGCTAAAAACCTAAAAATCACTGCAGCATGTTTTTAAAGTTCTATTGGCAGCGCTGCTTTTATTCAGTTGCGCTGTTTGCATCACTGAAATAGAAGCAGTGGGTTTTTTGACAATTTTGACTTACTTTTGCTAGAGTTCTTCGGTTTAGACATTCAGTGTGCATCAGCTGATCGCTGATCGTTTTCGTATTTTCTAAAGTACAATTTTTCAACTGTAATTTTTACTGATTTTACCAAACGTATTATTTGCATTGTACAAGCCAGACAAAAGTTCAACAATTTCTCACTCAGTCTCAAGTAAGTAATATCCATTTTACTGGCAAAATGTAAACAAACAAAAACACTGACGTTTACACAGCTGTCCTTTGCATCATGTGCATTAACGGGTGGGATTTTGCAATTTTTTCAGGGCATGATTACTTCGCCACCGCACCGGTTTAAAATAGGGATATTTAACGCGGTGACATTTAAAATAGCAATATTCAAAAAAACGACATAACAAAACGGCGACATTCAAAAGGGCGACATTTAAAAACAGTGATATTCAAAAGAGGGACATCTAATAAAAATAGTGACATATCAAAACAGCGATATTCAAAAGAGCGACATTTAATATAATAAATAAATATTAAGCAACATTCAAAAAAAGCGTTACAACTTGCCACTCCCGGTATTTCAGTAACCCCTATCTGAAATATTTCTTTCAAAAAAACTTCCCTGGCTTCTTTTCCGGGATCTTAGACGGTGTCAAACCAAACCAAACCGAATCGAACCGAACCAAACCAAAACATTTTTTCGAGAAATTATTTTTTTAAAATTAAGTTTAAGCGAGAAGCTCCTTTTGGGAGGCCGCAATATGTGTTTTCCCAACCTTTGTCAATTGATCAAAAACGTATCCTAACCGGTCCAGAAACCCCCGGACCTTTTACCATAAAAAAAATGTTCAAAATTTAGCCAAGTTTAGAAAAACATTTCCAAACTAGTAAGAACCTTTCATTTTGAAATTTGTATTGGAGAACTTGGCTTTACTTTTACATAAAATGTTTTTGTTATGATTTCACTCCTATTTTAAGGGATTTGAATAATATTAGGGTTTTAAACTAGTAAAATATGCGAAATATTGTTCAAAACATTTGCAATGCCTTATATAAAATTTTGAGGCTTTTTAAATTTTTTCACATGGTTTTATTATAGTTCCTATCAGCCTTCCAAAGATCAGCTCTATAGCGTTTCTGGAAGTGTGCAATCATTGTGCAATATTCCTTTTATATAACTTTATATTTCCTAGGGAAAGAAAAGTAAATTAAAATTTTCGTGTTTTTAATTTTTTTCCTATAGTTTTATCACAGTTCCTATCAGTCTTGCAAAGCTCAGCTCTCTAGCGTTTCTGAAAGTGGGCAATGTTAATTTTACATATCTTTACATTTATAGGGGAGGGAAGTAAATGAAAATGTTGGGGTTTCTTAATTTTTTCCTATAGTTTTATCATAGTTCCTATCGGCCTTCCAAAGCTCAGCTTACTAGCGTTTCTGGAAGTGGCCAATGTTACCTTTACATAACTTTACATTTATAAGAGAGGAAAGTAAATTAAAATTTTGAGTTTTTAAATTTTTTTCTTATAGTTTTATCACAGCTCCTATTAGTCTTATAAAGCTGAGCTCTTTGGCGTTTCTGGAAGTGGGCAATGTTAATTTTATATAACTTTACATTTATAAGGGAGGGAAGTAAATTAAAGTTTTGCGGTTTTTGAATTTTTTTCTATAGCTTCATCATAGTTCCCTCCAGTCTGCCAAAGTTCAGCTCTCTAGCGTTTCTGGAAGTGGGCAATATTACTTTTACGTAACTTTACATGTATAGGGGAGGGAACTCAATTAGAATATTCGGGTTTTTTGTATTTTTTTACAGGGGTTTAGTCATACATACATTTAATTAAGTACAGTAGAATTTTGATGATTTATACATAAGTGAGTGAGTGGCAATTTTGATGTTTTTTGAAATTGCGTAACTACTTTACTACTTTATGGAAGTCCATGAAGGAGAGGTTGTCAACTTTAGGAAGATCTACAACTGCGCAAAGTTTGAGTTTCGTAGCTCATTCCGAAATAGAGTTTTAGATAAGTCAAATATGGGCTGAAATGTTTCAAGAAAAGATAGTACAGCGGTTGCGCGAACTTGACGAGGCACCGCCGTGCCCCCAGATACTTTCTGCCCCTATACATATTTTTACATACGTTTTTTTTACGAGCGGTCTTATAAGCCTAAAAGCCTTGCGGCTGTCTCTGGATTGTCGCTGCGTCGCGATTGAACGTGACGGTTTCTCTAAATGCCTTTGGTTAGAAAGAGAGGTAAATAAATCCATAAAACAACCGATGGGTTCATATACACAATACAAATTTTAGCATCTATTGGTGCAGCGCACATGCACAGATATATTCTATATGTACAGGTGCTTTTGTGTGACCAACCCGGCTTGTTTGCATTTTTAGCATTTTTATTAGTTGCGTAATAATTAAAAATATTATTTGTGGTGAATTCATAAAGACAACGAGCCTTGTTCGGTTGGTTTATGAAAGAAAACACAAAGAATTTCGAAATTCCCAAGCGTATTTTTATTTTATTTTTAAAATTTAGATTTTAAGTTTTTTTTCGCCAGTTGCATTGTTTTTTGAATATTTCACCGACATTGCGTTTTTTATAAAAACATCAAATTAAAAATCAAACAAACACCCATTTTAAATTACCAAGAGTCGCCACTGATTAGGTATATAGTTTGTACCTTTCGTTACTAACTTAATAAAAAATTCCGAGACCGATACATTAAGGTAGCCGTTTCAACACAAAATTCGTTAGGACACGGCCATTAAAAGGACCGATTTAGGAAGAAGTTGGACTCGCGGGGACACTTTATTGCGAAAACCACTTAAGGTGTAGACGCAGCAAGCAAGGTAGCAAATAAAAACATATTACATTTTGTTCTTCGTATTAGTTCGGCAAAAAAAGAACATTGTAATTGAGTTGTCAATAGAATATTTACCAGAGTGGACTCTGAAGTCGAAGCCAAATAGAATTTAGATTAGAATTAGAAGTGAAGTGCATAAGAGAAGAGTAAATTATTTTTTAATTTAAAGGATGTGTTACTATAATTGTTGTGCCAAACTGATGGTTGTAAAGGACATCAAAATAAGCAAGTTCTGGAAATATGCCGTTTGGACACTACAACAAATTATAAGTTAAAAGACACTGCACAGCACAGCTAATCCATATTCGCCTGTATTTTCATTTTTGTCGTCAATTGTCCACACCAAGTCAGTTACTCAAAGTACTACACTGACCACAAGGTCTCGTCGCTTGTATAGTAAAAACAGCAAGCTATTTAGTGAGGAGAACCTGTGAAGTAAACTTATTTATCTTACCCGATCACACTAGTGTGCCAAGCAATAAACACGCAAAGAGATCTGATATGACAAACCATTTATAGACCCAGAGTCTGGATTTGGAATCCGAAAAACCTCGATAAGTGTTTGTATCAAGAGATGGACCACTGGCACTCAACACCGAGGCAAAACCATACTAAGAGAATCTTGACGTCCCCCTCAACATAATTCACCAGTGACCTCCTTAAACTAAATAGGAAACAAATCAGATCAATAACCGCTTAGTGTAAACTGAAGAAAAACCTGAATAGAACGGGAAGGAATCTATGGAGAATCAGCAGCAGCGTAAATCATATCTACAGTGCCCAGCACTCAACTTCTGCAGAAGTAGAAAGCTCCTGGGTAGCTATTCTGGGTCTTGAACGATGTGACCATCTACATCACACGCTTTGACCAATAGCAAACTCTGAGCGGTCGCGTGTTGTGCGAAATGAGTTGTCTTGATCAATGGCAGTGAATTTTACGCGTTTGAAGTGAAATCTGATCTCCTGCCCCGTACCGACTGAACGTTTCTCGGTCGGATCGTAGGAGAAGCTTGAGCAATGGAGGTCTTTTCGCAAGGCAAGCAGCTGGAGTGTCAGGGTCTCCAATAGATAGAACAAACAAGTCATCGAGACGAGCATTTTGAAAGCAGTTGACATCTTGTTTGTATAAATTTCTAATTTCCTTTAGTGTTAAAACGGCCCATTTCCATAGGTATTTATAGAAAATTGCCCTCTATAAGCCTTATCGGTGTAGCAAAACACCCTGTAAGAATTTTCTTACATATTTTTGAGTTTTAAAAGTTTTTAAGCAATATTAAAGGTATATTCATCAAAAACCACCCACCAAATTTTCACCTATATATCCAGAGGGTAGAAAGTTTTCCCCTTTTGTGGAGACTTAATGACTGTGATAACTTTTTCTCCGACGAGCCTAAGACCTCGAATTAAAACTTAAAAAATATTGTAAAGATCTGCTACCTACCCCTGCAAGCCACAGAATTATACAATGTTAAAATGTTTCTCTTGTATTTTACCGTGCGCGGTCCAAAAGTGTTGGCAGTTAACTGATCAGAATACTGCAGGCCAGTCTAGCTATTATTCAAATGAGATAAAACCGAGAAGACTTTCTCGAATAAACGCATCTGATTGGTCTACGCCTGCAATTTCTTTTATAAAAGGCTTGTTTTTATTTCTCCTATCAAGAACCAGTAGAACAAATTTCTTCGAAAATTATTCATCTATGTCAGAACTAAGAGAAAACGCCAACCAATCAGATACGTGTATTCGAGGGGAATTTCTCATTTTGTCCTATTTTAAAGAATATACATATATATGTCAGCCTAGTTATTTTACAGTAGGTATATACCGTTAGGGTAAAAGCTATACTGACCATGAGGATTCTGCTTAAAAAGAGAAAAACTCATTTAGCAGGCGTTTAGATAAGAATAGACCAAAAGATTCAACTTCCCCTCTTCATCTCTCTCGAGTCGTGCTCCGTTTTCCATAAGCCGTGTCGAATAAATTTTATTACATTGTTTTTGGTATGGATAAAGATATTAAATTACCTACTTTAGGTGTGGTCCATGACTCAGTTACTAGGAGATTTTTAAAGAGAAATGTACCCATTTGTTGTTTATTATTGTCTCTAAACATCGTGTTAAATTAGGCTGCAAATACTCTACGATAAAATTGATTTTTTACACTGCTGTTGTCACAGCATAGCCGATTCAACAGCTTAAAAAGTAAGAATATGTGAGTTTAAAAATCTAATTAATCAAACTAAATGCTCAATCTTGCCACCTTGTTGTGGTAAATAACCCAAACGGTTTTAAAATCCTTACCGTACATTGCTTAGCATCTCAGGTGTGATCGAATTAAGGCCAAATAAAAAAATAACATACAGTCAGCTTAGGTGATCTAGGAGGCTATCTGGTAATAATGCGATTGCTTACTTCTCGTCGGGGAAAAGTTTCGTTTAAAAATTTCCTGGCGGGTAAAACATCATGTGCAGGAGGGGTGTCCGTCACCTATTCTGCTGAAAATAAACATCCTGAAATTGTTGAATTACTGGAGTCACTTAATTTCGCAACAAGAGTAAATAAGCGGCCTCATTCAAGTTACCATTATTAAAAAATGGCCCGATCATATTATCTCCAAGAACCCCCGAACAAATATTTAATTTTTGAGGGTATTGTGTTCGCACATTTACCGTCAAATGTTTATTTTCTTTTGCCCAGTAGCGAGTAATTAATGGATGGTGTGCACTGTGTAGGGAGAAAATACTTTCGTCAGCTAATAAAATATTACTGACCAAATTTTCATCCTGATTTGCACGATCCATCATTTTTTCACAAAATTCCATCCCTCAAATATTGTCCTCAAAAAACAGTTCCTGAGATTTTTTTAACTGGTAGGCTTTGTATCCATGTCTTTTTAAAATGTTTTAAATGGTTTCGGGAGGAATATCATCAGGTATCTGTTTAGCAATAGCTAAACTTGAACAAGGAGGGAATACTTTAGCCGCAGCACAAACATCAGTTTCTCGCTGTTGCCTTTGTTCCGACATTGGTTTTGGACCCTCATCCACCTCTTCATTGTCGCTACATTTTCTGCATAGCTTAACGCACCCAAATTTATCAAAATGGTTAATTATGTACAAAATAGTAGTTTTGCAAGGAATATCACGGTCCTCATACTTAGCAATAAACAAATGTATTACATCCCGAACGAAGTTTTCTGCAAAATACCATTTTAAAATTTAAACCTTTTCTTCTATAGTAAACTTTAACGCCGGCATAATGCCCGAGAACAAAACAACAACAAAGAGAAAGAATATAGCAAGGATTATAAAAACGCAATTCTTACCCCGTTCTCGAACGGTTAACTGATGGGAAAAAACCGGTTTTTCGGTTTTAACCACCGGTTATTGACATGCCTAATCACTAAGTAGTTCTTGAGATATCTTGATGTTTGTTAGTATATGTTTCAGCCAAAATGGATGTTTTTTTGATTTTTAAAATTTAATTAAAAAAAAAATTATCATCGAAAAATTTTTAATTTAGTATTTTTATCCTCTTTTTGGGTAGAATAATTGCACCAAACATTATCAGTCGGTAAGATGGTCTGCTAAACCTCTGGTTGATTTGATATGTTAATTACCGATTTCAGTATCAAACAAAAAAAAAACTAAACAGCTCATAAGAGTTACCGCTAAATCTCTCTGTTATGGGTATTAGAGGTCATTAGCTACTGCGTCGACTCAAAATACCAAACCAAAATAAAGAATCAAAAACACACTATTAGTTTATATTAAAAACTGATTGATATATTTTCGAGATTTTTCTTGAAAATGTATTTCTTTTTTAAATTCTGTGTAAGAATTAAGATCTCTTTTAAAACATAAACTAAGAGCCCAACTAAGTGCCTCGCGAAGGAATTTTAAATATTTAGCATTTAATTAGAAAAAGATAGAGGGTCAAAAAAGGGTAATTCTTAATAGTTTAAAAGGGTTTCTTAAACAAGTTACCTACCCTTTTTAAAAATTCTCAAAGTAAAACTTTTAAGAATAAAGGAAAAACCCGTAGCAGCATTATTTATTAAAGCGATCTTAAGTCTGTTTCTAGGTCTTTTGGCATGTTTATACAGAATTAAAATAAATAAAACAAAAATAGTGAAATTTGCAGTTTATATAACAGCAATAAAATTATAAAAGTTATTTGTTGTTGTATTAGTTAACTTTGTCCACTTTTATTGACATTTTCTGCTTTTACTTTATAATAGCTCTCTGTATTGTTTTTCTAGTTTGGGTTTTAAAAGGTTCTTTTTGGAATTTATATGGATTTTTTTCCATTCTGGGTACACTCACATCCGTTTTTGAATAATATAAAAATTTAGGGAAAGTAAAACTTTTAAGAATAAAGCAAAAAAACCGTAACAGCATAATTTGTTAAAGGGATCAAAGTCTGTGTGTAGGTATTTCGAATATATGGATTTTTTTTCTGTATAAATGTGAAAATAGTTTTCATTTTCGTATGTTGAACTTTTTTATTGTTCTATTTAATTTTGTCTAATTTTAATTTAAAGTTATATAGATTCAGCAAACTAATACAAATTCTAAATTTTACTTTTGCGGTTTAATTTTCCATGAATGCAAAAGTTTTTTGTATTGTTCGCATACGTAAAACGGAAAAGTCAGACCAATAACTACAGAGGAAGAAAAAAAAAAGTGTTATCTTAGATTAATAACAATTATCACAGTATTTCAAAGGCCAATATAAGTTACCTAATCTCAACATTCAAATAATATTCTGTACAGGGTGATATTTTTTAATTTAAAAAGCCCTGTACCTCGGTTATTATTAGAAGTAACAAGTTTAAAAAAAACTGGTAAATTTGGTAGCTTATGGCCACTTTAAGCACTGCAACAATTTTTTTGCCATCATACTAGTTCAGGAGTGCGTCAATAGCGTTTTTTAAATTGAATACCCAATATCTTTTGACAATTTTTAAATCGTCTTTTTGTTATATGTCTATGCTGCGATTTTAATGAGAAATAACGCATTATTTCTCCATTAATAGACACTTATTGGAATAAAACCTGACCTTATTAAAAAATCGACCCTATGTGACAGATTTCCATATAAAAAGCAGCTGCTCTTTTTCAAAATTCGGCCTTTGTGTATTTAAAAACCGGATTTATTAGTGTCGGTATTTATTAAATAAAAGTTAGCGTCTTTATTATTAAATTTGGCTTTGGTATGTCAATTTTGAGAGGTCAGCTGTTAGTTTTCTGTGTAAATATGTCAAAATAAAGTCGACTCTAAGATAAAGTCAGGTTTTATTCCAATAAGTCCCTAATATTCTATACACCTTACATGTATTTGGTGTGGCCATTCTGTACACACAAGTTTTACCATTGGGGTATTAGAGACTTATTGGAATAAAACCTGACTTTATTTTAGAGTCGGCTTTATTCTGATAGATTTACAAATAAAACTGACAGCTGACCTCTCAAAATTGACATACCAAAGTCAAATTTAAAAATAAAGTCGCTAACTTTCATTTAATAAAAACAGACACTAATAAATCCGGTTCTTAAATGCACAAAGGCCGAATTTTGAAAGAAAGTTCCAATAAGTCCCTATTGACAAAGTTAAATGCGTTATATCTCAGAAAATGTTTATCGCACAAGAGACATTTTATATATTTTTGAAATCAGAATGAAAAAACGAATTCAAAAATGTAAAAATATATAAGGTCTAATTTAAAGAAACTGACCTTATTGACGCACCCTGCAACTGGTAAGATTGGAAAAATAACTATTGCAGCGTTCGGCCATAATTTATTAAACCGACCAGTTTCTGTTTGAACCGTCTACTCCAAATAATAACTGCTTTACAAGGATTTTGCAATTTTTAAATATCACCCAGTACATAAACCGATCAAAAAAGGCATAAACTAAATAAGTTAGCCTTGATAATTTGTGAAAACAGCTTTCCATATTGCATAACATAAGATACCTTTTTAAGCACACTACAAGTGTAGTGAAATTATATATCAGCCTTGAAACCAGTTTTTTGTTATAATAGAAATTATTGAGAAAAATATGAACTATCCTATTCCGAAAACCATATTGATGCGATGCTCCGTTAAAAAGTTAGCATTTTTAATAAATTTTAATTTTGACCAAAATCTAATTAGCTCGTTCCCGTGTCGAACAATATTTTTCATGAAAATCGGTTCAGCGGTTTAGGAGCTATCGTGACATGCACACACACACGAGGTAAAAGTCAATTTTTGCAGTGTACTGCAACCCGATATAAGTCATCTCAAATTTGAAATTAAATTATTTACATAAGCCAATGAAAATTGCGAAAACAGCTTTCCATATTGCATAAATACAACGCAAAATTTCAAAAAAATCCAGAAGAAGCATTACCAACCCCTGTAAGGGAAAATTTGACGCGTGAACAATTCGCTCCAAGAATTTTTGTTTAATTTTTATTTTAATTTAAGTTAACTTATTTTTTCTTAAATCATAGCTCCCCTGTCCTCTTGTTGGGAGATCAAAATCTGAGTTAAACCTAACCGTGGACAATTGATCGCAAACATATCCTAACCAGTGTCTGGACCACCAACATTCTGCAAAAAAAATGTCCCTAAAAAAAGGTTTTTTGAAGAAAAAAAAATGCGTTTTCAATAAGTAGTTTTACAAAAAACTAATTTATAAAAAAAGTATTTTTTTTTATTACTTCCGAAACTAATATTTTTAATTTTTTTTTAAATATAACTTTTTTAAAAAGCAGTTTTCTAAAAACTTATTTATAAAAAAAACTAAAATATTTAAAAAAAACTTGAAAAATATGTTTACTACACAAACTAAATAAAATTGCAATCTTAAACTTCCTCGGCAGGTAATTGTCTTCGAATCGGCCGCGGCGAATTGTCCTATCCCCATCAAAGGAAAGACAATAATGATTGATTGTTGCTATACGATGACTACAAAAAAGTTTAAAGCCTGTGCAAGATAAAAGTCAATTTTCGCAGTGTAGTAGCCCCATATAATCTCAATTCTGAAATAATATTTTATACATAAATCAATCAAACATAAATGCAAACTAAGCATGAACTAAATAAATCAACCTTGACAATCTGTGAAAACAGCTTTCCATGTTGCATAATACAAAGCAACATTTCAGAAGAATTCAGAAGTACTTAGCTACCAAAGGAAACGCAATATTTTATTCAAAACCCATACAATCTTTATTGAGGCGTCAGTCAGGCTTTCCAGGGCTAAGACCGATAGTCCGGTTACTCGGGATAACAGAGAAGAATTATTAATTTATATGGCTCTGATTAGCTCTGTTTAAGCTAAAATTAAAATAGGTACTTAGTTTAGTATTGAAAACTAGTTTGTGCAACAACGAGAATTTTATCTAGATTGTAATTACAGTGCAAGCTCGGTAATGTGAACACGCGCTTATGCGAACAACGCGGTTTTGTAAACAAAATATTTTTTGTATTGGATACTCTATAACGTGAACAAATCGGCCGCTCGATAATGTGAACACCCAAAACAATTTATTCAAAGCAGATTTTTTCGGGGAATTACCTCATTCCCGAAAAATATACCCCAAATATTTGATTGTTTCTCTATTTTTAAGCTTGTTTCAGCGTGTCTGAGCTGATACGCAACGCAAATAATCGTTTAATTCGATATTCTTCTATGTGTGGTGTAGTAAATGTTTAGTCGTATTGATTGAAAACTTCAGGGAGTAAGATTCTTTTTTTCTGGAGTCTGGAATTGGATTAATCTAAAATATGGGAAAAACAGCAAAACCCAAAATCCTTACCCTACAGGACAAAGCAAATCTTATTCAGGAGCATCGCGAAGGTGTATCAGTTACTATACTGGCCAGAAAATACGGTGTGGCAAAATCAACAGTTTGTTCCATAAAAAAGAAAAGTGATAGGATTCTTGAAAGGGTAACTAATACATTATGACCAAGAAAAAAATGTACATTGAAATCATGTAAGTACCCGAAGATGGAACGTCAATTATACAAATGGTTTCTCACTCAACGTGAAAAAAATGTAGTATTAAGCAGTGACATCTTAAAACAAAAGGCAATTCAAATTTTCGGAAACATATATCCACCGGCAATGAAGTTTAGTGCAAGTGATGGAGGGCTGCAATGTTTTAAAGCCCGCCATGGAATAAAGTTAGTAAAAATATCGCGCTAATATGGGCTCAAGAAAATTCAAGTGATATTGAAGATATTCTATATTCTAAAACAATTAAAAATGTCTTTTTTAAGTAGGTACATACGTATTTTCTTCTTAAGTTGGTATTTTCTAAGGACATACATTATAATGAAATTACCTAATGGAAGATTAAACTTCTAAGCATATCAATATGGTCTAATTTAGTAAAATGAATAGAGGTTGGTTTTTTGTGTTCACGTTACCGAGCTTGTACTGTAATTTATTTCTCTTGCTTAGAAACAGCTTGTCTTCTATGCGCGGTAATATGTATGGTATGGTTGAGTCTCAGTTGATCAGGCTATTATAACTACAGTCGAACCTCTATAACTCGAACCTGAAGGGACAACCAAAAAAGTTCGAGATATGGAGAGTTCGAGTTATAGAAACTCGAGTTACATAGGTTAAAATAAATGTAAAAAGTGCAGGGACCGCTTAAAAGGTTCGAGTTATAGAGGGGTTCGAGTTAGAGAGGTTTAACTGTATTTAAGAGTCTTAGCCTAGATCTACAGGCATCTGTTGTATACCACATGATCAACATAAAACAATGAAGCTGATTTTATAACTTCAAATATCATGTGGTCAGCCTTATACGCAGGCCATGCTATTCAAGTTTTAACACGTAACAACGACACTATTGAACACACTCTCGTAGTCCCCAGTGCAACACTTGGACATCGTTGTGTTTATATCCAAAATAAGGACTTTAAAGAAATTAAAATCCTTATTAAACTTAATGATTAAAAAAAAGGTGAAACGTCTTGAACAATTTTCTCTATTAACTATTTTTGATTGGTTTGCACAAAGATAGAAGCTTTAGGAATCTGATGACCGAAAATCTATGATTAAACTAAGAAGAGTGTAAGGATTGAATAGGCAGATTTAGGTAGAGAATATTGTAAAATATCAACTACGTCTAGCTTCAAACAGTGAGAGACAATAAAACAATCTAAGAAAAGCAACCTCGTCGCTAATTTAACACCGAATAACGCATTAAAGAGGAAATCCAACACTTTTCCAAGAGGTTCCAGTTAGAAGATTTTGATAATAGGGACATTTTGGGTCGCGTATTTTACACTTTGTTACCATTATTGTTATTACGAAGTCTGCGCCTTAGCAGCTTCTCGCTCCTTTTATATTACATACGGTAACGGCGCCCGGTACTTGTGGTGGCCGTCCTTTAATGTTACCGTTATTTTTTAAGGTTCGTTTTGTATCGTTTTTTTTTAATGCAGTCGAATTTTTTACTAAAATTCGGTAGTTTGGTTTGTAAAAAGCCATAAATCTAATAAAAATAAATGAACAAATATAAATAAACAAAAAGTGGAAGAAGTGTGAAACTACTAAATTAACGTTTGTGTTACGCTTATCATTAGTGCCCAAAAGTTATCTTTTTTGCCCTGAGTGTTACCGTTATTCTTAGTAACAATAACGGTAATGGCTGTCAAATTTTCTGTTATTTTAACTGACCCAAAATGCCCCTAATTAGTTGGTGTATAAGTTATTTAACCTTTAAAGAGAAAATATCATACTGTGAGACTGCCTAAAAATTATCAGCATGCGATATTTTTCTAACTGTATGTGGGTGATGTATAGCACACCTCTACAATTCAGTAGGCTCCAGGATCCTTATAGAGCGTGCAGAAGCTTGAACTCTTTGGATCAAATCCGGCCCTGTTGGATCTCATTCCGGCTTGCCGGAGTCTTATTCAATTTGCCACGCTCGGTTTTGTGAAATATGTCAGATGCACCGCGAAATCTAACCGATAGTGAGGCCAATTTTCATTGGAGACGGTTTTCCGATGAAAATCTGTAAGTTATTCATTTCATATTTTTACCGGCTTCTCGATAGCGAGTTTACCTATTCGAAAGGATTTGTGAACATAAAGGAAAACCTGTTGAAATATTTTAATTGGCATACTATGGTTAGAGTTTTTGTCAGTTCATATTGATTGATTCATGACTCATTTTAACAGCAGGTGGTAGACGCTTTTACTCACTGGGCGTCGACCGGTGAAATACCACCATGCCAGAACTGAGTAGCGCTAAGTGGTATCACCACGTTCCGCTACTGCGCTGGCAGTCCGGTTCCAACAATGAGTAACAGATAGCATGGAGGCGCCCTCCAGGATCAAAATATTCCGGAGGTAAAATACCCGACCACTCGGATCTCCGGGCATCGGGTGATCCTGAGGGTCCTTCATGCAAAGATATTAAAAGAAGACCAAAAACTCAACTCAGAATTGATTTTAGCAATATAAGAGGATTAAGTACCAACATGAATTCAGTTCACCAACATCTTGAAGAACAAAGACCTGACATCCTTGTTCTCACTGAAACTAAAATCGTTTCTACACCACCGATTTCGACATAATTTTGGGATCTGTGTGTACATTAAAAATGACCTTTCATGTCATCGAGAGGAGAAGCTAGAACCAGCGAACTTCGATATCATATGGCTAAAATTCACCTCAAAGTCATCGACCAAGTTCATCTGCTGCCTCTACCGACCGCCAAGTAACACCTAGTACAAAAACTTTTTCGCGACATTATGCGAAAACTGTGATAGTATACAGTCTAACTATCCACATGCGTAAATTGTTTTTTTAGGCGATTTTAACGTCCACAATATACCCTGGCTAAAACACCACAATAAAACAGATAATGAAGGCAGGGAAGCAGAAGCTTTTGCCATAAGTTGTGGTCTAACGCAGCTTGTCGATGAACCTACCCGTATCTTAGAAAGGGGTGAATTTGCAGCGCTTTTAGACTTGTTCCTAACTACAAATCCTGCATCGTACACAATTCAAGTAGATCCCCCACTTGGTTCATCCGATCATAAACTTATAATAACAAAGTGCGAAATGCTCATACCACCAAGCGAACAATCACTTCCTCGTAAAATGTGGCACTATAAATCGGCAAAATGAAATGACCTTAAACAGTTTTACCTGGATTTTCCATGGCAAGAGGTTTACTTTAAAACAGCTGATCCCAATGGATGGATATATCCCACATACAATAAAACGCAGAGCAAATGCAAAACCTTGGTTCAACGGCCAGTGTCAAACGGCTGTACAGAAAAAAACACAGAGAATATAACCTTTGGAAACGACAACAAACCGCTCAAAACCACACAGAATTTATAGAAGCCAGAAATAGTTGCACAATTACTATTGACGCCGCCAAAGAAACATACAATCAAAGAATAAAAAACAGGTGGCTGAATTGTCCAAGTAGTAGTAGTCTCCACCGTTCATTGGAAGGGTTTTCCACAGTATGCCAGAGGTACCCTTTTGTCACAGAAAAATACGAAAATCCCTTAAAAAGTTGGATACAAACAAAGCAATGGGTCCAGATGGCATTCCCGCGATAGTACTCAAAAATTGTGCTAACGAACTCACCCCAACTTTCGCTTAATTATTCAATCTATCTTACAGGCAAGGAGTATATCCATCATCATGGAAGTCTGCCGCAGTACAACCTATTCCAAAGAAAGGAAAAAAGACAGATCCGTTAAACTCTAGACCAATTGCTCTACTTCCGGTGATATCAAAAGTAATGGAAAGAGTTGTGAACAATTGTTAGCCCGCGGATAGAAAACGCTAAATGCAATGAACTGTATAAATTAATTAATGATATCGCGAGCAAACATAAATGTATTGATGAAATTACGAAATAATCAGACGTCCATAGGTAAAATTGTTGGAACCACACAACGGTAATCAGATAAGTGCACTCACCAAATTCTCCTCGTTCCAAGGGGCCCCCGAATGGATCTATTGATGTCACCACGTAGCTGAAGGGTTGAAGTTTCTAGTTCTATGCTTCAGTACACAAAAATCGAGCACTTTCAGGTGTAGATATTTGAAAAATAGTTGGAGAACGAAATTAACACGCCTTTTTCTCTAGGCGATTGACAAGGATCTCACTGGTTGTTGGTGCGCATGTCCAAATACGCGGAATGCGCTTTGTCCTTCATACAGTTGTGTGTTTTTAAAAAGATATATAAACAACCGCGAAATTTAGCGGGAGCTAACATAACTGCCCTCCAAAACACACAAATTTAGAATCTCAACCGGACAGATATAGATATAAGAAAAAGAATCGACCGATAAATATAAATGAATGAAAACAGATAAGTATCATAAGTTTATTTAGATATAACGAAATCCCGAAAAAAGGCAAAACAAACAAAAAATTCAAAAAAAATTAAAAATAAAAAAACCTATTGTAATACCCGGTAAAAGGTAGAAAATTAAAATTACTTTTAATTTGGCAAGAGGCACAGTTTACAACTGGCCGCTTATAAACACCGGTAACCGTTTTTACCGTCGCAACACGCACCTGACCGTCCCCGCCGGGATGCATAATCGATGACCCGACCGACCGGCCATTTCAAAGGCGATTGAATGTGATCACTTGTTATGATAACCAAATCATTTAATTTGATATTTGGGGACAAATCAGTCCACTTGTGTCGCTGTTGTAGCGTATGCAAATACTCTATAGAATACCGTTTCCAAAAATCATTATGTAGTTTTTGGATTAGTTGCCATCTCGAGAGCCGATTTAGGGGAACCTCGGACAAATCTGACTCCGGAATTTCTGAATTAAGGGGTTCAAGTGTCAAAAAATGCCCAGGGGTAAGAGGTTGAAGATCGTGTGGGTCTGAAGAGGCAGGAGATAAAGGGCGACTATTCAGTACGGCTTCTATGCGACAGGTAAGGGTGGACATCTCCATGATAGACAACTTCTGGTCGCCGACGACTCGTACAAAGTGAGTTTTAAAACTTTTAACGCCAGCTTCTGCCAGGCCATTGAAATGTGGACTGAGAGGAGGTCCCAGATGCCAACGAATAGAAAGTCTGGTGGCAGCACTTCTTGCGTAATCCAGTAATTGGTTACGAAACCCTATAAAATTACTGCCTTGATCTGACCAGCATTGCGTCACGCTTCCGCGTCTGGAAATGAATCGATGGAATGCACCTACGAACCCTTCGGTGGACAGTTCCATGGTTAATTCCAAATGCACGCAATGTGTGGCCGTACAGACAAACACACAGACATACGATTTGAAAGCTTTACAACCACGGTAACGATGAGGAATCACAAAGAAAAGTCCACAAAAGTCGATAGCTACACTCGAAAAAGGTTTTAGTTGATTGATTCGATGAGCGGGAAGTGAACTCATTATGGGCGGTCTATAGGGTTTAGGGTTGATTCTAAAACATTGCAAGCACTTGGATATGGTTCTTTGAATTGCCCGTCTGGCAGATAATATCCAAAATTGCTGTAAAAGCAGATTATGTAATGTTTTAAACCCAGGATGAAGATATTGTCGATGAGCGGACTCGATAAGAAGTGTAGTTAAACGATGGTCACTCGAAAGTAAGACGGGGTGTTTTGCAGAATAAGACAAAAGGTCAGATTTTTGTAATCTGCCACCGACTCTAATGATATTATTCTCATCAAGAAAAGGTGAAAGTTTTCGCAAAGGTTTCGGTATTGGTTTATCCTTAGATAACGCGGAAAAAAGCTCAGAAAAACAAGAACCTTGAACGCGTTTGATAAGAAGGTGTAACGCACTTTGCATCTCACCGGTGGTAGGAAAAACAATATTCTCAAAAATAACTTTTTGGTCCGGCGGCTTAGTGGGTTTTTGATAGGAATGGTTTTGAAAAAGGTTAACTATTCGAAGGACATAACAAATGATACGTTGAATTTTGGATATAGATGAATATTTGATAAGAAGCTGATCTAAGAAGTTGACATCAATTATCGCATTGCAACAGACTTTTGGCTTTTCCTCCAGATTAATATCTCCGAAATCAATCGGCATTGTTGATTTATGAAAATCGGGCCATTCGTTTTCGGGAGACCACAAAAACGACGGTGCGTTCCACCACATGTCATGTGACATGAGCTGTGAAGGGGTGGCCCCTCGTGACGCAATATCGGCTGCATTCAAAGCAGAAGGAATGTAGCGCCACGAGTTTGAGGGAATGATTTCTTGGATTCTACTGACGCGATTTCCAACAAAGGTTTGCCAGCGATTAGGAGGGGATGAAAGCCAGTGCAATACGACTTGCGAATCGCAGAAAGTAACGATATTTGTAAAAGTTATTTTTCCTTCATAGCTAGATAAAACGAAGTCAATTAATTCGCTTAAAAGAAATGCGCCTAGGAGTTCTAGCCTAGCCAAAGTTTGTGACTTTATAGGCGCGACCCTAGATTTTGCAGATATGAGAGAAACAGATATATTGTTTTCCTCTTCTACACGAAAATATACGACGCCTGCGTAGCCTCGAATTGAAGCGTCACAGAAGCCGATGATTTGACAGGTATTGGTTTTTGACAGTTTGATTTGTCGGGGTAATTGAAAATTGGAAAGAAGCGGGAATTCAGAACGAAGTTTGTTCCAAGAGTCGATGATAGAAGAATCTGGTTCTTCGTCCCAGCCTATTTTCGATATCCACAACTGTTGCAAAATAAATTTTGCTTGTAGCAACAAGGGACAAAGAAAACCTAAGGGATCGAAGATTGTCCCTATGATAGATAAAATAGAACGTTTGGTTGGGGGTTTGTCCTTCATTCGGCATTGATAAGAAAAAATGTCGTTTTTTGGATGCCATTGAAGTCCTAAAACTTTGATAAAGTGGGGTTCCTCCTTGTCGAAAGAGAGAGGCATTTGACGATCGGACTCTGGCAATGTTGCCAATAACTCAGGACAATTGCTTGCCCATTTTTTAAGTTCAAATCCTCCCGACTTCAACAAATCATTGAGTTCTGTTTGAAGGGAGAGAGCTTCAGAAAGCGAAGGGCTAGTTCCCAAGATATCGTCGATATAGATTGACGTTTTTCCATCCAAGGTACGCATGGCTAGAAAAGGTGAGCATGTCATGCCAAAAGTGACAGTAGAAAGTTCCCACACTGAAAGTGGGTCCTGTGGAGAAAACCTCCACAATATCCTTTGATAAGGACGGTGATAAGGATTGATAAGGACTTGACGGAACATCTGTTTGATGTCAGCAATGTAGGCAATAGGATTAAGACGAAATGCAAGGAGTAAAGAAGCAATATCTTTTTGAAGTTTCGGTCCAGATAACAATGTGTCATTGAGACTAATATTTTTTGGGGTGACTGCTGAACAGTCCCAGACTACCCTTAATTTTGTACTTAAGCTTTCCGGCTTTAGTACGCAATGATGTGCTAAAAAACACGATACGTCGACCTTTGGTTGACTAGATAAAACTAAACTCATATGATTAGAATCGATATAGTCTTGCATGAAACTTGAATAGGCAGTGTACAGATCAGGATTTTTGATTAATCTATTTTCTAGAAGTAAAAATCTACGATAAGCTTGCGGATAAGTATTTCCTAGGTCAGGGTTTATTTTATCTTTAAACGGAAGATCTACCATGAATCTACCGCTCGGTTGCCGTACTACACTAGCAGTAAAAATTGATTCTGCCTGTTTTTCTTCCTTTGATAAGATTTGTTTTTTAGGCAAATGTTCGATTTCCCAAAACCTAGGGAGAATGACCTCTAAAGGAGGTGAATGACTCGTTAAAAAACAACTGGTTCGTTCCGTAAGACTACCTACTTCGTCAACCTTTCCCATGACGACCCAGCCAAAGATAGTTTCAAGGGCTGAAGGCTGCCCTACCTGTCCAAGAACCCTGCCCTCCTTGAATATCTGTGCGAATAGCTCGCAACCAATAACCAGGTCCACAGGTCTAGATTTGAAATAAGATGGGTCGGCAAGTTTAAGGTTTTGCAAGTGTTTCCACTGATTATCGTTCAAAGAGAATGTAGGCATATTGGAACATAGTTGTGGAACAACAATTGCTTCGAAATTAAGTAAAGGAGTGACTTGTCCTTGTGGCTTAATGTGACATTGAACAAGCCCTTTGGAAGTAAAAGAAGACATCTGATTTAATCCGAATATTTCAGTGGTGTAACTTCGCCTAGGAAGATTAAGACGCTGAATACACTTTTCACTGATGAATCCTGTCTGTGATCCAGAATCAAGCAGTGCCCTTACAGGTTGAAAATTTCCGCAACCGTCCATAACATCTATTATGGCGGTGCATAAAAGAAAGGTACCTGAAGGTCCTGAGGCATTTAATGACACATGAATGACAGGACTAGTATCTTGGCTTCCAGACTCTTGATTAGTTTCTAAGATATGAGTTAAAGTGTGGTGCCTTTTACTATTGCAAGTCCTGCATGAATATTTTGATTTGCAAGTATCTACATTATGCAAGGGATGAAAACACGCTAGACATAATTTTTTCTGTTTGACGAAAGATAGGCGATCGATAGGTGAGAGATCAAGAAATGTTTGACATTTCGAAAGCACGTGACCTTGATTACACCGGAAACATTTTATTCCCGTACTCGAATTAGTTGAGGTGCCAGCCAGTCCTATAAAAGGCGAATTGGATGATTTATAGGTAGGCTTTTGCCCAAACCGATTTCGCATAGAATTTGAATTTTGATAGGTAGGCTTTTGCCCAGACTGATTTTGCATAAAATTTGATTTTTGATAGATAGGCACCTTTTTGGGTGCTGTTGATTGAGGAAGTGATTCCAAAACTTTACATCTTTTTTCTAGAAATTGAAAAAGTGACTGAAAAGTGGGAATTTCGGTATTAGTATTGGCGTGACTCATTTCGAAATTTGAACGCGTTGGAATATCCAATTTTTCTAATAAAATGAAAAAAATAATAAAGTCCCAACTGTCAACGTCAAAGCTAAGTGATTTTAAAATTTCTAGGGATTCAGAAAAGGTGTCAATTAAATTACGCAATTCTTTAGCTGACTCGTTTTTTAAGGTGGAGTTCATAATTGAGCTTAAAGCATCATTTGCGAGATCTCGCTTGTTTTGATATCTATTGACTAATTTGTCATAAGCAATTTTATAATTTTGATCAGATAAGCTAATCCCTGATATCAATTTTAAAGGCTCATCCTCGAGATATGAAAATAAATATTGAAGTTTTCGAACGTTACTTAGACTTTGATTTTGATCTATAATGTTATTAAAAAGATCGAAAAAGCTTGGCCATAATTTTTTATCACCTCGAAATATGGGAATACCTAACTCTTTGAGTTTTGGAGTTTCAGATTCGTTTTGTCGAACATATGATCCCGAAAAAGATGGGGCCTCAACCGGAAATATTTTAGAGTAAACCCCCTTACACGCATAAGAATATTTACGAGCTTCTGAAAGGATCGCATCCTGCGTTTTAAATTCCTCATCGTCCGAGTCGTCTAGCAACATAATGACGTCATTATGTGCCAGCATGCATTTATCGAAGGTTTCATCCAAATCGGCATACCTCACTTGAAACTCGTTTCTCGCTCTTTCATCCTTTTCCGCGTTCTGAGACAACACATAACACTCGGTGATCGCAGATAAAAAACCCTTGCGTTTTTGTACGGCTTTTTTGACAGACATGATTTTACCTTTGAAATGACGAAATTGTCGGTAAATATACAATTAACGCTAAATTAATGCTTCTGAAATAGAAAAATGACGAATTGTCGAAAATATGCACTAATTTATCGCAATTGATGAAAATTATTTTAAATATCGAAATGATATGGAACACATCTAATCACAGAAATGTCGGTAAATATACAATTAACGCTAAATTAATGCTTCTGAAATAGAAAAATGACGAATTGTCGAAAATATGCACTAATTTATCGCAATTGATGAAAATTGTTTTAAATATCGAAATGATATGGTACACACCTGAACTCTGCCCGTTTGTTTTGTTTTGTTTTGATCCCTTCGCTTTGTTTACTGAATCGAGCATGCGAAAGACACGTGCAGTCGTCGGTGCAGACGACTTTCTCTGCGATTCAAGGTCGCCTTGTTTGGCTGCAAATAATTATTAATACCGTCGTATGGATTTATTATTTAAAAATAATTCGGCTGGAAGGAACACTTTATGTTAGCCCGCGGATAGAAAACGCTAAATGCAATGAACTGTATAAATTAATTAATGATATCGCGAGCAAACATAAATGTATTGATGAAATTACGAAATAATCAGACGTCCATAGGTAAAATTGTTGGAACCACACAACGGTAATCAGATAAGTGCACTCACCTCCTTTGCAGCCAAATTCTCCTCGTTCCAAGGGGCCCCCGAATGGATCTATTGATGTCACCACGTAGCTGAAGGGTTGAAGTTTCTAGTTCTATGCTTCAGTACACAAAAATCGAGCACTTTCAGGTGTAGATATTTGAAAAATAGTTGGAGAACGAAATTAACACGCCTTTTTCTCTAGGCGATTGACAAGGATCTCACTGGTTGTTGGTGCGCATGTCCAAATACGCGGAATGCGCTTTGTCCTTCATACAGTTGTGTGTTTTTAAAAAGATATATAAACAACCGCGAAATTTAGCGGGAGCTAACAAACAATCACCTAACCAAGTACTTGGAAAAGTACAAAATTCTCAAAGACAAGCAATACGGATTTCGAAAATATAGGTCAACTGGCGATTTACTTACATACGTCACTCACTTATGGCAAAAAGCGATTGAGTTACGGGGCGAAACAAGAACAATTGCCTTAGATATATCAAAAGCATTCGATAAAGTCTGGCATGAAAATCTGCTCAACAAGCTCAAAGCAATGGGATTGTCGCCGAAACTTTGCACTTGGTTTGAAAGTTACCTTAAGGATAGATCCACTTATGTTGCACTGGATGGCCGGGACTCCAACTCTTACCAAATAAATGCTGGTGTGCCACAGGGAGCAATCCTTTGACCAACAATTTTTCTGATTTACATAAATGACATCATGGATAAAACAGTAAATCCACTTTATTGCTTTGCAGATGATGGCAATGTAGTCTCCTCAGTCATACCACCCACTCAGTGTCTATACGCGCGTGAATTCCATCATCTAAGACTAACTCAAATATCGCAGATAAATAACGACCTGGAGATAATAGAGGACTGGGGCAACAAAAACCTGTACAGTTCAACGCGCAGAAAACCCAAGCAGCCCTGTTTTCAAAAAAGACCAGCACCGGTGAGCCAAACATCATGCTATCTGGAAGTGCTGTCACATTGCAGAGCCAGTTGAACATCTTAGGAGCCACTGCAGAGACCAACATGTCTTGGCACAGTCACGTGGCAGATATAGCTAAAAGGGCGTCCCAAAAGCTTGGGGTGCTATTTCGTACAAGACATCTGTATACACCAAGCCAACTGCTGACACTCTACAAAGCCCAGATTCGACCAACTATGGAGTACTGCTCACATATATATGGAGTGCGGCACCCAAACATACCTTAATGCTTTTGAACACCGTGCAAAAACGAGCTATCAAGCTGATCAATGACCCCGCACTTAACCGTAGCTTGGATAGTCTCGAACTTCGAAGAACTGTGGGCGATCTATCTCTCTTCTACAGGTATAATCACGGAAAATGCTCTGAAGAGTTGGCCCGAATGATCCCCCCGGGAGTAGCACCTACTAGGCGAACACGTCCAGCGACGGTAACCATCAATTTACTGTCAAAATAGCACCAAGAACCTCATTATATCAGAATTCATATCTCTGGAGAACAGCATCGCTGTGGAATAAACTCCCTGCGACAGTTTTCCCTGCAGGTTACAACCTGAACCGTTTCAAAACCAACACACACCAACATTTCCGCGCACTGGCCGCTTCTCGAGCGTGATAGGGATCTCCTTGCGAGTGCGCTTAACCGTAAAAAAAAGCAAGGTTAGGTATTGGAGTCCCTGGTTTTGCAGCTCCTCATCAGCCTATTGTATCACTTGCTGTTTTTTTTCTAGAATATGAGATTTAATGACTTCGCGAGGTATAATAGATATAATAATAATAGATGCAATTTGCTTATGCCTTTTTTTGGTTTAGATAACGATACCTGTTTTGGGTTGCAATTTACCTTGGGCCGTTTATACACGCATTTCAGGTTAGTTTAGCATTCAGAATGACACCGAAGTACTTAACCTCCTATGCAAATTATATTTAAATAACGAATGAGTGGAAACTGATAAGCCTTTTAGCCTTGTTCCTTTGGTGTGTTATTATGGTGCGGATTTTTTTCAGGATTTGTAACAATAATACACGATTTTCAGTCCTAGGATCATTTGCCCTGATATGTTTGTATGTTTTTCCTCGTAATTGGTTTGCCAATGCCCGTTTTTCACAAAGCATATTGTCCACTTATCTTACCTATGTTGTTATTGACGCCGTGAATCTTGACAACGTTCATAGATTTATAAAAGGTTCGGTCAAACGCCTCTTCTATGTCAAGTACGGGGGCGAATTAATTTTTAAAGTTTTCTACTTCTACCCTACCACATTCTGCCTAATGTCAATTAACAATATATTTTTTTAAATTTCAAATTTAATTAATTTTGTTGTTAAGTAAGTAACACTGATGTTTCCAGTTAGCTTATGTTTTTGTCTATCGTTTATGTAGGCTACGCAATCGATTAACATATGCTTTATTGTAATAATTTCTTGACACTGTGCACATTCGGGGGAATTTATTTTTTTTTAAAATGAGTTCCTGCGTTAATTTTGAATGACCTATTCTAAGTCGAGATAGATAAACTTGCACTTTTCTCGATTTGATCAAGAACGACCATGGTTTCGTTGATTGTTGAATTTCACGTAACTTAGAGATTGATTTGAATGATCTTGCTAGATATTTAACAATTTGAATTTAATAAGCGTTTTAAAATCACTGCACGCTATTTGATTCATAAAAGAGCGTCACCATCAGTTATTGCCAGGTTCGCCTGTTGGTCTGCCATTTTATTGCCCACGATACCGACATGTGATGGGATCCAAACAAGTACGACCTCTAATGACAGTTCTTGTATCTCAAAAAGTATGTCTTTAATCATTTGGACTACAAGGTGTTTTGGGTAGTGAGCCGACTGACTGAATTAAACTTAGAGAGTCCGACAAGATTAAAGCTAAATTAAGCCTATTGTTAACAATATACTTTAGCACACTGGTATATTTTGTCAGCTGGAATTTAAGAATTTCGGTATCTTTTATAATAACTGCTGTTCCAACACCCTCCAAACTCTTCGATGCATCTGTATATATTTTGACATTGGTCTTCATATTTTGTGTTGTACTTGCAAGTTTTTTTTTATTAGATCTGGATTAGTGTTAGCCTTATCAAACTGTATCATTGTATTTTTTGCATTTGTTCCACTAATTTTTTTAACAAATAGTTCATTTTTCCTAAGCTTCTCATATCATCACACAAAAATTACATACAGCTGTAACCAAAGGTATTAGCAAAAAAATGTAATTAAGAAAAAAACAATTTCCCGGAAAAAACAAGGTTGTCAAATGGCTTTCCTGTAAAATGCTAAAACTGAGTGATCTTTTGCCAAAAAGTCAGAGATTTGATTAAATTGGTGTTGCAAGTACTTTCCGATACCTATTTCAGAAATACACAAAAACATGTTTCTCGGTAATTTTTTTCTTACCTTTTTCACTTTTTTATTTACTGTAACAGCGTATATCTAGTTTCTGCTTGAAAGTCAAGAAGCGTTTCGGAATCACTGACCCAAACTTTTACAGAAAATGATGTGAATAGAGGACGAAGTCCAGCATATCCTGTGGGTTGTTTGGCCAGTTTTCAAACACTTTTTAGACAAAAAATAAAACGAAATTGTTCTGAGTAAATAAGATTTCCTGTTTACTTCAGGAATTTTTATTTTTAAAAAGAAAAAAAAATATTATCTAGTGTCTAAGTCTTCAACACCAATCAATTTAATTTTAATACTAAAATTCATTCATCATGGGAACCAGAAAATGTGAGTGCTTGCTTTAAGGTAGGGGAAAGCGGGAACGATTGTAACACATTTTTTCCTTAATTATGTACTTTAATTTATTAGACCTTTATTTCTAAGAAATGAAAAAAAAAATACGTTTCACGGAATTCTATAGCGCATAATCTGAATCTTACGTGTGTAAGTTAGAAAGCTAATTAGAGCTTTTTTTAAATACTTTAAGTTTTATCAGTTATAATAGCTTAAGTTTGGCCATAGAACAAAAGTTCGATGAAGTTACAATTGTCCCGATTCTGCGTACATTTGTTTTCAACATAAAAATGTTTTTTTTTTACTCAAATAACATTTGATTTTTTTTTATACTGTCATTTTATAGCAAAAGTATAATAAAGCAGATAAAAATTAAGAGCTTGCGAAAATCCCTTCTTATAAAAATTTGACCTTTTTTTAAAAATGGTTACATATGTATCCGCTCTACCCCCGTACTGTTTTTAACAATAATTGGAACTGTAGTATACTTACGAGATCAGGTGTCAGTCCTTCTCAGATACCTGAAACAACAACAAAAAATCGAATTAATTATTAGTTGTTATTGAAACTTTTTTAGTTATTAATAGAAATTATTAGCTTTTAAAATAAATCAGTAGTCGTCCGTAGCGTAACTTTGATCCAAGATATCGCAGTATTAAAATAAATGGATTCATGACGGATCTGATATCTTCGTAGCTCTAGCATATATCAGCCTTGAAAACAGTGTTTTGTAAATATCTCGGAAACTAAAGCTCCTATGAAGTTTTTGGTTATAACACAAATTATTGAGCAAAATGTAGTTTACTATAATTCGAAAACCGCATATTCATGCGATGCTCCGTTAAAAAGTAAGTATTAAAAAAAAAAATATTTGTCAAAAAACCGTCATTAGCATTAATGGATTTTGATCAAAATCTAATCAGCTTGGTGTTGTCTGGAGAGTCGAACACTATTTTATCTGAAAATTTTATGAACATCAGTTCAGCGGTTTATAAGCTATCGTGTTATGGACAGAAATACATATACACACACAGACATCAGAACGATATTGCTAAGATAGGTTAAATCACACCCAAAATACACATTTTCGGCGTTATCTGAAAAAAAAAACATTTTCGTCGAAAATACTACCTTCACTGGTAATTGTAACCAAATGTGCCAACAAGATACTGCGGAGGTTTTGGAACACTTTTTTGATATTTCGCTAAATGTCAGTCCATAGTGTTAATTTTTATTGTTTATTTTTATACACTTGTAACAAAACGGGATTTGAATATAAATGGTATTTTTGCCATTTATAAGTTTTTAAATATTTTTAATTAAATATTGTTTTTGACATCAACAAGCATTAATTATATGCAAGACTAGGTTAAGATTAAGTAATATTTATGGCAACACCGGCGACTTGTTTTTTGGCATGTTTTCAGGTCCGCTGTATTTTAATAAAAGTTGTATTCGACTAATATGTCATTTGAGCCACTAACATCAAAATAGTTCATATTTTGTAACTTGAAACAAATTTGCTAAACTATTTTCAACTTTTAAAAGACACACTGTGTAATTTTACCTACTGTCGATTTTCTCCAGTCTTAAGTCCACGCATCTTGGCTTGCGTTGGTATTTTGTCTCCTAGTGGAACGTTTAAAGCGCAGGCTATCCCTTTCTCGCCAAAGCGAGGATGAGTGTAGTTCTAGCCAATCAACGATAAGATTTTTGTGCTTGCAAGCATACGGTTGCTTTGGCTCAGACAGGAAACTTTCGAAAGTCGTTGGAGCAAACACTCTTTAGCTGGGCTTGGCTTGGTTCGTTTGAATTCTTTAGTTTGCTTTGCTTTCGTTCACACTTCTTAAAGGGAGTTTTTTCAACAGGGGAAATTTATCAATTATTTTAACTTTGTATAAAACTGTAAACTTTATTATTCATAATTATTTTAGTCTTTTCTTTTGGAGTTTATTAATTTTAAAGCTTTTAATTATTACTGTTTCCAGTGTTTTGAAATAATGTTTTAACTGTTTTATGGTTTTTTAACATCAAAATACAAACCATTCGTTGCTCTAAAATCGGCATTTTTAATCAATAATATATCCCAAACCAAAACAGTAATATTAAGTAAATTAAACGGTTGATTGAATAGTTTCACCTATTCAATTAACGTTTAAAATGTTGATAAATAAATATATTTACAATAAACATACAAAAGGTTTATAAAACCTAAAAGTTTAAGAAGTGTAAATATTTGAATACAAAAGCTTAATAGTAGTAAAATTTCATATTCAGTTAATAAATATAAGAAGTGATAATGTGAACATTATTTATACATTTGAGAAAAACATTTCGAGATCGTGTAAATTTAATAACATATAGTAACTTTTAATAATTTTATCAATTTTCAAATAGTTGCATAAATTGGTAGCTCGCCACTTTTAAGCCTTGGCCACTTGAGTTGACAGTACTACTGTTACACAGCCGCCTGTTACACACTGCTACACGAAATTTAAGCACCGCTCAAAAATTTCTAATTATTAGGAAAACTAAATTAATAGATCATACATAAATTAATAAATAGTATTAAAATATCCCTAGATAAACAAGCAGCAATAAGAAACAAACAAAAACCAAATTGTAAATTTAAAAATAAAAAAATTGGTACAAAATTCAATTGCAACAAATTATCAGCATGGAATAAATTACTCAGGTAGATAAAAGAAATCATATACCCAGGAGAAAATTTAGGATGAGTGTCTTGTCTTATGTGTATTGCTGAGAAATTTCTTTTAATAGACTTTATCGAATATTTCGAAGGTGACTGATCCCCCTTCATCCCTCCACTAGGTACGGCCATGGATACACAAGAATCCTGCAAAATAGGATAAGAACTTTTACAGTTTGTTTAAAATAAGGAGATTTTCATCAAAATGTTTAACGGAGCGTAAATTTCTTGGAGCAGTATAGATATTTTGTGCGGCCTTTATTAAATATGATAAATAAAATATATATACAAAACATTATACTGTAAAATACTACAAGTGACAATTTTAAATGTGTTCCAAAACCTCTGAGAAGAGCGGCCCAAAATAATAGTAGTGTTTTACCACTACCACAAGGGCTGTCAAAATTTTAAGCGTTTTAGAGTGTAGAGATAACTTCGACTTTATTTCTGTATTATAGAATGCTTAATCTCCACCATTTTTAGCTTTCCAGTCATCTACTATTCTGCTATTTTATCTCATATTTTTTATTTTTTTTATTTTGTATTTATATTTCTGACACTTCTTTTCCTTATGAATAATAATATTAAACATTTTATCACTATTAAATCACCCTATTTCGTAAAATTTCAGCTTCTAGGTTCTAGTATTTACCACTCCTTCTACTTCCTATGTTTTTCGGAAAATCGATTTTGATAAACAAGCTATAAAACTCTGGACGAAGTTTGTTAGATATTCCTTTTATGGAAGCTAAATTTCATTTCATAGAACATAAAATAGCAATTTTTGGTCTGGTAAGTAAACTTTATTTAAACGCACTTGCACTTAAAACTCCGAAGGCGACATTATTTACAGTCGAGTGGAGCAAAACATTATTTCTTCCTGGAGCTGTACTCGCTTGCTCAAATGTTTAGTTTATAGGCCTGGAGTTGGAGAAATGGAAAATCCCTCCGGTGCAGTAATTAGATCAAAAAAACTAAAGTATTGCATACATTGACGACATTTATAAACAATGTAAAACAACTAAGAGATTAAAAAACCAACTCTATTATAAATACAATAAAGCCACGTGACAAACCTAAAAAAGATCTACAAACTGTACAAAATTAACTTAAAGCCAAAGCCAGATATTATCATGAAAAAGTAAATAATAGCAGATATGATATGAAAAAATCAAGAACTCAATAATGACATAAATATACTCAAGAACAATAAGAACCTTTTCAAATACACAAAATAGATGGTTGACTTCTGTAACGAATATTTTATAGAGATAGGAAAAGAAATGGCTTCTTAAATAAAATCCACAAAAAACTATCAAAACCAGTTCTGTCTAATGAAGTTGTAGTCCACATTGCATCTTTAAAAAATGACAGGTCTCCAGGGTATGATAATATTAATGCCAAATTAATAAAAGCTCATCATCTTTTCCTAACCTGTCCTCTGGGTCACATAATAAACTTAATTTTTTTGCAAGGTAAAGTGCCAGAAGACTTTAAAAAATCCATTGTAACTACCATATATAAATCTGGCGACAAAACTAATGTAACAAATTTCCGCCCAAAATGTCTTATAAGTGTAATCGATAAAATATTTGAGAAATGTCTTGAATAGCCTGTATTTTTTGCACGCAAAACCAAATTGTGTTTTAAAAATGGATTAATACCGATCATGCCATCTATGAGCTAGTAGATACGCTAAAATTAAATCTTGAAAAAAGGAGTCTTTTTGGATCTTGCAAAGGCTTTCGATACAGTGACACATAAAAAACTGCTAAATGTTGTTGAGCACATTGGCGTTTGCGGCACTGCGTTTTACAACAAGTAAAGTAAGATACAACTTGAGTGATTTCAAAGATTCCACAGGGCACGGTGCTCGGCCCCCTGCTCCTTATAAGCAAAATTTCGTACTTCCATTGTCTTTATTTATTTCAAACATGACATTTCGGTTAGTAAGTATCTTTAACCATTTTCAAGTGTAAACTGAGTTTACACTTGAAAACGGTTACAGATACTTAATAAGCGAAACGTCGTGTTTAAAATAAATAAAGACAATGGAAGTCCGAAATTTTGTTTCGACTCAATCATTGTCTACAAGTTTTAAACGAGGACTGCTCTTTATCATCTAAAAAAAATTTACAAGATTAATGCAAAAAATATACAAGATATTCTTATATCCCATGCTGACGATACAGTGCTAATTTTTGAAAATCACACTAGGCAGGGGATGAAGGTTAGGGCTGAGGTAGGTATTAGCGTTGTAAAAAATTGGCTAGACTTTAACGAATTAACGCTGAATGTAGATAAATCAAAATGTATTTCTGTTTCTCTCTCTTTAACTAACACCACATACCCAATTTTGCTTGCTTACAACTGCCTACAATTGTAGGCAGTATTAGTAAGTACATTTATCTTTAGGCTTATAGTCTTTTTTTAAAATTTTACATAGGTTTAATCTTTTTCTTTACTTTTTCTAACTAGGACTATTTATCTACTTATCATTTTGACTTATCTTAGGATCTCAAGCAATATAGTAGCCTCCTTTTTTGAACATACAGATTATTAGTAATCTGGGTATTATTAATATTGTTAATTTTTTTTTTTTGCTAAATAAACTGTAATAAATTAAAAATCAAAATTTGAGTTAAAACACCAATGCACCCAAGAAGGGGTGTTTGCTCTCTCTTAAAAAAAATGTCTTTGCCGTATTTTATTCCAAAATACAATATTTAACACTAATATGGAGTTGTAAAAATTCCTCTTATATATAAATCCTTTAAAAAAGTTACAAAACAAAATCATAAAATCTAAACATAAACTTTCATTTTGAGAGCCAACTATCAATTTGTATAATTCACTTGGATATCTTAATTTAGAAAATTTATATATAGTAAAGACATATATTTTTATTTACTCTTATATAATCTCTTATAATTATTTAAAAAAAAAACAAATATTAAGTTTACCAAAATCAATATTACGCATATACATCAAATAAGACAACTTAAGAAAGACAAAAAAATCACTTTTATATGATGGAATATTATATTACAACAACTTCCACACAATTCAAAGATTTAAAACAAATATAAAGACACATTTTTTGGAAGAATAATAACGAAAAAATAATAAAATTAGCATAAATATTTATTTATACTATATGATTTTTTTTAACTGTTTAATGTATGTATATAATTCTTACTTATTTTGTAATATTTTTTTTTGAGTTAAATAGATTTTAGTCTTTTTTTTTAGTTTAAAACTTTATTTAGCAAGAATATGCTGCAATTTTATCAGTAGTAAAGTAAACTAAACTATAACCTAATTATTAACTATAAAAACTTATTAAATCAAACCAACAAAGAGTTGATAAAAACTGTCAAGACAAGCACTCTAAGTGACAATCACCCTAAGTGACTGGCCATCACAACCCGTCTTGCCGATATAGAGTAAGTGATTAGCAATCCTTAAATGTGTTAATTAAACGTTGGAGGAAGCGGACCTTAGCAATTTTGGTTTATCGTAAATTATTAGAGATTATTATAGTTATTAAGGAATAAATATAGTGTTAATACTCCCTATTTTTATATATCTAAAATATCCAAATTTTATGTTTAATGCACGGCCTATTTAACCTCAAAATGGATAGCTAGGTCTTTATATTTTCACATAGGTTGCCTACAGAATTTGAAAGGTCATTGAACTGACTGGCCATCTGTAATCGGACTAAAAAATCTACGTCACCGGGTTGCCTTAAACAAGTTCAGTTTACATGACTAGTCAAATTCTGTAGGCAATATGTGTAAAAGTATAAAGACCTTGGCGCTTGTTATAACAAATCAGTATGCGTTTGACGTTGTGGATCCTATTTCTGGTGGAAACATTGATTTTATTATTGATGTGTCACCACACATGAGTTTGAGTGAGAAATTGTTAAAGTTCTTGCTGGTTACTACAATTTGTCACAAATAAAACTACAGTGAAAAAACAAAAAAGTGAACTATATGGCAAGGATCAGCTGATTTACACAGAACATGGTGGTGCTCAGCGGTAAGCTGAATGCGAAAAGACGGGGGTCTAAGGTTGCGCCTCGGTGATAGGACTTCAAAGCTCAAGACTCCAAACTCTAGTCAACTGAAGCCATACTTGTCAAAAATCGTCGCGCTGCTTCAGTGATGCAAACAGCGCAAACATAAAAAAAAACAGTACTGCCAACAGAAATAGGATCCAAAAAAGAAACACACGGTGCAGTAATTTTTCGGCGATATAATAAGTTAGCTATCCGTTCTGAGGTTAAGAATTCCGTTTGTTAATGTAACAGTCATTGTTTTATTTTAATTTGTCATAGTGAATCTATTCGGGATTTAATTTATAAAATTTTGTACAAATGGTAACGTCTGTCATCATAGAATAGCTCCGTTTTCGTTTAATTTCTTCGTTATCGCCTTTTTAGGTGTAATTAAAAATGTAAGGTTATTAAGCTATTCGAGCCCTTCAAAACGCCTCTTCTGTTTTTATCATCAACCACTTTTAAGTTCTGTATGTGCTTGTATCGTCGCAACGGACGCTCTGGCTGAAATTCAATTTTGTCTCCTACTCTAAAATATACACTTTAAGCATCAGGTGGCTTACGAAAGACTGCAGTATGGCAAATTTAAGATGGGTGCGGTAAAAGCATCTTTACTAAATAATGAGCCACCTAAAGGTTGTTATTTACATTTTCTTAATGTTCTCGCTGCTCAATTTTTGTTGGCTTTGCCAAAGCTAGGAAGAGCTTATGGCGCACGTATAAAGTCAACTAACGGTTTTACCTCGAGCAGTCTACGTAACGAATCGCACGAGTTTTCTCTTTTATCTAAAAGTTTCCTAAAATGTTAAGAGCTGGTAAAAAACTAGGTTTAAGATTTCTGAGCAAATCTTCTTCTGAAAGGACAACCCGTTTGAAATAGATCCCATTTTTAGTACCAAATTTGAAGGGTGGAGTTGTAAAATTTATAAAAATAAACATTTGGTAAAAAAATGAGCAACAAGCAATTTTCGAAACTAAATAATAAACCAATACCGAAGATTATAATTATCTATTCAGCAACGGATCTACATTAGAGCATGTACAGTTGCAAGAGAAATTACATAGGAATGTACAAACCTCTTTCACGATAACAGAGAAAAAATCATGCTACATATTTAATAAATAACCTATTTATTTTGATTATTTGTACTTTAGAAATGCTTAAAAAGAGATAAATTTCAAGGCAATATGATATTTACCCTAAAGTTTAAAAACTAGCGGACACAATGTCGTATTTAACAAAATCGGTAATACCTGATAAATTCCACAAGATCGATTAAAATTAACTGACTACCTATCGAAATTAAGTTAAAAATTCTGCAGTATTTAGAGACTTAATAAAATAAAAGAAGAATGACAACAATACGATTTTTATAGCAACATACCAGGCAGACTGCATATAGAACAACATTCTAATACGTGGGGAATTTATTAAACATGTGTCAAAGTTAAAATACCTAAGGTTTGTCGTCAATAACAAACAAAACTCTGTCAAAACACGGGTTGAAATCAAGGTCTGAAGAGGAATGGAATGACCATTGTTACCAAAACGATATTAATTAATTCTTAAACTATTTTACTGCATATGGATTTTGCCCTGACTTAAAGACACCAATGAGTTATGTCTGCTACGGAATTTTGACCGTTGGCCATTCTTCGATAGATAGCAACACATTTTAAATGCAACTGCAAACACGACATTAGTGATTTTTATGAGTGGGTGGCAGATGTTTAATAAAAGTACACAGTTTTTCAAAATTAAATTTCTTTTATTTAAAAATTCTGCAGTCGTAACAGAAAGCAACTTTCAGATTTTATGTTTAATAATGTTACTCGTGCTTCTATTTGGCGCTGCTTGTTAAAATAACTGGGTATTTGTTTTAATTAAGTCGTGTAGAATCGGCTAATATTTAATGGGGGTTGTGTTTGTTAATCTGGATATTATTATAAAAAATTTTAACTACTTTTCGGCGAAATAAACTAAAAATAAAAAATAAAAAATTATTTCTAGTTTTCTGAGTATTTTATATTTTAAATAAAATATAAACTACTTATACAGTCACTGAAAAAGTCAATTTCGTTATAGCTGTATTGTATTCAAGTGGTGGTAGTGGTAGGACCTCCATGTACCGTTACAGGTCCATTGTGCCCACGTACCTACTGAGTTTTACTAAGGTGGCATATTTTTTTTCTCTCCAAGTGAACTCCACTCTATATCAGCCTTAAAAACAGTTTTTTTGTAAATTTTTCAGAATTGGAAACTGCTACGAAGTTTTCAGCAATAAATAAATTATTAAGAAAAACGTGTTCCACTGTATTCTAAACACCGCATATTGACGCGATGCTACGTTAAAAAGTTAGCATTTCTTAAAATTTTAAACTGTTAAAAAACGAACGTTATCATTAATTAATTTTGACCAAAATCTAATCAGCTCTACACATTATTGTACACTGTTTTACCCGATAATTTCATGAAAATCGGTTTAGGAGCTATCGTATTACAGACATACATGGAGGAAAGGCACCAAATTTGAGATACTTTTTTTAGGTTCGAAAATAAAATACTTTTTACAAAAAAAACTTATATTTTTATTTTTGTGAAAATATTCAAAAATTTGTTATTAGTACCGTTGAAAAAAAAATTATTAGCAAAAAATATGTGTCTGATTTGGTCCTTTCAAAAAGACTCCTAATTTGAGATATTCGGGTATACTAATTTAAGATGGGTTCCCAATTTTTACTTCATTCGAAAAAACCTTTCCGCAGAAAGAACGCAAAAATGTATTAGATGCGAGTTCCCTACAATCTTCATCTCTGCTGCACGGTACGCATCTTTCTTAATAAATCCTAAATTCCTAAGGGTGTCTTAATTTGAGACAGTCCCAAATTTGGACCCTAGTGGGTATCTCAAATTAGGAATTTTTCATCAAAAAAAGTGAATAATGTTAAATTTGGGTTATGTGTATTTAATATAATATAAAAGTGCGCCAGAAGTGACATGCCCACCCTAAATCTTTATCAAATAATGTATTAAAATATTCGCTTACTTTTGATTGTTATATCTCTTTTTTGTAAGGTTTGTAAGGTCTTAAAATATTTTTGGTCACAAAAAACTATTTATTATGTATTTACCGGCTTGTATTTGTGCAATGATGGCGAGAACAAGCGCTGTCTCAAATTCGGAGCCTATCTCAAATTTGGTTCCTTTCCTCTACATATACAGACTCGGACAGACGTCACGACGATATTGCTAAGATAGGTCAAAATACAATCAAACAAAACATTTTCGGCGTTATCTCAAAAAGAAATTTGTCGAAAACAATACCTTCTCTAATCATTGCTACGCGGGCTAGGAAGGTAAAAATAGTTTTAGGTTACTTTGTTCTCAATCGCACAAAACAGACTTTTGGATCCGCCAAAGTTTAACAGTAACAAACCACTAATTGGAGGTTTCAGACGTGTAAGTCAATTTTTTACCGAAAATGACTTACATACTGCATGTGATTTTACATTTGACATAACACCCAAACCATTATTTCTATGATCAAGCGATAGATGGCGGCACTTATTTTGACTACTGACATTTTGTGTGAAATTATTCAGAGGCCAACCATAGAAGGTCCCAATTATCTTAAGTCATTGTTTTTTTACTTACACTGATTGGCTTCTGAACCCTCCAATTAATAATTAATATTAAACTAACCTTTATTATTGTTGTTTTTTGTAACTTGCCAAAACATATATATCAACGATATAAATTTGAAACATGATTTAAGTTGGTTAGCTGCAAACTTCAATCTCAAATAACCGTAACAATGCATACAAGTTACCGCTCAACCTCCGTAAATAACAACATCCGTTATGGTTAATAAAGATAACGATGTGACAGATCACACAGAGGATCGAGAAATGTGTGGAACAAAAAAACTCTATTAAATTTAAGACAGACTGTATTTTTGAGCTAAGAGCCTATAAGCTTTTACCCCCACTGTTTATTGGTCCCTAGAGGTGTCACGCAGTCCGGTAAAAAACCGAGGGGATGTTCAAGATTTTTTATGATTTTATGGATGTTTCGTAAAACCCAAAAAGTGCCCCAGTTATTTAAGGAAAATGTTAGGTAATTCTGTTTGAAGTAAATTAATTTTGTATATTCGGAAACGATTTAAAAAATATCTTATTTTTCTGCATGTTACTGATATTGCGATAAGTGTTTTTTTTACTTGTTTGATATGGGCCCTTTTTGACATTTATCTGTTTATTGTGTTATTTTATGTTTTCTTAAATATATTTATTTAAATACTTAGGTATGCTGTTTATATTTTGGTATTCTATTTATTTTTAAGTAATTTTCGACAAGTTATATTCATATAAAATTTACTTGGAGATAAAAAAAATAGGCCACCTTAGTAAAACTCAGTAGGTACGTGGGCACAATGGACCTGTAACGGTACATGGAGGTCCAATAGGGCCTACCACCACTTGAATACAATACAGCTATAACGAAATTGACTTTTTCAGTGACTGACCAACAGCAACCTTATAATAAAAACATATTATGCTAGTGGCTACAGCCTGCACTGTGTTATGAGTTAGTGTTACGAGGGCTGTCTTTTATATTTTGCATATAGGACCATAGAGGGCGACACTGATCGAATGTCCTTACTAAAACAACCTCAATCTTTACCTAACCTAAATTCAAAACGTCAGTGCGATGCATATGGTTTTATAGCTACAGTGAATTTTTAAGTTAACAAATTGGTCAAAAAATGGAATTAAACCGAGAACATTTTTGGGCTATAATTTTTTACCACTTTCGAAAGAAATTATCTCAATAAGAAGGCCTTGCCGAGTTGATTTCTGTTTTTGGTAATGAAGCACCACATCAGTCGACAGTTTCTCGTTGGTATGGAGAATTCAAATGTGGACAACTCAGCCTGCATCAAAAACGGCTGTCACCCAGAAAAACATCAAGGCTGTGCGCATACTCATCACGGAAGATCGACATGTGATATATCGCGAGATTGAGGCTTCATTGGGGATTTCAAAAACCTCAATTTAAAAAAAAGACTTAGGGAAAGAAAATGTTTTCTACTGGATACCGCATCTGTTAATGAAAGAACAGAAAGGAGCTAGCGTCAATTGGTGTCAGAAACCTCTAGACCGCTTTGAGACAGGAAACTCGAAAAACGTGTACAGAATCGTCAATGGTGATAAATCGTGGATTTACTCATATGATCCCGAAAATAAACATCAGTCGTCTGTTTAGTGGTTCCGAGATGAAGAAAAGCCAACAAAAGTTATCCGTTCTCGAAGTGTATCCAAAAAGATGATCGCAACAGTCTCGAAAGCAGGTCATGTATTAACAATTTCTCTGGATGATCAAAGGACTGTTACTGCCGATTGGTATATCACCATTTGTTGGCCAGAAGTCATCGCTGAGCTTCAAAAAACGAACCCAACCAACCAGGCAATGCAAGTTCGCACAAAGCACAGAAAACCAATGAATTTTAACCCAACAAAACGTCGAATTGTTGGACCATCCTTCATACAGTACCGTCGATTTCTATACTTTTCTGAAAATCAAGAATGGACTGCGTAGTCAAAGATTCAGTTGCCAGAGGAAGCAGTCGACGCCTCCAAGAATGCAATTTTTACAGTACCAACAAATGAATGGAATTAGAGCTTTGACAACTGGTTTGAACGCATGAAAAAAGTGCCATAATTTTCGTGGAGAGTGAAACGGTAGGCTTTAAAAGTTATCTACTGTTTTATTTCAGTTGTATATGCAAATCTTTAAAGAAAACCCTCGTACATGGACGCCCCTTTGTTAGGCTCAACCAAAACATGAAATTAAAGTGAAATTCAAAGGCGTTTCTTTCGTCCCACCGATAAACCAAATAAAATAAAATCACAATGGCTTACTACTAACTACCAAGTACAGGCAACTTGGAATTCAGATACAGACATCTTGTAATTCAGAGAATGGTAGAAAAACGGTAGTTTATAACTATATATTTGATAGAGCGGTTTTCAGCCAAAATTTCTATGGTAGCGAAAAAGGCTAAATATAAAATTGGGCGACAAAGAAAGATTTACAAAAATTAAAAAAATCTTTCAATCCTGCTTAAAAACCATAAATCCTATTATAAGTAAACCAAAAAACAAATACGAGAGTTGTTTAATCTGTGTATCTCGGAAACATGGTGAACAAATCGGCTGCCCGACATTAAAACAAAGTAACTGAAGATTTATCAAAACCGAGAAAAATCAATATAAAGGTTTTAAAAAGCATAAGAGTAAATGGAGTAACGTGGTCTAAATCACATAATAACTTCGGTATTTCTTAACCGATTTAGAAAATTATTATACTAAAATGTGCGTAAGATTACGATTATGTAAATTTACAAAAAAACTCGATTTTTCCAAAAATGTCAGTTACTTTGTTTTAATTTCGGGCAGCCGAAATAGTGAGAGCACTGCACATATATCAAATATCAAATGGAAAAAGCTAAGCTTCAAAATACAAAATTTACTCAACATAGAATATTTTAACTTTGAAAGTAAGGCAAGATTTCTGATATGGTATATTTTTACCTTATATTTTGTTAAATCATGGATTTACCGTTACCGACGCAATCAAAAATGTACAGTCTTTGCAAGTAACTCTGCCAATCCTGGTTCGAAACAATCGGACCAAGGATAATGTAGGCAAATCTTGTAGTGATAATGTTTTTTGTCTTAAACAAGTAATTGAGAAAAGAAGTGCCAGAAATAGAGACTCATGTTACCTTTGTGGACCTACAAAAAGCATATAATACCGTTCCAGTAGAAAAATTATGGACAGTGTTAGAGCAAACTAATATCAATCATACATACATAAAAGCGATAAAAGAACCTGAGGGTCAAAATCTAAAATTAAAATTGGAAACCGACTTTCAAAAGAATTCCTGGTAACGAAAGACTTAAGACAGGGATGTTGTATCTCTCCAACTCTTTTTAAAATATATATCGCAGTAGCTCTAAAAAACTGGAAACGTAAAGTACACGGCATGGGAATACAACGACCCACTTACCATGTACACAGTACAGTTTGCTGACGACCAAGTAATTGTAGCTAATGATAAAGAAGAATTATATGATGAGAAAGTTAACGGAAGAATACCAAAAGTGGGGGTTAACAATGAACGTGGACAAGACACAGTACTTATATATTGAAAACGAATCAAGTGAGTTCAGTGAGACAATGGACAAACAATATCTCGATGCAATGAGCATGTATACTCGGGTGTCACATTTGATAAAACAGGAACAGACTGTAAAGAACTAAAAAACAAATAATAGCAAAAGCAAAAAAGGTTATTGGATGTCTTAACAGTATTTTATAGAGCAAAGAGATAAAAAGACTGTTGTATGAAATAAAAATGGAAAATGTCGAAATGGATGCAAAAGAAGATCAATGAAAATATCTAGAACAGATCATATAAGAAATGAAATCATAAAAGAAAGAATGGGAATTGGGGGGGGAATCACTAAAAGGCAACTGATATGGTGCGGCTATGTACAACGGATGAACGACGAAGGAGGTCCTACAATGGCAACCAATAGGGCACAGAAAACGAGGGCGTCCTAAACTAGAATGGCAGCGGTCAATCCAAAGATCAGTGAGTCAAAAAAACCTGACAGAAGCTGATTGTCAGGATCGAAGAAGGTGGAGAATAGGCGTCGGACAACGTAGAAAAACGTTCCAAACCGACATAGTAGTAGTATAATGCAAATATTTAATATTAACGTAGATTATAAAGAAGCAGATTGGAAAATAATTTTAGGCGTCCAAACTATTATGTCCGTTCCTTGCATAACGGACAAGATCACTAAAAGGCAACTGATATGGTACGGTCATGTACAACGGATGAACGACGAAAAATTACCAAAGCAGGTCTTACAATGGCAACCAATAGGGCGCAGAAAAAGAGGGCGTCCTAAACTAGAATGGCAACAGTCAATCCAAAGATCAATGAGTCAAAAAAACCTGACAGAAGATGATTATCAGGATTGAAGGAGGTGAAGAATAGGAGTCGGACAACGTAGAAAAACGTTCTAAACCGACATAGTAGTAGTATAATGCAAATATTTAATATTAACGTAGATTGGAAAATAATTTTAGACGTCCAAACTATTGTGTCCGTTCCTTGCACCGCAGCGATGCATATCTACCGCTATCGGTTAAGCTTAAGGATGACAGTTAGTGGCCGCTAAACCAGACTTTAGCCCTAATCCCGGCTAAGTCTTGTCGGTGGCCCGGTCGTCGCGCAAAAATATATACTTTTGCCTGGTTGGCTAACCCACTCACACCCTGACAAAGTTAATCTGGCAAAGAAAGGCAGAAAATATTTTTAAAATCTTGTGTAGTATAAAAGTTTGTTTTATTAACTTTAAAAAAGCGCCCAACATAAAAAATTATAATTTTTAAAGCTGTTTTGTTATTTTTAAAATTTGGCGCTCTGCTAAAACTAGCAGAGCAATATAGGTTGTTTTAAAGGGGCCCCTAGAGTGGTTCAAACATTTAAATATTTTATCAGTATATTAACGATTCATTTTTATTTTCTTCGTCTTTTGTGTCTATTAGGCAAATAAACGGTTTGTGTTATTTTGAATAAAATATTTGCCTTTTGCAAAAACAAACTTGTGAAATACAAAGCACAAATAGTCAAAATTAAAAGGAATGAAACGATGGTATAGTTAAAGAACAACTAATAGGTATGCAGTAATTTAAATGAAACACCACACAATAAGATAAGAAAAGTAAACCAGAGTAAAAATAAATACTACTACATACATCTCCTTTTAGAGATATGGATTACTTCTTTAATTAAAAAAAATGGTTTTGCTGCCGTAGTTTCAGTTTACAATGTTGTATACCTAGTAGGTAAACATAGCTGTGGCGAGTTGGGTCGGCGGCCAAATGGACGGCGTGCGAAGAATTGACCCGACGGCGACGAGACCCTAATGACACTCTTTAATATAACCACTTACTACAAAATGGTGATTTTTTTTCAGAAGCTACAAGAGCCCAATGTTTTTTACTGAGTGACTTTGAGCTCACGACAACCTAAATGGAATATTGCTGCTGTGTACGTATTTAAGTTACCTTATATGTGTGTTGGTGCGGGTCGTTGAAATTGTTATGCCCTATGCAGACTTGCAACGGACAGGGGATAATAATTCAACTTCTGCTGCGTCTGCCTCCCCGTGGCACCACTGGATGTCGGTGATATGTATCACAAGTTCTCTTGCCTTACATACCGCCTAACCAAAGACGCCCGCAAGCACTACACATACATCACCACATCAGACAAAACATCACCAACACGGCATGCAGAGGAGGAAGCAGGACCTCTTTTACAGGGACCGACGAGATCCTCAGGTCAGGTGCCGAGTCAGGAGAGGTAGCTAGGAAAAAGTGGGTTAGCGTGCCCATGCCGCACGACTGGGAGGGGCCCGCGGACTCCCTAGCCAGTTGAACGTAGCTGCCCCATCGTCGTCGCGAAAAATTTTGAACTTTGTAGTAGTGCCAGGTGGCGCCTGGACGGGACCCTGCTGCAGAGCTTGGATGCTTCCCTATGCGATCGCCTACCTTCCCCTGTTCCTGAAAAAGGGTCTAACTGGGACCAGGAAAGACAAATGCCGATACCTTTTGACAAACATGCCCACGCAAAAACACACACAAACACAAGACGGCGTAAGCCAACCGCACACAACTCCCCCTTTTTCACAGCGTCTCGGACGCACCATGAGCGACAAACAAGGAAATATTGTTAATGCGCAAAAAAAGGATGAAGAGGACAAAGAAAAGGAGACAGGGTGTCCCAGCCCTAACAGCACTGCCAGCATGGCCTCCACAACAAAGGAGACCTGCCTGGCAGAAGAAGAGCTGCTCAGATCGTCTAGCATATCGTCCAGGTCTGATACTTTTTCTGTTTCAGGTATGGAGAACTCTGACAGAGAGCAGCAAAGGCGCGACAAAGAGAGGATACGGCAGAGAGCCAAAAGACAAAGGAAGGCGCAAAGAGAGCGGGAGGAGCAGATGAGGAAAAGAGAGCAGAAGTTACAGCCCCAGGTTCCCCAGAACCAGGAGCTGGCTTCTGCCCCCGGACCCTCATCTAAAAACCCCCCTCCGCCCCCCTCCGATGTTCAGGTGGCGATACCACACCCGAGGGAAAACCCTCGGGAAGAACGCGGAGTGGAGCGGCCGGGGTCAGCTCCTCAGGGGGAGCAGACCTCCGCTGGCAAGAGGCGGGTTTACCCGAAGATAAGTAAAAGCCAGCGGAGGCCTGCTCCTCCCCCTCCGAAACATACGAGGGGTACGAAAGCCAGGGACGAGAAGAAGGACGATCGCAGGCGAGAGAAGCTGCGGAGGTGCATCGACCTTCCCAGTGCCCCTCAAGAGGTGCAGGGAAGACAGCAGCAAGACGCCACCCGAAAGACCAGCTTCCAAGAAGTTCCGAGGAGGGCAAACCCGGCCAGCAAAAGACCGGAATCTCGATCGTTCCCCACTCTTGAGGGATGATCGTAGAAATCCTGGGGAGCAAACGGCCGGGGGCATGCCATCTGGTAGCAGAGGTCCCCCACCCAGGGAGGACAGATCACTCCAGGTGGTATTCCGCTCCGATCGGGAAAGGGGTAACGTACTGCAGGAGGAAGCCTTGCCCCTGAGGAGAGCAATTGTGGAGGCGATGATCCGGACCATGGAGGGCCCCGAGGGAGGGGAACCAGGTCCGGAGCTTCGCTTCCACAATTCGGGGGTGGTCGACCCGGACTGGTTTTTGGTCACCACCCACGACACTCTCACCAGGGACTGGCTTCTGCAGCAGACCCTTTCTGTCCAGGGTGCGTCGTTTATGCCGATAAGAGCTGACGAGGCCCCCTGGCCAGAAAGGATCAGCTTCTGGGTACGGAGCCAGGAAGAAGTGGACGTAGGGTGGCTGCTGCGCATCCTCCACTTCCAGAACCGCTCCATGGACGTTCCGGGGTGGAAACATGTGGCCACAACAGGAGGACCTGGGGGGTGGCATCTCACTTTCCGGGTGTCTAGGGAGGTGGTGGACCGATTAGAGGAGGCCCGTTGGACGCTCTACTATGACCTTTGCCGTTAGCAGAGGTCACGGATATAGTGCGACGCGCCCCCGGAGGGCCCACCGCCCCCCCACCAGGAAAGTAAAGGCCGAAACCCCCCCCATGGAGAGGACCGCCACCATGGTACGTATAAGGGTAAGTCAGATCAATCTCCACCACGAGCATGCAGCAACCAGCGAACTGGTTTGCAAACTTGCTCGCAAAAGGTGGGAGGTTGTCTTAATATAAGAACCACTTCTTTTTAGGGGAACAATAAGTGGTCTAAGGATGGCCGGATACAACACCTACACCGGCAAAGAGGAAGCGGAAGGACCAAGGAGCTGCATCGTGGCAACCAGGAACCTCAACGTGATACCGTTACCACAACTAGGTTCCAGGGATGTCACAGCGGTGCGGATTGAGTACCAGGTGAGTGGTAGAAAAAGACACATTATTTTATGTAGTGCGTACCTCCCATATGATAGCGCACAACCACCACCATCCGAAGAATTAATTGATATTATAAGGTATGCTAAAGGTAATGATCTGAAACTCGTAATAGGATGTGATGCAAACGCACATCACACAGTGTGGGGTAGCTCCAATATAAACGGGAGGGGGGCAGCTCTACTTGAATTCCTTAGCGGTACAGATTTAGAAATACTAAATCAGGGGTGCGAGCCAACCTTCATGACAAGAATCCGCACTGAGGTTCTAGACATAACATTGGCAACGCGAGGCATAGAAAAGGAAATTATAAACTGGCGTGTCTCGCCAGAGATATCGAACTCGGATCACAGGATGCTTGAGTTCGAGATCACAGGTGAGACACAACCACCAGAACTAAGAAGAAACCCAAGACTTACAAACTGGGCCACCTATCTGGAAGGTCTAGAAAACAGTCTTAGCGGGAAACTTAGGAATGTATCTTCAAAAGAAGAATTAGAGGAAGCTCTAACGCGGGTGCAGCGCAGCATAGTCTGCAACTATGAAAAGGCGTGTCCTCTTAAAAAAGCTCCCCACAAGAAGTTACCATGGTGGAACAATGAGCTAGAGCAGCTCAAAAGGAACACCAGGAACACCTTCAGGAGAGCAATGAGAGAGGACACAGAAGAAGCCTGGGATGCGCACAAGGCCGCCAAGAACAACTTTAAAAACGAGGTGAGGCGAAGCAAACGCAAGTCGTGGTGGCAATTCTGCGAAGACTTGGAAAGCCTTCCAGACGCCGCCAGACTGATGAAACTGCTAAGTCAAGAAAAGGAGGAAGCTATAGGCGTATTTAAGACACAGGAAGGAACATGGACGAAATCTGCAGAAGAGTCTCTCGAACATCTCCTGGCGACACATTTCCCAGGCGAGAGGGACCCCACAGAGGCTGCCCAGGACGAAAACCACTTAATAACCGCCCCAGATTGGAGCCTAGCGGCCGAAATCGTAACCGACGAAGCGGTATCCTGGGCAGTCCAAAGCTTCCTTCCGTTTAAGGCAGCGGCGCCGGACGAAATCTTCCCAGCTCTACTGCAAAAGGGCCTTGAGTCGCTGTTACCCCACCTGAAAGGGATATTCCAGGCAAGCATAGCTTTGGCCTATGTCCCACAAATGTGGAGGAAAGCCAGGGTAGTATTCATACCCAAAGCAGGGAAGAAAGATTACACCACCGCAAAATCATTCCGGCCCATAAGTTTGACATCATTTTTGATGAAGGCATTGGAGAAAATGGTTGACAGGTACCTCATAGAGGTACCACTCAAAGCATCCCCTCTCCACAAAGAACAGCATGCATACTGGAAGGGTAGATCTACGGATACAGCCCTCCATACAACCGTGCAAAGGATAGAAAAAGCTCTCGAAAACAAGGAATATGCACTGTCAGTTTTCTTTGACGTCGAAGGAGCCTTTGATAAAGCAAGAAGAAGCTCAATAAGTCGAGCAATGCAGAAAAAGGGCATCAACCCGGTCCTCATATCATGGACCGAGATGACCTTGCAGGAGAGAGAAGTGGAGGCAAGTATGAAGGACGTCCAGGTCAAGAGGAGGGTAAAAGGAGGCTGCCCCCAGGGCAGCTGCCTATCTCCACACCTCTGGTGCCTTATAATGGACAGTCTACTTCACAAACTGGAAGAACAAGGATTTGACGGCAAAGCGTACGCCGACGACGGACTGGTTATAGTACCAGGGAAGTTCCTAGGCGTAATTTGCGAAAGGATGCAAAGGGCGTGCAAACTAATAGAGAACTGGTGCCAAGAGAACGGCCTCTCTGTCAACCCCAGCAAGACGGAAATGGTTCTCTTTACAAAGAAGAGGAAAATAGTAGGCTTCAAAGCACCACAAATGTACGGAAGACCACTTGCACTATCGCAAGAGGTTAAGTACCTGGGGATGGTGCTAGACAGTAAACTAAGCTGGAAACAACATATAGACCGACTCACAACAAAGACGATAAAAACATTCTGGCAAGTAAGAAGGGTGGTAGGAAGAAAGTGGGGACTCAGCCCAAGGATCATGCACTGGATCTACACGGCCATCATAAGACCAAGGATCCAATACGGATCCGTGGTTTGGTGGCCGGGGGCAATGAAAACCACTAACGCCAAAAAGCTCGAAAGCATGCAGAGGCTGGCGACCTTGAGCATCACCGGAGCTCTAAGGTTTACTCCTAACATAGCCCTGAATACCATCCTGGGTCTCCCATCGCTGTCCACCTAGATAAAGAAGGAAGCGATGGCAGCATATCTTAGGATAAGGGACGCGGGCGTGTGGAGAAGGAGCGGTGGACAAAAAGGACATTCGGAGATCGCGACTGTGACTGAAAAGGAGATTCCTTTATCGACGTACAGGCTAGCGATGCCAGAAAAGCGGTTAAGGGAGAAAAGGAGATACCGTGTAACCATACCACCAAGGGATGCATGGAAGGAGGACGGAGTTGAACTCCTTAGCGACGCCACGGTCTGCTATACAGACGGATCAAGGCTGACAGACCGGAATTCGAGCGGTGCAGGAGTGTACGTGGAAAGCAAGAGCATTGGAAAAAGCTACCCGCTGGGATTCAATGCAACAGTCTTCCAGGCAGAGGTTTACGCTATACTGGCGTTAACATGGGAGGAAGAAATTAGGAACGAAACAGGAAAACGCCTCTGCATCTGTTCAGACAGTCAAGCTGCGCTGAAAGCACTGTGTAAACCAACCATGTCCGCAGGTTTGGTGCAGGAGTGTGCGGATGCACTTCAGGAATTGGCCGGCGTAAGAGAGGTAGAGCTCGTATGGGTCCCAGGTCACGTGGGAGTCCCCGGAAACGAGAAAGCGGACAGACTCGCCAGGGGAGGATCCCAGCAGAAATGTGTCGGGCCAGAACCGTTCCTGGGGCTCACAAGAGGGCAAATGAAGTCGGCCCTAACAGAGTGGACCCAGAAAGAGATACAAAGGGAGTGGACCAACACAGGAAACGCCAGACAGGCGAAGGAGTATGTGATAGGCTACAGCAAATCCCGTAGGGACTGGCTGCTCCGTAGAACACGAAGAGAGGTGGGAGCCATAGTGGGAGTCCTGACCGGACACTGCGTCCTACAAAGACACCTGGCAAAGATGAGAGTGAAGGAGGACGCGACGTGCGAGCGATGTTGGGCCGAGGACGAGACCTCGGCGCATTTTCTCTCATCATGTGAAGCATACAAGGAGGCAAGAAGAGAGGTATTCGAAGAGGAGGCCTTTGAGACGGAGGACCTTCTGAATCTGAGGTGGCCCGATATTCTGGCCTTTATACAGAAGACGGGCAGATTCCTTAGCAAGGGAAGGACGCAGTAGGGGGGATGCCCGGGGGTTGGCGAAAAGGGCGCTTCATGTGCCTAGTCGCCAGGCCTAGAGCCTACCCCACACTACTACTACTACTACTACTACCTTATATGTGAAAATAAAGAAACAAAAAAATATATTTTTTCAGTATTAAAAATATATTTGTTTTTCAAAGTGAAAAAAATACATTCTTTGCCACTGTAAAAAAAAAAACAATATTTTGTCAACGTTCGAAAAGCATTAAAAAAAACAAGTTTTTTGATGTTGGAAAAACATTTTATTTTCAATGTTAGAAAACTTAAAAATATTTTTCTAAAGTCAGAAAATGGGTTATTAAGCTTCTTTTTTACTATGAATATTACGTTACTAACATCCAAACTAACGTTATGTTTTTCAATTAAACATTATTTAGACGATACTAAAACGTTTCTGTCTTTAGTGGGTGTACGGCATTTTCGGGTAAAATTATTTATTGGGTAATGGATATAACAATTCCTTATACTAAGAAAAATCGGCAGCCAAAGTTCTCAAGGAAACCGCGGGTGGTGCCATTATTCGTCTATATCCTAAATTGCGGCCATTTTTCATCTTATCGCATGTAGCGCACGACTGTTTATTCAGCCAGGTAATAACCAATATTTCATGTGGTATATATTCGGTTTCCTCTTATAAAACAATACCTTTTAGAGTATTTTGCAGTGATAGGGCCCAGCAAAAGTAACTACACACGTACATCCACCTCACCCTTCGTTCATTTCATATACGTAGCACGCTTTGAATGGTTTAAATTTGTATTTTTTTAACCATACTTGTATTAGAAATATATGTAAAAGCAGACTTCCATTGTCTTTTTTACTTTAAACAAGACGTTTCGGTTAGTAAGTATCTCTAACCGTTTTCAAGTGTAAAGTAAACAATCCAGTCTACAGGCTACTACTTATAATACTTGGTTTGCAGCGAGGTATCACGGCCCGCCCCCTTTTTTAATCTTAAAGCGGTTGATTTCCATAAGTACTAGGTTGACTGGAAACTTCTTTATTATGCATTATAAATGCAGCTTTAGCAAACTTTCGTTTTGTCAATGCGACTCCTTATGCAAAACTTTAGCTGCAGACCATTAAATTCTGTAATTATTTGACCACGCATGATCTACTAAACCAAAGTTTTCAATGTTCCCTAATTGACTACTTTTTCTCATTTCACCAATATCGTAAGATGAGATTTATATACCGTCTCTAGCTTCACAAAGGTGTCACATTGACGCTTTGACGCAGTGTTCTGAAGATTACGTTAAGCACGAAACAGTTAACTGTCAACACTTAAGCGAGCTGCCCTCGGAAAAGTACAAAAGAAACAAAATCTTTCTTTACCCACTTAGCCACGAAAAAATTTTTGTTTTTATTAACGGGTACTCTACTTTACGCTTATTATTTAAGGAATTTTCTGGTTTTTGTTTAAGTCAAAAAACTTATCGTATTTAACTATAAGAATACTGTGTTAATATTATAGTATTTGGCTATTCTTCATCTTATGTTATGTGAAACCCCTTAAACATAATTATGGAATGTTAATAACACCGAAGGGATTATTATTCTGAGATTTTGCTACGTTTGGTTTGGTTTTCATTTTAGGGATCATTGAGTTTGTTGTTAATTCTTCATTATTACTACAAATATTTACGGCTCTTACAATCTCTACAAATTTCTTACAACTTCTTATTTCGTAGGAACAGAATTATTACACTTAAAATTTGAATATTGTCCCGTCTGTGTAGGTCTAGGTGATTTTATTGTTTCTGTCTATTCGTTTGACAAGAACATCTAAAAAAGGTAAGGCCGAATCTTTTTCAATTTCCATTGTGCATTTGATTGTTGGTTGAATACCGTTAAGATAGGTGTAGAAAACTAAAATCACACGACTAAGCAAACAGGGTTTAAATATTTTTTAACGTTAATGCTTGTTTTTCATCTTCACCTTAACCTGGCCCGTCATTGAAAGATTCTAAGATACAAAATAGATTTCTTGGTCTCCTGCAGATTTTTTGTATCTGCGATCGTTAAGGACCAAAAATTAATTATCTATTTTTTAGATTAGATCTTAAAGCACTTCCAGCGAGGCTTTCGTGATTTTAAATAACAGCCAGAATAATTTTCTCCATGATATTATAGAATAATCTACCATGTGAAAAAAATTCAAAACTAAGAAAATAAGTTCCTGATTTTCCAATTTTGAAGATGCCGCTAAGTGCATTTTCCAACTTTGTAAATCAGCCAGAGTTATTTTTAGTTATAGTATATTATAACATCAGTTTATACGTTCAGTTTCAAGACTAAGAAAATAAGGGCACAAATCAGCCCAATTTTTGGATCCGACTATTTTCCACAACTTGAGATGAGCCTGAGTACTTTTCTTATGATGTTCATGGTTTGTTCCTCTTAGTGAAAAAGATTTAGAACTAAGAAAATAAGTCGACTCATGTACTGACGCTTTGAACCCAACGGAAAATCATTCCCAGAATGAAAAATTGTTGATTGTTATCCTTAACAGAACATACTTATTTATATACAAAGACTAAGAAAATAAGTTCCAAAAAATATTCACGGCCTCCCCTACTTGAAAGTAATTTAGATTTCAAGTTAAATAAGTATATACCTGTATGAAAAGTCGGCAGAAGTGTGTGGCATCAAGCGTGCGGTAGTTTCTCTTGTTTCGCTACGATAACTCCTAACAAATTGTTTTTCCACAACGCTAGATATGATCAATCGTTTCAATGGAAACGTTCAACAGGTATTCATTATTCAAACATATATGATGATATGAGTGTTGTATCGGGCCCTATTTTATTTTAATAATAGAAAATGTGTAGGTTGCAACAACATCGCGCACTTGAGAGAATAATTGATGTTAGAAAAAGGCAAAATGCGCGTAAATTATTTTCTTTTCCAAACATTTTTTTTTGTTTATCAAAGGTGGGGCGAAGAGTACTTATAAATTGTTTTTGTAGAACGTTTTCGTATATTTGTCATAATTCAAGTATAAATTAAATTCTGCTGCATAAAGTAGGGCATACACAGAAAAATACATGGATCCATGGTGGATCTGATACCATCCTAGCCCACTAGCACACTAAAACTTTGTACTTGAAGCAATATTCGCCTTGAAAACAGTTTTTGTAAATATCTCAGAAACGGAAGCTCCTACTAAATTTTTCGTAATAACATGAATTATTCAGAAAAAATTGTTTTACTATACAGGGTGTCTCTAAAAGGTCTGTACAAAATCTTAGCACATTTCCTGAGGTCAAAATAAGTCGATTTAATGCAAATTACCTTAGTCCAAAATTGCTCCATTTCAGAGATACAGAGTGAATTTAAAAATTAAAAATTGATTTTATTAAAATTTATGAACATTACTCAACGCATTACTTTAAAAATTGGTACTCGGGGTTTTTTTGGGATGCGAAACCTATATATGGACACATTTTCACTGTGGCCGTTAGATGGCGCTTCACAATGCTCATCTTATGGTTTAAAATAACCATAAGTTTTTTCTGTCTATTTTTCAACTTTTTTTGTTGATAAAATAATTTCCTGAACTTTTTTACGCAAAAAAGGTACCTATGATAAAATCTGCTAGGGTGAGCCGTTTTCGAGATATTTCCGTTTTTAGTGTTCGATGCCGCACTTTTACTGCTACCTTTATGGATTAAATTTAGTCAGTAAATGTTATTAATTTTTTGTTGTTTAATCATTTTCGGTAGGTATCAGTCAATTTCTGGGAAAATAGTTTCACTTGGTTCAATTAAAATAAAAAACACCCTGTATCTCTGAAACGGAGCAATTTCGGACTAGGGTAAGTTGCTTTAAATCAACTTATTTTGACCTTAGGAATATGTGCTAACATTTTGTACAGACCTTTTAGAGATACCCTGTATAATATGAACCGTCTTAAACGGTCATTTGTTCGGCGGTTTAGTATCATGTTAAGGTGCGTACTGACTTGCAACAAATCACTCCAAACGCGCAAAACACTATGAACATTCCGATCTTTTTCCTCCGAATGCCCCGGAGGGCCCACCGCCCCCCCACCAGGAAAGTAAAGGCCGAAACCCCCCCCATGGAGAGGACCGCCACCATGGTACGTATAAGGGTAAGTCAGATCAATCTCCACCACGAGCATGCAGCAACCAGCGAACTGGTTTGCAAACTTGCTCGCAAAAGGTGGGAGGTTGTCTTAATATAAGAACCACTTCTTTTTAGGGGAACAATAAGTGGTCTAAGGATGGCCGGATACAACACCTACACCGGCAAAGAGGAAGCGGAAGGACCAAGGAGCTGCATCGTGGCAACCAGGAACCTCAACGTGATACCGTTACCACAACTAGGTTCCAGGGATGTCACAGCGGTGCGGATTGAGTACCAGGTGAGTGGTAGAAAAAGACACATTATTTTATGTAGTGCGTACCTCCCATATGATAGCGCACAACCACCACCATCCGAAGAATTAATTGATATTATAAGGTATGCTAAAGGTAATGATCTGAAACTCGTAATAGAATGTGATGCAAACGCACATCACACAGTGTGGGGTAGCTCCAATATAAACGGGAGGGGGGCAGCTCTACTTGAATTCCTTAGCGGTACAGATTTAGAAATACTAAATCAGGGGTGCGAGCCAACCTTCATGACAAGAATCCGCACTGAGGTTCTAGACATAACATTGGCAACGCGAGGCATAGAAAAGGAAATTATAAACTGGCGTGTCTCGCCAGAGATATCGAACTCGGATCACAGGATGCTTGAGTTCGAGATCACAGGTGAGACACAACCACCAGAACTAAGAAGAAACCCAAGACTTACAAACTGGGCCACCTATCTGGAAGGTCTAGAAAACAGTCTTAGCGGGAAACTTAGGAATGTATCTTCAAAAGAAGAATTAGAGGAAGCTCTAACGCGGGTGCAGCGCAGCATAGTCTGCAACTATGAAAAGACGTGTCCTCTTAAAAAAGCTCCCCACAAGAAGTTACCATTGTGGAACAATGAGCTAGAGCAGCTCAAAAGGAACACCAGGAACACCTTCAGGAGAGCAATGAGAGAGGACACAGAAGAAGCCTGGGATGCGCACAAGGCCGCCAAGAACAACTTTAAAAACGAGGTGAGGCGAAGCAAACGCAAGTCGTGGTGGCAATTCTGCGAAGACTTGGAAAGCCTTCCAGACGCCGCCAGACTGATGAAACTGCTAAGTCAAGAAAAGGAGGAAGCTATAGGCGTATTTAAGACACAGGAAGGAACATGGACGAAATCTGCAGAAGAGTCTCTCGAACATCTCCTGGCGACACATTTCCCAGGCGAGAGGGACCCCACAGAGGCTGCCCAGGACGAAAACCACTTAATAACCGCCCCAGATTGGAGCCTAGCGGCCGAAATCGTAACCGACGAAGCGGTATCCTGGGCAGTCCAAAGCTTCCTTCCGTTTAAGGCAGCGGGGCCGGACGAAATCTTCCCAGCTCTACTGCAAAAGGGCCTTGAGTCGCTGTTACCCCACCTGAAAGGGATATTCCAGGCAAGCATAGCTTTGGCCTATGTCCCACAAATGTGGAGGAAAGCCAGGGTAGTATTCATACCCAAAGCAGGGAAGAAAGATTACACCACCGCAAAATCATTCCGGCCCATAAGTTTGACATCATTTTTGATGAAGGCATTGGAGAAAATGGTTGACAGGTACCTCATAGAGGTACCACTCAAAGCATCCCCTCTCCACAAAGAACAGCATGCATACTGGAAGGGTAGATCTACGGATACAGCCCTCCATACAACCGTGCAAAGGATAGAAAAAGCTCTCGAAAACAAGGAATATGCACTGTCAGTTTCCCCAGGGCAGCTGCCTATCTCCACACCTCTGGTGCCTTATAATGGACAGTCTACTTCACAAACTGGAAGAACAAGGATTTGACGGCAAAGCGTACGCCGACGACGGACTGGTTATAGTACCAGGGAAGTTCCTAGGCGTAATTTGCGAAAGGATGCAAAGGGCGTGCAAACTAATAGAGAACTGGTGCCAAGAGAACGGCCTCTCCGTCAACCCCAGCAAGACGGAAATGGTTCTCTTTACAAAGAAGAGGAAAATAGTAGGCTTCAAAGCACCACAAATGTACGGAAGACCACTTGCACTATCGCAAGAGGTTAAGTACCTGGGGATGGTGCTAGACAGTAAACTAAGCTGGAAACAACATATAGACCGACTCACAACAAAGACGATAAAAACATTCTGGCAAGTAAGAAGGGTGGTAGGAAGAAAGTGGGGACTTAGCCCAAGGATCATGCACTGGATCTACACGGCCATCATAAGACCAAGGATCCAATACGGATCCGTGGTTTGGTGGCCGGGGGCAATGAAAACCACTAACGCCAAAAAGCTCGAAAGCATGCAGAGGCTGGCGACCTTGAGCATCACCGGAGCTCTAAGGTTTACTCCTAACATAGCCCTGAATACCATCCTGGGTCTCCCATCGCTGTCCACCTAGATAAAGAAGGAAGCGATGGCAGCATATCTTAGGATAAGGGACGCGGGCGTGTGGAGAAGGAGCGGTGGACAAAAAGGACATTCGGAGATCGCGACTGTGACTGAAAAGGAGATTCCTTTATCGACGTAGAGGCTAGCGATGCCAGAAAAGCGGTTAAGGGAGAAAAGGAGATACCGTGTAACCATACCACCAAGGGATGCATGGAAGGAGGACGGAGTTGAACTCCTTAGCGACGCCACGGTCTGCTATACAGACGGATCAAGGCTGACAGACCGGAATTCGAGCGGTGCAGGAGTGTACGTGGAAAGCAAGAGCATTGGAAAAAGCTACCCGCTGGGATTCAATGCAACAGTCTTCCAGGCAGAGGTTTACGCTATACTGGCGTTAACATGGGAGGAAGAAATTAGGAACGAAACAGGAAAACGCCTGTTATTAATTTTTTGTTGTTTAATCATTTTCGGTAGGTATCAGTCAATTTCTGGGAAAATAGTTTCACTTGGTTCAATTAAAATAAAAAACACCCTGTATCTCTGAAACGGAGCAATTTCGGACTAGGGTAAGTTGCTTTAAGTCAACTTATTTTGACCTTAGGAATATGTGCTAACATTTTGTACAGACCTTTTAGAGATACCCTGTATAATATGAACCGTCTTAAACGGTCATTTGTTCGGCGGTTTAGTATCATGTTAAGGTGCGTACTGACTTGCAACAAATCACTCCAAACGCGCAAAACACTACGAACATTCCGATCTTTTTCCTCCGAATGCAACAAACATTCGCGCGCAAAAGATCGTCGTGTTTCCAAAGTTATTTGAAATACCTCCTAATACGGGGTTCTATCAATTTCGTGAAATTTTGCTTGATTCTGCCCTTCAAAAGTTATCCAAATTCATATAAAATCTTCCTGGTATAATTTCAACCCTACCGACACAAAACAGCCGCGGCTCTTTTCGGGTCCGACCAAAGTATTTGTAGGCCGCGACGTCACTAAAAAGAAATGAGAACAAGATTTCCAACACTTCCCTCGCGGAAATCACATAAACTACAGGTAAATATAAATCGAACAGAAATTCCAGGATCCTTGTATGTGAGCATATCCTCAAAAGGTGCGCTTCTGTAGAATATGAAATGATGATTGACATAAAGTTAATCTTTAATAAACCTTGTTTGATATAATTTTTAAAATTGCGAAAATTTGAAAAAATAATTTTTCGCACTTTGATATTTTTCAATTTTTAGCTCACATGTATGCATACAGACAGACAGACATACAGACATACAGACATACAGACATACAAACATACAGACATACAGACATACAGACATACAGACATACTGTAACGGTTTTTTGTTACAAACTAAAATGCTCTCGGTAGCTCAGTTGGGACTGAGGTCGCGGTGTTCACCTCAAAAAAAACTCAACAATATTCATGTGAAATAAATTAACTTTCTTTTGCCTAAAGGGCGCCAATACAAGTTTAAAAGTAAAATAGAAAGAATGTATCGAGATCTTAGTGAACCTTGTATTATTCACTACGTATTAATAAAGATGGTGAATGTTTGATTAAAACGCAAAAGGTTTAAAAAAAATAGTCTCTAATTATTTTTATCAGCAAACGACCTGCAAGAAGGAAATTTACAAAAAAAAATATATATAAGGATCTTTTAACCTAAATACTTAATTATATAGCTATCGATTAAAACTATTATTTTATATCCTTGTTTCTTATCACAGAATGTTCGTTACTATTTATTTTTATTATCTCAAGAATGTAATTTAATTTCTATTTATAAAGAGTTGGTTTTTTATTTCAATAAAAGAATTTACCTTATTATTTTATGTTAATAAAAAGTAAGAAAACACACGGACGATAAAATCAAGCAACAACAAAAAAATTATCGAAGTACCTAAATAAAAAGTATGTACCTATTTAGCTAAAAACAAAAAAATATAATATATTTTTGGGACCTAAGAAAAATTAATACCTTGGGAGGGTAAATGCGCATCTACTCAACAAGGGTGCATTGTTGCCAGATCTTAACAAGGGCAATAAATAGGTTTACCAAAAATCTTAACAAATAATAACCAGTGCTATAAAAAAGAAATATATCACAGTTAAATAAAATGGTTAGTAAAAATAAGTATTAAATCTTATCTGCCAAATCCCACGCTGTAGGTTGAGTCCTCAAAAGATTTGAGTAGGTAGTGTGGTCGGTACTTCTACAAAACAGATTTCAAAACGGGACAGCAAAACAAAAAGAAAGCAGTAACATCGGCTAGTACACCATGGCTTTTACTTCAGTAAACAATTACGGGCTTCTGCTCAAAGTATGTGTGATGTACGGGCTTCAAAACATATAAGGATCCCCGAAAACGAGCTCCATAAAATGTACGGGCTTCATAAAATGGAATGGGCTTGATAAAATGGAATGGGCTTGATAAAATGGAATGGCCAGTAATGAACAATGGTCCACCTTTTTAATCACACCAGCATTTTTCACGAAACTAACTCTGTTACAAAACACTGTACAATATCTGTAAGTTTTACAACATTTTGAGTAGCAGTTATGCTTGGTTAAAATAAGTTTTTAATATATTTTATCAGCACATATTATAACGGTGTTAAAATGCTCTCTCTGAAACACACAAAATCCTGCGATCTAACGAGACCTTGCTATAGCAAAAACAAGGTAGTTCGGTTACCATATAGAAGTTAAACTGCATCGAGAATCCGCATGTAACTGACTCTCTCGGCTACGTGCATTTGAAAAAGACGGCGGGTTTCCCTGACCGAACAAAGCAGCTTGGATCAGTCTGAGTACAGCCGCGCGACGACGAAGTGGGGAACGTGCTGCACAGCGACTCTAAACAACGCTTGTTGAAACAAATTTTATCACGAAGTACCGTGGTCCAGTGGACAAGGCGACTAAGGAAAACGCCCGACACGCAGACACCGGAGGATCGCTCCCTTGACGATACTGTTTTTTTTTATATGTGGATAATTCTTTGATTTATTTTTAGTTGTACAGGGTCTTACAAGTATTTTATTTTTTTTTTGTTCAAAACGTTACTTGCTATGAGGGTTAAAAAAAAATCGTTACACCACCCCTCTCCTAAAAGAATAAAATTTGGGGAAAAACAAATTTTATTTATGCAGTATGAATACTACTAGTTAAAAATGGGAAGTTAGAAACAAGAATATTTCCATAGGATTAAATTGTACATCTATACTAACAAACTATTAACCTAAGTGGTAAAAAAATATTAACTTAAGAGAAAGTTGCTGTGAAACAAATACTGGCCAGGTATTCATCACAAAAGGTATTTATGAGCATACACAAATTCATTTTATGTGCAAATAGGGGTTCCTTGGAATGATTCTTTATAGAAGCTTGATATCTTTCGTGTATCACCCGCCAAAATTGGAGTCACTATCGGTCAGTCTAAATTGGGAAAGGGACAAAATAAGTAGGGACTAATCTACAAAGACTTCACAAGGCAACTAAAACATGATAACCAAATTGCTCATACTCAAAAATCGAAGATATCGAAACTACATACCTTAAACAATATCAATAAGCTAATGGGGAATCGACTGCAGTATTACACAGGGGAAATTCGCAAATGACTAGGGTACCCAAATACACTTCCTCACTACGAAACTTATTTGCATCTTTACTCAAAATTCTGGTCACTCTAAAACATGTAACTCGGTACTTAATTTTCAATTTTTCCTTTCAAAAATAACACTCAACTGCCTACAAAATACTCAAAACTAATTATCAGAGCCTACGGAAACGTCAGAATTCGAACCAAGATAAGGCTTCAAATCCTTAATGTGCCATTCGCCTGCATCAGAACCGTCAATATGAACTAGCCGATATATTAATCGAGAAATCTTTTTAGAAATCTTACATAGAACATATTTCTTTGCCAATTTGGCAGCAAATTGATTTGATGCGTCAGACAACACCTTATTACGCTTCCATACTTTATCTCCGACATTAAACTGAACATCACGTTTTCTCAAATTATATTGGCGTTTATTTCTCTCATATGCTTGATGAAGCTTTTTCTTAACTTTTTCATAAATCTCCGAAAGTCCTCTTAAATTATCACAAAACTCAACGCGCTCTCTGGACAAAAGTTCAAGATCTTCAGTATCTATAATTTCACTATAATACTTTCCAGTAATAGGAACATTGCGACCAAAATTCATAAAATTAGGGCTAAACTGTGTAACTTCATGAACCGATGAATTAATAGCAAATTGTATCTCTGACAAGTGTTGATCCCAATCTCTATGCTCTTTAATATAGCTACGTATAGCTGTACCAACTACTCTATTTGACCTTTCAACAAAATTAGTCTGGGGATGATAACGAGCATTAAACCAAATTTTCTGAACTTCATATTTTTCGGCCATTTTCTTAAAAACCTTTCCAGCGAACTGGCTACCATTTTCGCAGATAATAAATTGGGGTACTCCATGTACCAAAAATATTTTCTTTTCCATGAACTGACAAATCTTACTTGCTTCAGCTTTTCTTAAAGGATGTAGTATTGTATACTTAGAAAACCAATCGCCCACAACTAACAAGTGACTAAAACCAGAACGACTTCTAGGCAGAGGACCGATAATATCTACTGCAATAATTTGAAATGGAAAGTTACAAGACTTCTCAGCACCCATTAAACCCATTCTAGCTTCATTTGATGCCTTTTGTTCTCCACATACTACACAAGATCTGATATATTTAGCTACATCTTTTCTGATTTCTTTCCAATAATAAGTTTCCTGAATTCTACTAATGGTCTTAAAAAATCCTACAACAGGGTCATGATGTTTTCTAATTATTTCTTGAACTTGACTTTTTGGAACTAAAATTTTCCAGGGGGTCAAATTAGATTTAAATTTAATTTTTAAGGGAACGTGCTTGTAAACAAAATTATTTTTAACGCACCAATTAGGAAATTTTTCAGGTTTTGGTAAAATATCTTGTTGCATCTTTAAATAAAAAGGGTCAAGGTTTTCTAAACGGATATCTAATTTCTGTGTCTCAAAATTAGTCAAAGCTAAAACATCAACATTCTCATGGTCGTTATTAACTAGATTTTCAGAAGGGATCCTGGACAAACAATCTGGAACTACATTTAATGATCCTTTTCTATGAGTAATAGTATAATCATACTGTTGCAATTGAACGGCCCATCTGGCTAATCTTCCAGTTGGTTCTTTCATATTATTTAACCATAAAAGTGAATAGTGATCGGTAATAATTTTTAGATTTGCAGTACCCTCCACATAGGGCCTAAATTTTGATAAGGAAAAAATTACAGCAAGACATTCTCTTTCAGTCACAGTATAATTACGTTCTGTTCGAGATAAAGATCTACTAGCGTAAGCTATAACTCTTTCTGAGCCATCTATTTCTTGCAAAAGCACACCGCCCAAACCGGTATTAGAAGCATCAGCCTGAATAATAAAAGGAATATCAAAATCGGGGCTGCATAAAATTGGAGCAGAGACCAGAGCCTCTTTTAACTTAATAAAAGCACTATCCGCGTCAGGAGTCCATTTCACAGTTTGACCTTTCTTTTTACCTTTCAACAAATCGTTCAACTGTGAAACAAGAGTAGAAAAGCCTTTAATAAACTTTCTATACCAAGAAGCCATACCAACAAAACGTTTGATTTCAGTAGTAGTTTTACACTGAGGAAAATTCACTATAGCAGCAACCTTGTCACTGTCGGTACGTAATCCCGAGCAGTCCACTACATAACCAAGGTACTTGAGACTTGACTTAAAAAGTTGACATTTCTCAAGGTTAACAGTTAAATTTGCATTTTTCAATTTTTCTAACACTTCATATAACAGTGAAATATGTTCAGAAAAACTACTGGAAGTAACAATTATGTCATCCAAATAGCAAAACACCTTAGGAGAAAGCTTCGGGGTTAAAACTTTATCCATTAAACTTTGCTGACATTGAGCAGAGTTACGTAAACCGAACGGAACAACATTAAAATGGAATAAACCACGACCTGGTACAGAGAAAGCAGTTTTTTCTTTACAATCAGGGAGCAGAGGTATCTGCCAAAAAGCTTTTCTAAGATCAATGGAAGAGATATAACGTGCATCACGCAAAGTGTTTAAAATAGTATCTACTCTAGGCAGAGGATATGCATAATGCTTTGTTATTTTATTTAGACGACGTCCGTCAAAACAGAATCGGTATTCATCGTTTGCTTTCTTAACTAACAAGACTGGAGAATTATAAGAGCTATGTGATGGTTCAACTACATTTAAGGCAAGCATTTAATCTAATTCCTTATTTAATATGTTCATCATAAAAGGTGACAAAGGATATTGTCGTTCTCTGAATGGTGGAGCATCTCCAGTATCAATATTAAATACAAGTTTATCTGTGCGTCCTAGTTTATCTTTACAACTGATAGCTTCATAAGCTAATTTAATTTTTATGTGTCTGTCGGTCTCGCAACTCACTTTCTGAAAAGTTTTGACTTTCAATGCCCAAAGACGTATCTTTGTCCTCCGAAGAAACAGAGAAAACAAAATTACTGACAGAACTACAAACTGTCCAAGAATTATCCTCAAAATCAATCTTAACGTTAGAGTTTCGACAAAAGTCACTCCCCAAAATTAATCCATGCGATAATGAAGGTACAACTAAAACTTTTGTAATCTTACATAGATTATCAGCACATATCGGCAAATAGATTACACCCACAACTTCTTGTGGTTGTCCACTAGCTGTGTACACCGGGTTATTTTTTCCAAAACTGTCAACTTCAAGTTCAAATTTTGTTATTAAGTCTAAAGATTTCTTGCCAAGCACACTGTGGTTTGCACCACTATCTAAAAGTGCAGTAACTAATGTATCAAAAATATTTATCTCAATATAAGGCCTATTATCATGAGGTAAACTAACAAATAATGGAGCTAAAGAACTATCATTAGAAACCAAATTCGATTCAACGGTACTTAAATTTGCTTTATTACCAAATTCCGATACTTTAACTTTATTATAAAAATCATAAACAAATTTCTTCCAATTGTCCCATTCAAACTGACAAAAAAAATTTCTTTTATTATTATCGGCCTTAAAATTACAAGGAGTTCGTCGACCGTTACCAAACGTCCTCGAAACTAGTTTTTTTGAACAATTGCAATCACGAGTTGTTACATTGGATTTTCCACATCGGTAACAAAATTTATTTTTCGGAGCTTTACATGACGAGAAAACATGATTGGGTAATCCACAATTCCAACACACTATCTTAGAAGAGTGTATTAGGATTGTTATTAGTATCTGAAGTATTAATAGAAGTTACATTATTACTCGGATTTAAATTATCTTGAAGATTTCTACTCGAATTTCTATTTTTAAAATTACCTCGAAAACTACCACGATGATTACTAAAATTATTACGTTGACTGTTAGACTGCGAATGATGATTGCTACTCGAATAGATTCAGATAGCCATGCTGATTGCCACGACCTCGATTGTTTTTAAAATTGCCTCGATAATTTCCAGATAAAAAGGATGTATTTTTAAAATTATTTTTATGGTTTTGGTTTTGGTTATAACCAGACGTTGATGGTTCACAAAAATTGTCTCGATCATTTGAGTGGAAAGAAGAAACGAGAAGAGAAGAGCCATCTGTCGTTTTTGAATTTTCTATTTTTCGGCAGTTTTCCAATAAAGAAAGGATTGAGTCAATGCTGACCAAAGCTAGAGGAGATTTATAAAAATCACACATATTTTTCCTTAAGTATTTTAACTTTGTGGCTTCGCAGGGTTGTCTATCTAAATGTCTAAATAATGACTCCATATTAGCAACAAAAAGATGAAAAGGTTCTGTTTTATATTGTTTTCTTGCTTTAATATCCTCCCAAATTAAATCGTCTAAATCTTCAGGCAAAAAATCGGTTTTTAAAATTTTAATTAATGATTCCCAATTAGTAGCTCTATTAACAGCAGATTTAAACCAGTTATGCGCAGGTCCTGAAAATAACTCTCCAGCACTCTCGAATAACTCTATTTTTGAAACACGACGGGACTTACAATATTCCTCAACTTTATCTAAAAATTCTAGAACAACATGATAATCTGCTTCGCCAGAAAATGACAAATTCCACTGATGAACAGGTATTGACTTGCTTTGAGTAAAAACAGGGGTAACGATAGGGGTTGGAGCAGCAAGAACGGTTTGGTTCAACGTTAGGTTCGAATCGCTGTTGTTTTGTTCAAAAATATCAGCTTTTTCAAAAAGGTTAGCTTCTAGCTCTAAATATGTTGCATAAGCTTCTTGCTTAAAATTAATAACGACAGAGTCTTGGTCTATAAGAGGGATTATAATCCGACAAATACGATTAGAAATATGAATTAATCGTGATCGATAGCGCTAAAAAGCAGAGTCTGTTTGTGGTCCTTCAAATTCCGAAATTAAAACTTCTAAAGCTACTAAGGTTTCCTCGATAACCTTTTTTTTCGTTTTCGAATTCATACTGCGGATCCGAATAAGAAAGATTTCGATTTTTATCCGCTTGTATTCTGCGATTTAACATTTTTCGTTTTTGTGCTGCATCTTGATGTCTCGTAGCAATAACTCCACGAATTCTTAATTCATAACATAACTCCGGTTGAGTTAAATGAATAGGCCTCATTAAATCGATATCACGGATATCCATTTTAATATTAAAAAAATTTAGCAACAAAAAAATTTAAAAAAAGAGAATGCAAAAAATTATTTATATATATTTTTTTTCTTTTTAAGTCGCAATATAATTAACAAAGAAAACTTTAAAATCGAACTGCAGTATCTTTAAATATCATCGAGCGCCCTGTATAAAAAATACAAAAATAAAAATCTCAAAATATAGTTTTCATAACTCGCTCTTAATTTAGTGGAACGTATGCAAAAACATTAAAATGAATAATCGGTCCCCGCACAGACTGATTAAAACGTACTCAAGATTCAATCACGAAAATACCCAACACCAAAATTGTTAGTAAAAAAATATATGGCTGATAAAACTTTAGGCAGGTACCATCTATATATAGTTCAATACTGGCCACGTAGAATAAAAAATAAAAACAAAAAAATTATTAAAAATATTTTTGGGTAAAAACTCTATCTAGATTTAGCCTTTGTTTTGCCACTAGAAAAACTCTCGTTTTGCTGAGCCCCTAAATAACAATTATAAATATTCAATTCAAAACAATCTAAAAAAAAAAACACAAATAATTTTATTTGTATGTTTAAACTATACTAGATGCCATATAAGAAGGAAAAAAAACCCGCCTTATTACTTTTAGCATTAAAATTTACCTCCATAAATGCAAAAATTATTTTTATATCAATTTTATTAGGTTATATTTGTTCTCATTTATTTTAATTAAATAATATTTGACTTTATTTATCTTTATTTAAATATCTTAGATTTATCTTGATTTATTTTTAAGTATTTAATTTTTTTAACTAGTTATGAACCAAGGATATAAAATTTAAAAAAACTCAAAAAAAATATCTTTATTTATAGGCAAAAGCACTTTAAACAACAAAAAAAAAAATCGGGCCCCGCGTTGGTCGCGCCGCTTAATCTGCAACGGTTTTTTGTTACAAACTAAAATGCTCTCGGTAGCTCAGTTGGGACTGAGGTCGTGGTGTTCACCTCAAAAAAAACTCAACAATATTCATGGAAATAAATTAACTTTCTTTTGCCTAAAGGGCGCCAATACAAGTTTAAAAGTAAAATAGAAAGAATGTATCGAGATCTTAGTGAACCTTGTATTATTCACTACGTATTAATAAAGATGGTGAATGTTTGATTAAAACGCAAAAGGTTTAAAAAAATAGTCTCTAATTATTTTTATCAGCAAACGACTTGCAAGAAGGAAATTTACAAAAAAAAATAAATATATAAGGATCTTTTAACCTAAATACTTAATTATATAGCTATCGATTAAAACTATTATTTTATATCCTTGTTTCTTATCACAGAATGTTCGTTACTATTATTTTTATTATCTCAAGAATGTAATTTAATTTCTATTTATAAAGAGTTGGTTTTTTATTTCAATAAAAGAATTTACCTTATTATTTTATGTTAATAAAAAGTAAGAAAACACACGGACGATAAAATCAAGCCACAACAAAAAAATTATCGAAGTACCTAAATAAAAAGTATGTACCTATTTAGCTAAAAACAAAAAAATATAATATATTTTTGGGACCTAAGAAAAATTAATACCTTGGGAGGGTAAATGCGCATCTACTCAACAAGGGTGCATTGTTGCCAGATCTTAACAAGGGCAATAAATAGGTTTACCAAAAATCTTAACAAATAATAACCAGTGCTATAAAAAAGAAATATCACAGTTAAATAAAATGGTTAGTAAAAATAAGTATTAAATCTTATCTGCCAAATCCCACGCTGTAGGTTGAGTCCTCAAAAGATTTGAGTAGGTAGTGTGGTCGGTACTTCTACAAAACAGATTTCAAAACGGGACAGCAAAACAAAAAGAAAGCAGTAACATCGGCTAGTACAACATGGCTTTTACTTCAGTAAACAATTACGGGCTTCTGCTCAAAGTATGTGTGATGTACGGGCTTCAAAACATATACGGATCCCCGAAAACGAGCTCCATAAAATGTACGCGGCTTCATAAAATGGAATGGGCTTGATAAAAGGAATGGGCTTGATAAAATGGAATGGGCAGTAATGAACAATGGTCCACCTTTTTAATCACACCAACATTTTTCACGAAACTAACTCTGTTACAAAACACTGTACAATTTCTGTAAGTTTTACAACATTTTATGTAGCAGTTATGCTTGGTTAAAATAAGTTTTTAATATATTTTATCAGCACATATTATAACGGTGTTAAAATGCTCTCTCTGAAACACACAAAATCCTGCGATCTAACGAGACCTTGCTATAGCAAAAACAAGGTAGTTCGGTTACCATATAGAAGTTAAACTGCATCGAGAATCCGCATGTAACTGACTCTCTCGGCTACGTGCATTTGAAAAAAGACGGCGGGTTTCCCTGACCGAACAAAGCAGCTTGGATCAGTCTGAGTACAGCCGCGCGACGACGAAGTGGGGAACGTGCTGCACAGCGACTCTAAACAACGCTTGTTGAAACAAATTTTATCACGAAGTACCGTGGTCCAGTGGACAAGGCGACTAAGGAAAACGCCCGACACGCAGACACCGGAGGATCGCTCCCTTGACGATACTGTTTTTTTTTATATGTGGATAATTCTTTGATTTATTTTTAGTTGTACAGGGTCTTACAAGTATTTTATTTTTTTTTTGTTCAAAACGTTACTTGCTATGAGGGTTAAAAAAAATCGTTACAATACAGACATACAGACATACAGACATACAGACATACAGACATACAGACATACAGACATACAGACATACAGACATACAGACATACAGACATACAGACATACAGACATATAGACATACAGACATACAGACATACAGACATACAGACATACAGACATACAGACATACAGACATACAGACATACAGACATACAGACATACAGACATACAGACATACAGACATACAGACATACAGACATACAGACATACAGACATACAGACATACAGACATACAGACATACAGACATACAGACATACAGACATACAGACATACAGACATACAGACATACAGACATACAGACATACAGACATACAGACATACACACATACAGACATACAGACATACAGACATACAGACATACAGACATACAGACATACAGACATACAGACATACAGACATACAGACATACAGACATACAGACATACAGACATACAGACATACAGACATACAGACATACAGACATACAGACATACAGACATACAGACATACAGACATACAGACATACAGACATACAGACATACAGACATACAGACATACAGACATACAGACATACAGACATACAGACATACAGACATACAGACATACAGACATACAGACATACAGACATACAGACATACAGACATACAGACATACAGACATACAGACATACAGACATACAGACATACAGACAGACATACAGACATACAGACATACAGACATACAGACATACAGACATACATACAGACATACAGACATACAGACATACAGACATACAGACATACAGACATACAGACATACAGACATACAGACATACAGACATACAGACATACAGACATACAGACATACAGACATACAGACATACAGACATACAGACATACAGACATACAGACATACAGACATACAGACATACAGACATACAGACATACAGACATACAGACATACAGACATACAGACATACAGACATACAGACATACAGACATACAGACATACAGACATACAGACATACAGACATACAGACATACAGACATACAGACATACAGACATACAGACATACAGACATACAGACATACAGACATACAGACATACAGACATACAGACATACAGACATACAGACATACAGACATACAGACATACAGACATACAGACATACAGACATACAGACATACAGACATACAGACATACAGACATACAGACATACAGACATACAGACATACAGACATACAGACATACAGACATACAGACATACAGACATACAGACATACAGACATACAGACATACAGACATACAGACATACAGACATACAGACATACAGACATACAGACATACAGACATACAGACATACAGACATACAGACATACAGACATACAGACATACAGACATACAGACATACAGACATACAGACATACAGACATACAGACATACAGACATACAGACATACAGACATACAGACATACAGACATACAGACATACAGACATACAGACATACAGACATACAGACATACAGACATACAGACATACAGACATACAGGCATACAGACATACAGACATACAGACATACAGACATACAGACATACAGACATACAGACATACAGACATACAGACATACAGACATACAGACATACAGACATACAGACATACAGACATACAGACATACAGACATACAGACATACAGACATACAGACATACAGACATACAGACATACAGACATACAGACATACAGACATACAGACATACAGACATACAGACATACAGACATACAGACATACAGACATACAGACATACAGACATACAGACATACAGACATACAGACATACAGACATACAGACATACAGACATACAGACATACAGACATGCAGACATGCAGACATGCAGACATACAGACAAACAGATATACAGACATACAGACATACAGACATACAGACATACAGACATACAGACATACAGACATACAGACATACAGACATACAGACATACAGACATACAGACATACAGACATACAGACATACAGACATACAGACATACAGACATACAGACATACAGACATACAGACATACAGACATACAGACATACAGACATACAGACATACAGACAGACATACAGACATACAGACATACAGACTTACAGACATACAGACATACAGACATACAGACATACAGACATACAGACATACAGACATACAGACATACAGACATACAGACATACAGACATACAGACATACAGACATACAGACATACAGACATACAGACATACAGACATACAGACATACAGACATACAGACATACAGACATACAGACATACAGACATACAGACATACAGACATACAGACATACAGACATACAGACATACAGACATACAGACATACAGACTTACAGACATACACATATACAGACATACAGACACACAGACAGACAGACATACAGACATACAGACATACAGACATACAGACAGACAGACAGACTTACAGACATACAGACATACAGACATACAGAAATACAGACATATATATATATATATATATATCTATATATATATTATATATATCTATATATCTAAATTAAGTAAGTTTATTCAATATTTAGAGTCATTTAGAATAAAACTGTAGGTATTGGTAAAAGGATAATAACAATATTAAATAATAAAGATAACACAACAACTGCAAAATAAAAAGACGGACGGACAGATGGACAGACGGACGGACAGACGGTCAGACGGACAGTCGGACAGACGGACAGATGGACAGATGGACAGACGGACAGACAGACATCATAGCTCACCCTACTTATAGTATACGTGTGAGCTAAAACATTATACTTGGTATTACACTGGTCCACTGGTCGGGTCCCCGGGTGTCGCAAAGAGGTTTTTTTTGTGGACCAAAATTAGTTAAAATTACCTATATTATACATACATTAATTGTGTTCATATTTTTTTATGATTTTAACTAATGATTCCCAATTAGTAGCTCTATTAACAGCAGATTTAAACCAGTTATGCGCAGGTCCTGAAAATAACTCTCCAGCACTCTCGAATAACTCTATTTTTGAAACACGACGGGACTTACAATATTCCTCAACTTTATCTAAAAATTCTAGAACAACATGATAATCTGCTTCGCCAGAAAATGACAAATTCCACTGATGAACAGGTATTGACTTGCTTTGAGTAAAAACAGGGGTAACGATAGGGGTTGGAGCAGCAAGAACGGTTTGGTTCAACGTTAGGTTCGAATCGCTGTTGTTTTGTTCAAAAATATCAGCTTTTTCAAAAAGGTTAGCTTCTAGCTCTAAATATGTTGCATAAGCTTCTTGCTTAAAATTAATAACGACAGAGTCTTGGTCTATAAGAGGGATTATAATCCGACAAATACGATTAGAAATATGAATTAATCGCGATCGATAGCGCTAAAAAGCAGAGTCTGTTTGTGGTCCTTCAAATTCCGAAATTAAAACTTCTAAAGCTACTAAGGTTTCCTCGATAACCTTTTTTTTCGTTTTCGAATTCATACTGCGGATCCGAATAAGAAAGATTTCGATTTTTATCCGCTTGTATTCTGCGATTTAACATTTTTCGTTTTTGTGCTGCATCTTGATGTCTCGTAGCAATAACTCCACGAATTCTTAATTCATAACATAACTCCGGTTGAGTTAAATGAATAGGCCTCATTAAATCGATATCACGGATATCCATTTTAATATTAAAAAAATTTAGCAACAAAAAAATTTAAAAAAAGAGAATGCAAAAAAATTATTTATATATATTTTTTTTCTTTTTTAAGTCGCAATATAATTAACAAAGAAAACTTTAAAATCGAACTGCAGTATCTTTAAATATCATCGAGCGCCCTGTATAAAAAATACAAAAAATAAAAATCTCAAAATATAGTTTTCATAACTCGCTCTTAATTTAGTGGAACGTATGCAAAAACATTAAAATGAATAATCGGTCCCCGCACAGACTGATTAAAACGTACTCAAGATTCAATCACGAAAATACCCAACACCAAAATTGTTAGTAAAAAAAATATATGGCTGATAAAACTTTAGGTAGGTACCATCTATATATAGTTCAATACTGGCCACGTAGAATAAAAAATAAAAACAAAAAAATTATTAAAAATATTTTTGGGTAAAACTCTATCTAGATTTAGCCTTTGTTTTGCCACTAAGAAAAACTCTCGTTTTGCTGAGCCCCTAAATAACAATTATAAATATTCAATTCAAAACAATCTAAAAAAAAAAACACAAATAATTTTATTTGTATGTTTAAACTATACTAGATGCCATATAAGAAGGAAAAAAAACCCGCCTTATTACTTTTAGCATTAAAATTTACCTCCATAAATGCAAAAATTATTTTTATATCAATTTTATTAGGTTATATTTGTTCTCATTTATTTTAATTAAATAATATTTGACTTTATTTATCTTTATTTAAATATCTTAGATTTATCTTGATTTATTTTTAAGTATTTAATTTTTTTAACTAGTTATGAACCAAGGATATAAAATTTAAAAAAACTCAAAAAAAATATCTTTATTTATAGGCAAAAGCAATTTAAACAACAAAAAAAAAACTCGGGCCCCGCGTTGGTCGCGCCGCTTAATCTGCAACGGTTTTTTGTTACAAACTAAAATGCTCTCGGTAGCTCAGTTGGGACTGAGGTCGTGGTGTTCACCTCAAAAAAAACTCAACAATATTCATGTGAAATAAATTAACTTTCTTTTGCCTAAAGGGCGCCAATACAAGTTTAAAAGTAAAATAGAAAGAATGTATCGAGATCTTAGTGAACCTTGTATTACTCACTACGTATTAATAAAGATGGTGAATGTTTGATTAAAACGCAAAAGGTTTAAAAAAATAGTCTCTAATTATTTTTATCAGCAAACGACTTGCAAGAAGGAAATTTACAAAAAAAAATAAATATATAAGGATCTTTTAACCTAAATACTTAATTATATAGCTATCGATTAAAACTATTATTTTATATCCTTGTTTCTTATCACAGAATGTTCGTTACTATTTATTTTTATTATCTCAAGAATGTAATTTAATTTCTATTTATAAAGAGTTGGTTTTTTATTTCAATAAAAGAATTTACCTTATTATTTTATGTTAATAAAAAGTAAGAAAACACACGGACGATAAAATCAAGCCACAACAAAAAAATTATCGAAGTACCTAAATAAAAAGTATGTACCTATTTAGCTAAAAACAAAAAAATATAATATATTTTTGGGACCTAAGAAAAATTAATACCTTGGGAGGGTAAATGCGCATCTACTCAACAAGGGTGCATTGTTGCCAGATCTTAACAAGGGCAATAAATAGGTTTACCAAAAATCTTAACAAATAATAACCAGTGCTATAAAAAAGAAATATCACAGTTAAATAAAATGGTTAGTAAAAATAAGTATTAAATCTTATCTGCCAAATCCCACGCTGTAGGTTGAGTCCTCAAAAGATTTGAGTAGGTAGTGTGGTCGGTACTTCTACAAAACAGATTTCAAAACGGGACAGCAAAACAAAAAGAAAGCAGTAACATCGGCTAGTACAACATGGCTTTTACTTCAGTAAACAATTACGGGCTTCTGCTCAAAGTATGTGTGATGTACGGGCTTCAAAACATATACGGATCCCCGAAAACGAGCTCCATAAAATGTACGGGCTTCATAAAATGGAATGGGCTTGATAAAATGGAATGGGCTTGATAAAATGGAATGGGCAGTAATGAACAATGGTCCACCTTTTTAATCACACCAACATTTTTCACGAAACTAACTCTGTTACAAAACACTGTACAATTTCTGTAAGTTTTACAACATTTTAAGTAGCAGTTATGCTTGGTTAAAATAAGTTTTTAATATATTTTATCAGCACATATTATAACGGTGTTAAAATGCTCTCTCTGAAACACACAAAATCCTGCGATCTAACGAGACCTTGCTATAGCAAAAACAAGGTAGTTCGGTTACCATATAGAAGTTAAACTGCATCGAGAATCCGCATGTAACTGACTCTCTCGGCTACGTGCATTTGAAAAAAGACGGCGGGTTTCCCTGACCGAACAAAGCAGCTTGGATCAGTCTGAGTACAGCCGCGCGACGACGAAGTGGGGAACGTGCTGCACAGCGACTCTAAACAACGCTTGTTGAAACAAATTTTATCACGAAGTACCGTGGTCCAGTGGACAAGGCGACTAAGGAAAACGCCCGACACGCAGACACCGGAGGATCGCTCCCTTGACGATACTGTTTTTTTTTATATGTGGATAATTCTTTGATTTATTTTTAGTTGTACAGGGTCTTACAAGTATTTTATTTTTTTTTTGTTCAAAACGTTACTTGCTATGAGGGTTAAAAAAAAATCGTTACAATACAGACATACAGACATACAGACATACAGACATACAGACATACAGACATACAGACATACAGACATACAGACATACAGACATACAGACATACAGACATATAGACATACAGACATACAGACATACAGACATACAGACATACAGACATACAGACATACAGACATACAGACATACAGACATACAGACATACAGACATACAGACATACAGACATACAGACATACAGACATACAGACATACAGACATACAGACATACAGACATACAGACATACAGACATACAGACATACAGACATACAGACATACAGACATACAGACATACAGACATACAGACATACAGACATACAGACATACAGACATACAGACATACAGACATACAGACATACAGACATACAGACATACAGACATACAGACATACAGACATACAGACATACAGACATACAGACATACAGACATACAGACATACAGACATACAGACATACAGACATACAGACATACAGACATACAGACATACAGACATACAGACATACAGACATACAGACATACAGACATACAGACATACACACATACAGACATACAGACATACAGACATACAGACATACAGACATACAGACATACAGACATACAGACATACAGACATACAGACATACAGACATACAGACATACAGACATACAGACATACAGACATACAGACATACAGACATACAGACATACAGACATACAGACATACAGACATACAGACATACAGACATACAGACATACAGACATACAGACATACAGACATACAGACATACAGACATACAGACATACAGACATACAGACAGACATACAGACATACAGACATACAGACATACAGACATACATACAGACATACAGACATACAGACATACAGACATACAGACATACAGACATACAGACATACAGACATACAGACATAGACATACAGACATACAGACATACAGACATACAGACATACAGACATATAGACATACAGACATACAGACATACAGACATACAGACATACAGACATACAGACATACAGACATACAGACATACAGACATACAGACATACAGACATACAGACATACAGACATACAGACATACAGACATACAGACATACAGACATACAGACATACAGACATACAGACATACAGACATACAGACATACAGACATACAGACATACAGACATACAGACATACAGACATACAGACATACAGACATACAGACATACAGACATACAGACATACAGACATACAGACATACAGACATACAGACATACAGACATACAGACATACAGACATACAGACATACAGACATACAGACATACAGACATACAGACATACAGACATACAGACATACAGACATACAGACATACAGACATACAGACATACAGACATACAGACATACAGACATACAGACATACAGACATACAGACATACAGACATACAGACATACAGACATACAGACATACAGACATACAGACATACAGACATACAGACATACAGACATACAGACATACAGACATACAGACATACAGACATACAGACATACAGACATACAGACATACAGACATACAGACATACAGACATACAGACATACAGACATACAGACATACAGACATACAGACATACAGACATACAGACATACAGACATACAGACATACAGACATACAGACATACAGACATACAGACATACAGACATACAGACATACAGACATACAGACATACAGGCATACAGACATACAGACATACAGACATACAGACATACAGACATACAGACATACAGACATACAGACATACAGACATACAGACATACAGACATACAGACATACAGACATACAGACATACAGACATACAGACATACAGACATACAGACATACAGACATACAGACATACAGACATACAGACATACAGACATACAGACATACAGACATACAGACATACAGACATACAGACATACAGACATACAGACATACAGACATACAGACATACAGACATACAGACATACAGACATACAGACATGCAGACATGCAGACATACAGACAAACAGATATACAGACATACAGACATACAGACATACAGACATACAGACATACAGACATACAGACATACAGACATACAGACATACAGACATACAGACATACAGACATACAGACATACAGACATACAGACATACAGACATACAGACATACAGACATACAGACATACAGACATACAGACAGACATACAGACATACAGACATACAGACTTACAGACATACAGACATACAGACATACAGACATACAGACATACAGACATACAGACATACAGACATACAGACATACAGACATACAGACATACAGACATACAGACATACAGACATACAGACATACAGACATACAGACATACAGACATACAGACATACAGACATACAGACATACAGACATACAGACATACAGACATACAGACATACAGACATACAGACATACAGACATACAGACATACAGACATACAGACATACAGACATACAGACATACAGACTTACAGACATACACATATACAGACATACAGACACACAGACAGACAGACATACAGACATACAGACATACAGACATACAGACAGACAGACAGACTTACAGACATACAGACATACAGAAATACAGACATATATATATATATATATATATATCTATATATATATTATATATATCTATATATCTAAATTAAGTAAGTTTATTCAATATTTAGAGTCATTTAGAATAAAACTGTAGGTATTGGTAAAAGGATAATAACAATATTAAATAATAAAGATAACACAACAACTGCAAAATAAAAAGACGGACGGACAGATGGACAGACGGACGGACAGACGGTCAGACGGACAGTCGGACAGACGGACAGATGGACAGATGGACAGACGGACAGACAGACATCATAGCTCACCCTACTTATAGTATACGTGTGAGCTAAAACATTATACTTGGTATTACACTGGTCCACTGGTCGGGTCCCCGGGTGTCGCAAAGAGGTTTTTTTTGTGGACCAAAATTAGTTAAAATTACCTATATTATACATACATTAATTGTGTTAGCTTAGGTGCCCAAAAATTGGGAGAGTATTTTATTTGCAAATTATTTTTGATTATTTTTCTTTATTTACTATTTTTAAAATTCTCAATATAATCGGATTAGTAGTTTACTTTTCTTAAATGACATGGTGGCAAACAATATTTCAACTTACCCACACACCGATTGATTTTTAACGCTGCACAAGTCAAATTTAGTGGAAATTAGGAAAAGTGATTATTAATCAATTCAACACTTCCCTAATAGCAAGTAGGTTATCGTAGTCCACGTGGAGTGGAAATCTGCAATGCACCAGGTGTACAGATGCAATGTGATTGGCTCATTTTTCTGAAATTACGGTTTTAATTGGTACATAGCATTTGCTCTGCGTCCTGTACTCTCGCTATTTTAAGTCAGTATCACCGTCAACCGTGATGGACGATGACGACGCGGTTGTAGCGGCCGGCGCTCTTCTGATTATTGAGAGTTTGAGAAGAAAAAATAAAAAAGAGCAGCGAAAAGAATGGTCCAGACGTCTGTATTTACAAAGACAAAATTTAAGTTTACTGAGAGATATGGACTAATTACATTTCAAAAACTTTACCAGAATATCTGCAGAGGATTTTGAAAACTTAATTTGTCAAGTGGGTCCTAAAATATTCAAGAAAGATACCCAACTTCGACATGCTATACCTGTTCAAGATCGCTTAGCTATTGCTCTACGTTTTTTAGCAACAGGGGACTCTTTCACTAGTCTACACTACCTATTTAAAGTATCAAAACAACGAGTTGGTTTTATAGTTATAGAGACCTGCAATGCCCTTATTGAAAAATTGAAACATGAAATAAAGGTAAATATACCGGGTGGCATGAAATGATTTTTATTATCACTTTTGAACGAATTGGTCTGGGTTTTGACCAAAAATATTTTTTGTCCGCTATCAAATTCCAAGATGGCACACAGAATCAAAAGTAGGGTAGACCGGGTACTGCCCACTTTTTATAAATGTGCTACTAAAAAATCTTGAGCTGATTCAATTGTTTTCTTTTTTGTTCTGTCAATAGCTACAACTTTAGACATACAAAAACAATATGACACAGATCCCTAAAATTAAAAAAACTTTTGGATGTTTGTAAACGGCACTTTTTACATATATATGAGGTACATATTTTGTCATATGATGTAGGAGTTAAGGCATACAAAATTTGCTGTAATTACTTTGTAGTCCTCCCTGGTCCTAGCTAGAGACCCTGTATGTATGACATATTTTAAATATGTCATACATACAGGGTCTCTATTTAAAATATGTCGTCCTAGCCATCTCGCCGCCTGTCATTCCCCCTCACCCTCTTCAAAAACCATATTCGCATAACTTTCACAAATATGGAGCGATTTCAAAACTTGTTTCTGCACACGGTTTAAGAATTTTTCAACAGCATTTTACTACTTCCCTCTCCCTCTCCCTCCCCCACCTTGACTCAATGTTTGTAGAAACGCACCTATCTACGAGTAATGCTAAATGAATGATAAATGCATTATTTCTATAAGGCAGAATAAGAATTAAAAAATTGATGTAAAAAATAAATTAACAAAAAACACCCAACTGCTAAATCTACTTGCTAAAATTACCCAAAAACCTAATTCATGAAAATACAAAACTGTATAATTTTGTAAGTGCGCTTTGGGCATCAAAACTAACTAAAGATTAAAGCATATCGTACATTATAAGTATATCTATTACAGTTTGTGATACCTATCAATTTTATACTCAACTGCGACTATAGTAGGCACAAGTAGAACTAGCAGTTTGGTGTTTTATTTATTTATTTTTTTTATAAATAAGTTTAATATTTATTTATTATTATTCAAACATATTAACTAGTGGTAAAGTTTTTTTTTTACTTAGTAACTAAACTAAATGAACCGAACCGCATAAATTAATTTAAAAAATGTTCCTCAATGCCGTAGTTTACATATGTTTTGTCAGCTGAATAATCAGATGCGTATTGAAATTAAGGATATGACGGTTCAATACTTTTTGAGCGTTGTGCGGGAGATGGATGGTCCATTCAATTTTTTAATTGCCAAGTAAAAAAAAAACGACTGCACCCACTGAACAAACAAGAAGGAATAAATCTCTTTGTGGTATTCCGATTTACCGACAAGCCTCGGAAAATGTTTTGCGCGTTCGCCTTGACGTATTGACTTGCAAAATTTGTTGCAGCGCGGTCTGTGCTTTTGAAGTACACGTATTCACTCACACACACTCCGCGCATTTTCGCCGAAAATGTTTGTCCTGTTTGTAGTGTTTGATGCGCGCTGTGTTCCCAGATTGCAAAATTACATAAGCATTGCATAGACACGTACTCACTGAGCGAACATTTTCGGCGAAAATGTTTGGAGTGTTTGTAGTGTTTTGTTGCAAGTCAATACCCACTTTTAGGGACAGATATATATACACACACACACACAAACGCACACACAGGCACACACACACAGGCCTCAGGATATTGCTAAGATAGGTCACAATACACCCAAATAATACATTTTCTGCGCTCTTAATTTTTTTTGTCGAAAACAAGCCATTGCTCAGCGTGCTACGAAAGTAAAAATTATATAAAATCTAGAAAACGTATTTTCTCGATGATATTCTTCTCTAAAAGAAAATTGACTGGACTATACAACGACACACAGTGGTTCAAAACCCCATAAAACTGCCGCATTCATTTTCTTTGGGTATAAATTCGTTACTACTGGACCTATTTCAAAGACTTTTTGCTTGTTCGAAATCTAAAGCTTTAGGCTATACGGCCCGTTACTAAAATTGGCATTTCACTCAAATTAAAGATAACAGACGTTTTTTAAAAATGTTAATTTTTGACCCTCTTGAACAAAATTGCGCGCACCGCAATGGGTCTGTTAAAAAGGTTCATCTTTGTCGTGAATAACAAGGTATCACTTGTTAAAATTGGTCATGAGTAAAAAGATAATGAAATGAACAAAGTGACTTTTAGTTGATTGATGATTCATATATGAGTGGGCCTTGCAGCCCTTCCACTGCGACCACTAGTGGGTCTATTGTGGCTCACTTTTGAGTGGTTTCTCACCACTGTATGCCTAATCCTCCAAAAAGGTTAGCTATCAGTTTGGGTGAGACACTGTTCAGATCTTGTGAATCAATCTGAGGTTTACCGAAAGTGTTTTGACGTAAACGTGCAAGAGCCGTACATTCGCACAGTACATGTCTAACTGTTTCATCATCCTCCATAGAGAGTCTACATTCGGTCTCTTCTGTTATTCCCATTCTGTGCATGGGTACTCTTAGTCGGCAGTGACCCGTAAAAAGTCCTGTCACTATACGGATCTCATGTCTGGTAAGTTCAATGATATTTCTGGCTCTCTTCTGACAAGGTCCTTTAATGAACTCTTTAGAGTGAGCCAGTTCTGGTATATTCATCCAGTATTGTTGGAAGCTGTCCTCCATCCATCCCAATATGGTTAATTTAGCAGCATTGTATGATATGCCCAGGGCTGGTTCGGGGCCGAAAAATTCGGCAGATGCCGCTTCCCTCGCTGCCTGGTCCGCGGCCTTATTTCCCTCGTGCCCAGAATGCCCTGGTATCCCTACTAATGACACCTAATTAGCGCTACCAAGCGTATTCAGCGAGTCTCTGCAGTTTCTCACGGTTCTCGATGAGACCGTGTAGGAATCAAGCGCTTTTAAGGCTGCTTGACTGTCGGAGAAGATTTTTATTGTCCTGTTGGTCCATTCGTGGTCAGTAATCCACCGGGCACACAGTTCAATGGCTACGAGTTCGGCCTAAAATATAGTAGCCAATTTGCCGAGACTATGTTGAATCTCGACTTTTTCTTGGATACTAACAACTCCAGATCCAACGCCTGATGGCATTTTGGATCCGTCGGTATACCAGAAGCTATCGTTGTTTGAAAAGTTGGTCCTGTTTTTTAACCATTCCTCCCTCTCTGGGAGTATAATGTTGTATAGCTTTCTGCTGTACACCGTGTTGGGCATGACGTCGGATATCATTCCTAGAGTTGCATCCAACTCTTGTTCCCTAATTAGGGCTGTTGATATCACTTTGTTTGCCCGGCCATCCTGGTGGTTGGCCCTTATTCTATAAGTTGCTCTTCGTGCCTCCGCCTCTAAGAAAATGTGAAGCGGAGGTAAGTTTAGTAAGCATTCAAGCGCAGTCGATGGGCTAGAGCTCATTGCACCACATATGGCAAGACTGGCCTGTCGTTGTAAGCTGGTTAGTTTGGCTCTCGAGGTTCTTTGATGTCCCTTCTCAAACCAGACTATTGCACCATACGCAATCATTGGACTAATGTTTTTCCGCAAATTCTTTTACACGTCCATAGGGACAGTGTGGCTTTGCGGATTACCTTTTCCAAATGAGCGTTCCAGGTGAGAGTTTTATCTAGGGTGACCCCCAGGTATTTACCCTCTGACGCAAATGGAATTATTTCACCGTTAAGCTCCGAAGGAGTCAGGAAGTCTAGCTTTCTTTTACGGGTGAACGGTATAATGATTGTTTTGCAGGGATTAACAGACATCTGTTCCCTATTACACCAGTCTTTTACCGTGTTTAGTACTTCTTGTATCTTCCCAGAGAACTCTTCTTCTGGAATGTCTCTAATGATTGCTCCTACGTCATCCGCGTAGCCCAATACCTCTACATCCAGCGATTCTAAGATGGCAAGAAGATCATCGACCAGCAGAGACCACAGGAGGGGAGACAGAACTCCTCCTTGTGGACAGCCTCTAGCCGCTCTAAAACTTACCATCACATCGTTAAGTGTGGTTTCAATCACTCGATTTTCGAGTGTGCACCTGATGAACCCTGTGGTGGTGGATTCAACTCCTCGGGCGCACGCTGATTCAAAGAGGGAATTGGGTAGTGCATTGTTAACTGCTCCTTCTATATCAAGGCAGATGCCCACTGCGACGCCTTTTGCATCGAGGGTTTTCTTGATTTCTCCAACAAGGTTGTTTAAAGCTAGTTCTGTTGACTTGCCTGCTTGGTATGCATATTGGTTTGCATTAAGTGGATGGGCCATTAAGGCGCCACCTCTAATATGTGCATCTATTATTTTTTCCAAGCCTTTCCACAAAAAAGAGGTGAGGCTTATGGGTCGGAGAGATTTTGGAGTATTATCTGCCCGACCCGCCTTAGGTATGTAAAGTACCTTAACTTTGGTCCAGCTAGTTGGAATATAATTCCATGCTAGGCTGGCCCTGTACAGTTTCACCAGGCACGGTACTAGCACTTCCAGGCCTTTTTGTATTAGCACTGGAAGAATACCATCAAGCCCCGGTGATTTGTACGGTTTAAAAGACGTGAACGTCATTTTTATCGCATTTGCGTTGATAATTTCTTTTGCAATTTTCCAATCCGCCTGTTTTGGACGGTGTCCATGAGTCAATTGCTCAGGAGTATACCCGTTTTCAAGGAGCGTGCTTCCTGGGAAGTGATGGTTTGCTAGTGCCTCCAGGGACTCCCTTTCAGATCTTGTAAAAGTGCCATCAAAGAGCTTTATTGCGCAAAGTCTGTCCGCGGGCTCTTTGGACAGAATTTTGTGAATTCTTGTTGTGTCAGGAAGCAGTGAGTCCGTGACAAAACCTCCTCCACGACTCTCTTTTGGCACTTCTAATCTCCTTGTATTCGCTAAGGGAGGCACGATAGCTTTCCCAGTTACCCGTCTCCTTCGCCCGATTGAATAGAGGGCTGACCTCTTTTCTTTTTTTGAACAGAGAGTTGTTCCACCAAGACATACCGCGATTATCAGTCTTGGTTTTAAGAGGTGAGTTTTCGTGATATACGGTTTGATAGCCTCTCTGAGTTGTACAGAGGCTATTTCTATTTTATCACGATCCCACACGTCGGTCATTGCTGAATTCAGCTTTTCTTGGAGGGATTTAGCATATCCACTCCAATCTGTACTTTTTGGGTCTCTATATCTAATTGTTTTTGTAGATCCCATGCCGACGGTGAATTGTATATGATTATGGTCTGACAGAGAGGGCTCATCTGTAACCCTCCAGTCAGTGATCTTATTGCTAATTAGTTTTGTACTTACTGTTAGATCTAGTACCTCTGCCCTATTTTGGCCGACAAAGGTTGGTTTGGAGCCAACATTATTAACAAAAAGCCCCTCCCCTATAATGTAGTGGAACAGATACTCACCCCTCCTGTTGATATCAGTGCTACCCCACGCTGTGTGATACGCATTAGCATCACAGCCTAGGATGAGCTGTACGTTCCTCTCTTTGCAATATGCAATCAGGTTTGCTGCCTCTGGTGTAGGGACAGTGGTGCTACTAGGTCATCAGTGCAAAAGTCTGAAAGGACAAAGTAGTTAATATCTTTTCTTATGAGAATAGATGCTCGTGGTCTATTACCTGAGTTATGTGTGATGATGTTACCAAGAGTTCGGCTGAGTCCAGCTACTTGGTTCGTACTTGATAGCCCACGGTTCTTGCAACAGAGCAATGTCTAACCTCTGTTGCTTGAAAACTCTACCAAGAGTGTACGTTGCTGTCTTGGTATGGCGTAGATTTATTTGTATCAAGTGCAGGCCTTGATGTTGACGTTGTTCTGCGCCTGCCATTTTTATTTTATTTTATTTTATTTTATTTTTTTTTGTTCCCTGCCTATATTTAGGCGGTTGTCTGGGGAGGTTCTCGATCGCCGCCGCCTCCTCCAGGAGGGTCCCGTCTAGGGCCCTTTTTGTAGGTGGGTTTACCGGGAATGTTCTTCCCTTTACCCTTCTTCTTCCCCTCTTTTTTAGGGGTTTTTGTGGGGGGCTTCTTTACCGCCTTCCCACTGGGGTCTTTTTGTTGATCCCCTTTTGCTCCTTGGACATTGGTTTGTCCTTTAGGAGGTTGTTTTGCTTTTTGGGCGCCCATTCCAGATGGTCCTGCTGACCCAGACCCACGCCCCCTGCCTCTGGTTCGGAAGATTACTCTTCCAAATCCAAAGAAGGGCCGCATGTCTAGGCTTTCCAGGGCCTGCATTGACAGTCCGTCAATGGCGAATGTCCATGTTTGGCCCGTTCCAGAGGCTTCACTGTTCAGGGTTACCCAATCAGCAGTGTTTAGGCCATTGTTTTGCGCACAGAGACGTTTAGCGACATCCTGAGCAGTGAGCCGAGTCGCCTGCTCATCGTCGGGGATGTACGCTACTACAACGTGTGACCTGGGAAGTTCTTCCCCTCTGACGAACCTTAATTGCGACCCTACCCATGGCTGTAGAGTTGACGACACCTCTGCCAACCATTGGGCGCTTTGTTCGTCAGCGGAAGTCAGGTTTAACCATCCAGGCCGATGAGTACAGCCTAGAAATCTGACCTGCGCGCCAGTAGGGACATCTGCTAGAGACCTTAGGATGGCCATCTGCAGTGCCCTTAGGTTTTCTCCTGTGAGGCTTTCGGAGGGGTAGTTTTTGTGGACAATGCCAACTTTAACTCCCTCTGCCGCAGCGCTGTAGGAGGCTCGGCAGGGTCTTTTCGACTCCTGCTCTGGAGTATTAGCACTGGACCGTGGACGTTTGGAGCTTGGCTTTACCGTCTCCATGTTTAGCGGTCCCTCTAGTGCCCGTTTGTGGGCAGCTGAGTATTCCCAGCCGTCCTGAAGAAGTTTTCTCAGCCGTTTTTTTGCCGAGCCAGACAACCTCTTCTGATCTTGTTTGTTCTGATTTCGGACCTCCACATTGGAGTCCTTATCAGTAGTGTCACCGTCGCTTTTAAGCAGTTCATTTTCCCGCTCAAGGTCTGGTGACGATGTTGGAGCTGGAGTTGGTGGAACCTCCAGCTCCATAGGGGCCTCTTCGGCACCCCTTTCTTGGTTAGGTTCTGTAGGCCTACTCGGCACTACTTCCCCTTCGTTTTGTACTCTCAGTGAGAGTTCGGAGTTTTCGCCTCCTCCGTGAGGGTTAGTGAGTGGGTGGCTCTCCCCAGAACCCATGGAGCCAACGACAGCAACCGGGGCTTCAACCCGATCTGAACTGTCGGTGAGATTATTACTCACCTGGGGTACAAAAAGATTTTTGTCACTCATGATAGCCAGTCGGCTAGCCAGCATTTTATCCCTACTGCCAGGTCCCCCCAACCCCAGGCGTCTTTGGTTAGGTGATATCAAGTCCATAAAAGGCGCTTAATATCACCGACATCCAGTGGTGCCGGATGGCCATAAATGGCCACCACTCGAGGAGGCAGACGCAGCAGAAGTTGGATTCCCACCCTCTTAATCGATTTAAAAATCGACTAAAAATCAATCACTTTTAGTTACAAAAATCATTAAAATCGATAATATTCACCAATCATAATAAAGTGTTTTTGGTCAGCAAAATCATGGTTATCGTTATTCTCCAACAATATTTGTTTTCTTTTGATACCTACCTTTGAAAGAAGACTCAGTATTTAAAAACAAAAAAAGATTTTTCTTGAATATTTTGATTTACCTGAAGAAAAACCATTCTTAAAATTAAATAAAGAATTATTCAAACTAAAAACTGTATTGAAGAAATACTAATTTTCTTGTTCGGCCAACATAAACACCAGTATTTACGAAGATCTTAAAACTTATTTTTTAAATACTTATGGTCAAATAACTGCAAAGATTTGGTTCACGCTAACGTGCAATAGTACAATAAGCATTTGTTAGTAAGCTTTATCTCGCAAAAATGGATTAACTTTAAAAATTATAATGAAAGAATATTACAAGAAAAAGAATTATCTTCTTTTGAAGCGAATGACCTGGCAACATTGGGACACTTTTGGCGCTCAATTTCTCAGCTTGCACTATAAACAAATCATGTCAGTGTACTTATTAACATTTAGAAGTATCGGAACTTTAATTACTGATAGTCTAAGGACAGTTACTTTCTCAAGTTTCACTTTAAAAAAAGCATGAAAAACTTACCTCGTTAGAAAGTGATTTTCTTACACTTCCGTGTGATTTTCGCACTCGGATTTACTGTCCGGCCAGAATAAAATGAGGGGCTAAAGAAATGGCTCAACTTAATCTATCTCCGTCTGTTTACAGCACTTTTGTCATACTGGGTGCATGGTCTTTATTTTTAGCAAATTTACGATAAAGAAAACTTTAGTATTACAAGAAAACACGGTACTCGTCTGGTACGTTTAACGAAATCGACTCCAGCCCGTTCATAATTCACACACTTTATTTCTGGTTTCTATTGTTCTCGCTGGCTCAATTAGAATCTGGCCCGTTCACAATTCACACCGTTTTATTGGGCTTCTATTGTTATCGCTGCACTAAAAGAGGATGACAAGGCACGTTTCATACACATTCTAAAATGCAAAAAGAGTCAGTCATCATTTACACTTGTTTAATTTTTTAACAAAACTGTGTGAAGTATCAATTTTGAAGATATAGCGAATGGTTTTGGATTTTTGCAACATTTAAAAAGTCAATTGGTATTTTTTTAGGTTTCTAGATTTGTACGCGCCTACCTAATGAAATAGGTAGGTACCTATATAATATAATAAGTATAAAAGTTTAAGAAAATATATTTATTTAAAAAAAATAAGGAATGGAGTTTTCCAGCAAAAAAAGGCATGGGAGGAGTAAAATATTAAATTAATACCTAATAAACCACTGTACAGAGAAAGATAGCGTTAATTAGCCTTTTGTGCCTCATTTTATTCTGGCCGGACAGTACCCGTAATACTATTACTTCCAAAGTTCTCATATTTACCTGTAATTCAAATTCCTTTATTAAATATTATTATTGTTATTTGTATTTTGGAAAAGACAACGCTGTTTGTCCGCAGGTAGAAAAACGATAACTGCAGTGGACTGTATATATTTTAATTAAGGAAATAATTAAGGTCCATAGGTTAATTGTTGGTACCACACAACGGAAATCAGAAACAAATCACTCACCAGTTTGCAGCCAATTTCTCCACGTACCAGGGGCCCCTTTCTGGATCTAATGATGGCACCCCGTAGCTGAAGGGCTGAAGTTTCCAGTTCTATGCTTCAGTACACCAAAATCGAGCACTTTCAAGTGTACAAATTTGAAATAGTTGGAGAAAGTAAATTAACACGCCATTTTCTCGAGGCGGTAGAAAAGGATCTCTCTGATTCTTGGAGCGCATGTCCAATGCGCGGGAAATGTACTCTGTCCGTCATCCAATTGTGTGGTTTTAAAAAGTAAAAACAACCGCGAAATTTAGCGGGAGCTAACATAACTGCCCTCTAAAACACACAATTTTAGAATATCAATCGGACAGATATAGATATAAGAGAAAATGATCGACCGATAAATATAAATGAATGAAAAACAGAAAAGTAGCGTAAGTTTATTTAGAGATAACGAAAACCCGAAAAAGGCAAAACAAACAAACAAAATTTAAAAAAAAATAATAAAGAATTACCTAATGTAATAATTGATTTCAACAGGTAGAAAAAATTAAAATTACTTTTAATTCGGCAAGCGGCACAGTTTTACAACTGGCCGCTTGTAAACACCGGTAACCGTTCGTACCGTCGCGACACGCACTTGACCGTCTCCGCCGGGATGCAATTCGAGAACCCGACCGACTGGCCATTTCAAAGGTGATTGGATGTGATCACTCGTTATAATAACCAAATCATTTAATTTGATATTTGGGGACAAATCAGCCCACTTGTGTCGCTGTTATAGCGTATGCAAATATTCTACAGAATACCGTTTCCAAAAATCAATATGTAGTTTTTGGATTAGTTGCCATCTCGAGAGCCGATTTAAGGGAACCTCGGACAAATCTGACTCCGGAATTTCTGAATTAAGGGGTTCAAGGGTCAAAAATGCCCAGGGGTAAGAGGTTGAAGATCGTGTGGGTCTGAAGAGGCAGGAGATAAAGGGCGACTATTAAGTACAGCTTCTATGATGGACAAGTTCTGGTCGCCGACAACTCGAACAAAGTGAGTTTTAAAACTTTTGACGCCAGCTTCTGCCAGGCCATTGAAATGTGGACTGAGAGGAGGTCCCAGATGCCAACGAATAGAAAGTCTGGTGGACGCACTTCTTGCGTAATCAAGTAATTGGTTACGAAACCCTATAAAATTACTGCCCTGATCTGACCAGCATTGCGTCACGCTTCCACGTCTGGAAATGAATCGATGGAATGCACCTACAAACCCCTCGGTGGACAGTTCCATGGTTAATTCCAAATGCACGCAATGTGTGGCCGTACAGACAAACACACAGACATACGATTTGAAAGCTTTACAACCACGGTAACGATGAGGAATCACAAAGAAAGGTCCACAAAAGTCGATAGCTACACTCGAAAAAGGTTTAAGTTGATTGATTCGATGAGCGGGAAGTGAACTCATTATGGGCGGTCTATAAGGTTTAGGGTTGATTCTAAAACATTGCAAGCATTTGGATATGGTTCTTTGAATTGCCCGTCTGGCAGATAATATCCAAAATTGCTGTAAAAGCAGATTATGTAATGTTTTAAACCCAGGATGAAGGTATTGTCGATGAGTGGACTCGATAAGAAGAGTAGTTAAACGATGGTTACTTGAAAGTAAGACGGGGTGTTTTGCAGAATAAGACAAAAGGTCAGATTTTTGTAATCTGCCACCGACTCTAATGATACTATTTTCATCAAGAAAAGGTGAAAGTTTTCGAAAAGGTTTCGGTATTGGTTTATCCTTAGATAACGCGGAAAAAAGCTCAGAAAAGCAAGAACCTTGAACGCGTTTGATAAGAAGGTATAACGCACTTTGCATCTCACCGGTGGTAGGAAAAACAATATTTTCAAAAATAATTTTTTGGTCCGGTGGCTTAGTGGGTTTTTGATAGGAATGGTTTTGAAAAAGGTTAACTATTCGAAAGACATAACAAATGATACGTTGAATTTTTGATATAGATGAATATTTAATAAGAAGCTGATCTAAGAAGTTAACGTCAATTATCGCATTGCAACAGACTTTTGGCTTTTCCTCCAGATTAATATCTCCGAAATCAATCGGCATTTTTGACTTATGAAAATCGGGCCATTCGTTTTCGGGAGACCACAAAAACGACGGTGCGTTCCACCACATGTCATGTGAAATGAGCTGTGAAGGGGTGGCCCCTCGTGACGCAATATCGGCTGCATTTAAAGCAGAAGGAATGTAGCGCCATGAGTTTGAGGGAATGATTTCTTGGATTCTACTGACTCGATTTCCAACAAAGGTTTGCCAGTGATTAGGAGGGGATGAAAGCCAGTGCAATACGACTTGCGAATCGCAGAAAGTAACGATATTTGTAAAAGTTATTTTTCCTTCATAGCTAGATAAGACGAAATCAATTAATTCGCTTAAAAGAAATGCGCCTAGGAGTTCTAGCCTAGCCAAAGTTTGTGACTTTATAGGCGCGAACCTAGATTTTGCAGATATGAGAGAAACAGATATATTGTTTTCCTCTTCTACACGAAAATATACGACGCCTGCGTAGCCTCGAATTGAAGCGTCACAGAAGCCGATTTGACAGGTATTGGTTTTGACAGTTTGATTTGTCGGGGTAATTGAAAATTGGAAAGAAGCGGGAATTCAGAACGAAGTTTGTTCCAAGAGTCGATGATAGAAGAATCTGGTTCTTCGTCCCAGCCTATTTTCGATATCCACAACTGTTGCAAAATAAATTTTGCTTGTAGCAACAAGAGACAAAGAAAACCTAACGGATCGAAGATGGTTCCTATGATAGATAAAATAGAACGTTTAGTTGGGGGTTTGTCCTTCATTCGGCATTGATAAGAAAAAATGTCGTTTTTTGGATGCCATTGAAGTCCTAAAACTTTGATAAAGTGTGGTTCCTCCTTGTCAAAAGAGAGAGGCATTTGACGAACGGATTCTGGCAATGTTGCCAATAACTCAGGACAATTGCTTGCCCATTTTTTAAGTTCAAATCCTCCCGACTTCAACAAATCATTGAGTTCCGTTTGAAAGGAAAGAGCTTCAGAAAGCGAAGGGCTAGTTCCCAAGATATCGCCGATGTAAATTGACGTTTTTAGAACAGTACTAGCCATAGGAAAACGTTCCTTTTCTCTCTCTGCCAGCTCATTTAATGTACGCATGAGAAAACCTCCACAATATCCTTTGATAAGGACGGTGATAAGGATTGATAAGGACTTGACGGAACATCTGTTTGATATCAGCAATGGAGGCAATAGGATTAAGACGAAACGTAAGGAGTAAAGAAGCAATATCCTTTTGAAGTTTCGGTCCAGATAACAACGTGTCATTGAGACTAATATTCTTTGGGGTGACTGCCGAACAATCCCAGACTACCCTTCATTTTGTACTTAAGCTTTCCGGCTTTATTACGCAATGATGTGCCAAAAAACATAATAAGTCGACTTTTGGTTGACTAGGTAAAACTAGACTCATATGATTAGAATCGATATAGTCTTGCATGAAACTAGAATAGGCAGTGTACAGATCAGGATTTTTGAGTAATCTATTTTCTAGAAGTAAAAATCTAAGATAAGCTCGCGGATAAGTATTTCCTAGGTCAGGGTTTATTTTATCTTTAAACGGAAGATCTACCATGAATCTACCGCTCGGTTGTCGTACGACACTCGCAGTAAATATTGATTCCGCTTGTTTTTCCTCCTTTGATAAGATTTGTTTTTTAGGCAAATGTTCGATTTCCCAAAACTTAGGGATAATGACCTCCAAAGGAGGACTCGTTAAAAAACAAATGGTTCGTTCCGTAAGACTACCTACTTCGTCAACTTTTCCCATGACGACCCAGCCAAAGATGGCTTCAAGGGCTAAAGGTTGCCCTATTTGTCCAAGAACCCTGCCCTCCTTGAATATCTGTGCGAATAGCTCGCAACCAATAACTAGGTCCACAGGTCTAGATTTGAAATAAGATGGGTCGGCAAATTTAAGGTTTTCCAAGTGTTTCCACTGATTATCGTTCAAAGTGAATGTAGGCATATTAGAACATAGTTGTGGAACGACCTGTCCTTGTGGCTTAATGTGACATTGAACGAGCCCTTTGGAAGTAAAAGAAGACATTTGATTTAATCCGAATATTTCAGTGGTGTAACTTCGCCTAGGAAGATTAAGACGATGAATACACTTTTCACTGATGAATCCTGTCTGTGATCCAGAATCAAGCAGTGTCATTACAGGTTGAAAATTTCCGCGACCGTCCATGACATCTATTATGGCGGTGCATAAAAGAAAGGTACCTGAAGGTCCTGAGGTATTTAATGACACATGAAGATTATTGACAGGTGGTGTGTGAATGACAGGACTAGTATCTTGGCTTCCAGACTCTTTATTAGTTCCTAAGATATGAGTTAAAGTGTGGTGCCTTTTACTATTGCAAGTCATGCATGAATATTTTGATTTGCACGTGTCTACCCCATGCGAGGGATGAAAACATTTCTTTTGACATTTCAAAAGCACGTGACCTTGATTACACCGGAAACATTTTATTCCCGTACTTGAATTAGTTGAGGTGCCAGCCAGTCCTATAAAAGGCGAATTGGATGATTTATAGGTAGGCTTTTGCCCAAACTGATTTTGCATAGAATTTGAATTTTGATAGGTAGGCTTTTGCCCAAACTGATTTTGCATAGAATTTGATTTTTGATAGGTAGGCACCTTTTTGGGTGCTGATGATTGAGGAAGTGATTCCAAAACTTTACATCTTTTTTCTAGAAATTGAAAAAGTGAGCGAAAAGTGGGAATTTCGGTATTAGTATTGGCGTGACTCATTTCGAAATTTCAACGCGTCGGAATATCCAATTTTTCTAACAAAATGAAAAAAATAATAAAGTCCCAACTGTCAACGTCAAAGCTAAGTGATTTTGAAATTTCTAGGGATTCTGAAAAGGTGTCAATTAAATTACGCAATTCTTTAGCTGACTCGTTTTTTAGGGTAGAGTTCATAATTGTGCTTAAAGCATCATTTGCGAGGTCTCGCTTGTTTTGATATCTATTGACTAATTTGTCCTAAGCAATTTTATAATTTTGATCAGATAAGCTAATCCCTGATATAAATTTTAAAGGCTCATCCTCGAGATATGAAAATAAATATTGAAGTTTTCGAACGTTACTTAGACTTTGATTTTGATCTATAATGTTATTAAAAAGATCGAAAAAGCTTGACCATAATTTTTTATCACCTCGAAATATGGGAATACCTAACTGAGTTTTGGAGTTTCGTTTTGTCGAACATATGATCCCGAAAAGGATGGGGCCTCAACCGGAAATATTTTAGAGTAAACCCCTTACACGCATAAAAATATTTACGAGCTTCTGAAAGGATCACATCTTGCGTTTTAAACTCCTCGTCGGCCGAGTCGTCTATCAACATAATGACATCATTATGTGCCAGCCAGCATGCATTTATCGAAGGTTTCATCCAAATCGGAATACCTCACTTGAAACTCGTTTCTCGCTTTTGCGTCCGTTGCCGCGGTCTGTGAAAACACATAACACTCGGTGATCGCAGATAAAAAACCCTTGCGTTTTTGCACGGCTTTTTTGATAGACATGATTTTTACCTTTAAATGACGAAATTGTCGGTAAATATACAATTAACGCTAAATTAATGCTTCTGAAATAGAAAAATGACGAATTGTCGAAAATATGCACTAATTTATCGCAATTGATGAAAACTGTTTTAAATATCGAAATGATATGGAACACATCTAATCACAGAAATGTCGGTAAATATACAATTAACGCTAAATTAATGCTTCTGAAATAGAAAAATGACGAATTGTCGAAAATATTCACTAATTTATCGCAATTGATGAAAATTGTTTTAAATATCGAAATGATATTGTCACGAGGGGGTTGTCGTGCCTATTTGTGTACTTGTTGCGTAAAAATAAAGAGGATGGTGAGATGGTTTAAGGGTTTATTAATACTAAGTACAAAGATACTTACTCACTAATCACTACTGTCTGGCCCAGTTTTCTGACACAAATATTATTTATGTGTAGGTCGGGTTCAGCTCTCGATCAGCATCTCTTTACTGCTTCTATACTTAACTATTAAAAACTTAGTTACTTAGCGTACTTACTGAACTGAACCCCGACTATCCGTTCTTGATTGGTTTTATAGAAGCATGTGATTACAAACGTGTTTCAATCTTAAACATAAATCGTTTGCACCACATACTTCCTAGGTTGACGTCCTAATACTTTTACATCAGGTCAACCAACCAAGTTCCGGATAGCATGCCCAAATTACATACATGACAATATGGAACACATCTAATCATAGAAATCGTGCTTGTTTGTTTTGATTGCTTCTCGATTTTTGTTTACTGAATGACCACGCGGTAGACCCTGCGTTACCATAGCAGCGGACCGAAAACAGGTGAACTGCGCCGACACCGAAGGTCGAACGAAAATCTCTCTCGGTTCAATACGATTGGCAAAATTCAAGGCCGTGTGAAAAATGGCCGACTTATTAATACCGTCGTATAAAGTAAAATTCAAATAATTCGGGTCGAAGGAACACTTATGTTTGCCCGCAGGTAGAAAAACGATAACTGCAGTGGACTGTAGATATTTTAATTAAGGAAAGCGCGAACAAACATAATTATATTGATATGAAATCACGAAATAATTAAGGTCCATAGGTTAATTGTTGGTACCACACAACGGAAATCAGAAACAAAGCACTCACCAGTTTGCAGCCAATTTCTCCACGTACCAGGGGCCCCTTTCTGAATCTAATGATGGCACCACGTAGCTGAAGGGCTGAAGTTTCCAGTTATGTGCTTCAGTACACCAAAATCGAGCACTTTCAAGTGTAGAAATTTGAAATAGTTGGAGAAAGTAAATTAACACGCCATTTTCTCGAGGCGGTAGAAAAGGATTTCTCTGATTCTTGGTGCGCATGTCCAAGCGCGGGAAATGTACTCTGTCCGTCATCCAATTGTGTGGTTTTAAAAAGTAAAAACAACCGCGAAATTTAGCGGGAGCTAACAAACGCTATACATCGCTTTCCCGATTTTTCCGTTAAGAAAATAACGACTTTTGAAGGATTACCAGGCTCCCTCAAGAGGCCACGAGTTTTCTATTAAATGTGCGAGTTCTATATAAAGCCAATCAATTTTCTCCGCACAACAGATAACGTAGTAAATTATGTTTGGCTTTTATTGTTTTTATGAGCCCTTTATGAGCCTTTAAGAGCAGCCCATAATAGAAACAGTTTGCACCAGTAATATCTCTAAATAACGTTTTTTGTGGTTATTGCAATTTCGATTGTTCAAATTAGTTATATAGGATGTCCCAAATTTAAAGTTATGCGAGGCTCGATTTTCAAGAGAAGCTTAAAGGTTAAAACCACATTTGCCGTTATAAAGCTACAAGTGTTTTCGAAAATATAATTTTCTTTTTTATGAAAGTTATATTTTGGTTTAAATTGATTTTTTATAGTTTTTGTTAGCCGAAATCCAACTGTAAAATTGAATCTGCCACTTTTAGTTTTTAAGATACTGCGAAAAGTTGATATTTTTGTTATGAAATTCCCCTTTATATTCTTTTTAATTTTTATTATTTTTTGTTATAATTTTACATTTTAATTTCCTGACTAGGTTTAAAATATTGTTTAATGATCAAATTAAAAAATTTATAAAAATTAAAATGGTAATTTAAACATAAAAATATAAAAAACAATAAAAACGTTAAAAAATAAATGGATACATGATGGATCTGATACCTTCCTAGCCCATTAGCACCCTCCAAGTGAACTCCAAGCTATATCAGACTTCAGAACAGTTTTTGTAAATATCTCGAAAACAGAAGCTCCTACGAAGTTTTTACGAATAACGTAAATTATTCAGAACAACATGTTCTAATATATTCCGAAAACCGCTTATCAATGATGCAAAGCTCCATTAAGAAGTTAGTATATTTTGAATTTGTAAGCTATCAAAAAACTGTTATTAGCGTTAATGGATATTAATCAAAATCTAATCAGATCTTTAAAGTATTGGACACTATTTTACCTCAAAATTTCAAAAAAATCGGTACGGACAGACGTCACGACGATATTGCTAAGCAGTGGCGCGCAGTGCTAATTAAAGTAGGGAGGGCAAAAATTGGGGTTGTTTTGCAACTAACACGCTTACTGCACACACATACGTACTAAATTAAATAAATAACGTCTTTATTTCATACTGCGCGAAGTTTAGCAAAGTTGTTAATAACGTAGTTTTAAAGAAAGTTTATCCGAGTACAAAAAATTTAAAAAAAAAACATGATAATAAAATTTCTTACACTATCTCACATTCAGTTTTATGAATTAGAGTAAAATAAATATAATCCATTTTTACAAATCAAAACAAAAAAAGAAAAGGATTAAGTAGGAAACCAAATATTTGTATTATTTATGCATTATTCCTAGCTTTTAAAGGAATTTAATTTAAAGATTTGTTTATAACTTTATTTAACTCGTTAATATTTAACATCTTTGGAGTGTTATATGAAAAGGAACGAACAATTTTCTTTACTAGGTATGTCTAGAATACAAGTTAAAAAATTTCTCAAAAATATCTATTATCAATATTAAAATAAAATAAGCTACCACAAAAAATCAAAGCCATTAAAAAATCACACAAATTTATTATAGCTATTATGAAATCGAGATGATTCTGCCCAAATATGGAAAAAGGCAGTAACTAGCAAAAAGACCAAAATGCATTTTACCAGTTATTCTTAAATTATTTTATATTATGCTTTTAAATTCAACCTAAAAAAGTAATTTCCTTTACTTGTTATAAATATTCGATAAAACATTTAATCTGGGCTGTACTCTAAGGGGATTAAAAAAAAATCAGTAAAAATTTGCTGTTGTACAATATTTTTGTCTTATTTGTGTTGCTGAGATCTTTTTTAACACGCTATTGACTATTTCGGGGGTATTGATCTCCTTGATCCCCCTAGGTACGGCCTTACATTCACTGCTTTCTGGAAAAACTAAACTTTTGCTAGTTAAAGTCGATTTTCCACAAATTTGTTTATTGGCAGACTCCACCTTTCTCTATAGTGGACAGAATTAATTTTAACCAAGCAACGCACACGAATGCATGTGACATACGAATATTCGTGTACAAGAGACGCGGATCGAACGCGATGCCTCCGTGTTCTGACTATTATTCTTACAGCGCCAGCGGTCTGCAGAATACAACGTCTTTCGACAATGGACAAAGGCGCAGCATTTTTTGTCCAATTAGCGTTAATAGAAATCCGCCTTATAGGTGGAGTAAAACAGTACCTAACCTTTAAAGACTTCATTAGCTTGTCTAACCAGTTCGTGACAGTTCACGATCAGCTGTTTTTTGATCCAAGATGGTTGCCATAGGACAAACAAAGCGTTTTCACATAAGCCGCAATGTTAACAAAAACGTAATTTTTAAAAAAAGTTAAACGACTTAATTTACAACAAAGATGCTGTTTTAAGTATTGACCCTTTATACACATGGGAAAAATGCGTTTTTCTTAAAAAAAATCAATTAAAGCCAGCAAATCTCAAATAAAAGGGACCATGTTTTGTTCAAAAAGTCAGGTTATGTTTTTATTTACTTTTGTTTTTTTAAACTTTTTTTTCAGTTTTTTACTCAGTTTGAATCATTATTATTAGTTTCTGAGCTGTTATGAACTGTGGCAGCTGGGGAGATCTTGAAAATGTAAGTTTTAATGGAATGCCAAGTATTTTGACCTTAAAAAATCATCCTGATTTAAATGAACTAGGTATCAGTTCAAAGAAGGGAAAAGAAAGCGGATAAGTGCTCTATTTACCTGACTTAACAGAGGAAAACTTTAAATATTCGAAAGTTTTTTGTCAGGTTTGTTTTGGATAAATATGTAACTGTGATTTTGGCAACATTTTCTATTGAGATCTTTTTTTGTGCCCGAGTGGACCTTTTGCAGAAGTGTAACATAGAGTTGTGTTAAACGGTACGAAATATTTTACTATGATTTTTTTACTATTCTAGGCAAGCAACTTTCAAAACTAGAATACAGAAATGATCCTGACTGGGTCCTTTCTGAATGAATTATTGTTTTAAAACAGTTGAAAAATTTTAAAAATGATGGTTGAAAAAAGGGTCCAGACAAGAAAGAAAAGGAAAACGATATGAGGTTAAAGTGTGGGTAATGAGCTGAACCAAATTTGTACACCATCCTACAGAACTCTTAAATAAATTCTTAGTAGTGTAGCGTCCTGTATAGTGTCCAGTGGAGTCCTGTATCATCAAAGTTTCTTTTTCTTTAATAAATATTTATTTTACAGACCTCAAAACAGTTAGTAGAATAAACTGGTAAATTTGACAATCTCCCTAACTCAAACCTCATTTATTTTAAACTATTTTGGTGCAAATTTTCCTTTATTTCCTTTATTTTTCTATAACTTGTACACCGTAAAATTTGTATAGCATCCGACTGGACCTATTACAGCTTATTATCAAAAAAAAAATTTTTTATAGCAACAAAAAATAGATGACAAAAAAAGTTATCTTTGTTGACTTTGATGACCACAAGAAAAGCAAATAAGTTCTCTCAGATTTTCTTTTCAATTTCTCTCAAAAAAACTTTAGTCCTGATGGGTCATATTCTGGTATGGGCAATTGTAGAGTATATATTTATTTGCATAAACTTTTAGATACATAATTGAGCGAATATTGTTACAAAAAAGCGTAATAAAAGTAATCGTAACAGTGGTAATACATCAGAGAATATTGGGTCCTGTCATGTCCTCTCTTTGAACAGTACTGTTGTGAGCTGTGTCGTTATTCTTGAAATCTCCCCGAGCGAGTACTCCTCGAAATTCGAGCGAGGACCAATAGAGACGCGGAAATCAAATGACATCGCCTGCGCAGTTTGACTTTCACCCGATTTTGAGGGAGTACTCCCCGGGGAGATTTCAAGAATACTGATACTGATGAGCCTTGAGTTTGACTGTACTTAAGCCCTATGTATTATAGTCCATGGAAAAGCATATGGTAATATAGGGTGTGTGAGGCCAATGACAAGGAAAAACTGTATTTTAATTAAGTCTTTTTTATATAATGTTTACTTATTATTTTTTTAATAAACATATTTTATAAATAAAATCTATATGTTTGTGGCGGATTCATTTTACAAACACAACTTTTTCTGGGTATTACGCCACTAGTAAGGAAAAATTACTTTAAAAAATTATAAAAAACCACTGCGTTTCTCCTAGAAAAATAAAAATCAATAATTTGTCAGTGGCTTTCTATAAAAATAAATAGTTGCCTAGTAAAACCTAAACCACTTATCTTTTAATTGAATTTGAATACGCTACGTTTTGATTGCCAATCTACAATCGTTTTCAAGCTTTTTATTTATATTTTGTCTCAAAATCTTAAATGTTTCTTGTTCAAATATATAATAATAAAAAATATATTTGAACAAGAAACATTTAAGATTTTGAGACAAAATATAAATAAAAAGCTTGAAAACGATTGTAGATTGGCAATCGAAACGTAGCGTATTCAAATTCAATTAAAAGATAAGTGGTTTAGGTTTTACTAGGCAACTATTTATTTTTATAGAAAGCCACTGACAAATTATTGATTTTTATTTTTCTAGGAGAAACGCAGTGGTTTTTTATAATTTTTTAAAGTAATTTTTCCTTACTAGTGGCGTAATACCCAGAAAAAGTTGTGTTTGTAAAATATTTTATAAAGTACTTATTAGAAGTTTGCTTGACCAACCTCGGTTGGAACTCATATGTGTATATTGATCTGTTGGACGGACCTACCTATAAGTTGTGCCTCTTTTTCATGTCACCACCACTTAAAAATTATAGTGAAATATTTTTCACAGTTTAACACTATAGAGGGCCTATTACTTAGCAAAAGGTTTAGTCAAGTACAACAAAAGGTCCTAATAGAAAACCTGAATCTGATGAGAAATGTTTAGAGAAAAGTTTAGTCTATTTGAATTTCTTCTCTTTTAAGTGAGCCTTGAAGTGAGCTCTTCGAATAGAACTACTGACACTTTCAAGAAACTTTATATCCAATGAAAACTAACATTCTCATGATCTCCTCCGCTGTCGCAATTCACAACAGCAAAAAAACTTGGCATACCTAATAATCAGTGGTGCACTCAGAAATATGTCTTGGGGGGACCCGAAACCTTTGGGGGCCGGATACCATTGGGGGGCCCCCAGAGGTCTCATGATGTACTTTATGCTATTTTTTCGGTTTATTCATAAAATATATGGAAAATATCAAAAAAATATGTGGTTTGGGGGGGTCCGGGCCCCGAGCCACACGCCCCCCGCCCCCGTGGTGCGCCCATGTAATAATTCAAAATAAGTAAAAAAACTTGAAAAAAAGTTTTAAAAAACCACAATAAACAAAAACATAACCTACTTTTTTGAAGAAAACATGGTCCCTTTTATTTCAGATTTACTCGCTTTAGTTTAATATTTTTAAGAAAAACGCATTTTTCCCATATGCACAAAGGATCCGTTCTTAAAACTGAATCATTTTTAAAACTAAAACTCTTGTCGTTTTTGTAAAATTTACGTTTTTGTTAACAATTCGACGTTTCGTTGGGTTAAAAATTCATTGGGTTTGTACTTTGTGCGAACTTGCATTGTCTTGGTGGAGCATGATTTGTCGTTCGGGGTTAGTTTTTCGAAGCTCAGCGAGGACTTTGGGCAAACAAATGGTGATGTACCACTCGGCAGTAAGTAACAGTTCTTTGATCTTCCACAGAAAATGTTACCAGACGACCTGCTTTTGAGACAAATGTCGTGACGATATTTTTGGAAACACGTCGAGAACGAATGACTTTTGTTGGCTTTTCTTTATCCAAACAGACGAATGACGTTTATTTTCGGGTTCATAATGATTAAATCCACGATTCATCACCACTGACAATGCTGTGGGTACACGTTTTTCTAGTTTCCTGCCTCAAAGCGATCTACAGCTTTCTGACACATGTCGATCTCCCGTGATGAGCATGCGCACAGCATAGATGTTTTCCTGGGTGACAGCTGTTTTTGGTACACCTGGCATTGGATCGTCACTAAGCCTAATCCGTCCACGGTTGAATTCTCCCAACTAGAAACTGTCGACTAATGTGATGCTTCATTACCGAAAACAGAAATCAACTCGGCAAGACATTCTTGTTAAGATAATTTTCTTCGAAAGTTGTAAAAAATTATAACCCGAAAATGTTCTTTTTTCAAATGATGTGTAAAACTTTATGTATCGCATTGGCGTTGTGAATTTAGGTTAAGTTTTAGTAACGACATTTGATCAGTGTCGCCTTCTATATTGCGAGTCATACCGTTTTCACTCTGTATTATACCTCCTTTTTCAGTTTCTTAATTCAGAGGTGTTTTATTTTCGACCAAAAATCTTTCATCTCTGGATACCATCATGCCTCTAGTGAGCTATACACTTACACTTATTGCCAAACTCGATACTAAGGAAACTAATATAGGCGCCTGTCAGCAGTGTACCCATGTAGCTTTCAAAAATTATTGAAAAATGTCGCACGCCCTTAGGTAACGGCACGTCCCACGCTCATTGCGTCACGCGCCAGCATTCATATCGCTACGTCAAAAAGGCCTCCTTTTCAAACATGCGAAAAATTTCTTTAGCGCCGTCTAGATATGGCACCTCAGACACGTTAAGCGCAACCTTGTCAACCTTAAAAACAACCAAAGGATTGTGAAATAAATATTATAAATGGTTAATAGGCTAAAAAAGCAGCTATTTTTATTTGTTTGTTTTCGTTTCGTTTTTACTTTGGCTCTTTCCGCTTATTGCAGACAATTTGCCAGCTCAATTCGGTGGACAACAGGATAATCTGACTGGAAGTCACTTGATGCCCGGGACAATCACAAGTCATTCACTCGCACATTCATACTACTACAGGAAGACCCAACGGACCGGCCCGTCAAGCACCCCCAAGCACTTTGTCGGGCACAGGGGTCTTTCAAATCAAATAAATCAAATCAAATCTTTATTTTTCCTCAAAATGATTGTAAAATACAATATGGAAATCGTAACTAATAGCTAACTACTCAAAAAAAATAAAGTTCCTTGCGCTTATTTCATTACTTAAACAAAAAAAAAATGCATAGATATAAAACCTACACATAAATCTGGTCACAAAAAAAATAAATAAATACGACAACAAATACAATACTTTTACTATAAAAATTATCCATAAAATTAATATCAACAAACGTTATTATCGTACTAATGCCATCTACTCTGATACCACGGGACCAACGGCTTAACGTGACTTCCGAACCACGGCCTTGTATTGACCATCAAATTTGCCTACTTCGATGCCCAAACTTCGCCCCAGACAGGCTTTACCCCTACCTCCGGTGAATTATTTGCAGAGACTTCCAACATCCTACGTCGCGGTGTTGCCAACTTAACGGATTTTCCGTCAAATCTAAAGGATTTTTGTCAAGGGTTGCGGAAAAAAACGCTTTTAACAGGTGGCGAATTTTTTACACGGAAACTTCGGCTAATTAAGTGCGATAAATTGAAAATCAGATGACTACTGATTCAGGATTCAGGCTGTTTTCAATAAATAAATATAAAATTACAACGGTAAAAAAATATATTTGCCTTCAATCTCAACTGCTTTAAATCAACCTATAGAGCAGAAAGGGTGTGTCGTCGTCCGTAGTGTAGTGGTAGCAATATTTGCGGCGGTCCGGGTTCGATTCCAGGCTAGGTACTTGGATGTTTGTGATTGTTTAAAAAAATAATTTAACCTTGTTAGAACTTTGCGAAACTGGGCGATTAACTTTGCGAAACTGGGCGATTGATCCTTATTGGATGGAAAGTCTTAGTATAAAAAAAGGAAGGGTGATGACGATTTTGATTTGGAATTTCAAAATTGTTTTTTTTTGTAAGTAAGCAAAGTTTGATAAAATAGATGCAGCTTTATTTGATTAATAATTTTTTTAATTCTAACTATTGACGCGAACAAACAATTAACGGTTTTTTGAATAAATTAATTAATTTTCGAGCTGATCCTCAGAACATGGGAGTAGTAGCCGTGACATCCATGCTCTAAGACATCATTACGGCACAATGAATGGAAAGGCGAAATAAAGAAGATGAAATCTAAAAAGGAAAAATGAAATGTGGATACCCTATACTTTAGAAAACCAACTGCCAATTCGCTGTAACAGCTAGGGTAACCTCGGGTCTGACGCAAAAATCTCATAAAATCACTACGGAGACAGCTAAAGTCAGTATCCTAAGCCCTAGTTTGGTCAAAGACCATATACGGAAAATTATAATAAACCTAACGGAATTTAACATTTTTATTGGCCACACTGATACCTCGAACTTATCCCTGCGATACCCGTAAGGTATCGCTGGCCCGAACGCATCCATACCAATTTCTGTGGTCTTTGTTTGGTTTAAGCAGGTTAAGTGGTTGCAGTCCAAAACGAAATGGGGTTGTAACTGCATTACGAGGGCTGTCTTTTATATCTTGCATATAGGAACATAGGGGGCGACACTGATCGAATGGCTTTACTAAAACTTAACCTCAATCTTTACCTAACCTAAATTTAAAACGTTAGTGCGATACATACAGTGAAGTTTTAAAGTTAAAAAATCAATCGAAAAATGGAATTAAACCGAGAACATTTAGTGCTATAATTTTTTACAAATTTTCGAAGGAAATTATCTCAACAAGAATGCCTTGCCACCACAGTCGACAGGTTCTCGTTCATATGGAGAAATCAAGCGTGAACGGATTAGGCTTAGCGACGATCCAAGGCCAGGTGCATCAAAAACGGCTGTCACCCAGGAAAACATTGATACTATGCGCATGCTTTTCACGGAAGATCGACATGTGACATACCGCGAAATTGCGGCTTTGCTTTTCACGGAAGATCGACATGTGACATACCGCGAAATTGCGGCTTTATTGGGGATTTCAAACACAAACATTTAGTTTCCCGCTGGATACCGCATCTGTTAACCGAAGAACCGAAAGAAGCTGGGGTGAATTGGTGTCAGGAAAATCTAGACCGCTTTGAGACAGGAAACTCGAAAACCATGTAAAGCATGGTGATGAATCGTGGATTTACTCATATAAACCTAAAAATAAACGTCAGTCGTCTGTTTGGCTGTTCCAAGATGAAGAAAAGCCAACACAAGTCATCTATTTTCGAAGTGTATCCAAAAAGATGGTCGCGACATTTGTCTCAAGAGCAGGTCATGTAGCAACAATTCCTCTAGAAGATCAAAGGACTGTTACTACCGATTGGCACATCACCATTTGTTTGCCGAAAGTCATTGCTGAGGTTTGAAAAACGAACAGCGAACGACAATGCAAGTTTTCACATAGCACAAAAAGCCATTGAATTTTTTACCCAACAAAACGTCGAATTGTTAGAACATCCTCCATACAGGCTCGACCTAGGTCCCAAAGATTTCTATACTTTTCCGAAAATAAAGAATTCAGTCGCCAGAGGAAGTAGTCGAGGCCTTCAAGAATGCAATTTTGATAGTTTCAACAAACTAGTGGAATTACAGCTTTGACAACTGGTTTGAGCGCATGCAAAAGTGCATTAATTTTTGTGGAGAATACTTCGAGAAACAAACAAAACTTATCTACTGTTTTATTCCAGCTGTATATGCAAAAGTTAAAAGATAACCATCGTATACGCCAAACTGAGGTAGGAAATAAACTTTAAACTAAAAATTAAGTTTTGTGTTGGAAAAAAAAGGCAGCGGTCCTATACCACCCTGGATCCGTCACTAATTCTACGAATCTGCCCTAATTTTTTTAATTAAAATCTTTTTCAATTTTTATATACCCCTATATAAAGCCACGAGTTTGTTAAGTTATTGTAACTATAGGTCAGGAAACCTTCAGATTTGTTAAAGTTTAATATTTTCAAAATGTATTATGTCAAATTAGCAATTAATTGTTGATTAATCAGTTTGTCACCTAGACCATTTGACACTTATCGTAAACAAGTGAAAACCACTGACATTAAAGCCAACCATATGGAATAACAAAAAGTATAGGGTACTGGTTAAATAGTTTGCACTTAACCTGCACAGACATACTACGAACCTATTCGAAATATTCTAGTACTTTTTTTTTCTTTAAATATAGCGGCAAACAAAAATAATTTTATTTTTACCTTTCTAGCCCGCGTAGCAATGGTTAGAGAAGGTATTATTTTCGACGAAATTTTTTTTTGGGATAACGCCAAAATGTTTTATTTGGATGTAATTTTGACCTATCCTAGCAATATCGTCGTGATGTCTGTGTGTGTATATTATTTCTGTCCACGATAGCTCCTAAACCGCTGAACCGATTTTAATAAAATTTTTAGGTAAAATAGTGTTCGATACTCTTACGAGCTGATTAGATTTTGGTCAAAATCCATTAATGCTAATGACAGTTTTTCGACAATTAAAAACTTTAAAAAATGCTAACTCTTTAACACTGTTTTCGGAATGTAGTAGACTATATTTTGCTCAATAACTTGTGTTATAACCAAAAACTTCGTAGGAGCTTCAGTTTCTAAGATATTTACAAAAAACTTTTTTTAAGGCTAATATATTATCAGGCTTCACATGAAGTGTGATAATTATAATAGGCTAGCTAGGAAGTGTCAGATTCGTCATGGATCCATTTATTTAGTCTATGTAAAGTTTTATTTGTAATAAAATCGTAGGCATGAACATTGCTGGGATTTATTACAACATTCGCATTTAAGGTCAAAAAGTAAACCTTCTATCGAAATTAGGCTTAGAAGGCCGTCGTCCAATTATGCGAAAAGTATCTGGCATTGAAAATAAATAAATAGAGAAATAGCGGAGTTGAAGCCGATCAGTCACCGGTTGTCAAACAATCCCGTTCGTGACCTGAACTACCAAAACCTACTTTTGACTGGCATTTTGTGATTTAGTTTTCTGTTAGAGGAATTTTATGTAGCTTTTAGAGAGTTTTATGCTACTGCCGTGCTTAGAAAGAATAAAAAATGTGCACATTTTTAGTGTAAATTTTTTGAAAATAAAGTTTTTTTTGTTAATTTTCCTGTGAAAAAATCCTAATATCTTGAAAAAAATCATTGAATTTGATAAAGGATTTCTACTAGTAATTTAAAAAAAAAACACCAAAACAAATGATTCTGAAGTTTGGAGCACCTTAAGAACAAAAGCGAACACTACAATTTTGGCACTTTCGTCGTTCTTTCATACCAACACTGCTGGAAAATTTGAACACCGTTTCAGTAAAGATGGGCACAAAAAATAATAGTAGTAAAAAATCATTAGATTTTTAGTAAGATAAATAAAGGATCAGGCACACCTCTTATAGGATTTCTGTAATCCGTCAAACTTCATGAAATTTTGGTTGTAGACTGAACCTTTCTTATCAAAAGTTCTCATGGGCCCAACTCAAATTAATAACCTTCTGGACATTATTACTTTCAACACCTTGTATTTAAAAAACCGTAAATTAATTTAAGTTACTAAAGCTCGTTTCTTATTAAAACATTCGACTAATATTTACTTAAACACCCCATAGATAATGTTTTAAAGGTACAGATCAAAAATAATAAATTAATCGTAAATATATGTAATACTAACATTGCGTATATAACCGAACCCGTCTAAAGAACCATTATGCTTATTAGACATTATCACTTCCAACACCCTGTATTTCAAAAACTTTATTTCAAAAAATTTAATTGTTAAAGAAAAAAACAAAAGTGCAGAAATCTGTTTAATTTTGCTCCTCTTCTCAAACTTTTTTATTGAACAAAGTGATCATACGGAAAAGTTTGTTACATACGCCATTTATTTTTAATTTTACTGGCCGATAATCCATTTAAAATAGAGATCATTCGCTTTTTTCAATTTATTTATTTTTAGGAACTGAAAATTTGAAAATAAATAAGTGGTTTGTAATAAACTCTAGTTGACGTACATTGGAAATCTGCAAAAATATAAAAATATTAAAATTTCAGAATAGACCTATCCTTAAAACAAGCTAAGAATTGTCAGCACACTGGAAGCTTTGGAGATTTAGATAAACTCACGAATACTTAAGATCAGTGGAGTAATACTAGCTTGTAAGTCAATTAACAAAATAGAATCATGCAAGAAAAAATCAAAAAATCAAATCAAAGAATAATCATGCAAGAAAAAATCGAAAACTTAAAATAGTCTTTTGTATGTTTCTTGATAGAAGTTTTAAGAGCAGCAGCATCCAAGATTAGAATCGTCATCATGATAAACATCCGTCATCGTATTTCATATGACATAAGAGGTAAAAAGTTTAGTTTAGTTTTGTATTGGTTTTAAATAATAGTTCAGTGAGAATATACCAAATATTTTATGCGCGCGAATATTTTTTCAATGACAATGTTGTACAGCGCATGTCTTGAATAATCAAAGGGAACGTGAATTTGAGATCAGTTCAATAAATTAAGGCTTCCCTATCCTCAAAGAAGGAATAATGGCATTAATTGATGGTTGAACAATCGCAAGTTGAAATGTTGTGAAAAGTCTTAATGGTTTCGGACACTGTCTGGTATATTTTTCTCCAAAATTATCGGGCTTGATACGACGTTATTTTTTGTTCTCTGTATACAGGCAACGTTTACGACAACGTTACAGTCCCGTAGGGGAGCGCTCTATAAGACCAGTAAAGCTCTTTTCGCCAGGCCAAGGCAGTAATTGTGGGCGAGTTACGCCATTTCGGTTTTGTTACCGTAATGAAACCAAACGGTTAATGTCTTAATGAAACCATTACATGAACATTTACCCAAGGCTACATAGAATAACCACCAATAGTCAGAAGTAACAATTTTTGTACAGCTGAGACAAGCCAAACATTTCTTGTAATTATTATGATAATTCGCTGACAATTTGCTATACGTAATAAAAACAAACTTTTATTATCCATCCGATACAGAGAGTTTCGATGCAGCAGAATGCTTAGATTTAAAATTTAGTTACTGTCCCATGTGAGTAGGTTTCTGGCGAAAGAGATGAACCCTTGGGAGTCAGTCATTCTGCGCGCCATCCTGTTTCAAATAAAGAAAGACAATGCAAGTCCGAAATCTTGTTTCTACTCAACCATTGTCTACAACTTTCACACAACTATTTCTGTTCTAATACTCTGTATTTTAAATTCGTCGGGGTACTCTAGTAGCTATTTAGCGTGGTAGTGATGCTACTTAAACTAAAGTTGTTGTACGGTGTAGGTATCCAGAAGTCTATGCGGCCTGCAAGCAAAGTGAAAATTATGCGTCTTACGGGATTTCGGGGATCTGGGATGGCTTATTTCTCGTTTTACAATGCCTTGTTTTGTTATTATTATTATTATCTACCGAGTTTCAGCAGCACTTTGCTTATTAAGTTAGATATACATAGCTAGGTGAGGGTGTAAATAAAAAGCTTTATCTGGAAAAGCCTAAGTCCTAAACATATTAGGCTAACTTAATTCTAAAAACAGACAACCTGATTTCACCTTCCCATTTTGGTTGTGCCGTACACCGTTCTGAGAACAAGCCCAAATATTAATTTATTTAGGCTTTAAGCGTACCTAAAAACGCTCTATGATATCTCTCTTAGAATACCTGCTGAGATTAACTTTAGCTCTCTTCCCAGTGATGTTAGATTTTTACCTCAGACCCGAGGCTACCCAACTTATACTGCAAAGTGGCGATGGGTTTTCTAAAGTAGGTATCCATATTTAATTTTTTCTTTTTGTTTTCCATAATCTTTATTTAATCAACTTTCCATTTTCGTTGTGCCGTAATAAGACGGTAATGTCGATGTCTGCGGCTAATATCACATTATTCTGAAAACGAGCCCAAAAATTTATTTATTTAGTTTTTTAGTAAACCCCAAAAAAATCCTTGGATATTTAATATTGAACCCGGGCTTAGGATACCTAATGAGATTTACTTTAGGTGTCTGCGTAGTGATGTTAGCTTTGTTCCACAGACCCGAGGCTACCCTAGATGATGTATAGCTTACAAAAAGTGGGAATCCACACTTCATTTCCTCATCTTCCTATTTTGGTTGTGGCGTACTGATGAAATCTAATAAGATGGTAATGTCGATGTCTGCGGCTGCCATCACATTGTTCTGAGAACGAGCCCAAAAATTAATTTATTTAGTCTTTGACTACACCTTAAACAATCCCTTTGATATTTGATCTTTTAATGTAACAGCTGGAATAAAACAATAGACTTTAAAATACTTTATTTTTACTCGAAGTATTCTTCACGAAAATTAATGCAGTTTTACATGTGCTCAAACCAGTTGTCAAATCTTCCTCTGAATAGTCCAAAAGTATATAAATCGTTGGGACTTAGGACGGCACTTTATGGAGGATGGTCCAACAATTTGAAGTTCTGTTCTGTCTTTGTGCGAACTTGCATTGTCTTGATATAAGATGTCTTGATGATGGAGTTCATTTTTCGAAGCTCAGTAAGGACTTTCGGCAACGAAATGGTGATGTACCAATCGGCAGTAACAGTCATTTAATATTCCAGAGGAATTGTTGCTACATGACCCGCTTTTGAGATAAATGTCGCGACCATCTTTTTGGATACAATTCGAGAACGGATGACTTTTGTTGGCTTTTCTTGATCTTGGAACACCCAAACAAACGACTGACGTTTTTTTTTCAGGTTCATATTGGCAAATCCACGATTTACCACCACTGACAATGCTGTACACATTTCTCGAGTTTCCTGCCTCAAAGCGGTCTAGAGTTTTATAACACCAATTGACCCCAGCTTCTTTCTGTCCTTCAGTTAACCGCTGCGGTATTCAGCGGAAAACTAATTTTCTTGCCCCTAATTCATCATGCAAAGTTTTTTGAATTGAGGTCTTTGAAATCCCTAATCAAGCCTTGATCTTGCGATATGTCATGTTATTATGTCGATCTTCCGTGATGAGCATGCGCACATCATCGATGTTTTTCTGGGTGACAGCCATTTTTGGTGCATCTGGCCTGGCCGAGAAACTGTCGAATGATATGAGGCTTTATTACCGAAAACAGAAATCAACTCGGCAAGGTATTCTTGTTAATATATTTCCTTTAAAAGTTGTAAAAAATTATAGCGCAAAAATGTTCTCCGTTTAATCCCATTTGTGCTTTTTTAAATTTAACGAAATTCGATCAGTGTCGCCCTCTATGTGCCTATATGCAAAATATAAAAGACAGCCCTCGTACAATTTTTTGAATTAAAAGTTCCTTTGCTCATATTCAGTAACCTATGGTTGCACACACTTTCAAACTTAAATCCTAAACCGCCAATAGACGGCTGTCTGCGGTTTGCACTTAAATTTAGGCATTTAGACAGAGACCACAGAATAAAAGAAACAAACTTGACAGATAGACATCATGTCTCGGCGGTCAGCCACCGGCCAAGAACAAGAGAAAATACGTTTAACTCCAAGATTATTATATATATTAAGTAAGTAATACGTACGTCTCAAAAAGAAATTGAAAAAACTATTAAAGAGTTAAAGACCAAAAATCATCAGGTTTTGATAACATCAAAGCCGAAACACTAAAAATATGTGTCCATATATAAAAATACACACATTTAATTAATAAAAATTTTAGGTAGGGCTACTTTCTAAAAAATCTTAAAATCGGTCGTAAAGTCAATATTAAAACTTGGGGAAAAATAAAATGGGAAATTATAGGCCTATAACCTTGATCTAAAATACAAAACCAGAATTGTTTCATACCATGCAAAATATAAACCAACATCTAATAAACAGTTCGGATTCGAGCGGGGCTTATCCACTAAAGATGTCATTGCCTTTTCAACAGATAATGTGACAATACTTAAGAACATGGCTTTCGTGGAACTTCAGGAAACTTGATGCAATCATATCTGGGCGAAAGAAAACCAACAACAATTAAACACGGTATTCCTCATGACACTGTATTAGGTCCAATTCTTTTAACTTCATATATTTATGGTTTACAATTACACTGTCATTGTTTATAGTGGAATGAAGTTAAACACAATACAGAAAAAGTCCCTAACGAATAATTTTGACAAAACAAAGTATCTTCCTTTCAGTTGTAGCAAAGCAAAAGTATATACCATCTTTTAAAGGAATAACAATTAGCCAAGAAAATAATGTAAATAAAATTATCACAGAAACCAATCAGATAAGTTATTTAGGAATTAAAATAGATAAGCATCTAAAATGGGACATTCACATAAAAAATCTATCAAACAACATACGTGTTATAATTTTTAAATGTAAAAAAATTTCCGGTCCTTTACTTTTCTCACCTGAGGTCTGTATATTTTCCGTTGGTACAATCACTAAGACAATATGGAATTATTGAGTGGGGCTTATAAAAATTAGAAAACATTCAAAAAATAATTTTAAGACCCTCATTAAATAAAAACTATTGTTATTCAAGTGATCAAACTTTTGAGGAAAGTAAACTGATGGATATTAACCCCATTTTCAAATAATTAATATATCAGAATAAAAACAAAAAACCTTGGGGTAACGAAGCAAAAAACCTAATGAAACAAATCTGCCAAAAAATAAAACATCCTTAGGCACTTAGCTTCGTTACCCAAAGGATAAGTCTGACAATACAACGTAGCAATGCCGCTTCAATTCTAGAGACTCTTCCAGCTGAGACAGGTCTGTATGAATTTTTTTACTTATTATCATTGTATGGATATATGTTGTATACGTTTTTATTTTATTTTATTTATTTATTTATTTAAGTTTATAAAATTTTATATTTTAAATTTAAGAATTTGTCTTGTAATTTTATAAAAACCAACACAACACAAGGTCAAAATCTGAGTCACAATAATTAAAACCAGAAAATCGATTGCGCAAAGAACGATTTCTTTTTTAGAACCCCACTTATACAGAGTTCTCCTAAACAATGTCAAATATATTAAAAAATTAAACAAATAAACCCAAATAATAATTATATTTTAACTGTTGAAAGGTACTTAGTAAAAGGTATAGGGGTTAGTTAAGTTATATTTTATTAAGTAAACACTAATAAAAACATTAAAGGTATCCAATAAAAATATAGATAAATCGCTAATCTGGAATCTTAAATTAATTTACACATTAGAACAAAATTCTTTGTTAATATATGGAAGAAGGAAAAAACATCTGCTTACAAGTCCAAGAGGACTTCTGCAGATTCCCTTTCCTTTATTTCTATATATTTTCTTATATATATATATATATATATATATATAATTTATTATTTATTACGAACGAGTAAAGTAATTCTTTGATGTAGGAGTTAAAAAAACTTTCGATCCTGTGGGAAAAAAAGCTTAAATAATAATGGAGATTATACTGTTAGTTTTAAAATTCAATAATGTAGTTTTAACGTCAATTTCCTTAATTAAGTAATTTTAAGATAAAAAGTTTATAGGTTCAGAAGCACTAAGTTTTCAAAATACAGGGTGTTAAAATTTGTTTATGTTATGGTTACGGTTTTTGAGATGTTTCGCTCAAATTTGCCACGTATATTTCATTGGCACTTTAATATTAGACATACTTGCCGAACCATCCTGGAGCATTTGTTTATTTTATGATAGCATACTTTGATGCAACAGCAATTTTCTCTAAAAAGGTTAAAGATTCAAAAAAATTACAATTAACAAAAAAGTTTGCAAATGAAACAAGAATTTTATTAACTGTTTTAAACTACCTACTTCTACTTACCAAAAGCTTACAACGAACGAAAATCCGGGGGGAAAACGAGATATAACCCCTGAAAAAGTATCACTCTGTAAATTTTTAGTATTATTTGACATGTCTAATAGTAAAGTGACCTTCATATACGTGTCAAGTTTGAGATAATTATGTCAAAAACTGTACGAGCTATAAATAAAAAACTAAAAAAAAAGAAACTTTAACACTGTATCTCAAAAAAGGCGTTTGAGGACCTATATGAAAATTTTGTCTTGAAATCACTTAAGAAATTCAACACTAAAATTATGTTATGGAAATTTGAAACACCCTGTACAGAAAAATAGTATTACAAAACTGCAGATATTTCCTAGTCATATTTGATCTTTAAAACACTACTACTACTATGTCGATTTAGAACGTTTTTCTACGTTGTCCGACGCCTATTCTCCACTTCCTTCGATCCTGACAATCATCCTCTGTCAGATTCTTTTGACTCATTGATCTTTGGATTGACTGTTGCCATTCTAGTTTAGGACTCCCTCTTTTTCTACGCCCTATTGGTTGCCATTCTAGGACCTGCTTTGGTAATCTTTCGTCGTTCATCCGTTGTACATGGCCGTACCATATCAGTTGCCTTTTAGTGGTGTCATCCGTTATGCTTCCCTCGATTCCCATTCTTTCTTTTATGATCTAATTTTTTATGTGATCTATTATTCTCATTGATCTTCTTATTGCATCCATTTCGACACTTTCCATTTTTGTTTTGTATTTTTCTGTTACGCGACAAGTCTCTATTCCATAAAACAGCGTGCTTTTGACCATTGTTTCATATATGTTAAATTTTACATTCTTTTTTATCTCTCTGCTCCATAAAATACCGTTAAGATATCCAATAACTTTTTTTGCATTTACTATTCTTTTATCCAATTCTTTACAGTCTGTTCCTGTCTTATCAAATGTGACACCCAAGTATACATACTCATTGCATGGAGATATTGTTTGTCCATTTTCTAGTACTAACTCACTGGATTCGTTTCCAATACATAAGTACTATGTCTTGTCCACGTTCACTGTTAATCCCCACTTTTGGTATTCTTCTGTTAACTTTCTCATCATATACTCCATGTCTTCTTTATCATTAGCCACAATTACTTGGTCGTCAGCAAACTGTAGTGTGTATATGGTAAATCGGTCGTTAAGTTGTATTCCCATGCCGTACACTTTACGTTTCCAGTTTTTTAGAGCTACTGCGATATATATTTTAAAAAGAGTTGGAGAGATACAACATCCCTGTCTTAAGCTTTTTGTTACCAGGAATACTTTTGAAAGTCGATTTCCAATTTTAATTTTAGATTTTGACCCTTTGTATAGTTCTTTAATCGCTTTTATGTATGTATGATTGATATTAGTTTGCTCTAAAACTGTCCATAATTTTTCGACTGGAACGGTAGCATATGCTTTTTGTAGGTCCACAAAGGTAACATGAGTCTCTATATTTCTGGCGCTCCTTTTCTCAATTACTTGTTTAAGACAAAAAACATTATCACTACAAGATCTGCCTGCGCGAAACCCACTTTGCTCTTCTTGTTGTTCATAAAAATCATTCTCTATTAGATCTCTAAGAATCCTACCGTACAATCTACTTAGAGTAATGGTTACTGAAATTCCTCTGTAATTGTTGCAATCCAGCTTGTTTCCTTTTTTATTTATTGAGGGTATGAATGCAATTTTCCAATCATTAGGTACTGGATGTCTGTTTATGCATTGATTAATAATATACGTGAGATTTTCGAGTAGTTCCTCTGATCCATATTTAAACATTTCAGCATATATTCCCCCAGGTCCGCTAGCTTTTCCGGATTTAGTTTTTTAATATTATTCTTTATCATTTCTTTTTCGATGATTACTTCCTCTCCATGTACTTCTATGTCTCTTCTCGGAAAGGCTGCCAGATATTCGGGTCTCGTCTCCGGCAGCAGTCCCTTGTAGTGTTATGTCCATTGTTCTGGTTTGATTATCTGGATGTTTACTTTTTCTTTTGTTGGGTTTTTTACTGTAGAAATGAATTTCCATACTTCAGAACTCTGCCTACCTCCTACGTGTGTGTTTATGTAGTGGCACTTACGCTCAAACATTTCATTTTTTTCTGTGCGTATCAAATTTCTTAGCTGTCTTCTGGTCTCCCTGTAGATTTCTAGGTCTCTTTGCTCCTTAGTACTGAGCCATTTCAAGTATGTGCGTTTTTTCTCTTTGACCATTTCCTGTATTTTGTCCGTCCACAACATCTTCCTGTTATTTCTATTATCTTGGTACCCAACAGCTTCGCTGCTTGCTTCCTTCAAGCTTTTTATTATGTTTGTATATATCTCTTCAAATGAGTGATTTCTGTTTATTAATTTTTCATCTAATCGGTTCTGATACAATCTTTGAGTACTTTCGATTTCTAGACTTCTAAAGTTGTATTTTTGATTGTCTTTGATGCATTCTAGGTTTTCATTTTCTCTAATACTTTCGTCCTTATTTGTTTTTCTTAAAGGAATAATATTTTTGCTTTTACCAGATGGTGGTGAGATCCACAGGTAACACCACGAAGTGCTCGCACATCATACCACTTTAATTGCGAGTGTTGTCCACCTATAGCATAATCAATAATTGATTTAAGACTTCTTGTTGGATGAATCCAGGTATATCGATGAATATCCTTATGTTTAAAAAAACCATTATTTATTTTTAGGTTGTGGGTTTCACACAATTGCATCAGTCTTAAGCCATTATCATTTGTTAGTTCCTCTCCAAATGGTCCTATCACTTTGCTCTGGGTTTGCCTACCAGTTCGGCTATTAAAATCGCCAAGCATAATTATTTCTCTGGTATTACCGATTTTTGTGATAGTCTCATCAAGTTGATCAAAGAACATTTGTTTTGTAGCTACTCTTTCGTCATCTGATGATGCGTAGACTGCTATTATCCTTATATTATGTCCAAGCATCTTCATGTTCACTCGAAGTATATTTTCACTAATGCAATCGTAGTCTGTAATTTTATTCTTTAGATTTTTCTTTATCAACAAGGATACCCCTCTGGTTGCTCTTCTTTCGTTTGGGACTCCAGTGAATATATGGACAAAATCATCGAGACTATTCGTACCTGTTACTTTCTTTTTTGTCTCAGTGAGTGCAATAATATCGATCTTACAATTCTGCAATTCGGTTGCAATAATGTCCAACTTTTGATTCAGTCCCTGTACGTTCCATGTAGCTATATTCATAGTCCTTTGTCTTTGCTTTTTTCGTCTTCGAGAGTTTCCATCCATTGCTCCGAGGCTTTGTTTAGGCTTTTTGGTAACTGCTTTGTTTTACAAGTATTAGAGAACCAGTCTAATGCCTCAACCCCCTACTTGGAGGGCCAGAATTTTTAATCAAGGTTTTACTCCTCTAGCCTTTGACAAGCCAACGCCATACTGTAACAGCTGCAGTCTTTTATACTATCCCTAAAAGAAAGGGTTGCCACCTACGCTATGATCACCGTACCGAGGTCCATTCTCTCCGCCTTTCATATCGATGGTGGTCTTCTCCCGTGACCCTGGGAAAGGGACCCTAGACAGGTGCTAACTCTCCGGGTCAGAGAGTACCTGGAATCTACGGAGGGCAGGGGTCGATTCATTTCCCCTGATAGACATCTGACGAGGCCTACCCGTACCCGTTAAAACATCGGAGTGTAAAGTCTAAACCTGAGCACATATCTGCATAGACATGATTTTATTTCAGCCTCATGTTTAGATTTTAATCAAAAAACTGTTAATAAAGAAGATTAAAGTAACATAAAATGTAAAGTCAGTCATCTGTAATTTTTTTTAGTCGTCTATCCCTGTACGTGAAGGTCAATAGGATGAATTAAATTACCTAACTCTGGGATAGATGTAGTTGGATCAAATGGGTTCATTCGTCGTCGCGGGCGACCACTGTCATCCGCCCAGAAAACCACTCAGCCATTTATTTGCTGCGAACGTTTACTCTAGTCCACTTTATTTCCACGGTCACGTCGGATAGCTGAGAAGCTGGACGCACATGACACAGGTTATTAAAGATAAGCCGTCCGAAAGCAAATTTAAGATATCATTACCAAATGAGTGTCATAATCTGGACACCAAGTGACTCCGAGTCAGATTATCTTGGAGTCCACCGAATTGAGCTGACAAATTTTCTCCAATAAGCGGACAGAGCCAATAAGTAAAAACGAAACAAAATTAGTGTCAATATTTTTTATGAATGAAACTTGTGAAGAAAATGCTAGGTATTCAAAACAGCATTAATATTATTCAGAATGGTTGCCACTAAAACCTACCTAGATGTATTGCTTGACGTAAGACTCACTTGGCAAACTTACATCGCATCGCTGGCTCTTATTAGCTTCTGGTGATCATCGGAAGATTAAGGGATATAATGTCACTAAGTAGCCTAAAAACTTTTTATTTTGCCTCGATAGAATCGGAAATTACATACAGTATTTGATTTTAGAGTTCAGCCTCAAAAGCAAAAAAGATATTCATAACCTCAAACGCTTTATTCGATCCATGTTACGATTAAACGGAAGAAGTTCATGCAGGCCATATTTTCAACAACTGAATATTCTAACAGCTTCTAAATGTTATTATGATTTATCATTTTTAAAACATATTTTAATGTAAGAATCATGTTATTTCATTTCTAATTTTTTAGGTACTTATTATTTAAATAATACTTTTCTGTGACGTTGTTGTTCATAGGTATCTATGATTTACGGCAATAAAGTAATGTTAAAAGTAGTGAATTGTATAGTTAGCCTGAGCCTCTGAGTGGGCTGCTTTATTTCTTTCAGCCATGCCAGCTAACCATTTAATTTGTTAACTGGAGCCGGAATCCCTGTATTCAAGTTCTTCAACAACATGCTGTGAGGTTTCCTTACAACTTACTTCTATCCCCACCATGTGCATCCTCAGGAAATTGTAAAGGGTAATTATTCTTGTCTATAATCAGTTTCTGCCTGGAGGGAATCATATTTTGGTTGTGGCTCTGTTAGCTATCTACATCCTATCTCTCTCTCGTTATATAGGACTTGTTTTGTATTTGCCACTCTTTGGAGCGATTCCGTCCTAAATATGAGGTCGAGTCTGCAACTAGACTGATCGTGATTTAAAGGATATGGTCATTTTTGACCTCGGGCATCACCTCTGCTTAAAATATCGTTCGTTATCCGTTTTTTTTTAAAGATTTAAATCATTAAGCTCCTTCGAAACACTAGTGTGCCTCTCAGTGACATACATGGTGCCTAAATTTATTGATCTGCAGAGTTTTTCAAACTGTGGGATGGTATGTTTTGGTTACCATTCCTAATAACTTTGCAGCTTTCGGCAGCTGTGGAATGCTCCATTAATAACGTGTACAAACTTAGTACTTGTTATACCGGGGTTAATGGAGTGGTTAGCCTAGGAACCAAGAGGGTGAACAATAAGGCAGTAATGGCTGCAGTGCAGCAGGTTTAAGTTACGATCGAGAGGTTTTAGATGTTAGGAATCCGACACTACCCGGGCTGACCTGGTAGAGGCGAAATTACTCTGGCAAGAAAGTAGACCGGGTGTCTTATGCAAGATTTCCTCTTGATACTCTTAAAAAAAAGAGGTATGTTTGAGTGACTAAAGTAATAAAAGCAGTACTTTGGGTGAACAATGTTAGAGCGGGATTAAACCTAAAAACAAGTTTTAATTAATTGCATCTAAACAGGAAATGTAGAACACAGAGGTAGTACAGGAACAACAAAACTTTCTGCTTTTACTGTGCAAGGATTATCTTCATTAAAACTAAGTAACCAGGATGGTGACTGACCGTCATGAAGTATGTATGACTGCCTTAAAAGTCAGAGCAATTGGTGTCACACCGATTTCTATTGATGGTGTGAAAACAAATAATCAGTACCATTCAAAGTACCAACAGTACTCTGCAATTCATCTAAACAGGAGATAGGTAATAAGTTTATCTTAATATTTAGAGTTATCATGATGCAACGACCACCGGACTCGCAGATTATACAGGGGGTGAGAAAATACGACTTGAGCAGCGATTTATTCGCCAAGCCCGCTCCCAAACGTTCTGCTACGTGGCCGCTTGAACGCGCATATAAAATCTTTATTGTAAAAGGAACACAAAAGTGATGTTGGCCCATCTAGGCCCGTCCGCGTAAAAGGAGAATGTATTTTGTTTTATTTCTGACTTTCGTCGTACGAAATAGTCTCAGCCGACGGACCTTTCTGTTTTTGCATGAAGGCGATACTGCAATATATTGCTGATACAAAAAAATCATATTTAGCGATAATTCTCAAAAAATCTTGATCACTGTGGGAGTGTGGGAAAACTATTGCACCACATCAGTAACATACTCTAGGTTGGGCAACAATTAACGGAAGCAACATTTGCTGATACAGATCAATACGGTAAATATATCAGGTTCAATTAAAATGTCAACAGGCATCATTATCTAGAAAAACATTTAAAAAGTCAATATTTTTGTGAAATTTAAAAGAAAAATAAACTGATTCATGACGAATGTTACACCTTCCTAACTAGCCTATTATCACACTTCAAGTGAAGCCATGATAATATTGAAAACAGTTTTTTGTAAATATCTCAGAAACTAAAGCTCCTACAAAGTTTTTGGTTATGACACGAATTATTGAGCAAAATACAAACTACTATATTCCAAAAACAGTGTATTGATACGATGCTCCGTTAAAAAGTTAGCATTTTTTAACGTTTGTAATTGTCAAAAAACTGTCAATAGCATTAATGGATTTTGACCAAAATCCAATCATCTCGTAAGAGCGCCGAACACTATTTTACCTGAAAATTTTATGAAAATCGGTTGAGAGGTTTAGGAGCTATCGTGTTACGGACAGAAATAATATACACACACCCAGGTACACAGACAGACATCACGACGATGCTAGGATAGGTGAAACAAAATCCAAATAACACATTTTTAATAAAAAAAAAATAATTCTTTGAAAATAATACCTTCTCTAGCCATTGCTGCACGGGCTACGAAGGTAATAAGAAGATAGGCAGACCAGATGTAGGTTAGATTCACACAAATAATTGTGTTTAACGGTCAACTCCTCAGAAGGCGTATAACTCTATAAACTTTTCTTCATTTACGCAAATAAAACATGTTCTAATTTTTAGGAAGTTTGAAGTCCAATTTTTAGAGAATACAAAACAACGGTCAATAACGTGCCAAACCGTTTTCTTTTCAACAATAGCAGCAAAGTTTTGTATGGTTTTTGAGTTTTTTTAGTAACAATTTATTCACACCAAAATTTTAATTTATGCAAAGTTTCAAACAAATTAACTGTCAACTCTCTTCAAGTATAAATTCAAAGAAAAATCTGTGATAATTGTAAGCTGTATTACTTTGCAGCGCGTGCACCGTGATGAAAATTAATCTATGACGATGGATTAATGGTCAACTGTCAGTGTCACGAATACCAAAAACTATGCAAGATATCTCGTTTACATGATCTAAGAGATATATGACGGATATGGATGCTTTGGCCAAACGAGGTGTGGATGTCCTTTAAAAAAGGACAAGTTTTTCGTTCTCAGTTTTACGATAATGTTTTTCGTAAAGAGAAAGGAGTCCTCAAAGGAGAAAAGTATTTTAACTTCGACACAGACTCTGCTATGTGCAGCCGCGGTAATATTTAGACATGGACAAAAAGTACAGGTCCTATTTATATATCGCGTTTTGAATGAAAAGAAAACAGGCTCTTCAAATGTGGCCGAAACATCCTAAATTGACCTTAAGGCAAAGTAATTTTGACTATTAAGTTAATTTTAAAAATAAAAAGTTTTAAAGCGTGCTATTTTTGAAACTCTATCAATTCCTCTGCCAAGTCTTTCGTTCCTCAAAGAAAAACAATAAAAATACAATTTTCAGACATATAACACTTAAAAGACAAATTATAAAACATACCACCCAAAAATAAAAATATAAAAGAAAAATCTTTTGTATAAGGTACAATATATGTAGATTCATTAAAAAAAGTATCTGTATCATTTTTACAAAAATAAGAAGCCCAGATGATGCACCTTCATGTACTTAACAATGTAACAATAAAGAACACGTGTAATAAATGTATTTTCGCCACCTGATTCACGGATTACAAAAATCACAGGCCCTACACATTTGGCCTGCAATCGTGGCTTTGACACGGCACCCCTCACATAAGGCTCTACCGTTTCTACAAAAAAATCCGAGATTTTCCGATTCATCAAAACAAGCAGATCCCGGTGTCTTGACAACCTAAAACAGATTAAAAGACATTACACCAAACAATAACTGAAACTTGAAAGACTGTAGACTAAGAGTGTACGGCCTACCATTTCTAATAAGCCACGCATATTATTTTTTAAACGGGAAAACAGGAGGGGCGTGCGGTCCTTGTAAGCAAGGGAAGCATTGCTTCCCTTAAGAAATCAGACATAATAAAAATAAATTGTTAATAGTTCACTATTAAAACCTTACGTAATTAGCGTCACTCCGGTAAGAAATGGAAGATTGTATCAGAAGCAATATATTTTGCGCGTACTTATGTATTATAGAAGGGCATATAAGAAAAGACAACCATGTAAGCAGTTGTCTTTGTCGTACGCTTAGTAAACGAATAAGAATTCATTGACTGTCGGTCTTGATTTGACCGGGGAGCAGCGTCGGTTTCGCGACAACCGCTGGACCGCTCAACGCGGTAGAGGCAATTGCTTCTCTCGTTAACTAAAACATAGTGGGGGCCCAATGCGAGAAATGCGGTTCACGCCATTTAGCCTTGAAATAAGCAATCTGTTTGTTACATTACGTACATACGCGTTTCACAATGACGTGTCAGCAAGAAGCTTCGGTTTCGGTAAAGGATATTGCAACGACCGTTAAAACTATAAAGTTGTGTAATTGCATAGTGTGTTTTTTATTAACAAAAAGTTTTCTTCCCAAAGTTTAAATGAAATTATAAATAGGTATTATAAATAACGGTAGGCTAAAGCAAAAAATTAAAGTTTACCGTAAACTAAAAAGGATAGAAAAATACAAATAAGCAAGTTTTAAAAAAATTTTTAACCTTGTGTCAAATTTTACCGCACGCCCTGGAGAACAGCAACAACAGTCATTAACAATTTTTTCTGCATTACCGGCGCAATGGAGACCATATTCTTAAAGTTACACCGTTTCCTTCAGTTTGCTTCTGCCCATTTATAGCTATTCTAGCACCCTTTTTCCGTAAATTTCATTGAAAAATTGTCTCGCTACACACATTAAACAACTAAGCTTATTTTTATAAGGTCTATGTAGCGCGTTGGTCGCGCTGATACTTTTATGTAAGAAACAGAATTTATGTTACAATGTATATCGATCAGAAAGACACATTTGTGCGAGTTTCCTTCCTGATAACAAGGTCCACTCTGTTGATATACAAAGGTGTGTTGTAAACGAAGAGAATTTCATGTGAAAGGCGTGCTTTATAACGTTGCATTTATTTTAACATAAGGACACTGTTAATTTTCCACCACGACAGCAACAGTAAATTAATACTGAAAAATAAACCTTAACAAACTAATTTTTTTTCAATGCTTTAAAACGGAAGGTATGTTCGAAAAATATCTAAACGTTTAACATAACCGAGTACTTTACTAAAGGATTGCATTTTTAACCATCACAATTGACACTACAAGAGTCAAAGAAGAAATTTGGCGAGTTCTTCTAGTCGTTAAGCCCTTATGTTATTCTTTTATATTCCTTTAGCAATCCACTACTACCTTCTTAAGTACTGGCTTCTTTAACTACCTCACGCCATCTCATTTTCTCTGCCTTAACTGACTTTTAGTTTTGTTAATAGTCGTGAGCCATATCTTTTTAGGTTTTCTTCTAGGTCTTGTGGCGCTTGGCTTCGATTATATAACTATTTGTTGTTTCTGTAATGTTGTAATTTTCTATTGGGACTTCTAATTTATAAATAATCCTACTTTTGTATAATTTGCTTTTTTTTGTCCGCTTACAACTGGCCGCTTACAACTGGTCGTCTAAAGCTTTTACCAGCAATTTGGATTCGAACCACATTATTTTGGAGCACATTAACTGTGTGTTGGTAAAACTTTGCTTTTGCTTCCTGCTAATTCGTATTTCCATCTCTTCACTTTGCTTCAATTGCTTTCATTTACAAAGACTTTCACATATTCCTGGTTCTTTGCTTCAAAGCAAGGGTTTGTTCGACTTTCAATATTATTGACGACAACAAGAATTTTGTTTATCATTGTAAATTAAATCGCCTTTCTGCAGAGTTTAGTGAGAGTCCCCTAAACATATTTTGCTTGTCTTCCTATTACATTTACATCTGCGTTACCTTTTATTTTGTAATGTTAACAATAAGCTCGAAATTTATAGTTTAAGACTGTCTTGTTCTTTTAGATCTATCTTACATGTTGAATGCGGCTCCATCTTTCATTCAATTACTGAATCTCCTGGCTGAACGAAGAGAAAGACAACGGTTATTCAACATATACGAGAGAACTAAAATAACAGGAGCATTGGCTTTTCAAGCTGTAAATTTAGAGCTTATTGGTAAAATTTCAGAATAATACTTATTTTTCTCCGATTCAGAAACAATTGCTCCAATTGATCGGCACTTTTTTTAGTCTGTATCTTATCACACACACCTTACAGTTTTAAATAAGATTAATATTACGTCCATGCATCTTTGGGTTTATCGAAAAACGATTTGCTTGTACTTCGTCACATTAGCGCAGAGTATCCTAGTTTAGAAACTTTTTTCAGGGCTGTGTAAGACGTTAAGTTAAATAAAAAGGTGTCCTTAAACAAAGGAGAGCTTGACATATATTGTGTGTCTCTTATCGTCGTCGACAGAGATAACCGACACGTAGACGATGTTTACAAGTTGCACGTGTCACCTCGAAGTCAGAGTACATCAATCTGGTGGGAGTGCTTTAATTAGTTTTGACCTAAATAGTTGTTATTTAGTTAGCCACCCATCCTCAATATAGTGGGCTTTTAATTAGCTTGCTTTTAGTTTGAATATTGCTTAAAGGGGCTAAAAATAAAATAGCTCCTTTCCGTAACAATAAAAATTGATCTAATTTAAGGGATAATATTCTAAACGCCCTTAGGTATAAAATCATCAAATCTTCTTTTCTCTCTCTTTTTTAAATCATATAAATTTCCATTCAGCGTTCCTAAACTAGGTGCCAAAAGGCCATGTGTTAGACTAGAGTATGCATAAACAGAAAATAAAAAGTGAAAAAAAAAGAAACATAGGCAGGGTTTACCATCATAGTTCAAAAGTAGATTCTGTGGGTAACACAATTCAAATTCCTTCTTTTTTTTCTAATTTTGAATTTTTATAGGATTAGGGATTTTTTGATATTTTTGTGTAAAATTATCTTAATATGTAAAAACGATTTAAGAAAAAAATGTATATTCTTTAAAATCCCTTGAATAAAAAGAAATGTATTTAAAAATACATTTGAGTGTGAAACAAAACGCCCTCTTCAGGTTAGAGTAAAGGAACCTCAAAAAAGTACACAATTAGGGGATATTCATAAATCCGGCTTAGCGGATCATGCTTGCTCAAATAATCACAGGATCGATTGTCTTCAGCTAAAGTTTTGCATAAGGATTCACATTGACGAAAACGAAAATTTATTGAGCTTCATTTCTATTGGAGAACAAAGAAGGTTTTAATCAATTAAGCATTGACATACCAAACATATTAAAACCAGTTCTTAAGGAAAAAAGCATCTTAGAATTAAGGGGGCGGATTGTCGCACTTGACTGCATACACCAAGTATTACGTAGTAGCCTGTAGAGCGGATTGTTTTTTAAACCCTAAAACAGTTAGAAAAACTTCCTAATCAAAACTTTTAAAATAAATAAAAACAAAGCAAGTCAAAAATCCTGTTTCTACTCAACCATTATTTACATTTTTTAAACAAAAAGTTAGGCCATTGCTTTATAGATTTAGGCTAAAAATAAAAAAAAATCTTAGCTAGGTACATAATTTAATTCAATAGCCTACACAGCAAAACAAAATTTATAGAAGTCAAAACCTGCAAACCACTGGCAACACTTTACTGCCAAAAACTGGGTTAAGTTTTATTGTCGTAGCAGATGAGCTGGCGAGCCTCAACATTAACGGCTTGCCAGAATCTTAATTGGGCGCATTTAATGAGAGAGAGCCTGATTTCGCTTGCCAGCATCTGGAACAATAGCCCTCAAATTAGAATAGGAACTAATTTTTGGGCAGATTTTTCTGGTGATTTGACTCGCTTGTTACTGTCATTGAGATCTTTTTTTAGCAAGTCGGAAATATTAGTCCCTAAAAAACAAATATTAAAATTTAGTCTACGGTATTTATTGGGTAATAGAGACAGTATGAATTATAACTTTTCAATCTACTAAATTTGTAGTAATTTTATAATAGATTGCACAGGCGCAGACACCCTTCAAGCTTAGGACTAACTAAACTAAGCATAAGATTTGTAGGACAATGTTGTCATTTACTTTTAAACACCTTTCTTAAGCCACGGAAAAAAATGGATCCATGACAGATCTGATATCATCCTAGCCCATTAGCACACTCCAAGTAAACTCCCTATATAAACCTTGAAAATAGTTTTTTGTTAATATTTCATAAATAAAAGCTTTGTGTTTATAAAACAAATTTTTAAGAAAAATTTGCTCTACTATATTTTGAAAACCGCATATTGATATGTTCCGTTAAAAAGTTAGCATTTTCTAAATTTTTTAACTTTCGTTGGCTTTAATGGATTTTGGCCAAAAGCCAATCAGCTCCTAACAGTATCGAAGACTATTTTACCTGACAATTTCATGAAAACCGGTTCAGGGGTTTAGGGCTATCGTGTTACGGACAGACATACACCCGAATATACATTTTCGGATATCTCAAAAACATTTTTTTAATCGAAAACAGTACCTTCTAGGTAAGGTAAAAATTGCCGATTAAGGGACACAGCCGCCAACCCATTTAATATGTAAGAAAAACGTTTTTCAAACATGAGCTAAATAAAAAATTAGTTTAATTTACGGCCATTGCAGGCGGAAATATTCGAAATCAATATTAAAATATAAAATTGTTTCATAATAAATAAAGTTGCATTTTTTAAAGACTTTTTATGACTTTTTTGTGCTAAATTATTACCTTTTAAAACCTTTTAAAATAAAAGTTTATTATGACTTTTCAAATATTTTTTCAAAACAAACATTTTAATAGGAACTTGCATTTTGCTTTTGTTTCAAATATTTTATGCTAGTATTTAGGTGTGCAATTTCCCCACATAGATTTTTAGGCGATACCACCAGGATTTAAGGCTCCTCATATTTTTATGAACATTGTGAAATTCTATGATTATGCAAAATTTTAATTTTATTACTTTTTATGACACTAATTTTAAGGTCACTAGATCAAAAAGTGACCTTAACTGATTACCTGAAATTTTATGACCGACGTAAAATTTTATGGATTTTTATGACATTTTATGACCAGTGGCTTCTATGGAACTGCTAACATCATTTTGACAAAAATGAGATTAAGAGATTAAGAAGAGAAATATTACTATTATTATTATATTTCAGGCAGATAGGCGGTTTGGAACCGGTAAACTCCTTTTTAAGCACTTTTTCAAGTTTTGTTTCGCGGTACACTTATTCGTCTAAAAGGTTTTTAAAACTATTACCACTAAGTTTGCTCTGGCAACGGATTCCCCATTTGAACCACTCAGTTTATGAGAAAGTTGCCCCGTGATAGGCGATAGTGTCTCAGTCCTCAGTTTCAAAAAGTTTCCCCTTAAATTGGGATTGTTATTTTGGTGAAAGACATTAAGCTCACAGGAGTAGTGGCGATGTAGGATGTCTTAATTAGATCTCCTCTGGCTCGCCTTTCATACAGAGTTTGTAGCCCTAGTACTTCTAAGCGTTGTTCATAGGAAAGACTTTTTAGTGTTGGTGGAATTTTTGTTGTCCTACGTTTCACTTTTTCTAATTCTATATCTTTTTGCAAGTATGGATTCCACACAACAACTGCATGTTCGAGTATAGGTCTAATATACGTTATAAATGCCTTGAGGAAACTCTCTGGAGACATTTCTTTAAAACTGCGACGCATTAGGTAAACTACAGTTAGCTTTTCTAACAATCCTGACAATATGTGTTTCCCACTTTAGATCATGGGTGATTTTGACTCCCAGATCCACCTGCTCACTGACTGATTTAAGTTCTGTGTTTCCTATGTGGTAAATTGCCTACATTGGATGGTTGTAGCTAATGTGTAACACAGTACATTTGTCAGTATTTAGACTAAAAAGCCACTTTTCAGTCCAGTCTTCGAGAAGTCCAATATCATGCATTAGGCTGCCGTATGTATGTCCTGACATATCTAAGATGTATATAATAAAGATCAGCGGTCCTAAAACTGAGTCCTGTGGTACTTCACTCAAAACGCTGTGCTCTGTAGAAAAAGCTCCATCAACACGCACCTGATATGTTCGAAAAACTAAAAAGTCTCGTATCCACTTAAAAGTAATAGAGTGACAGTGCGGACACATCTTGTTTCTGTTGTAGTTGGGTTGATTTAGCATTCTACGATTTGTGATTATTCCAAGAGTGAGTTAGCTGAAAATACGAGCTGAAAAGGCCGCCTATTTCTAATAGGTGCGCGTGTTTTCCGAATGATTTAAGTAAAAGGTCAAAATATGGTAATGTCCGGTAGTAATTTTTACCTATCCGTAAAACGCTATAAAACTGCGACGCAACGGACGATAGGGCGGCGCCACCGTCAAGTATCGAATTGATTAGGAGCAGTGGCGGCTCGTGGATTTTATTATAAGATCATACTCCGTCATCACTCATCACCAAACACAAATTATGACAGCGTCGTTTAAGCTTAAAATTATACGCGAAAAACTGTAACTTTCTACCTTCTGGACCAAACCACATTAAACCACTAAAAAAGAGGTATCGTAACTTGTTTTTACATAGTTTTAAGTGTTTGATTTTTTTGGATCAAAGACATATCATAGCAAAAACATTTCATGAAAAAAAAGCCAAGTACGCAAAAATGGTATTCCGTAAAAACAATTGAGATAAAAATATAGCCAAGTTCTTCAATACAAATTTCAAAATGAAAGGTTCTTACTAGTTTGGAAATGTTTTTTTAAACTTGGTTATTACAGCCAAACTTCTTTATGTTCAATTTAGTATTGTGCCTAAGAGTCATTTGCAGCCACGTTTAGAAAAACATTTCCAAACTAGTAAGAACCTTTCATTTTGAAATTTGTATTGGAGAACTTGGCTTTACTTTTATCTTTTTACGGATTACCATTTTCGCGTACTTGGATTTTTTTTACATGAAATGCTTTTGTTATGATTTCACTCCTTTTCTAAACGACTTGGATAATATTTAATAAATAAAACTTTTGCAATGCCTTATTAAAAATTTTCAGGATTTTTAATTTTTTCCTATGGTTTTATCATATCATATGTATCAGCCTTCTAAAGCTCTCTAGCGTTCCTGAAAGTGGGCAATGTTACTTTTACATAACTTTACATTAATAGGAGAGGGAAGTAAATTAAAATTTTGGGGTTTTTAAAAATTTTAAATTTTTCCTATAGTTTTATCATAGTTCTTATCAGTTTTCCAAAGCTCAGCTCTCTCGTGGCTCATTCCAAAGTGTAGTTTTAGATAGTCAAATATGGGCTGAAATGTTTTAAGAAAAGATGGTACAGCAGTTTACGCAAACTTGGCGGGGCACGGCGGCCGTGCCCCCAGATAACTTTTTACACATGTGGTAATCACGGATATCTTGTTTAAGACATCCGAGGTCATAACACAAAATTTACAGATATTACAAGTTTTTAACAACATAGAGCTAGATAAAAGTCTCAAATAAATAAGCCAGTATATCGTTTTTTATGGGCAGCGTAAATACTGGGCTTTTTACCAGGAAAATCGAAATTTTTATGAACTCCGATATTTTGCATGTTATTTCCGTATGGTTTTATAAAGAGAGTTTGGCAGAGGGGGAAATATGGAAAGCGCAAGGGCTTGGACAGTGAATCTTAAAGGAATTATATGTTACCTATTTATATTTGTTTATGAACTATCATTGTCTATCACCTCTTCCACCATTTCTTCAGAGTTGGTAGTCAATGCAAAAGGTGAAAGTAAACAATTTTGAATCTTAAAGGAATTACAGTCGAACCTCTATAACTCGAACCTGAAGGGACAACCATAACAGTTCGAGTTATGGAGAGTTCGAGTTATAGAAACTCGAGTTAAAGAGGTTTAAATACATGTAAAAAGTGCAGGGACCACTTAAAAGGTTCGAGTTATAGAGAGGTTCGAGTTATAGAGGTTCGAGTTAGAGAGGTTCGACTGTATATGTTACCTATTTATATTTGTTCATGAACTATCATTGTCTATCACCTCTTCCACTATTTCTTCAGAGTTGGTAGTCAATGCAAAAGGTGAAAGTAAACAATTTTGTCGCACACATCTGTTAATTCTAGGGGAATCGGAAGTGTGTTTAGCTACTTCAACAGTCGAATTTTGGTTGTATTAGATTGAGACAAGCTGTTGGTCGTGAAACTCTTGTAGTCTTTTGAACGTATGTTTAAATTGATTGCATGCGCCACAAAGAGGCATTGAGTCAATTTTCTTAGCACTTTAAGGCTGTACCTAAGCCACTTTTAATTTACCTCCTTTTATAATAGTTTTATAAAATGCATTTTCTTCACATTGAGTGGTAAGCCGTGTTGGTTACTGTAACTAACCAGTATGTTCATTAATATTAAAAGAGCTTCAAGATTCTTCCCTAAAATTAGCGTATGTTAAATAAATTTTAGAAATATATGGTATCTTTGTTCATGCTCTGTTGACAGACAATGTCAACTCTTCCAAAATTTCTTTAGAGTTTTCGCACAGATCTACGATTTTAGTGACATCGGATGTTTGTTCGTTTAATCTGAGGGTGGATTTTAGCTGTAGTAGACTTCATATAATTCGTATAATATTTTCTGACCTAACAATAAAAGGATCTTGTACATTGAGAAAAATACTCTCGAGATCAGACATCCCGCGACTGGAGCGTTGCTTGCCAGTGGACAGATTGAATTTTGGAGAGCATCTTTTTAATTTCCAATTGATTTTGAATTGCGGCAGTGCTCGCATAGCATAAGCTATAATGCAAAAAACAGCAGTAGCAATTTTTGCAACAAGTATGTTAAAAAATATGACAGAACTATCACACAATCCAGCTGTAGTAAACAAAATATTAAAAGAACTATCGCTACTACCACGTAAGCTTACTTCTTGGAAACTACATGTTTTTAAATTATTTTTAGTTTTTCATAAATTATTTTTCAGCTACCTTCAAAGTACCGTAAGATAATCTCCAGTTTTAAATTTAAACTAAGCGCGAATCATGACGCACAGGTCTGTTTTGGGTACTCTGCGCCGACTCATATTGTGATAAGAAAAAATGGACATTCCGAGCACGTTCTCCACATGGCATGTCTGAAAATTAAGTTTGTGTGCAATCTGGGAATCACGGAAAAGGGCAAACAGAACATCGAAGGGTTGGTCAACCAAGCAGCGCTACAGCGATAATATGATAAGGCCTAACAATCTTGAGCATCTGACATCACATTTTTCCTGTGCCTAGCAAAAATCAAATGGGTAGATCCTACTTGATGAGAAATGTGCTAAGCACGAATTTTTTGTTCACGGATGTCTTGTTTAAGATTTCGAAGTGATAACATAAAATTTTAACAAGTTTTTAACGACATAAAACTAGAAAATATCTAACAAACAAGCTAGTAAATCGTCTCTCGCACACCAGATGAATCAAAAACAGCATTCATATTCCAGGGCTATTTTATGGGCAGCGAAATACTGGGCTTTTGACCAAGAGAATCAAAAATTAAAAAATGCGTATATTTTCGGATAGTTTTATAGACACAGTCTGACAAGAGAGGGAAATATCAAAACCGCAAGGGCTGAACAGATACAAAATGTTATGCAATATAAAAATAATAAAATTTACCTATTTGTTTATTTATACCTAGAATAGAGAATAATAGTTTTAATTTAATCATAGGTAGATTTATAAAGTCATCATTAGACATTATTTTGGAAGGTCATTTAACAAATGACCGTATGGCGGAGCCGCCGCTGATTGGGAGACATATTTATAGCAAAGCTTGTTCAACTTTGAGTGTTCAACCATAAAATTTCCGACGCACACATGTGGAGTTTGGCAAATCCTGTTTGCTATTAGCTACCCAGGGAGGGAACAATTCGCCGAAGAATTTTTGTTTAATTTTTATTTTAATCCAACGTAACCCATTTTTCTTAAAGCGTAACTCACCTGTTCTCTTGTTGGGAGATCAAAATCTGTGTTAAACCTAACCGTGGCCAATTCATCGCAAACATTATCCTAATCGTTGTCTAGGCGACTAACATTTTGAAAAAAAAACTCCACAAAAAAAGATTGTGTTAAAAAAAAATTGCAAAAATTATTTCTGGAAATTATATTTTTTTAAAAATTAATTTATAAAAAAAAATAAAAATTTTTCAAAAAACAGTGTTTTTAAATACTAATATATAAAAAAGTTTTAAAAAATATTATTTATACAGTCGAACCTCTATAACTCGAACCTGAAGGGACAACCAAAACAGTTCGAGTTATGGAGAGTTCGAGTTATAGAAACTCAAGTTACATAGGTTAAAATACATGTAAAAAGTGCAGGGACCGCTTCAAAGGTTCGAGTTATAGAGGGGTTCGAGTTATAGAGGTTCGAGTTAGGGAGGTTCGACTGTATATAAATATTTTCAAAAATATGTTTACTACACACGAAACATTAAACTAAAAGTTTTTAAAAATTCTCGCGGCAAATTGTAATACGGCGGCAAATTGTCCCATTCCCTAGCTACGTTTAAAACCGTGATGTGATTTCACATAGTACATGAGTTAAAACGGAGAAACCGTGTGTGTCGTATTCCCATTTTTCATTTTAGTTCAATAAAATCAATTTCAAAAATATACTGACAACCACTGACATACACTTTAATGACAAATCACTAATGATAATATATTTCAAGTATTAAGTTCACAGAATACGACCAGTGGATAAAATTAGAGAGGAAGGTTGCAATGAACGCCAATCGTGGCTGATAACGGACGCATCTAATGAACAGTAATAATTAACGGACTAATTCACGTGATAATCAACCCCGTACCCGCTCGAAGCACTCTTCATGAACCTCTGTCAAGCTAATTAATATATTACATTACATACCATTCATATATGTTTTCAGTCTAAAAAAACTCTTTAAATTTTTGCCTCCGTGTCCCATATATACGTAATATATAGCCGTGGCCGTTCTAGTTACTTCGTATATAATTTATTGGTCGGTGCACAGGAACAAAAGACATCAGTGGCAGGATGTGAGGCCAACGCAAGGATGAGACTATAGGTCCTCAGGTGCAGCAACCCTGAGCGAGGAAGAGCTGCACTTGCTCAAATGGGCTCACATTGACCTTTGTAATGAAAACCTGAAGGCAAAATAAGCTACTTGGACACCAAAAGGAAGTGCAGAAAGTAGGTTAAGGGAACGCCCTGGGGCATGGCAAAAAGGACCTACTCTGGCCTACTTGCCGGACCTACGGGTCACCCCCTTACTACTACTAATGTACCACTAAGAAAGTGTTTATTTTTTTATTTATATATATTTTTATATTTCTTGTAATAAACGTATAATTTCTAAACTATATGTTAGTTTGTTTAGTTAGTTAAACATAATTTATAAACAGCAAATTAACAAAATAATCAAAAACAAAGAGGTAAAAAAAGTCAAATAAAAAAACAAATATTGAGGGCAATACGTCATTTAAAAGGAAATTGACCCTTATCTCAAAATTCCAATATAAAGGTTTAATCCATAAAAAAATACAAATATTATGTATAATTACAATACTAATAGTCTCACGTATGTTCTTGATTATTTATTAAAAAAATATAAAATAAATTATTTAAACCAAAATAACATTTTAGTAAATAAAAAAGACTTTCCTTTCCCAAACGTTTAAAAAATTCACGCATTTTACAAACGGCATTCTATATCATCTTTAAACTTCCTTTGAAAAACGAGATTTGCAAGTAAGTCAAAAAAAAATTATCTCCAAATTTGGGGTACCCTATAGAGTCTGTCAACGATTTTGTTTTACACGCACTAATTTATATTATATACCAAGGGAAAAAACAGTCACTTTTTATCCCGAGGCAAAAAGTTTGTAGACGGCCAGAGCGAGGGCTACAATTCGTCGATGCTACATAATAAAAAAAGACCTTAACATGAGAGTGCACTATACTTATGTATTATAACCTTATTTTTTACATTAATGTCAAAGTATGGCCATGCCCAAGGCCATCTTACAGAAAAAGAAAAAGTAATATTGCTATGTCAAAAGTCCAGGAAGAAAATCCCTTTAAAAACAAAGACATGCCATGTTGTTCCAATGACTTATACGTTTCGCTTGATCTTCTGTGGGAGATTATGCGTTGATTGCAAACCGAGGTATTATATCCCAGTTATTGCTTATCGATTCTTAAGGTATACGCTTTTATTCTTAATAGAAATACCAATGTTTTTAAAAAGCATTCTTCGAACACAAGTCATTTATCTTGACAACACCAACATTTATATCATGAAAAAATAGGTTTTAAATCCTTTAGTTCCGACGAGGTAATTTTATTTAAATTGAGGAGGACTGTAAACGTACAATGCTGTCACATATTTAATTTTATTAATTAAATACCCAACGTGTTTCAAACAACGCAAAGTTTTGAGCTAAACTCAGTAAAGCATTTAATTTGTGGGAATAAAATAAATAGAATAAAAAGTAGATCAAACAATTAAAAAAAGGGAGAACATACAAAGCAGTAATTTAATATACTCGGTCAAAATCTACAGGTCCAACTTGGAGGTATACTGCGCAATATACAATTGTATATGGTGACCGCAGCGTTTAGACCGCCAAAAATTGTATTGTAGATGTCCGCGAAGGAATTCTTTGGGATATAGTGTTTATACCGACGAATATATCCACAAGCAAACTCCTAAGGAGCTTTTCTCCATTCTTTTTATTTGTTCCGCTCGGGAAAAATCCCGCGAAATTATTGCCCAACTTTTCCAATTGAGCCTTATTTAATGGGAACCGCAAAATAATGTCAAATGGGAGAATTTCTTTTTACGCCAGCCATAATCCAATTAAAAGTTGAATTATAGACTTGGCGACAGTGCGACCGCTATTTGGAAGTCAAAACCTCGTACTTACAACAAATAACGGATAAGCGACGTATCCACTTGTAAGTCAATTTGCCTAAACTACCTCACTCGCAACGCGTACAAACAGCAAGGCAAGAGAAAAAATGGTGACTGTTTACTAAAGGCCCAAATACCTGCCGACTTGCTTGAGCCAGTAGTGAGTGAAGGCGCAGTAAGGGACAGTGATGACGTCTTGGACTAAATTATAGATTGCAAGAGTCGTTTTGGTTACCAAGCAAAATTCAGCTGTTTTTATGGGGCCTACTTGGTCTATGTCTTTTTCACTTTCACTAAGCAGTGGCCAGTAAGTAATCTGATCCTTGACATAGAGTCGTTTCTGTTTAAGTTGAGAATTTAGTTTCACTTCCCATGAAACATTTTAAAATCAATAAGTTATTTCATGAGGTGGCTTGTTAATAGTCCACAGCAAGGCTTTGGTCCATAATAGTGTAGTGTTGTAGCTCATTTATCCACAAGACTCTCGGCTTCCTCTCAGCCTCTAATGTCCTGGTATACTTGTTGCCACATTATTATAGTTTTGTTGTTTCCAGCTAATTTAAGATCTGTTTTTACTGCCAGACTAGTTTTGACACATACTTTCAAATCTTTAGGATCACTTGACTTACAGCAGGTAAGAAGATGTGCTTCCTTATGAGGGCCATGTTTATGCACTCATAACCGCATATGTTTATTACGAGTAGTTATCTGCTAGAATCAGGGTAAGCTGTGACATGCTCCATCCGCTAACTTCGATTCGTTTGTATAACACAACGAAGCTTGCACACTTGTATTAATTCTTTTGTACTCCAGGGTTAACTCTGATTCAATATCACTTTAAATGGGACATCTACGTTCAAAGAGATTATGTTTTCTTTAATATACCAAGGGATCCGCATAGGCCGTTTTGGTAATGGTTTATTTAATTGTTTAATTTTATTTATTATATTAAAAATTATAAAATATCAAAACATTTTTTTTGTTAAATAAGCCTGTCAAAGTTGTCAAAATTTAAAGTGTTCCAAAAACTCCCTAATATCAAATACAGCGTTGTAATAACAACCCAATGTCGATGGCGCTTTCGCCGTGTTAAGACGAAGCGACGTTGGCGCAATTTTAAAAGTTTTTTTATGAAACTGCTCACTTTAATACTTTTGGCGATTTATTTTTTTCATAATACGAGAGGCGTTTTAAACAGCCATATATTCCGGATTTTCCTTCTGTGAACTTCACATTTTCAAAAATGACTTAATTTTTCAGAGCAACTGCAAGAATGGCTAAAACATAATAAGCAGGAAGTTTTTTAGAACAGGCTGTACACTAAGATAAAACAGGTTGAGACAAGTTTGATAATTAATTGATTTTGGATACGCCATTAAAAAATTAAATTTGTTTAATTTTTACCTTCCTAGCCCGCGCAGCAATAGCCAGAGAAAGTATTATTTTCGACAAAAATTTTTTTTTCGGATAACGCCGAAAATGTGCTATTTGGGTATATTTGTCTGTCCGTAGCACGATAGCTCCTAAACCGCTGATGTTTGACACGTAACTTGCTGATTAGATTTAACATCAATATGCGGTTTTCGAAATATAGTAGAACGTGTTCTTCCCAATAATTTGTGTTATAACCAAAAACTTGATAGGAGCTTACGTTTCTGAGATATCTACAAAAAACTGTTTTTAAGGCTGATATAGCATGGGGTTTACTTGGAGTGTGATAATGGGCTAGGAAGGTATCAGATCAAGGTTTATTTTGAATTATCTTAAGAAAAAATTAAACAAAATAGACGAAATAAATAGACCTGTTAAATCTAATCCCGCGTGCACAAGAAATAGAGACGTTTATGAAGTTTGGTATTAAGGCCGCCGGTGGTAGAAGACTACTGCAATCATGAGCAACTATAAATTAAATATGTCGGAATCCCGCAGATTTTGCAGGAAAGCTTTAAAAATTTCTTATACTTTGCACAAGGTTAAGGGTATAACTAAGAATTAAGTAGGTAACAGCAGAATACTATTTTCTGCTAAAAGTGACAAACGCTAATAGGAGGGTTATCTTTTAAGTTTTGCATATACAGCTGGAATAAAATAGTAGATAGTATTGTTTTTCGAAGTATTCTCCACGAAAATTAATGCACTTTTGCATGCGCTCAAACCAGTTGTCAAAGTTGTAATTTCACTCGTTTGTTGGTTGTATTGCATTCTTGAAGGCGTCGACTGCTTCATCTGGCGACTGAAATCTTTGAACACGTACTCTATTCTTGATTTTCGGAAAAGTATAAGAATCGTTAGGACTTAGGTCGGGACTGTATAAAGGATGGTCCAATAATTCGACGCTTTGTTGGTTTTGTTTGGAGGATAATTCGTCGTTCGGGGTTCGTTTTTCGAAGCTTAACGATGACTTTCGGCAAATAAATGGTAATGTATAAATCGGCAGTAATAGTCCTTTGATATTCCAGGGGAACTGTTGCTACATGTTCTGCTTTTCAGACAAATGTCGCCACCATCCTTTTGGGTACACTTCGAGAAAGGATTACTTTTGTTGGCTTTTCTTCATTTTGGAACACCCAAACAGACGACTGACGTTTATTTTCAGGTTTATATAAGTAAATCCCATGTATAACACAAGTTATTGAAAAGAAAATGGCATAGCATACCACTAAATCTACTTTGGAAAGCGTTGGAAAACACAAACATAAGCGTACAACTAATTAAGGCAATCAAAGAGTTATACCGCAATAGTAAGGCAAAAGTTAAAATAAAAGCAAAACTAACCAAAGGCTTTCAAGTAAACAAAGGTCTTAAACAAGGTTGCTGTATCTCGCCTACGCTCTTCAAGATATACTTGGAACAAGTCCTTAAAGTATGGAAGAGAAAATGCCAAAACATGGGAATTCCGTTGGACAAAACCACCTTGTATACTTTATGTTTCGCCGATGATCAGATAGTAGTGGCTCAGGATTATGACGACCTCGAATATATGACACGAAAACTAATAGAAGAGTACAATAAGTGGGGACTAGAGGTTAATCTCAATAAGACAGAGTATATGTGTATCGGTGGAATGAAACAGGATCTAATCTTAAATACCGGGCAACGAATTCAGTCCTGTGATTAGTATAAATACTTAGGTCTAAAAATTACAGCTGACGGAACACTAGACAAAGCTATAAAAGATCGAAACGTACAAGGAAGAAAAGCAATAACTTTATTAAATGGAATAATTTGGGACCAAAGTATATCAAAACATAACAAAAAGCTTATATATAACACCATTGTAAAAAGTATTATTACATACGGCTCAGAAGTATTGCCAATCAAGGATAGAACAGAAAAAATGCTTTCCGCTACGGAGATGGACTATTGGAGAAGAGCAGCAGGGAAATCAAAAAGAGAAAGAGTTACAAATCAAAGAATAAGAGAAATTATGACAGTGGGTGAACGTACTTTAGTGGATGATATAAGAACAAAACAACTGGTGTGGTACGGACATGTACAAAGAATGAATGATGAAAGACTACCTAAACAAATACTACAATGGAAACCAACTGGCCGAAGAAAACGAGGACGGCCAAGGAGAAGCTGGAGGGAAGGAATAGACAGTGAAATAAGAATAAAAGGCCTAGATGATGAATAATGGGCAAACAGAAACAAGTGGAGATTGGGTATCGGAAGACGTAGAACGTTGTGAAACCGATATATATATATATATATATATATATATATATATATATATATATATATATATATATATATATATATATATATATACATATATATATATAAGTAAGTAAGTAAATCCACGATTCATCACCATTTAGAATGCTGTATACGTTTTTCGAGTTTCCTGTCTCAAAGCGGTCTAGAGTTTTTTGAAACCAAAGCTTCTTTCTGTTCTTCGGTTAACAGATGCGATATCCACCGGGAAACTAACTTTCTTACCTCTCTCTGCCGATATCAAATTTTTTTCTGGGTGAGGGCCTTCTTTGGTGCACCTCACCTTGGATCGTCGCTAAGGCTAATCCGTCCACACTTGAATTCTCCATACTAACCAGAAACTGTCGACTGATGTATTGCTTTATTACCGAAGACAAAAATCAACTCGGCAAGGCATTCTTGTTGAGATAATTTCCTTTGAAAGTTGCAAAAAATTATAGCCCGAAATTTTTTTCAGTTTAAGTCCATTTTTCGACTGATTTGTTAACTTAAAAAATTCACCGCAGCTATAAAACTATTTGTATCGCACTGACGTTTTCAATGTAGGTTAGGTAAAGATTGAGGTGTCGCCCTCTATGTTCCTATATGCAAAATATAAAAGACAGCCCTCGTACCCAAGGTCTTAATCCACAAAAGAAAAAATTAAAAATTGACAGCCAGAGAATTACCGCAAATAAATATGAAAAATACATTTTTGCACTAAATACACAGTTATTGCACTGTTAGCCCGCAGCAATCGGCCAATCAAAAAACAGGCTCAGGAAAGGTTCTCGATGGCCTGACCCTTCAGAATAGTTAGATAATACATCAGAGAACACTCAGTCGTGGAGCAGAGAGAGAGCACCTGCAATGCAACTCTACTTTCAGGAATTTTCAGTAAAGCCAAATTCACGTTAGTACTCTCAAATAAACAAATACTTTAAACTAACAGTCAAGAGAACTTTTCTGTAATTAAACTTTTATGGACACGCACATTCAATGTCGGTTCATGACACTGAGACAAACAAAACGGTCAAACTTTTGTTATTGCTCAGTTCTAAAAATTTCCTTTTTACTGTAAAAAAAATATTTTTTTCTGCTTCAGACTCGAAGATTCCCGAAAAAAAAAATCAGCGTACACAACGAGGTGAAGAGACTTTACATCACATCACATCTCCGTCTAACATACTAAGATAAGATAAAATCTGGGAATTGTGCGCACGAAGAAGACTTCCCACCCTACCTTAGATTTGACCCCGAAATTACTGCTGAGCATTAACCAGCGACTAGGTAAGTATTGTTTAAAAATGACTCCTGAGATTTACTCATTGTCTACCCTTATTTTAGCTCACACATATACTATACTATAGAGCTATGGTGATCCTAATTTTTTCGAGAAAAAAAAAGTTGCTCCGATTTCAAAATTTTTTATATATCTTTGCGTTTCAGATAATTTTGAAACTTTTCTGTTGCGCCGTCTGTCTGTCTGTATGTCTGTCTGTCTGCCTGTCTGTATGCCTGTCCGTAACGACCAACGCGCATAACTCAAAAACCGCTTGAAATTTGGTACCTAGGCTGGCTCTTGGGTCGAGATGGTCCCATTTAAAAATGAACAAAATCCACCGAACACAAACCAATTAAAAGGGTGGGGGTAGATTTCAAAAATTAGAGTTTATGTGAAAATATGGCGTGTGTGATATCAAACGAAAGGTAAATGAGTCTGGAGTTAAACAAAACACATTTTAATTTATTTTAAAAAAAGGGTGGGGGTATCTTTCAAAAATTAGAATTTAAGTGAAAATATGGCGTGTGTGATATCAAACGAAAGGTAATTGAGTCTGGAGTTTAACAAAATACATTTTAGTTTTTGTTTTTTTTAAGGGTGGGGGTAGATTTCAAAAATTTGAGATTAAGTCAAAACATGGCTTGTGTGGTATCAAACAAAAGGTAATTTAGTCTGGAGTTGAATAAAATATATTTCAGTTTTTAGTTATATTAGCTTACACGTACACTATAACTATAGTACCTAGTGTGAGCTTAAGGGCCCATATATTGGCAGAGATTGCATATTATCGAGACATATTTCCATTATATTTATACCTATACTAACAAAGCTTTAGTTTTTTCAGAAGGCAGTAAATGTTTTATCGAATATTTTGTTTTATATATTTATAAAATAATTTAAGATTAATTGGTACCAAAAACCGCTTATTTTATTTTGATATTTGATAATAGTTTTTAAGGAAGTTTTTAGCGGATATTGTTAACTTGTAGAATAGTATATGTGTACAGTAAGCGTATAAGTGGCAAAACAATGCCAATTTTTTACTCTGCTTTGATTAGCCCGCCACTGTTATAATACATCCTAGAGCAAGCTAGAGCTAGAGACCCCATATGGCGAATTCTTTTTGGAAAAAAAGTGCAGCACTGGTCGCCACTAGTGCCATTTTCGTATTCTTTTGAGAAAACTAGTGCAATTTTTTGTATCCTTTTGGCAACTGACAAGTCTAGCATTGCAGTCAGTGCCAATTTTCCGCAACGAGCTCGGAGAGCTCGTGTTGCACTAGTGCACTTTTCTTTTCTTTTAAAACTGCACTGTTTTGTCAAAAATCTATCTCTCTAAACAATGCTAGAGTATACAGGACCAATATTTCCCTCCCTTGATTTTGACTTAGACAAATTTTGCTTTGAAAAGTTTTTCGCGTCTCTATTTCTTTAATATGTCATAAATACAGGGTTTCTAGCTATAGCTGGCTTTCCGATAAGTGTCCTTAGTCATGAATGAATTTGTTTTTCAGCAGTGCTTTTATAACAAGAGGTTTGTAAGAACGCCACGTGCCATGCAAAATATTTTTCATAAAAATAGTCGGAAATATTTTTATGAAAGCAGGTCAGGTTCTTTTCTTACCTCTAATATGAAACTTGAACCTAATATCAAAACGTCAGTGCGAAACATATAGCTTTATAGCTACAGTGAATTTTTTAAGTTAACAAATCAGTCGAAAAATGGAATTAAACCGAGAACATTTTACGGCTATATTTTACAAATTTCCAAGGAAATTATCTCAACAAGAATGCCTTGCCGAGGTGATTTCTGTTCTCAGTAATAATGCACCACATCAGTGGACCGTTTCTCGTTGGTATGAAGAATTCAAGCATTGACCGATTAGCATTAGCGACGATCCAAGGCCAGGTCCACCAAAAACGACTGTCACATATTGTGTATTGACTCGACTTAATTAAATACACAAGAGGTAATTTCTAGTATTTATTGACCAACCTTAATTAACAACATTCTGCCATGTTTTTTCACCATAGACTAATCATTTTACATCACAGAACACTCAACTAACCTTAAAGGAGTTTCTCTACCAAAGTAAGTGCACTAGTCAGTGCCTCCTAGAATATTATATAAGTAACACTACCTTCTAGAATATAATATACCACATTCCTCCCCACTTATCTTTGTTCCAACTCCTAGAAAGGTGTCTAAAGGTCCAACCTGTCAGGAGCTTTACAAACTCTACTTGATCTACGAAAAGGTGGCATTGCCTTTGGCAGATTAGATTCTACAGATAAAGGAGGTGACTTGGAACACGGAGTTTGAGGTTTAACCGGCGAGGGATTAACAATTTCTTTAGATGAAATATTGGAGTCTTTATTTATTGTAATGTTTGAGTCTGGGTTCAATTTGGGAACTATTGGTTCTTGGATTTGTTTATCATTTTTAGCTGACCAATTTTCTGTACGCTTGTCCATTTCAACTGTTTCGCGTAAATGTGAAGACTTTAAATGGTCTGCATGAACATACCTAACTCTACCTTCGGATGTCATGACTAAATATGAATTAATTCCCACAGTTTTTAATACTTTTGCCAAAACCCATTTCTTTTCAATGGTCAAATATAGCAAAACTTGTTGATTGACAAAATAGATTTCATTTTCTCTGCGATGACCATTCTCTGCTTTTTGAATCACTTTTGTTCTCTTATCTTGCCTTTTCCCTGTCAGATTCTTTGGATTACATATATTTATTTTTGTTCTAGGAACTTGCTTTAACAGCATTTCCGCTGGAGTCTTTAATGTTACTGTACTCGGAGTATTCCTGTAATTAAACAAAAAGTTGTCTAACTTATGCTCCATGGAAACACATGACTTGTATTTATCTTCATCAAAAAGCTCTTTCTTTATGGCATTCTTGATTGTGGAGACTGATTTCTCAGCCGCACCATTTGATTCTGGGTGATAAGGTGGAGTATTTCTTACTTGAATACCATTAGACCTGCAAAATGTGTGAAACTCTTCACTATTAAATGGGGGTCCATTGTCTGCCACTAAAATATCAGGTAATCCAAAAATGCTAAACACTTTTCTCAATTTTGATATTGTTCTTTGAGCATTGGTCCCTTTCATCAAAAATATTTCCAACCATTTTGTTGTACTGTCCACTACTAGAAGAAACTTGTAACCTTCCATTTCATAAAAATCTATATGTATTCTTGAAAAATTTTTATCTGATTTAGGCCACGCTGCTAGGCTCACATCTTTTTCTCGGCTGCTGTAAACCTGACAGGCTTGACATCTACTAACATAATGCTCAATCTCTTCATTTAAATTTGGCCACCAAAAATCACTTCTTGCTCTTAGTTTCATTCTTACCATACCCGGGTGACCTTCATGCAAAAGTTCCAATAATCTGTCTCTTAATGATTCAGGTACAACAACTCTGTTTCCCCATGTAAGACAGTCATTTTCTACACTGAGTTCATATCTTTTTTGAAAAAATGGTTTTAAAATTTCCTCATTACAATGGGTCCATCCATGTTTTACATGTTCTATCAATTTACTTAAAATCTTGTCTCTTTTTGTCTCTTCCAAGATAGTCTCGGCTGTAATAGGTAACTCATTATCATAAGTGAACGCAAAAACTTGTTCTTCCTGCTTTTCCTCTTCAAAAATATCTGCGAGCGGAAGTCTAGAAAGACAATCGACATTTGACATTTCGCTGGCTTTCTTATATTTAATTTCATAATTGTATCCTGATAATGCTACCGCCCAGCGTTGAATTCTTGCATGAGCAAGTGTAGGTAAACTATGTTTTTCTCCGAAAATGGTTTTTAAAGGCTGATGATCTGAAAATATTGTAAATTTTCTCCCATATAAATACTTATGGAACTTTTTAACAGCAAACACGACGGCGTAGGCCTCACGCTGCACTTGGGCATAATTTCTTTCAGTTGGTGACAAGGTACAAGACGCAAACTGTATAGGTTTTGCCATGCCATCTTCCACCTGACTTAAAATCGCGCCTAAACCGTAAGGACTCGCGTCAGCCGCTACTATTAACTCTTTATTTGGATCATAATGTGCCAATGTGACACAGTTACTTAGCATAGATTTACACTTATCAAAAGCTACCTGCTGGTACTTTTCCCATTTAAAAACTTGATTTTTTCTTAACAAATCATTAAGTGGACTTAAGGTACCCGAACAATGGGGCAAAAATTTTGCGTAAAAATTAAAAAGACCTAAAAAACTTTTTAACTGGGTTAGATTTTCAGGAACTGGAGCTTCTACAATCTCCTTAACTTTAGATTTTACTGGCCTAATTCCATCTTTTGAAAGAGTGTGCCCTAAAAACTCAATTTCTGATTGGAAAAATAAACTTTTCTCACAATTTAATTTAATGTTATGTTTCTCAAATCTTTGCAAAACTAATTCGACATTTCGTATGCACTGTGCCTCATCTACACCAGAAATAACACAATCATCCAAATATATGCCTACGAAGTCCAACCCCTTTAGAATTTGTTCCATCGTTGACTGGAAAATAGCTGGACTACTGGAAACTCCATAAGCCAATCTAGTGTACTGGAATAATCCTAGGTGTGTGTTTATTGTTAGTAACTCTTGACTTTGTTTATTTACTGGTAGTTGTAAATACGCATTTGATAAATCTAATACTGTAAACAAACAACCACCTGAAACCGCGAAAAACAAGTCTTCTAAAGACGGTAGAGGATAGTGATCTGTTTTTACTATAGGATTTACCGTTTTTTTAAAATCCCCGCAAATTCTGATGTTTCCATTCTTCTTTGGTACAATCACTATAGGACTTGCAACCTCAGCATGCTTTACGGGTACTAAAATTCCTTCAGACACAAGACTTTCTAATTCGGTTTTTACTTTGTCACGTAATGAGTAAGGTACAGAATAAGCTTTGTGAAAAATCTTGTTAGCATTTTCTTTTACTACCAAGTTTGCTTCAAACCCGATAATATGGCTTTTTCTGTCATTATCAAAAACCTTTGGATATGACTTTTTAAATTTTTTAATCAAATTTGGTGTTTGGCCAGGACTAGGGTTAAGAAAGGAATCTTTATTAGGTTTAATTTGACTGCCATTAGCATTACCACCTTTCGATGGGACTAAACTTACCAATTGACTCCTAGACTTAACATTTGCTACCTGACTATGGTTTGTTTTTGGTGTTCCATGACAGCCTGGCACCTCAGGAACCTTGCTAGGAGCTGGACTTATTCCTTGGGGTAAACTTGGTCCCTGCCTAATGCTAGTGTCCTTTCTACCTATATTCAAAAATTCAGTATTAAAATTTTTATCATAAACACACTGACTAATATTTTTCACATCTGACTCCGGACTAATATTTTTGACATTTGACTTCGGACTAATATTTTTGACATTTGACTTTGGACTAATATTTTTGACATTTGCCTCTGGACTAATATTTTGGACATTTGACTCTGGACTAAAATTAAAAATTGATCTCCAGTTAGGCTTAAGTTTATCTAACCAATTTCTACCAAGCAAAGGATGAAAGTCATTACAAGTTTTTACAACGATTAGTGGTAACGAGTAAAATTTCTCACAATCTAATTTTACCTTTACATATAACTGACCCTTAACCTGCAACTTATCCCCTGAAACAGTATTAATGGCTAAACTACAAGGACTTAAAGCTAAATGCTTAAAAAATTTGACATATTCCTTATTAGATATCACACTCACACTTGCACCAGTATCAATTTCCATCTGAATATTTTTATTTTCAACACATACCTGCACTAGTTGACATTGACTTGACAGTTTTTTTATAAAAACAACATTATCTTTGACTTTTATATTAGAACATTGCTCTTCTTCTTCCTCTTCGGTTCCAGACTCATTTTGACCTTCGGCATACTTGACTCCTCCCCTCTTTTTGCAACAACGGGATGTATGTCCCCTTTTTCTGCAGACAAAACATTCCCAATCCTTTGCAGGACAAGTATCAGGATTATGATACCTTGCACACCGAAAACAGCTACTATTTACTTGTGTTTTTGGGCTGTGAGACTGTTGGTTCTGGTTGCCTGAAGCTTGACTCTGACTATTTGACTGACGGTTAGACATATGACTCTTATTTTTGTGACTATTTTGTTGACTACTTTTGTTTGACGGTTTATACTTTGACCTGACTTCATGCACACTGCCTTGTGGAAAAACTAGCTTTGACTGTGCTGTTGACATTTCATAATTCAATGCCTCTTTGCATGCATCATCAAATTTAAGTGAGTTATCTTTTGTTAATAATCTTGTAACCACAGGCTCACACCGTATACCACATACAAACCTGTCTCTAAGTGCTTGATCCAAAAAATTGTCAAATTCACATGTAGCAGATAACGACTTTAACTGTACTATGTAATCTGATATGGACATATCTGGTTTCTGGTTACAATTATTAAATTTGTACCTCTCTGCTATGACAGATACCTTTGGCTGGAAATGCCTTTCCAACGCTGCAATCATATCATTATATGATTTGGTGGTGGGGCTCTCTGGTCTCAAAAGGTTCTTTAAAAGTTGATATGCATCAGGGCCTATTAAGGTTATGAATAGGGGTCCTTTAGCATCATCTTTAGTGTTGTTAACTTTAAACAATTGCTCCATACGTTCCTTGTATGACTCAAAATCCCCATTTACCACATTGAAGTGTTCGATTGTCCCTATAAGTGACATTTTTTTATTTAGTTTTTTCTTGGAACTTTTTGAGTGACTTTTGATTGACTATATCAGACTCAATACGACTCACTTGATGTGCGGCAGACTCCTTGACTCGTCGCCAAACTATTGTGTATTGACTCGACTTAATTAAATACACAAGAGGTAATTTCTAGTATTTATTGACCAACCTTAATTAACAACATTCTGCCATGTTTTTTCACCATAGACTAATCATTTTACATCACAGAACACTCAACTAACCTTAAAGGAGTTTCTCTACCAAAGTAAGTGACATATCGCGAGATTGAGGCTTTATTGGGAATTTCAAAAACATGAATTCATAAAATTTTGCATGACGATGTAGGGGTAAAAAAGTTAGTTTACGGCTGGATACCGCATCTGTTAACCGAAGAACAGAAACAAGTTAGGGTCAATTGGTGTCAGAAAACTCTAGACCGCTTTGAGGCAGGAAACTCAAAAAACGTGTACAACATTGTCAGTGGTAGTGAATCGTGGATTTACTCATATAAACCGGAAAATAAACGTCCCAACGATTTCTATACTTTTTCGAAAATCAAGAATGGACTGCGTAGTCAAAGATTTTAGTCGCCAGTTGACGCCTTCAAGAATGCAATTTTGACAGTACCAACAAACGAGTGTAATTGGACCGCTTTGACAACTGGTTTGAGCGCATGCACAAGGGCATAAATTAAATACTTCGAGAAACAATAAAGTCTTTAAAAGTTAATCTACTGTTTTATTCCAGCTGTATATGCAGTACGTAAAAGACAACCCTCGAAAATTTAACTTTTCCAAAAAGTTTTAACCCACGTGTTAAACTTTTTATTTTCCTTACTGAAAATGTAATGTATTCAGTGACGGCGCGTGGACCTAATATACGAGGGTTATTATCGCTAAGGTCAAAGTTATACCAATGTTTACGTCGTGTAAACATTGGTTATACCCGAAAAACGGCCTAAAACTATGTACAACCTTTTAAGATGTAACTTTCCAGCTTCTGTAGTCCGGGGCCATGGCGTCAAAATTTAGCCTCCATAGGCATTTTGATAACGATTTCACAAAACCTGTTTTAATCGATTACAAATGATCCCACCAAATTGTCTCAGTCAAAAAATTATCAATTATCAAAAGGTTAGGGTGACAAAATATTTTTTTCTGCGTACTTATTTTTTGACTTAAAAAAATTATATATTTTACTACGAGGAGACGCAAGAGGGCAAAATGTGTTTTTAGATTATGCTTTATATCTTCTAAACTATTGCACCTGCACAACTATGTCTCATTAAATTGGTAGCTCATACAATTACTCACAGGTCTGCCATATAAAAAAAATCGAAGTTGTTGACAAGGCACCTAGGTAAGTGCAAAATTCTTTGTAGTTCAAAATAAAAAAAGCTTAATTGATTTATACTCTGCCCTATGTCAACAAATGTACACCAAACGGTTGCGGTTGACCACTTCTTAATTATTTATACTTTATACTTTGCCTCCGGCTCCTAGGGGTTCTAAGGGGCCAACATCTTATTTTGACCCCACCGCAAAATCAGAACATCACTTATGCAAGATATTTTATTGGGTCGGTCACATATCACAAAATATAAAAATTTTCATATTTACGGGCGGCCCCTACATAGGGGTAACAAAGTTCAAGCAATTTTATCAAATGAAATCGTTGCTTTAAAAAAAGCTAATTTTTGTGGCAATTAATATAGGACTTCATTTATTGAAACATTACCTGTAAAAAAAAATTATCTTATGCCTCCTAAATAGCCTGAACTTTAAAATGTAGGGGCCGTCCCTAAAGATAAAAATTTTTGTATTTTATTTGTTAAAGACCCAACAAAATATCTAGAATTGCGGTGGGGTAAAAATAAGATATTGGCCCCTTACAGCCGCTAGGAGACGGGACCAAAGTATAAAGTATATAAAATTAAGAAGTCGTCAACCGCAACAGTTTGGTGAAAATTTGCTAACATAGCGCAGCATATAAGTAAATTAAGCTTTTTTATTGTAAATTAAAAACATTTTTGCCCCTACCTAGACCTCGTCAACAACTTCAAAATTGTTTTTATATGGACCTGTGGGTAATTGTATGAGCTACGAATCTGTTAAGCTATAGTTATGCAGCTGCAATAGTTTAGAAGATATAATGCGCAATCTAAAAACACATTTTGCCCCCTTACGCCCCTAGGGGTAAAATATATAATTTTTTTAGAGAGCCAAAGAATAAGTACGCGAATGCCGATATGCATGCCAAGTTTCATTTCTCTAGCTTGAACTGTTTAGAATTGAAAAATTGGGTCTGTTCACAGATCAAGCAGTACTGGTAGGATCATTAATAGTCGATCAGACATGTGCAGTATGGCATGGTTGAATAGACAGAGAGGGATATATCGAAACCGCAAAGGGCATGGGCCGGCTTTGACCAAGAAGAGCCATAGAATTAAGGCGCTTTTACGCGAATTACTGGTGGCCTGTCTAATAACATAAGAAATGACATGATGCTGACATAGGAATATAATAAAACCTATGTGTTTATTTTTAATACCCATACAGATCATAATAGTTTTGGACATAGATTATTATTAATTATTACTAGAAATCTTTTCGGAAGACCTTTGACCAAATGAATCAAAAGGAGGAGCCGCCGCTGAATAAAATATTAAGTTTGGAAAAGAGTATATAGAAATCCGCTTTTTCATATGAGGGTAGTGGAGTCCAATAACAGTAGGTAGGTATACTAGAAACCCCACAGATCCGCTAAACTTTTAATAAAGCTAATCTCCCAGCATCCTCCTGTATTTCTGCTAGTAGAGTTAAAAGCCGCTTCTATCGTGTCACCCCGTGTGCACTTCATTGCTAAAATGTAAGACACAATTTAAATCATTTCTTACACCCTAAGAAGGCAAAATCGACTGGTCGACCAAAAATCGTCGTGTGCAGGGGGTGGTGGGGGTAGTTTATCCAAAAATTTGGAAAAAATTTTTTTTGCATTTTTTGAATCTATAAAGTGTGCTCATGACTCCACCAAAAGCATATAGTAATATTACTATCAGAAACATTTATTTTTCAATGTTGAAAATATCGTTCCCAATGCTTTTATATAGAGTTCCCTATTAAACAATTGCTCGCCCTGAAAACTTTGTGTATCAAAGATCAGGGATTACAATAAATTTTGAAAAATGTCAATCGGACGCATAGTTTTTTTTAAGTAGCAAAGAGTGATGCCATGACGCGACGAACGCGGCAGACACTGACATGCGACGAAGGGTCAGATATTTTATAAATGCACGTCGGTCCAGGCGAAACGTGACTCTATGTTTCTATGTTTAACACTCGCGGTTACAGATGTTTAAGTTACTTACTTGGTTTTTTGCTTGTAAATTGCGTTATGTATACATGTTGTGCTTGTGTGATTTGGCCGTGAAGGGCCAAATATGAAAGGCTAGCCGTGAAAAAAGGGGAAATTTAGTTCTATATAAGAATGTGACTCTCGGCCCTACGGGCCTCCGGGAGTCTATATTCACTATATTAGTATGTAACTCTTGGCCATACGGTCCTCCAGTCGTCCATATTCACTATATTAGTATGTGACTCTCGGCCCTACGGGCCTCCGGGAATCCATATTTAAAAGGGAAACTACCCGCGTCCAGTTTAATTCTATATTATAATGTGCCTCTCGGCCCTACGGGCCTCCAATTTATGTCTATATTAGTATGTGACTCTCGGCCCTACGGGCCTCCGGGAATCAAAAATTTGAAATTGAAACTACGCGCCTCCCGTTAGATTTGATATTGGAATGGGGGGCATCCAATTTATTTCTATATTGGTATGTGACTCTATAAATGAACCAATTTATTTCTATATTAGTATTTGACTCTCGGCCCTACAGGCCTACGGGAGTCCATATTCACTATATTAGTATGTGACTCGGCCCTACGGGCATCCGGGAATCCATATTTGAAAGGGAAACTACGCGCCTCCCGTTAAATTCTATATTGGAATCGAGACTTTTGATTTGAGCCCCCCACTCCCTGCTATAGGTATAATATGTGAAAACTGAAAATTTGACATGGTGTAATTAGTTTACACCTGGAAGACACAATTTTAACGGTAATAAACTATGTATTTTTTTTGCAAGCCTACACAATAGCGCCTCTGTCGCCGTCGAGATAATTAAAATAAATTGTCGGCGTCTTAAAATGTGACTCTTCAAAGAAGCACCACTTTTTGGCAAATTTTGATGGTTTTTTGACAAAAACTCAAAAAGTACCAAACTAATCTAAAAATTTTTCTCTGATGTTTATAGATCTTGTTAGGCCCTGTCGTTAAAATTATTATAAATTTTTCATTTTGACGTCTCTGTTTAGAGATATAGGCAAATAATTGAAATTTAAAAAAATTGTTTTTGAAAAACACAGGGACCTATTGCGCGTCAATACACTAAGTGGGTGACATCTAAAGCCACATAAATTTATTTTGTTATCGTAGAAATAGGTTCAATCAAGGGCTGTCAAGTCACCGGAAGTGATGCAGCAAAATCGTTTCTGAGATATAAATTGTCAAAATATAACCAATTTAAGGTTTTTTTATTTAAGGAGCCCTGGAGAGGAGGGGTGCGACATACAAAAAAGTTTATTTGAAGTTTTTTTGTTAAGTTGACAGTAGAAATAATTTCTGTTATTAAAAAATTAAATTTTTGTATTTTTTTTGGCTTGATGACGTCACTTACATAAACGGTGCCAGCGAGTGCTTTTATTCGAGATTTAAACTTATCGTGGAGCTCTGAAATTTGGCACACTAATAGGCATCGACAAACTAAATCGAAATGGATTCTTGCATTTTTTCGATTTGACCCTATACGGGCTTACGGGCATCCATATTTGAAAGAGAAACTACGCGCCTCCCGTTAAATTCTATATTAGAATCGAGACTTTTAATTTGAGCCCCCCACTTCCCGCTATAGGCATAATGGGGGCAATTCTTCAAAATTTGAAATAATTTGAAATAATCTGACGAAATTTGAAACAACAGAATTTAGGTGGAAATCTTGACAACACTGCAATTTCAGCTTTGTGTAAAACGTCTTACACCACACGGTAATGGGCCAACTTAGGAAATTATGAAAACCCCAAAAATTTAAAATATGCGGGAAAATTTAATCTAAAACCTACCTTGAAACTCGGCTACTGATAATCCACAAGTTCTTGATAAATTGTGTTTTTCCGAGCACCTCATCATACAACGGTTTTTCTATCTGGCAAATTTGACAACTGTCAGTCAAAGATCACCAAGGGGACTGTCAGTTACGAAATACTATGTTGCCAATTCATTGTTTCCAAGTGAAACCAATAAAGGTACCGTTCACAAGTTGGATTCACGTTTTAAATATGTTGTTAAAATATTTTTACGAAAAACTCTTACAACGTAACGTGCTAAGGGGGATCAATCTCCCCCCGATATTTTTAGGAATAAAAAGTAATCAAACATTTAGTAGTGATAATAATAGTAGAGATATGGATAATTCGCTTTTTTTACGGCGGAATTGATTCTGATTTTTGAGATTTTTGCTTATAATAGCTGAAAACATGCTCAAACTAAAGTTTGGTTAAGTATTTTGTTTTCTAACAAATTTAAATCTTAAAGGTATTTTTTTATACCTAAATGCATGGAGAGTGGAAAAAAAATTTGTTTTCTAAATCTCATAATTTTATTCATAAACATTTGTGTGTTTTAAATAATATTACTTGACTTGACTGCAAAATCAATCCAAGATTTGAGCAGCTGCTAAAAAATTGTTTTTCTTTGTCGTGTTTTTGAACTTGATTTTAAAATAAATTTGAATGAAAAAGGATGCTTCGCTGACTTATTTTTTAGCCACTCATAGGTAGGAAGGCTATTGGGGACCGTCAAAAAAAACCTTTTTATTTTTGCTCAAAATAAGTTTGGGCCAAAAAAATCAAAATGGCTGTCTGTCTTTATTCATAGTTCTTTTAAAAATAAAACCAAATAATTTAAATAATTAGGCACTTTGTCTGCAAGTTTAATGAAAATTTTTACTTGGTTTTATAATCATAAGTTTAAAAAAAAACAAATTCAATTTTTTTTACCCTTATTATATTTGTTATAATCAAAACCTTCAAAACTATTTTTTTTTATTACTTTTTCAAATTAGGTAGCTATTCAATGAACCTACAGAGTAAATAATTTTGCACTGGAATTTATTCTTTAGCTTTCTAACTATTTCTTCAATTTCAATATATTTTAATTATAGTATCTAAGGTTTTAAACCCGTTATATTTTGTTTGTGTATTTTATTCCGGGATTAACATTAATATTGATAAAGGTACACAATTGACAGGGTGCAAAATTATTTGCCGACTTTTTTGGACGATAGCTTTTCTAAAAGGTTCGATGTCATCACATTTCGTGCATTTCCTAATACAAAAAGCAAATTTTGCATTTTTTTTTATTAAACCAAACCTCACCTTTGTCGATTGATGGCAAACTTATCCTAACCTGTTAATTCAACTCTGGTTAATTGATCGAAAACGTGACCTAACCAGTCCATTGGACACTTTTTTGTTGGTAGAAAAGGGGCGTGTATGGACAGGTAATGATAAGTTTGCGATCAATTGAAGGGGCGACGGACGAAACATCGAAACACAAAATGTCGAAGAAACAGAAATACTAATAGTTGAAAAATTTAAAAGACAGAAAATAAAACCTAACCAGATCGGGTTAGATTGGTATACGAAATAAAAAAAAAGCAAACCTAATCCGGTTAGTTTGTTTTGTATAATAACCTAACCAGGTCAGGTTACTTAATTACCTGACCTGGTTAGGTGAAAATTATAAAAAAAACTAACCGTTTCTAGTTACTTAATTACACTGAATCTAACCTGACCAGATCGTAATATGTTATTAGGTTTTATTTCGCATTTCGATATATTTTTTTTGACATTTTGTAATTTCGATATTTTGTAATTTCGACATTTTGTAATTCTTCTTCATTCGCACACACAGTTTCCAATAGAATCTACATTTATTTTTATTTTAATATTTATTTTTATCCTTATAAACCCAACAGTAACGTCTTTTAGACGAAAATTGTTCGTAGCACCCCTGTAATCTTCCGCCGGCGGCGACTGTAGCAAGTATTTCTGATTACCCTATCCAAAACCTCATGGGCTGTCACTGAATAACAGCAGTTTCTATATGGGAGGACCCCCCAGAATAAAAAACTATATACGTGCCTAGCTTTGATAAGAAAAGTAAAAAAATAATTACCACTTCAATAATTTGACCAGTATCCCACTTAGTCAGATTTTTCTGGCAGATTTTAAAGAAATAATTTGACATTCCCTTAAAAATCCGTTCAAATATAACGGTGGCAACAGCGTAGAGCTAATTTTGTAGCGACCCTTCCACGACATGCAGTTAGTCCCTCTTTGTTAATTTTACCGTGAAAAACAAAGAAAGAAAGTAAACTTAGCTGACTTCATAAAGAAAACGAATAGGACTCATAAATTTGAAAGAAATGTGACGAAATGTGACGAAATCTGACATTTCAGTTTGTGTGGTTAATGGTTATCTGCTTTGAATATATTTACAATTTTTAAATTAAAAAGTTTTAATAAATTAGGCGTTTTTAATTAAAAAAATATATTATATCGTGAAGCTACATCTATCAAAAAGTGGGAAATGGCCTTTTAGGTAAGTTTTTAAGTTTAAAATTGCCTTTTAAACGAGAAATCTTAAGCAACAGATTATGTCACATTTTTTCAAATTTCGTCAAATTTTTTGAAATGTAAAGAATTGACCCCAATATGTCAAAACAGAAAATTTGACATAGCGTAATTAGTTTACACCTGGAAGACACAATTTTAACGGACGCATCTGTCGCCGTCGAGATAATGAAAATTAATTGTCGGCGTCTTAAAATATGACACTTTAAAGTAGCACCACTTTTTGGCAAATTTTGATGGTTCTTTGGCAAAAACTCAAAAAGTACCAAACTAATCAAAATTTTTTTCTCTGATGTTTATAGATCTTCGTAGGCCATATCGATAAAGTTATTATAAAATTTTCATTTTGACGTCTCGAGATATAGGCAAATAACCGAACCGAACCGAAATAATGCTGTTTTTTAAAAACGCAGGGAAAAACGCACCAATTGCGCTTCAATGCACTAAGTGGGTGACATCTAAAGCCACAAATTAATATTTTTACCGTAGAAATAGGTTCAGTCAAGGGCTGTCAAGTTACCGGAAGTCGAGCAAAAAAATAGTTTGAGATATGACCCTTCAAAGTTTTACATACGAACGCTAATATCTCAAAAACAACTAAACCGATTCCGATTTGGTTTTTGGTTTTCTCAATAAAACCAATATTGCTATGATTTTTCCCAACTTTGAAAAAAGTATGTGTGTCTCGACTTGTCTCAAGACATAGAATCGCGTTTCGCCTGGCCCGCCGTGCATTTGTAACATATCTGACCCTTCGTCGCATGTCAGTGTCTGCCGCGTTCGTCGCGTCATGGCTTTACTCTTTGCTACTTTAAAAAAAAACTATGCGTCCGATTGACATTTTTCAAAAATCATTGTGATCCCTGATCTTTGATACACAAAGTTTACACAAGGTGTTTTTTTGATTAAGCAAAGGGTTCTCGAGTTATAACAAGTTATACATTATTATAAATACGCGTTTTCAGGGCAAGCACTTGTTTAATAGGGAACTCCATATAAAAGCATTGGGAACGATATTTTCAACATTGAAAAATAAATGTTTCTGATAGTAATATTACTATATGCTTTTGGTGAAGTCATGAGCACACTTTATAGATTCAAAAAATGCAAAAAAAAATTTTTCCAATTTTTTGGAAAAACTACCCCCACCACACGACGATTTTTGGACGACCAGTCGAGTTTGTATTCTTAGGGTGTAAGAAATGATTTAAATTGTGTCTTACATTTTAGCAATGAAGTGCACACGAAAATCGGTTCTAGAAGCCTTTTACGCGCTTTTTAACTGTACTATGCTGCTATAATTTAATTTAAAGTCTCCGAGAATAATATTGTCTTTCTCCAAGGCTAGTTTTGACACCTGCTTGTCTTAAAATATAAAAAATTTTATTTTATAAATAAACGTACTGAGTTTATAATTTTTCATATTGGCTTATAAATACTAAAGCATCTGGAAGCTTTAGAATTTTGAGAAGAATGATTGGTGTAAATATAAAGGGTGGTCCAAAAAACCGCACATTTTTTTTGGGTACAAATTTATGACGCTAATACTTTTAGTTTATTAAAAAGCTTAAGACTATACGATCAACATCACTGTAATTGACATTTCACCAAAATTATAGATGGCGAACGCTTATATGTCAATTTTTGACTCCCCTCATTAAAAAAGTAGTAAGCTAAAACTCATGCTGACACATCAGTTAATAGTTTTGTTTTTACTTAATAGCTTATCTATACTGCAAATAGGCTTGCTTTAAAAATGAAAGAAGTTTTTAAGGGATATTTAAAACTGTTTACGCAAAAACGTCAAAACAATCCCAAATTTCTTAAAACTCGCAAACCGCTCAAATAGTCCCACCCACCGCCGCCGTCTCTCAGCACAGCCAAACTTTTCGTCAAGCTTAAAGGAACCTTGTAAGCACAACCTGCTCATAGCTTGGTACAAAAATAATTTCTGTGGGCTGTTTTTATACGATAATAATATTAATTCATTATTAGAGCATTTAGATGTGCGATCTTGTTTTGCAGATCTACCTGATGTACCTAAGATTTCTCTTATAGTTAAGTAAATAGTGGGTTAGCATCCCAAAATTTGGTAGATTACTCTTCAGGATTCCAAATTCCTGATTTGCTTTTTAAAATAAATGTGTCATTATTAAAATACACACCTATTCATGATAGGTAAACACAATATTTTTAGGTAAAAAAATAGGTTAAAATTCTAAATTTATTATTATTAGCAGGGTTTTTATACACGCTTTTTAATTTTAACCATTCATTTCATCATATACAGGGTGTTCCAACTTAAGTGTTCACCTTTGCTAATTTTGAAATTATGAAAGATAGAACAAAGTTTTAAAAAATGGTAAACTAGTAGGCAGGCATAAATGGACACTTATTGGAATAAAACCTGACCTTATTTTAAAATCGACCCTATGGTGACAGATTTACATATAAAAAGCAGCTGCTCTCCTTCAAAATTCGGTCTTTGTGTATTTAAAAACCGGATTTATTAGTGTCGGTATTTATTAAATGAAAGTTAGCGTCTTAAGCGTGTAAATGTGCCAAAATAAATCAGATAATTAAAAATGAATCCTAACTGTTTGTATATAAAGGAATTTAGCTGTTTAAGGCGGTATACAATTAACAGAATGTCTTTTTTTCTTGAAGCTATATTTCTACTACCTATATTAACCCATAAAACGTTATTCCTGATACTTTCTAATCACTTCAAATCTTGCAACCGAAGGCTAAAGAAAACACCAATATAATGCCACAAAAATACCAGCGCATTTCAGTCCGTTTTAGCACAAAATCGCAAAAACTAAACCTGGTGTCACACTCAATGTTTGGCACGAAAATATGGCGTCGAATAGAAATTTTAACACACTTTCTGCGACGGTCCGTCATACATGTTACGCGTCCGCTCTTCCCTTGTCTAAGTATCGAACTATCCACACAGTGAAAGCATTTTTGTTAATTGAAGAGTGGGTTGAAACATCAGCATTCGGTATCGATTGCTCTTATGGAAAATTCGTAATTAATTTTCTAAGATAAATGTGTCAGTATCAAAATACATACCTATCCAGATTTATTATCAATATGTATCTACCTGATCTACCCCAGATAATTAAAATTATACTCGTAGATTGCTCTTAGTAAATATCAAAATCAAAAGACCTATCCATGAGCTTGAAGCATTTTGGTTAAGTAAAGAGTAGGTTGGAATTCCAGATTTACGATTAGTAAATTTAAACGTAGTTTCTTCTTTTGCCAAGCTGCCTAATCAATTAATTAAATATTAATTAGTAGATTGCTTTAACCCACTCATTAGTTTATTTATTTTCTAAGCTAAATCGGTTAGTATCATTACAACTTTGCCGATATGCCTGATCGACTCTATGTAATTTAATATAATTCGATAGATTGCTCTGATAAGCTATAAATAGACTCCATCTCCAAAATTCGTATTTACATTACAAAATTCATTATCAAAATGTACACCTATCTATGAGGTGAATGCATTTTTGTTGAGTAAGAAGCCTAGCTACTCTTTTCTCCATAATTTATTCACCATAGGTAACTTAATTTAGCTTCGCAGGGAGTTTAAGTTACTAATTAACAAAATTGTATTTAAGTTGCCGTTACGCTGATGACAGACGCGAGTCAACAATCGAGAAAGTTTTAATATATGTACGCCAACAAGTAAGTACTTTTGGTTGGTTAAAGCAAAATTAATAAAATGACGACACATGGCGAAAAATAGTTTCTTATTTGTTCAACAAATCACAAAAGTAAATATTTAGAAGAATATTAATACAGCCCAGGACGCACTGTCAAACTCCTGGGAACCAGAAACAGGCTGCAGACAGGCGAAAAAATTTGTAGACCGAACAAGACTACTTACTTCATTAGAAAGTCAAAAAACATTTTTTAATACTTGCACTCTCTTTAAAATTTTGAACGGTGTAATTGACGCCCCAGAGCTTCTTTCAGAGGTTGGCTTTCACATTCCACCTAGAAATTAAAAAAATAAAGATCTATTTAGCCCAACATTTTATAGAACTAATGATGGCACTAATATTCCTAGAAATCGAATGTGTAAAACTGCAAATTTTCTCATGCAAGAGAATAATAACTTTTTTAATTGTGCTTATAATGTATTTTGCAAACAGGTTAAAAAACATTATTTGCCTGAACTGTTACCTTTTTAGATTTGTTATAAAATTACATTTTACTTGTGATGACTTGTTATTTTTTTTCTTATTTCTTGGTTTTAATAAGTGGTAATTGTGGTACCTCAACTGAGCGACCAGACTAAGATGGTCGCTGGGACAGACACAAAAAGACTTCGGATTGCTGATAGGTATTCTAACTGGACATAACCGGTTAAGGGAGCACATGATACCTACAGGAGTCGAGAACAACCCTACCTGTCCAGCCTGTGGGCAGGAAAAAGAAACATCTAGACAACTCTTATCAGAACATAAGGCCTACGCAAGGACGAGGCAACAGGTATTTCGGGCACCAACCCTGAGCGAGGAAGCACTTGTCAAATGTGCCGAAATACTTGACTGTGTAAAGGGAACAGGAAGGCACAATGAGCTGCCAGAACATCGAATGGCATTGCAGAGAGTGGGTTAAGGGACAGACCTGGGGCATGGCAAAAAGGACCTACTCTGGCCTTCTTATCAGACCAACGGGTCACCTCCACTACTACTATCAATACATGTACTAAAAAACTCTAAAATTAGATTATAATAAGTAACCATAACCGAACAGAGAATATTGACAATGTAAAAAAAATAGTTTTTAATAACTGACTAATGTAGAGTTGATAATAATGTGATACAACGTGTAATGGTAAAACAATCAAATTCATCAAACAGGCTCTGTGCAGGTGTTTCTACAATATTCAGTAATCAGTTATCTTACAGATGAGTAATTTTAAAAGGGTTTTTACCATTATGCTGTGAATTTGTCTCAGTGTTAAATGCAAGTAGTTACGATGTTGTATTTTTACCCATCCATGGTTTTTGAAATTCAAATACAGATTCTAGTTCTAGACCTACAAATGGTCCTTTTGACACTCTTTTTTCTGGAAAATATGCATATTTATTCTCTGTAACTCCCCGCCCGATTCGAGTTAAAGCAATGGATGTCTCAAAGAAAAAATTCTTATGTAATCTGGACGATTTTTTAAATTTATTTAAGTTAATATGGATTGAAAAACACTGACTTATCTTGTACAAGTTTTAATATGTACGCCAACAAGTAAGTACTTTTGCTTGGTTAAAGCATAATTAATAAAAATCCGAAAAATAGTTTCATATTTGTTGTACAAACCACAAAAATTGTAAAAATTTAGAGATTAATACATGTATTGAAACAAGTTAAACTTAGATCATAATAAGTAACCATAAACGAAAAGAGAATATTGACAATGTAAGAAAAATAGTTTTTAATAACTGACTTATGTAGAGTTAATAATAATGTGATACAACTTTAAATGGTAAAACAATCAAATTAAGTCAGAGCGCAAAACAAATGCATGAAACTCTGACAGACTACTGTAATCATAAACCAAGCAAAGTAAATCTTTAGTTCGCTTTTAACGGAGACATTAAAGGAAGCTTGAATAAAAATTGCATTAGATGGTTGAATCTAGACACATTGCAACTCCTGATCATACTTTACGGGATGTATACTTGGACGTACAGAATATCGTTTAAATATTGTGAAAGCTGGCTTTGGTTTAGGTTGATGGATTGAATTCTTTCTCCAGCAAATTTAGGTTTTGGAGACCCTGCTACTGCAGCTGCTTAGCTTGTATTCTTAGCTTGTATTGTATCTCTTGCTGTGCTTTCACAATTAATGAGGTTTGCAATACCCTTTTTCTTAGATTTTTCAGGCAGTATAGTCGTGCTTCTCGGAGAAATCTTCCTCCAGGAGGATTCTTGTTCTGCAGAAGATTACTACAAGGCGCTTGTTCTTGACTGTTTGTGAGGTGAGGTGAGCGTTAACCAAATCTTAAGAAGTCTATTCTTGACAGCCCGTGACGTGGGGTGTCATTTTCACGGGTAACCTTAAGTTCCACAGCAATTTGTGTAGTTTATCCCTTTACTTTTGCCTACCAGTCTTGTTTCGGCAAGCTTTTGGTGGATGGAGGTCATCAATAATAATTTGTACCAAGTTTTATCAAAAGATGGAAACTATCAAAACAAAACGGACTACCAAAAGTAAGGTTAGAAACTTTTCTTTCTTTTCTCTATGGAAAAAGATGCTGAACTTAAGTCCACCAGTAAAAGTGAACATATCACTCCCCTCACCTCATGGACAGTCAAAAATAAACGCCATGAGCACTTGGATATGATTGGCCAGTTTCATTCGATGGTATGCAAATATGCTTTTCTCTGTAGATGCCTATTCTGTACAGACTACAGATATTTCCTTTGTGTGCAGTGACCAGTTATTAGTCCTGTCACCTGATTTTTGATTTATTGAGCTTGAGGAAATCAACAGGTGAGTAATGTTAAAAGGGTTTTGACCATTCTTTTGATGTGAATTTACTTCAGTGTTGAATGTCAGTGGTTTCGATGTTGTTCATCTACCCATCGCTTGCTACAACCACTTATCAAAGATTTTAAAATTCTAAATCCAGATTCTGAACTTATTAATGGTTTTCTAATCCTCTTCATGCTAGAGAAAAAAAATATGTTCGTTGCCTATTATAGTATTTGCGATAAGTCATTTTGTTTAATAACCCCGTAAATCTGGTAACAAAACGCAAGTGTATTCTTAATTCAGTTTAAAACCGCAGGTTACCTAAGGTTACTGATAATGGGTGCTGCAAAACTAATTATGACTTACCTTAAGGTTAACATGATCGGTCACCACTGTCTATAATAATAGTGGTGGATCGGTGTTTAAAATGTTAATCGTTTAGGAATTTATGAATTTAAAAAATCGCTTATTTTTCATTTCAATTTTGATTTAATTGCTATTTGGAATAATTTTTTGAGAAGAGTTTCTGTCCCAAAATGATTTTATGTGGTGAAAAATTTATTTACAGCGTATGTGCTTTACTGGTATACATTCATCAATCAACTGGGGTGCTCTGTCGACATTGAAAGATTTTCAAAGCCACCGTAGAGCTACAAACTCTGAACAAACGATAAATTATTACTGATCATTTAATGAGCAATTTGTTTTGGTAAAAATTATTATTCAAAAGAGATTAGGCCCTATTTATAATATATTTTTTGTATATTAAAGTTTTAAATATTAATACCTAAGAAAAAGACTTAATAAAAATTAAATTAATATTGTTTGTACAAACTTCAGCTAGACCTATATTAATGTTTTCAAGTTTTAAGTTTATTTATTTTAAAATATTATACAATAAATATTACTTATAACACAATTTTTATAAAACGAACCGAACCGAACCGAACATTGGTTAGTAAAAAGCTCACACATTTATGGTCGACACATGGATGTTATGAACATAGTTTCTGATTTCCCTGCAAAGCAAAGGCTCAATTTCAACAAAAACTTTATTGGGGACAAACAACAAACATACCTTCTCTGAGTAAATTTAAAAAAAAAATCTGGCCACAATAAATAAACTAAAAAGCCATATTGAAGCTATTACTAATTACTAAGTTTTAAATGTTGTAGAATAGAACTTGAACAGCTTATGGGATTAAGTTCATCTACGGTTCAAATCGAATTATTAATATTATTTTATTAAGTATTAATCATATTTGTATGGTTTTGTAAACCTACTTTAATAAAATAAAGCGCACCAAACAAAAAACTGAAAATTTAACTAAAAAAACAAATTACGCAAAAATCAGTTAATCTCATCATCCAGAAAACTTGATTTAATGAACTGTCATCGTCAGGTACGACGAGAGGAGGAGGAGCGACATCAGAAACATCTATAGCTGTTTCATTTTCCCAGTCTTCCAAAATTAGTTTGTCGCAATGCATCATGTAATTTTACCAATGTGTTTTATCTTTTTAAACAATGGTTTTACAAACTTTTTGAAGTAGTTTTCTAAATGCGTTGTTTTGAATCTTCATATTTTTTGTCATTAAACTCCGTTCTGCAGTTACTACAGCTGGGACTAAAGAAAAGCGTTGGCTTTCCGTATGAACATTTAATCTTTGTCGCAAATTTTTTTGACCATATTTTTGAGAATATGTTGATACTTTTAAATATATATTTCTTTTACAAAATATTTTGACTATGTCTCAGAAATTGTTTTACGTTCATTGGTAATTTGAATTTTGATAGACAGACAGACTTGCAACTGATAACTACAATCTTTAATTTTTGTCTTCTTTATACCAGAAAAATAAAAAAGGATAGCTAAGGAACTTGGGGAATTGCAAAGAAAATACAACCCTGCCTTCCAGGGTACTTATCTTGTATTTTGCGTTCGATCAATGTCAGCAGAAGCGGAGATCAAACTTCTTTGCGTTTAAATACTTTTAATGAAATTTGAGAATTTAATTAAAACGAAAGGCTGGCGTAAACACCATTTTGTGTCATTATTAAAAATTAATTGTCTTTGCTATTTAATTGATTTTTAATATTTAAGATATTAAAGTTCAACCTAATTTATATTAACTATTTTAAGAAGAACTTAATGCAAAAAAAGGGTCTTCCATTTTTACAGATATGAACCGAACCAGTGGCGCACCCCGGACAATGATCTCTATATATATGTTATACTTTAAAGTTTACTTTTAACTTTTTAAAAAACTTTATTTTGATTAAATACAATATAGGACTTAAACGTTATAATTGAACGTGTACTTAAGAACGATTCTAAAGAGAATGACTTAACATTACAATGATTTGAGTTTATATAAAGAAAATGTGCTGATTAAGCAATGGAATAATTCCTTAATATTCTAGACTTAAACTAAAGTGCAATTCGGCAGGAATGCACGTGTTGTTTATTCCGTGAGAGACGCAAGTCAGCAGAATGGTCTTCTTATCTTGAAAGGTTCTGAGAAATAAAGTGTTGATTCGGCTTGAATGCACGTGTTGTTTATTTCATGGGAAACGCAAGTCAGCAGAATAAGCTTCTTATCTGGAAGGTTCTCGGGTTTCATAGAAGGTTCTGGTTTCTTCTAAGTGTAGGCAGGATATTTTCATATAACAGCTCCCCTCTTTTTGAAAAAGTTGGCGTTATACGGCAACTTTTATTAAGATGATTGATTGATCATTAATTTTGCATTGGGTTCGATTTCTTCTTCGATTTGATCTTCGATGTGTATGCTTGGTCTTCTTCTTGGTAAGATATTCGATAAATCCCTAATTCTTTGTAGATTAGGTTTTGGAAATGGTGGAAAGTCATTACCATTATCATTATCGTTATTGGTATTATTACCATTTCTTGTTCTTCGGCGTCTTCGACATTTGTTAATAATGTAAAGAATTACTAGTAGTACTATCAATGTTATTGTAATGATAGTAAACCAATCAATGTGTTTTTGAATGAATGGTTGATTGATCATTTTATCTAATTCTTCTGAATATTGGTTAAGATTATGTTGTGCAATATTCAGATCTTCGACGTTTATTTTGCTTAACTTTAGTGGTTTTAGGCCTTGAATTTTGGGGATTTCAGGCATATCTTTACAACAAGTATATGGAACATTGATTATTGGTGAATTTATTTCTTCGAAGGTACTTTCTTGAAGTATGGTTTCAGAATGAATTCTCGTACTTCCAATAAAAGCATTGCATGTTGATTTGAAACGAATTATACTATTGGTTTCAATTAATTTCGTAATGATTTCTTGATTCTTGCATTTAATATTGGTAGGTACTGGTTCCGATGTAGTAACTAGCCATTGATTTTCTTCTAGTGGTTGAATATTGTAGCCTTGTGCATAGAAGATGGTTGTTTGACATGTTTTCGGCAGCTGAGTTTGTTGCTTCAATAGTTGAGCTTCACAAATAGCATCACTGTCGATGGGGTACGGAAGTACTTTGGAACAGAGCTTCGTTCTTCTTTCGATGATCTTGCAGTGGTCCACGTTGTGGAAGGTGACGAAAAACATTGAATCATCGTCACGCGCAATAAATTTATTAATTGTTGATATAGTATGGTGAAGACCTGTTCGATTATCTAATATTGGTATTGGGTAAAGTCTGTATAAAGTATAAGTCGAAGGGTCTATAAGAGGTATTTTAAGAACAAATACTATTCTTGATTCAGTTTGAAAAGCACTAAGTTCAATTAAATTAATGTATTGGGCTACCGTTGAGATTGATATTGGTAAAGGCAAATTATTTTTTTGTAATGAATGAGAAATCTTTTTCAATGAATCTACCAAATCCGATGGTTTTATTATTGAACCATGCAATATTTTTAAACGTGCAAAAATTACTGCGTTTAACGCGTCATTTAATGAATCTTTAATAAAGGTGTAACTTTCCATAAGCGATTCGCATAAATCTAATGCTTTTATTTGTGCTTCTGCATAGGCAGCGTTATCAGAAATCGAAGTGACTAAATATTGAATTAATTTAATATCATGATTAAACGTTTCTTCATCAATTTGTAATTTTTGTAAAGTCGTATTAAAACTTTTAATAACAGAGGTTGTTACTGAAATTTGTTTTTGCAATAATCTTTCAATATTTTTCTCATCAGTCGATACTTTATTAATACAATCATTAAAGTATTCTCCGTCTGATGCATCTAAATTTCCTGTAATAGATTTCCAAATAGTTCCGATGCCATTAAATATTCCACGTTTTTGCCTATATGATTTTTCTTTTGTATCCGAGATAAGTTCTTCGTATTTAATATTAACGTAATTAGAAATTTGTTTTAAAAGGCTAACATGCGTTTTAATTTGCGATTTGAAATTTGCAATTTGATTATTATTAATTGAAAAGTGATCCATAAAGGTATCTAATATTTTGTCGTTATGTTCAATTGCTTTCTTAAAGGGTAAAAGATCTTTGTAAACAACAAGTGTCCATTCATTATTAGAAATTCTGATAAGGGATTCTTCATGATAAAATAGTCCTAGTGTATTATTTATTGGTAATATTGAATATTGACTGGAAACGATTGAGATTATTCCCATTAATCTAAAATAAAAGATTTTTATTTTATTCAAAGCACGGTTTTAATCTATCAAAATTAACTTTGGTTAATTGATTTGTTTGTGGGTTTTTAAGTGTTGCAGAATTACGGTGTATTTCTAAAATTTCAAAAGGACCATTAAATAAATTTTCTGATTTTGATTTGATTTGTGATTCTTTAAGCCAAACTTTGTCTCCTACATTAAATTCAGGGAGATTCTTTCGTACGTGTTCGTCGAATCGTTCTTTCGATTTTTGTTTCGATTGATCAGTTCTATTTCTAGCTAATTTGTAAAAATAGTCAATTCTATTATTTAAATCGCGTACATATTTAGATATCAATTGTTCTTGATTATAAAGTTTTTCGGGGGGTCTACTTGATGTATGTCCGAAAACGAGTTCGTAAGGGGTAAATCCGTGTGTTTTGTTTTTTGTATTATTATAGCAAATTACTGCGTATGGAAGAACGCTAAAACAATAATCTTCAGGGTTTTCTTGTTTATTGATTCTAATCATTTCGCAAAGGGTTGCGTGAAATCGTTCTAGTGAACCGTTTGACTGTGGATGTGCTACGCTAGAAAATGTTAACTTAACATCGTATAGGGTACATAAATCTTTTAAAAGGGTATTATCAAATTCTTTGCCATAATCGCAATGTATTCGTAAGGGTACACCGAAATGTTGGAAAAATAGTAAAATAGTACTAACTACTGTACTTGCTTTTCACTCATTGCGTAAGCTTGTGTAAATTTTGTTAATTCATCCCGTACCGTTAACGGGTAATTTCTGGTGGGATATTCGAAAATATCGATATTGATTCGTTCAAAAGGGGTACGTGGTGTTTCTGTTACAACGAAGGGTCTGCTTAGATTTTTACGAACAATTTTTACTTTTTGACAAGTTTCACATTTTTTTATGAAATCTTCTACGTTTTTTGTTAAACCACGCCAATTATATTTTTCTCTAATGCGTCTAACTGTTTTATTCCACGGTGTAGGTTGCTTTTTCCTAAGTGATAATTTTCTAAAATTATTGGGATTTCATCTTCGTCGGGGGTTGTTATTATATTTTGGCAAATTTTTAATTTTATGTCTTTATCAGAAAAGATGTAAGATAGCATCTCTAAAGTTGGTAAATCTAGATTGTTTTCGATGCAGTATGTTTTGTTAATTTCAAATTCATTTTGGTCTTTAAAAAGGCAATAAAATAAGTGTTGTGAACAATCATCATTATCGAATGGTAGAGCTATAATAAAATATTTACGTTCTTTAACTGTTTTGCTAGAAACAATATTAATTTTTAATTCTTCAAGGTGGAATTCTTCTTCGAAAATATCGTCAATGATTTTGAAATGTAAATCTTCCATTTTATTTTGTCGGAAAAAGGTTACTATTAATTTATTTGATTTATCTAATAATTGATCATTCGAGGTTTCGATTTTAGAATAATCAATTAGGGATCGCGTCTTGTAAAGTTCAACAAATCTGTTAAATTCATCTGTTATTTTTTGATCATCTTCTTCGTTAAAAATTGGTTCTTGATCGTTATTTTCGTTGTTTGCAAAAATTTTAATGTTTGATTTAAAGTCTATACAGTCTTTGAAATGATTGATTTTTATCCGCGATAAAGCGTCTGCATTTTTATTGATTTTACCGGGTTTATGAATGATTTTAAAACTATATTCTTCTAATTTTAATCGCCAACGTGCTAATCTGCTACCGGGGTCTTTAATTGAAAGTAGCCAGGTTAGAGGTCTGTGATCTGTGACTATAGTGAATTTTCTACCAAAAAGTTAAGGTCGAAAGTGTTTTACGGACCATACTATTGCTAATAGTTCTCTTTCAATAGTGGAGTATTTAGTTTCTGCACTACAAAGGGTTCTCGATGCAAAAGCTATCGGAAGGTCTTTACCAATTGGACCTTGTGAAAGTACGGCTCCTATCGCAAATGCGCTCGCGTCTGTAGTTAAAATGAAGGGCTCTTCAAAATTTGGATAAATTAATATTGGATCAGAAATTAATGCATTTTTGAGTGTTTCAAAAGCTTCTTTACATTCTTTAGAAAAAATAAATTTAGTATCTTTTTGAAGAAGTTTTGTTAAGGGTTTTGAGATTTTCGCGAAGTTCGGTATGAATCTTCGATAATATCCGGCAAGTCCGAGAAATGATTTTACGTCACGAGGATTTTTTAATTCTGGAAAGTTTTGAATACATTTTACTTTATCAGGGTTTGGTTTTACTCCATTTTCGGTAATTAAATGTCCGAGGTATGCTACTTCTTTTCGTAAAAACTCGCATTTGTCAGGTTGAATTTTTAAATTTGATTTTCGTAATCTTTGGAAAACTTCGGAAAGACGTGAAATGTGTTCATGAATTGTTGGTGAATAAACAATAATGTCGTCCATATAAACTAAACAACGTTCATTTAGAATGCCTAATAAAATGTTATCCATCACACGTTGAAATGTGGAGGGTGCATTTTTTAAACCAAATGGCATACGAACAAATTCGTAGTGTCCATTTTCGACAGAAAAGGCTGTTTTTTGAATATCTTTTTGATCAATTTCAATTTGGTGAAAACCGGATGCTAAATCAAGTGTTGTAAAATATTGACATTTACCTAACTGATCTAATAAATCTGAAATATTTGGAAGTGGATATTTATCGTCAACTGTTACTTCATTCAGTTTTCTATAATCGATTACTACTCTCCATTTTTGTTTGTTAGAGGCGTCAAGTTTTTTTGGGACTACCCAAACAGGTGATGACCACGGGGAAATTGATGGTCGGATTATTTTTTGATCGAGCATTTTATTAATTTGTGTTTTTACTTCCTCTTTGTGTATTTGAGGGTACCGATATGATTTAGTAAAAATTGGATGAGCATTGTTGGTTTCAATTGTATGTTTGATTTCATTAGTGAAAGTTAATTGATCTCCTTCGATATAGAAAATGTCAGAAAATTCAAAACAAAGATTTGAAATTAGTTCTTTTTCTTCGTAATTTAAATGTTCTAGTCTTAATTGATTTTTAATAAGGTCGATTCTATCAATGAGTTCGTCTTCATTGGTATTAAAATTTAAAATATCGTGAACACTTGGTATGGGTTCGAAAGACAAGTTGTTGAAATTTATTGTTTTAGGAATAGCATTGGGATTTATTACTGATGTATAAAATTCACCATTTTCGTTAATGTGGACTAGGGCGTTTGGTAATCGTACTTTTTCTATTTCTTGACCAATTAAAATTGCATCTGTGTTTTTTAAATTACATTTTAATTTGAAAACTTGTTCGGTTCGCGGTTCTAGAGATATATGATTTTGAAAATTATTTTGATTTATATTTATTCGCGGTTTTGGTATTGGTGGCGTTTTTTGATTTTGAATTAATCTTGGTTTAGGTATTGGTGGTATGTTTTGATTTATTATTTGATTTTGAATAATTTCGGGATTTTGTTCGAAAGTTTTTTCTGTTACTTGAATTAAAGGTATTATTTTAAAATTGGTGCATAGCTGTTTTGAATTTAAATCAATTACGCACTGGTAATGTTCGAGAAAATCGAGTCCTAATATTCCGTCAAATTCTATGTCTAAATTACAAATATAGACTTTTAGTGGATCGTCTTTAGCAAAAGGGATTAAAACTGATTGAGTGATTGGAATTTTTTCATCGGTTATTCCTTGTACTATTACATTTTCTGCAAATCGATTATTATAATTTTCGACTGTTTTTTCTTTAAATACTGAAATTCCTGCGCCGGTGTCAATTAAAAGTTTAAATTTATTTGTTGCGTCATTAATATAAAAAAGATTTTTTGAGTTTAAGTTATGTAGATTGGTATTTACACGAATGTTTGTTCTGAGGTTTGATCGATTGACATGTGTTGGATTTTCGTAGTAGTTTGTTCTAATTGGGTATCTGTTTCTTGAATCGATTGGGGTGGATGGTTTTGATTGGAAGTAATTTGAAAATTTTGGGTTTCTGGTGGCAAAATTTGATTTTGGTTTTCAAAATTTTGATATATTCCGGGTTGATTAAAATGGTATTGACTTATGTCATTTAAATATTGTTCATCAAGATTATTTGAAAATTCTTGTGAATACGGATATTCGTAAGATGGTCGATAGATTTCATTTTCGTAATGAAACTGATTTTCATACTGAAAATTTTCAAAATTTGGATCATAAGGATCATAGTTGTTAAAATTTTCAAAATTGGGATCATAGGGATTGTAGTTGTCAAAATTATTAAAATATTCATCAGAATAGTTCACTACATGTGCTCTATGTTGTGGGGAATTGTAATTTGGATTTCTTTGAATTACTGATGGTCTAAAATTATTTTGTTGGTTTTGGGGTACAAAATTTCTAGAGGTGCTTGGTTGATTTTGGGCAAAATTGGGTCTTTGAAAATTTTGGTTAGATTGTTGATTTTGATTTTGGGCAAAATTGGGTTCATCATGGGTTTTGTATGGGATTATTTGAAACATTGGGTCGGTTTATAGTTTTTTGTGTTTCAAAATATGAAAGTTGTAGTTCGCGTCTTATTCTTACTTGTGCTTCAAGTAAATCTTTAGGATTGCTAGCACGGACAATATGACCTATGCGCGATTCTAATCCTGTTAAAAGCGTATTTAATGCCATAGAATCTATAATTTGGATTTGTGCATCTTTTTGAAGCATATTTAAATTTGATTTTTGAATACAAGCGTGCATTTTTGAATTCATGACTTGTAATCTATTGAAAAACATTAAAGGTGATTCGTTTGTTTGTTTTTTGAGTCTTTGTAGATCTTGAATTAATGAAGAAAGGTCTCGCGTATCTCCATAATATGTTGTTAATAATTGTTTAATTTGAATCCAAGAAAGAGGATTTCGAGAGTTTACTAATTGTGCGGCTTTTCCTTTTAATTTATTTTTAATGTATATGACCAATAAATCGCGTTGATCTCCGACGGCCATGTTATAAGCACAATCGCAAGCATTGATAAAAGTTCCTAAAAATATTTGATCTCCATCGTATTCAGGGATTATTGAAAAAATTTCCGATAAACGATAAGGTTCAACCTCAACTATAGGTTGGTTTGCTGGTACGTTTGCTGGTTGATTATTACGAGGTTCAGTCATTTTGATGGTTTTTGATTTCTCGTATCTTAAAACTTAAATATTTTTTTTTTTTTTTTTTTTAGGTTTGTTGTTTGTTAAAACTAAATTTTATTTTTGACTTCTTTTAAATTGAAAAAATTTTTCTTAAAAATTCAAAATTGTAAAAGTCAGTGTTAGAAAATCGAACAGATTTTTCAAAATATCAACTTATTTGAAAAAAATAAAACGTGATGATTCAATTGTCTTACTCACAAAAGCTTTAGCTGGACCATTTGTCTCCACGTGTTCGGCTACCAGGGGCTTCACTAGGTGTTCCTTCCGTATCCGTTGGTTGCGAGGACGCTTGGTTCGTTGCTGTCTAGCTTCTTGGTTGCTTGTGTAACTTCTTAGTTGCTATGTAACTTCTTTGTTGCTGTGTAACTTCTTGGTTGCTGTAGATTCTTGATAGCTTAAAGAGCTGGAGCTTCACCACTCGCGAATTAGAATACTCGTGTTTTCGCGTGTGTTAAACTATCCTACCGACTGCGCCAAATGTTATACTTTAAAGTTTACTTTTAACTTTTTAAAAAACTTTATTTTGATTAAATACAATATAGGACTTAAACGTTATAATTGAACGTGTACTTAAGAACGATTCTAAAGAGAATGACTTAACATTACAATGATTTGAGTTTATATAAAGAAAATGTGCTGATTAAGCAATGGAATAATTCCTTAATATTCTAGACTTAAACTAAAGTGCAATTCGGCAGGAATGCACGTGTTGTTTATTCCGTGAGAGACGCAAGTCAGCAGAATGGTCTTCTTATCTTGAAAGGTTCTGAGAAATAAAGTGTTGATTCGGCTTGAATGCACGTGTTGTTTATTTCATGGGAAACGCAAGTCAGCAGAATAAGCTTCTTATCTGGAAGGTTCTCGGGTTTCATAGAAGGTTCTGGTTTCTTCTAAGTGTAGGCAGGATATTTTCATATAACATATATAACTGGATAGGCCTGTACATATATGCAAAGTAAGGCAAAATCTTTGATATTTTTTGTAGAGAGAGCACGCTGCGCAGGAGGTTCTACCTTTTCTTTTTTATTTTTACTCTCTGATGATATTCTATGTTTTGAAAGTTCGCGGACGTTTGATGATTTTTAATCTATAACTGGATTTTTACTGCGATTAGGTAATAATAAAGTTTTTTAAATAATCAAAGCTACTACTTACTTCAAAAAGGAAACCGGCTTTTCACTCCAATAAAACTCGTTTTTACAAGCAACGCATCGTGTTCCCATTTTTTATTTTTGTTCAACAACAACAATTTCAAAAATATAATGACAACATTAACAAACACTTTATTGACATATCACAAATGACAATCTCTTTGAAGTATTAAGTTGACAGAATACCACCGGTGATTAGAAATAGAGAGAGAAAGGTTGCAATGCTTAGCATTCATTGTATGTTCTCACACAAAACTCTTAAAATTTTTGCATCAGTGTCCCATATACGTAATGTATAGCCGTGGCCGTTTCAGGTACTTCGTATATAATTCATTAGCCCAGGATTATGTCTTGAGGGGGGCCCGAGACCCCATGATGTAGTATTTTATGCTATTTAATTTTTTTATTCATAAAATATATAGAACATTTCTAAAAAAAACCCCACCCCCTCTGGGTGCGCCCATGTTTTTACTAAAGACGTACCTAATTATAATAGCAGCATTAGTAGGTACACATACATGATTTATTCTTCACTTCATGACCTTGAAGAAACTTGTTCCATACCAAGAAAAGTACGGTCTTACACTCAGTGTAAAGAATTTTTTTTCTTATAAAGGTGTAAAATAGCAACCACCTATTCGTGGTCACTGTTTGAAAACGTAGTTTTTGAAAAAACTGCTTTTCAGAAATATTTTTTGAAAGTTGTTTTTCGACATTTATTTTTTTATAACGTTAAAGATGTCAAATTAACATTTCCAAAATTGTATAAATAAGTTTAATTAAAAAAAAAAATAGTTTTCATTAAAAAAACTAGTTTGACCTCAAACTAACCTTCAAATGATACGCCGATGTCAAATTTAAGGTGACACCGGTTAACAACTATAAGGCCATAAAGTTTTGCTTGAAAGAAAGAGATTTACGTGTTCCGCTACTTATGGCACACTCTGTATATGTAGGAATTAAACAAATATTATTTAAGGATAATTGCAATTATGTTTGTTTTTATTTTAAATTTCGGAATACTTCAGACTGCCAAAAAGAAGTTCTAACGAGTTATGTTTCAATTTTTTATATTTATAAACTTAGTTTCTAGGCAATAAAGTCTGAAAAAATTAGAGTGTCCTTTTTTGCCTTTTTGGATACCCTTTTCTGCTCTTTTGGAGAAAAAGCAATAACAATATTTTTTTTTTTCAATTGACGCAAATTAACTTTGCCGGACTATAAATTAAACACTGTATACAGGGCTCGACTTCGAACGTTTAGCCTTTATGAAAACCGTATAAAAAAGGATGAACTTATGGAAAGCAAGAAGTCAGTGAGGGACCAAAGACGCGCATATTCAGGAGCGTTTTCCGCTGTGACTCAAAATTCATAGTCATTATTATTTATTTCGTTATTTTAGCTTTAATCAGGAAACATTAAATCGAGAAAAAGTCAATTTTGTAATAATTTAATAATAACCTTGCTCTTTTATTAAAGTCGCGCTTAAATGCCGCTCAAGTGTTCGATCTCCTGGCGGCGGCTCACGGAGTCAAGTTGCTAAAAGTCACCATTCACTATCCAGGAAACAGAATAGGGGACAACACTTTTATTATTAGTTTATTAAAGTATTGGTTTCTAACTCTGGTTGAGAATAAATCGGTACACATAAACACCAAGAAATTTGTTAACATTTTTGCCATGTTAGAAAGCTCGACCTGTATACTTAATTACGGATTCGCAGTATTGATTATTACAGCAATTAAAATCAAGAGGTTTTAAGGATTTTATGCATAGCCGTCTTTGGCCTACTCAGCCGGTAAGAGTAACGTGATTAGATCGCGAAAAGAAAACCATTTTCTTGAATTGCTAACTTGACAACAGCGCTAAACTATTTATCAATCTTAGTGCCATTTATTTAAATAGCGATCTTACTTCAGTTCACATATTTTTCAATGGCCAAACGATCGTTGACGAACCCTGTATACACACAAACCAAAAAAATGTTAAAAATGGAAATTATACAATATTAGCAACTATCTTTTGTAAAAACCCAAGTTTATAAGGTTTTGCAATTAAAATAATATTGTTCCGTTATCTAGCGATTATTCCGAGTGTACAGCGGTTGCGTTTAGAGAGAAATCTGGGTCACGGCAGTGCCCCGCCAAGTTCGCGTATACTGCTGTATCATCTTTTCTTGAAACATTTCAGCCCATATTTGACATCTAAAATTCTACTTTGCAATGAGCTTCGAAACTCAAAGTTTGCACGGTCATAGATTTTCATGCACTGAAAAAAAAAACCGATTTTATTATTAACAAATATTTAGTAAACCTGATTTTTGTGGTGCTCATTAAAACATATTAAAAGCAAATATCATTAATTATTGGTAACAAACCTTTTTTAAAGTGTTTAGTTATAAATAATATTTCATTTGTTTCTTTAATAATTTGATGTTTTTTTAAATATTAATTGCCTTATATTAACCATAACCAAAACACTCTTTCTTTTAAGGTAACAGAACGTTTTTGTTATTAATACTTAAAATTTCCCAAATATAAATATACTCTTAATATTGGCAAATATTTCTTTGTGTTTATTACAACAAAAATTTTTTGTATAATGTTATGGCGTGATTTTGTTATTAGAACGGTCTGAATTGGTTTCTATTAATTACCTCGTAAAGTTCACAACAAATTTGGTTACAATTAACAAGCGATATTATCGAGCAATATAACTTTGTACCGTCTCGGCTCGGGCCTTGTCGCGCGTAGATCGTGACGTTTCGGTTGACATTTGTTAGGGGAGAGCGGGGCTAGTTGAGTCACTTTTTACATAAATGTAAATAAAAGCATTGCTATATTACAGTTTTACAATTATAATATGTTTAAGGCAAATATTGGTTTTTAAAACTATGCATTCAAACTTAAAAAACACTTTTTTCTAGCACCCTTGCAAGCGGCCCAACTAACCCCAGCCACAGAGTAAGTTGGGCCATATGATGGGGCAAGTTGGGCATGGTTAAATAATTAGGAACTGTATATATATGGAGAAAATCTTGTTAATGACAATGGAAACCGGCTAATTACAGTATGTGAGCAATTAGACCTAAAAATCCAAAACGGTTTTTTTCAACATAAGGAAATACACAAATATACCTGGACCAAACCCTCACAAAACCTGAAATCCGTCATTGATTATCTTATCACTAAACAAAAGATAAAACTAAAAATTCAAGATGTCAGAACAAAGCGTGGATCAACATGCGGAAGTGATCACTATTTTCTGGAGTCCAAAATTCTCTTTCCTTATCAAGGCCGAAGCCTGCATCAACAACATCTTGATGATACAGTGATTGAAGAAATTGATCACTGTAAATATAATCTACTAAGCCTAGAACATGACAGCGTAAAAAACTTATACAAAAAGAGACTGAACGAAAAACTTAATACAAGTTCAGGTGAAACCCCAGATGAGGAATACGAATGTATTACATTAAGCATCCACCAAGCTGCAAAAGAAGCACTAGGATTAGTGGAAGAAACTTCTAAAAGAAGAAAACCATACTGGTGGGATGCTGAGATTGAGAGAGAAATAGAGGAAAAAAGGAAATTATATCACACCTACTTATCCCAAAAGACAGATAGAAGCAGACAAGAATACAAAATCGCGCAATCAAAGGTGAGAAGAATGATCAGTGATAAGAAAAATCATTCGTGGACGCAAAAGTGCCAGAAAATAGATTCTTACTTAGGAGGTAGGAGAAGTACCGAAAGCTGGAAAACTATAAGATCGATTAAAAAAGAAACATGCAGAGATATCATTTCACCAATACCAGACAAAGAATGGGATGAGCATTTTAAAAAACTTTTAACTGAAGATAGAGCAGAATTCAAGGAAGACGCAAGAGACAATATAATTAGAACGATGGGATCTCCAGTACCCCTCACAATCTCTGAGGTCAAAAACGTGTGCACAACCTTAAAAAGCGGTAAATCTGCCGGACCCGGAAATATCCCAGCCGAACTTATTAAATATGGCACTGAAGAACTGTTTTGGAGATTACGGAATTTTTTCCAAAAATATTTAAATGGAACTGTAGTCCCAACTGAGTGGAAAACGTCATATATATCCACAATACACAAAAAAGGAAGGAAAGATATATGTGACAATTATAGAGGTATATCTGTGACTAGTACGCTAAGCAGAATATACGGTAAAATAATAAGAAATAAAGTAGAGAGCGAATATAAAGACATGGAGGCAGAAGAACAAGCTGGTTTCAGGGCGGGTAGATCGACTTCAGATCACCTCTTTTGTATAACCCAAGTTATTGAAAAGAAAATGGCATACGGTCAAGAGCTGCATCTGCTTTACGTGGATCTGCAGAAGGCATATGATAGTATACCACTAAATCTGCTTTGGAAAGCGTTGGAAAACACAAACATAAGCGTACAACTAATTAAGGCCATCCAAGAGTTATACCGCAATAGTAAGGCAAAAGTTAAAATAAAAGCAAAACTAACCAAAGGCTTTCAAGTAAATAAAGGTCTTAAACAAGGTTGCTGTATCTCGCCTACGCTCTTCAAGATATACTTGGAACAAGTCCTTAAAGTATGGAAGAGAAAATGCCAAAACATGGGAATTCCGTTGGACGAAACCACCTTGTATACTTTATGTTTCGCCGATGATCAGATAGTAGTGGCTCAGAATTATGACGACCTCGAATATATGACACGAAAACTAATAGAAGAGTACAATAAGTGGGGACTAGAGGTTAATCTCAATAAGACAGAGTATATGTGTATCGGTGGAATGAAACAGGATCTAATCTTAAATACCGGGCAGCGAATTCACTCCTGTGATGAGTATAAATACTTAGGTCTAAAAATTACAGCTGACGGAACACTAGACAAAGCTATAAAAGATCGAAACGTACAAGGAAGAAAAGCAATAACTTTATTAAATGGAATAATTTGGGACCAAAGTATATCAAAACATAACAAAAAGCTTATATATAACACCATTATAAAAAGTATTATTACATACGGCTCAGAAGTATGTCCAATCAAGGATAGAACAGAAAAAATGCTTTCCGCTACGGAGATGGACTATTGGAGAAGAGCAGCAGGGAAATCAAAAAGAGAAAGAGTTACAAATCAAAGAATAAGAGAAATTATGACAGTGGGTGAACGTACTTTAGTGGATGATATAAGAACAAAACAACTGGTGTGGTACGGACATGTACAAAGAATGAATGATGAAAGACTACCTAAACAAATACTACAATGGAAACCAACTGGCCGAAGAAAACGAGGACGGCCAAGGAGAAGCTGGAGAGAAGGAATAGACAGTGAAATAAGAATAAGAGGCCTAGATGATGAATTATGGGCAAACAGAAACGAGTGGAGATTGGGTATCGGAAGACGTAGAACGTTGTGAAACCGATAAATATATATATATATATATATATATATATATATATATATATATGCAACATAAAATAACAGGAAATTCTTAGATTATTTTTATTGATAATAATAAAATACTAAACTTTAAATTTCCTAAAAAACAAACAATATAAAGTAACCTAATTCTTGCTGTAGTCTGATTCGGAATTACGGTTTTAGCAAACATAAGTAAACCCTGCATCAGCACATGTTTCATGGGCCCAAAACTTGTAAGTTAAACATTGTACCCATTTTTCTTTTGGTTCGCTGTTTGAGAATGGTTCCATGCAGACTAGACAAAATGTTTCCTCTTCATCATCGCTGTCATCTTTCAGTGTCCTTTTCTGAGTAGTTTTTCTATGCTTCTTTTCCTTGAAGACATTTTTGGTTACAGATTTTTCTTTTTTTTTACTTTTTTCACGTTCCAACTCTTCTTTAACTGGAGTTTCAGTTACTATAGCTGTTGACCATTTTCTTCGGTTGATATTCTTGGTCTTTCTTTTGCCAGCTTTCGGAAAAGCACGAATTTTTAAAATTTCCCTAGATCGATTGGTAATAATAGATCACACAACTTTAAGTCACCGGGTTGTTTGCTGTTTGTTGTTGAGTTGAAGGGTCTGTGTGATGTCATAAATAAATAAATGGCGGCTTTTTTACTGTTTTTTCACAATTTTTGGCTTATAACTTCTGCCAATAACTAAGTTTTACACAAAAACTAATCGTTTTTTTGTTTGCAATATTTAATCATCAGAACACCAATCAAGATACTGCGTGAACAAGTCCACATCTAGGGGGCCTAATTTCCATAAGAGGGTAAAAAACAGATAGAATATAGCATATATTAATAAGAGACCGCAATATGTCCGATTCCAGTCGAAAGCGTTTCAGCGTTGCCAAAGGTAACTTTAATAAATACATACAGGCGCAAGTCGTCGCAGTCTTCAAGAGGCGGACAATCAAAAACATTTGTTTAGGGCGAGAAATATTACATGACGTGATTTTTAGTCCATCATACGTACGCATGCTGATTTTAACCTTAAAATAAAAAAATATGTTTTTAGAAAATGTATGGGGTTAGCTGGGCCGGCACACCTACATACAAAATTGAGAAAGTCGGCAATCATGTTTGCGTAAATTGTAACGAAGTTACCTTTTTTATATTTAATTAGCCCAGGCAGTTGTTCTTTCAAAAATATAATTTAGTTTTATCTTGTAAAGCTAACTTATCGGTTAATTTGACCCGGATCTCCCCTATGAATTTTCCTGCACCTTGCTCCATAGTTAGCGCAGGATTTTGAGCATGCGCCGGAATCATTTTTCATATATGGTCATACTACTTTCGTATTAGAAAATAATGACATGCGCCGTGGCACATACTTATTAAATGGGAAAATTGGCGCCTTTATGCCTGCGCATTGATGACTATTTTCCATATTTGGAGATAATTAATTCATGCGTGCGCAGGACGGTAAAAGTTTATAAAAATCTTGTTCGACCAAAGGGGGGTCCTAGCTAGAAGTAACTAGATTCTATTTTCTAAAAAAACCGTTTTAAACTGTGATCCGCCGTTGTGTGTGACTTATCAGGTAAACCATTTACAATGTTAAATACATTTTTTTTATTTATTTTTATTTTGCTTGATAATCTTTAGTACTCTTGTTTTTATTTCTTTTCTTTTGTGATTTGTTTCCGCTAATCTTTTGTAAAATTGCAAAATCAAACTGTATTTATTTTGCTGATCAAACCGGTATTAAATTTTTCTTAAATTAATTTACGACTTTAGGGAAAATCCATGCCGAAATTTGATGAAAGTTAGGTGTGTGATTTTAAAATAATGACTGTAATTAAATAGGTCGTTTTTCATTCTTGGCTCACAAATTCTTCGGGATTGTGGGTGGTTGGAGTGGTAACTACTTAATTAATTACACGTCTCCGGTCCGTTTTCACGTTGAATTATGCTTTAAGATGATAACTGTAATTTAATAGGTCGTTTTTCATTCTTGGCTCACAAATTCTTCGGGATTGTGGGTGGTTGGAGTGATAACTACTTAATTAATTACACGTCTCCGGTCCGTTTTCTTGCTGAATGATTTAATTAAAATAATAATAATTTTGTATATGATTTGGTTTGAATTAGGCTTTAAAATAATAACTGTAATTTAATAGGTCGTTTTTCATTCTTGGCTCACAAATTCTTCGGGATTGTGGGTGGTTGGAGTGATAACTACTTAATTAATTATACGTCTCCGGTCCGTTTTCTTGCTGAATTATTTAATTAAAATAATAATAATTTTGTATGTGATTTGGTGGGTTGTTTTCATTTTTGGCTCACAACGGCTTAGAGGTAGACAGCAACATAATTTTTCAGTCTTTTTAAGAAAACTGACATACCGAAAATGTTGCTGGCTGCCCATGGGCTTGTGAGTGGTTGGAATGTTGACAGCTAAACTAATTACATGTCCATGTTTTATCTCCTTTAATTAAATTAAATATTTTATGTTATTTTACAAATTTATCTTCTTTTGGTCAAGCATAAACCATTTCACCCTGTAGAACAAACCTACATAAAATTTGGTGAAAGAAGGTAGCTGACTCTGGTATTTTGTAAAGTAAATAAAACTGAAAATAAGAGTACTATAAGATGTCATTTTACTAAATTTCATAACTGATGCATTGGGGCCTGGCTTTTGGACTTTTCTTGCTTTTATCCGTACATAACATAATCTGCTTTTGAGTAAATTTAACCTAAGCTTGCTTCAACTTCGCTTTGTTTGTTTATATTTTATTATTTAAACACTGCCTGAACTAAACACAAGTTGCTTACTTACAGAAGGTTTATTATAATTTTCAGGGGTGGTTTAATGTAAATTTTAATATTTGCTCCGCTTAAGTTACCCGAGATCTGATTTTCTTCATTCTGTTAAACTGGGTGAATCTTACGGTTAGCATTATATATATTACATATTTTGGTGATATTCTAGGATGTAAAAGAAAACTACACTTTTATATAATAATAATTTATATATAACCACAGTGTTAATTATTATAAAACTCAAATTTGAAGTAATACTTTACCTGTTTTCTCCACTGTATAAAAGCTTCCCGAGAGGCATAGGGGACTCTAAGCTCCTTTATTTCTTAGAGTGGCGCTAGAGGCATCTCTTTCTGTCACTTTTCTGTAGGAAATTTGACAGAAACCCTGGGACGTCAAAGTAAGGGGAAAACTCAATAAGGGGGATTTTTATATTTTTAATATAATATTAGAAATTAGTATAAATTCAACCCCCCAGAGCAAACACCCTCACAAAATTGGCGCCCGAGCAGGGACCTGATTATGGATTACTTCATTTTTGTACATAGGCAATTCTTGAGTTTAGTTTAGTGCAGTTAAATAAAAGTATCAGTATGCATAATTCCTTCCTGTTGAGTGGCCAGGTGGTAAAACAGGTTAATTGGTCAATTTTTTATAAAATATAATTTTTTCTGTTGAACACCCATTAGTTTTCCGCACCAGAATTTTAAGAAATGTAATTTAGCCCGGAAACAAAAATAAGATTTTAAAAATCCTAGAGTTAAAAAAAAGGAAATAAAAAAGAAAAAGGTTTTTTGTTTATTAAATCTTTTTGGTTATATTTTTCTATTTTTATTCCCATGTTCAAAATATCGAGGGCCACTTGGCCATTTCATATGGTTTGTCGGGGTGCGTTCAGAGTGCCAGTGCAGAATGAATAATTAAAATTAAACTGTTTTCGCGTTGTCACGGTATGTAACTATAAGAGCTTGGTAATAAAAACTAAATCGATCTTGAGGGATCTAAGCTCTTCCCCACCGTAAATAAGTATTAATTTTCACACCAGAATGTGTTAGTTTTCTCCCTGAATATTTTGATTATTGTTTTAGGTGTTTACACACACGTACATTTTTTCTTTTGTAAATATCTTGTAAACGGGTGCTTTCTTTTTTGTTTGAAGAAAAAAATTTGTTTTTATTGGCGATTTAATTATTTATTGTTTATTTTACTACCACTTTAGGGATACACGCCTATATATCTTTTGTATATATATATATATATATATATATATATTTAAAATACGTATCTTGAAAATAAAAGATTCGTTTGGGCGATTTAAAGAAAAATTTTCATTTGGTTTTCTTTGATATTTTGAAAATAATTTAAAAAAAAAACACGCTTTAGTGGTTTACGTACACGTACCTTTAACTATAGATAAATATATAATAATAGAAACTCCTGCAACACTTTGCATGTTGTGCAGATGCATCATTCATTTCAGTGCACAATGCTAATTTTTTTTGTCGAGAGCGTTTCAGATGTTTTTTTTGGTCTCGCCGTCTGTCGGTATGTCTGACTGTAACGACCAACAGGCATAACTCAAAAACCACTTGTCCGATTTGCCTGAAAATTGGTACCTAGGCCAGAGATGGTCCCATTTAAAAAAAAATTGACCCAATCCACCGAACGCAGACCGAATAAAAGGGTGGGGGGTAGAGTACAAAGATTGGAGTTTGTGTGAGAACATGGCGTGTGTAATATCAAACGAAAGGTGGAGTCTGGATTTGAACAAAATACATTTTAGTTTTTTTTAAATAAAGGGGTGGGGGTAGATTTAAAAAAAAAAATAGAGTTTTAGTTAGAACATGGGTTGTGTGGTAACAAACGAAAGGTAATTGAGCCTGGAGTTTAATAAAATATATTTCAGTTTCAGTTACACTAGCTCACACGTACACGAAAACTATAGTACCTGAGCTTGGTTGCCTATATTTGACAGAGTAATTTTTTTTGATCTCTTAATAACAAAAGTTCTGTGTTATCGATTTTTAACAATGGGATATTTTTTTTACCGTTAACCATCTTAAAGTGAGGTTTTTTTAGCTTTATTACGGCTTTATAGTGGTTCACGCGCTTGACATTTTTTTATTGATTGAAAGTGAGTTTTTCGGCATTTTTTTTTAAAGAATATTAGCATTAGTGGTTCATGCACATGTATTTTTATTTTATAATAAATTATTTTATTATTTTATATTAAGTATCCTAAAAACAAGAGCGCTGCTTGGATTATATTTTTTTTAATAAGCTTTATTTTTTTTAGTGTGGTATACATGATTTTTTTTTAAAATGTATAATATTTTAAGAACAGACATTAAGGTGACCAATTTGAAAAAGAAATCTTTTTATATCATGGGCGGGCTAATCGTTTTTTTTAAAGCAGTGCAGTGGTTTTAAAGTTTACATTGAAGGTAATTGTTTTAAATACCGTTCTTTTCATCGAAAATAAACATAGCTTAAATGATTTAATTAGTAGAGAAATATTTTATCTAATTAGATAACCTGAATTTGTTTTATTTTAATTATACATAAGGTATAGTAACCGAAAATTGTAGACAATTTTTTTGTTTTTTCATTTAAAATTCCTGATACTTCTTGTCCCGTTGTAGCGTTTACTGCAAGTTTTTTTTATTAGTTGTTTTACTATCACCTGGCTCACCTGTTTGGAATATACTATCGCTTAGAATGCCTACCCATGGCATATATATCAGATACCGCAGCATGTTTTTTTTTTTTTTAATTATTACACCTGACACAAGCACACACAACGGAGTCACTTCCGAACCGAACCGCTGAATCCGAAATTTTTCGCCAAATCCGAAATTTTCCGCCGAATATCCGACATTTTCCGCCTGTTTAATATCTTCCGTTAAGATGGAGTGTATCAGTTTCAGATACATATGCACAACTACGACGCTATATAACAGCAATTACAGTTATATAACCTGTATCAAAGTACCAGTACCAGCACTGCAGCTTTACGTAACTGATACCGCAGTTAGATAGCTACCGTTTACGCCGAAGTTCAGACTACACCCCTCCGTATTCGTAAACCAATACTGCAGTTAGTAATTCCGCATTAACCTTGGACCATTGACCGTTCGTTAAGTACCGCAGACAGAAAATGGATTCCAAGACAGAAGCTCTTAACATCAACCTGGAGGAAACACTTTCCGTTGCTAATAACCCAGGAAGCCTGGAAGATCTCTAGTTATCCGTTCCGGAAGACCAGTGGATAACCAAGCCTGCTTCCACCACTGCTGCACTTACATCCACCGCTTGCCAAGCCGTTGATGTTACGTCCGATATTCTAGATGAGTCCGTTGCAACCCTTCCTACCGAGCATCCCTCAAGATGGGTACATTCACTAAAGAAATCCGAGATGGACCGTTACCTAGAGAGATTTGGGTTACCAATGGATGGCAACATGAATAAAAAACGACACCGTTTCATAAATTTTCTGAAAGGGGGTAGAGCGTCACCCAATCCGTAAACCAGTTCTATCCAGATGTCCGTTTCTGCGGTTTTTCTATAATCAAGTTTTCCAAGGCCAGTAGCCTGTACTTTGATGCCGGAAATTCACCAGCAACCAGTCAATACCAGTACCAGTCAGTTAAACGAATCCGCACCAGATATTAGTGTGGTAAAAACGCCGCACTATACACCAGTTACCATGCCGTTACCAGACCATACCAGTACCAGTCTATACCTTTTCCGTTCCTAGGAACCCGCAACAAGCCGCATCCGTTTATAGCACTGCAACAGTGCAAAACTATGACTCACCATCTATCCATTCAGCTCATACCAGTACGGGGACGCCAGCGACCATCGCTGGTACCAACAACAGCAACCATAAAACCGCTAGTTCCGCTTTTTCCGATCTAATGCCACCAGTTAGCCTGCCGTTGTTCACAACCGCTTCGAATCAGCTACAACCGACTGTGTTTGCTTTGGCTCCGCTGCGCCTGCACATAATTACTATCAGTCCGCTCTCCCAGGATCAGTCACAGCTACCGTAAATAGCCCTGTTTCACCTGGCTCACGCGTGGCAGCTTCGTGTTCTCATTCTCTATCACCGCCGCAACCTTTAACAAATCCGCCAATTCACCTAACTCAAGCACCTCCGTCATATCAATCCGCTCCAACCGTCAGCCGCCGTATCTGCCCGTTTCAAGCTGCGCACCATGGCTCGTCTCATCTTTCGTTCCCGTCTCAATGGCTGCTCCTAACTCATGTTATACTCCTGTCACTCACTCTCAGGTTCCGGTGCCAAATCAACCTCATTCTGGAAACTACACTACCTTATCCAATTGGAAGATTACGTTTGATGGAAGTAATGATCCAATCTCCTTTATTGAAAAGGTGGAAGAAATTTGTAGCTCATCCGGAATAAGCTTAGATGCCGTTGTGCCGCAGAAAACTGGTGCCGTAATAATCGCTATGCTTGGCAATCATGGAATCAATTTTTAGAAGATTTCCGTACTCACTACTTCCCAGTGAACTATCTGGCCGATTTAGAGGCTGAGATAGGCAAGAGATTACAAAGGCCAACGGAACCTGCATCGAGATATGTAACCGACTTGCAAACGCTTCTCCGCCGACACGGAGGATATACCATAGCTCAAGAACTTGCTTGGTTATACCGAAATCTCATGGCCGAATATCGTAGGAACATCGTAGAAGCGATTTTCATGACATTATAACTTTTACTCGTGCAGTTAGAGAATTTGAGCAGCTTCAATCTGAATTGAAACAAACTCCGTTCCGACCGACTACGTCAAATTATAGGGCACCGAACAGTGCGAATAATTCCAACTGGCAACCATTAAGGACTGAAACTCGTCGAACCACAGGAAGTCAGCCGAATACACAGGCTCGTCACCACCCCGAATCCGACCGTCCGCCAACCTGGAATCGTCAGAATGTTTGTTGGAGGTGTGGACAGTCCGGCCATACCCGAAATAATTGCACCTCTACACCCAGGCTATTTTGCTCACGATATGGGAAAGACGGAGTTTTGTCCAGGAATTGCACCTGCAATCAACCGGGAAACTCGAACGATGCATGGGACTGAGGCAACCCGAGCATCTTTGCATTGCCGCCTCTTCCGTACACGATGAATATAAAAGAACCGATTGCCGTCCGTTTGTAGAAGTTATTTGGAGGGGCCACGTTTTTCAAGCCCTTTTAGACACGGGGGCTGGCCGTTCTTTTTGTGGAAACCGCCTCGCAGATGAATGCCGAAAAACCGAGACTCCTACCCGCCGCCACAACTTGTTCACCGCCTGCTTAGCCGATGGTTCTGTTACGGAGGTTAAGGAAGAATTTGAGTTACAACTGAAGATTGGAACACATCAAGTTACTGTTAGAGTTGCACACTTACCGGGGCTTTCCGAGGATTTAGTTCTTGGAATGGATTTTCTCCGGTCTCAAGAGCAATATGAAGAGAAATTTTGAACTTAAATGGCACCGATTCCGATGACTCTGATGCACGATCCGATGTAACGGTGATTGAAAAACCGACCGATGTCCGTTCATCACCGAGCTCCCCGTTCGTAAAACGGCCTGCAGTAGCGTCTTCCGTGGTCCGTCCAGAAAAGTATGTAAAACTGGGACCAAATTTGTGTTGGCGGTGTGGCGAAATGGGTCATCAGCATGACAGATGTAACGGACGGCCAATTACCTTCTGTTCGCATTGTGGAAAAAGGTATGTTCAGTCGCGAGACTGTTTCTGCCGACGTACCGGCGCAAACCGTGGAAACCGCCCGGTTTTCAGAGATGAAATTGACCGTACACGAGAACCTAGTGTGACCAGAGAACCACCAGCTCGTTACTCTCGTCACCAGATAAATTCCCCTACTTTGCGAAGAGCCGAAGGGCTCTCTAATAACGACCGAGAGACGAGTCCACTGGAATCATCTACATCATCGTCAAGTTCTAATGTCAAGCAAACTGTAACATCAACCCGTACAAAGTCCGTAAACACGGTTGGTACTCAAACTATAGTATCTACCGTCGATGCCAGTATACAATGCTGTATACATGAGTATACGCCATGCACTTCTTGTGGCTGCCTTAAAGCCTTTTACACTACCGCCAGAGAATACCGTATGACAAGTCCGTCAACAAACTCTTCCAGCCAGTTGCATAGTCCGTCACCAAGTACACCTGGTCGTACCGTCAGCCCTTCGCTAAGTGTCATCAGTAGTGTCAGTCACTGAGTCGGAGAATATTAAGAAGGTTAATATTTATCACTGGATACCGCCAGTGAAGATTACAAACTGAATACCGCCAGTGAAGATTACAAACTGGATACCGCCAGAGAAGATTACAAAATGGATACCGCCAGTTGCCCAACAACCGTGAATCAACTTTATTCCGTACCCAGGATTTTGGTTTTTAGTTTCGTGAAGAATTCCAGGTTTATTTTGAGTTTTTTTTATTATTTATTATTATTGCTTACTAATTTTTTTTTAAACATTTACCCAGTTTAATTTTTTTTTTAAATGACAATAACGCAAGCATTATTGCATTTTTACCGAAGTAAGGGGGAGATGTAAAGAAGTTACCTTTTTTTTATATTTAATTAGCCCAGGCAGTTGTTCTGTCAAAAATATAATTTAGTTTTATCTTGTAAAGCTAACTTATCGGTTAATTTGACCCGGATCTCCCCTATAAATTTTCCTGCACCTTGCTCCATAGTTAGCGCAGGATTTTGAGCATGCGCCGGAATCATTTTTCATATATGGTCATACTACTTTCGTATTAGAAAATAATGACATGCGCCGTGGCACATACTTATTAAATGGGAAAATTGGCGCCTTTATGCCTGCGCATTGATGACTATTTTCCATATTTGGAGATAATTAATTCATGCGTGCGCAGGACGCTAAAAGTTTATAAAAATCTTGTTCGACCAAAGGGGGGTCCTTTTTTCCGTCAATCCTAGCTAGAAGTAACTAGATTCTATTTTCTAAAAAACCGTTTTAAACTGCGATCCGCTGTTGTGTGTGACTTATCAGGTAAACCATTTACAATGTTAAATACATTTTTTTTATTTATTTTTATTTTGCTTGATAATCTTTAGTACTCTCGTTTTTATTTCTTTTCTTTTGTGATTTGTTTCCGCTTATCTATTGTAAAATTGCAAAATCTGTATTTATTTTGCTGATCAAACCGGTATTCAATTTTACTTAAATTAATTTACGACTCTAGGGAAAATCCATGCCGAAATTTGATGAAAGTTTAAAAGCTTTAAAATAATGACTGTAGTTTAATAGGTCGTTTTTCATTCTTGGCTCACAAATTCTTCGAGATTGTGGGTGGTTGGAGTGGTAACTACTTAATTAATTACACGTCTCCGGTCCGTTTTCTTGTTGAATTATGCTTTAAAATGATAACTGTAATTTAATAGGTCGATTTTCATTCTTAGCTCACAAATTCTTCGGGATTGTGGGTGGTTCGAGTGACAACTACTTAATTAATTACACGTCTCCGGTCCGTTTTCTTGCTGAATGTTTTAATTAAAATAATAATAATTTTGTATATGATTTGGTTTGAATTAGACTTTAAAATAATAACTGTAATTTAATAGGTCGTTTTTCATTCTTGGCTCACAAATTCTTCGGGATTGTGGGTGGTTGGAGTGATAACTACTTAATTAATTATACGTCTCCGGTCCGTTTTCTTGCTGAATTATTTAATTAAAATAATAATAATTTTGTATGTGATTTGGTGGGTTGTTTTCATTTTTGGCTCACAACGGCTTAGAGGTAGACAGCAACATAATTTTTCAGTCTTTTTAAGAAAACTGACATACCGAAAATGTTGCTGGCTGCCCATGGGCTTATGAGTGGTTGGAATGTTGACAGCTAAACTAATTACATGTCCATGTTTTATCTCCTTTAATTAAATTAAATATTTTATGTTATTTTACAAATTTATCTTCTTTTGGTCAAGCATAAACCATTTCATCCTGCAGAACAAACCTACATAAAATTTGGTGAAAGAAGGTAGCTGACTCTGGTATTTTGTAAAGTAAATAAAACTGAAAATTAGAGTACTATAAGATGTCATTTTACTAAATTTCATAACTGATGCATTGGGGCCTGGCTTTTGGACTTTTCTTGCTTTTATCCGTACATAACATAATCTGCTTTTGAGTAAATTTAACCTAAGCTTGCTTCAACTTCGCTTTGTTTGTTTATATTTTATTATTTAAACACTGCCTGAACTAAACACAAGTTGCTTACCTACAGAAGGTTTATTATAATTTTCAGGGGTGGTTTAATGTAAATTTTAATATTTGCTCCGGCATAGAATCAAAGGTATCTTAATAATTTAAGTTACCCTTGCTCAAACTGTTTAGGTGAATATACTTAAGCAGACCTGATACGCGCTATTTTTTACGCGCGCTATTTTTATACGCGCTATTCTGATCCCGCGCTATTTTGATACGCGCTATTTTGAACACGCGCTATTTTGATACGCGGTATTTTGAACACGCGCTATTCTGAAAAGGCGCTGTTTTGAAAAGCGCTGTTTTCATACGCGCTATTTTGATACGCGCTATTTCGTTACAGAGCCAAAAAAAAAATAGGTCAAAATCTGTTCCTTGGAGATACACACATCACAGTCTCACTGCGGACTAATGCATGAGCAAAGGCTACTTTGCCACGTGGGTGGCGCTGGCAGCTGACGTCTAATTGTCGAGTTAACAGGGGTTTCTCAACGTGCCCCTATGCCCAACGAGCCCCGCTCTCCCCTACGTGTGAGCCGCGGTCTAGACCGAACCGACCCGACGCCCTACGTAGCATTGTATTACAGACCGTCGCAGACACTCATAGAGAAATGTCTCTGCAGACACTGTGCCCAAAAATCAAGGGGACGCCATGTTATGGGAAGAACATTGACCAAACAAGGTTTAGTTTATGTGATTTTGTGCTAATACAGACCTAAATACGCGGGTATTTTTATGGCATCATAATGGTTGCAAGAGTCGAAGTGAACAAAAAGTCATCAGGAATAACGCTTTAAAGGTAAATATTTAACGGTAGAAATATAGCTTCAAGAAAAAAAACGTATTCATTGTATAAACTTTTTGTTCTGTGGAAACTGATTGCTTTATAAACAAACAGTAAATAGGATTGATTTTTAATTAACTGATTTATGTGCTAATTGACGACAAGTATCCACAGGCGTAGGCTTTACTTGTTTTTAATATAAAATTCATACTCTTTTTTTTTTGTTTCAGATTTCCGCTTAAAGATGGAAACAATCTGGCTTTGGTCGTCCACAATAACATAGTAAGTGTTATTTATAATTTTTTTTAGAATGCTTTATATTTGTATTTTGTGATTTTAATAATTTTAAATTTGATGTCATTTGAAGCATGGCTTCAATTCTTTGAATTAATTATTAAAGATTTTTAAGCCAAGAGCCTTTAGTATGAAAATGTGAAGTTTAAACCTTTTAACTTAAAGCAAACATTTAATTCTCTGCACAGTGGCGTATATAGAAAAAAAAATCGGGGGGGGGGGGGGGGGGGGAGACGGTTTCGGGGAGGGAGACCTCATGAGGCAGTATTTTAGGCTATTTTATGTTTATATTCATAAAATATGTGGAAAATATCTAAAAAAACTTAACTTTAAAGGGGGGCCCAGGCCCCCCCTTATATATGCCACTGGTTCTGTATTAAATTTACGAATATATAAAATTTATTTTCTTTTTCAGGTCAGCACTGACTTGAAGGTGGAGGAAGTAATTGAACAAAGGAGAAACATTTTAAAAAAACACGGGCTACCCATGCGGCCTTTCATAATGGTGGAGTCCCCGAACTTATAGTGAGGTAAAATCAGTTTATGTCAGATTTGACAAAATTTTGTGTGCATCTCACATGGAACAAACGTGTGTATATTTCATTAACCAACCTTTCCAAAAAAAACAAAGATTACCAGCCACCATAAAAAAATTTGACTCCACTTTTATAATAAAATACAAATAAATATTTTTCATCAAAACAACTTGCTTTTTATTATTATTAAAATTCTCTTATTATTCTATACCTTATTCATTTCTATAGGGTTAATGGGTAAAAAGACACCAATTTTGATCACACAACTTTATTTCTTTTCGACGATCCATTGTCGAAGAAATACAGGTGTGTGATCAAAAGTGGTGTCCTTATTTCCATTAACCCTATAGAAATATACAGGGTGTTCATTTAAAACTTCCCAACCAAGATTTCACGAAAATTATTATTTTTTTTAAAGTAAAAACATGTCAATTAATTTATTAAGAAGGACACATTTTGGCTATCTTATAGTTTTTGTAGTACACACCCCCTTTGAAAAAATAAGTGAATATGTCAAAAACAAATTGATAGATTTTCAAAATTTGTACACCTTTGTAAAGATATTTAAGAAACCTTCAAGAAAAAGTGTCAATTGACCTACTTTCCATATTCAAAATATAGGGGTAAAATGTACCCCTCAAAGGGGGTGTGTACTACAAAAATTTTAAGATACCCAGAATGTGTCTTCCTTAATAAATTAATTGACGTGTTTTTGCTTTTTTAAAAAAAATCATTTTCGAGAAATCTGGGGTGGGAAGTTTTAAAATGAACACCCTGTATATTAAACAGAACGTGAAACCTACAAATACCTTATTAATGCAAAATAACTAAATATAATTACAGCTACTAATTATATAATAACCCATAATTAATTAATTTAATATTAAATAAGAATGATCCTTATAATAAATATAAAGTATATTAATAATTAAACTCACATATATTTTTAAATACCAACAATATATTAGTGCTTAATGTAGCTTTTTTTTTTTAATATTACCAGACGATTTTGTTTTTATTAACAAATATTTGTTTCAATTGTTGAAATTTCTGAATTGTTACCTGCAAACAAATATCTAATAAGCCAAATATGGGCAACGCATTTGGTAACAGTTACAAAATGTTTGTTATTGTTACAAAATTCTTCTCTCAGTGTAGAGTTAACAACCCCTTCAAGTTTCATGAACTTCCATAAACTACTAAAGTAATTACGAAATTTCAAAAAACGTCGAATTTGTCACTCACTCACTCACTCATGTAAAGATCATCAAAATTCTACTGTACTTCCAGACTACTACAAAGCTGACATTTGGCAGACTGATAGAAATTATGATCAAACCCTTGGAAAAAATAAAAAACCACCAAAATTATAATTTACTCTCCTCCCCAGTACATGTAAAGTTATATAAAAGTAACATTGCGCACTTTCGGAAGCGCTAGAGAGCTGAGCTTTGGCAGACTGATGGGAAATATGATAAAACTATAGGGAACAATTTTAAAAATCTCAAAATTTTTAATAAGACATTGCAAAAGTCAACATTCCGCATATCTTACTACCAAAAGCTTTATCATAACAAAAACATTTCATGTAAGAAAAAGCCAAGTACGCGAAAACGGTATTCCGTAAAAAGAATTGAGATAAAAGTAAAGCCCAGTTCTCCAATACATATTTTAAAATGCGAGGTTCTTACTAGTTTAGAAATGTTTTTCGAAACTTGGCTATTACGGCTGCAAATGCCTCTTAGGCACAGTGCTAAATTGAACACAAAGAAGTTTGGCTATAATAGCAAAGTTTAAAAAATACATTTCCAAGCTAGTAACAACCCATCATTTTGAAATTTGTATTGGAGAACTTGACTTTACTTTTATTTCAATTCTTTTTGCGGAATACCATTGTCGCGTACTTGGCTTTTTTTTACACGAAATGTTTTTGTTATGATAAAATTTTTACTTCAACTTTTAAAAGCAGAAATTGTACGTTAATAAAAAAAGAACTAATGAAATTAAAATCATCACTTTTAATTACGAGAATGATCAATTTATAAAATTTCGGCTTGTTCTGCGATCCATTAAATTTTCACCCCTTAAAATGGAAAACAGTTTCCGTTTGGTTGACGCTCTTTTACCTTTTTAATACTAACCGACATCAATAAGGGAGGATCGAGAGATTTTCACGTTATTTGGATCAATGAATTTCATAATTAAAATGGAAAATACCCAATTCACAAACATCAAAGTTTAAAGGGGTATGAAGTATCGGATTATTATCTCAGTGCTAAGAATAAGCCAGTTTTGGTGTTCTATGATGCCTACTTAAGAATACAGAGACAGTTAGACAGAAAGCATATTTTCTTCTTCTTCAAGTGACATCAAAACCTCTGGTACGATTTTTCACCTTTTTTTACTCCCATATCGTTGATGTCATGTTCGCCATGGCCTATCCATTTTTTGTGGCCTCCCTCTTACTCTCCTTCCTGCGAGTCTCCAGTTCATTATTTTTTTTTGACGTTCTTGTCTCTTCCATTCTCTGAACATGTACTAACCAATCTTCTACTTTTGATAAATCTCACGATGTTTGCGCCTTCTATTAGTTGTTTAACAGGCCCCTTTATATCAAGCCTGATTCTACTTTGAATGGCAACAGTGTCGAAGGCTGAAAATTTTTACTATTTTAAAAACAGAAAAATATAGGCTGACAAGAAAATAATGGAAATGTCAGCCTTCGACAGTGTTGTAATTCAAAGAAGGATCGGGCTTGTTCATTTGAGGGGGCTGTGGTTGTTTTAATTCATAATTCATCCGTATAGTCCCAAGATCTAACGAATAATTTTTCTATAAAAATTTTTAGTTGTTCTTCATTCCCTTTTGTAAGTGTCCAGGATTCGCACCTATATGTGGCTACCGGTCTAATTATTGTGGTGTAGATTTTTTGTCTAATAGATCTCGTTAGAATCCTCGAATTGAGCAGTTTTGGATGACCATAAAAGATTTTAAACGTGAATTTTAGTACCCGTAAATAAAAAGAAACATTTTTTGTGGCTAAGCGGGCATAAAAAGATTTTGTTTCCTTTGTATTTTTTCGTGGGCAGCTCGAAAGCTGTGCTATGAACCCACGGGGGTACAAGATCTAATGGACATCCATCAAGTGTTGACAGTTAACTGTTTCGTCCGTAAGGGACTCTTCAGAACACTGCATGGTCAATGTGACACTTTTGTAAAGCTACAGAGACGGTATATGAATCTCATCCTACGATGTTAGTAAGAGAAATAAAGCCTGCGATACCGTTTGCTTTCACATAAGTGGCGACATCTACAAATACAAAAAAAACTACCAGAGTAAAAATAAAAGCAGGCAGATGAAAGAAAAATAGAACTCATGACTGTGACATACTTTGTTCCTCAGGCCGGGTCAATGCATTTTGCATTTTTTTCCGCCTTCGCAACGTTTTATGTCGAGTCAGCGGAGCGCGAGCCAATAACACTAAAAAACGTTTGTACACCCGTGGGTGTACAGCATTCATGCTGCCCACGGAGAAATACAAAAGAAACAAAACCTTTCTGTGCCCGCTTAGCCACGAAAAAATGTTTGTCTATAAAAAACTTCCGTTTAGTATTATCTCGTTTATTTTGTCGGTAATAGAGTTTTGTTTATTTATGTTTGGTCCCAAGTATGTAAACTTGCGGCCCACTATGCCATTGGCCGAGACAAGTCATTTAGCACAACACGCGACCACTCAGCGTTTGGCCAAAGCGTGTGACGTGGACGATCACTTCGTTCAAGTACGATAATAGAGCCCCTGAAGTTACAAAGAATGGCTCTGAGAACTAGTTATTTATTCTTACTACAGCTTTGGAAACCCAAATGCGTTAGTAACTTTAATGTATTTTGACAGGAACTGAGGGCATCTCCTGGTTGAGATGCCTTATACTCTCTATAATTTTATTCTCATTCTTCCTTAGAAAAGTTGTACCCTCTATGAGTTCTGACCGTGCTCCATCTCTCCCAGTTTCTCATTCTAAAGACTCTTAAATCTTTAATCAACAGTCGTGAAGCATCTCCGTTTATACTCTATCCGCTTCGAGGCCTTTATGTACTTTTCGTGTTAATGGAAAGTTGACTCTAGGGGTTGAAAGCTCTTACCTTTGGGAACAAAATTCTACCATTGGGCATCTGTCAAACTCATGCCAAATACAATACCCGCCACATTGAGTCCAAAAATTAAAAACAGAACAATTTTGAAAATTTCTTAATTTTTTATTTTTTAATCGATTTTTCATTTATTTATATATTTATTTAATCGACTTTTATTATAAAATAAGGTGAGTTCTAATCACACACTATTCTTACACCTAACCTTAATAACTTGAATTTTTTATGTTTCTTTGTCTCCAATAATATATTAATTTTACACGAGCGTGAATGTTGTGAATGAGTTACGAAAGTTACTTTCTATCAAGTTGTGTACGCTACTTTTCCTACGAACACTGTTGAACCATACGAATTTTTGTAAAAATTGGTCTTTAATTTTGCAAAAAATCAAATAAAACTGCTAGTAGTTTGCAATATATGTACGGAAAACTATGGTGACAGTTAACGTTATCGTTCACTTTTCCAAACATGTGCGAAAAAGCACTTTTCTACACATGTGTGAAAAAATTTCTGCACACGAGTTAAATTTAACGTTTCTGAGGATGCCAATCGTGTGAAATAGATCATTTTAATAAGCGTTGGAAAACACAAACATAAGCGTATAACTAATTAAGGCCATCAAAGAGATATACCACAATAGTAAGGCAAAAGCTAAAATAAAAGCAATACTAAACAAAGGCTTTCAAATAAATAAAGGTCTTAAACAAGGTTGCTGTATCTCGCCTACGCTCTTCAAGATACACTTGGAACAAGTCCTTAAAGTATGAAAATGTCAAAACATGGGAATTCCGTTGGACGAAACCACCTTGTATACTATATGTTTCGCCGATGATCAGATAGTGGTGGCTCAGGATTATAACGACCTCGAATATATGACACGAAAACTAATAAAAGAGTACAATAAGTGGGGTTAATCTCAATAAGACACAATATATGTGTATCGGTGGAACGAAACAGGATCTAATCTTAAATACCGGGCAGCGAATTCAGTCCTGTGATGAGTATAAATACTTACAGCTGACGGAACACTAGACAAAGCTATAAAAGATCGAAACGTACAAGGAAGAAAAGCAATAACTTTATTAAATGGAATAATTTGGGACCAAAGTATATCAAAACATAATAAAAAGCTTATATATAACACCATTGTAAAAAGTATTATTACATACGGCTCAGAAGTATAGCCAATCAAGGATAGAACAGAAAAAGTGCTTTCCGCTACGGAGATGGACTATTGGAGAAGAGCAGCAGAGTTTAAAATCAAAGAATAAGAGAAATTATGACAGTGGGTGAACGTACTTTAGTGAATGATATAAGAACAAAACAAATGGTGTGGTACGGACATGTACAAAGAATGAATGATGAAAGACTACCCAAAACAAATACTACAATGGAAACCAACTGACCGAAGAAAACGAGGACGGCCAAGGAGAAGCTATAGAGAAGGAATAGACAGTGAAATAAGAATAAGAAGCCTAGATTATGAATTATGGGCAAACAGAAACGAGTGAAGATTGGGTATCGGAAGACGTAGACCATTGTGAAACCGATAATATATATATATATATATATATATATATATATATATATATATATATATATATAATATGTGGTCTTAGAAAAAATATATTCCGCAATATGCTTTTGAGTTTTTTGCGTTTTATAGAGAAACTGCTAATTTTACAGAAAAAATCACAGGATACAAAAAAGATCTCCATTGACAAGTGAAGACCACAGGCAAAGAAGGCGCTTTGTCAAAAAACGGCATTTCGAGAAAACCCGTTCTAAAGCTGGAACATGGCGCCTTTTTAGCCTGTTCGTCAATATTACAAATTGAAATTATTCCTGACTGAGCGCATTTGTAGCCTGAACTATAGGATATGGTGAAACTTTTGAAATTTTTGTAATAGATTGCACTAATAACTCAATTTCCTTAAAAATTGACATAGCGCCTTCTGTGCCTGTGGTCTTCAAGTTGTATCCATAGTATGTTTCATTTTCACCATCACCAAAAAACTACAAACCATTGGCCTGAGGGTACCCCACCAAAATTTCACTTTTTCATGAAACTCTTTCAAAAATGACGGTTTACATATGGTCGACCCTTTTTTAAAATTTTCACTGAAAACTGTTTAGTTAGTAATTTAATTTAATATTTTTTTAAGCACTGCTTGTGTCACGGCCATATTTAATTCTTTATTTGCATTATAATTTAATCTTTTAGTGAGTTAGGTACTTTTTTTACAGATGAACCAAGATAACCAACAAATTTTAAGACTTCTTCAAATTTTTTCATACCTAAGAAGTATATTTGGAAAATATATTTTCTGCGGTACTTTGATTTATTTTTTAATCGTTTTTTCAAATACAAGCAAAACGAAATTAATAAAGAAGTAAACCAAAAAGAATAAAAACTAAAAAATTCATCCAGATTACGATGTGTAGCAGAATTCCAATAAGGTTAAAATTACTTCTTTAGAGCAATCCTCTTTTAAAATTTTAAACTGTCCCTTGTACTCAGAACTCTATTAATTTAGAGAAAAAATAACTTTTTATTATTAAAACCTCAAGCAGGTCTATAGTGAAACTGACGAGGATCATATTTCATTAAGAAAAGCCCTTTAAACGGCAACGTTACTTTATAGAAAATTGCCAAGTTGAAAATTAAAAACTTTATACCCCGGCCATTTAACCATCACGAAGTTGAAGTTCTAAGATTTCATCACTCTTAACTTTACGACGATCATATCTTTTTTTTGCTGCCGATGAAAGAAAGTTAATAGAGGATATGTCGGGGTGGGCCAGACTCAATACGAATTTTTATTAGAATGATCTTGGTCAGCACATTTGTCTCCAAAATCGTGATTATGGTAGTAGTAGCGACCTGTCACGCCGTTGTGTTTAATAACCATAAATTGACATTTCAACCAACCACAACTTAAAAAATGTTCCAAATTCATATTATTGTTATGTTTTAAATATTTGTAAATATTTTTATGAATTTTTGACTAGTTGTTCGGTCTCCACCACGTTCCCTTCTTATATATTTTATTTGGGATAACTTTTTTTTTAGTTTTATATTTTTTGATTACCTGAGGTAAACTTATCCTTAAATTTACTTATGTCTAATATGTACATGTACTTTGCCTCTACGAAAAGTTAGCAAAATAAAATAAAATAAAATATATTATTAAAATAGTATTAATAGGCATTTAGAGGCTCGACTAATTTGCATTGTACCTTACTTTCTTTTACACACACACAACTTCCTATTGTCCTTTTCCTACATAGTTCAAACATATCACCCTCACGTATTTGTGGATAACATGTGGGAACCCCCCTCCGAGGGACAAAGAGGGAGTTTTTGGAGAAAAAAAAATCAGCTGTTAACTTTCTTTTCGGCTCTGCCAATTTGTAGTGCATTAATAATAATTTGCAAAATACTTATGCGCGGCCACGCAAACAATTAAAGTGACCCTCAATGGGCTGCTTCTGGATGAATGGTGCTGCTTATACTGGATCTCCCTTTATTCATATTTCCATTCATACACTAAGGTAAGCTGAGCCATACTTCTATTACTTACTTTTACGCGTTACGTAGTAACGTAACACCGGTTAAGTAACTATCTACTTTACTACTTTTACATTATACATTAAAAGGTGTTTTACAACTCCTTCCACTATCCATCGCGGAAACCTGTTCTCGCGTTCGAAATTAGCTTCTTCTTTAAGTGAGGTAACCTTCGATGCCTATCGGACTTATTCCGTTAAGCAACCGGGCCCTTATCAATAGTTTAAAATTATTTTTCTTGTGAAATGATTTTCTTACAGTTTTGTGGAAAATAACATCAAAAATTTTGAGGTTAGTTTAATATGAAATATTTGTTCGTTAAAGTTAAAGCGTGGCGTGTTCAAAAAGTGTATGTTTAGCGAAAAAAAGTTATCGTTATTAACTACTAAGTTACCACAACCATAACGAAATTGAAATCGTCGGTTAATTAAGTTAAGACCGCAAATAGACAGCTTAAGCTTCATATTTTTATCTCACGAATGGGCGTATCTCAATATTTTATACTATGGCTATTCCTCATAAATTTTAATGGTCGAATCTCAGGACTTATCCAAAATAAAACAACGCAAATTATTTAAAATCGCTCTCATGAAAAATCATCAAAACTGAGATAGGCCCTTACGTGAGAAGACCGGCGAAATGTGCACACCAAAAACACCCTATTATTAAATAGTTATTAATAGTTTATTCAAAATTCAGATTTGTCTTAGTCTTTTTATAGTTGTTATTATTTTTGTTGTTATAGTTGTTGTTGTTGTAATTGTGTTGAAGTATCTATTTAAGATGTGTGGTAATACCATCCATTTTAGAAACTAGTCAGATTTTCTTTGTTCAATAATAAAAAATATAACAAGTTTAAATAAACTATTAATAACAATTTTATAATAAAAATACGCAATGACCCTAAAGTTGTTAGTTCAAGAGGCATGTACTACAAGGTTAAGTTCTTGTACTTACGACTACACTGAAGAAAGTTTGATGATAGGGATTGACAGTGAAGGAATGAAGATAAATTAATGTCTCTATATCTGGTTCTTCTAAGATGGGTCACTACAAATTGTTAAAAAACACACAATGTTCCAAAACCATTTATTCGAAAGTTCGAAAAATATTTCTTTGAACGGAAATTTGTTTAAAAGCATTCTCTTCGAACGGAAATTTGTTCAAAAACATTTTCTTCTAACGACGTTGTTTTCGAATAAAACTTTTTTCGAATGATATTTTTTCTATAATAATTTGTGGCTCATTATAATAATAATTTTAAAAAAATCAAATCTTTTCGAATAAATTTCCGTTTGACAAAAAATGTTTTTGAACAAATTTATGTTGGAAGATCCGAACAATTTTCTGTTTGAAGAAAGAGAAAATGGGTTCGAATAAAACAAAACAATTTTTTTTTGCTAAAAAGTTGAGTAAAAAATAAACATCACTATGGAAAAATTTGCCTGGAAATGCGACACAGTGAAAAACATAGCACAGACAAGATGGAATTTAATTGAAATTATATTGTGGTAGTTTCATTTTATTATTTTTAAAACTGCTTAAATTATGTTTCCTGGCAAATTTTTTAATCAGAATATTTATTTTTAATACAATCTTAAAATAGACGTTTTAACACAGAAAGAATAATGTTTAAAAAAAACCTTCAGCTTTTTTGTATGAAAATAGAATGTAAAAATAAATACTTTAATTTAAAATAAAATAAAACATCGTGTTCACGACATAAAAGGATATGTTTTTACCAAATTTCGTGAAAAACTAAAGAAATACAAACAATAAGGAAAAAACCGGTTATTAGATCAAAATTTATCTTTAAGCGAAAAAGTTAAAAAAGGTTTATTACTCTTGTTAAAGAAATGTTTAAATTTAGATTTTTTCCAATTTAATAATAAATTTTTTCGTATGTTGGATGGATTGCCAATGGGTTCCGGCCTTTCGCCTTTTCTTGCTGAAATTTTTATATCTGATTTTGAATCTAGGCTATTTTCTTCTAATAGTTCTTTTTTAAATAATATATTTTTTTGGACCAGATACGTGGACGATACTTTTGTTGTGTGGAAGAACTTAATAATTTTTTAACTTTTTTAAATTCATTAAACAATAAAATTCAATTTACCATGGAACTGGAAGACAATGACACCTTAAATATCTTAGATTTGACTATAAAAAGACCTAACTCCAATTTACAATTTTCCATTTATAGAAAGCCTACTCAAACAGATCATGTTATTCCGCCAGATTCAAATCACTTCTTTTCACACAAAATAGCTTCATTTAACGATTTAATTCATCGCCTTTTTACCATTCCATTACTTCCTTTACAATTTGAAAAGGCAAAAAACATTATTTTTCAGATTGCAATTATTAATGGCTATCAAATTTCTTTAATAAATAGACTTATTAAGAAAAAGTATAATTCTTTACTAAAAAATCTATTGACTGATCCATTGGATATTTCCATTCCTCCATACCAACCACCTAAATATGTAAAATTAACGTATCTGGGCAGCATCTTTGAAAGTGGGAAATGTTTTAAATTCTTTAAATTGCAATATTAAGATTGCTTACAAATCTTTTTTAAATATTAAAAGCCTTTTTTCGAGGATAAAAGACCCAACTCCAACCATAGAAAAAAGCTAAGTCTACTTACTCTCTTGCGACAACTGCCCCGCTAAATATGTGGGACAAACGGGCTGTAGTTTTAAGGTTAGGGTACGTGAACATTTGAACTCTCAGAAGTCCCCAAACGATAAAAGATCCGCTTTTGGCATGCATTTGAGGGAAACGGGACATTCTTTTAATATAGAGAATAATTTTAGAATGTTACATGATACCCAAAAAGGCAGAAAATTGAATTTTTTGGAAAATTTTGAGATTGCTAAACTCGAAATTGATCAATCGTCAGTTAGTTTAAATCAAACCACTACTAACGCCCACTTCAAACAGGTAGCTAAAGTTTTAAACAATTTCAAATAAGATTTCTTTGTCTGCTTTTATTTATTGATTTTGTCAATTTTAAATTGTTTCTGTTCATTTATTACATTATTTATTTTATGTTAGATGTCGCTTTTGTACTTGTTTCGGATATCTGGGTTTTGTTTATATTATTTATTATTTTAACCTATATCTTCTTTGTCAATTAATTGTATTTTATTAAAATTACGTGTTTATGTCCGTTTGACTGATTTTTAATCTTTATGTTGCTTTAGACTGTTTGAAATGTTTTTTAATTTTTTATTTTTGTGTGTTCCAGTTTTTCATTTGTGTCAAAGATGATTCTTAACTGTCTGTAAGTATTTTTTAGCATATTTTATTTTAAATATTATAATTTAATTATATTTTTTCATTATTCTTACAGACCAGACCACTTGATAATGGTTTTTTAAAAACCGAAACGCGTCGTGATTAGACAATAAAATATTTGTGAAGTAAGCAGGACTTTTCGTTTCTTCTCCTTTAACAATGGTTCAAGGACTTCACCCTGGAGAAATCTACAATTCATTCGTATCGTCTTAAGCCTTAGTAGTGTAGTAGTAGTAGTGTGGGGTGGGCTCTAGGCGTGACGACTAGGCACATGAAGCGCCCTTTTCGCCAACCCCCGGGCATCCCCCCTACTGCGTCCTTCCTTCGCTAAGGAATCTGCCCGTCTTCTGTACAAAGGCCAGAATATCGGGTCAGATTGAGAAGGTCTTCCGTCTCAAAGGCTTCCTCTTCGAATACCTCTCTTGTTGCCTCCTTGTATGCTTCACATGATGAGAGGAAATGCGCCGAGGTCTCGTCCTCGCACGTCGCGTCCTCCTTCACTCTCATCTTTGCCAGGTGTCCTTATAGGACGCAGTGTCCGGTTAGGACTCCCACTATGGCTCCCACCTCTCTTCGTGCTCTACGGAGCATCCAGTCCCTACGGGATTTGCTGTATCTTGTCACATACTCCTTCGCCTGTCTGGCGTTTCCTGTGTTGGTCCATTCCCTTTGTATCTCTTTCTGGGTCCACTCTATTAGGGCCGACTTCATTTGCCCTCTTGTGATCCCCAGGAAAGGCTCTGGCCCGACGCATTTCGGAATCCTCCCCTGGCGAGTCCGTCCGCTTTCTCGTTGCCGGGGACTCCCATGTGGCCTGGGACCCATACGAGCTCTACCTCTCTTACGCCGGCCAACTCCTGAAGTGCATCCGCACACTCCTGCACCAAACCCGCGGACATGCTTGGTTTGCACAGTGCTTTCAGCGCAGCTTGACTGTCTGAACAGATGCAGAGACGTTTTCCTGTTTCGATCCTAATTTCTTCCTCCCATGCTACCGCCAGTATAGCGTAAACCTCTGCCTGGAAGACTGTTGCATTGGATCCCAGCGAGTAGCTTTTTCCAATGCCCTTGCTTTCCATGTACACTCCTGCACCGGTCGAATTCCGGTCTGTCAGCCTTGATCCGTCTGTATAGCAGACCGTGGCGTCGCACACAGGCGGATTTTATGAAAAAGCTGGCCATAACCCCTAAACACTAAAAAGCCCTGTTCAATTGTAAAATTGCTATTAGTGCAATCACTGATGATCATGCTAGGCCGTGACCATGTCACGCCTAATTTGAAAAACAATTGCCATAGTAATGACCGATGAAACTTCCATTTATTTTTTTATGTTATTTGCGTTACTTAAATTTACAAAAGTTGATGATTAAAAAGCCCTTTAAAAACTTGCGCCTATTTTCAAAAATAATTTTTTTGAAAATGGATTTTGAATCTGGAGGTATAAAGGTTTAAAGCAACCGTTGCAGAAAACTTTTTAAATTTTCATTTTCTGAAATAGAATTTGACTAAATGTTTCAACTTCATCCAACTTTATTGACATTTTTGGTCCTATTAAGTGCATGCATATGTTTTCTAAGTAACAAAGTCAGTTTCAGCTGCGGAGTTATGCGGATCGAGTAAAAAAGTTAAAATTTCTTTTTGTGTATATAGAAAATTGTCCAGTAAGAAATACGTACATATGCGTAAATTAATAAATGAGTTTTCTTAGCTTTAATAACAATGGTTTTTGTAAACCAAAAGTATAAATATTATGTCACATGTATTCTGATTTCATTTTTACCTTCCTAGCTCGCGCAGCAATGGCTAGAAAAGGTATTAGTTTCGACAACAAAAAAAATTGAGATAACACTGAAAATATGTTATTTTGGTGTATTGTATCTTAGCAGTTTTATCGTGACGTCTGTCCGTGTGTGTGTCTGTGTGGTGTATTTAGGTGTGTGTATATCTGTTTGGCGCAAGCCAAATAAAAGGGTGGGGGTAGATTAAAAAAATTAGAGTATATGTGAAAATATGGCGTGTGTGATATCAAACGAAAGGTAATTAAGTCTTAAATTAAACAGAATACATTTTAGTTTATTTAAAAAAAAAAAGGTGGGAGTAGATTTGAAAAATTAGATTTTAAGGGAAAATATGGCGTGTGTCATATCAAACGAAAGGTAATTGAGTCTGAAGTTAAACAAAATACATTTTATATATTTTTTTAAAAAGGTTGTGGGTATTTTTTTTTTAAATTAGAGTTCAAATCAAAATATGGCTTGTGTGGTATCAAACGAAAGGTAATTGAGTCTGAAGTTGAATAAAATATATTTAATTTTTTAGTTATATTAGCTCACACGTACACTATACTAGTACATTGTGTGAGCTTAGGGGCCCATATATTGGCAGAGTATTTTTCTTGCTAGACAATATACTTCATTTATAACGTAAGTCGGAAAAAACAGAAAAAGTTCAATTAACTTGTTTTTGCAAAAATATCACATTGTTTTATGCAATTGCGAATTTTACATACCTACATGCTGGTTAAAACATTTTTTCATGGAGCTATGCAATTATTAAAATCAAATATTGCAATATCTTGTATAAATTTAAACAGCCAAAATTCTGGTTTCAACGATTTTTTAGGAAGCATTTTAATTAATTAGTAAAGTTCCAAATTTAATTTTTTTGTGCGGGGTCCTTAAAGAATTTTTCTTCTTTATCTTTTTTAAACAATAAATCATATATTTTTTTATTACTATATGCAATTTTAGGGGGTTGTAAATGGATCTTAGGTTTTGACCAGCTTGTTCGTGAAATCCGCCTGTGTAAGTCTTAAGCCTTAGGTTTCGATAGAGACCAAAATTAAACAAAGAATAAAAAACAGCGCGAAAAAAAAATACGGTTTTTTTTTTGCCTGCCTTGTATTTTCTTTATTTTCCAATTATTGGTATTTTTTTTCCTTAGTGTGACACTCAATAGCAAAGGATTCGCCAATAAAGTAAGACGACCTGAACGACGTTTTCTTTGTTTATGGTTGCTCCCAAGTATGTAAACTCTTGGCTCAAGATTTTAGACCGATTAATACTCTACCACCAATTGAAACAATGTTAGAAATAGCAGCACACAATCAACTGGTACACTACTTTACTAGTAACAATATTCTTATTGAAAACCAGTCTGGTTTTAGAGCAAAACATTCGTGTGAAACTGCTTTACAACTAACTTTAGTTAACTGGCAACAGGAAATAGAAAATAATCAGTATATAGTAGGAGTTTTTTTCGACTTCAAGAGAGCATTTGAAACCATAGACAGAGACATTCCATCAAAAAAGTTAAATCATTATGGCAGTGTACTGAATTGGTCTAAAGAATATTTTAATAGCAGCTCTCAAGTAACTGCAGCAAATAGTTTAGAATCCACTTTGAGATTTAATACGCAAATTTTGGTTCCGTTATCTTTTATTGTTTACCTTAATGATATAGCAAATCAATTAAACGTCGATTAATTAAAATTATTTGCTGATGATATGTATGTAGGCGTTAAGGGAAATGACATTTCTAGTGTAATTCAAAAACTAGACCAACAGTTAACATTAGTTTAGTAAAACAACTTAAAGTCAATAAACTTAAGCTTAATGTGCCTATAACTAAAGCTATGATTATCTCTAAACAACATATGTATGAAAAGCTTAATTTGGATGAGATTAATATATGTATAGATGGAGAAAAAATATAAATAGTTAATAGTTTTAACTATCTAGGATTTATGCTACATAGAAGATTAAGCCTCAAACATCGTTTTTAAAAGCTATACAAAAAACTATACTTCTTCTCCAGAGTTCTAATCTAACCGCACGTACTACTGTGCTACCGTATTAAATTTCGGTGATAACACCTGTAAAGAAGCACTGATGAGAATAATTTTAAGATGTAACAGACTTAAAGCAATAAACACCATGTTAAATGCTTCAAGCTGCATGTCAGTTTCGGGTGGTCTAAGGTATTTTATGTACGTATTTATTTTTAATATTTTAAATAATTTCCAAATTAACAAATCTAATGTCGATGTGCATGATTGTCCCACAAGAAATAGAAACAATTTGTATATACCAAGGTTCCAAACGCAAATTTGTGACAATTCTTTATTTGTTAAAGGATTACGAGAGTATAATAATCTACCATCTGTAATAAACAGTAGCCAAAGTGTTACTGTTTTTAAAAAACAAATAAGACAGTTTTTGTTTTTTTTATTGATGTATTATTATTACTAAAAAGTAAATTAATGTCACTCAAGTGGAACATAATTTGTACATGTGTATTATTTGAGGTTATGTTGTATTAGGACCCCTAAAAACAAATTAAAGAGCAATTAAAAAAAAATCGAATTTAAAAAGGAATAAATGAAACCTGAATTTAGCATTGAAGGAATAAAAGATCATGCAATATCGGTGTATCTTAAGAATGGAAAAAATTACAAAAAGTAAAAGTTGAAGACGTAAAAGAAGTTAAAGTAACAATTTCACTTGAAGAAGTTTATCTGACAAATGGGAAAAACATTCAGTTTGATGGAACTCCACTTGCTCAAAACAATAACCAAGTACCTGAAAATTATGAGCATATCTCCCCTTGTTTTTTGAAAAGTTCATGTATTTAGTTTTGGACTCATTTACTTTTAGTCCTCGTTTTTTTATATATCAAGCATACCTTACCCTATTACCGAATTTTTGGGCTGGCTGATGTTGATCCCAGTTTAGCTAGAGAGCTACCTACTTAAATTTTATAACCAAGCCAACTCACCCCGTAACGTAAAACCCCATAAATCATCCTTCTCGCAAACGAAGTTACGCAAAAGTAAGTAACTTTAGCATAAGCCTAAAAAAGGTTTATGTTTATATAAACGTTTTTCGGGGGGGAGTTTAGGCGTAAAAAGCTTTTTACCGTAATGCTGTAACCTTTCTTATGAACGTGTTTAAAAAAGAGCCTTTTTAGTGCCACACGAATGATAGTCCAAGATCCCAGATAGAAAAAAGTTGTGGTTAATTCACTCTGCTCCTATCAAAACAATCAAATTTTGCTTATCGTGTTAAACATTTTTTTACCTGCGTAACCCCAGGGTCGTCGCCGTAATGCATGGAGTAGAAGAGCAGCTGCTCCAGGCGGCCAATTTTGGGGACGGCCGAAGGCCGTCTGATACATTTAAATTAAGATAATTTTCAAGTTGCCGCCACACGTACAAATAAGGTATATTTTTTTAAATTTGGCATAATAGTACTTGGTCTATAGGTTATGAAGGTCCCTTTTATTTTTGACATATTAAGCGCCATCTTGGTGTCGGCTGGGGAACTTAATTTTTATTTTTAGTAAGTTGTAAGAGCTTTCATAAAAGGATTTAAAAATAAATATTGCACAAAAATTAAAGGAAAAATAATATATATATAAAACTGATTTTTAGAAATAAAGCCGCCATTTTGATTTCAAATGACATGTGTCAAATTTTTTCAGTTTTAAATTGAGTAGGCTTAAAGTAAATCCATCAAAATGAATTTCATTTCTCCTAACACGGGGTATTCATTTTTTATTTATTTTGGCAGCCGCCATCTTGGATTCTAAATCCGGAAAATCGAGGGTGTTAGGTACAACCACCGTGCCAAATATTAAAAAATATACCCTTTTTGCAGCTTTTTACCAAATATTAAAAAATATACCCTTTTTACAGCTGTTTCTTATAATACCCTAAATAGTTTTGACTCCTAGATGTATTATTTATTTTAAGGTCACTAAGTCACCTTATTTTGAGACGTGATTTCGTGCCTAAAGATCTTAAGCTAATCTTATTTTATCAGTTGTTTGTATGAAAATTTTAAAGCTTAAAATAAAAGCTCCAGATGTGTGGGTAGGTATAAATTATCGCACTGTACATAAACAGTGCGAGGGAGTCGTTTGCCTCGAGATTCAAATCTTACCCAGTCACAAAATTTGGTTATCGGCAATTCCAAAATAAATTGAAATGCACTCTTGCCATAAATTTGTTGAAATATTGAATTTGACACGTCGTAGATGTTTGACAATTTAACATGTTTAATTTTGCTTTCTATTTCGAAATACTAAAAACTCGGTAAAAAATAGACTTTCTTATGCTTTCTTTTCACAATTATTACTTTTATTAAACAAAAAAAACTTGCAGTGATAGGAAGCGAGGAAGGGCAGCATATTCCCTGTCTAGCTCTAGGCAGCCACTAGTTCAGCAACGGCCCTGTTAACCCGCGCAGCATTGGCTAGAAAAGGTACTGTTTTCGACATTTTTTTTTTAAATAACGCCGAGAGCATGTTGTTTGCGTGTCTTTTGCAGAACACCCTTTAATATCTACCAAAAATTTTATCCGATAGCTTTTTTATGTAAAAAACACATCATAGGAAAAAGTTTGGCGTTGTCTCCTGATAGAAACTGAGGATAGCTAAATATAAAGTTTGGTGTCTAATATACCAGAGTCGATATTCTTTTTGCGTCTGCTTTTTTTGCGTCTCTTTTTCTTTGATTCTGTTTTTTGTTTTTTTTAGCCTTGTTTGCGTTGCTATTAGGTAGCCTCTATAAAGGTTTTGGATAAAGTTTTAAAAGGAAACAAAAATAAAACTCTTACATACCATTTGAATCTCAAAATAGTAAAAAGATTATGCTTTTACGATTTTTATTTACCAATTAAAAAAGAATTAGATTTATAATTCTCAGTTTTGCTTTAAATAACGTACAAGGTGGCGACTTTAAATGGAACGGAGAGGCTCCGGGGTGTTAGCTCCCGCTAAATTTCGCGGTGTTTGTAAATTTTAAAACCACACAATTGAATGACGGACAGAGTGCATTCGCGCATTTTGGACATGCGCACCAAGAATCAGTGAGATCCTTTTTCGACCGCCTCGAGAAATGGCGTGTTAATTTACTTTCTCCAACTATTTCAAATTTCTACGCCTGAAAGTGCTCGATTTTGGTGTACTGAAGCATAGAACTAGAAACTTCAGCCCTTCAGCTACGTGGTGACATCATTAGATCCAGATAGGGGCCCCTTGGAAGTGGAGAAATTGGCTGCAAACTGGTGAGTGCTTTGTCTCTGATTTCCCTTGTGTGGTACCCACAATTAACCTATGGACCTTTTAATTATTTCGTAATTTGCATATCAATATATTTATGTTTGTTCGCGCTTTCATTAATTAAATTATATACAGTCCATTGCATTTATCGTTTTTCTTACATAAGTGTTCCTTCGACCGAATTATTTAAAATTTACTCCATACGACGGTATTAATAAGTCGGCCATTTATTTTCACTTTTCACGCCGAGATCAAGGCGGCCTTGAATTTTGTCAATCGTATTGAAACGAGAGAGATTTTCGCTCGACCTTCGGTAGCGGCCCAGTGCACGTGTTTTTCGGTCCGCTGCTATGGTAACGTACCGTGGTCATTCAGTAAACAAAAATCGAGAAGCAGTCAAAACAAACAAGCAATTTCAGTAAATAGATGTGTTCCATATAATTTCGATATTTAAAACAATTTTCATCAATTGCGATAAATTAGTGCATATTTTCGACAATTCGTCATTTTTCTATTTCAGAAGCATTAATTTAGCGATAATTGTATATTTACCGACAATTTCGTCATTTCAAAGGTAAAATCATGTCTGTCAAAAAAGCCGTGCAAAAACGCAAGGGTTTTTTATCTGCGATAACCGAGTGTTATGTGTTTTCACAGACCGCGGCATCGGACGAAAAAGCGAGAAACGAGTTTCAAGTGAGGTATTCCGATTTGGATGAAACCTGCGATAAATGCATGCTGATGTCATTATGTTGATAGACGACGCGGACGACGAGGAGTTTAAAACGCAGGATGCGATCCTTTCAGAAGCTCGTAAATATTTTTATGCGTGTAAGGGGGTTTACTATAAAATATTTCCGGTTGAGGCCCCATCATTTTCGGGATCATATGTTCGACAAAACGAAACTCCAAAACTCAAAGAGTTAGGTATTCCCATATTTCGAGGTGATAAAAAATTATGGCCAAGCTTTTTCGATCTTTTTAATAACATTATAGATCAAAATCAAAGTCTAAGTAACGTTCGAAAACTTCAATATTTATTTTCATATCTCGAGGATGAGCCTTTAAAATTGATATCAGAGATTAGCTTATCTGATCAAAATTATAAAATTGCTTACGAAAAATTAGTCAATAGATATCAAAACAAGCAAGACCTCGCAAATGATGCTTTAAGCACAATTATGAACTCCACCTTAAAAAACGAGTCAGCTAAAGAATTGCGTAATTTAATTGACACCTTTTCTGAATCCCTAGAAATTTTAAAATCACTTAGCTTTGACGTTGACAGTTGGGACTTTATTATTTTTTTCATTTTGTTAGAAAAATTGGATATTCCGACGCGTTCAAATTTTGAAATGAGTCACGCCAATACTAATACCGAAATTCCCACTTTTCAGTCACTTTTTCAATTTCTAGAAAAAAGATGTAAAGTTTTGAAATCACTTCCTCAATCGACAGCACCCAAAAAGGTGCCTACCTATCAAAAATCAAATTCTATGCAAAATCAGTTTGGGCAAAAGCCTACCTATCAAAATTCAAATTCTATGCAAAATCAGTTTGGGCAAAAGCCTACCTATAAATCATCCAATTCTCCTTTTATAGGACTGGCTGGCACCTCAACTAATTCAAGTACGGGAATAAAATGTTTCCGGTGTAATCAAGGTCACGTGCTTTCGAAATATCAAACATTTCTTGATCTCTCACCTATCAATCGCCTATCTTTCGTCAAGCAGAAAAAATTATGTCTAGCGTGTTTTCATCCCTTGCATGGGGTAGATACGTGCAAATCAAAATATTCATGCAGGACTTGCAATAGTAAAAGGCACCACACTTTAACTCATATCTTAGAAACTAATCAAGAGTCTGGAAGCCAAGATACTAGTCCTGTCATTCACACACCACCGGTCAATAATCTTCATGTGTCATTAAATACCTCAGGACCTTCAGGTACCTTTCTTTTATGCACCGCCATAATAGATGTTATGGACGGTTGCGGAAATTTTCAACCTGTAAGGGCACTGCTTGATTCTGGATCACAGACAGGATTTATCAGTGAAAAGTGTATTCAGCGTCTTAATCTTCCTAGGCGAAGTTACACCACTGAAATATTCGGATTAAATCAGATGTATTCTATTACTTCCAAAGGGTTCGTTCAATGTCACATTAAGCCACAAGGACAGGTCACTCCTTTACTTAATTTCGAAGCAATTGTTGTTCCACAACTATGTTCCAATATGCCTACATTCACTTTGAACGATAATCAGTGGAAACACTTGGAAAACCTTAAACTTGCCGACCCATCTTATTTCAAATCTAGACCTGTGGACCTAGTTATTGGTTGCGAGCTATTCGCACAGATATTCAAGGAGGGCAGGGTTCTTGGACAAATAGGGCAACCTTCAGCCCTTGAAACTATCTTTGGCTGGGTCGTCATGGGAAAAGTTGACGAAGTAGGTAGTCTTACGGAACGAACCAGTTGTTTTTTAACGAGTCATTCACCTCCTTTAGAGGTCATTCTCCCTAGGTTTTGGGAAATCGAACATTTGCCTAAAAACAAATCTTATCAAAGGAAGAAAAACAAGTAGAATCAATTTTTACTGCGAGTGTAGTACGGCAACCGAGCGGTAGATTCATGGTAGATCTTCCGTTTAAAGATAAAATAAACCCTGACCTAGGAAATACTTATCCACAAGCTTATCGTAGATTTTTACTTCTAGAAAATAGATTAATCAAAAATCCTGATCTGTACACTGCCTATTCAAGTTTCATGCAAAACTATATCGATTCTAATCATATGAGTTTAGTTTTAGCTAGTCAACCAAAGGTCGACGTATCATGTTTTTTAGCACATCATTGCGTACTAAAGCCGGAAAGCTTAAGTACAAAATTAAGAGTAGTCTGGGATTGTTCGGCAGTCACCCCAAAAAATATTAGTCTCAATGACACGTTGTTATCGGGACCGAAACTTCAAAAGGATATTGCTTCTTTACTCCTTACGTTTCGTCTTAATCCTATTGCCTACATTGCTGATATCAAACAGATGTTCCGTCAAGTCCTTATCAATCCTTATCACCGTCCTTATCAAAGGATATTGTGGAGGTTTTCTCCACAGGACCCACTTTCAGTGTGGGAACTTTCTACTGTCACTTTTGGCATGACATGCTCACCTTTTCTAGCCATGCGTACATTAAATGAGCTGGCAGAGAGAGAAAAGGAACGTTTTCCTATGGCTAGTACTGTTCTAAAAACGTCAATCTATATCGACGATATCTTGGGAACTAGCCCTTCGCTTTCTGAAGCTCTCTCCCTTCAAACAGAACTCAATGATTTGTTGAAGTCGGGAGGATTTGAACTTAAAAAATGGGCAAGCAATTGTCCTGAGTTATTGGCAACATTGCCAGAGTGCGATCGTCAAATGCATCTCTCTTTCGACAAGGAGAAACCCCACTTTATCAAAGTTTTAGGACTTCAATGGCATCCAAAAAACGACATTTTTTCTTATCAATGCCGAATGAAGGACAAACCCACAACCAAACGTTCTATTTAATCTATCATAGGAACAATCTTCGATCCCTTAGGTTTTCTTTGTCCCATGTTGCTTGTTTGCAACAGTTGTGGATATCGAAAATAGGCTGGGATGAAGAACCACATTCTTCTATCATCGACTCTTGGAACAAACTTCGTTCTGAATTCCCGCTTCTTTCCAATTTTCAATTACCCCGACAAATCAAACTGTCAAAAATCAATACCTGTCAAATCATCGGCTTCTGCGACGCTTCAATTCGAGGCTACGCAGGCGTCGTATATTTTCGTATAGAAGAGGAAAACAATATCTCTGTTTCTCTCATATCTGCAAAATCTAGGGTCGCGCCTATAAAGTCACAAACTTTGGCTAGGCTAGAACTCCTAGGCGCATTTCTTTTAAGCGAATTAATTGACTTCGTGTTATCTAGCTATGAAGGAAAAATAACTTTTACAAATATCGTTACTTTCTGCGATTCGCAAGTCGTATTGCACTGGCTTTCATCCCCTCCTAATCGCTGGCAAACCTTTGTTGGAAATCGAGTCAGTAGAATCCAAGAAATCATTCCCTCAAACTCGTGGCGCTACATTCCCTCTGCTTTAAATGCAGCCGATATTGCGTCACGAGGGGCCACCCCTTCACAGCTCATGTCACATGACATGTGGTGGAACGCACCGTCGTTTTTGTGGTCTCCCGAAAACGAATGGCCCGATTTTCATAAATCAAAAATGCCGATTGATTTCGGAGATATTAATCTGGAGGAAAAGCCAAAGGTCTGCTGCAATGCGATAATTGATGTCAACTTCTTATCAAATATTCATCTATATCAAAAATTCAACGTATCATTTGTTATGTCCTTCGAATAGTTAACCTTTTTCAAAACCATTCCTATCAAAAACCCACTAAGCCACCGGACCAAAAAATTATTTTTGAAAATATTGTTTTTCCTACCACCGGTGAGATGCAAAGTGCGTTATACCTTCTTATCAAACGCGTTCAAGGTTCTTGTTTTTCTGAGCTTTTTTCCGCGTTATCTAAGGATAAATCAATACCGAAACCTTTCCGAAATCTGACCTTTTGTCTTATTCTGCAAAACACCCCGTCTTACTTTCGAGTAACCACCGTTTAACTATCCTGGGTTTAAAACATTACATAATCTGCTATTACAGCAATTTTGGATATTATCTGCCAGACGGGCAATTCAAAGAACCATATCCAAGTGTTTGCAATGTTTTAGAATCAACCATAAACCCTATAGACCGCCCATAATGAGTTCACTTCCCGCTCATCGAATCAATCAACTTAAACCTTTTTCGAGTGTAGCTATCGACTTTTGTGGACCTTTCTTTGTGATTCCTCATCGTTACCGTGGTTGTAAAGCTTTCAAATCGTATGTCTGTGTGTTTGTCTGTACGGCTACACATTGCGTGCATTTGGAATTAACCATGGAACTGTCCACCGAAGGGTTCGTAGGTGCATTCCATCGATTCATTTCCAGACGTGGAAGCGTGACGCAATGCTGGTCAGATCAAGGCAGTAATTTTATAGGGTTTCGTAACCAATTACTTGATTACGCAAGAAGTGCGGCCACCAGACTTTCTATTCGTTGGCATCTGGGACCTCCTCTCAGTCCACATTTCAATGGCCTGGCAGAAGCTGGCGTCAAAAGTTTTGAAACTCACTTTGTTCGAGTAGTCGACGACCAGAAGTTGTCCATTATGGAAATGTCCACCCTTACATGTCGCATAGAAGCCGTACTTAATAGTCGCCCTTTATCTCCTGCCTCTTCAGACCCTCACGATCTTCAACCTCTTACCCCTGGGCATTTTTTGACCCTTGAACCCCTTAACTCAGAAATTCCGGAGTCAGATTTGTCCGAGGTTCCCCTAAATCGGCTCTCCAGATGGCAACTAATCCAAAAACTACATACTGATTTTTGAAAACGGTATTCTATAGAGTATTTGCATACGCTACAACAGCGACACAAGTGGGCTGATTCGTCCTCAAATATCAAATTAAATGATTTGGTTATCATAACAATTGATCACAGCCAATCACCTTTGAAATGGCCGGTCGGTCGGGTCATCGAACTGCATCCCGGCGGAGACGGTCAGGTGCGTGTTGCGACGGTACAAACGGTTACCGGTGTTTACAAGCGGCCAGTTGTAAAACTGTGCCTCTTGCCAAATTAAAAGTAATTTTAATTTTTCTACCTATTGAAGTCAATTATTACAATAGGTAATTCTATATTATTTTTTTTTAATTTTGTTTGTTTGTTTTGACTTTTTCGGGTTTTCGTTATCTCTAAATAAACTTACGCTACGTATCTGTTTTTCATTCATTTATATTTATCGGTCGATCATTTTTTTTCTATATCTGTCCGGCTGATATTCTAAAATTGTGTGTTTTGGAGGGCAGTTATGTTAGCTCCCGCTAAATTTCGCGGTGTTTGTAAATTTTAAAACCACACAATTGAATGACGGACAGAGTGCATTTGCGCATTTTGGACATGCGCACCAATTTAATTTACTTTCTCCAACTATTTCAAATTTCTACACCTGAAAGTGCTCGATTTTGGTGTACTGAAGCATAGAACTAGAAACTTCAGCCCTTCAGCTACGTGGTGACATCATTAGATCCAGATAGGGGCCCCTTGGAAGTGGAGAAATTGGCTGCAAACTGGTGAGTGCTTTGTCTCTGATTTCCCTTGTGTGGTACCCACAATTAACCTATGGACCTTTTAATTATTTCGTAATTTTCATATCAATATATTTATGTTTGTTCGCGCTTTCATTAATTAAATTATATACAGTCCATTGCATTTATCGTTTTTCTTACTGCGGGCATAACAGGGGGTAATATCTGATTTTTTAAAAAAAAACAAAAACTCGTCAACTGAGTTCTTATACGTCAACTTCCTGCGGCAAAAAATTTTTGGTCGGACCCCTGAAAAGGGTACTACTTACATAGAACTTTTGTCTTATAGAGGATCACCCCACTTACGTACCTTATCTAAAAGCTTATAAAAAAAGAAAAACAATGGTATATAAAAAATCAAAATTTAAAAAAATGATTTTTAAATCGCAAAAGAATTTCTGATTTAAAAAAATTTTACACAACAAAATATGGTTTAATTAGTTTAAAAAAGTAGGACCACTTTTACAAAACCGAACCCTTGGTCGGCTTTTCCATAATAATATTTTCTGAATTTGGTAGAATTTAAAATATTTAAATTTTAAACGGTCGTTTTTTTATTAATAGGCAAGTACGACAACTATGACAAATTAAAATGCCACGCCGCCGGAGGCCTTCTTAATTATCATGGAAGTAGTTTTAAAAATATAACGACACATATTATAAATAATTTTCTACTTCTACTTTTTTTGTCTAATATATACTCCTAAAAAACGCAAGCGACCGTTAAAACTCTTTCATAAACAGGAACAAACACTGATAAAAGAGTAACACCAAAGATTAAAAGAAAATAATATAAGTAGTCTTGGTTTCCATCTCAACTACCTAGCAACTTAACCTAAGATTTATGGTTTTTTACGGTTTTATTTAGTTTGATTCCGTTTGATGTATATTTGTTTGTTTATTCCTATATCTCTGTCAAACCTTGTAACATGTGCTTCAAATACTTGGTAAGGGCATAGCATTCTGGTGAGAATTTCATTCATCTGTCAAAATAAATATGTAAAGAATAAAATGACAAGTTTTAATTTTTGATTTTATTGATTTAATTGATAATTTAGTACTAGTGCAAATTATCGATGCCAAAAATGATCAATTTCTAATAAAAGATATTGTTTTGTGCTTTTTTCATTTTCAATTTCAACGCCATTTCGAACTAAACGCAACTGAACGTGATTTTTGTTTGTTGTCAAGTGAATACGTTCAGAAACTGGTAAATATGTAGTGCTTATCACAAAAATAAAAATCCGGTAAATGGTTTATAAACGAGAAGTTAATTTGACATATCTAGAGGTATTTGAATTTTCAGCACTAAAATAAACAATTACAAAAAACTTTATTGTGTAGTTACTTTTTACCACCGTAAAAAAAAATTAATTAAGAAAATGGAAGCTGTGCTAATATTGTTGTAATGTGCTGACTTTGACTTTTGTATATTGGTTTGTAACTTTACTCATTTTTAAAAAATATATAAATATTTTTAACAGATCAAACGATTTTTCTTTAAAAATAAAACTAGAAGCTAAAAATCTTTTATTTGATATATTGTTTTTTAAATATCGTTACGTCTAAGAAATCCACATCCTTTTCCATTTTTACCTTACTAGCCCGCGTAGGAATGGCTAGAGAAGGTATTATTTTCGACGAAAATTTTTTTTTTTGAGATAACACCAAAAATGTGTTATATGGATGTATCCTAGCAATATCGTCGTGATGTCTGTCTGTGTGTCTGTGTATATTATTTCCGTCCGTAACACAATAACTCACAAACCGCTGAACCGATTTTTATAAAATTTTCAAGTAAAATAGTGTTCGACACTCTTACGAGCTGATTAAAAATAAAACACCCTGTATATTTGCTCTGCACTGGGTTTGGGATGAGCACCACTTTGTAAAATATTACTGTAGTCTTGCACTATATTTGTGCTAAGGTTGATTACGGAACGCAAAAATGCAGACAAAAGTGGCTTAGGCTCCCAGCTACGGCCATCTCTCATTTTAAACCAATTTTTCAATCTTCTAACAGTCCAATATTTGAATCAAACTTTAAAAATTGAACTAGCAGAAAATTGCACACTTGACTATTTACGAACCGATATATGTATTAAATTAAAAACTTTGAGGTGTTTCCGGTAGCTAAATATGATTTTTGACAAAAACTTTTTAAAAGATCATCAATGTTGAAATAAAATTTCGGACTTCCATTGTCTTTATTTATTTTAAAACACGACGTTTCGGTTAGTAAGTATCTCTAACCGTTATCAAGTGTAAACTAAACAATCTAGTCTCTAGGCTACTACTTATACAACTTCTATCTATCTACAATCTATCGCCGGGATCTAATTCGATACCTTTTAAAACCTCCACAAAATGTTCCGAGTTTTTGACAAAAGATTCGGACTTACCCTGTAGTGGTCGAATTATGTCCAACCACTACAGGGTAAGTCCGAATCTTTTGTCAAAAACTCGGAACATTTTGTGGAGGTTTTAAAAGGTATCGAATTAGATCCCGGCGATAGATTTGTAAGTTTTGATGTAGAAAGTCTCTACACCAACGTGCCAATAAATGAGTCACTCAGTATCATTAAAAACAAATTACAAACTGATGATACACTTCACGAGAGAACAACGCTATCGGTGGAGGGGGTGATGGATCTTTTGGAGCTCTGTCTCCGTAACTCTTACTTTCAAGTGAAAGATAAGTTTTACGCGCAAAATGATGGACTCCCAATGGGTTCATCTCTTTCGGCAGTGGTAGCAAACATCTACATGGAGTGGTTCGAGGGCCATGCGATCAACACAGCAAGAGTCAAACCAAAACTATGACTACGATACATGGATGACACATTTATTATATGGCCGGAAAATGATGACGAACTACAAAATTTTCTACGCCATTTAAGCGGTATTCGACCAACAATCAAGTGCACCATGGAAATTGAAAAAGATTCGGCCTTACCTTTTTTGGATGTTCTTGTCAAACGATTAGACAGAAACATTCAAACCACTGTATATAGGAAACCTACACACACGGGACAGTACCTAAATTTTAAGTCTAATCATTCTGTTGCAACAAAACAAGGAGTTATAAGAAGTTTGTATTTAAGAGCCGTAAATATTTGTAGTAATAATTAAGAATTAACCACAGAAATTAACAACATTAAAAAGGACTTACAACAGAATGGTTATTCCGAGAAATTAATAAACTCAACGATATTTAAAATTAAAAACAAACTAAATGTACCAAATTCTCAAAATAATAATCCGTTAGGTGTTATTAACATTCCATATGTTCAAGGGATTTCAGAAAACATAAGACGAATAGCTAAACACTATAATATAAAAACAGTATTTTCTTCGGGAAATACGATAAGAAGTTTTGTAACTAAAACAAAACCAGACAATCCCTCAAATAATAAGGAATGTATTTACCAAATCCCGTGTCAGTGTGGTAAATCATATGTAGGTGAAACGAAACGCCCTCTTCAGGTTAGAGTAAGTGAACATCTAAAAAGTACCCAATTAGGGGATATTGAAAAATCCGGTTAAGCAGATCATGCATGGTCAAATGATCACAGGATTCAGTGGTCAGAAGCTAAAGTTTTACATAAGGAGTCGCATTGGCGAAAACGAAAGTTTATTGAAGCTGCGTATATAATGCAGAATAAAGAAGTTTTCAGTCAGCCAAGCACGGACACACCAAACATATGGAAACCACTCCTAAAGGAAAACAGGCGTCTTAGGATTAAAATAGGGGGCGGGCCGTCACACCTGACTGCACACCAAGTTGTATAAGTAGTAGCCTAGAGACTAGATTGTTTATTTTACACTTGATAACGGTTAGAGATACTTACTAACCGAAACGTCGTGTTTTAAAATAAATAAAGACAATGGAGGTCCGAAATTTTATTTCTATACAATCACTGTCTACGAGTTTCAAACAAAGAATCATCAAGGTTGATGCAAATTGGCGGACTATTTATGAATCGATTTGTACCAAGATAAAATAAAAGCGTAAAGTGCATAAAACCCTATATAACGACTGTATAATCAAACCAAACAAGTTTTCGTGACTAATCGAGTAAAAAGAAGGTTTTGTTTCTCTCATATTTTTCCGTGGGTAGCTCGAAAGCTTAATCTCAAGGTCCAAGATCTAATGGACACCTAATAAGTGTTGACAACTGTTTCGTCCTTATGGGACTCCTCAGAACACTGCTTCGTCAATGTGACACCCTTGCGAAGTTAATTAGAGCGTTTTGATTCTAATCTTATGTCTATAGTGAAAAAACCCTCGCAAGAAGCGCCATCTACAGAGATAGGAGAGAAACTCAAACAAGAACAGGCTAGAATAAACTGCTATATATATCAATCGATGAAAAGATCGATTGATAAGACAAACAAACCATCCGTGACCTACGACAGCTCTTCTGTCTTTAAGGCCAGAGCAACGCTGATTAGCGTTTTTTAACAACCATCAGACACGAGCGTCGATCAGCGGAATTTTTAAGCCAAATAATACTAACAACCCACCCGATTAGCCACGAAAACTTGTTTGATTTTTTAAATTCACAAGTACTAAAATGCACATTTGTACAATCAAATAGGAAGGACTCGTCTAGTTTCCCACCAAAATAAATATTCCAAAGGTTTTTATTTCAGCAAGATTTGGATCCTCTTGTGAGGATGATAATTTAAAATAAAACAGGTTAAGTTAAAAGTTTCTTATTTTTATATTCGGCTATTAGTACCGCCACTTGAGCATCGCAGTTGAAAATCCCAAGAATGTGCTTGGCACAAGGAAAAGAAACTTCACGGTATAAAACGCGCTTAAAGTGGACATTTCTCTTATAGTTTATGCTCTATTAATATTGTCTGTTTTTCAATTTAAAAGTTTCCAGTGCGGCCGACTGGGAGTTTCCAATTGTATTAGTTACAGAGACTCTAGTCCAGTACAGCAACAAAAAAAGAATACTAGCACATACTTTGGTCGTTTAGAGGCCTCGGGGAGTGTTGCAAGTGTTATTGCAGATTGGCCTCCAGAAGCCTTCTTTGGGAAAAAAATTTCACTTTCTTACGCAATGACGATATTCAAGGTCCAGATCTTTACTCGTCAATATACCTTTGGTTCAGAAATAGAAGATGTATGTAGCAGTTTTTGTAAAAAATTTAAATTAAAAAAGTAGTAGTAGTAGTAGTAGTGTGGGGTAGGCTGTAGGCCTGGCGACTAGGCACATGAAGCGCTCTTTTTGCCAACCCCCGGATACCCCCCTACTACGTCCTTCCATCGCTAAGGAATCTGCCCGTCTTCTGTACAAAGGGCTGAATATCGCGCCACCTCAGATTCAGAAGGTCCTCCGTCTAAAATGCTTTATCTGAATACCTCTCTTCTTGCCTCCTTAAATGATTCACATTATGAGAGAAAGTGCGCCAAGGTCTCGGCAACATCCAAATATCCCTCGCACGTCGCGTCCTCCTTCACTCTCATCTTCGCCAAGTGTCCTTGTAAGACGGAGTGTCCGGTTAACACTCCTACTATGGCTCCTACCTCTCTTCGTGTTCTCCGGAGCAGCCAGTCCCTACGGGACCTGCTGTATCCTGTCACACACTCCTGTGCCTGTCTGGCGTTTCCTGTGTTGGTCCATTCCTTTTGCATCTCTTTCTGGGCCCACTCTGTTCCATGTGGTCTAGGACCCATACGAGTTCCACCTTTCTTGTTCCGGCCAACTCCTCTAGTGCATCCGCGCACTCCTGCACCAAACCCGCGGGTATCGTTGGTTCGCAGTGCTTTCAGCTTAGTTTAAATGTCTGAACAGATGCAGGTGCGCTTTCCTCATTTCTAGTTTCTTCCTCCCATGTTACCGTAAGTATTACGTAAACCTCCGCCTGGAAGACTCTTGCATTGGATCCCAGCGAAAACAACTAATGCTTATCCTTTTCTAACTTATTGGAATAATCTGGCATTTATCAGAATGCTTTAAAACTATGGTTTATAGTCCAAGCAATTAAATGACCTATATACAAAAAAAAACAATAAAAATTGTGTGGTTTTTCAAGACCCATAGTTATAGAAAAGGCTTCAAGTATATTATTACAATTTCAGGTCACTAGTTAAGAATTAATGTTTATTGACTGCACTACAGTTAATTCCGAATTGTTTCAGCAAAGCAGCGATTGCATTTACGCCATTTGCTTCAAGAGTATAATTTTAAAAATTGATATAAAAATGAAATTTAAAAAGTTTCTCGCACAGAGCACAAGCAAACGCCTAGGGACTCTAAAATTGCCATATAAGGATAACATTTTTAAACTGAAAATAAATGAGTGCTCATCAAAAGCAGCTCAAATCACGAATCTACAGGTAGTGACATATGAAAGCGCATAAAGAACAACTAAAAATATTTACGGGTGGACCTCATAAGACGGATGTCTATCAGGGGAAATAAATCGACCTCTGCCTTCCGTAGATTTCAGGTACTCCCTGACCCGGAGGGTTAGCACCATTCCCAGGGATATGGGAGAAGACCACACCGGTATGAAAGGCGGAGAGGAAGGACCTCGCTACTGCTAACGTAGCGTATGTGGCAACCCTTCTTTTTGGGGAAAATATAGAAGAAAAAACAGTAGCGTCTGACTCAGAATGAGCGGCTGCAAACAGCGTCTGGCCCAGAATGGGCGGATGAATATAAACTCACCAACACGCCTGGCAAGCGTGGTGTTTTCCAATACCCCCCACTGGAAAAATCAAAGCGAATTTAAAAACGAAAGGAATTGGTCCCCAGGTGGGAAGGAAACTCTCCGAATCCCACACCTCTTTGGTCTGCCTCACGGAATCTGGGAGAGAAAAAAATTCGCTTATGACAAGGAGCAAACATCCAAAAACAAGATAAAAACTAGTCAAACTAACAGTAGGAATATATAATATTAGGTCAATGAACAACGACTAAAAAATTAATGAACTGGAGGACGAAATAACAAAAATCAAATGGCTTGACATTGTAGGCTCATCAGAAACACGTCGAAAGTCAGAAAATCAAATAGGGCTGAACTCCGGTAATCTTCTGTACTATAAAGGTAACGAAAATAACAGCAACTTTGGAGTAGAATTCATAATAAATCAAGCCATAACTAAACATGTCAATACTATTAAAGGAATCTCAGATCGCGATGCCTATCTTATAATCAAAATGAAAAGAACATCACTTAAAGTTATTCAAGTATACGCCCCCACTTCTACCTACCATGATGAGCATATCAAAGCATTCTAAGAAGACATCTCAATAGCCATGAAAGAACACAAAACTCATCTGACACTAGTAATGCGAGATTTCAATGCCACATTAGGTAAGAGGATGAACATGAAAAAAACTAAAACAGGGGCACAACCTTAATGAATTATTTAGAGGAAAAACACCTTTATGCAATGAATTCGTTCTATAGAAAGAAACCTCAACGAAAGTGGACATGGCTCAGCCCTAATGGAATAACGAAACACGAAATTGATGGACCGGCTGACTATTGAGAAAAACATCGTTAGAGATGTAGCAGTCCTAAACAGCTTTACAACATGCAGTGATCATACGATGGTCAGAACAACGTTAACGCACCGAGCCACCAAGGCTACCTTATCGTATCTTATTATTGTTTCTTTTCAATAACTTTATAAAACATTAACGGATTGGATTTGACGAAAGTTAGACTGGCAAATCCAAAATGGCTGTATTGTTTTTTGTTATTTGTGTTTCTGACAGTTTTTTTTATTAAATTTGGGATAAAATCTAAGTGTGAAAGATAGTTAGGCAGATTACTTTAAAAAAAGTAGTGGAGTATAACTACTAACTACTTTATCGAAACTACTACTACTTTTTGAAAATGTAGTTTAACCACTACATTTTCAAAAAATTGGTGAAATTACTAACTACTAGTTGTTGATTGTTAAAAATGTAACTACTCTTTTGATTACAAGCCATATGCGAATTTACATGATCAGTAAGTCCACGGCAGCATTTGACTTTTATTTTCATTTTGCATAAAATAATCGCAAAAAGTACTTTAAAAAGTAGTTAAGTACATGGTTTTAACAACTTTTAGTTTAAACAACAAGTGAACATTAAATAAAGAAAAATAAGAAAAAAGTTTTGTGTCTTCGGCCGGGACTAGAACCCGGAATCTCTTGCTCTGTACGCAAACGCTCTTTACATTAAGCCACCGAAGACCATACATAAATTTTCGGAAAACTTCCATCTATGCATGTGTGTGGTCTCTCAATACAAGAACAAGAAACTCTCAGGGTATTAACTCGACCAAGCCATCCAACTGATCTCTATAGTTCTTCTTTCCCACTGTCAAAGGTATGAAAACTCAAATTAGAAGTAAAGTATGAAAACATGAGATCACCTTTTCGTGTGTTAAAATTTCTGATCGCAATGAGAGATTGCCAATATAATTCTCAAATTCCAAATTTCAAATAATGCAGGGACCTAAAACCATAAACAAGAAGTGAAATTAAAGAAAGAAATAAGAAAAAAGTTTTTTTGTCTTCGGCCGGGACTTGCATCTTGCATTATTTGCAATTTAGCATTTGAACTTTTAGTTTGATAGATACTGCAAGACTTAAAAATAAGTAAATAATTTTTTAAAAAATTGATCAATGCTTGCTTAGTAAAAATAAACAATAGTTTTAGAAAGACTAACTTTTTCGTAAAGTCCTTCCTTAACAATCCAATAGTTAGAATTTAGTTATTTACATAAAAATTGATATATGTATTATTATGTACCTTTTGTTTACCATTATTTTAAAATGTATCAAAGTATAGTTTTTAGTTGATAATAACAAAATAATTTAAAGATGATAATAAAAATATGAATTTAGTTATTTGTTTTCTAGCGCTAAGCCTGTGCACTATCATATCATATTAGAATATTAAATTATTTTAAAATTATTAATAAACTAGGTCAGTAAACAGAAAAAGTCAAAACATTTTTGTAATTTAAATTAAATTTTTATATCTATCAAACGAAAACTTCAAAAATTTCATACTCATATACTTAAGAAAAGATGCAGAATATATTAAAATTTATCTACAAACAAAAATATAGTTTTATTGATAAACAACATAAACGTTTTGAAGTAGTTTCGAAGGTTTAACTACATTTGAGCCTGGACTGTACCAATTTTCAATATGATAAAAAAAAAACAGAAAAAGGTATCTTATTAACGTTCAGATTGCTATGATACTACTAGTAGCTAAATATTTTTAAAAATAATCAAATTCTGCAAAAGTAGTTGAATATTTTTAAAAGTAATCAAACTCCACAAAAGTAGTTAAATTACTAAGTAGTTAAAACCAAGTAGTTAACTACTTTTTGCGATTATTTTATGCAGAATAAAAATAATCGATTATAACTACAAGGAGAAAAAAACTTATGAGAGTACAACTACTTAAATGAAAAAGTAGTTAACTAATTTTGCTGTTAACTACTGCCCAACTCTGCTGTGGAAAACAGTTCAGGGTCTTAAAACATTAGTTTTGCTATTAGATTAGGGAAAGTCCAAAAATTTTATATTATTTCAACAAAAATAACAACTGACAGTCTCCGCCATATTGACAAGGCCACGATAAAATCACACACAGCCCCCTGAAATTAACAAGCCCGATCCTGCTTTGAAATACAACACTATCGAAGGCTGACATTTCCATTATTTTCTTGTCAGCCTATATTTTTTGTGTCTTCAAAATAGTCAAAATTTTAGATCTGTCAGCCTTCGAAACTATTGCCATTCAAAGTAGGATCAGGCCACAGTATACTAAGAATATGCAAGATAAGATGGAACTTTGGTCACATATTAGAAATAAAAGACTTAAAAATATATAGACTAATAACGTTGATAGGAAATAGAAAGGAATATATTGATTTCAAACATTATCTGATATATTGTTTTTTTACCAAAAAGTGTTTATTTTATTTAATAAATATATGAAAAGAAAGCAAAAGAAAGACAGGAAATGAAGCTGAAGTTTTGCCGTATCATGTTTTAGTCGATAAAACTGCAAAAGATTTTTTGGCGTAAAAAAGCGCCTTGATTAAAACAGGCTTTTAGAAATTTTATAAACATAAGCTTAGTTACAACAAGAGTAAGTATAATTTTTAAATATCAAAGTGCAATAATGCAAGGTTTTGCTCAAAACCGGGGGTGAAATTAAAGAATGAAACATTATTAAAAATAACATCCCTCCAGTGGGGACTCAAACCCGGACCGTTTGACTTTGTACGCCAACGACCTTTCTGAAAACTTCTAATCATCGTCAGTACCACAGTATAGGAACGGTAGTTCTCAGGGTATTCACTGGACCAAGCCATTCAACAAGTTTTATAACTTTTCGTTCCCAATGTTAAAGTGTGACATCAAATTAATTAGACGTATAATTAGAAGTATCAACGTCTAAAAGCATGAGATCACCTTTTGGTTTTTAAATTTCTAATAGCAATAATGGGTGATTGCGTATCGTATCAAGTAATTTGAATTTTAAGTTACATAATAGTTTGTAAAAAACTGCCAGTTTAATTTTATGCTGCACATGTAAAAATAAAATAAAAATATACGACGTAATGTTAAAAAAGCGTACAAAACGTAATACACTGGAAACATGAAAGCCCCATTGAAACATTGGAGGAGTGCCTTGCACCTCAAATATTTGAATATTCCATAACATATAAAAATATCTCATTTTCCTCATTTACTTGTTTTTCTTTTTCATTTCTTTTTAGAAGACTATACAAAGAAAAACAACTTTACCACACATGCATCATATACATACTGGAGCACGCTAAGCACCAAGTAATAGATATTTTAGTTGTCTTACGTATTTGTACGTAAGCACACTGGCGTATTTTCTTTCACAAAAATTACTTAACTTTTATTAAAATTTTCGAACATTTTATTTTTATCTGGTTCTTAAGTTCAGAGTTCAGACTTATTAAAAATAATAGAAAAACATATTTTGTTTTATAAGGTTTAAATAGCTTAAAAAAGGTTGCTTTAAAATACGAAGTAAAACGATGATGAAATAAATGATGAATGATTTTGCAAATCGAAAAGCAAGAAAGATTTTATTTTGTTATTATTATTATTATGTTATTGTTATGAACTGTTATTAAAAAATTGGTTGCCGCGGGGCCCCATGACTTGTAGCTATGCCGCTGCGTAAGCATGAGACTTTAAGGTTATGTTATCTTGAGGCAATCTGTGAGAGCCTTAACGTTACCATGGAATCACGATTTGTTGATTGGCCGAAAAAGAAAATTTTATTTCATATCACAAAGTATAACACAGATTTTCTGATAAATTACTTGATTTTTAAGGAAATCGGGTAAAACATGTTTTTTTTTTTTTTTTTTAATGACTTATTTACGGACGCCGCTGAAGAGTTTGTTATTAGTTGAACCTCACCGACTGATACACCGTTAAAAAAGGAACTTAGCTGTCTATAATAAAGTCTATTACATTTTTGTTTCATATTAGGCTTCGTTTCAGAGAAAATTAGATTAAATTTGTAACAAACATTTTGTTTTGTGATTTTTAAAAATTTATTTTATTGACGGACGCTTCCAAAGTATTAAGTATAAAACTAATCCGACCCTGTTATACAGATAGATAGATAGATACAGCGTTTAAAAGGAAATTTTATGTTCTATTCTACTGAGATTTGCTTTGAAAAAAAAATCGAATAAATCATTGGAAAAACATGTTATTTTTGTAACTTTTTTAAATTACTTCATAACGGACGCCGCTGGAGAGTTTGTAATCAGCGTACTCTCACCCACTCATACAGTTTTCAAAAGAGAAATTTAATTGTCTCTAATCAAGTGTACAGTTTATATCATTATTTTGAGACAACTTTTTAGAACTTTTTTTCGTTGGCCTATGCTATTTGTTATGGTAAACAGCTGATAACTGTCAAAAAGTTATCTCAAAAATTATGATATAGAGTTTATTATAGATTTTCCCCCTAAAAGCTTAGTTTTTGAGAAAATTTTAAAAACCAAAATTTTCTGATTTTTGGGGTTTTGGGAATTTTTTGAGTTTGTTGCAGCTAATTAAAAAAAACTAATACGATAATATTTTTTGGTTATACAATTACACATTTCAATGTCATATGTTGTACCTGTCTAAAATTTCAACTTCATGTTGGTCGCCATCTTGTATATCTTAGCCCTGTCAACATTTTGGGGGGGGGGAGGAGCAACCGTGATATTCGGATTCAGCGGGTTTAAAATAGGGGAATTAATCATTCGCCCAAAAGAAATTCGATTTTCAGAAATGTTTCCTTGAGTATAAGCCATCTTACTTTGTGAACCTTGTGGTGTTGTGGTTTTTATTTAGGGCTTTTGGTTCGGGAATTTAGAATGTATCATATTTCTGTAGTAAGTTGTGGGCTCTACTCGTATCAAGCTTCGATCAAACAATATTTTTTTTTTAAATCCATCTTCATTTCATTAAAGAAGTATGATTGTAACGTGTCATTTTTACGTTTAAGACAACGTTACATATTTGTTTATTTAGGTAAATAATCAAGGCTCTTTGATTCGTCTTTCTGTACACAAGTAAGGGTATTTTATAGAGCTAGGTTTGGAGGTTATATAGGGTCTAGGAAGTTACCTTAAAAGGAGGCATTCCATCGAATTACTGTGGACACTACGCACACCGCATTATCTGGACATCGTAATTGGAATTTAAGATCACAGGCTTCGGGAAAATCACATAAAAATTTTGATTGTTTTGTTTTTATCTGTGGAATTTTGTGATTCTCTTGACGTTCATAAAGTTAAACAGCTGTTATGCTGGGGAATGGCGGCGTTGCCGCATCACAAATGGTTTCAGTAACAGGAAGGAAACATTTAGATGAACATTTCATTCCCTTACGTTTATTCTCGAGGATATTGGGACAATCCGAACCCCATATTCTTCACGGATTAGCTAGTTTTGATAGCACGAAAACATATTTAGGTTCACGGTTTGACCAGTAACAACCGAGGCTCCGCCACTTTGATATCTGTATTAATTTGATAGGGAAAGGATAAAATAAATACGAGTTATGCACTGTTGTAAATGGGAGATAAACGAGGGATAAAAACCAAGACTAAAAGAATAAACGAAATCGTGTGAGTTAACATCTGAACACTCTTGTGCCTTTAAGCAATAGTTCAGTGTGTATTTTTGGGTTCAGGTTCAGAAACAGCTTTATTACTGTAGAAATGTTTTACAAGAATGGCGTCAAACCATATGAATCTTAGAGAAAACATATATAAAGAGCAAAGGAAACTTGTGACTAAAACTGTAGCTAAAATACAACTAAATTCTACACTTAGTATAGCTTTACTCATATGGGAATTGGTTGAGTGTTCGAATATTAATAATGTGTATGGAGGGTGTCTCGACGTCCTTGTTATAAAAATTTCAACCGTGGAAATAGATCCGACAACACCTCAAGGTTTGTTTTACGTACTTCCTATCCCCTTGGTCGGTGCTGCCCCCTATATACCTGTATAGAACTATGCGGTATCTCCTCATTGGTTAGCGGGTTTTTTCTTCCAGTCTGGCCACTGAATGTAGAGATTTATTTTTGGCGGAAAAGTTTTTTATAAATAGGTTTGCATCCTTTATTTGAATTTCACCGGGAAGATTAGGTTGGTACTATTGCGTTTTACCGTCCCCACTCCCCACCAAATTTACAAAACGGTTTCCGGCCAATTCATTATTCTGGTATTCTCGACGAAGTGCTTGGTCTCTTTTTGCTAACAACTTTTGGCTGGGTCGGCAACAGGCTCTGGGATCGCCATTGTTTTTGGTTTGGCACTGCAGCGAATTGTAGGAGATATCCCAGAGACTGTGAGGAGTGAGCCGTCGTGTTTTCGGCGTAATCGGAAGTGACGCTCACACCCTGTTGAGGGGATTTTAGGTCGGCCTACGCCATTTGTACGGGGAAGAAAGAGCATTGGTAAGTTCGATTTTATTTTTTTTAATTTTGTTTTATTAGTTGAGTACTCTTCAAGATAATATTTGCCTCCCAAATTGTAATTATTTTTCGTGGGAAATGTACTTTTTTGACAAAGGACGTGGGGAATTGTTGGCGTTTTTATATTTTTCTTTTAACCACGTGTTGGATAAAAACTATATATTGTTTTTCTCCTTTGTCTACAGCCCTGTCAATTCCAGCGACGGGACAGTTGGGCTGGACGCTGGTGGGAAGCCGGACGGGCCAGTTATAACCCTGAGAAAGGTACGTTAGGATTATTTTAGTTCATCTGTTTAAATCTACTTTGTTTTATTGAGTCGACATGGGGTCCTCGAGTTAAGTTACTGTGTAGGGGAACTTCGTGCAAAATTGACGAATTCCAGGAAACTGAAACATTTCATTTTCCACAGGGTTTTTACGCTCGGGCAAGAATCCCACAACCCTTTTAAGACCAAAGTGCTGGCCTAACATCATGTGCTAAGCGAGCACGAGGGAAGGCGTGAGCAGAGCAGGAGACCCGAGAGCAGTGGTGATACAACTGGACAACAGGATTCCAGGTTTACAAAATAAAACATACACAGAATAATCAAGGACCAAGGTAGGAGCAAGCCGTAACTATAATTTTTTCCCTCATATATAAATTTTTAATATAATTTAGACGTAATCTTTTCATATATTTCATATATAAGTTTTCACAGTATAATTTCAACATTTCTTGTAAACGCAAGATAAGGTATGACGTCATAACCCTGGTTTTGCGGCATATTTACTACATTGACTTGTTTTCCTTCATTTCATTTATTTAAGATAATTTTACTGTCAAATTTAAAGTGCCTTGCTATTTTGGCCCTTGTTTTCATCCATTTCATTTATTTTTTTTTTATGTTTCCGGTAATTTTATCTGATTTTACCCTTAAAATAAACAAGATGAACTAATTTTTCTTGTGTTATTTGTACAACCCAATGAACCAACTTTGCGGAGACAAAAGAGAGATGAGATTATATTATTTTTTTAGCGGTTTCGTTACACATTTTTACCTCATGGGGTAGATCTCGGACTGGGTTGCTGTCTGTCTCATTCTGCCTAACGTAGAATGATGACAGCAGATATTTGGCCCAGATCTCCCCTATGACAGAATGATTCTGGATGTGTATTTTTTTTTTACAATCATTTATGTAAGTGAGTCCTGCGCTACTGACTCAGATGTAGGTACAGTATGACCTGTTAAAGGTGTCCATCTACCTGTAAAGTATTTCTAGTTTTGTCATCTTAATTCAATCTTTTAGAATTTTATTCTGTTTATTTTTTTTTGGTTATTCTTAATTACATAAATATTCTGGAAGCCTCGGAAGTAAGTAGAATTTCATTGTTTGGCTGCAACGTTTGGGTTGAACTGTATTTTATTTAAGATCTTCTTTGTAAAACATTGATATTAAATAATGTGGCGCACTTAAAATTTTCTTATTTCTGAACCCCCCCCTTCTCCACTGTATAAAAGTTACCGGGCATATCAATGTTTTACCTAGCTGGAAAATACAGTTCTGCTTCCAGATATTTGTTTAATTATTCAGTGGGTTTCAGTGTCACAAAATGGCGGCGACGTCTTTACAAATGTCAACCAACTTTTTTTTAAGGCCACAAATTGGCGCCCACATTTTTTTTTAACTTTTTTTAAGGCCACAAATTTTTTTTTTTTTTTTTTTTTTTTGTTTTTTTTTTTTTTCTTTTTTTTTTTTTTTTTTTTTTTTTTTTTTTTTTTTTTTTTTTTTTTTTTTTTTTTTTTTTTTTTTTTTTTTCACATTCACACAGTTTTGGGAGAGATTATGTAACGTGTCATTTTTACGTTTAAGACAACGTTACATATTTGTTTATTTAGGTAAATAATCAAGGCTCTTTGATTCGTCTTTCTGTACACAAGTAAGGGTATTTTATAGAGCTAGGTTTGGAGGTTATATAGGGTCTAGGAAGTTACCTTAAAAGGAGGCATTCCATCGAATTACTGTGGACACTACGCACACCGCATTATCTGGACATCGTAATTGGAATTTAAGATCACAGGCTTCGGGAAAATCACATAAAAATTTTGATTGTTTTGTTTTTATCTGTGGAATTTTGTGATTCTCTTGACGTTCATAAAGTTAAACAGCTGTTATGCTGGGGAATGGCGGCGTTGCCGCATCACAAATGGTTTCAGTAACAGGAAGGAAACATTTAGATGAACATTTCATTCCCTTACGTTTATTCTCGAGGATATTGGGACAATCCGAACCCCATATTCTTCACGGATTAGCTAGTTTTGATAGCACGAAAACATATTTAGGTTCACGGTTTGACCAGTAACAACCGAGGCTCCGCCACTTTGATATCTGTATTAATTTGATAGGGAAAGGATAAAATAAATACGAGTTATGCACTGTTGTAAATGGGAGATAAACGAGGGATAAAAACCAAGACTAAAAGAATAAACGAAATCGTGTGAGTTAACATCTGAACACTCTTGTGCCTTTAAGCAATAGTTCAGTGTGTATTTTTGGGTTCAGGTTCAGAAACAGCTTTATTACTGTAGAAATGTTTTACAAGAATGGCGTCAAACCATATGAATCTTAGAGAAAACATATATAAAGAGCAAAGGAAACTTGTGACTAAAACTGTAGCTAAAATACAACTAAATTCTACACTTAGTATAGCTTTACTCATATGGGAATTGGTTGAGTGTTCGAATATTAATAATGTGTATGGAGGGTGTCTCGACGTCCTTGTTATAAAAATTTCAACCGTGGAAATAGATCCGACAACACCTCAAGGTTTGTTTTACGTACTTCCTATCCCCTTGGTCGGTGCTGCCCCCTATATACCTGTATAGAACTATGCGGTATCTCCTCATTGGTTAGCGGGTTTTTTCTTCCAGTCTGGCCACTGAATGTAGAGATTTATTTTTGGCGGAAAAGTTTTTTATAAATAGGTTTGCATCCTTTATTTGAATTTCACCGGGAAGATTAGGTTGGTACTATTGCGTTTTACCGTCCCCACTCCCCACCAAATTTACAAAACGGTTTCCGGCCAATTCATTATTCTGGTATTCTCGACGAAGTGCTTGGTCTCTTTTTGCTAACAACTTTTGGCTGGGTCGGCAACAGGCTCTGGGATCGCCATTGTTTTTGGTTTGGCACTGCAGCGAATTGTAGGAGATATCCCAGAGACTGTGAGGAGTGAGCCGTCGTGTTTTCGGCGTAATCGGAAGTGACGCTCACACCCTGTTGAGGGGATTTTAGGTCGGCCTACGCCATTTGTACGGGGAAGAAAGAGCATTGGTAAGTTCGATTTTATTTTTTTTAATTTTGTTTTATTAGTTGAGTACTCTTCAAGATAATATTTGCCTCCCAAATTGTAATTATTTTTCGTGGGAAATGTACTTTTTTGACAAAGGACGTGGGGAATTGTTGGCGTTTTTATATTTTTCTTTTAACCACGTGTTGGATAAAAACTATATATTGTTTTTCTCCTTTGTCTACAGCCCTGTCAATTCCAGCGACGGGACAGTTGGGCTGGACGCTGGTGGGAAGCCGGACGGGCCAGTTATAACCCTGAGAAAGGTACGTTAGGATTATTTTAGTTCATCTGTTTAAATCTACTTTGTTTTATTGAGTCGACATGGGGTCCTCGAGTTAAGTTACTGTGTAGGGGAACTTCGTGCAAAATTGACGAATTCCAGGAAACTGAAACATTTCATTTTCCACAGGGTTTTTACGCTCGGGCAAGAATCCCACAACCCTTTTAAGACCAAAGTGCTGGCCTAACATCATGTGCTAAGCGAGCACGAGGGAAGGCGTGAGCAGAGCAGGAGACCCGAGAGCAGTGGTGATACAACTGGACAACAGGATTCCAGGTTTACAAAATAAAACATACACAGAATAATCAAGGACCAAGGTAGGAGCAAGCCGTAACTATAATTTTTTCCCTCATATATAAATTTTTAATATAATTTAGACGTAATCTTTTCATATATTTCATATATAAGTTTTCACAGTATAATTTCAACATTTCTTGTAAACGCAAGATAAGGTATGACGTCATAACCCTGGTTTTGCGGCATATTTACTACATTGACTTGTTTTCCTTCATTTCATTTATTTAAGATAATTTTACTGTCAAATTTAAAGTGCCTTGCTATTTTGGCCCTTGTTTTCATCCATTTCATTTATTTTTTTTTTATGTTTCCGGTAATTTTATCTGATTTTACCCTTAAAATAAACAAGATGAACTAATTTTTCTTGTGTTATTTGTACAACCCAATGAACCAACTTTGCGGAGACAAAAGAGAGATGAGATTATATTATTTTTTTAGCGGTTTCGTTACACATTTTTACCTCATGGGGTAGATCTCGGACTGGGTTGCTGTCTGTCTCATTCTGCCTAACGTAGAATGATGACAGCAGATATTTGGCCCAGATCTCCCCTATGACAGAATGATTCTGGATGTGTATTTTTTTTTTACAATCATTTATGTAAGTGAGTCCTGCGCTACTGACTCAGATGTAGGTACAGTATGACCTGTTAAAGGTGTCCATCTACCTGTAAAGTATTTCTAGTTTTGTCATCTTAATTCAATCTTTTAGAATTTTATTCTGTTTATTTTTTTTTGGTTATTCTTAATTACATAAATATTCTGGAAGCCTCGGAAGTAAGTAGAATTTCATTGTTTGGCTGCAACGTTTGGGTTGAACTGTATTTTATTTAAGATCTTCTTTGTAAAACATTGATATTAAATAATGTGGCGCACTTAAAATTTTCTTATTTCTGAACCCCCCCCTTCTCCACTGTATAAAAGTTACCGGGCATATCAATGTTTTACCTAGCTGGAAAATACAGTTCTGCTTCCAGATATTTGTTTAATTATTCAGTGGGTTTCAGTGTCACAAAATGGCGGCGACGTCTTTACAAATGTCAACCAACTTTTTTTTAAGGCCACAAATTGGCGCCCACATTTTTTTTTAACTTTTTTTAAGGCCACAAATTGGCGCCCAACGTGGGTTTTGGCTAGTTTTTTTAACATCTGATGTAATTTTTTTTATTTTGTTTTTTAAATTTGGAAAAAGGAAAAAAAGTTTTTTGAATTTTTTTTGTTTTTTCTGTGTTACAGCCAAAGCCAGGTTAAAAGCTTTCAGTGGCTGTCGGTGGTTTTTTGACACCCAATCATTTTTTTTTACTATAAAACAGGATTTTCCATCATCATTGGTTTTTTTTTGAAAAAAAACACTTTTTAAATATTTTTTTTTATAATATTTTATTTTAAGAAAAATAAATACAACAATGTAAATTTACTTCAATTTTATTTAATTTATAGGTGGATGGATTTCCAGACATGGTCTTTTTATGTTTTAAATATATGACATAGGTAGTGTGTTTTCTTCTAACAATTTTTTTCTGCAGGTTCATTTATTTATATTTTATTATTTCCTGCTTGTGATAAGATAGAAATTGTTTCACAGATTATTTTTTAGTGCAATCAATTTATTTAGGTCAACAAGTTAATTTTTTTTTGGCGATTTTAATTTTTTGTGGGATATCACCACTTGGTATTTGGAATATTTTTACAGGGTTTCACACAAATTTTTCTTGGCTGAGTTGTTTTAAAGTAAATATAGCTTAACAGCTGGTAGCTTTGTTTAGTTGAAAGTATTAATTAGTAATGAAAGAAAAGGAAAATGAGTTTATTTTGCTTTGTCATTTTCTTTTCTTGGTTTTTTGGTGGTAACTGTTGGATGACAATTAAGATCTTACGTCACTCAGTTACATCGGGTCAGAGGAGGGTACACTACTAGTGTCGGCTCGGGAAGTTAGGAAACACAAGGCTAAAACCCTAGAGCGACATATTGGCTGAAGATCAACGCCAGAGGTCCAGTTAACATTTTTTTTTGAGGTATTTTTTTTTGGAGCAGTTTTTTTTAGGTCTTTGGTTGCCAGTTTAGTTGTCTAGTTGTGTTTTTGTGACTGGTCAATTTTTTTGGTAGAAAATACAGCGTTGGGCTTTGGAGTGCATTTTTTAAAAATGACCTACGGGTATTTCTATCAATTAAAGTTTTCTGGTACACATTTATTTTTTTCTGTATTTTTTTCTGCGTTCAGGTCATAGCTTGGTCATGGCCAACGGAGAGCAAACATTTATGTTTGAGCCTTGAGAAGTTTTGCCTGCTCCAGATTGAATACAGAGAAAATGAATTTGAAGCCCAACTAGATATAATACCACAAAAGAAATGTTTAACTGAGACAGATATAGATATAAGTTTTTTGATTTTTTTTTTAGTTCATTTGTAAAGTTCAGTAATTTTTTTTAAGTAATGTCATTTTGAGTCAGTGAATTTAAGAGAGACTTTCAACTAAATATAAATGCTAGGCGGTGGTAATTGGTAAAAATATTTCCAAATTTTGCTTCTTTTTTTTAAATAATTTAATTTTTCGCAAAAGATTATTTCCTTTCTGTTAACATAACTTCTCGAATTCTTGTTTTGGTCAAAACGGTTTGTATAGTGGTCGTAGTTTTAAAGGGTGACCAGACAGGTTATATTTTTTAGGGGACCAAACGGGAACTTCTTGAGTTACAAAAAGGTGAACTTTTTTGTCTTAGTTGATCAGGCAGGAATAAATAAATCTTTTACTTCCAAATCATAATTTTAAATAACCAGATTTATTGGTTAAGTGTTTGGGTCTTATAGTAAAAAACGTTTTGTTTTTGGAGGGTACTGGTATGATATGAAATTATTTTAATTTCATGCCAAATGTTGTTTGACGGCAGATATGCTAGTCTTCAGTTTTTTGTTAGTTTGCAGTTCAGGACAGTGGCGTGTACTTAAAGGGGCCTTACATCTGCGCCCATTGTAAAGCAACTTCCAACATACTTGCTTAGCTTTTCACTTAATCTTCGTTTTGTTGCTTCTGAAATTAAAGCGTTATGTTGGATAACGATGGATGGTGGTAGACTGAGAAAGTACCTAGGTATTTAGGGATGAAAACTTGGAAGTTATGGACAATTGGGGAATAATTTTTGTTATTTAATTTTTTTTTAATTTTAAAATAATTTCATACTGGTGACCTCAAATAATGAAGCAAAATTTTGTGGAATAAATGGGAAAGTGTTCAGGTTAAACAATAAATTTAAGATCATTGATTTCTAAAAAAAGATTCCAACCTAAGAATAAATTTAAAAAACAATAGGTTTTCTTTGATGCGACTAAACAATGATGAGGGCATATATTTTTTTGTTATGCATAATATGATAGTAGTACCTTTTGTATTGCAATAATTAGGGGTTTTCCTCCCGCGAGCTGGGTGGAAATGGAAGAAATGTTTGGTTCGGAGTGTAGAAATCGAGGAACGAGGACTTCCTGCAAATCTTTTTAGGATTTCGCAACTTCGGTTTTCGCTAAATTAAAATACATCTAAATTTGGCCTACAGGCTGAATCTCACATCTTCCAGGACCTTGCAGATTTGCGGAGAAAGACAATTTTTGTGATCTGTTTAGTTATGATAGGAATTAATATAATATAATAGTAACATGCATATGAGGGAACTAGATATATTTAGGTTAAAAAGTAGTAAGAACACTGATCTGAACAATTTTCCATAATAGTGTCCTATTTTCACAGGATGCTTCAAAATATCTTCACCCTTTCTTTGAAATAAGATATTGTTTCGCCTGTGGGTGTTTGACCGTTTGAAAAATATATAGGGTACAGATGGGATTGGAATAGAAATCACAAGTTTTTGGGTTTTATTGACATTATACTTAGGGAATAGGGGAAATGTCTAATAAAAAGTTTTTGGTTTTAGGCCGAGTTTTGTTGAGATAACAAAAGTTTAATTGGGGCCGGGAGTTTTATTATGCTCTTTTAAAATTAATGTAATAGTTTTTGGTTCTTGATTTTGTTCTCTGGTTTTTACGCAGGATTATTCCCAACTGTTTCATTTCAAAATATTATTTGTAGGTGATAGGGTCTCATTAGCCCTTGGACATTTGGTAGTTTTGCTTTGACTGATAGTTGTGGAAAGGGCCCAACTTAATTTTAGATCTCGTGAACACCAGGAATAAAGATCTGAGAATGCATTAAGCAGTAAATTTTTTTTGGGTAGATGTTGTGTGTAAAGACACTTGAGTAGGCAGATTTAGTTTTACAACGTTATAGGTGAACCTTGGAATTGTTTTCATATTTGGTTTTTTGAAAGGGCACACGGGATAATTCTTTACGGGGTTGAGTGCAAAGTTTAAAACTTAGGTTCACACTATTATAGTGGTACAGTAAATAAGTACTCACGTTGTTTATTTCCTTTAGTGATAATTTTGAACAAATATACTAACATCGTTTGTTTTTTTGGAACATAAATATTTTTTTAAAACTTTTCCTAAACTGATTGGTTTTTTTCCATTACGATTTTTATACCTTATGATTCTTAAGTAAATTTAATTTTCAACATTTTTTTTTATAGTAAATTAATTTTTCTAGCTCATTCACTTTTCACATTCACACAGTTTTGGGAGAGGAAAGGGAATTGACAACTGTTTTTTTAAAGGAAAGGAACAAAAACTGTTGCATGACAACTCGAATAAGATTTTTCTGGTGTTGATTTTATAAAAAGAAAATTTTTAAGGTTCACTAATAGGAGCTGCAACCCCACTTAAACATTTTTAATTTTTTTTTGAAAATATTTTTTTTTAATATTTTTTTTTTATATTTTTTTTTAAAAAGGGAGACTTGATTTTCTTGTTGGACATTTTTTCCTTGGTGCATAGTAGTACCTTGTCCCTACAATGGTTCTACCAGTTTATTTAAATATTTTTTTTTCTGAATTAAAATAGAATTTTATTTCGAACCCTCACGTTTTAACAACCTATCATCATTTGTTTTAAATTTTTTTTCTTCTCCCTACTCCAAACCACCTATCAGAGTGGAGTAATATTTTGGAAATTTTAGTGAGCCAATTCATTTTTCTTATTATTGGACTACTGTGGTCGACACCAAAAAAAAAAAAAAAATTATTTTTATTTTTTTTTGACACTTTTCGGTACGATCCTAGGGTCTTTTTGACCATGACCATGGGTGATGCATCAATTTAGTTAAAATTTTGGGAATTTCATTTTAACGATTATTAGAGAGTTGCAGTCCTACCAAGACGTTATTTGTGTAATTTTTTTTTACCATCGGAAATTTTTTTTTAAAAATTTTTTTTTTAATTTTTTTTAATTACACACAACATCCTTACTAGTCTAATTCGACGCAATTTCAGCGAGCGGTTTTTTTTTAATTGAGCATATTTTACGATTTCTATAACATGAACATCTGTTCCGATGTTTATTGCGTTCTCTTATATATTAAGGGATGATTTTGCCTTAAGCAATGCAAGTTTCGTGTAGACTCAGAGTAGGTAAGCAGGTTAAAGTGGGTTTTGATTTTTTCTTTTTAGAAAAATCATTGTATACGGCGATTTGGGTTTTTTGAGTAGTTTATTAGTGGAGCCGTTCTGCAATAGCAGGAGTATACCCTAGCGTTAACTGTGTACAACAGCTTTGGGATTTTTGTTATAGGTAGTCTGTTGTACGTTCCATTTAGGGATAAATTTACCTACTCGGTTGCTGAGGTAAACAAACATCACTTAACTTTAATTTTAATCCAGTTCAGCTAGGATAAGCGCAATTATTTTTTTTTGGTTTTACTCACGCAGGAGTGAAACATAAGACCTAAACACTGCCAAAACTCTTGTCTCTCTTTTATTTTTTTTTTAACTTTTTTTATGGCTACTTGTTAATTCTAATTTAGGATTTAAGTAGTTATTTCTCTCTGTAAGGTTGGACGTCATAGTTGGTTGTACAAATACTTAACATAAATTATGATTACATTTTTAAATGCAAATAAATTTTATTTTCTTACTGCTCCGGTGTTTTTCGGTTTTGTTCGCGTCTGCCCGTATTTAAGTTTTATATTTTCTACATTTGTGAGAAAATTTATAGTGATTTTCACTGGTGAATTTAAAGTGAACTTTGTGTTTGTTATTGCGTGGTTTAGTTTTTATAATTGGGAGGTATAATTAACAGTTTTAATTAAAGTTTAAAGTTTGAAGATAAAAGGCACTATGGCTATTTCTTTGAGTCGGTTGTCTGACGTAAGGTACTTAGTCAAGGACGAATTAATCTATGAGTTAACATGGAGAGGCATAGCTATTGGATCGGTGGAAGAGATGAAACAACAGCTTATGTTGATCAAACAAAGAGAAAAGACTGATGCAAGTATGAGATACCCTCCGTATCCCTTTAAATTTGGCCAAGATGCTTTTAGCTGCATGAAGAAGCTTGATAGTCTGGTACCGCTGGTAGAGAAGTTCTCTGGTACGAGTAAAGGGGGAGAGTTTAGAAAAATCGCTGTGAGGTTGGAACACGTGTTGGCCAGGATAAATAACATGAATCCGTCTAACTTTGAAGAAAGTCAAACCAAAGGCATACTGGTTGCGGAAACCTTGAGTTTGATTGGGAGGTTGCAGAGCCAAGCAACAGATTTATTGAGAGTTGGCGTGACCTCAGATGATGATGAAGCATCTGAAACTCAATCAACGAGTCGAAGCTCAGACCACTCAACAAATGCTGGCAACACACCTAACCAGTCTCATTTCCCGCAACCACAGCTCTCGAGCACACAAAGAACAGCTCAACAGCCCACAAACCATCCGTCGGTCATTGCTCCAGTGCAAATGCAAGTGCTAGCGAACCCAACTCAAGCACCAATACAGGCACCACCCCCAATGCTAATTCAGAATGACCGTGCATCAGCTTTTCATTACCAACAACCGTCTACCGTTCCTTTGAGTCTAGCTGCCCTCCAAAGTAGCATTGCACCAATTGCTCAGTCACGACCATTTTCTTGTTCGTCGCCAGTACCAATGTCAAGTGATCCTGGTACTTCATATCATGTGGCACCTGTACCTCCGCATAAGTGGAACTTAAAGTTTACAGGCGAGAGGGGTACAATCTCCGTCACCGCATTTTTCGAGAGAGTGGACGAGTTGAGTCAGGCTAGAGGAGTCAGCAAAAAGGTTTTACTGAATTCGGGCATTGATCTTTTTGAAAAGTCAGCTTATACTTTTTACAAAGATGTACGTAGAGAAGTCCATACATGGGAACAGCTGGAACAGAGGTTCATGGCAGAGTATCTTCCTTCTTCATATGGCGAGAAGCTATTGAAGGAGATTCAAAAACGTAAACAAGGCCCTGGAGAGTCTATAGGGACCTATATTGCTGTCATGAACACATATTTCCAAAGACTTGGCTGTCCTGTTTCCGAAGAGGCGAAATTAGCTATCGTCTTCAGAAATATCGCGGACATCTATAAAAATGGGTTAATTGCTACTGAGGTCAATAGCCTATCACATTTAAAGGATCTGTGTCGTAGAATAGACCAGAGATATGGTTTAGAAGAGGAGAATTTTACACCTAGGAGAAACCAATCAATCGAACCTGACTTGGCCTACGTTGACGTAGAGAGCGACAGTGACGATTTTTCAACAGGGGTTGATGCAATTCAAATATCAGGTGCTGGGACATCAAACCAACAGAATTTAAATCATCCTGCTAATAGATTCGACAGAAATAGGCAGCAGCCAGCAAGCAATTTTGATGTTAGGGCTGATAGAGATAGACAACAACCAGCTAGTGGTCAGTCTAGTGTAAATGACAGAGATGGACAACCACCACAAGGTGCTAGACCTGGTAGGGCGAATAGGGACGTGGTATGTTATAGATGCAACCAAACAGGGCACATGGCAATCGGGTGCGCATTACCTAGAGGCAAACAGTGCTATTCGTGTGGACAGGCAGGGGTTACAGTAAGAGAATGTCGTAATTGTAATCGTCAGGGAAACGGACCCAGGCGCTCGTAGGTGGTCGACCTTCGAGTCAGCCTGAACAAGCATCGACCGATAGGCTAACGTACGTTTTAGATTATGTGATAAGTCATGCTCGTAAAGATGAGAGACCTTATTTAGAAGTGGATGTACTCGGAAATAAGTTATTAGGTTTGTTGGATTCCGGGGCTTCACGTACCTTTTTAGGGAATCATGGTTGGTCAATCATCGAGAGGTTTGGTTTTTCACTTGATACGACAAAGAAGACGAGTTGTATTGTGGCAAATGGTCAAAGCACGAGTAGTATTGGAACAGTGCAGCTTCCTATGCGAGTTCAGGACAAATTTAGGTTAATAGAGGTCGTCGTCGTTCCTGAGTTGCCGCACACTTTGATTTTGGGATTGGATTTTTGGATTTCGATGGGGATAGTACCGAACTTAAGTACTAATGAGTGGCACTTTGCCGATAATAAAGATGTGATTTGTTCTTTAGAAACATCAGACCAACAAACTACTCTTTCGCCTTATGAATCAGAACGACTAGAGGAATTGGTCGTTAAATATAAGAATATGATGGGTGACTCACTGGGATGTACAGACAGAGTAGAACATAAGATTACAACAAATGCAGCACCGATAAGACAACGTTCATATAAGGTCTCACCGGTCATTCAAAAACTTATTGATGACGAAATCGACGAAATGCTGAAAATGGATGTGATAGAACGTAGTAGTAGTTCATGGGCTTCACCAGTGGTAATGGTACAAAAGAAAAACACAAAGAAATATCGTTTCTGTGTAGACTACCGCAAATTGAACTCAGTGACGGCGCGTGATAGTTATCCTTTACCACTCGTATCCGAGACTCTTGACAAATTGAAAGATGCTAAGTACTTGTCAACTTTAGATATTAAGAGTGCTTATTGGCAAGTACCAATGGAAGAATCATCGAAGCCACTAACAGCATTCATCTGTAGACGAGGTCTCTTCCAATTTAAGCGGTTACCATTTGGTCTTCATAATGCACCTGCAACTTGGCAGAGACTCATAGATAGCATCATAGGAAACGATTTAGACCCCTACGTGTACGTATATCTCGATGACCTCGTAATTGTCACACAGAGCTTTTCTGAACATCTTAGAATTCTTGAGGAAGTCCTACGAAGATTGCAGAATGCAAAGATAACGGTAAGTTGGGAGAAATGCCAACTGTGTAGGCCAGAAATGACTTATTTAGGTTTCGTAGTGGACCGTCGAGGCATTCGAGTTGACCCTAATAAAATTAGAGCCATGTTAGAGCTCCAGAGGCCAAGAACTGTCAGAGAAGTTCGTAGAGTTGTAGGTACAATATCCTGGTACAGACGTTTCATAGAGAATTTTTCAGCGATAATAGCTCCGATTACAGCTCTAACTAAGAAAAATCAAAAGTTCGATTGGACTCCAGACTGCGAAAAAGCATTTATTAAGATTAAGGAACTTTTAGTGACTGCACCGATTCTTACATGTCCAGATTATACCAAGGAATTTGTCATTCAAACAGACGCCTCAGGATATGGAATAGGAGCATGTTTAACGCAACCTTATCCTGAAGGAGACAAAGTCATATGCTATTTGAGTCGATCTTTGACTAAGCAAGAACGTGTTTACACGACCACCGAGCGAGAATGTTTGGCATTGGTTTGGGCAATAGAGAAGCTCCGGCCTTATATTGAGGGGATCTCATTTAAGGTCATAACAGATCATTTTAGTTTAAAATGGCTTCATAGCTTGAAAGAGCCCAGTGGAAGACTTGCTCGTTGGTCTGTAAAACTGCAGCAATATGATTTTGAAGTAATCCATCGGAAAGGGAAAGATTTAGTTGTCCCGGACATGTTGTCTCGTGCAGTACCTATGATTGATACAATTTCGCAGCCCAGAGATGTTTCAACAGCAATTAAAGATCGATGGTACCAAAAGATGGTAAAGAGGGTCGTAGAATCACCATTAAAATTTATGAATTGGAGATACACTGATAATAAGTTGTATAAATATGTCAAACAAGAATACCCTCAACTTTCACCATCTAACGAATATTGGAAAGAGGTAGTACCCAAAGATCATAGGCGTAGAATTATTGGAGAAGCTCACGATCCTCCTACCGCCGGACATATGGGTGTGTATAAAACCTTCCACAGACTGGCAGAAAAATATTACTGGCCGAAAATGCGCCAGGACGTGGCAACTTTTGTAAAGAAATGCTTTGTCTGTGCAGCTCATAAAGGTGATACACAAGGTGTATCTGATCAGATGATATCTCACCCAAAACCAACTCGTCCTTGGGAGGTTATTTCGACTGATTTATGTGGACCTTTACCTCGTTCGACAAAGGGTAATTGCTGGATTCTCGTCGTTACAGACTATTTGAGTAAGTTTTCCTTAGTTTTTCCAATGCGAGCAGCCCCTACTCAAGCTGTTGTTAAGCATCTTGAGGAGCAAGTATTTATGGTCTTCGGAGTGCCCCGTTTGATACTTTGTGATAATGGCCCTCAGTACAAAAGTAATGAGTTTAAGCGTTTTGCTGAGAGTTATCAGGTTAAAATTCAGTATAATCCGTATTATCACCCCAGAGCAAATCCAACAGAAAGGACGAATCGCACGTTAAAAACCATGTTATGTTGTTATGTGAAAGACAACCACAGGAAGTGGGACGAACAAATACATAAACTTGCCTGCGCGATTCGTACTGCAACCCATGAGACAACCAGGATGTCTCCTTTCTTTGTTAATTTTGGTAGGAATATGTGTTTGTCAGGAAAAGATTACTCCAACCCAGTTTTGTTATCTGAAGAGAATGGTGTACAAACTGCAGCTGAAAGTAAGAACGAAGGTTTCCGGAAGCTCTATGCTGATGTTAAGAGAAGGTTAGAGGTGGCTGGAGAGAAAAACGTAGTTCAGTATAATTTGCGTACAAGGGTACCCAACTTTGTTGTGGGTCAGCGTGTTTGGAAGAAAAATTATGTGTTGTCAGATGCTGCGAAGTTTTTCTCAAAGAAGTTAGCACCGAAATTCGTTGGTCCTTATGTGATTAGGAATAAAATTTCTCCATGGATATTTGAGCTTCAGGAACCATCGGGTAAAGTACTACCAGGGAGTTGGCATGCCAAAGACCTTAAGTCGGCAGCGGACCTCTCCGATTAACCTTTTTAGGTTAATCGTCTTGAAGTTGGGGGGGGATTATGTAACGTGTCATTTTTACGTTTAAGACAACGTTACATATTTGTTTATTTAGGTAAATAATCAAGGCTCTTTGATTCGTCTTTCTGTACACAAGTAAGGGTATTTTATAGAGCTAGGTTTGGAGGTTATATAGGGTCTAGGAAGTTACCTTAAAAGGAGGCATTCCATCGAATTACTGTGGACACTACGCACACCGCATTATCTGGACATCGTAATTGGAATTTAAGATCACAGGCTTCGGGAAAATCACATAAAAATTTTGATTGTTTTGTTTTTATCTGTGGAATTTTGTGATTCTCTTGACGTTCATAAAGTTAAACAGCTGTTATGCTGGGGAATGGCGGCGTTGCCGCATCACAAATGGTTTCAGTAACAGGAAGGAAACATTTAGATGAACATTTCATTCCCTTACGTTTATTCTCGAGGATATTGGGACAATCCGAACCCCATATTCTTCACGGATTAGCTAGTTTTGATAGCACGAAAACATATTTAGGTTCACGGTTTGACCAGTAACAACCGAGGCTCCGCCACTTTGATATCTGTATTAATTTGATAGGGAAAGGATAAAATAAATACGAGTTATGCACTGTTGTAAATGGGAGATAAACGAGGGATAAAAACCAAGACTAAAAGAATAAACGAAATCGTGTGAGTTAACATCTGAACACTCTTGTGCCTTTAAGCAATAGTTCAGTGTGTATTTTTGGGTTCAGGTTCAGAAACAGCTTTATTACTGTAGAAATGTTTTACAAGAATGGCGTCAAACCATATGAATCTTAGAGAAAACATATATAAAGAGCAAAGGAAACTTGTGACTAAAACTGTAGCTAAAATACAACTAAATTCTACACTTAGTATAGCTTTACTCATATGGGAATTGGTTGAGTGTTCGAATATTAATAATGTGTATGGAGGGTGTCTCGACGTCCTTGTTATAAAAATTTCAACCGTGGAAATAGATCCGACAACACCTCAAGGTTTGTTTTACGTACTTCCTATCCCCTTGGTCGGTGCTGCCCCCTATATACCTGTATAGAACTATGCGGTATCTCCTCATTGGTTAGCGGGTTTTTTCTTCCAGTCTGGCCACTGAATGTAGAGATTTATTTTTGGCGGAAAAGTTTTTTATAAATAGGTTTGCATCCTTTATTTGAATTTCACCGGGAAGATTAGGTTGGTACTATTGCGTTTTACCGTCCCCACTCCCCACCAAATTTACAAAACGGTTTCCGGCCAATTCATTATTCTGGTATTCTCGACGAAGTGCTTGGTCTCTTTTTGCTAACAACTTTTGGCTGGGTCGGCAACAGGCTCTGGGATCGCCATTGTTTTTGGTTTGGCACTGCAGCGAATTGTAGGAGATATCCCAGAGACTGTGAGGAGTGAGCCGTCGTGTTTTCGGCGTAATCGGAAGTGACGCTCACACCCTGTTGAGGGGATTTTAGGTCGGCCTACGCCATTTGTACGGGGAAGAAAGAGCATTGGTAAGTTCGATTTTATTTTTTTTTAATTTTGTTTTATTAGTTGAGTACTCTTCAAGATAATATTTGCCTCCCAAATTGTAATTATTTTTCGTGGGAAATGTACTTTTTTGACAAAGGACGTGGGGAATTGTTGGCGTTTTTATATTTTTCTTTTAACCACGTGTTGGATAAAAACTATATATTGTTTTTCTCCTTTGTCTACAGCCCTGTCAATTCCAGCGACGGGACAGTTGGGCTGGACGCTGGTGGGAAGCCGGACGGGCCAGTTATAACCCTGAGAAAGGTACGTTAGGATTATTTTAGTTCATCTGTTTAAATCTACTTTGTTTTATTGAGTCGACATGGGGTCCTCGAGTTAAGTTACTGTGTAGGGGAACTTCGTGCAAAATTGACGAATTCCAGGAAACTGAAACATTTCATTTTCCACAGGGTTTTTACGCTCGGGCAAGAATCCCACAACCCTTTTAAGACCAAAGTGCTGGCCTAACATCATGTGCTAAGCGAGCACGAGGGAAGGCGTGAGCAGAGCAGGAGACCCGAGAGCAGTGGTGATACAACTGGACAACAGGATTCCAGGTTTACAAAATAAAACATACACAGAATAATCAAGGACCAAGGTAGGAGCAAGCCGTAACTATAATTTTTTCCCTCATATATAAATTTTTAATATAATTTAGACGTAATCTTTTCATATATTTCATATATAAGTTTTCACAGTATAATTTCAACATTTCTTGTAAACGCAAGATAAGGTATGACGTCATAACCCTGGTTTTGCGGCATATTTACTACATTGACTTGTTTTCCTTCATTTCATTTATTTAAGATAATTTTACTGTCAAATTTAAAGTGCCTTGCTATTTTGGCCCTTGTTTTCATCCATTTCATTTATTTTTTTTTTATGTTTCCGGTAATTTTATCTGATTTTACCCTTAAAATAAACAAGATGAACTAATTTTTCTTGTGTTATTTGTACAACCCAATGAACCAACTTTGCGGAGACAAAAGAGAGATGAGATTATATTATTTTTTTAGCGGTTTCGTTACACATTTTTACCTCATGGGGTAGATCTCGGACTGGGTTGCTGTCTGTCTCATTCTGCCTAACGTAGAATGATGACAGCAGATATTTGGCCCAGATCTCCCCTATGACAGAATGATTCTGGATGTGTATTTTTTTTTTACAATCATTTATGTAAGTGAGTCCTGCGCTACTGACTCAGATGTAGGTACAGTATGACCTGTTAAAGGTGTCCATCTACCTGTAAAGTATTTCTAGTTTTGTCATCTTAATTCAATCTTTTAGAATTTTATTCTGTTTATTTTTTTTTGGTTATTCTTAATTACATAAATATTCTGGAAGCCTCGGAAGTAAGTAGAATTTCATTGTTTGGCTGCAACGTTTGGGTTGAACTGTATTTTATTTAAGATCTTCTTTGTAAAACATTGATATTAAATAATGTGGCGCACTTAAAATTTTCTTATTTCTGAACCCCCCCCTTCTCCACTGTATAAAAGTTACCGGGCATATCAATGTTTTACCTAGCTGGAAAATACAGTTCTGCTTCCAGATATTTGTTTAATTATTCAGTGGGTTTCAGTGTCACAAAATGGCGGCGACGTCTTTACAAATGTCAACCAACTTTTTTTTAAGGCCACAAATTGGCGCCCACATTTTTTTTTAACTTTTTTTAAGGCCACATGATAAATAAAATATTAAATTAACGCTGGCTTCTCACGGTGCGTGATATTGCAAACATTGACGAGGCGAGCCGCGCCTTTTTATTTTTGCAATAGGTGGCGCAGGATTTCCCTCCCCCTATTTTTTATACACACATATAAAAAATAAAAATATTATAATATGCTAATAATGTAACTATCTATTCTATAAAGAACTTACCTAAATTTAGTAAAACCGCGAAATCAGGTAATTAGTAAGTTTACGATGATGCAATTGCAATTTAATTTTAATTTTACTATCCTTTAAATTTGTGAACTTATTTATAATGTCATCGTAAAATGGATGTGAAACCATTAATTCATTTATTAGTTCTTTTTTAATAGAAATTTTTGATAAATTTGTCAGTATCTCCTCTACCATAGTCACTATTAAGCATAACCGCTCATAAGCTTCCTTGAAAATGCTTCTATTCTCAAATAATGTTTGCATTAATCTGTGGGGTTCCATATTGTGATATTGATCATCGCTATAGATTAAAAACGGGTTGTAATTTGCAGTGAAATACATATACACAGGGAACATTGCAAAATAATTAAAATAAACATCGAATCAGAACCGAACGTAAACAATACGCCGGTAACCGGACATGATTTTAATAATGTACACACACACACACACAGGCGAATGAACAAAAAATCGCTTCAACAATGCTTGTCTGTACGCTGGGCTCGCATTCTGTGCAATGTAGAACTCCATAGCGATATGTTTTGTTGCCTGCAATATGCAAAATTACAAGGAGAGGAAGACATGGCGCTATAGAATTCGACAGTACATAGTGCGCGGCGGGTAACGCTCAGGGTTTCTTATCGTGAACAACCGCTCGTTTGGTTTTGCCGCGACGCGGCTCCGATTTTTAATTTTTTGTCCTTAGATTCTTAGATTATTATATTTAGTATGAAAAAAGAAGTGATTGGGTGAGCCGCCACTGTAACGCACCGTGGGTAGGGGTCAGTTCGCCCAAGTTCGTAATGGTGTGGCGAAATATTGGAAAATCAGTATTATCAAAGGAACGTATCCTAGGGGAAGCTTTAGTACTTGTTGAGTCTTAGTCGCCGTCATGTGGACAAACAATGCCCTTGGACTTGCTTGATGCCCGCGCGGCCCTTCTCCTGCTCGCGATAGCACGCAATGTTTCCTCGAACATGACTAAGTCCGCTTGGCTCGTCCATGCTTGTGATATCATGCACCGTGGGAAGCCGGCGTTAGAAGTTATTATCTGCGTATGTCAGTATAGTAGCTATATAGTTTGATCTAGCACTAAATAAATACATTTTAGCGTAAAATATGAGCTTTTACCTTTGTTTGTGTTTGGCCTGAGTCTCTATCCGCATACCGCGAAACGGAAAATGGAGAAAGCAAATAAAATATACACCCCCATTTAAAAATATGGCGACACGACCTTTAATAGTACACAAAAAGATGTAGTATATAGTAATATAATATATATTCTCTTTTAAACATAAGTAAACTAACCTTTTTTGAGAAAAAAGACAAATTTGGATTTTAAAAAGTACAAGGGTCATAATAAGGGAAAAGTACTATGAAGAATGATGATTTGGTCATATCCATAGAATGGATTTTAACAGGATAATGAGTCTCGTAGGGACTGGCTACTCAGTAGGACACGAAGAGAGGTAGGACCCATAACTACACTTGGCGAAGATAAAAGTGAAGAAGCCCCGACGGACGTACGACCGATATTGGACCGATGACGAGACCTCGCCGCAATTCCTTACATCATGTGAAGCATGCAAAAAGGCAAGAAGAAGGGTATTTGACAAGAAAGCTTTTGAGACAGACTGGCCGTCGCGTCGGTTGCCGAAAAGGTTGCTTCATGTGCGTAGTCGCCTTTCCTAGAGCTTACCCCACACTACTGCTACTACTACTACAGGACTACTAAAACACTTAAATAAAGTGTCTGGACATACAAGAAGATAAAGCAAAATATCGAAGTGGCCAAAAATCATGGGAGGTCACTCCTAAAGGTAGAAAAATATTATGTTATTCCACTGAACATATACTAGATAAAAAAATTGATTCATGACGGATCTGATACCTTCCTAGCTAGCCTCTTAGCACATTCCAAGTGACGCCATGATATTCTAAAGCTTTAACGAGGTTTTTGGTTATAACACAATTTATAGAGCAAGATGTGTAGTCTACCACATTCCGAAAACCGCATAATGATGCGATGCTCTGTTAAAAAGTTAGCATTTTTAAACAAATTTAATTGTCAAAAAACTCTCATTAGTATTGGAGTTTCGAACACTAGTTTACCTGAAAATGTTATGTAAATCGGTTCAGCGGTTTAGCAGCTATCGTGTTACGGACAGAAATAATACACACACACACACACACACACACACAGACAGACGTTATTGCTAAAATAGGTCAAAATACACCCCAATAACACATTTTCGGCGTTATCTCGAAAAAAAAAATTTCGTCGAATATAATACATTCTCTAGCCGTTGCTACGCAGGCTAGGAAGGTAATTTTATTATGCCATTAGATGCAAAAATATGAACTTTTTGGGTGTTAACAGAGATATAGAATTTAAACTTTTAAGATCTAACAGAAATTCAATTAATCAGGGCTTAAAACTGGGATCCCTTAACAATATAATAATTTAAAATTATCATAAAATTAGTAAAAACTGCCTAGATACTACTGCTGAGGATTGGTTTAAAAGGAATAACTTGCACGCGGAATTCTTCGTTCTTATAATCATTATATTCTTTTGATGGGCCAATCAACAAATCGTGATTCCATGGTAACGTTAAGGCTCTCGCAGATTGCCTCAAGATAACATAACCTTAAAGTATCATGCTTACGCAGCGGCATAGCTACAAGTCATGGGGCCCCGCGGCAACCAATTGTTTAATAACAGTTCATAACAATAACATAATAATAATAATAAAATCTTTCTTGCTTTTCGATTTGCAAAATCATTCATTTCATCATCGTTTTACTTCGTATTTTAAAGCAACCTTTTTTAAGCTATTTAAACCTTATAAAACAAAATATGTTTTTCTATTATTTTTAATAAGTCTGAACTCTGAACTTAAGAACCAGATAAAAATAAAATGTTCGAAAATTTTAATAAAAGTTAAGTAATTTTTGTGAAAGAAAATACGCCAGTGTGCTTACGTACAAATACGTAAGACAACTAAAATATCTATTACTTGGTGCTTAGCGTGCTCCAGTATGTATATGATGCATGTGTGGTAAAGTTGTTTTTCTTTGTATAGTCTTCTAAAAAGAAATGAAAAAGAAAAACAAGTAAATGAGGAAAATGAGATATTTTTATATGTTATGGAATATTCAAATATTTGAGGTGCAAGGCACTCCTCCAATGTTTCAATGGGGCTTTCATGTTTCCAGTGTATTACGTTTTGTACGCTTTTTTAACATTACGTCGTATATTTTTATTTTATTTTTACATGTGCAGCATAAAATTAAACTGGCAGTTTTTTACAAACTATTATGTAACTTAAAATTCAAATTACTTGATACGATACGCAATCACCCATTATTGCTATTAGAAATTTAAAAACCAAAAGGTGATCTCATGCTTTCAGACGTTGATACTTCTAATTATACGTCTAATTAATTTGATGTCACACTTTAACATTGGGAACGAAAAGTTATAAAACTTGTTGAATGGCTTGGTCCAGTGAATACCCTGAGAACTACTGTTCCTATACTGTGGTACTGACGATGATTAGAAGTTTTCAGAAAGGTCGTTGGCGTACAAAGTCAAACGGTCCGGGTTCGAGTCCCCACTGGAGGGATGTTATTTTTAATAATGTTTCATTCTTTAATTTCACCCCTGGTTTTGAGCAAAACCTTGCATTATTGCACTTTGATATTTAAAAATTATACTTACTCTTGTTGTAACTAAGCTTATGTTTATAAAATTTCTAAAAGCCTGTTTTAATCAAGGCGCTTTTTGTTTTACCCGATTTCTTTAAAAATCAAGTAATTTATCAGAAAATCTGTGTTATACTGTGTGATATGAAATAAAATTTTCTTTTAAACGCTGTATAATAGGTTGCAAGTTATTTTATAATCACCGCTCCAGTGATATCCAAAGCGTCTTACGACCTAATATATTTTTCACTAAGAAGCATAGGTTAAAGTTAAAAAAATAGATAAAACATGTAACAAAAGATTATTATTTTGGTTATTTTTGAATATTTATTTATATAAGTACGCCCCTGAAGTCTTATATTTGCCTTAAATCGCATATAATACAGCGTTTAAAAGAAAATTTTATTTTCTACAATAAAGTATGCAATACATTTTTTCACAAGAAGTGTGGCTAACCTAAAAATTTCAGGTTTTGGGGGAAAGTATATCAGGGTCCAAATAGGGGGAGACCCAAAATGGAGAACCCTTTCAGACTTTTGCTTTGACTATTCGAGTAGGATCACTAAAGTAGGTACAGATTGGAAGCCAAAAATATCATAATAAATATTGCATCAAACTATTTTGCATAGTGCCCAAGAGGTGTATTCTGTGTATATAGTTTGAGATTTGAGGGAGGGGAAATTTCCCCCTTTTCCCCTCCCGTAGATCCGCGCCTGCAATGACATGACACTGTAAAACAGATATTTTCTTAATACAATCGTTTTTTTTTCCTGTCTTATCCAAGAGAACGCAGTATTACAAAAGAGAAAAGGGTTTTATTTTCTCGTTTTATGGTAACTGATTATTTTTGTATTGCTTCATTAAATAGCAATCAATTTCAGCCCCAAAGCGGGCAACTAAGCAAAGGAAAAATTTCTCCACTTGGATAACATACGATCAAAATTGAGATAGCCTTTTTTATAAGAACCCCCAAGTCTAGAAAAAGCTTGAAAAATAACAATTAAATACATATTTTCTTAAAATTATACTAAACAAAGAGGCAGTATAAACTGTCTCAATGTGTAAAAAAAATGTTCGAAATAACAGCCATTTCGTCGCCTTTCTCACGAAGGGCCCTAACAAAATTACAAAAATTGAAATATTTTGCGGTCTAATTGTTCTCATGCAACTCTTTGGTCTCACGAAGTCGCATATCTTTATTATAAATAGTTCAGCTTTGGTTAATAAAATCACTTTTGGGCTAACTGCAAAAACCTAAAAAACATTCACACGGGGCTCACACCCGTAGTTTGTTTAACCGAAATTAAAGAGTTTTATAAAAACTTACCTCATGAAATAGATTAGCTATAAATATATATCGTTTTTGTTACTATTACTTTAAGATTAAAGATTAACCAAAATGTAAAAAAAATTGTAGTTACTGTTGTCCAATATATACCTAAATATTATTTAGTTTATTTTCATTAAAATTTAATACAATACAGGGTGTCTCTTAAAGGTCTGAGCTAAAATAAATTTTGGAGTTTCGGCCGCGTAAAAAAATTATTTGTTGTCCTCTGTAGGGGACTATGGAAATAATGTGTTTTATTGAATGAGAGATAGGGGAAGCACAAAAAGAGGTCTTCCTCATACAGCCAAACGCAAAAAGAAAAAAATTGATTGCTTTTTTTGTTTTATTGGGATAACATTTATTAAGTTTCGGTTCGGTTCATATCATAAGAGGAGTAAAATTGTGAAATTTAGATATTAGAAGTTGGACATTATAGAGTAATTTCTTAATTTACTGGAATCAGATATTATTTATTAGCTTTTTCAAAAAATTGTAAGTTTAAGAAGATACAGGGTGACCAAATAATCTTTACAATTAGCACAAAATTCCTTCACGGTAAATTAATATTTGAAAATTTAGTAAAATCTAATATTAAAAAAAAAGTTGGTTTATATGTATTCTTAAAAGCGTGAATAGTAGCATAATAAAAAATTATAACAAATTTGTGTCAAAAACTCTTGATCAAATGTTATATAATAGTTTATTATACAGGGTGTAATTTAAATGATAGATGAAACTTTAAGGGGTTGTGGAAATGGTCAAAACAAAGATTTTTTTAGCATTACATTTTGTTAGACCTCTTTATTTTTACATGGTCTTAAACTTAGCATTTTTTTTTGATTTTTTGTTTGTTTCCTAAAAATTATAACAGATCATTAAAATTTTGTGGAATTATGCATTACCAAAACGGTAATAATTAAGTGTTTTTAAATAATTTGCTGCAAGCAACCCACATTTTAGATATTTGTTTTGTTATTTTAAAAATATTCACAGCATTATGAGATAAAATGCATTAATAACATAAATAATGATTTTATCAGAGCATCGACGCGTTAAATATTTTTAAAATCAGTAAGGAACGAGGATCTTATATAAATCTTATATGATGTTCTAAAAGCTTCCATTAAAATTAGACATTTTCTAAAGAATGTTGGATCTTTAACCTACAAATTTTTGAGGTGCATAAAAACATCAAATTTTTTGTATTATTTATATTGTAATACCTACTAAACTCAAACAAACTCTTGTGATAATATTTTTAAAAAACCGAAAAAAATCACAAGTTCCTTTGATTTCAAGAGGTGTTTAACACTTTAGCAGTGAAATTTATATTAGTTGCCGTTTTAAGCTTTTGAAAACACACATCATAACCAAAAAGATTAAAAATGTGTTGGAGTTTTTGAATACCTAATAAAGAAAAATGACGCGGGACAATTTGCTGCTGGCCGATACGCCGCGGGTACAATTCGCCACTAGATTTTTCGTTTCATGCCAGTGGCAATTGTTTAAACAGTTTTATTTAGCTTGACTTCATATAATATATTTGTTTGTTCGATTTTCGCTTTTTTAAAACTTTTCCAACAGAATTTTCTTTAATTTTAAACTTTGCAAACGGCCGATCAGCCGCGGTGAATCGGCTGCGGCGAATTGTCCCCTACCCTTTTAATTTGTGAACCTGTGCTTAATTTAAGAATCAAAATACCAATCTACAAATTTCCCTTTTCTACAACTGAGCTTACGCCGGTGTTTGATACAAAACATCAAAAACTTTCTAAACAAAGCATAGTTTATATGTTGTTTTTTAGGATCTAATGAAGGAGCATTTTCAAATTTGAGATAAATATAACAAATCCTGCAAAAGCATAAAAAAAATAGAATAACAAAATCAAAGGTGTTGCAGATCTATATATGTTGACCCCAACATGGCAGGCTGCGTGAAAGATGCGCGTAGCACCCCCCACCACCTGAGTTCCCTATCTGTTTGTTAGGTGATCCGTGATCTTAGTACATATTCCTGACGTCAAAATAAGTCGATTTAAAGTAACTTACCTTAGTCCGAAATTGCTCCGTTTCAGAGATACAGGATGGTAAATTTAAAAATTAAAAATCGATTGTCTTAAAGTTTATTATTTTACGCATTACTTTAAAAATTGGTACTCGGGGGTTTTGTGGGATGCGAAACCTAAATATGGATACCCTTTCACTGTGGCCGTTAGAGGGCGCTTCACAATGCTATTTTTATAGTTTAAAATGACTATAACTTTTTTCTCAGTGTGACTTTTAACTTTTTTTATTAAGAAAATATTTTCCTTAATCTTTTTAAGCCAAAAAGGTACTCTTGTTAACATGCGCTAAAGTAAGTCGTTTTCGAGATATTTCCGTTTTTAGTGTTCGATGCCGCAACGGAACACTGAAATTATTTTGAATGGCTATTTCACAAGAGTGTTTTACACTGGCAAAATGTCATAGCAACGGCCAGTTTTCTACTTCAAAGCTTTATTTAAGTTTGTTGCTTTTCGGCAATTTCACTGATGAAAAGGTAATTTGCATTAAATCGACTTATTTTAGAGAGTATAACAAGAGTTGTTTTATTATATTCTTTATTTTTCTTTTTTTTAAATAAATTTCTTCTGTTTCATACTCAAAAAGTCCTAAGAGTATCAAAACTAAAAACCTATATATCTGACATAACATTTTAAAAAATTCTCACGTAGTGGCTTATCTACATACACTGTGTCCCATTTAAAACTTTCCACCCGGCATTTCTCGAGAACGTTGAAAATTTTTAAAAATGCCAAGAAACGTCGATTTTGTTTGCGAGGGGGAAACTTTTTGGCTATCTTGAAATTTTTGTAGCACGCACTACCTTCGAGGAGTATACTTTTCCCTATATTTGGAATAGGGAGAGTGGGTCTAGTGATACCTTGTTTTGAAGGCCTTTTGAATGTCCTTACAACCGTGTAAAAATTTCAAAAATCTATCCATTAGTTTTTGAGATAATTGCCTTCAAACTTTTAAATTTAACATGGACTGATAAAATAAAAATTTAATTTGAATTTTATATCTTTCGGATTTAATTTTTATTTTATCATTCCATGTTAAATTTGAAAATTTGAAAGCAAATATTTTAAGAACTAATCGAAGGATTTTCGAAATTTTTACACGGTTGTGAAGATATTCAAGAGAGCTTTAAAACAAGGTATCACTAGACCCACGTTCTCGATTCAAAATATAGGGGTAAAGTATACCCCTCGAAGGGAGTTCGTGCTACAAAAATTTCAAGATAGCCAAAAAGTCCCCCCTCGCAAACAAAATCGACGTGTCTCGGCATTTTTAAAAGTTTTCAGCAGTTCTTGAGAAATCCCGGGTGGAAAGTTTTAAACGGGACACAGTGTATATAATACTAAAAATTTAAACGGTAACTAAATAGAAAACAAGAAAATAATTGCTTTAAATCTAAACTGACTGGGTTGATTTAAACCTACCCCTTTTTTGTTTTTTAGCTCTGCTGACAAATTTACCAAATGGTAGTTAGGTCCCTTCGTGAGAAAGGCGACGATATGTGTCAAAGTACTTGGAGCGCGAAAATCTTTTATTGGGTGTGGTTTACTTTAAAACACCCATAGAATTAACTACTACTTTTTGGTTCATATGCATTGAATAGAGACTATTCGGTTCGGTGCGGGCCAGGAAAGTTCGGAGCCGGAAACTATAACTTCTTACGGAAGTTTACATAAGTCTTACTTTGTTTTAATATCATACATATCTGAATCTATCTCACAATCAACTTTGGAACTATGATAAGTGCGACTAAATATTTGTACATAAAGAGTTTGCAGTTTTACTCTGTGGCAGTATTTCTGGAAAAACCTATATTTATTATCTTATATAGAGAATCTATTATTGCATTTCCAATGGTTTGCGATATTTTCTACTCAAACCTTTTGCACCAAAAATTATCAATTGCTTCGTGACACCCTTAAAAACAGACAGTTAATAGGCTAAAGGAGAAGAGGGTAGAATGCTGAAAATAATTATTTTCTTAGACAATCAAGAGCAGTGTGACGCGGCGACCGACACTGTTTTTGGAAAAATTGCTAGAAAAGAGTTTTACAATTATTACGAAAAAGAATATCATTCACCATATTTCTGTTATCAAAAAAATTTTTTTTTTCATGCAGAACAAAATTTTAGAAAGTCTGTAAGGTAATGTAGTACCATATTTTAAGACAAACTTTAACTCTGAAACTATTTTATGAATTTAGTATTTATTTATTTCATTATTTTAATATTTTATTATTTTATTATTTTACTATTATACTATTTTACCATTTTACTATATTACTATTTTACTATTTTACTATTTTATTATTTTATTATTTTATTATTTTATTATTTTATTATTTTATTATTTTACTATTTTATTATTTTATTATTTTATTATTTTATTATTTTATTATTTTATTTTATTATTTTATTATTTTATTATTTTATTATTTTATTATTTTATTATTTTATTATTTTATTATTTTATTATTTTATTATTTTATTATTTTATTATTTTATTATTTTATTATTTTATTATTTTATTATTTTATTATTTTATTATTTTATTATTTTATTATTTTATTATTTTATTATTTTATTATTTTATTATTTTATTATTTTATTATTTTATTATTTTATTATTTTATTATTTTATTATTTTATTATTTTATTATTTTATTATTTTTATATTTTTTTATTTTTATATTTTATTATTTTATTATTTTATTATTTTATTATTTTATTATTTTATTATTTTATTATTTTATTATTTTATTATTTTATTATTTTATTATTTTATTATTTTATTATTTTATTATTTTATTATTTTATTATTTTATTATTTTATTATTTTATTATTTTATTATTTTATTATTTTATTATTTTATTATTTTATTATTTTATTATTTTATTATTTTATTATTTTATTATTTTATTATTTTATTATTTTATTATTTTATTATTTTATTATTTTATTATTTGATTATTTTATTATTTTATTATTTTATTATTTTATTATTTTATTATTTTATTATTTTATTATTTTATTATTTTATTATTTTATTATTTTATTATTTTATTATTTTATTATTTTATTATTTTATTATTTTATTATTTTATTATTTTATTATTTTATTATTTTATTATTTTATTATTTTATTATTTTATTATTTTATTATTTTATTATTTTATTATTTTATTATTTTATTATTTTAATATTTTATTATTTTATTATTTTATTATTTTATTTTATTATTTTATTATTTTATTATTTTATTATTTTAGTATTTTAGTATTTTATTATTTTATTATTTTATTATTTTATTATTTTATTATTTTATTATTTTATTATTTTATTATTTTATTATTTTATTATTTTATTATTTTATTATTTTATTATTTTATTATTTTATTATTTTATTATTTTATTATTTTATTATTTTATTATTTTATTATTTTATTATTTTATTATTTTATTCCCAATTCATGAAATATTTTTTCTTTAACCATTTCAATTAATTTCTATTTGCCTTCCGCCTTACGAGCATTTAAACCCCTACTTATTCGTTTTACTCATTTCAAACAAAACATACGCGAAACAGAACAGGAAACTTTCATCTTTCGAGGTTTAATTCTCTCGGAAGGTTTATTTCTAGCTAAAATGGTGAGAACCAGCCAAGTGACTAGCAGGTGTGCATTTAAATTTAGCTGCTCTGTGGACCTAGGTTAATAAAGGTAAAGCGGGAAAGAAAACTTTGTTCTATTATAAAAGAACAGCAAAGTTTTTATAAAAAACTATTTATAACTAAACTAACTATAAGAAGTTTAATACTTTTACAAGCAAGCAATTTAAAGTATAACTATTTCAAAATATTTAAGGCAAGTTTCGGCATACCTACATTTCACTAAGTAAGATACGTATTCCGGTAGCGAGAGAGAATGTATTGACTGTTGTAAGTGTGGCTTTATATTACTGTCAATGAAAGTAAACGACCAATAACAAACAACTGCTTACAAACGTAACACACTAAAATAAAACTGAACGAAGCTGATAACATTTAGTTAGTTAAAAGTAGGAGGGGTTTCTGCTAGATGTCGCATACGTCAACATCTCACCGGCACCTCAAGAGGCGTAAGCACAAAATAAATTAGATTAGAATTGAGAGGTAGGGATGGACGATCCACTTTAAACTAGGAATAAGTGTTGGAATAAGTATTCTTATATTTGCACCTGTTTCAGTTGTAAATGTCTTTCAGTTTTCCTAATTGCAAGGAATTTCTCGTGTCAGAAACGTACGTAGAAAATACACGTTTGGTTCTATGAACAATATATTTTCCTCGCCAAAAAAAACTACTACAACCACTCAAGTACTGAAATGCCTGATGCTTGCTCTCTTATTTTCCTTTCTTGGACATATTTTTCCTTTATATCTACACCAAATTTAAAATAAGCTGTTACTTAAAATTTGTTAACTATTTTTTTAACATGTTATACCCCAGTGTATTTACTAACCAAAATTTTACAGTCTACTATATTTATTTAGGAATTTCCCGCAAAACCATAAAAAGCTAACAATATACCCGACTTATAGGGGAAACTCTTATGTAACGTTAAGATTGCCATTGCCATTTCGCAAACGTCTTTGTGGTGGCCGCATTGTGAACAAATGACGCTAGTTTTGTCAACAATACGCTGAATGGGCTGGAAGAAATCTTACGCATTGCCGATAACGCAGTGGCGCTTACTTACCAAATTTTAAAACACTATATTAAACAGGCGCAGATCTACGGGACGGGAAAAAGGGGAAAGGCCGGCCTGCTAAGCTAAGCGCCCCCCGGAATTTTCTTTTCTCAAGGAGGATTTAATTAAAAGACCACCGGTTTAACGTGACTTCCGAACCAGGGCCTTTAAACCCCCAGTAGTGTATTGATCATTAACTTTGCCTACTTTGTTGATGCCCAAACTTCGTCCAAGACAGGCTTTACCCCTACTTTCGGTAAAATCTGTATTCACAAACGGATAGTAGTGTATGTCTATGGTTTTCTAAGTGAACTGTATATATAGATTATGAAATAAAAATGCACTCATAAAAAATACTGCCTGTATTATTCACAACGTTACAATATGGCTTGTTTGATAAACATTAAATACGTAAGTAAAAATTAATACGCAGTGACGCTGCTTTCTCGACTAAAGTGCGATCGAGTCTGGCCCATAGAGAAAATAATAAAAGAGTACTTAATTCTATGGTTCAAAAGCGGCAACAAGTTTATGCTAGCGCCACCCTTGGCTACTGGAAGAATTAAGAATGCGCGAGAGGGCTCGGCGGGCTTTTTAAATAGATTTTTTTCTTAGTAAAGCTGCTATTTTTGAGGTCATGCTAATTACATGTATACGAAAAGAATTTGGATATCAAAAATATATTAATTTTAGTCATGTCAACCTGTAAGATATCCAAACTTTTTGCGGATACGTAAAAATTTGCATGACCTCGAAAATGTAATACATAAATAAAAAACAATGTTTTATAAAAAACTTAATATTTATTTTTTTAAAAATGAGAACTGTTTTAGAAAAATCTAAAAATATTTAACAAATATAATACTTTTTCTTAAATGTATAAACTAAGTATTTATATTACAAAAAACTGTGGATTTTTAGAAAACTTAAAAATAGTTAAACATGTACCACATAATAATCCTTAATAAAACCAATATTTAAAAAAAATAAGAACACACATTTACAGTCTTCAATTTTCTAATTTCTAGGTTCATGTGGAATTGCTCAAATGTTGTAATGTAATTTTCATATATTCTTTACAAAATCCATTTTTTAGTTTTTTAATAATAAAGGTGGCCACATAATGATGTTATCCCATTGTTGATTGTTGCATTGGATGACTAAAAACAAAAAAAAAAAACTGCCAAGGGACTCATAATAGTAGGTATTTTATACAGGTGTTAATAAAGTATGCAATCAAACTTCAGAGGATTATCTTGAGTGATTTTAAGAAAAAAAACTTTGTATAACCATGCTTAGTTTTTGAGATATGGGTTCGGTTCGGTTCGGTTCTAAATATTAGTTTTTTGTTTGCTTTTTATTTATAACTCGTGCAGTTTTTGAGATATTTAGCTCAAATCTGGAACATTTATTTTGTTACAAGGCATACATCATTAAGCATGTCAAATATTAGGAAAAAACTACAGGGTGATAAATTTCCCGCGGTTATGCCCCCTTTTTTTTCCCCAGAACTTTTTTGCAGTAAGTCACTGGCATTCAAAAATGTAAAATGAATTCCTAATTTTATTCAGAAATTTTTTGATCTGCAATATTTTTATCTCTAAACATTTTTGAGAAAAAAAAAACAAAATAAAATAACTTGTATCTTCAATTGCTATTTAGAAATTACATAAAACTCGCATAAAACTAAAATAATGCAGGGTACAAATTTTCCTTTTTTGTCTTTTCTTAGAAACAGTTAGAGTTACAAAAAATTGCAGAAGATCAAAAAGTTTCTGAGTAAAACAAAGAATCTATTTGAATCTACCATTGGCTTACTTCAAAAAAGTTCTGGGGGAAAAGGGGGCATGACTTCTGAAAAAATATCACCCTGTAGTTTTTTCCTGATATTTGGCAAGCTTAATGATGTATGCCTTGCCGCTAAACACACGTTCCAAATTTGAGCAAAATATCGCAAAAGCATTTGCGGAACCATGTTTATTTAGTTTTTTTCTGAAAATCTCTAAAAAAAATAATTTTGCTTTCTAATTTCTTTTCTGAACAGGGGCGTCGCTAAGGGGGGATGGGAGGGAGTCCCTCCTCAAAATATTAAATTTTAGCAAAAGTAGAAAATCACAAATAAAATTTTAGGTAGAAAGATTTGTGGAGGCAAAATAAAAAAAAATTGAGTGAGGACCCTTTTTTCTGTTATTAACTTTTTCTCTGTAAAACCAAAAAAAATTGAGTAAACAGTTTTTGGACAAAAACTAAAACAAAATTGGGTGGTAACATTTCTTTTTGGTAATCTAAAATGTTTTGGATAGTTTAAAAAAAAATTATTAGTTAGGAAAGGTGGCTGTTGCCTCCCCCACCCCAATAAGCCATCACGTCTGAAATATGTGATTATATGTAATATAATTTCAGGGGCTAACCAAATTTTTAAGGAGGAGCTTAGCTCTTGAAGCTCTGCCCTAAGTACACTTTGGGCCTATTCTTAAATTATGTAGTTGACCCACTTCCCCCTCTGTACAGAATTTTCAAGAAACAAAATACATTAAAAAAAAGTTATGTGTAATACAAGGCCAAACCCTGCTCCCCCTTTGAGCATTACTTTTGAACATATAATTATATGTTAAATGGCATTATGTATTTTAAGAATAGGCCCTAGTATGGGTGTGGAAAGAGACAGAACTTATTAACCAATATTTCTCTATTACTTACCTAAATGAAAAAACATTTGCAACCAAGCAGTGTGTACTCAATGTGATGTAATGATCCATACAAATCCATAATGTTTGTGTACCTAAAATGTAAAAGCAATATCTAGAATTATGTTCAAACACTAAACTAAAAGGCCTAAGGATTTTTAGACATTTTCCATATATTTTATGAATAAAAAAATTTAATAGGTGAAGATATGACATAACTGAGTCTCAGGTCCCCCCAAGACCTATTCTTGGGTGCACTACTGACTAAAATATCTACTAAACCTAAAAATGGAAAATGCTGAAAAGGCAATACATCAATAATAATAAAATTATTTGGACAATGACCCATAAGAAGCTGCAGATCTACGGGAGGGGAAATTCCCCCCCCCCCAAATCTCAAACTATATTAAGTTTTTACATACAGAATACACAATATTCATTATGATATCTACCCCCCCTAAATAAAGTTCCTAGATCCACCTCTGCCATAACTGAGGGGTGAACAGCTGAACAAAATTTGTACACCATCCTACAGGACTCAAATAAATTCTTGGCCCTGTAGTGTATTTTAGTGTCCTGTGGAGTCCTATTCAGTCCTGTTAAAAAAATTTGTATACCTACTGTGGACAGATGATCACCCCTCTCTAACACACACAGCCTTTTTCCTCAAGGTTACTAGTCACTCCTATAAGTAACTCGAAATGACATCACAGTTACTTGGAGTGACCAGTTGTATGACATCACCGGTCAGTGACATGATTTTTCTCTAAATTCATTGTAAAATACACTTCAATTTTAAAGATTTTGGAATTACCAAGTTTGAACTATAAACGAACGCACTTAACCTTAAAATTTTGAAGCAACCACTTCTGCTAAGCTGGTGAGCTTGTGTGGTTACTTGTGATGTCATGTTTAGTGTTACTCAGCGAGGAAAAACCTAAAATGAGTAACCAGGTTACCTGGTTACTTGGAGGAAAAAGGCTGACAATGCACTAATACTAAGTTGACACATTTTATCTCAAACCAATGTATATGTTCAGTGTCAATCTGTATATATTTGCCTGGCCCCAAAGGATAAAAGAATTAAAAAGCCTTAAAAACATCTTGTTTATTAAGAAGCATTAAAGCAGAACTTATGACTATCAATGGCAAAGAAATCAGCCTTAAAAATGAGAAACAAAATGATTGAAGGGAATACCCGAAAATCTTCTTGAAAAACATGAATAAACTTTTAGAATAACAAGTATATAAATCGACCCTAACTTCAATAACATAAATTATCTTTCTTACCTAGTCTTAGTTACAAAACAAGAATAGTTTTGTCTAATAACACACGCTTTAATACCACAGATTAGGTAAATAAGTATTTTAACACAAAACAGATCTCCTTTGTAGTGAAAAAGTTATTTCGTAGCAAAATTTTTGCATCCGAAAATTCCAGAAAAACAAACCAAGAATTTAAGGTTAGGTCTGACTCGACTGCGTTTACAATAAACTTGTAACTTGCTTTTAAAAATGACTTGCAATTTGTAATATGGGTAGAATACTTGTATGATTTATTTATTTTTTTGGTTGCAACTTCTATTAACATTGATTGATGAATGTTACAGATGTTCATACCTATGCAACAATTAATAACAGCAATTTTTATTTAAATAGTATAAATACTGAATTAGGATATAAGTCATTGTTTTATAAAGGAACCAGATTATATAACAAATTACCATTAGACATTAAAAATTGCAAATCAAATAATATGTTTAAGAGAAAACTTAAGAAGTACTTGTTGCCTAGTCAGCCTGATTGTTTAAGTAAACCCTTGGTACCATATTATATTATATTATATTATATTTTGTTATTTTAGGCTCCATATTATTTTCTTGATGTGTTTTAGTATATAACTGGTGTATGTATTAACGTTTAAATGTATTTTTTATATTTATGTTTGTAATTTGAAATAGCATGATTTGCTAATAAAGCTTTATTCAACTCAACATAGTGAACCATTTCTAACAAAAAATAGCATTAAGAAAATACTAAGTGTTATGTTATAGACAATTTTCTCAAAGTTTTACGTAATTTATAAACGGCCCCAATCGAACAGAATAAAATCAGTTTTAAATACAAATAGAAACATAGTCCGCGATTGCAGCGCTGTGCGCTACTGGAACTTGTTGGCTGCGCGGACCTATCTTTTCGGCAGTCTCTTTTTATTTTGTCTCTGGTCTGGCCTTGGATTCGCTGTCTGCAAAACTCAACTCTGCGCGGCAGCTTCTACAAAGCGCTCTTGCATGGTGGGGAAACTTGTGTGTCTGGTTATTTAATTATGTACTGGTAAAACTGGTGGCGCGGAGCAGATATTTCAACTTCTAAATAGAATAATGTTATTGTAGGTAATTTGTATTAAGCGACATAATTTAAAGTTACTGACGCGCCGACAAGTAGGTTCGACTTTGTAGTGGCAGGCATGTGAATCGAACCACACACCCTCTGATTGTAAAGCGAACGCACGAACCACTGTACCAATCAGGGTCACTCAGACTTTTTCTATAAAACCATGTTGAAATAAATCACGCAAAAGATCGGCAACGTTCGTGAATAATCCATTTTGCAGGTCAAAAGACGATTTACTGGCTTGTGTAATTTTTTCTAGTGTTATGAAATTAAAAACTTGTAATAACTGTAAATTTTGTATTATCACCTCGAATGTCTTAAACAAGTCGTCCGTGATTAGCACATGTGTAAATAATTTTATAATTTCTGTGGTGTAAAAAAGCAAAGACTTAAAATTATTTAAACACAAGTGACAATAGGACAATAAGACAATACCTCTTTTATAGTAGTTTAATGTGTTTTGGTACAGGTGGGAAGTTACATATTAAAAGGTAGGATGTGCAGAGTGATTCACAATATTTTGAACCCCCGATCAGAGACTTTAATATGATTGATAGAAAAAAAAATTGTGTGTGCTTAAGACCACACGGCAGAAGTGTAAACTTCAACAAGGTCAAATTAATAATAGTGACCTTCATCTGCATCAACATATCGCTCGCTGAATGTTCCTCTTACAGTTAGTCGACTCGAGCCGACTTCACCCGAATGAGCGTTACATGGCCGAGCCTGACGGCTCAGTTCAATTCACTATCCACAAAAACTGCTAAACGCGCCTAAAGAAGTTTACACTTCAAAAAGTTTTATAGTTTATTAAACCCATATGACAGATATTGCCAAATGTCATTCTATAAGTCAGATATCAACTTTCTTATAATAAATGGACCACCCTGTATATTATTTCATTTTTAAATCCTTATAATATGTCTGTACTACGGTAAAGCCCATCACACACAAACTTGCATAGGCCGCAGAACGCGTAGCATAGGGCTTTCAACCAATCAGCGAATGAATTGGATTTGCATATGAAAAGTCCGTAGCTGATTGGTGCGAGCTTATGCTATGCGGTATACATTTTTGTATGTGATAGCCTTAAGAAGTCTTTCTTTTTACAATAAGAGTATGACAAATTTAAATGGGCTATATCCTAGAAAATATATCGTCACCCTAATTATGAAACGTCGTAACCCACTTCAACAAAATTTTACAGGAATAAGAAAAGTTAGAAGCAAGTTACATAACGTAAGCATTAACTTATTAGAAATCGCGAAAATGACCGTTTTATATTTTTTTTTGGTTGCGAGGATTTAGCAGCGTATAGCTATGCATAATTACTAACCTTTGACGCAAAAATATGAATTTTCATTTTTTTGTGGGTTACGAGGTTTCAGAATTAGGGTGACGATATGTCGTAATATAGGCATATTATACATTTTTAAAATCAGAAAGAAAAGGCAAATTAAAAAATAAAATAATATATAGGTTTTTCAATAAAATATAAGAAAGTTGATGTCAAATTTTGACATATAGAATGACTTTTGGCATATGAGTTAAAAGGCTTTTGTCAAACTATAAAACTTTTTTTATATCATCAAGAAATTAAGGCAATAACCGGGGGTTCAAAATATAGTGAATTGTCAACAGACAAATAAGTTTTAAAATGATGAAAGAAATCACCCCGTTAATTTTTTACCAATGTTTAGGAAACCGTAGGAAACACCCTGTATACTCTAGTCTGTTAGAGGCCTTCTTGTAATTTTCATGTTAATGCAAATTAGACTTCAGACGTTCAAAGTCCTTACCTTTGGGAACACAATTCTACTTATCGGATATGTGTCAAATTCATGCCAAATACAAGATGGCGGCAAAAAAATTAAAAATAGGACAGTTTTGCAAAATTTAAAACTTTGTCATTTGTAAACCGATTTTTTCAACCTAAATTTATTAGACTGATACTGCAATTTATTTCATATTTTCTCTTCACACATCATCATCACCATTCATCGTCCCTTAACACTGGTTACCATCGTACTGAGGAGTGCCCAACAAGGCGAAAACTAACAATACTAAGTGTACTATACAGTATACGAGGTAATAATATCCCCCTTTTGAAAATTTGCCTACAAACTTTCTTTTTATTTTGATCTTTTGACTGTGTTCTCGCAATTTCCCTTTGAATTTATTTTATAATTTTGGGCTTGATGTCCATGTTTCATATTTCGTTTTCAGACATCGTCCCTTAACACTGGTTACGCTCGTAATGAGGAGTGCCCAAAAAGGCTGAAACTCCCAGGCTACCTATTCTCGTACTTGAACGATGTGATGATTCCCATCACATGCTTTGGCCAATGGCAAGTTTTAAATTAGTTCCGAGTTGTCACGTGCTATGCAAAAAGACCTCCATTGCGCAAGCTTCTCCTACGATCCGACCGAGAAACATTCAGTCAGTACGGGGCAGAACAGATTTTACTTTAAACGCGTAAAATTCACTAATTGTGAAGAGCGGGCGACTATGCTATTGGTAGAGACAAGTCATTTCGCACAACACGCGATCACTTAGGGTTTGCTATTGGTCAAAGCGTGTGATGTCGACGATCACATCGTTCAAGAAGGAAAATAGAGCCCCAAGTAGTAGGGGAAGTCCGGGCAACGTGAATACCCCGGGCAAAGCGAATTCTCCCCACCGCTACCGAACGATGAGCTCACGGTTTGTTGCGTATTAACAACTAAGCTCAGCCACCGCATCTCAGTTCCAGGCAAACATTTGCTTAAGCGATCACGCCGCGTAGCTAGTGTAAAACGTTACAGTGTGTTATTTCGCAAAATAGATTGATTTCGCAAGGTAAGTGTTTCGCAAATAATCATAACGCCATTTAATTGGCAATTTTAGGTTTTTTACATTTCTAATCTATACTTAAATAGCTCTATTTTCTGTGATTGGATGAAGTGGCTATTTTTTTTTAAACAATATAACCTCGAAAACGGTTACGTCGGGCAAAGTGAATAGGGTAAAGTGAGTACCATATTCGCTTTGCCCGGTCGTTCTAATATTTTATGTTAACTTTCATAACAGATACATTTTGTTACAGATGGTCAACAAATACAAAAGAAGGACAAAACAAGGCACCTGGAGTAAAGATGTGATGCAAACACCTATAGATCTGTGGCGAATCGATCAAAGGAACAGCCAAAAAGTACGGGTTACCTTATGCAACTTTATATAGGCACCTAAAAAGTGGCACTGCGTCTCCATAAGTACAAAGTTAAGAAAGTCACTAAGAAATTGTTAAATAACTCTACGACGATTTCTCAAAAAAACTGGCAAAGAGGATAAGAACACTAAAAAGACGGTTCCGCTAAAAACAAGCCCTCCAAAAATGACAAGGAAGCTAAGAAGCAGAGGAAAGTTGAGAAATTTTACACTGAAGAAGATGACAATCCAACTGAAGATTGGATTCGATGTAATGTATAATGGTGTCACGAAAAATGTTCCGCATTTGAAGGCAGCGGAGATTACATATGTGATAATTGCTCCAATTAGATATTTAAAAAAAAATATTTATGTTTAGTATTCTTCAAGAATTTACTTATATATTTAGGTTGTATAAGTTTTCAAGTTTATAGGATTACATTTTACGTGTCTTGGCTGCATTTCCTAATCTTATCAACTTTGCCCAGCTATAGTATCCACTTTACCTGGAGATCCGTGCAAAGTGGATACTGCTACCATTTTTTTATTTTTTACTTTAAAAACTAAATAAATAAGGACTGAATTTAGATAGTTACTTTAGTTTATTTTCTAATAAATTTTCTTTGAAATCCATACAAAACTTAAGGTATTCACTTTGCCCGGACTTCCCCTATACGAGCTCCTAAAAAAATCACGATATTTGGCATGAGTTTAAGCCATGTTCAATAAGTGGAATTATGTTCCCCGAGGTAAGTGCTCTTAACCTTTCAAACTCTTTTGTTACTAATAAGTTATGTTTTTGAAATGAAAGCGGTAATTTTTTTATCTTTTTGTTTAGGATTAGAAGAGGGTTGGTATTATTTACTTGATGGTCTGTTTATCCATATATCACTGTTGCCAACAGACAACGAAAGGAGTTATAATTACTTTCGCGAATACGATTAATTTAGAACACCCGAAATTTCCTAGTAAACTGCATCAAGCTCTTGGTTTTGGATTTGTAGACTCTCATACACACTGCATCTTGCATGATGAAGTAAAATAATATGACTGACTGGTGGCCGCCCTGATATTGTATTGTAATGCATTTTATACAATTGGGCTTTGTGTATTGTCAGTGTATAGATTTGTGTAATTATTGGTCTATTATAACTTATTTTTTGATTTCCGTTCCAACGGTCAGATGAAGTAAGTCAAACTGCAGTTATGATAACGAAAAAGACAACAAAATAATAGAAATACAGTGGCCCTTGTGGGGGAATTTATAGTTTTACTAAAATATAACTTTAAGTTAAATAAAAAGTTACAGAATTCATTGTGCAGAAAGCGCTTTTTATTTTTATCTTTGAGGTAAACAAACATAAGTGTCCTTTGACCGGAATTTGGTCCTTCATACTTGACTAAGCTAAACAAAAACGATTAATTGCCTTAAGAATATTGTCTCTCTTGAAATTTGTTTACTTGTAACCAGTGGAAATTGTACTTGTACATGATAAAATAGTTTTTCGTTTCATAAACGCTCTTCATTTTCTTGACTTGTAACACCTTACAACCAGAGGCCAACTCTTATACTGGGAGATAAAGTTTTACTGAAAGAACTGATTCTTTTGATGTCTTGCACCAAGAACCCAGAATCTTCAATTTCAAAACCAAGCTCTTGGCTTGAAAAAATTTTGCTTTCAATGTCAGCCGATGACAACCGACAACATTCGGAATTCACCGACCGCCGCACACCATCTATCAATTGTCATCATTACTATAAAACACAAAATGAAGAACCCCCAACTAAGGTTAAAAAAGCTCCATTACCTCCACCGATTATGGTAAATGGCGTAAATAATTTTAATGATATTTATGAAAAGTTAAATATCATACAAGGGTTAAAATAAAAGTTTTAAATAACGAAAGTATTAAAATAAATGTACAAGACGCAGACAGCTATCGGCTGGTTACTAAAATGCTTAATGAAATAAAGCATCAATGGCACTCATACGAAAACAAACAAATAAGGCCAATTAGAGAAATAGAGAATAGGCTACACTTCTCATGTGACCCACAAAAAATTGTAGCTGATCTACAAAAAAAAGGTTTTAAGGCACTGGAGGCCAGCAACAAACTTAAATGGAGAACAAGACAACCTCTTAACATGTTTATGCTCACATTTAGCCACGATGAAGATATCAACAAAATTTTTGAAATTTCCAGTATCCTTGGGATTGAAGTGGAAATAAAAGCACTAAAAACCTCAAAGTTAGTCCCTCAATGCAAAAGATGCCAATCTTATGGACACACGCAAAAATATTGCGCTAAAGAACCACGTTGCGTAAAATGCACGGGGAAACATCTTACTGTAGAATGCCCCAAACCAAAAGAATCTGAGCCAAAATGCATCCACTGTGGAGGCAAGCATCCTGCTAACTACAGAGGATGCCTTGTTGCTAAGGAAATACAAAAATTGAAAAATAAACCTAAGAAACCGAATCTCATACCAAACGTGAGTACAAATAGACAAAACCAACAGACAAGAAACACAGTCACACAAAACTCTGTGACAAGGACATACAGCCAAGTAGCAGCAACAGCTACTATACCTGATATTAATATCAGTAGTCAAAATACTATGGAACAAACACTACAATTAATTTTGGAGAAATTGAACAAACTTGATGAGCGATTAACTAAACTAGAAAGTAGCAATAACGGAGCTACCAATATGCCTCAAAATGGTCAGTAATCTTAGAATCATAGCTTGGAATGCCAATGGTCTCTTGCAACATCAGCAAGACTTGCAAGTTATTCTAGACATAGAAAAAATTGACGTCTGTCTTGTGTCAGAAACGCATTTCACTAACCAGTCTCACATTAAATTTAAAGGTTATAAAGTGTATCATACAACTCACCCTAGCAATACTGCACATGGGGGAAGTGCTGTAATAATTAAAGAAAATATATCACACTATGAGGAGATGGGATATAAAACCATAGAGATTCAAGCTACATTAGTAAGTGTAAAAACCAAAACATATACATTAGTCATAAGTGCTGTCTATATACCACCAAGGCACTTACTAAAGAAAAATCAAAATCTTAATTTTCTCAGAAAATTAGGAAACCGTTTTATAATTGGAGGTGACTTTAATGCAAAAAATACCTACTGGGGATCTAGACTGACGAATTCTAAAGGAAAAGAACTTTTGCAAGCTATTAGTGAATATCAATGTGAGCCGATATCAACTGGTAAGCCCACATACTATCCAACAGATCCAGGAAAAATTCCAGATCTAATTGATTTTTTTATAGTAAAAAATATATCTTTAAGTTTTGTAGATATAGAAGAAAGTTTTGATTTACACTCAGATCATTCACCTATTATTCTAACTCTTAGTAAAAACATAATAAAGAAAGAAGCAAATATCTCACTAGTTAATAAACTGACTGACTGGATTAGTTTTAAACAAAGTCTGTCAGAAAAAATAAACCTATCAGTACCATTGCAAACGCCAGAACAAATCGATAAGAAGTTGATTATTTTGTTACAAATATTCAACAAGCAGCTTGGGAAAACAGTCCAAAACCAAAGAGAATTTTTAAGGGAAAAAACTATCCAAAGGAAATTAGAGACCTTATATTGGAAAAAAGGAAACTAAGAAGAAAGTGGCAACAAAGCCGTGATCCTCGGGACAAAACAAATCTCAACAACATGACGCAGCGCATTAGGCGAGAAATTCTAGTAATAAAAAATGAATCTATTAACCATTTTCTTAATGGACTTACAGATGATAAAAATACCGACTATTCCCTTTGGAAAGCAATCAAAGATTTTAAAAGACCAATTATCCAAATTCCACCCATATGAAAATCTAACAACCAGTGGGCAAGGAGTAACGAAGAAAAAGCAGATATTTTTGCAAGTCATTTAGAAAAAACATTTCAGCCCCACGAAGCACCAGATGAACACATTCATTTAAATGAACCCCATCAAATCGAGGACCATATTAAGCTTACATCACCAAAAGAAATATTAACAGAAATCAAAAATATTAATTCGAAAAAAGCCCCAGGGTATGATCTTATTAACGGGGTAGTCATAAAACAACTCCCCAGAAAAGCTATCGTAAAACTATGCAACCTAATTAATGCGTCTTTTAGGCTTAGGTATGTACCTAAACTGTGGAAAGTTGCAGAAGTTATCATGATTCCAAAACCGGGAAAACCACTCCATGACGTGTCATCTTACAGGCCAATATCTTTGCTGCCAATTATATCCAAGCTCTATGAAAAATTATTGCTTAAAAGAATAAAACCCATCATAGAAAGACAAGAACTTATTCCATCTCATCAATTTGGTTTTCGAGACAAGCATCCACGATAGATCAAGTACACAGAATTACTAATATAATAGAAAAAGCACTAGAAGAGGGAAAAGTTTGTTCTGCAGTTTTTCTAGATGTAGCACAAGCATTTGACAAAGTGTGGCATGAAGGCCTTAATTTTAAACTAAAAAGGTTTCTGTCAAAACAGTATTCGGATATTTTGGAATCATACATATCTGATAGACATTTTAGAGTAAAACAGGAAGACTCATACTCAAATTTAAGAGAAATTCAAGCAGGCGTGCCCCAGGGTAGCGTACTAGGCCCTTATCTATACTTATTATTCACTTGTGATATCCCAAAGCCAGAAAATTGTCACTTAGCAACATTTGCCGATGATACTGGTTTATTGACGGTAGAAAAATCTATTGAAAAATGCATAGAGAAACTTCAGGATGCAGTCACCCAAATTCACAGTTGGACCACAAAGTGGCGAATAAAATTAAATGAAACCAAATCAATTCATGTTGATTTTACAAACAAAAATATAAATCACATACAAATAACAATTAACAACATTCCAGTACCATATTCGAATCAGGCAAAATATCTAGGTATGACACTTGATGCCAAATTGCGCTGGAAAGCACATGTTAAGAAAAAAAAAAGAAGAACTTGAGATAAGGTATAGAAAAATGAACTGGCTAATTGGAAGGAAGTCCAGTTTAACAATTCATAATAAGTTACTGCTTTATAGACAAATACTGAAACCAGTATGGACATATGGTATTCAACTATGGGGTTGTGCTAAAGAGAGTAACATTCTAGTTGTACAGAGATTTCAAAATAAAGTATTACGAAACATTGTGAATGCACCTTGGTACGTTCGAAATAGTGACCTTCATCGAGATCTAAAAATCGAAACTGTAGCAGACTATAAAAAAGTACGCAAAAAGCCATGAAGATAGACTCCATCGGCATGTGAATGTGGAAGCAATTCAGCTTCTAGACAATACTATGCTAGTTCGACGACTAAAAAGAGTGAAGCCGTTTGAGCTAGTAAACTAAGTGAATTACACATAAAACAAAATAATGCTATAAACACAACACAATTGTGAGTTACAGACTAAACAAAGCGGGGAGAACTGTTGAGTGAACCCTAAGTTTAAATCTGACTTTTCTAGTAAATTAAGTTAAAACAAAATTGCTAATTAGTCTTACTGACTAGATTGTAATAAAAAAAAACACAGTGTGTTTGACAAATAAAAAAAATAAAAAAAAATACTATAAGCATGCAGTGCTAAAAAAATGCGCTAAACAATGGATTCGCGTTTTTAGTTTAGCTTAAAAAAATGATTTTTAAAATTTTTACATTTTATAGAAAGTTAAAATGCGACGATTTGTTAAAAAAATATGGACAGGGGCACCAAGACTGCTGATAGGTATTTCAACTGGACATAACGGGCTGAGAAAGCACAAAACGATCTTGCTCGCCCAGCTTGTAGACAGAAAATGAGACATCAAGGCACCTCGTGGCAGATCATAAGGCTTTGATTGTAATAAAAAAAAAACACAGTGTGTTTGACAAATAAAAATAAAAAAAAAATACTATAAGCATGCAGTGCTAAAAAAATGCGCTAAACAATGGATTCGCGTTTTTAGTTTAGCTTAAAAAAATGATTTTTAAAATTTTTACATTTTATAGAAAGTTAAAATGCGACGATTTGTTAAAAAAATATGGACAGGGGCACCAAGACTGCTGATAGGTATTTCAACTGGACATAACGGGCTGAGAAAGCACAAAACGATCTTGCTCGCCCAGCTTGTAGACAGAAAATGAGACATCAAGGCACCTCGTGGCAGATCATAAGGCTTTGGCCAGGATGAGACAACGGGCAGAGGGCAATAACTCCATATACATAATATTCCAATACCCACGATTGGTTGCTTTCAAAGACATATGCATATTATTTCCATATAGTACGTATTATTGCAATACCTACGGTACCTTACGATGCAGAATGCACACATATTTGAAATAGCAATATCAATGGACACTAAGTCTATCCCTTTTGCGATCATTAAGTTAAAATGGCCTGATTGTTTATACGTTACACATGCATATTATTTTATTCGTGTATTCGTCATGTCAAATCATCGGCTCACAGTTGACAAAAACTCTATCTATGTAAATTTAGTATCTGTGCATTTTTCGTACCTTTATTTCTGAATGTTTGCATCAAACGCCAACCATTGTGTAAATAGGTAACACGTATATGACTAACTCTGAACGAGAAAGAGCTGCACTTACTTAAATCGGTTGAAATACTTTGTAATTGAATAAACGTGCAGAGGGTGGGCTAAAGAAAAGACCTGGGGCATGGCAAATAGGGCCTACTCTAGCCTACTTGCCGGACCTACAAGTCACCCGCCCTAATACTACAACTAATTACCGTCATAAAATGAAAAATGTACGTCAAAAAAATTACGAAGGTTTATGTATTTTTAAAATTTTTTGATAACCTCAATAATCAAAATAATTGAAACAATTTCATGGACTGACAGTTATATTGGACAGTCATACAGTGACAGTCACGAATCGAGAACTGACGCAGAAAAGTCAAAAGGAAGAAAGCATATATATTCTTCTTCTCGGCCGTATGTCGCAAATAAAAGCTACTACAGAATATCATGCAGGAAAAAGGGCAAATAAGTCAAAGTAAAGTTCATTTCAACTAAAATAAGTGAAAACCGCACGCAAATCCGTCGATCTTCGGATATTTTGATTCATTTGTCGGAAGCTCTCATGTAGAGCGTGGATCTTAAAGCGATTGAGGCAACTATAGTGTCATCCTCATGTCATAAAATCGCTTTTGATGCAGCAAACAAGAAATAAATTATTATAGCAAATGGATCCATGCTGGATCTGATACCTTCCTAGCCCATTAGCACACTCCAAGTGAACTCTACGCTATATCAGCCTTGTAAATATCTCAGAAATGAAAGCTCCTACTAAGTTATTGAGAAAAGGGTGTTCTCCTATATCCCGAATATTGATGCGATTATCCGCTAAAAAGTTAGCATATTTCCAATGTTTAAACTGTGAAAAATTAGCATTAATGGATTTTGACCAAAATCTAATCAGCCCTTAACAGTCATGTACCCTATAGCCATAGGGTACATTACGCTTTTGTGACATTTCCAACCTACTTATTTATCATATGCATAATGAGGGCAACAAAAAAAATCTGAAAAATGGCATTTCTTTGAGTTTTTTTATCTGTGCGTGTTTTTTTGTTAATCTACATACAGCATCTTTTTATCAAAAGACAATGACAGTTTTACCTTTAATTTTATACCAACATACATATTTACTTTTTAATATATTTCTGGTTAGGAAATATGTTTATTTCATGTGAAAGTCACAAAAGTTCAGCGGTTTAGGAGCTATCGTGAATCGTGCCGGACAGGCATACACACACACACACCAACACGGACAGACGTCACGACAATATTGCTAACATAGGTCAAAATACACCCAATAATCACATTTTCGACGTTATCTCAAAAAAAAAATCGTAGCAAAGCATACCTTCTCTAGCCATTGCTGCGCGGGCTAGGAAGGTAAAAATGAAAAAGATATGTAAGTAAATAAGGAAACTTGGAGATGGATGTAGACTCCGGCAATTGCCAACGCAAGACGAAACACACCGTTAACTCCCTCTCGAGAGCCAGGTTTATCGCTCAGCGATCCGGATAAATCTATGTAAACCGAGTCATTTGTTAAATTGGATTGTTGGCAATGTGGTGGTGCTTAACTTACGCAGAACTATGTTCGAATGGAAAATTTTAAAGACAACTTTTTGAAAAATACCATTTTTTGTTACCTCTTTATAAAGACTTATTCAAACTTAACCTTTATGATCATTTGTCATTCCCTTATATGTAGGGTTGCCATCCCTCCCAAAATATTTAAATTATCACCGTTTTGAGCTCTCTGTCTCGAAGTCCCCACAAAAGACTAAAATGCCCGATAAAAACTGGGCATTGCAAATTTCGCTATGATTAATATTATTAATTACAGAGTTCTACTAAAATGTCAAAGAGCACAAAAAAATTGTTGGAAAAAGCAAAAGCCCACAGACTAAGTGACAACGCCGACGAGCCTAGTCATATTAGATGAAGAAACTTTGAAATCTGGAAACAAAATATTCGCAACCTGAATTTTTTTATAATTATTCCTTAGTATTTGGGACACATCTCAGCCAAAATCCACTTGAGCTTCGCTAGATATAAGGCCCCAAAGTTCCTGAAAATCTAAATTCTCAAAAATTTATAACTTTTATAAAAAAAAGTAAAGATAGAAAAAATACGCAAATTAATTTTGTCTATGCTATAAAATTAAGAAAAAATCTAACCTTATATTTTAAAAAATATATTTAAAAAAAATATATAATTTTTTTTTTATTTAAATTTTTTTTTATTACACACCTTTAAATGGACAATAATAGCGGGAACTCCAATGGGATTTCGAAAAAATTATACAATTACGGGGAAAAAAAGCCTATACAAACAAATTCTACTTTTGAGTAGAAACAGCTTTAAAATATGCCCAAATCTGAACGCTTTTTTATATTTGAATTTCCCGCCAAACTGCTATTAATGGCCTTGGTAAAAAATCTTGATACAAAAATATGAAAATTGCACGAGTATTCGTTAAAAAATTATGTTGCATATATTTTTATAATTTTTAACCAATAAAAAACCCTACTTATTTTTTAATTTACTTTTTCTAAACCTCTTTGTCACATTAAAGTTTAGTCAAACAGTATTTTTGCTAAAAATTGCATTAATAGCAGTTTGCCTGGAATTTCAAATATAATAAAAGCGTGCACAGTTGCGCATATTTTAAAGCTGTTTCTACCCGGAAGTCGATTTTTTTTAGATACGCTTTTTTTTCTCCCATAATTATTGGTATAAAAAATAATTTAAAATTTTTTTGACGGTCCTGTTATTATTGACCACTGGCCTAACCTTTACTTAAACTTGTTTAGCTTTAAAGAAACAAAAACTAAATTTATGTAAATGGTGATCTCTAAAAACCGGGAAAATTATCAACATTTTAAAATAGTAACTTATTTACTACAGGGTGGAAAGAAAATAAAATAATAAAAATCAATTCTTTTAAATTCATTTTTTACAATGTTAGGTTAGGTTTTTTTGTTAATTTTATAGTATATCGACCGAATGATATTACGCACTTTTCCTCTCTTGACTTTTTTTGAAAAAGTTATTAGTTTACGAGAAAATCATAAAAACTGATTTTTAGGACATTTGGGGCCCAACTAACTAGCGAATTAAGGAGGATGTCGGCGGAGAATATGTAAGTAAGTATGTAAGTATACAAAAATTGACTGGACTAGAATCAGCAGCTTAAATCATATCCGAGTGCGCAGCTCTTAGTAGGGGAGGCCGTGAAATTTTTTGGAACTTATTTTCTTAGTCAGCAAACAATAATTGAATTGTTTAGTGAGCAATTCTATTAGCAATTAGTACTTGACTTATCTCTAAGTATGGGAAATACCTCTGAATATTTAATTTTTTGACAATTTTGCCAGAGATATTTCTTATACTTAGACGTTAGTAATACTATTTTTTATACTTAGTTTAAATATATCTTTTCCTAATAAACATTACTAAGAAGAAAGTTCCTTAAATTTATAACTCTTTTTGCATTTTGCGTTTAAACCCATCGGAAACCTTCCCCCCCCCCCTATTCATATAACAAAATCTGCTTAGAATTAATCAAGGAACAGTTTTATCGATGTTTGCTGACTAAGAAAATAAGTTCCCAAAATCTTCACAGCCTCCCCTACTATCTAACCAGACGGGCATGAAAACCGATATTACCTCTCGCGAAGTCTCCAAACCTCCTTAAATCCAAACAAAAAACACTCAGCAAGAGATACAAGCTAAGCAGTTGCAGTGTCAGGGTCTCCAAAACCTCGCCTTGATAGAAATCAATCAATCAATCAATATTTAATTAATGACCTTCTGCAACAGATTATTTTTTTTATGTAACCTTAATAAACAAAAATCTTTTATAAAACAAAATAAAATTTTTATCCCAAAATTGAGTATTTTTATGAACTCCATTTTATAGAATCCCGAGGGCAGGGCGTTTCGACGAGACCCTAGCCAAATATGGCAACCCAATTATGTGGCTTCTATAATATGTTCATTTATTTTTAGCCATATTGTCGACATTTAGAAGAAATTTCCACAGCGTGTTTTACTTTTAATAGATGTTAATATAGTATTTTCGATTCCTCCATGAAGTTGCTCAATGGCAATGTCTGTTCTTTAAAAAACGAGAACCTACAGCAAAGTTGAAAAGTTATAAATTGAAGGATGCGTCTGCGTGAGTATCCATTAGAGGTTTAAGCCAAGGATATAGAGGTGTTTTTCTCATGGTCAATTTGTGCTTTTGTCCACGATAAATAAGATAAAGAATTCTTCATATCAATAAGTAAACAAACAAAAAAATTTGAAAACTGCGCAAAAACCTCCGTGAAGGTTTTTAAGGACTTAACAAAGGAAAGTCGAACTACGCATGCGATATCACGCAATTTCCGTATATGCACTATTAAGAATTAATAGAGCCTCAAGTTTTAGAAGTCGAAGTAACCGTTCCAGTTGACATCTCTTTCAAATCGTCTGTGGTTTCAGAAACACTAATTAAACTTGTCATTTTAAGTTTCAACCCCCTATCTGCTGGAGGCTTAGTTTCTTTGAAGCCCCAACATTTAAAAGACGTGACGTCGGATAATTCAAAACAAACATCAAATAATTTAATAGGTCATCTTTCAAAATTGATTAAGTTAATTGTTTCAGCTAGTTTTGCATCAGAAATTCGCCAAGTTTTTTTCAAGCTTCTTTGTTTGCCTTGAGAAAGAAGAATGGTGGACTTCGTCCAATCCCTGTTGGTTCTACCCTTAAAAGCTACTCAGCCAAAGTTTAAAAATGGGAGAACGTATAGGTAACGTTTTAAGACCAACACAGGTAGGATTTGATATCAAATGCGGAATTGAATTAGTTGATCATGCCGCTCGCCAGTTTATTAATATTCCACACGAAAATCCTAAATTTTTACTAAAAATAGAATTTCTAAATGCTTTTAACATGGTTTCTAGAACAAGTTTACTATCCGAGGTACATAAGACAATTTCAGGATGCTATAATTTTATCTATCAGGAATATCATGAACCTTCTTAATTATCTTTTGGTCAGGATACAATTTTATCTTAATGTGGAGACCAACAGGGTGACCCACTTGGTCCGGCCCTCTTTTCTTTGACCCTGCAACGAATTATTTCTTCATTAAAAAGTGATTTAAATATTTGTTATTTAGATGACAGAACCTTATGTGGAAAACTCGAAACAGTTTTAGATGATTGTAAGAAAATGATTCAAAATTCTAATAAAACTGGTTAAGAAATTAATTTAAAAAAATACGAGTTATCTTTACTATCTAAAGTTGATCAAGATTTCCAAAAAATATTTTTTCAAAATTTTACTTTAATATCTCCTGAAATTATCCAAAAGAAAGATCTTACTCTCTTATGATGTGCACTTCGATCGTACGTTCTGAACTAAATAATAAGATCACAGCATTTCAAAAGTTTTCTTCAAATCTGTAAGTCATCACTCAGCTTACTATTAAAAAATTCATTGGCAATTCCGAGCCTGACTTACATCTTAAGATGCGCACCATGCGGAAGAACCCGAGTTATTAAACCTCTATGACTCAATCCTAAAAACAATTACAGAATATATAACAAATTGTAATTTTAACGAAAGAGATTGCTTTATAAGCAAACTCCCTGTTAAATTTGGTAGATTAGGTATAGGATATGTTGCCTCTTTGTGTTTTTAAGCATTTATTAGTTCAAACAAAAACTCATCACTTTTAATAAATTTAGTTTTTTCTCAAAATACCATAATTAATTTAATTGACAAAGAGCAAGCAATTTTTCATTGGACTTCTTTAAGCGGGAATCCATATTTTCTTAACAATTTTATTACACAAAAAGATCTAGATGAAAAAGTTTGTGATGCCTTTATTACAAAAATTATTTCTGAAAGTAATGATAAAAGCGAAAAGGCGAGACTTACAAGAAAAAGAAAGTGTAGCATGGTTAAATGCTTTACCTTCTCCTCTTATTGGTACCCATTTAGACAATTACTCTTTTAGAATGTAGGTATGTGACTCTTAGAAGTGGACAACCAATTTGCGAACCTTATACCAACGTTTGTGGCGAAGCTGTAGAAAAAAAATGGGCTTTATGGCCTTTCGTGCCACAAAAGCGCAGGAAGATGGTATTGACATAGCAATATTAATGATAATATAAAAAAATATATTTAAGGCAAAACAATAAAATTTCAATCAGCCACTGGAATTTTATTTTGCACTTTTACTAACTTAATAAATACACTTTTACAAACAAATTAATTTGCCTAAAAACACACAATAGAATAAAGTTTTAAAAGTGAATAGAACGAAAGGAACTATGCTCTGCTGAACAAATGTATGTTTACCAAACTACGCTATATAGAGTGAGTTGCTGCAATCGGAAAGTTGGCAAACTTTTTGGTTCTTATGATGAGAACAGCTCTTTGACACCAGTTTCTCTGCCTATTTAATTCTTTCAAAAGTTTTAGATATGGAAACCATTAGTTTGGATATTTTACTATGGACCAGGTTTTTTCCCGTTTTTTTTTTCCGCAAAATTGTGCTTTACCCTGAATTAGTCAGTGCTGAGAAAAGGTCACATTAATACAAATGGTTTCGTAAATGGAATTTGTGATTGGTTCTGTACAGGGGCGGCTCGTGGTCATTAATATTGGGAGGTCAAAAATAAATAGGTATAAATAGAAAACGTTAAATACTCTTAACCTTTAGGTCGATCATCTGTTTTTTAGAAACCTTAAAATTGTTTAATTTTCTGCACTACAAGCGTTAAGTCTCACATACACTCATAACCCACACACGGACCATTCTGGAAATAGGACCCTGTTAAACTATTCCAAAAAACAATAATTCACACAAACATGTCGAAATGGATGCAATACGAAGATCGATGAGAATATCTAGAACAGATCATATAAGAAATGAGATCATAAAAGAAAGAATGGGAATCGAGGGAAACATAACGGATGACATCCCTAAAAGACAACTGATATGGTACGGCCATGTACAAAGAATGAACGACGAAAGACTGCTAAAGCAGGTCCTAGAATGGCAACCCATAGGGCGCAGAAAAAGAGGGCGTCCTAAACAGGAATGGCAACAGTCAATCCAAAGATCAATAAGTCAAAAAAACCTGACGGAAGATGATTGTCAGGATCGAAGGAGGTGGAGAATAGGCGTCGGACAATTTAGAACAACGTTCTAAACCGATATAGTAGTAGTACAATAATAAAATCAACAATTTGAATCGATTAAAAACACCGTAATCTCGAATCAAAATAAATAACAAACAAATTCATTGATCAAATAGATATAAGTTTATACGGGAAATATAATGAAAACTTCTATCATATGAATCCCAGGCTACCAGAATGCAGTTGTGACCCTATATGAATGTAAGGTCACTGCATCCTGAAGTCTCCATACGTCCTTATGATGCAGTGACCCTAATATGAATCAATATACGAGCGCCATCGTCGTAAAAAGAAATATTCTGGCACCTACGACAAAAACTTTGAACGATAACTGTTTGATGGTTTGTAGTTTGATATTGATACTCGACTATAAAACATATTCTTATTTTATCTGCGGCTGATGACCCAAACACTAATAAGAATTTTATTCTGCTTGGTTCCCGCTTGGGCGCTCTGATCGGTATTTTGGTATTCTGGCAAGCTTTAAAGCAATGGGGTAAATTCCGGCTGCCAGCCCAAGCAGCGTTTAAAGAACACAATACGCTGGTTCAAGGTCCGGGTTTCATTACCAAGGCCGGAAAAAATATTATATAAAACGCAAAATTATTTACATTTTTGGGAGGTCATTGACCAATTGACTTCACGGAAGAGCCGCCACTGGTTCTGCATAGTAATTGTATTTAGTCCACTCGTGTCTTGGTGACGAAATTACTTTATCATCATTTTGACTTCACCATTGTGGGATGAAGATTCCAAGAGTACCTTTTAAGCGTGATTTAATATTCCTTGATAGAGATGCGAGGTAAAGTTATCTAATTAATTGGTCCATGCCTTTCGTTTTAAGACATTTGCAACATAATAATACATACGTTGTTGAAAATACCTTTTCGTCATCAAAAGTCGTCTCCCGTTTTAAAGTTAACATAAACAAGTAAAAATATATCTTTGCATAGCAGCGCATTCTTTTTATCTGTCGAACACACTGTGCTGATTATATTACAATTTAGTTAGTATTACTTATTCTAAAAGTTAAACTTAAACCTGGGATTCTCTCTACAGTTATTTCCGTTTTATTAAACTATAAGCAACAAGTTTTTTGTGTCTAGTATATTTTACGTTATTTGATTTATTTCGTTTACTAGCTCAAACGGCTTGACTCTTTTTAGTCTTTGAACTATTTAGTTCAGTATTGTCTAGAGGCTCCATCACTTCCACATTTATAAGTCGATGGAGTCTATCTTCATGACTTCTTGCGTCCGTTTTTTAAGTATCTGCTAGTTTCAAATTTTAGATCGCGATTAAAGTCACTAATTCAAACTTTTGTTATTCTTATTATTTTACTTTAAAACATCTAAACAACTAACTACCTGTCCAGTCCACACTGGTTTCAATATGTACATATAAACCAGGAACTTAAAAACGTGTTAAAGTGGACTTTCTTACAATTGGTCAGTACATTTTTCTATACTTCATCTTAAGTTCTTCTTTTTGTACCATGTGCTTTCCAGCGCAATTCGGCATAAAGTATTATCCGAGAAGAGCCTCTGTTTGCTATTCTCGGGTATTATACCAAGAAATGTTGCTTAATTTGAGTATGGTCAGGAAATGTTGATCATTTTAATTTGTATGTATGAATTTTTGGAGTTATGTAGTAAAAAATTAGTGGAAAATAAAAAATAAATATATGCACAAAATACAACAGCATCGGAAAAATAAAGTCGTTTTCTTAAATTGTAACAATTCATAATGTTATTCTTTGAGTGACATACTTTTCAAGCTGCCTAATGATGCCTTAAACATTTCGGGGGACAGAAAGCACGAGTCGAACCTTAGAGAAACGATACAGACAGATATCAAATGGAAAAAGGATATAGTGTTACTAAAACTATAAAGTAACCTAGTTGAATGATTGATTCGTTTCTACAGAAATGTTAGGTTTTGGAGATCCTAATATTGAAAGCTTAGCTTATAGTGTTTGCTAATTTAGGAAATTTAAAGACCTGGCGAGGTACAATAAGCCCTTTGTTAGGAACTTACAGGGTGATTTAAACTGAGCACTCTTAAGTGGGAAAGGGTAAATCTAGGGGAACCCCCCTTTGTGAGCCTCACATTTCAGGATAAGATTTTTAATAAAAATAGCATTTTGATATATCAACCCGTTTTGCACTACGTAGGCTTTTTGGAAGTTCTGCGTTTTGTAAATGACTTGTTTTAGGGTTTTGAAAGTTATATTGTTTCTTATAGAATAAATCTTCAGGCCTCGGATGCTTTGGACATGCAAAAAATCTGCGGCAAACTATAAAATTTCCTTTGGCTTAAAAATAATGCACATATAAGTGCTACGCCTAGTAGTGTTAATATAGCTGACGCTGTGCAGCTGTCCCATACATTAATCGATTGGAAATTTTACGTGCTATAAAAAATGTCATATCCAGTTTTGACGTGTCTCATGTTGATTGTCCAAAAATCTGTGTTTTATATAACAAAAACATGGATTTCTCCTAAAGTAACAAATTAAAGCTGTCCTGGACAGCTACAAATTTAAAGTAGGAAGCTTATTTATATAGTTTGTAGTCAGTTTCAATCTGTACAAGATTGGTCTCTATCAGTTTTTAAAAGAAAAAATATGATTTTTGAGAAAAAATTGTTTAATTAAAAAAAAACACTTTACTATTAAAAAACTACCCCTAATTTTTGATTTGAACAAGAAAAGAAAAAAAATTTTAAAAATTTTCTTTCTTTAATTTCACTTGTTGTTTATAGTTTTAGGTCCTTGCATTATTTGCAATTTGGTATTTGAGAATTAAATTGGCAATCGCCCATTGCGATCAGAAATTTTAACACACGAAAAGGTGATCTTATGCTTTCAGACGTTGATTCTTTACGTGTAATTTAAGGTATCATACCTTTGACAGTGGGAAAGAAGAATTTAAGAGATCAGTTGGATGACTTGGTCGACTTAATACCCTGAGAGTTTCTCGTTCCTGTATTGAGACACAGCGCACCTGCATAGATGGAAGTTTTCCAAAAAAATTTATGTATGGTCTTCGGTAGTTCAATGCTTAGAACATTTGCTTACAGAGCAAGAGGTTCCGGGTTCGAGTCCCGGCCGAAGACAGAAAAAGTTTTTTCTTATTTTTCTTTCTTTAATTTCACTTGTTGTTTATAAAGTTGGCAAATTGTGAATAACATTTTTGAATATATTAAATAATCCGTGTAGAAACCTTAGGAGAACCTAATTTATGCTAACAACTAAAGTTTAAATGTCTAAGTCAGTCTACTAATAGATGATACACCCATAGAAAGAGTAAAGAAATATAAATATTTGAGCAGTTGGCTGACCGAAAAAAAGTTGAATTAATCAACAGAAATAAAAAGAGTTGGTAAATATCAAAAAAATTAAGCGTCGCATAAGAATGCTAAATCTTACGTATTTATAACTCTGGTTCAAAAGCTTGGACGCTTCAAAAGGCCGAACAGGAAAATATCGAGGCATTTAATAGATGGTGTTATCGGCGTATGCTAAAAATTCAGTGCCGGACAATCAGTAACAAACGTAGAACTGCGATGCAGAATTTCGAAGAAGTGTCATGAGAGGGTTTAAATATGAAGCTGCCAAAAATATAATTGACGGGAAAATTAAGGGCAAAATGAGTCAAGGGAGAAGAAGAACATCCTGGCTGAAGAATTTGAGAGAATGGTTTGTGATAACATCAAACCAGTTATTTAGAGAAGCAGCGTAACAAAGCTAAGATTGGTACAATGATTTCCAACCTCCATTAGGAAATGAAACCTGAAGAAGAATAAAATATGCACCAAGAAGTCTAGGTGCATTTTAAATCTATGGGCTGTTGGTTCGGTTCGAGAGACAAGCAGTAAGTAAATGATCTTCCGAAATGATTCCTGTTATTCCAGCTCGTTATTTATTTGCGGCAACTTTGGTTGTTTAATATCTTTAGACATTTGTCAAGCTTAACTTCGTATTGTCTTGGATTACGTGTATTATTTAAATGGTAATTAATGGCATAAATTAAATTATTTTATATTACAGGGGAAGATTCTGTAAGACAGATTTTATGTTTAGGCTTAATGAACTTAAAAGTGTTTTTTTAAAGATTAATGATGTATTTATGGCCCAGCCAAATAAGGAAAAAACTTTAAAAAAAAATTGGTGCAAGCCGAATGTTTGCATACCTATTCCTTAGCATCTGGGACACATTCTCCGCCAAAATGGTGCTTAAACTTCGCTAAATATAAGGCCCCAAATGTCCTTAAAATCACTTTTTTGCGATATTCTCGAAACTATTTTTTTAAGTCAAGAAAATCCTTACATTTTAAAAAATAGATTTAAAAAAAAATCTTTTTTTTTTCTTACTTTGTAGGTAACTTGTTTTAACATGTTGATCGTTTGTAACATGGGAGCCTAAATTTTTTAAAATAATTTTGACATATTTTATGAATAAAAAAATACAATAGAATTTTAAAAAACAATTCGGTTGGAACTGTCCGAGAAAAAAAGCATATAAAAAAATCAACTTCTAGAACCAGTGCTTAAATACGCTCAAATGTTCACACATTTCTTATGTTTGAAATCCCATTAAAACAGATATTAAAGCATTTTAGAAAAAATAGTGTCCGACACATAATATAAATATATAACCACATCAACCTAGCAAATAACATTTTTTTTTTGAGTCACTATATACATTGTTTATTTAACCCACTCTATATTAATTTTTTAATATGAAGTACTAGTTTTTTGTTGGACGCCGCCGCAATAGTCTTGTTTCGTTTTTGATTCATTCCGTTCCCAACTGAGAAGAAATTATAATCTAATAACAATTAATAATATTTAAAATTATTAGAAAACCAAAAATGCTTGTAAAATCGACATTTATATTGATAAATTTGACAAAGGAAATCTAAAGCTTTCAGTAAGTACTTTTTACATTTTTACCTGGGGGTCGATTTTGACCACAACTTGTTAAATCTCTCATTTGAGATTTAACTGCTGTACAATCTGTAGTAGTCACCTTGGCCATGGAAATTTTAAAACTAGAATTGTGGCTAAAATACAGACTTTTATTTACCATTTTCTATGTTTTTACATACCTTTATGGATTTTCCTATATAATTTGGCCCCACAAGTTGTGGCCTTAAAAAAAAGTTAAAAAATAATTTGGGCGCCAATTTGTGGCATATTAAAATGCGTTGTATGACATTTGTGGCAGCTTAAAGGCGTTGCCGCCATTTTGTGACACTGAAACCCACTGAATAATTAAACAAATATCTGGAAGCAGAACTGTATTTTCCAGCTAGGTAAAACATTGATATGCCCGGTAACTTTTATACAGTGGAGAAGGGGGGGTTTAGAAATAAGAAAATTTTGTGCGCCACATTATTTAATACCAATGTTTTACAAAGAAGATCTTAAATAAAATACAGTTCAACCCAAACGTTGCAGCCAAACAATGAAATTCTACTTACTTCCGAGGCTTCCAGAGTATTTGTGTAATTAAGAATAACCAAAAAAAAATAAACAGAATAAAATTCTAAAAGATTGAATTCAGATGACAAAACAGAAATACCTTACAGGTAGATGGACTCCTTTAACAGGTCATAGTGTACCTACATCTGAGTCAGTAGTGTGAGACTCGGTTACATAAATGATTGAAAAAAAAATACACTTCCACAATCGTTCCATCATAGGGGAGATCCGGACCAAATATCTGCTGTCACCATTCTACATTGGGTAGAATGAGACAGACAGCAACCCAGTCCGAGATCCACCCCATGAGGTAAAACAGTGTAAAGAAACCGCTAAAACATATAATCTCATCTCTCTTTTGTCTCCGCAAAGTTGGTCATTGGGTTGTACAAATAATACAAATATTTAGTTCATCTTGTATAATTAGATTGTAAAACTTGAGAAAAATACCAAACAAGTCAGGGCCAAAATAGCAAGGCACTTTAAATTTGACAGTAAAATTATCTTAAATAAATGAAATGAAGGAAACAAGTCAATGTAGTAAATATGCCGCAAAACCAGGGTTATGACGTCATACCTTTACCTTGCGTTTACAAGAATTTCAAAAGTTATACTTTAAAAAAAATTATATGGAAATTATAGCAAAAAAAAAATTATATAAAAATATTATTTATGGAAAAAAATTATAGTTATGGCTTGCTCGTACCTTGGTCCTGCAATTATTTAATTGTTGGTGTTTTGTTTAGTAAACCTGGAGTTGTCCAGACATCCTCTCACTACTCTCGGGTCTCCTGCCCTGCTCGCGCCTCCCCTAATGCCCGCTTAGCACATCACGCTAGGGCAGCACATGGTGATCAAAATGTTGTAGGTCCTTGGCCGAGCGTAAAACCCTGTGGAAAATGAAATGTTTCAGTTTCCTGGAATTCGTCAATTTTGCACGAAGTTCCCCTACACAGTAACTTAAATCGAGGACCCCATGTCGACTCAATAAAACAAAGTAGATTTAAACAGATGAACTAAAATAATCCTAACGTACCTCTCCCAGGGTTATAACTGGCCCGTCCGGCTTCCCATCAGCGTCCAGCCCAACTGTCCCGTCGCTGGAATTGACAGGGCTGTAGACAAAGGAGAAAAACAATATATAGTTTTTATCCAACACGTGGTTAAAAGAAAAATATAAAAACGCCAACAATTCCCCACGTCCTTTGTCAAAAAAAGTACATTTCCCACGAAAAATAATTACAATTTGGGAGGCAAATATTATCTTGAAGAGTACTCAAATAATAAAAAAAATAAAAAAAAATAAAATCGAACTTACCGATGCTCTTTCGACCCAAATATGTTTTCGTACTATCAAAACTAGTTAATCCGTGAAGGACATGAGGTTCGGATTGTCCCAATATCCTCGAAATAAACGTAAGGGAATGAAATGTTCATCTAAATGTTTCCTTCCTGTTACTGAATCCATTTGTGATGCGGCAACGCCGCCATTCCCCAGCATAACAGCTGTTTAACTTTATGAACGTCAAGTGAATCACAAAATTCCACAGATAAAAACAAAACAATCAAAATTTTTATGTGATTTTTCCCGAAGCCTGTGATCTTAAATTCCAATTACGATGTCCAGATAATGCGATGTGCGTCGTGTCCACAGTAATTCGATGGAATGCCTCATTTTAAGGTAATTTCCTAGACACTATATAACGTCCAAACCTAGCTCTATAAAATACCCTTACTTTGTGTACAGAAAGACGAGTCAAAGATCCTTGATTATTTACCTAAATAAACAAATATGTAACGCTGCTTTAAACGAAAAAATGACACGTTACAAAGTTTCCTATTTTTTCGCGATTTTCCGTGATTGTATTTCATTGTTTTTACTTTCGAACTGTCACTTTTCTGAGTTGACAAACACAGGGTAGGATTTATTATTTTTAAATTATAAATTTACCTATACTTTATTATTATTAATTTAATACCAACTTCACGCAATTCTTTCCTATTTTTTTTTTATTTGTTTGATTATAACTTTTTTCAAACTTTTCCAACTAGGTGGTTAGTATACAATTCAACTTATTTTTTATTAAAAAAATACATAAAATGGCGAATCCGAAATGGCGGATTTTCCCATTTATGAACCGATTTGCATCAAACTCGGAACTTTGAGATTTTTCAGGTCGCTGATTATTATTTTTGACTTAAATTTATAAAAATCATAATGACGGATCCAAAATGACGGACTTTCCCATTTATGAACCAGTATGCATCAAACTCGGAACTTTGGGGTGTTTAAGGTCGCTGATTATTATTTTTAACTTTATAAAAATCAAAATAGCGGATCCAAAATGGCGGACTTTCCCATTTATAAACCAATATCCATCAAATTCGAAACTTTGGAGTGTTCCAGGTCGCTGATTATGATTTCTAACTTAAACTTTAAAAAAATCAAAATGGCGGATCCAAAATGGCGGACTTTCCCATTTATGAACCAATATGCATGAAACTCGGAACTTTGGGGTGTTTAAGGTCGCTGATTAGTATTTTTAACTTAAATTTATAAAAATCAAAATAGCGGATCAAAAATGGCGGACTTTCCCATTTATGAACCAATATCCATCAAATTCAAAACTTTGGAGTGTTCCAGGTCGCTGATTATGATTTCTAACTTAAACTTTAAAAACATCAAAATGGCGGATCCAAAATGGCGGACTTTTCCATTTATGAACCAATATGCATCAAACTCGAATCTTTGGGGTGTTTAAGGTCGCTGATTATTATTTTTTACTTAAATTTATAAAAATCAAAATAGCGGATCCAAAATGGCGGACTTTCCCATTTATGAACCAATATCCATTAAATTCGAAACTTTGAAGTGTTCCAGGTCGCTGATTATGATTTCTAACTTAAACTTTAAAAAAATCAAAATATCAGATTTTTCTATTTATGAACCAATATGCATCAAACTCGGAACTTTGGGGTGTTTAAGGTCGCTGATTATTAGTTTTAACTTAAATTATAAAAATCAAAATAGCGGATCCAAAATGGCAGACTTTCCCATTTATGAACCAATATCCATCAAATTCGAATCTTTGGAGTCTTCCAGGTCGCTGATTATGATTTCTAACTTAAACTTTAAAAAAATTAAAATGGCAGATCCAAAATGGCGGACTTTCCCATTTATGAACCAATATGCATCAAACTCGGAACTTTGGGGTGTTTAAGGTCGCTGATTATTATTTTTAACTTAAATTTATAAAAATCAAAATAGCGGATCCAAAATGGCGGACTTTCCCATTTATGAACCAATATGCATCAAATTCGAAACTTTGGAGTATTCCAGGTCGCTGATTATGAATCCTAACTTAAACTTTTAAAAAATGAAAATGGCGGATTCAAAATGGCGGATTTGTCTATTTATGAAGCAATATGCATCAAACTCGGAACTTTGGGGTGTTTAAGGTCGCTGATTATTATTTTAACTTAAATTATAAAAATCAAAATAGCGGATCCAAAATGGCAGACTTTCCCATTTATGAACCAATCCATCAGGTCGCTGATTATGATTTCTAACTTAAACTTTAAAAAAATTAAAATGGCGAATCCAAAATGGCGGACTTTCCAATTTATGAGCCAAAATGCATCAAACTCGGAACTATGGGGTGTTTAAGTTCGCTGATTATTATTTTTAACTTAAATTTATAAAAATCAAAATAGCGGATCCAAAATGGCGGACTTTTCCATTTATGAACCAATATCCATCAAATTCGAAACTTTGCAGTATTCCAGGTTGCTAATTATGATTTCTAACTTAAACTTTTAAAAAATGAAAATGGCGGATTCAAAATGGCGGATTTTTCTATTTATAAAGCAATATGCATCAAACTCGGAACTTTGGGGTGTTTAAGGTCGCTGATATTATTTTAACTTAAATTTATAAAAATCAAAATAGCGGATCCAAAATGGCAGACTTTCCCATTTATGAACCAATCCAGGTCGCTGATTATGATTTCTAACTTAAACTTTAAAAAAATCAAATTGGCGGATTTTCCCATTTATGAACCAATGTGCATGAAACTCGGCACTTTGATATCTTTCAGTACGCTGATTGTTATTTTTAACTTAAATTTATAAAAGTCAAAATGGCGTATCCAAATTGGCAGACCTTTCCATTTATGAACCAATATCCATCAAATTCGGAACTTTGGGGTGTTTCAGGTCGCTCATTATGATTTCTAACTTAAGGTGCCCGTCTCATCCCTATTTCTGAGATAAATTACACAATTGCAGTGTTGGAAATTATCCATATGATGCTTTTTCAACCAGGTCATCCAGGGAGAAACTGGTAGCATTAGAGGAATTTTTGTTTTTTCTAGTAAATTCTTCATCGAATTTGGGGGTGCTGACTTTTTTTCTTTTTTTGAAATTTGCCTTATTTTGGGTTTTATCAAACATTTTAGAAATTAATTTTTTTGAAATTTGGCAACGATGCGTGTTTGTAGTCCCCTATTTTCTCCTCCACAGCTTTATTCTAAAATATGTACATTTTTCTATGGGCTTTTCGCATTTTGCCATAGTTTTAGACCATATTTTCAAAATCGGAAAAAAGTCAGCACCCCGAAATTCTTTTGTTTATCTAACACAACAAAAAAATAAGTTATAATTGGTTTCTATCATATGGCTTGATCGCCCAAATTTTGAAATTGCATGAGTTTTTTGTAAATTTATTTTGATCACGTGATTGTCGATTCACGAACTGCGAAAAAGGAAGATGAAAGAGAGAGACGTGGTCTGTCGTGCAAAGCAGAAACCTAGTGAGTCAAAAACTAGTGTTTTGGGAAATAGAGTTTGAAGTTTATTTAACTACATACTAACCATAGTTTATTTAACTACATAGTAACTACATTCAACTTCCTTGTTTTTTAAGATAGCCACATTCTAGAAAAACTCTCTGGTGCCGTTTTTTACGGTTATTTCAATGATATAAAAATCTCATTTTCGAGTAAGTCGAGTTACTAGGTTTTTGCTTTGCACGCCAGCGGTACTTTCTGATAGAAATCTGTAATTTTTTCTTAATTCTTAATTTAGTTTTGACATCAATTACACAGCGGCGCTGTTACACAGGACAGCTGTTTTTGACTTTTCCAGTAAAAACAAATATTTCTAACCCAAGAAAAATAAAACACTAAATAAAAATTGATTTAAACATTTAAACGAAAAGTACAGGCTGCTTTCTTTTTTACAAACGCAAATACTGGTACCTGTGAATAAAAAATTCTACGAACCACAATAGAGCTGGCAAAACGCGGTTTTCAAATTTAGATTGAGAAAGTACATTCCCGAAGTAGTATCAAAGTTTGTCACAATTTTTGAGAAAATAACATAGTACATATACCTCAAAAGCGACAGCAGCTAGTTGTTTTCACAAATAAATTGAAAATTTCATTTTCAACAAAAATAAATTTACCTCAACACCCAGAATGACTAGGTCTTTTCCTATGGATAGCTGTACATGCCTCCTGGCGAAAATTAGTTTTTTAAATAAGACAATTTGTAGTATTACCAGAGACAATATAAGAAAGAAAATAAAAAAGTCAGGGTGCAAGCATAATAGAGATGTGGGGACATGCATTTTTGTAAACGATAAGGTAAAGTTTTGACCAATTGTATGTTTACTGCCTTCAATAAGAATCTTCTTTTTTATGCTATTATTGGAGACAACATATAAGAAACAAAATAAAAAAAACTATAACTTAAAACATGTAAAAAAAAATCTACTTTACCCAGTGACTCCTATCCCTCGATAGCCAGCTCTTAGATCAATAAACAATGCCCCCATATAATAAACAAAGATACCAGGAAATGATGTAACTCTATATTCATAAAAATTCTACTATACCTATTAGGGACATTTTGAAACACTTTGACAATTGTTATCGTTATAGTTGTTGTCTAGGTATCACAACTTAGGTTGAATTACTTTATTTGCCTGACTAGTTTTGCACTAACCTTTAGTAGAATCTTCTTTTATTAAAGAATAATACTTTTAAACTAATTTTTCTTTAAAAAAATACCAAAATGCACAAACTTGACTGTGGTTAATAAGCACTTCATTATAATTATTGGGTTTTTATTGTTACTTAGTAGTTATTTACTTTTTCATCACATTTATGTCTAACAACTGACCTCAAAGTGTGTAAAGTTGGGTAGTTTTTTTAATAAAAATAAGCTTAAAAGTATTATTTTTTAATTGAGGAGGATTCTACCAATAGTAAGTGTAAAAATGGCCAGGAAAACAAAGCCAAATTAGTCAGGTTGTGAATCCTTAAAAATAACTATAACAATAACAGTTGTCAAAATTTTTAGAGTTTTAAAATGTCCTTATTATCTCTGTCTTTCCAACTAAAAATATAATGGGTAGATGTAAACTCCAGTTCAAAAAAATTGAGACAAAATTTACTGACAGTTTGATGAGTCCGACATTTAAATGTTAATTGTAAGCTTACATTTGTCAATAAAAAGTGTCTCAATTATTTTGCATTGGAGTTTTATGTACCTATGAGAACTTTCTTGGTGTGTTCATTGAACATTTTTTAAAACAACCTGTTCTACATTTATAGGTCGTTTTTGACAAAGCATGTTAAAAGTTATCAGGTAGGATATTTCAGTTCAAACCACATTTTAGGTTAATTTAGATCAAGTTTGGATCAGGGTGTTTATTCTTGATTGTCTGTACCGTGAGGTGAGCGCTCACCTTGTAGATTCATTTCCCCGTGTAATAAGGTGGTGAAATCATTTCAAGTTCACCCGTGAAAGTGAACTTTTCACTCACCTCACCTCACAGAAAGTAGAGAATAACCATCCCGATCTGATAAAACTCACCCTTCAATTTGTTTTTTTTTAAACAAGGCAAAAACAGATTTTATTGTTTGCAGAAGAGTTTTGTGTTTCTCTCAGAACAGTATCAACAACCAATAAAAACATTTTTATTAAAAAAAGAAAACCCGAGAGAAAACCATATTCTTACCTACTGCATATTTATGTTTTCTTGGAACATAGATTTGTTCAAAAATATTATCTTTTAACAAAAACACTTTCTAAAAGAAAAACAGGAAGCTAATATTTTTTAAAGAAAATGTCAAATTTTTTTTTAATTAAAAAAGTTTTTAAACAATTTCTAATTGAAGAAAATATTTTGGGACAATTTCCTTCTCCTCCTTCAAACAAATTTTAGAAACTTTATAGTAGTACATAATTTGACATAGGTGCAGAGGTGCACTATAAATGAAGCTCAGAAAAATTACTTTTACATTTATTTATTGTTTAAAAATATTTATTATTCTATTGCTACAAATAACAAATATATTGCTGTCGATTTATTGTTTTTTTTTAAATAAATTACAGCATAGTAATAAAAATAGAAAACTTCTTAACAGGAGCTTGAAAAAAAATTATTAGAAAATATCTGAAAATACACTCTACTACAGTTTTAAAAAACAACCAATTATTTTTTATTTAGCAAAACTATTTTCTAACATTTAAATTTACAGCCTACTCAGTTATTATTATTATAAATTTACATTCTATATTCTTATAAATAAACTCTAAAATTGTTCTATAATCAAATTCAAAATAATTGAGACACTTTTTATTGACTGTTTGACAGATTTGGCATTATTAATAATCTTTAAATGTCAGACTCGTCAAACTGTTAGTAAATGTTGTCTCAATTTTTTTGAATTGGAGTATATAGAGCATACACACACAAACAGTTAGGTTAGGTTAAATTTTCTATATTATAAAAAACAAATGTTTTCTGAAAAAAAAACCTATTCTTTATAGAAAACTAATTTTCAATAATATAAGTAACATTCAAAACAAATTTTCTTACAAAAGGTTCAAACATAATAATATAATATATGGTCGTTGGTTTACTGAAAACTGATTTGTGTTCAAAATAAAATTTTACAGAAAAGACAAAAAAGGTCTATGATGCCATTTATAAGCTGTCTGGATCCTTTTTTTTATCCTTGCTTCAATTAACGTTATTATTACATTTTTTTGCAAATAATTTTATATAGGATATCCATTATGACTAGGGCTAATTGATTATGCAAAAAACTTATTTTTGAAACAAATGTCACATATCAGGTTTCATCGAACCAACGACGATGTACTAGTAGCTCCTGTAATTTGTTGTGGAAATTTTAAACTGTTGATTTTGAGTACCTGATTTCTTATGGAGTGTGAACTTGTATTGCACTAAATCCTAATAGTCAACCACCATCATTATTTCTGAAAAAAGAAATTTATCATGAACATAAAAAGCACATTATACACGAAATTATAAAACTGGCACTTTTTGCAAAGCAATTCATCAAATTGTAGAGAAAAAAATTCCCAAGATAATAATAATAATACAGATGTATTTCACTGCAATACAGATGAATTTCGCTACACAAAAATATTTTCACGTAGACTAGGGGTTTTTTATTTATAATCTATATTTCGATATATGTTTAGCAATTTCGGTTAGTACAGTAATTTGCTTAAAGCAATACAAAATACTCTGCCAATATATGGGCCCCTAAGCTCACACTAGGTACTATAGTTATAGTGTACGTGTGAGCTAATATAACTAAAAACTGAAATATATTTTATTCAACTCCAGACTAAATTACCTTATCTTTGATACCACACAAGCCATGTTTTGACTTAAACTCAAATTTTTGGAATCTACCCCCACCCTTAAGAAAAACAAAAAAGTAAAATGTATTTTGTTAAACTCCGGACTCAATTACCTTTTGTTTGATATCACACACGCCATATTTTCACTTAAACTCTAATTTTTAAAATATACCCCACCCTTTTTTTTTTAAATAAATTAAAATGTATTTTGTTTAACTGCAGACTCAATTACCTTTCGTTTGATATCACACACGCCATATTTTCACATAAACTCTAATTTTTGAAATCTACCCCCACCCTTTTATTTGGTTTGTGTTCGGTGGATTTTGTTCATTTTTAAATGGGACCATCTCGACGCAAGACCCATCCTAGGTACCAAATTTCATTAAAATCGGCCAATCGGTTTTTGAGTTATGCGCGTTGGTCGTTACAGACAGACATACAGACATACAGACAGACAGACAGACAGACAGACAGACAGACAGACAGACAGACAGACAGACAGACAGACAGACAGACAGACAGACAGACAGACAGACATACAGACAGACAGACGGCGCAACAAAAAAGTTTCAAAATCATCTGAAACGCAAAGATATATAAAAATTTTTGAAATCGGAGCAACTTTTTTTTTCTCGAAAAAATTAGGATCACCATAGCTCACACTACTATAGTATAGTATATGTGTGAGCTAAAAATAATATTAAATGTATCTTTTAATATACAGGCCGTTTCAACAAAAACTTAACAGAGGCCTTTTGGGGCACTTCAAAAATCCACGAACATGTGGATTTTGTTTGCAAGGGGATGAAAAGTGGGTCTAATGATACCTTGTTTTGGTTTGAATATCTCTACAACCATGTAAAAATTTTGAAAAGATTTTGATTTTATATTTTTTGTATTTAATATGACTAATATGAAAATTTGAAGGCAAATATGTCAAAAACTAATCAATAGATTTTAAAATTTTTACATTGTTGTAAAGATATTTAAGAAACCTTCAAAATTAGGTATCACTAGGAGCAAAGCATACCCCGTAAAGGACATGCATGCTACAAAAATTTCAAGATAGCTAAAAAGTATCCCCTTTGGAAACAATATCGACGGTTCCAAGGGTTTTTCCAAATTCTATCAAGAAATATCTGAAAAGGTCTTTTTGTTGAAACATCCTGTATATGGTTACATCGAGGGTTAACTAAAAGCAGATATTCCTTTCTAATGGGGAGGATTTTGACTTTGCAGAGCTAGGTGTAATAGTATGTCAACTCGATTTTTTGCAAGAAGAACTAAGTTTGTTAGGGTCTAATAATGTCAAAAATATAATTTAGATAAAATTTATAAATGTTCTAAAAACTCACACAAGCATAGATGACAAAGCAAAATTATCATTCCAGCTTCCCTTATTTTTGTCTACTCTCTTTGTTCCTTCAGTATAAAGATGAAAATCCAATGTAACATAGCAATGTTCATCCCCAACTGGATTTTTCCTAAAATAAGAAAACATAATAATTTTACTACATTTTTATGCAACTTACGATGGTTTCTAGTTTTTAGTTTCATAGCTATTGTTTTAATTTAAAGGTTTTTTTATTCTTAATAGCTTTAAATATATTTTTGTTTCTAAAACTTATTAAAAGGTCACATCAAAAGATATGTATGCTTTGGATTTATAAATAACAGGTCATTTCATACCAAATTAACCAGCCTCCAGTATTGATCAACTCCGATTTTAATGATTTTTGGTACAGTTATACTAACCATTAATAAACTGAAAAATCAAAAATTTCAGATTTTAGTTAGTAGAAGTAGTTATTTTAAATATTTTTTTAAATTGCAAGTTTGACCTGACAAAAAAAATATCTCAAATAAAAAATAGAAGTCAGGGTGCAAGTATAACAGAGATGTGGGGGACATGCATTTTTTAAAATATGTGATAAGGTAAAGTTTTGACCAATTGTACGTTTATTGCATATAACAAGAATCTTCCTTTTTTATACTATTATTGGAGAGATAAGAAATAAAAAAAATAAAAAATCATAACTCAAAACCTTTATAAAAAAAATCTACTTTACCCAGTGACTCCTATCCCTCAGCCAGCTTTTAGATTAATAAACAATGCCACAATATAATAAACAAAGAAATAATTCTACTATACCTATTAGGGACATTTTGAAACTGTAACAGGGGCCTGTGTATGACAGTGGTACTGTCACCTCAAGTGGCCAAGGCTTAAATGTAAGCTACCAACTTAGGCTACAACTTATATAAATTATAAAAAGATTAAATGTTACTATATGTTTCCTAGCTTAATGTCTATATGAGAGCACATATTTTCTGAAACATTCCTCAATATTTCAGAATGTTTCTTCAATTTTAACGGATCACAACACCTGGTCGCAAATATTTTATATTTTGGCGTGTTCTTGCGACAATTTCTTGCAGGAATTTTCCTGTATCAAACAGGCACAGATTGTCTGGTCTGATTCGCTGGGAATCACTCACCAATGAAAAAGTAGAAATGAAAGGAATAAACAAGTTTGCACACTGACTGACGGGGGGAGGGGGAGGGATGAAAAAAAGGGGGTATTTTTATTTTAGCTTTAATTTAACTACACCGAATTAATATTCAAAATATACATACACATATTACGTATGCATGATAATACAAATTTCAAACAATTTTGTTCAGATTTTTGGTTTTTATTTGGTTTTTATTTTTTTTAACCATGAAGCCATAATTTCTCCATTTTGAAATTTGGCACATATTTTCCTAAAGCCTTGATAAAAAAATACTTTTTTTGAAAAAAATCAAAAATAACTTTTTTGAAAAAAATAAAAAAATGTTAGGTCATGTGACAAATAGTTGGAAAGGTATTTAAATTGTCTTTACAAAGAGCTATATCTTAATAATCTGCGGTAAGTGGTCCTCAAGATATTTTAATTTTTGTGAAGCTGTGTTAGACCAAAATGGGTTAATTTTTTGACTTTTGAAAATTAATTTAAAAAAAACTACCAATCAGAAAAAAAAATATTTTGGAATTTTGATCCCACCCATATAGAGAATATGTGTACCAAATTTTATCAAAATCGGTGAAATGGTCTGCCAAACCTCTGGTTAATTTGATATGAAATTACCCTATTTTCTCACATATCTCAAAAAATACCCCAAAAAAAGAAACAAAATTTACACAAAAACAAAATTTTCATAAATACAAAAATTATAGACCCCCTCCCAAAATGCAGACTTATGGCTTACTATATTAAAATATGGTTTTCACCTTTCAGCTTCGCTTGAAATTTGAGCATCGTAAAGGTGGGACAGTTTTTTTCTATCCGCCCTAGAAATACCCTAAACCCCCCAAAAACATCGAATTTGCGACATTTATTTATTTTTTTCATTATATTTCTACCGTCCAATTTTTCCAGAATTTTTGTCCTAAAGGAAAAAATTAAAAAGAGATCTGCAAATGTTTTCCTTTTTGTTTACGGTATGATATTTATTTTGGCAGTTTCCATATACAAGTGGCAGGTAAAAGTTACTTTTTTTTAAAGGAAACACCCTATATATTTTTACATTCTTATTATGAATAGGGCTTAAAATTTTCTTTCTAAAATAATAACATACTTTATAGCTGTCAACAATAGTTTATGAGATATAAGGACTTCTTTTTTAATAATAAAAAAAAGTACCACTCGGCACCCCTGGTATATACCACTCTTTTAAGTTATATGTGACAGGTGGTGAGAAAATCAAAACAATTTTGACGGTCAAATGTCATTTTTAGATGTTATAGACATCATATATGCCCATTGAAATCAATAAAAGGTGGAATTATACTAGGAGTGCTACCAAATTTTTTTAATAATTGTAAAAATTTTAAATGGTTATGTCTTGTATAAAGTATGTTATAGTTTTATAAAGAAGATTTTAGGCCTTATTCATACCTGTAAAAATATATATGGTGTTTCCTTTAAAAACATCACTTTTATCTCCCCGCCGCATATGGTAAATTTTAAAATAAATGTCATACTGTAACCAAAAAGGAAAACATTTTCTAAACACTTTTTAATTTGACTAGTAGATTTAGCACTTACTCATTTTGTAACTTCCGACTTCTTCTGTTATAACGTTCCAAACTCCTAAACTTCTTTGTACCCCAATTTTGTGGACGCTCAGGGGTCATTTTGCTCCCAGGTTCAAGTTCACCAAAAACACTATTTCTCACAAATATTTATCGAAATTTTCAAAAATGTTTTATCTATCTATCTATTGTTGGGTTTTTGGCTTTACCCTGTCTTTGGGTAATTAGCCAGCTCTTGGTGCTTGAGACAAGGCCAACACAAAAATAGAGGCCACGACCCTGAAAAAATCAGCTGTTCTCCCGGGGCTGAATTTTACATTGGGTCTTATGGGAGGTCAGAGGTTTTTTTATGATATTTTCAAAATGGCACTACAGATTTCCGCAGAATTTCAGTGAAATATTCTCAGACACCATCCCGATATTCCACCAAAGGTTCGTAAGGAAGCAACATGATTAAAAGGTTAAAATCTTCAAGATTTAGCATTCCTTATTTTGAATTCAAATTACCCGCCATGTACCACATGCCAACTGTTATATTTGACATGTATTTGAATTTGTCATATGTGATTGTCACATTCGCTTCTGCTTTAAACTTAATTTTTAAGCCTTTTTCCTCGCAGTAACTACAAGTTACCAGATAACCTGGTTACTCGTTTTCTGTTTTTCTTCGCTGAGTAACACTAACTATGACGTCACGAGTAACCACACAGTGTAACCAGCCTAGCAGACGTGGTTGCTGAAATATTTTGAGGTTAAGATCGTTTTTTTTTTTATTTTTCTTTTCAAAATGTTTGATTTATATATATATATATATATATATATATATATATATATATATATATATTAACAACGAATTATGTTTGGTAACGGTAGAAAATGAAGCACATCCCTTGAAATTGGTACTATATCAATTCAATTCAATTTACCGCCTTTGGTGTTCTGTGGTACTGCGGCCTTACCACAGAATACCAAAGGAGCACTCTGTTTCCACCCCGATTCAAAAAACGCATCAGGTAACGCTGCATTTAAGACTGGTGCAAATCCATGGCCCGTGATACGTTTTTTGAATCGGGGTGGGCATGCATTGGTGGAAACAACGAATTATTTTCTGCATTTCGGAAATTGCTGATAAAAACAAAAACAAACAATTGGAAATGTCATCCACAGCTGACTGTCTGACGTCATACAGCGGTTACTCCGAGTAACGGTGACGTCATTTCGAGTAACTTAAATGAGTGACTAGTAACCTCGAGGAAAAAGGCTTTTTGTGTGAGCTAATGAAGCGGCTATGAAAAATTAGGGCTTACTATACATTTTAAAAAAATTGTTCTGCCAGAATAAAGTAAAAACAATCTCAAAAACGGCTTTATTAAAAAAAAAAATCAAATATCTATGAACCGTCATTCCAACTTCAATATTTGAAAGACAATCAGCTGTGTCATAACGTGACCATCAAAAAAAAATCAGCCCCGGATGTGACGTCAACAAAGTGGAGGATCGTGGCCCGTCGATTTTGATAGCCCTGCTTGAGATTGGGGTAGTCTGGCTCTCTAGGCCACCCAAACTCAGTTTCTTTTTTTTTTGCTCTTTGACTCTTCTAATCAGCTTCAAATCCTCTCTTTTAGTTTTGTAGATGTTTCTCTTCCCATTTGATAACTTTGTAGTTATGTTGTGCTTCTTCTTAATGCTTTTCAGTGTTTCTTGCTTGTTTTGTATATGTGTATATCTATTTCACTGCAAATTTTTAAACTGGGATTGGTAGTGGGTTTCAAAAATGTTAAAAAACAATCAAAACTGTTTAAAAAAGATCAAATTTTTTTAGAAAATTGACATAACCTGTCTAATCAAACAAGGCCAACAAAAAAATAATCACAGGCTAAATAGTAACGGCGCCCGTATTATTTTTTTTCGTTGGCCACAGTATGAGTCGAAATTTGGTCTAGATGGCGCCCATCGAACAAAAACGGACAAAATTGATGGGGGAATATTTGAGAGAGACAAATATTAAAGTCGGTAAAGGACAAAAACTATTATAGGCAACCAAGCCAGGGGAATCTCTTTATCCCTCCGTTAATTTTTTGGCTGTTCCAAAATTTCCGTAGATTGTGACGCTGGCCTTAAACTTTAAAAAAAATCAACATGGCGGATCCAAGGTGGCGGATTTTATTATTTATGAACCGATTTGCATCAAACTCGGAACTTTGCGATCTTTTAGGTCGCTGATTATTATTTTTAACTTAAACTAAAACAAATCAAAATGGCTGATCAAAAATGGCGGATTTTTTCATTTGTGAACCGATTTGCATCAAACTCGGAACTTTGCGATTTTTTAGGTCGCTGATTATTATTTTTAACTTAAACTAAAGAAAGTCAAAATGACGGATCAAAAATGGCGGATTTTCCCATGTATGAACCAATGTGCATATGGCGGACCCAAAATGGCAGATTTTTCCATTTATGAACCGATTTGCATCAAACTCGGAACTTTGAGATCTTTCAGGTCGCTGATTATTCTTTTAACTTAAATTAAAAAAAATTAAAATGGCGGACTTTCCCATTTATGAACCAATATGCATTAAATTCGGAACTTTGGGTTATTTCGGGTCACTGATTATGATCTCTTTTTTGGAATTGTTCATAGTATTTTGGATAGGGAAAGCTGGGGCAAAGCGGAATGTTGGTAAAATGGCGCTGTAGTAGTAAGGTTGTTTGGCTACAATCTCCCTTGTAAAGTTAAAAATTAAACGGTTTAAAGGGTAAAGTTATTTCAAAATTACGCACAGAAACTTTCTTTAATAGTGTTGGTTTGCAGTTGATCCGTATTTTTTTGTTTTTGAAAATGGTTAACCGTAAAAATCCGCCGAAAAGTTCCAGCACAACGCTTGCCGTGGTGACTGGAAACATGGCCGCCCAGGTTACGAGTCGAAAATCAAATTTACAGCAAGGATTAAAGGATCTAAAAAACCAGCTCCTAAATAACACAAACTCAGGTGATAGTAAGTCATTCCTACAAAAAATTGAAGAGTTTGAAGCGAATGCACTAAAAGAAATCAGAAATTTAAAACAATCTTTTGAGGTTATGGAGAAGGCTGTCACTGATATGGAGCAGGAAAACAAAGCAATATTTATGACGAGATTTTAAATATCATAAAAAATACAATCAACACTGATATCTCGACTAGTGATTTGGATTACTATTTTCGCCTGGGATAAACATCCAAAGACGGCAGTACCCAGCCAATTGTAGTTCGATTCGTAAACCGTTAGTTCCGCGACAAAATTTAAAAAAAAAATTAAAAGGCTCCTGTTTTGTGATGAGTGAATTTTTAACAAGCAAAAATTTAGTGTTATTTAAAAAATTTAAAGTAAAGTAAAGTAAAGTAAAAGTTTATTCAGTAAAAAGAAAAAATACATACATTGCTTAAAGTTAGATATACAGTATACTGAATGAATGTGCACAATGGTTTCTTCAGAAACTGTGCGTGCACTTAATTTAAATATATACTTAAAGCCTAATTAGTTCCTTGAAACTAGGTTTGGTATAATATATTGCTATTTTTATGTATTTTTAAAATTAAATGGTATGTTGTGATATTATGTTAGAAACCATTTTATATCATTAACCAATAACCAGTTATTCAGCTTATTTTTAATTCTGTTGAATGGCTTATCCCTTAGATCCCTAGGGAGCATGTTATAGATTTTGGGCATTGTGTATAGTAGACTTTTTTGACACTTAGCAAGTTTGACATTAGGTATAGAGGCAGTATTATTACTTATTTGCCTAGTATTAGTTTGATGCTTAAATAATTCTATATATTTTCTGTTTTTAGACATAAATCTTACAACTGTTTTTATATACAATTGATTACATCCTCACTAAATAAAGCATCAGTAGGAAATCGTTTGGTTTTATTTAGCATTACTTTTAGTATGTACTTTTGTGTATTGATCAATGGTGTAAGTACAGTTTTGCCAGCCGCCCCCCAAGCACCAATACAGTATCCCATTATGGACTCAACTAATGCGTAGTAAACCGTTTTTAACATTTTTATATTCATTATCTTGCGGAGTTGGTAGAATTTAAATATTAATTTTCTAATTTTACTGGTCACATATTCTATGTGTAAATGCCATTTTAAATTGGGATCTAACATTACACCCAGATATTTAACCTTTTGAGCTTTTGTGATTTTTAGTGTACATTGGCATTGGGGACCAGCTTGACAATTGTGCTGGTGAATGTTTATGTCGGTAATTGGTGATTCATATGTTTTAGTTGTTGTAAAACAAATAAAATTTGACTTATCCACATTTAAAGTTAAAAGACTTGTGTCAAACCACGCTTTTATTTTTTTGAGAACCTGCTCTGCTTTGGTTTGAACTTCATCCCATGTTTTTCCTTCAACTGTAATACCACTGTCGTCCGCGAAACAAAATGCATCCCCCAGAGTCTCCGGTAGCAACTTAAGAAAATTGTTCATATAAATAGAAAACAGTACCGGGCCCAGCACCGTCCCCTGCGGCACACCGAACTCCACTGGTCTGCTACTGCTAAGGGTATTGTTTATTTTAGTTTTCTGAATTCTTCCCTCTAAATAACTTTGAAATAAATCATAAGCAATACCTCTTATTCCAATTTTTTCAATTTTTGCCAGTAAAGTTCCGTGCGCCACAGTGTCAAATGCTTTGCCCAAGTGAAGGAAAATTCCCATACATCGCTTACCTTTTTGGAAACTCTGATTGATACGCTCCAACAAACAGGCAACGGCATCCTCGGTACTCAAATTTTTTTTAAAAACCGAACTGATATTCCGATATTATGTTATTTTTTCAAGATATTCGACTAAGCGTAATTTGACACATTTTTCAATTAACTTGGATAGATTACTAGTAAGTGCTATGGGCCGATAGTTGTTGACAGATTTTTTAGTTTAAAGAAGTCATAGGAGTAAAAAATTGCTGGACACTTAATGGTAAGGTGTTTGCAATCGTGAACGAAAACAAAAAACGTATTCATTGCGTAAATGATTTAAAGGAGTAGCGATTTTCCGTATTTTCTAAAAAATATTTTTATTTAATCATAAAAATCGGGATATTGTGGTCATTTACCTGAATATAAAGTTTTATTTTGCTTTTTTTTTAAACTTACATACCCACTTGAACCTTATTATTGATATTTTAGTTTTGTGCCTTTTTTATGCAATACACAGCAGTATTATTGTATTTTGGTATTTTATTTAGTTCAAACAGTAAACGGGAGGATATTATCTTATGGAGAAAAAAATATAATTTGCTCATATTAACATAGCTTCTTTAACAGCTCATTTTTTTGACTTTTCAAACCTGGTTTTACAAAATGATTACGACATTATAGGTATCTCTGAAAATTCTCTTAAAAAACATATTTCAGATGCTGTAGTTGCATTGCAAAGATACAACTTAATTCGCCAGGACAGGACAAAAAAGGACAGGAGAGGAGTAGCCTTATATATAAAAAAAGAAATCACGTATTCAATAGTGAACTCATCAAATGAAATTGAACAAATTTGGATAAAAATCATAGTAGATAAATCGAGTATTGCTTGAGTGGTCTATAGAGATTTTTGTTGCGAAAGAAGTTTGGATTTTCTTTTCACACTATGTCTATAGACCACCTGATTTTTCTTATGCTGAATTTTTAAACGTTTTCGAAACTTTTTTGACAAAAATTTTCCAGTTGCTGACAATATTTACTGTATGGGTGATTTTAATATTGATTATTTTGTCAAAACACAGTCTGATACCAGAACGGCTGTGAATGTTTTTGGGGGTTTGGGTCTTTATCAGATAATTGTAGACGCCACGAGAATTACAGAACATTCTCATAAATTATTGGACTATTTTCTTGTATTCGATGAATTGTTGGTAGATTCTTCTGGAGTTTTGCATGCTGGACTGTCGGATCATGAGTTAATTTTTTACACGACTATATTTAAATATGAAAGAAAAAACCAATTTTTAAAAATGTGCGAGACTTTAAAAATATTAATCTTAATCAATTTGAGTATGACCTTCAGTCTATTCCATGGCAGAATATATATAAAATGCGCGATGTCGATAGGAAAGTAAATTTTTTAAATGACAGCATTACGGCTCTGTTAAACATCCATGCGCCTTTTAAAACCGACAGAATAACGAAACATTATGCTCCATGGTTAACATAAATATAAAAAAATATAAAGGCCATGATGATTGACAGAGACAGGTCAAGATATAAAAGAACATCATAGACTGGAGCTCTTATCAACAGTTATGTAACATGATAACAGCAGCTGTTGTTCGAGAGAAAAAAGCATATTTTATTTTGCAAGCTAATAGAAACTCAAAAAACTTATGGGCCTCTTAAAATCGTTAAACTTGATACAAAAACAAAATAAGGTTACCCTTCCTGAAAATTTAAGCAAAGTTGACAATATTAATAAATATTTTATCGAGTCAATACCAAAAGAAACTGTTGATACCTCTTTAAGTAATTTTTACCAAAATAACATAAAAGATAACATCTCAAGTGTCTTTTGTTTTAGTCCAGTGACTGAATCTGAGGTTTTAAATATCATTAAACAAATTAAGTCAAAAGCAATTGGACGGAATAAATACTTTAAGTTTAAACCTTTGCTTACCGTTTCTGTTACCCTATTTAACAAATCCGTTTCTTTAGTAAAAGAATCCGTTTTTCCTTCTTCCTGGAAGAAAGCAAAAGTCACCCCTCTTCCAAAAATAAAAAATCCCGAATCTTTTAATAATCTCAGACCAATTAGCGTTCTACCGACAATGTCCAAAGTCCTAGAAAAGATCATAGAAACTCAACTGCGGACACATTGGAAAATATAATCTTTTACCTGTGCATCAGTCCGGATTTCGGCCCAATTATGGCTGCGCAACAGCACTGACCAAAATAACAGACGATATATTTAAAGCAATCGATGAAAACAAAGTAACGGTCCTTGTACTTCTTGATTACTCAAAGGCTTTTGACACATTGAATCATCAGATTTTAAGCTCAATTATGCATTACTTGGGGTTGTCCGGGAATGCAAATAAACTGCTTGATGAGTTTTTGTTGGGTCGAAATAAAGCGGTTTTTTATAATAATAACCTATCTTAATTCTTGCAGGTAACGACAGGCGTTCCTCAAAGAACAATTTTAGGTCCTCTAATGTATTCTCTGTACGTTTTTAGCTTTCCTTCTGCGTTTCTTTCTTGCTTTCATCATTTTTACTGCGATGACACTCAGTTATACTTGCCTTTTTTTATAGCTGAATCCGAACAAGCTGTAGCAGCTATCAACTACGATTTAAATAATGTTCTAAATCTCTCTAAAAAACACGGTCTTCAATTAAATACTCAAAAGGCAGGTATGATCGTTTTTGGACCACAAAAGCACAGAGAGGAGTTTATAGCCACGTATGGGGGGTGCTTTAAACTAGGTTCTGATCCTATCGTTGAGCACAAAACTATTAAAAACTTAGGTCTAATTATGGATCAGAATCTAAGGTTCACAGATCATATTAATAAATGTCTGCAGAGGGGTTATGCCAACTTAAAAACGATCTACCAGCATCGCTCGTGTTTAAACAAAAAAATCAAAACCATGTTATGTGAAAGTTTTGTTTTATCACAAGTCAACTATTGTGATACCATTTACAGCCTGTGTTTAAATCAAATAGATTCAAGAAAAATTCAAAAACTACAAAATTCTTGCTTGCGATTGATCCATGGTATAAGAAAATATAGTCCAATAAGCCACACCCTAATAACTAGCAAATGGCTTAATATGTTTAACAGACGATATTTACATGCAGCCACATTTTATTTTATATAATTAAAAATAAAATTCCCAACTGTCTGCATAACAAAATCAGATACATATCCGATATAATATACAACAATATAAATATTCGGTTCAGTGGAAGGTTGACACCCCTACTACATTCTCTACAAATCTTTAAAATATCCTTCTCATATAAGATTGTATCAGTATTTAATTAGCTCCCCTCCTTCATTTTAAAATCAAATAATAAACAATCATTTAAAAAGAAAACGTTTTAAATTTTGTTTGAAAAACAATCTCATTCTATAATTTAAACATCAGACCAGAGTAGGTATTTTTTTTCTCCTTATCTGCTTTCATTTTCGTTTATGGTAATAATGGTATACAAGTTTATACTGCTGTGTCCTTCTTTTTTTTAGAGGTTTATTTGTTTTGTTTAAACATAAATTGGTAAAAAAAAGTTTTTAAGTCACAAGCTTTTTAATAAATGGACTAAAAATTAAAAAGTAATTTTCTAACATTCTAATATTGTCATAATAATAAAAGCGATGGCCGACTGATGGAAATTTTGAATATGTTAGCACGATAAGATTATTTGCAAGAATCAAGCTAGCAGAAAAATGCAGAGGTACCAAAACCACCCAACCCGACCCAAGATACCCCAGCATTTCTCTGACATAGGTATAGCAATGGCATAACATTGCGGCACATCAAACATATCTTTGATGACCTGCTATGTTGAATATTCTTTAAGTGTTTAGATCACAAATTTAGATTAACTTATGCTTTGATTTGCGGCCATCGCTTTTATTATTATGATAATATTAGAATGTTAGAAAATTACTTTTTAATTTTTAGTCCATTTAATAAAAGCTTGTGACTTAAAAAATTTTTTTATCAATTTATTTTCTACTTTTTAGTCTAAGCTATCTACTCTATTAAATGAAAATATTTGTTCAATAACAGAACAGAAGAGTTTATTCTAGATTATAATGAAATCGCTGATCGTGAGTTGTTTGGAAACTCATTTTTCTATTGGAGGAAGGAGAGGGTGGGGGTAGAGATAGAAATATATTTTTTGTTTGGGCTGTATTGCCATCGGACCTTTATGCATATACCAAATTTTATAAAAGTCATTTGAAGTGAAGTGTGTCAAAAACGCATTTTTTATGGAAGGGGTGGGGGGTAGGGTGGGAGGACATTTTTTCCTAATATTGTATTGTCATCGGATCACTATATGTATACCAAATTTCATCCAAATCGGATAACGGGAAGTGTGTCAAAAACAAATTTTTCTATAGAAGAGGTGGGGGTAGGGGTGGTACGATATTTATTTCTTATTGTTGTATTATCATCGGACGACTATGTTTATACCAAATTTTATCCAAATCGGATAACGGGAAGTGTGTCAAAAACACATTTTTCTATAGAAGGGGTGGGGGTAGGGGTATGAGGATATTTTTCTTAATGTTGTATTGTCATGGGACCACTATGTGTGTACCAAATTTCATCAAAATCGTATAATGGGAAGTGTGTCAAAAACGCTTCACAAGATTTGATAGATAGTTAGATAGTTAGATAGTTAGACAGAACATCTGAAGCTAAATAAAAGCTTGTAAAAATTAATAGTTTTTCGTAGAGTTTAAATTTTATTTTAAGTATCTCTAAGTGCAATCTACCTTTTTCTTCTGCAGGGTTAGGTGGAAGAACAAATACCGGTGTTTTTCTAAAAATCGATAAACGCCCTTTTTAATTTAAATATTTTTGTTTTTATTTGTTTTGAAAATAAAAGACCTTAATTATTGTTATTATTATTATTATTATTATTATTAAACGAGCGTACTGCAGTTTTACCTAAACAAGATTTGTTTTTAACTTTAAGTTAGAACTCATAATCAGAGACCTGAAACAACCCAAAGTTCCGAATTTGATGCATATTGGCTCATAATTGGGAAAATCCGCCATTCTCGATCCGTCATCTTTTTAAATTTTTGTCAAAAACTCTATTATAAGAGGCGCCGCGATGTTTCAAGTTTGAGTCAAATCGGTTTATAAATAAGAAAGTAGGCCATTGTGGATCCACCATTTTAATTTTTTTTTAATTTTAAGTAGGAATTCATAATCAGCGATCTGAAACTCCCCAAAATTCCCAATTTGATGCATATCGGTTTAAAAATAGGAAAATCCGCCATTTTCGATCCGCTATTTTCATGTCTTTAAATTTTAGTCAAAGATTGTATTGTTACTTTAAGCGCCGCGATGTTTCAAGTTTAAGTCAAATCGGTTTGTAAATAAGAAAGTGCCCCATTGTGGACCCGCCATTTTGATTTTTTTAAGTTTAAATTAAAACTCATAAACAGCGACCTGAAACAACCCAAAGTTCCGAATATGATGGATATCGGTTCATAATTGGGAAAATCCGCCATTTTCAATCCGCCATTTTCATGTTTTTATATTTTAGTCAAAAATTGTATTGTTACTATAAGCGCCGCGATGTTTCAAGTTTGAGTCAAATCGGTTTATAAATAAGAAAGTGCGCAATTGTGGATCCGCCATTTTGATATTTTTAAAGTTTAAGTAAAAAATCATAATCAAGGACCTAAAACACCCCAAAGTTCCAAATTTAATGCATATTGGTTCAAGAATGGGAAAATTCGCCATTTTGATTTTTTTTAAAGTTTAAGTTAGAAATTATATTCACCGACCCGAAACACCCCAAAGTTCCGAATTTGATGCATAATGATTCACAAATGGGAAAGTCCGCCATTTTGATTTTTTTAAAGTTTAAGGTAGAACTCATAATCAGCGACCTGGAACACTCCAAAGTTTCTAATTGGATGGATATTGGTTCATAAATGGGAAAGTCCGCCATTTTGGATCCGCTATTTTGATTTTTATAAATTAGAAATAATGAAATACAACCACGGAAAATCGCGAAAAATTCGAAAAATAGTGATAAAAGGAAACTTGTTGCCAAATTATATAGGAAAATCCATAAAGGTATGTAAAAACATAGAAAAAGGTAAATAAAAGTCTGTATTTTAACCACAATTCAAGTTTTAAAATTTCCATGGCCAAGCCGACTACTAGAGATTGTACTAGAAATTGTACCTATGTTAAATCTCCAATATGAGATTTAACAAGTTGTGGTCAAAATCGACCCCCTGTTTGCTTTTCAATTTTGTATTTTTTTTTTGTTTTGGTTGTTTCTTTTTTTGTTTCCATTAAATTATGTAACTAGTAAGTCACTTTGTTGAATTAGTTTTACTCTGTGTGTGTGTGTGTATGTTTCTCTTAACCATTTGGGTCTGATTGTGATATTCTAATTAATTTTATTTTATTTAGTTATTTTTTTTATTTTGTAAATTAATGTGTATGTTTAGTTTTTAAAGTCCTAGTTAAAAATTTCTTTTAAACATTTTAATGATGAAATCTATTTAAACATTGTTACAAATTAACGGAAAAAAATAAATTATTTGTCACGTGTTTATTTTGTTGACAATACATTTTCAATCAACACTATACTAATCAAATTGGGTCGAAAAACGTCACTTTGAATCTACAATAGATTGGCTCCGGAACGAAAAAGCGATATACAAAATAGCGACGTACGAAATAGCGAGTAATGAAATAGCGACTATTAAAATAGCGATGTATCAAAATAGCGTTTGTAACAAAATAGCGATATATCAAAATAGCGACAACAAAAATAGCGACAATCAAAATAGCGATCTATCAAAATAGCGATATATCAAATTACCAAACAAACCAAACCGAATCGAGTCAAATCAATCCAAACCCAAACGAACCGAAATGTGCTATTATATCCTGCGGTATTTTGACTATACCAGCTTATTTAAAAAAAAAAAAAAAACTTCCCGAGCCGATCTGAACCGAATTCGTTTCGGTTTGGATTCACACTCTCTAGGATTCCGGAAAAGTATGCTGGTTCGGTTCGTTTTGGTTCGGTTCGGATTCACAGCCTCTAGGACCCCGGGAACGAAGTCAGGAAAGTTTTTTTTTTAATTTGTTAGAAAGAAACCCTATAGTCCAACTACATTCCAAAACGAAACCGAAATATCGCTATTTTGTTACATCGCTATTGTGATAGTCGCTATTTTGTAACATCGATATTTTAATAGTCGCTATTTTGTTACATCGCTATTTTGATAGTCGCTATTTTGTTACATCGCTATTTTGTTACATCGCTATTTTGTAACAACGCTATTTTGATAGTCGCCCTTTCATTACATCGCTATTTTGATTGTCGCTATTTCGATACCGCTATTTTAATACTCGCTATTTTGTACATCGCTATTTCGTTCCAGAGCCAATAGATTTGGATGGGTTGGGTTATCATAATTTAAAAAACATATACAGGGCTAATGTCGTGCTAGTGCTAGCTCTCCCATATCCCCATTGTGGGCTGTGAAAAACCAGGCTCTATATGTGCACGGAAAAATTATTTTTAGCAAATTTATTAGATACAAGTATTATACATATTGCACCCTCAAAACAAAAATTACACCACAAAAAATTTTGATTTTTACTTTTAATGATAAAACGACAAAATTAGACGCCCTCCATCAATTATCCTACCTAGTTAAAATGCCTACATAACTTTTACGTTCAAATCAAGAAATTTATATAATAAGCATCAGTTATACCGAAATCATTTGAGTTTTATTTTGTTTACCTAATATTAAATTTTTTGAGTTGTGTCTGAGTTTTGTTCTGAGGGTGCGATATAATTTATTTGGGGAAAAAATCATGATAGAACAACTATTCTGTAAAACTGTATGGGCCTATGTTTAAGATCTCAAACTCTTAAAAACCCCTTTGTCCCATTAAAGTTTAGAAAAACACTAATTTTGCTAAACATTTTATAAAAATTGCTATAATAGCAGTTTGACGCGAATTTTAAATATAATAAAAGTGTTATGTGCAGATTTGCGCATATTTTAAAGCTGTTTCTCCCAGAAGTAAAAAAAAAATATACACAACGATGCACAAGGGGGGTTTTGCCGGAGAATATGTGAGGATGTGTCCGATATGAGAAGGAATGAGGATAGAAAAATCCAGTTTGCACCTATTTTTTAGAGGTTTGAGGTTTTTTTTATCTAGTATAACTGGAGAATTATCCTCATTTTTATAGACATTTTTAGGTGTCCACAGAAATTATTAAATAAATTTTGCAGCGTATTCTATATATTATCAACTGCTCGTTCCTTCTAGTGCGAAACAAACAGTGTTTACTTTTTCTATACTATTTTTAGCCTATGAAAAAATTTCACATGTTCAACCACAACCATTTTTAAGTGACAGAGCAACAAAACATATTTTAGATCAACAAGGTTCTGATCTCAAGTACTTACACATTTTGACAATCCGATGACTTCAATTGAACGTAATGCTTACCTGAAAAAAAAATATACATTAAAACAAGGTGCACACAAAAATTACCCCTAGTAGAAGGTTTATGCTATGGATACACCAAAAGGTGTGTTCAAGAAAAATATCACAATTTAAAGACTTCGTGCAAAAACAATAATTACAATTGCCATAATAAATGGGCCCGACAGTTTATCATAAAGGACACAAGTATATTATATTATATTTTAAGTATTTAAACCAATGTTAAAAACGGAACTGTCAAGAATTTAACAGGCTAATGTTAAAAACGGAATTGTTAAAAACTAGACATTATCAAAAACGCCATTTACCAAAAAAGACATGAGGAACATCGAAGATTATCATAGTCCTCCGTCATAACGGAATTAGTAGTAATCATACATATTTTAATCGTCATCTGCACAACATGGCAAAAACAGAATCGAAGTTTTATAAATATCAAAACCGGACAAAATCACAAAAGAAGGCTTGACTTATACGTCGTTTACCTAAAGAAGAGTCGTTTTGATATTCCTATGCAATTAAAGAGTAATTCACTGCAACCCATTTTAAAAAACCAATGAAGAGCGGATTTTCTATTGCTTGCCTTAACGCAGGTATAGAGGTTGCAGTGATCTGCACAACATGGCAAAAACAGAATCGAAGTTTTATAAATATCAAAACCGGACAAAATCACAAAAGAAGGCTTGACTTATACGTCGTTTACCTAAAGAAGAGTCGTTTTGATATTCCTATGCAATTAAAGAGTAATTCACTGCAACCCATTTTAAAAAACCAATGAAGAGCGGATTTTCTATTGCTTGCCTTAACGCAGGTATAGAGGTTGCAGTGAAGTACGCTTCAATTGTATAGTAATATCAGAACGGCTCTTCTTAAGGTGAACAACACACTAACCAAGACTCTTTTTATAATTTTGTCCGGTTTGATAAAAAAACATTAAACAAAACTTCGATTTTGTTATGTTATTACAGCTGACGATTTAAACTATGGCAGATTACTACTAATTCCGTTATGACGCAAGACTTTCCGATAAACTTCGATTTTGCTCTTGTCTTGACTGACATTTTTGATAATGCCTGGGTATTCATAATTCAGTTTTTGAAATTGGGTTGCTATACCATTTTCCTTTAAGATCTTGGACTGTTTTTGTTGTTCTTTATTACAATTTCTAGGAATACAAAGAAATCGACTTTACCAAGCTTGTTTTAAAAAAACGAACGAATAATGCCCAAAAAGGTCTCAATTCGATTGCGTTGAGACAATATTGAAGGTAACCGCTTAGACATTACTTAAAATACGAGCTTTTGACAAAATCCAGGTCGCTTTGAGAAAAACAGATGACTTTTTTCCGATTGAACTGAGCTGTTAGGTGTTTCATTGTTATTTTAATTTAAATTACTTTAAGCATATTAATTTACCATAAACCTATTTTAGTTTTAACTCTCTATAAATTTTCCACAGTTTCTCCTTATGCCGCAAAGGTAATTGCTTTAATCCGACGAATGAACGGAGTCAAGAGTTGGCTCTAGCTCTAGCTGTGTAACACAATGTTTTCGTAATTCTCACTTAACACAATTACCGCTTCGGAAAAGGTAATAAGGCAGGACGCAAGAAACCCGCACTTTTGAAACATTGTTTACTCTGTTTTGGAAATTATTAATACTATAAAAATTATCTTCTATGTCGGAATCCTGCACCTTACCAGCATACTGGGCTCAGGACAACTACTGGGACTGCCTCTAGCTGTATCCGTAGTAATATTGAACTTTCCCCTCAGATTCTTCGCTGGTTATTACTTCAAATTGGCAGTTGGTTTGTCTTTCAGTTTTCGTCTTCTTCATTACATTGTTTTTCCATTTTGGTTATATTAAGGAGCCTGGGAAATAATGTATTTAGTCTGATTGTACTTTGACAAATTCCTTTGATATCCTAATTCACAGTAAAACAAATAGTCTGGTCGGTCTTCAATTGTCCAAACTTATATAAGACTTCCGTGTTACTTTAAAATCCAAATATTGTCTGGTCATTCAAAATGTCATTCAAATGTTAGTACCGTGAGTAACAATTCAAAAGTTTTTGTGGCTATCGTTTAAAAATTATTTTTTCTCTTACATTTTTACCCTGGCATACTTAAAAGATTTGTAGTTAGTTCTTCTTCTTCTTCGGGTTCCATCTATTTTGAAAGTCATCATGGCCATGTTAACTCCTGCTATAAATAACTGATTTGATATCATTCCAAACCACAAACTCAAATTCTTCAGCCACTAGACTTCTTTTGCCCCTAATTTTTTCTTCAATTATATTCTGTAGCAGCGAATATTTGGGCCCCGTTATTAAATGTTCAAAGTCTTTTTGCCTTTGTCTATCCATGAAATTTAAGGCATAGGGCGATTACACCATTTTTTAGATGTTCCGAGTTTCTCCAAATCTGCATCGTAAGCGTCCAAGCCTCTAAACCATAGAGTCGAGTTGTAAATACGAAACATTTCAGCATTCTTATCCGCCTTAATACTTTTTCCGCAAATACTGTTTTTGAACTTTATAAACAGCTGCTCTTCCTATTTCTCTTCGACTTTTTTATTTCTGGTGATTGATCCGTTTCAGTCAGGCAACTGCTCAGATATTTACATTTTTTTACTTTGTCTATAGGTGTATCATTTATTGGTAGATTCGTTTCAAAATCTGCACTTTTAGTTATTATTATAAATTTGGTTTTCTTACGGTTTATTTTTAGGCCATAAGCTTTACACGCGTCGTTTACTATATTCAAAAGTTTTGTACTTTAATAAGAGCGTCATCTGCGAAGCGCATGTTACTTATAAACAGCCCATTTAAAGTTATGCCATCTTCTCGATTATCTAAGGCCTCATGGAAAACTAATTCGCTGTACAGGGGAAATAGTAGAGGAAAAAGTACACAGCCATCGCGAACCCAGTGCGCCGTCGCCGCACATTATCCTTTTTTTATCCGAAAGTCGATCATCCACTTTAATATTTATTGTTTGCTCCCAGTAAACGTACGTACCTTCAAGTATTTCAACCAGTTTGTCATGTTGGACTAAAAAAAGTATTTTCAAAATTAATAAAACATACATACAGGTTTTGATTTATATCCAAATCTTTGTGATAAAACATTTATACGGAACAGAGACTCTCTAGTTCCTAGTGTTGACAGTCAACTTTTTCGTCCTAAAGGGACTCATCAGAACACACATCGATGACTGTCTTATAAAACAAAATAAACGGTTATGAATCACATATTAAGTTATGTTTATGACCAAATTTGCCTGATTACTTCTCCGAAGGAAATGCCAAAGAAGGGTATTACAAAAAATAAATGCTTATAGATTTTCTGAACTAAACAAATTTTGATGTAGTTTATTCTGTTTAAGAGACTATTCAACCTCACAATAAAAAACTGAGACGGACAGGTTGACCATGTTACCAAGAAAAGGACGTTTGGCAGAATCTTTCCGATTAATTATTTTTGCGACATTTATTTTCCTGGACAAGGGAATTAGGAATCTAAAATTTCAAAATTCAAAAGCCAACCTTTTTTTGTTATAACTTCCTTAATTGAGTCTTAAAATTATCTAAACGCAACAAAATAGTAGGGGAGGGGGAATCTTTGGGGCATCATTTAAATTACAGCTCTATATCTTAGACTCAATTTAAGACAAACTATAATATAAGGTTTTTAACTTTTTAGTTACTGGAAAACATAATACAGCCATCTGTCTCCATGACTGTCTGTACTTAAACCAAATAAGCAGAGTATTGCTGTCTCAATCTCGACCCTGTCCGACTAAAAATCAACACGGGGGACAGTTAGTAAAGAGTAGAAAGCGAACGATCTCAACGAGCAGGAGCCAGCAGCGACCGTGTGTCTGCCCGTGCATATAGAATGAGACCCTTGAGCCACGGAATACTAATAGGATAATAACAGAGACGGTAAGCCACAGACAGACAAAGATAAAGGTACGTGGGACGTAGAGGCATGTGAGAAAAGGGGTAAAGTTGCAGAAAAAAAAATAGGTTAGAACTGAAATAATGCAATAAACCTAAAATAGTTTTTTGTGTGATTCCTCATGCTACTATTTTGGCCAAGTGTCCCCATAAAAATAGAAGCCGGTAAAAATTTTCATCATTTTTAACCCTTGGTCATTTGAGAGCATTATCGTGAAGTTTTGTACTTTTAAAAGTTTCTAAAAGTAGTGCATAGAGTATGGCGTAAATATTTCAAAGGAACGTAAAATTTATTATCAAGCAGGATCTATCTATTTGATTGTTGCAGGAACAGGAAAAATGTGATGTCGGACGTACAAGATTGTTACGTACCGCTGGAGCGCTGCATGGTTGGCCAACCCTTCGATCTTCTTGTTGCCCTTTTCTTTGATTCCCAGATTGCACACACACTGATGAAAATAAGTCATAAGATCGTAATTAAACCGAAATTGATTGGAGAACGTGCTCGGAGTGTCCGTTTTTTCTTATCACAGGTATGAGGCTGCGCAGAGTACCGAAAACAGCCCTGTGCGTCATGATTCGCGCGCTTAGTGAAAATTTCAAACCGGATATTACTTTACGGTACATTAAAGGCAGCCGAAAAATAATTTATGACACTACAGCTGGATTATGTAAGAGTTATTATATATTAGTCATATTTTTTAACAAGGTTGTTTAAAAAATTGCAACCTCTGTTTTTTGCATTATAACTTATGTGAGCATTGCCGCAATTCAAAATCGATTGGAAATTCAAAAGATGCTCACCGAAATCCAATCTGTCAACTGGCAAGCAGTCGCGCGATGTCTGATCTGGAGAGGATTTCTCTTAATGTACAAGATCCATTTATTGTTAGGTCAGAAAACACAGATTTTCATGATCTACAGATTATATGAAGTCACTACTAAAGCCAAAATACCACCGTCAGAGTAAACTAACCAACATCCGATGCCACTAAAAACAAAAAAAAGTGTGCAAACAGGTTTCTGTATTTCGCCTCCTTCAATTAATGCCAACTCTAAAGAAATTTTAAAGGAGTGGACAGAGAATGACAGGGCATAAACAAATATAAAATCTGTTTCTAAAATTTATCTAACATACGCAGATTTTAGGGGAAAATTTTAAAGCCCTTCCAATATTAATGAACATATTGGTTCGATACAGTAACCAACACGGTTTACCATTCAATGTGAAGAAAATGCAGTTTATAAAAATATTAAAGACGGGGTAAAATAAAAGTGGCTTAGGTACAGCCTTACAGTGCTAAGAAAATTGGCTCAATGCCTCTTTGTGGCACAGGCCATCCATTTAAACATACCGCCAAAAAACAAGAGTTTCATGACCAACAGATAGTCTCAAGTCTCTAATACAACCAAAATTCCGCTGTCGAAGTATCTAAACAAACTTCCGAAACGAAAAGATTGTTTACTATCTTTTTCATTTACTGCCAACTCTGAAGAAATGGTGGAAGAGGTGATAGATAATGACAGTTCATGAACAAATGTAGAGTGGCCAGGCTAAATGATATAAGTGCCACAATATATAAATTTTAGATTTTACCCCAAAATGATGTAGATGTCAAGGCCAATACGGGGCTATAAAATCTAAGTGTCATTTCCCCACCTTATGCTCTATATGGCATATTTAAAATGATGTTATCCGTAAGTCCGCTTGCATAAATTGTACAGTTTTTTTAGTTTCCCACAAAAATGCTTTTTGGCACTTAGATCACTTAGCCTTTTCACTCTACAAGTATAAAAAGTGTTTTTATAAGTCCTTCAAGATTCACTGCCCATGGCCTTGCGCTTCCCATATTTCCCCCTCTGTCTATAAAACCATAAGGAAATAACATGCAAAATATCGGCAACGTATTTACGCTGCCCATAAAAAAAAGATTTACTAAATTTTGTGTTATCACCTGAGGGTAGCTATTCGGGGTCATGAAGGATGCGATCATATAATATGATTTGGCCAATGGCAAGCTTTAAATTAGCTCCGAGCCGTCACGTGCTATGCGAAAAGACTACATTGCGCAAGCTTCTCCTACGATCCGGCCGACAAATTCAGTCGGTACGAAGCAGGAAATTTCACTTCAAGCGCGTAAAATTCACTAACTCTGAAGAGCGGACGACTATGGTCGAGACAAGTCATACAACAGGCGACCGCTCAGAGTTTGCTATTGGTCAAACCGTGTGATGTGTATGGTCACATCGTTCAAGACCCAGAGTAGCTACCCGGATGTCTTGAACCAGATATACGTGATTAGCAATTTATTAGATTTATTTGATTAGTCTGTGGTGCCAAAAAGACCACGAACATTAGAGTTCAATTTTCTAAGCTTAAAACTATTTAAAAATCAATGACAATAGGACAATATCTCTTTTATAGTAGTTTAATGTGTTTTAGTCAAGGAGATGGAACAGACAAGTGTCACTAAGAACAATTGGAAAAGTATAATTATCTTGGACATACAGTTTCTTTTCAAAAAAGTCACGAATAAGCTAAATAAAAGTACTTTTTAAAAAAATTAAAAGACTTTCTAAAAGAACTTTGTTATTCTTCGATTTTTCCACTAAAGTCATCGCAAACCTTCTCCGCCCTTGCTGGATTTGCTCAAGGAGAATTAACACAGCAATTTGCATTTTGCCGAATCCCACGAACTTTGTGTAATTCTAATACGTTTTCCAATGTTCGTACTACAACATGCTTTTACGGTTAAATCTAACAAACAAAATTTCTAGGAACTACTAACACTGAGTCGGTACAGAAGGTTTGTCCATACTGTCCACATGCTTTATGAATACATATACAATATCACACATTATCATCATATGCGATATGATATCGTTTATATAGGGTAACTGACGGGACGCTGAAATTAATGAGATAACTAGTACTCCGCTGATTGATGTTTGGCAGATCATCTTTTTGTACATTCATTTTTCCCATAAAGGGATAAAAAATCTTAAATTTAAAATTTGTGTGTGTTTTTTAAATTAATATGTACAAAAAAAAATGAAGTTATCTCAAAAACTGATCACACCAGAGTAGTGATATAGAGCTTATTTGAAAGGTCTTACGTTTTGAATGAGGATAATGATTGATTTTTTATAAAAAAGAAAATATAATAATAATATAATTTCTTATGTATTTTTATTGATTTTTTTACATGAATCCATCATTTCTTCATCCAGAAATATGATGAGGATATTGCTAAAGCCTTTGATTATACAAGAAACCATTAAACATATATATTTTTTAAAATTTTAAAAATACCTTTTTCAGAAAAAGAAATGTTTTCAAAAATTTATTTACCTTAGTCCAAAGGTTTTTAAACCTTTCAAATAAGCCCTATATCACTATGCTGATGTAAGTAGTGTTTGAAATTTCTTAATTTTTGTTAGTACATTTTCGAAATTAAATAAAAAAAACAACATATTAGAAAAATTAAAAATTTCGAATTTTTTATCCTCTTTAACGGTTGACTAAATGTACCACAAATTATCAAAATCGGTGAGGTGGTCTGATGTTTCTCTCGTATTTTTCCATGGGTAGCTCGAATGCTTAACCTCACGGGGACCCAAGATCTAATGGACACCTAGTAAGTGTTGACAGTTAACTGTTTCGTCCTTATGGGACTCTGAAGAACACTGCTTGGTCAACGTGACACCCTTGCTAAGTTAAGTATACGATTTTGTCTATCACCTTACGTTTCTAGTGAGAAAACAAAAAAGTTTTAGTTGCTCTCCGACTTCGGTAGAGTATATGACTTTGTTTCCTCACTAGAAATATAAGATGAGACAAAGCCGTATACTTAACTTAGCAAGGGTGTCACATTAACCAAGCCGTGTTCTGAAGAGTCCCATAGGGACGAAACAGTTAACTGTCAATGTTAGCTCCCGCTAAATTTCGCGGTTGTTTATATATATTTTTAAAAACACACAACTGTATGAAGGACAAAGCGCATTCCGCGTATTTGGACATGCGCACCAACAACCAGTGAGATCATTGTCAATCGCCTAGAGAAAAAGGCGTGTTAATTTCGTTCTCCAACTATTTCAAATATCTACACCTGAAAGTGCTCCTTCGACCGAATTATTTTAAATAATAAATCCATACGACGGTATTAATAATTATTTACCTAATCTGTGGCCAAGCCAAACAACGGCCTTGAATCGAGTAGTGAACGAGAAGTCGTCCGGGCGGTGCACGTGCCTTTTGCGTGCTCGATTCAGTAAACAAAGCGAAGGAACCACAAAACAAAACAAACAAAAACATTTCTCATTTATATGTTAGGGTGTTTCATATCATTTCGATATTTAAAACAATTTTCATCAATTGCGATAAATTAGTGCATATTTTCGACAATTCGTCATTTTTCTATTTCAGAAGCATTAATTTAGCGTTAATTGTATATTTACCGACAATTTCGTCATTTCAAAGGTAAAATCATGTCTGTCAAAAAAGCCGTACAAAAACGCAAGGGTTTTTTGTCTGCGATCACCGAGTGTTATGTGTTGTCGCAGACTGCGGAAAAAGATGAAAGAGCGAGAAACGAGTTTCAAGTGAGGTATGCCGATTTGGATGAAACCTTCGATAAATGCATGCTGGCACATAATGACGTCATTATGTTGCTAGACGACTCGGACGATGAGGAATTTAAAACGCAGGATGCGATCCTTTCAGAAGCTCGTAAATATTTTTATGCGTGTAAGGGGGTTTACTCTAAAATATTTCCGGTTGAGGCCCCATCTTTTTCGGGATCATATGTTCGACAAAACGAATCTGAATCTCCAAAACTCAAAGAGTTAGGTATTCCCATATTCCGAGGTGATAAAAAATTATGGCCAAGCTTTATCGATCTTTTTAATAACATTATAGATCAAAATCAAAGTCTAAGTAACGTTCGAAAACTTCAATATTTATTTTCATATCTCGAGGATGAGCCTTTAAAATTGATATCAGGGATTAGCTTATCTGATCAAAATTATAAAATTGCTTATGACAAATTAGTCAATAGATATCAAAACAAGCGAGATCTCGCAAATGATGCTTTAAGCTCAATTATGAACTCCACCTTAAAAAACGAGTCAGCTAAAGAATTGCGTAATTTAATTGACACCTTTTCTGAATCCCTAGAAATTTTAAAATCACTTAGCTTTGACGTTGACAGTTGGGACTTTATTATTTTTTTCATTTTATTAGAAAAATTGGATATTCCAACGCGTTCAAATTTCGAAATGAGTCACGCCAATACTAATACCGAAATTCCCACTTTTCAGTCACTTTTTCAATTTCTAGAAAAAAGATGTAAAGTTTTGGAATCACTTCCTCAATCAACAGCACCCAAAAGGGTGCCTATCTATCAAAAATCAAATTCTATGCAAAATCAGTCTGGGCAAAAGCCTACCTAACAAAATTCAAATTCTATGCGAAATCAGTTTGGGCAAAAGCCTACCTATAAATCATCGAATTCGCCTTTTATAGGACTGGCTGGCACCTCAACTAATTCGAGTACGGGAATAAAATGTTTCCGGTGTAATCAAGGTCACGTGCTTTCGAAATGTCAAACATTTCTTGATCTCTCACCTATCGATCGCCTATCTTTCGTCAAACAGAAAAAATTATGTCTAGCGTGTTTTCATCCCTTGCATAATGTAGATACGTGCAAATCAAAATATTCATGCAGGACTTGCAATAGTAAAAGGCACCACACTTTAACTCATATCTTAGAAACTAATCAAGAGTCTGGAAGCCAAGATACTAGTCCTGTCATTCACACACCACCTGTCAATAATCTTCATGTGTCATTAAATGCCTCAGGACCTTCAGGTACCTTTCTTTTATGCACCGCCATAATAGATGTTATGGACGGTTGCGGAAATTTTCAACCCGTAAGGGCACTGCTTGATTCTGGATCACAGACAGGATTCATCAGTGAAAAGTGTATTCAGCGTCTTAATCTTCCTAGGCGAAGTTACACCACTGAAATATTCGGATTAAATCAGATGTCTTCTTTCACTTCAAAAGGGCTCGTTCAATGTCACATTAAGCCACAAGGACAAGTCACTCCTTTACTTAATTTCGAAGCAATTGTTGTTCCACAACTATGTTCCAATATGCCTACATTCTCTTTGAACGATAATCAGTGGAAACACTTGCAAAACCTTAAACTTGCCGACCCATCTTATTTCAAATCTAGACCTGTGGACCTGGTTATTGGTTGCGAGCTATTCGCACAGATATTCAAGGAGGGCAGGGTTCTTGGACAGGTAGGGCAGCCTTCAGCCCTTGAAACTATCTTTGGCTGGGTCGTCATGGGAAAGGTTGACGAAGTAGGTAGTCTTACGGAACGAACCAGTTGTTTTTTAACGAGTCATTCACCTCCTTTATAGGTCATTCTCCCTAGGTTTTGGGAAATCGAACATTTGCCTAAAAAACAAATCTTATCAAAGGAAGAAAAACAGGCAGAATCAATTTTTACTGCTAGTGTAGTACGGCAACCGAGCGGTAGATTCATGGTAGATCTTCCGTTTAAAGATAAAATAAACCCTGACCTAGGAAATACTTATCCGCAAGCTTATCGTAGATTTTTACTTCTAGAAAATAGATTAATCAAAAATCCTGATCTGTACACTGCCTATTCAAGTTTCATGCAAGACTATATCGATTCTAATCATATGAGTTTAGTTTTATCTAGTCAACCAAAGGTCGACGTATCGTGTTTTTTAGCACATCATTGCGTATTAAAGCCGGAAAGCTTGAGTACAAAATTAAGGGTAGTCTGGGATTGTTCAGCAGTCACCCCAAAAAATATTAGTCTCAATGACACATTGTTATCTGGACCGAAACTTCAAAAAGATATTGCTTCTTTACTCCTTACATTTCGTCTTAATCCTATTGCCTACATTGCTGACATCAAACAGATGTTCCGTCAAGTCCTTATCAATCCTTATCACCGTCCTTATCAAAGGATATTGTGGAGGTTTTCTCCACAGGACCCACTTTCAGTGTGGGAACTTTCTACTGTCACTTTTGGCATGACATGCTCACCTTTTCTAGCCATGCGTACCTTAAATGAGCTGGCAGAGAGAGAAAAGGAACGTTTTCCTATGGCTAGTACTGTTGTAAAAACGTCAATCTATATCGACGATATCTTGGGAACTAGCCCTTCGCTTTCTGAAGCTCTCTCCCTTCAAACAGAACTCAATGATTTGTTGAAGTCGGGAGGATTTGAACTTAAAAAATGGGCAAGCAATTGTCCTGAGTTATTGGCAACATTGCCAGAGTCCGATCGTCAAATGCCTCTCTCTTTCGACAAGGAGGAACCCCACTTTATCAAAGTTTTAGGACTTCAATGGCATCCAAAAAACGACATTTTTTCTTATCAATGCCGAATGAAGGACAAACCCCCAACCAAACGTTCTATTTTATCTATCATAGGAACAATCTTCGATCCCTTAGGTTTTCTTTGTCCCTTGTTGCTACAAGCAAAATTTATTTTGCAACAGTTGTGGATATCGAAAATAGGCTGGGACGAAGAACCAGATTCTTCTATCATCGACTCTTGGAACAAACTTCGTTCTGAATTCCCGCTTCTTTCCAATATTCAATTACCCCGACAAATCAAACTGTCAAAAACCAATACCTGTCAAATCATCGGCTTCTGTGACGCTTCAATTCGAGGCTACGCAGGCGTCGTATATTTTCGTGTAGAAGAGGAAAACAATATATCTGTTTCTCTCATATCTGCAAAATCTAGGGTCGCGCCTATAAAGTCACAAACTTTGGCTAGGCTAGAACTCCTAGGCTCATTTCTTTTAAGCGAATTAATTGACTTCGTTTTATCTAGCAATGAAGGAAAAATAACTTTTACAAATATCGTTACTTTCTGCGATTCGCAAGTCGTATTGCACTGGCTTTCATCCCCTCCTAATCGCTGGCAAACCTTTGTTGGAAATCGAGTCAGTAGAATCCAAGAAATCATTCCCTCAAACTCGTGGCGCTACATTCCTTCTGCTTTGAATGCAGCCGATATTGCGTCACGAGGGGCCACCCCTTCACAGCTCATGTCACATGACATGTGGTGGAACGCACCGTCGTTTTTGTGGTCTCCCGAAAACGAATGGCCCGATTTTCATAAACCAAAAATGCCGATTGATTTCGGAGATATTAATCTGGAGGAAAAGCCAAAAGTCTGTTGCAATGCGATAATTGATGTCAACTTCTTAGATCAGCTTCTTATCAAATATTCCTCTATATCAAAAATTCAACGTATCATTTGTTATGTCCTTCGAATAGTTAACCTTTTTCAAAGGCATTCCTATCAAAAACCCACTAAGCCGCCGGACCAAAAAGTTATTTTTGAGAATATTGTTTTTCCTACCACCGGTGAGATGCAAAGTGCGTTACACCTTCTTATCAAACGCGTGCAAGGTTCTTGTTTTTCTAAGCTTTTTTCCGCGTTATCTAAGGATAAACCAATACCGAAACCTTTGCGAAAACTTTCACCTTTTCTTGATGAGAATAATATCATTAGAGTCGGTGGCAGATTACAAAAATCTGACCTTTTGTCTTATTCTGCAAAACACCCCGTCTTACTTTCGAGTGACCATCGTTTAACTACTCTTCTTATCGAGTCCGCTCATCGACAATATCTTCATCCTGGGTTTAAAACATTACATAATCTGCTTTTACAGCAATTTTGGATATTATCTGCCAGACGGGCAATTCAAAGAACCATATCCAAGTGCTTGCAATGTTTTAGAATCAACCCTAAACCCTATAGACCGCCCATAATGAGTTCACTTCCCGCTCATCGAATCAATCAACTAAAACCTTTTTCGAGTGTAGCTATCGACTTTTGTGGACCTTTCTTTGTGATTCCTCATCGTTACCGTGGTTGTAAAGCTTTCAAATCGTATGTCTGTGTGTTTGTCTGTACGGCCACACATTGCGTGCATTTGGAATTAACCATGGAACTGTCCACCGAAGGGTTCGTAGGTGCATTCCATCGATTCATTTCCAGACGCGGAAGCGTGACGCAATGCTGGTCAGATCAAGGCAGTAATTTTATAGGGTTTCGTAACCAATTACTGGATTACGCAAGAAGTGCTGCCACCAGACTTTCTATTCGTTGGCATCTGGGACCTCCTCTCAGTCCACATTTCAATGGCCTGGCAGAAGCTGGCGTCAAAAGTTTTAAAACTCACTTTGTACGAGTCGTCGGCGACCAGAAGTTGTCTATCATGGAGATGTCCACCCTTACCTGTCGCATAGAAGCCGTACTTAATAGTCGCCCTTTATCTCCTGCCTCTTCAGACCCACACGATCTTCAACCTCTTACCCCTGGGCATTTTTTGACACTTGAACCCCTTAATTCAGAAATTCCGGAGTCAGATTTGTCCGAGGTTCCCCTAAATCGGCTCTCGAGATGGCAACTAATCCAAAAACTACATAATGATTTTTGGAAGCGGTATTCTATAGAGTATTTGCATACGCTACAACAGCGACACAAGTGGACTGATTTGTCCCCAAATATCAAATTAAATGATTTGGTTATCATAACAAGTGATCACATTCAATCGCCTTTGAAATGGCCGGTCGGTCGGGTCATCGAACTGCATCCCGGCGGGGACGGTCAGGTGCGTGTTGCGACGGTAAAAACGGTTACCGGTGTTTATAAGCGGCCAGTTGTAAAACTGTGCCTCTTGCCAAATTAAAAGTAATTTTAATTTTCTACCTTTTACCGGGTATTACAATAGGTTTTTTTATTTTTAATTTTTTTTTTGAATTTTTTGTTTGTTTGTTTTGCCTTTTTTCGGGATTTCGTTATATCTAAATAAACTTACGATACTTATCTGTTTTCATTCATTTATATTTATCGGTCGATTCTTTTTCTTATATCTATATCTGTCCGGTTGAGATTCTAAATTTGTGTGTTTTGGAGGGCAGTTATGTTAGCTCCCGCTAAATTTCGCGGTTGTTTATATATATTTTTAAAAACACACAACTGTATGAAGTACAAAGCGCATTCCGCGTATTTGGACATGCGCACCAACAACCAGTGAGATCATTGTCAATCGCCTAGAGAAAAAGGCGTGTTAATTTCGTTCTCCAACTATTTCAAATATCTACACCTGAAAGTGCTCGAATTTTGTGTACTGAAGCATAGAACTAGAAACTTCAACCCTTCAGCTACGTGGTGACATCATTAGATCCTTCAGGGGCCCCTTGGAAACGAGGAGAATTTGGCTGCAAAGGAGGTGAGTGCACTTATCTGATTACCGTTGTGTGGTTCCAACAATTTTACCTATGGACGTCTGATTATTTCGTAATTTCATATCAATACATTTATGTTTGCTCACGATATCATTAAAATATTTACAGTCCACTGCATTTAGCGTTTTTTCTATCCGCGGGCTAACAGTCAACACTTATTAGGTGTCCAGTAGATTTTGGACCCCAGTAAGGTTAAGCTTTCGAGCTACCAACGGAAAAATACGAGAGAAACAAGAAAGCCTTATTTTTACCCAATGAGCCACCAAAACTTTTTTGATTTTTAATTTACGGTTACTAAATTTTACGTTTTTTAATTTTAAGTTTTACCTAAGTGGAGCTTTTCTGCGAGAGTGTCGAAAATTATGTTAATAATCTTACAGACCACGCACATTGGCAGAACTAAAGGAGAAAAAAAGATGTGCCTAAATTAGATGGACAACTGATGACTCGTGTTAAAGTAGTTTTTTTTAGGAGGATGGACATCACTTACCCGACGTAATGATTGACAAGTAATATTAAACTTTAAATGACCTGTAATGACAAACAACTTTATCGGGTAAAATAATATTTTCCATAATAACCCTAGGTCAAATATTTTAAATTAACCGAACCGAACCGAACCGAACAATATTCACACTGGTCATGTGGATGATTACCAGTTTAAAATATATGTTTGATTGACTCTCGTACATTTCCAAATTACGTAAATTGAGACAAACATTATCATGTTAGTTTTGTCCATATTCAGTTAAATTCAGACCATAGTAGTTAGTTTACTTCAACAGATCGCATTGTTTGAAAAACCCATACAATAAAGTGCGAGGGTGCATAAAAAATTAACCCATTTGTTTGTGGATAAATTATCTGATTCTCGCTAGACTATCCTATTCGCCTGGCAAACCCACCCGCCAATATGCCTAAATATGCAGCTATACCCTACTTAATTAAAGGCCTCAATGTTCAAAAGATATTCGAGCTGTTTAGTTATTTTTTCTGCCGGATCAGTAATGCTAATCTTTTTTTTTTAATTAGTCGGTTTAGAACGTTTTTCTACGTTGTCCGACGCCTATTCTCCACCTCCTTCGATCCTGACAATCATCTTCTGTCAGATTTTTTTGACTCATTGATCTTTGGATTGACTGTTGCCATTCTAGTTTAGGACGCCCTCTTTTTCTGCGCCCTATTGGTTGCCATTCTAGGACCTGCTTTGGTAATCTTTCGTCGTTCATCCGTTGTACATGGCCGTACCATATCAGTTGTCTTTTAGTGATGTCATCCGTTATGCTCCCTTCGATTCCCATTCTTTCTTTTATGATCTCATTTCTTATGTGATCTGTTCTAGATATTCTCATTGATCTTCTTATTGCATCCATTTCGACACTTTCCATTTTTGTTTTGTATTTTTCTGTTACGCGACAAGTCTCTATTCCATACAACAACGTGCTTTTCACCATTGTTTCATATATGTTAAATTTTACATTCTTTTTTATCTCTCTGCTCCATAAAATACTGTTAAGACATCCAATAACCTTTTTTGCTTTTACTATTCTTTTTTCCAGTTCTTTACAGTCTGTTGCTGTCTTATCAATTGTGACACCCAAGTATACATACTCATTGCATGGAGATATTACTTGTCCATTGTCTAGTTCTAACTCACTGGATTCGTTTCCAATACATAAGTACTGTGTCTTGTCCACGTTCACTGTTAATCCCCACTTTTGGTATTCTTCGAGGGGTCATCAGCTTTCAACAGTACTGTACAAATTTCACAACAGTACCACGACAGGATCCAACAGTACTCGACAGTACACGACAGTACCCAACAGTACTCGACAGTACCATGACAGGACCCAACAGTACTCGACAGTACACGACAGTACCCAACAGTACTCGACAGTACATGACAGGACCCAACAGTACCCGACAGTACACGACAGTACCCAACAGTACACGACAGGACCCAAGAGTACCCGACAGTACACGACAGGACCCAACAGTACTCGACAGTACGACAGTACCCAACAGTACACGACAGTACGTAACAGGACTCAACAGGACACGATAGAATCCAACAGTACTCGACAGTACTGGACACAACCCTCTTACCCGAAACAGTGGCGTAGATGCGAAAAGACAGGATGACCTTTTTTTTTTTTTTGTTTTTTTTTTTTTTGGTCGCAAGTTTTTTGAGTGCGCGCTAAGGCCTTGTCGGCGTTCCCCCAACAGGATGACCTTTTTTGTTTTTGTGGGCGTACGATTTGTGAGCGCGGCGCTGGTCCCCAAAGATGATGACCTTTTTTTTATTTTTTATTTTTTTGGTCGCTAGTGCTTTGAGGACGCGCTAAGGCTCTGTCGGCCTTCCCCAGGATGACCTTTTTTTTTTGGTCGCAAGATTTGTGAGCGCGGCGCGGTTCCCCAAAGATGATGACCTTTTTTTTTTTTTTGTTTTTTTTTTGCTCGCATGTGTTTTGAGGGCGCGGTTTGTCCCTGTCGGACCCCCCCAAGGCACGACGACAGTACTCAACAGTACTCGACAGTACACGACAGTACACCGACAGGACCCAACAGTACTCGACAATACACGACAGTACCCAACAGTACTCGACAGTACACGACAGTACCCAACAGTACTCAACAGGACCCAACAGTACTCGTCAGGACCCAAGTCCTGTTGGACGCTGTACAAAATTTTAGGGTGCCGATGACCCCTCGGTATTCTTCCATTAACTTTCTCGTCATATACTCCATGTCCTCTTTTTCATTAGCTACAATTACTTGGTCGTCAGCAAACTGTAGTGTGTATATGGTAAATCGGTCGTTAAGTTGTATTCCCATGCCGTGCACTTTCCGTTTCCAGTTTTTTAGAGCTACTGCGATATATATTTTAAAAAGAGTTGGAGAAATACAACATCCCTGTCTTAAGCCTTTTGTTACCAGGAATTCTTTTGAAAGTCGATTTCCAATTTTAATTTTAGATTTTGTATGATTGATAGTCTGCTCTAGCACTGTCCATAGTTTTTCTACTGGAACGGTATCATATGCTTTTTGTAGGTCCACAAAGGTAACATGAGTCTCTATATTTCTGGCGCTCCTTTTCTCAATTACTTGTTTAAGACAAAAAACATTATCACTACAAGATCTGCCTGCACGAAACCCACTTTGCTCTTCTTCTTCTTGTTCATGAAAATCCTTCTCTATTAGATCTCTAAGAATCCTACCGTACAATCTATTGAGAGTACTAGTTACTGAAATTCCTCTGTAATTGTTGCAATCCAGCTTGTTTCCTTTTTTATGTATTGAGGATATGAATGCAATTTTCCAATCATCAGGTACTGGATGTCCGTTTATGCATTGATTAATAATATATGTGAGATTTTCGATTAGTTTCTCTGATCCATATTTGAGCATTTCAGCATATATTCCTTCAGGTCCGCTACCTTTTCCGGATTTAAGCTTTTTAATACTATTTTTTATCATTTCTTTTTCGATGATTACTTCCTCTCCGTGTACTTCTATGTATCTCCTCGGAGAGCCTGCCAGATATTCGGGTCTCGTTTCCTGCAGCAGTCCCTTGTAGTGTTCTGTCCATTGTTCTGGTTTGATGATCTGGATGTTTACTTTTTCTTTTGTTGGGTTTTTTACTGTAGAAATGAATTTCCATACTTCAGAACTCTGCCTACCTCCTACGTGTGTATTGATATCGTGGCATTCGCGCTCGAACAGTTCATTTTTTTCTGTGCGTATCAAATTTCTCAGCTGTCTTTTGGTTTCCCTGTAGATCTCTAGGTCTTGTTCTTTAGTACTGAGCCATTTCAAGTATGTGCGCTTTTTCTCTTTGACCATTTCCTGTATTTTTTCCGTCCACCACATCTTCCTGCTATTTCTATTATCTTGGTATCCAACAGCTTCGATGCTTGCTTCCTTCAAGCGTTTTATTATGTTTGTATATATCTCTTCAAATGAGTGTTCTGTGTTTATTAATTTTTTATCTAATCGGTTCTGATACAATCTTTGAGTACTTTCGAGTTCTAAACTTCTAAAGTTGTATTTTTGATTGTCTTCGATGCATTCTAGGTTTTCATTTTCTTCAATACTTTCGTCCTTATGTGTTTTTCTGAAAGGAAATAATATTTTTGCTTTTACCAGATGGTGGTCAGATCCACAGGTAATACCACGAAGTGCTCGCACATCATACCACTTTAATTGCGAGTGTTGTCCACCTATAGCATAGTCAATGAATGATTTAAGATTTCTTGTTGGCTGAATCCAGGTATATCGATGAATATCCTTATGCCTAAAAAAACCATTATTTATTTTTAGGTTGTGGGTTTCACACAATTGCATCAGTCTCAAGCCATTATCATTTGTTACTTCTTCTCCAAATGGTCCTATCACTTTGCTCTGGGTTTGTCTACCAGTTCGGCTATTAAAATCGCCAAGCATAATTATTTCTCTGGTATTACCGATTTTGGTGATAGTCTCATCAAGTTGGTCAAAGAACAGTTGTTTTGTAGCTACTTTTTCGTCATCTGATGGTGCGTAGACTGCTATTATGTTTATATTATGACCAAGCATCTTCATGTTCACTCGAAGTATGTTTTCACTAATGCAATCGTAGTCGGTAATCTTATTTTTTAGGTTTTTTTTATTAATAAGGATACCCCTCTGGCTGCTCTTCTTTCTTTTGGGACTCCAGTGAATATATGGACGAAATTGCCGACACTATTTGTACCTGTTCCTTTCTTTTTTGTCTCTGTAAGTGCAATGATATCGATCTTACAATTCTGCACTTCGGTTGCAATAAGGTCCAACTTTTGATTCACACCCTGTACGTTCCATGTAGCTATATTCATAGTCATTTGTCTTTGCTTTTTTCGTCTTTGAGAATCTCCATCTATTGCTCCGAGGCTTTGTTTAGGTTTTTTGGTAATTGCTAATCTTAACCTACTTTTTGTCTACAAAAGCCCATGCCAGTCAATAGAACGGCTGTTACAAAGTGATCAAACAATCTTCTTCTATCTATCTTACCCTACAAACCCTTCTTCAGGTGAGCACTAATATATCACTAGTATATCTGGATGCCATCTCTCATACAAAAGAAGACCTAAAACGAACAAGAAGTATTACCTTGTATTAAAACAGCCAATCTACCGTTGAGGCCAAGCAAATTTCACTATGTTCACGAATAAATTGACATTCTCAGAGTTAAAGTTAACAAAACTGCAAAAAAACAGACCAAAACTTTAAATAATGTTAAGAGCAACTTCCATGCCCAGAGTCTATTATTAATGGAGTCTGCAAATCTAATGACAACGCCAGTTCTTTACCAGTTTAATCCAGTCAAAGGAATGATCCCACGCACAGACTTCTGTCTAAATTGAACAGGCGTTATACTACTTTAAAAATACAAGTGTCAAAATTACAAAGAAATTACAACATCAATGAATTAGAAATTCTAGCAGTAGCTCCATACTACTTGGTTACCTCAAACACTTACCGAATATCAATAGAAATTGTCACAGACTATCAGGACACTATTGAAGAATATCTAGGTGGAGCCTAAAGATTGCAGAATACCACTAGCAAATGTGACACTGATTCTATAAGTCATACCCTGTACAAGTTGTCCAGCTAAAGGCCTTTAATATTTGAAGGGAACGGCAAACTTACCCGCCAATATGGTTAAATATGCAGCGCCCACTTAGTGTTCCTTTCTATTGGCCGCCGAATATCACGACTTAAAAAGGGTTCGTGTTCTAATAACAAAGTTATACAAGAATACTTCAAAAGACTATCTAGGTGGAGCCTGATCGGAGAATACCACTAGTAAGTGTGACACTGATTCTATTAAGTCATACCCTGTACAACTTGTCCGTTTAAAGGCCTTTAATATTTGGCGGGAACGGCGAACTTACCCGCCAATATGGTTAAATATGCAGCGCCCACTTAGTATTCCTTTCTATCGGCCGCCGTATATCACGACGTAAATAGGGTTCGTGTTCTGTTAAAAAGTTACTTTACGGCCTCTAAAAATCCGCGAGCGAGTGCAAAAAATAGAAACATTTGCCTCGGCCCGTCCGGATAGTACGAGGTTCTAAAAGGGATTTACTGTTTCTAATATGGCGGTAGGTTAAGCTAGCAAAAAGCCTTCAGTTCTTTACGTTCATTTTCGTCACAAAGGAAATTAGTTTGCAAAAATGCAAAACCACCCCTTTAAAGAGCAAAACATTTAAGAAGAGGATTATTTTCTCAGCATGTGGAATTTTAGCATATACAATAAGATACGTAATTGCTATTATTAAATGAAAGCCTTAAAAAAAATAAAAAACAGTCCAATCCAGAATTATTGTTCATAAAGTGTTTAAGTTAAATTGTGCAAGGATAATAGTAGTCAACTAATATATTACCACTGTCAACTGCTAGTTTTCAAATGCCAGATCTCAACTTTAGGATGCGATGATTAAAATGCTGTCAACTGTGACCGGCTAAGTTAGCCAACAAACTATAAGATGGAGTACCGCAAAAAAAAAAAGATAAAACCCATACTAGCCTAACGTTAATTAAGTTGTGCGCGAGCTCCAAAACATGACAGATCAAGTGACAAGAAGCATCATATAGTTAATAAAGGCCTCAAACAGGGTTGCTTTCTACAGCCAACCATAAAACATGTGAAAACCTCAGAATAACACCCGAGTCAGCTGACATAATAGTATTGTCAACGGTCAGATCTAACTTTAAAACGAATATCGAATGATAAGTCTGATGTCACACGTTCTTAAGATCTTCTTGAGAATCATGTCAGGTGTAGAGACATTCGATGAGAGACATGAATGTTAATGTATACGCCTCTTTCATTGATTATCGTAAAGCTTTCGACTGCGTAAAACACGACAAACTTATTGAAATTTTTAGTAAGACCCGTATCGACAAGGAAGAAATTAATATTATCTCACAGCTGTATTAGAACCAAACAGCTGTAGCTACACTGATTAAAAAATGGGTTAGACAGGGCTGCATCTTATCACCATTGCTGTTTAACATTTATTCCGAAACTATTTTTAAAGAGGCTATGATTTAAAGGATATAAAAGGCAATAAAATAGTAATAAACAACATCCGATATGCAGAAGATACCGTAATTCTTGCAGATAATATAGAGGGCCTACAGTTTGTGATGGACCGTGTAGTTCAATACAGCGAAGAACATGGTCTATATACATCAACCAAACACAGACAAAATTACTAGTGTTAGCCAAAAAAAATAATGTTGCCAACTTAACAGTAAATGGACGCATATTAGAACAAGTTAAAACATACAAAGATTTGGGTACAACATTTTAAACATGAAACAGTTTTTTACCTCCCGTGACATCAACCTGGACCTTTAAATGCGGATGGTCAGATGCTATGTGTCTTCCATTTTTGTGTACGGATGTAAAAGATGGACTCTCGACCCAATTACAGAGAAGAGAATTAAGACCTTTGAGATGAACAGCTAATTTAAAAAAAAAATCTGATACCGTTTTGACATAACTTTGGTAGAATAACATTGAAATGCAATCAAATTTTGGCAACTTTTTGACAACTCGTATCAGTTTTTTTTGAATTTAGGTGTACTTGTATAGATGCATGCTGAAGATATCATGGGTACCAATGACGCTGTACTTGACTGAATGCGAAAGCCACTTGAACTTGATACATTGGGCATGTAATGAGAGGTGAGAAATATGAGCTGTTTAGGCTGATGATTGAGGACAAGATACAAGGCAGAAGATCAGTTGGAAGACCACAAAACTCCTTCGATAAGGATACGGGATACTAAGAACAAGACAGCAAATGTGTCAACAAATTATAGGATGGGGTACCACATCCCGCATAACATTAATCATGTGCGGGATTTCTAAAAGATAAGAACACTAAGGTCACTAGATCACGAAGCAAGGAACTTTGTGATCTAGTGTTGGCTAGTTGGCTTTGTTTCAATGTCGCAGCTTCGAGGCCTTTCCTGATTTTTAGCTCTGGTGCACAACCAGAAAATGTAACTTTTTCCATTAATTTTTAAAAAGTGGCAAAACAATTTAGGTAACCTATGGCCATTTTCTATTCTAACATTCCGCACTCCGAAATTCCCCTTTTCCGTGCAATTAAAAGCAGTTCGGTTATCAATTAAACGCTAGCCTTTTAGCCTTTCAACGCGAGACAAACTGCCCATTCGCTCGACCGTTTTATGGCCCTGTGGCCATTTTTTTTCTCGGTGGTCGATATGTAGCAATTTTTCCTAGAGGAAAACCCCTTTCATATAGTCACGTGGCGCATAATACTGCACATGAGAACATAGCACTAAAAATGTACCCACGACTCAGGAACAAAAAAATCCTTAGACCTACAATATTCCCTTTTCTGAAAAATTTCTTAGCGGATTTTAATAATTAATAAATGTCAAAAATGTGTCCTAAATCTTTAAACTCCTGGGAAACAGGAACAGGTTGCAGACTTTGTAGACCGATCAAAAGCAACCAGACCAGACTTCGCTGGGCCAGAGAATAAAAGACGTTGGACTACTAATAGATATTCGAACTGGATATAACCGGTTGAGGAAGCACATGAAACGAATAGAAATGGAGCACGACCCTACCTGTCTACAGACTGGATGACCCTACCTGTGGACAGGAAGAAGAGACATCAAGGCGCCTCGTGGTAGAATGTGAGGCCTACGCGGGGATCAGACAACAGGCACACGGGGCACCAACACTTGCTTAAAAGGTCTGACATACTTGACTTTTTAAAGAGAACAGGAAGGCCCAATGAGCTACCTGGACATAGAATGGAAGTCAGAAAATGGATTAAGAAAAAGACCTGGGGCATGGCAAAAACGGCCTAATCTGGCCCACTTCTCGGACGTACGGGTCGCCTTCACACTACTTCTACTGTCCTTAATTTTGCACAACACCGTTTGTTGGATCACTAATAAAAACCTGTTAAAAATTAAATAAGTAATACGAAATTATTTTAGCGACAATCAAAATAGAGAGGGTTTTTGGCATAGTCGTCTTATTTCCGAAAATGCCCAACCGTCTTTTATGGTTGATACTTTGCTCAATTAGACAAGAAATCATTTTTAAGATATTAACAAATAATTTAAGAACATATAACATATCGCCTATAAACCTGACCACCATATTAGCAAAAAACATGCCGGGATTTTTTGTCGTTTAATAAATTGTTATTTGAAAGCTCTTTTGGCCTAGCCGGTAGTTCTATTTTCGCAGAAGCATATATTTCTAAACTCGCAAAATACAGTTTTTACAGTGGGTCAATTAGAATATAATCTGATGGTCTGTATTCGGGAGCAGTTTCTTCCAGGTGAACGTGGCGCGAAAGCAGTATAGCACGCACAGGCCGTTGATAACTCTCGGATTCTATTACCTGGCCCACAGACTTCTTAACCTCAAAATGGATAGCTAACGCTTGTTGTAAAACTGCATCGTGTGTTTGACGTTGTGAGTCTTATTTTGGTGGCAACACTGATTTAAGTGTTACCACGTTTATACAGATGGAGTTAGAAATTGTTAAGCTTTTGCCTAGGGCTGGCAAAAGCCTTAAAAATTACACTTACAAAAACCAAAATCTTCAACGGTAGAGGTTTTAGGCCATTGTTTTTACGAGTTGTATTGTATAATTGTTTATGGTTTCTAATGTTATCAAATTGCCTAAGGAAAGATCTTGTACGATCGATACATTTGAAAATGATAGGTAGTGCGCGCTCTTCTCAAAGATACTTTGAGCAAAACTCGGTAATGTTGCTCCCTCTCTCACCACAAAAGGCACGTTTAAAGTGTCGGATGGGTTAAGACCCACCCCACACCACCATTGTTGTATAGAAGACAAACACATAATAGTATTTTGAAAAATTTGGCACTTTTTTCCGGGATTTCTTATAATAGTGCTTTGCAAACAAAAAATTCAACAGTAATTACAGATTTTATGTTGAGGAATTTCGAACAACATTTTTAATTCTTGTTAGGTGCATTCACAAGCAAAGCATAAACTTTTTAACAATAGACTAAATTTGTGCATACCAAAATATTTATCTGCGTCCATCCAGGTGCCCAAGGATTCTTTACTTTATACTTACAAAATTATAGTAGAAACGGGTTTATTATTTTATAGCCTATACTATTAGCGAACTAATTTTGTTTAGCACGCCTACCTAATTTCATCATAATGCTCGTAGTTGTTTCTGTTGGGTTCACACTGAATGATGCGTTGCCAAACTGGAGCCCTCAAGCGTCATAAGGACACTCATCGTAAAGGCAAGCTTTATAAGAAGCATTAGGAAGGAAGCCTGAAATTGATTTTCTATTTTTGACATGTTTTTCTCGGTTTTGATTTGGCGGCTCGGTTTTATGTTAAAGATGTTGTTTTACACAGTCTGAAGGTATGCTGCAAACTATCGTGAAACGTGAAAACTCTATTATTATTAAATAGATCTTTGGACAGTGTTGAAACCACATTTTTAAAAATAAGAACGAGCCGCCAATGCGAAACCGTGGAAAAAATGTCAAAAAATATAACCAAAAAATAGAAAATAAATGTCAGGCTTCGCTACCTGTAAAGCTTGCTTGATGGTGAGTGACCTTATCTGAGTCGGGATTCAAAACAATTCCGGCAATACTTCTGACATGCTGTACTCTTTATGTAGGTCGAACGCCTACCTAATTTGCTGCTGTGTGTGCAATATTTGATTTTGTAATTACGGCAACACCATTTAGCCATTAGTAGCATCATGTATTTATAAAAGGTCGAAAGTCACAAACCAAGTTTAAATTTTAACTGAGAATTGAAACTAGGTTTGCATGTACAGGGTGAACTGACGGTTTTGGGAGGGTTAGGTATTCCGCTCGTAGGAGGACTAGGGAGCTGAATTAAAGGGAATTAATATCTAGATTTGATGCCGTTTCAGTTAAGGATACTAACCGCAGAGTACGCTCTATTGCTTCAAGATAAGTGTCGTTAGTTTTATAGCTAGGATGGTGCCACCGCACACACTGCTCGTGTGTCTCTGCAAGTAATTATTATTATTATATCCTCCGAAAGAAATTCCGTGATTGATTCCATGATTCTAACAGACCCCGCAGCCTCGTCAATGGATCTCAATGGGCAGAATTGAAAAAAGTAACCAAGAAAGAAGTGCCTACATTCGATAGGAAACTGATAACTCGTGTTATGGCCGATTTTCTCCAAAAACTTGAAAAGTGCATTCACAAGTGATATTTAATTTCAAATGACATGCAATGTTAAACAATTTGATGAGATTAAAAAATAAAATAATGCATAAAAAATAATTGTGTACTATTCATTTTAATTTTTAAAATTTTAATTCCCGGTCCTTAGACTGCAGAAACCGGAAATCAAAACCGGCCGGTTCCTATCATGGATCCACCTGGTTGTAGTTGTAGTCTTCAGAGTTTATCTATGTACTGGGTGGAAAAAAAATATGCCGCTTTAGTCAAACTTTAAACAAACCAAGGTACGTGGGCACAATAGACCAACATGTGGAATAGACCAACATGTGGGCACAATAGACCAATATGTGGTCGCGGTGCATGGAGGTCCAGTAGGGCCAACACTTTAGAATACATACATACATACCTGCTTATACTCCTTTAATGTTGACATGCTTATAAAACCATCCTTCGTTACTTTTTGCAAATCTTTTGATTTTCAATTTTAAAGTCTCAGTGAAGATTACTTTTCCTTATATATCAAGGAACGTCGGACAACACTCGTAATTAAAGTGGTATGATGTGCGAGCACTTCGTGGTGTTACCTGGGGATCTGACCAACATCTGGTAAAAGCAAAATTATTATTAACTAGAAATCGAAAGTACTCAAAGATTGTATCAGAACCGATTAGATAAAAAATTAATAAACACATAACACTCATTTGAAGAGACATATACAAACATAATAAAAAGCTTGAAGGAAGCAAGCAACGAAGCTATTGGGTACCAAGATAATAGAAATAACAGGAAGAGGTAAAAGAGAAAAAACGCACATACTTGAAATGGCTTACTACTAAAGAGCAAAGAGACCTAGAAATCTACAGGGAAACCAGAAGACAGCTAAGAAATTTGATACGCACGAATCCAGTACATAAAAGCGATGAAAGAACTATACAAAGGGTCAAAATCTAAAATTAAAATTGGAAATCGACTTTCAAAAGAATTCCTAGTAACAAAAGGCTTAAGACAGCTAAGAAACATGCCGGTATGTATATCTGTATGTATCTCTCCAACTCTTTTTAAAATATATATCACAGTAGCTCTAAAAAACTCGAAACGTAAAGTGCACGGCATGGGAATATAACTTAACGACCGATTTACCATATACACACTACAGTTTGCTGACGACCAAGTAATTGTAGCTAATGATAAAGAAGACATGGAGTATATGATGAGAAATTTAATGGAAGAATACAAAAAGTGGGGATTAACAGTAAACGTGGACAAAACACAGTACTTATGTATTGGAAATGAATCCATTGAGTTAGAACTAGACAATTGACAAGTAATATCTCCATGCAATGAGTATGTATACTTAGGCGTCACATTTGATAAGACAGGAACGGACTGTAACGAACTGGAAAAAAAGAATAGTAAAAGCAAAAAAGGTTATTGGATGTCTTAACAGTATTTTATGGAGCAGAGATACAAAATAATGTAAAATTTAACATATATGAAACAATGGTGCAAAGCACGCTGTTATATGAAATAAAGACTTGTCGCGTAACAGAAAAATACAAAACAAAAATGGAAAGTGTCGAAATGGATGCAATAAAATAAAAGAATGGGAATCGGCAACTGATATGGTACCAAAGCAGGTCCTAGAATGGCAACCAATAGGGCGCAGAAAAAGAGGGCGTCCTAAACTAGAATAGCAAGAGTCAATCCAAAGATCAATGAGTCAAAAAAATCTGACAGAAGATGATTGTCAGGATCGAAGGAGCCGGAGAATAGGCGTCGGACAACGTAGAAAAACGCTCTAAACCGACATAATAGTGTCAAGGATCGTTCACCATGTTTCTTAGTACTATATTTTGCAATATTTAAATAATATCAGGGTTGGATTTGTTATTACAGATCAGTTTTATAATTTATTTAAAAACAGAATTTTATTATGTATGGCCAATTTTGATTGCTTTTCTGCAAACCAGTATGCGTATTTTATTTCAAGTTCCTTTTTCTTTTCAATGTGTACCTTCCAGCGTAATTTCCAGCAGCTCCACATTTCAAGTAGCTTGGATTCTTTTGGCTCGTATTCTTGGCTACACCCAAATCTTAAAAGCTATAACTCTTCTGGTTATTTTGGCATTTATTTGCCGGTCTTCAAGGTTTAAAATAACTGCACTGTTATTCTCTATCCACTTTTTCAAAATTTATTCAGACTCATTCAATTTATTATTATTAATAGGTTAAAGAACTTAATTTTTTTCTGCACAATTCAGCAAACCAATTAAAAACGTTAATAATTTTTCTTTGATAAAAAACTGTTTCAGAATACCCGAAATAATTAGAGCTTTGTACTGCAAATTTTTAGGCAACCAGCTTCACATTTGACCATCAATCTGTCTCTTGATTTAAAATGTTGATAAAAGCCGAATTTAAATTACCTTTGGCTGTTTTGGCAACAGCGGCACTATATGCATGAGGCTAGCTACTATTTTAAAATAAAAGGTATAAAATATTATAATTACACATTAGGTATGTCCGTTTCGTGCACCGCAACAAATTGTTTATTTCTCTGTACATTTTAATAACGACAATGGGACATTTCGAATGGAATTAATTATCGCAGTTACGGGGCGAAATTGCTTGATTGGCTGGAATGGTTAATGACGCGCCGCTGAACTGTTCCTAATAAGGTCACTGACTAAATAGTTATACAGAAACAGAGCCTAACCACTTGAGAAAACCAATATTAGAATAACCTGAATTAAAGCAATCCAAGAGCCATCTCAGAAATAAAATGTCAATTAAAGGCTCAGAAAAAAACTGCCATCTATCGCCAACCTAATTTTAAATGTATTTGGGACAAGCCCTTAAAATGAGGCAAAGTGTTTTTTTTATTTATTGAAACGCGTGTTAATTAAAGTCTCAGTAGACCAAAAATGTATTCCTGTAACAATCCGCTAAAGACTACAACTAAGGCACCTGTATTAATCATATAATTACGTATATGGTATTAGTGTTCAACATAAATCCAAAACAATAACTAATAATAATATGGTCACCATTTGTAAGATATTATTTCTAAAAACAACAAAAATTTAACACTAACATTTCTAAATTAGCTATAAAGAAAAAATCTCTTCCAGGTCAGTCCCTACAGCCAAGGTAACAAGGATCGATGCCGATTTCCCCCTTAGATAGCAAGGCTAATTTTTTGTATTAAATAGCTTTGTGCGTTTTTGTTTTCAACTTTGGAACTAATTTCCCTAATAAGTTTTTTAACCTTCCACCCCAAGGTCCAAATGTCTCAACACTAAAAGAGACGTTAAAGGAGTAGTTGTCCACGTCTGAATTCGAGCGATCTAAGAACCGACCCGTTGATTAGAAAAATACCTCATCATCATCCAAGATGTTGCCAATCCTTAGCAAAGCTTTTGCTTGGTTTTGTAATCCCCCAGTCAAGCTCCCAATCCCGTTCGAATGGCCGATCCCAGAGAACGCATGATAATTTCGTTGATCTGATTAAGTAGAGAGAGCCTTCCTACGTTTTTGTTTTAGCATAGGTCGTGAAGACCACAACTATCTACTATTTTTCCGCAGGTGTGCTCCTTAACAATAGGCATACCAACGCAAATATGAGTCATTTCCCAAAGAAGGGTTCTGGTTCTCGGAGAGCCAAAAGGCGCGCTTTTTGTCGTTTTTCGGCTGCTTGTGATAAAAGTTTGTTTATGAAAACCTCACACATTCCTCTATCAAAATCTTTTTGGTTGTTAAAGCCTTGAGAGTGTGTTATATTTATCAAATTTTGAAAATTCTCTTTTGCCTCCAAAATGGTGGAATCCTGATAAAAGAAAATACTGCAGGAAAGAATACAAGTAGATTAATAGACAATTTTATTTTATCCCAAATTAATAGAGAGTGTCACTAAAAGTGTTAACTAAAAAATAGGGCCATAGCACTCCAAACTTGCATCTATCTAGAAATCATAACTTTTAATGTAAAAATTATTGGTTTTATTATGATTTGTATTGGTGAATTTTGACAAGCGTGCTTAACCCACTAGTTCAAATGGCTTCGCTAGCAAAGTTTTGTATCAGCTTATTATTATATAGAAGTATTACTTCAATGTTCACATGGTAATGGACCCTTCTTCTCTACTTTTTGCAAATCTTTTAATTATTTCGTTAATTGTTTCTCTTTTGAAATCTCAGTGAAGATTACTTTTCCTAATATATCGAGCAGCATTCACTATGGATCTAAGTACTATAGTTTGCAATATTTAAATATTATCAGCGCTGAATTTATTTTTACAGCTCATAAGTTGAATACCGTAAAAGTCCAGACCGGTTTTATCGTGTGACTAGAAAACAAAATTCTATTATTTAAGGCCAATTTTGATTTAAGGGATCATTTTGTGGGTTCTCTATAGATTCGTCGTTAGATTGTTCTCCTTCATCACGTCTGTATCGTCTGCAAAGGTAGCTATGTAACAGTTTTTCGCTGTCGGAATAGCGCAGCTATACAACAGATATAATAAACACACACAACGGCCTTACACACTTCTCTGTTGCATACGTGCTGTAATTTCTTTTGTAGTAAAATAAGTCATTAAAACATCTGTCCGATATGGATGAAGTTGAAATATTAAAATGCTGTTTTGGTAGAAATAGCTTCAATTTATAAATTAGACCATCAACTTTGTCAAAAGCTTGACAAATTTATCGGATAAATTGAAGATATAACTACACAAGGTCCGAAATGAGATAGTTTAAGCCATTTAATGTTGTTTTAGCTTGTAATAAAACCTGTATAATTTATTTTGAGTGGAAAGTGCGTACGTAATTACCGTTAGTGTCCTTATTTCTAATGGAGTGTTCATTGTTTTGTTGTTTGACCACGCTTGCAAACAAACTAACACATACGTATATGCGTATGTAATAAACGTAGATTTCTCTATGGATGTATTCATGCAACGGTATCAAACGCGAGTAAGTAAAAATCAAAACAATAGTATACAGTAAGTAAACCACACACATTATATCGCTACCTTGCCTTGCTTTGATAGTGGCATAACTGAAAATTATAATTTTCAACTGAAAATGATAATTTTCAGGAAACGCTTTTTAAAAATAATGGCAAAAGCAAATATTTATACATTTGTTTTGCTTTAATTAAATCAATCAATAAGTTGTGTGTGGTAAAAAATATTTATGAACATGACAAGGGTCACGCAAAACAAAAAACGCAAAAACGCATTTTTTTTTAGTTGTGTCACTATCAAAGCAAAGGCAGCGATATATAATATTTTCTCTACAACCGTGAAGTTTTTTTTATTAGTGTTACACGTTTATAGAAAAATCTGTCACCCCTGAAAATATATTTTCAAAAATGATAACCCTAATTCAACTGAGTCACAAGTTTCTTAAGGCGGCAAAATTTGACCGAAAACTTACCATCTGCCAACACTGATGTTCCATTTTTTGCCAAATCTCTGTCCTAATAGAAACAGAAAACAAGAAAGAGGTATGCGTCGAAATTTTGCAGGGCAACAACCGTATCTTCTTTTCGCTAATTAATCTTATTCAAAAATAAAATAAAAGTTATGGCTAAAACATAACAAATATTTAAAAATGGCATTTCAGTAGCCCAGTTGTATTATTAAAAACTGTAGCGAATTTGTTTTGTTTTTTGTATATTTTAGAATTATACAAATGAAAATCAAAAATTCAAGACACAATTGACAATTAAAAAAAAACTATATTATGTAACCAGAAAAAATATTTCGATTGGCTTTTTTAGACGAATTCTGTTAGGATTTATAAAATTATAGTCGATTTTATATTTGTTGCAGGACATCCAAAACAGACAAGAGCCATCAACCGTCTGACTGAACCGCAATCCCCCATATACCGGGTTGAGTCAATTCGATTGAGAAAATTTTATTAAGATCACCTAACCCGGATTTTTTAATTATTTTTAGAGTTATTTATAACAAAAAAAATTTTTGTTTATTATAAGTTAAATGGTTATAAGTAGATATTTAAAAGCATACATTTTTTAGTTGAAAAAAAAATCTTCGAGGGTTACTGGCCATGACCTGGAAAACAAAATCACGGGATTACGAACCGATTCATAATATAGTTTCTGATAATAGTCATTTACCAAACAAGTGCGAAAGAAGCAAAATATTTTTCCAAGAGGTTTTGGAATCTAAAACAAATCACCAAAATGGAAACAACGCATTGATTATTATTTTTAAAAAAATATATATTTTTTGCCCCAAACTAACGTCAGTCTCAAACTTAAAATGTGTTTTTTTGTACCTACTGGATTGCCAAAATATTTGATTAAATATGACATCTAGTATACCTTAAAATAATATTACTGACCGTTAAAATTGTAAATATTTTAGATCCTGGGGGCCGATTTTTGTCAATTAACCTTCCGATCGTTTTGGCCGCCTAAAAAATTTTAGCCTCAAGATATAGCATGATGCCCGGCAACGCCGCCGGTCTATACTCCACAGCACCCCTTGGCACTGGCGATGAATAGCGTGGAGGGTCGTCGCACAGTGGGACCAATTGTTATAATTTAGCAGTTTTGTATTACAAGATTAAGGGGTAGTAAATCCTCAAAATTTTAGCTACCGATGTACCGGGTGTCCTATAAAAACATTTCATCAGGTACTGATTTAAAAAATTTTTAAATATATGTAAAGTAAATAAGTTTTTCAATCCAACTAAAAAAAATGATCGCAAATATAAAATAAAGATTATTTCAGATACTACTTAACCAATTTTAATAAAATTTGGCATACATGTTAAGGCGATTTTTTACGCTATGACATGTGCAAGTCAGACCGAACCAGCGAAGCCGGCTATTGTTATTTTTTTAGGTTAGTTATTAATCAATTGGAATAAGAAACCGATACTTTTCTTAAGGATTTAAATGCAAATAAAGATTAATACGGCTTTTTTTTTAAATTCAAGATGGCCACTATACGCTAAAACTATCAACTTATTTGTTTTAATTGACGGAACATTTATATTTAATTTGGTTACACGGTTACAAAACTACTAATTTAAAAAGGCAGTCATTAAAACAAAATTAAAGAAAATGTCACATACTTGGATTTATATAACGATACTTTTTTTAAAAATAATTCCGCATTTTTAGATTATTTATAGTTTTTACCTGATAGCTTTGGCTGGGATGTGGGTATAATTGTTTTTTTTTCTTTAAAATCGGTTTAATTTTAAATTTAATCACTGCTCCAAAGTCAAACTCTTAAGGCAATCCAAATATAAAATAAAAATAACTCCATTTTGATGGTTATATTGTTATATTAGTGAAAATGCAAACATGTAATTAATTAAAGTTTTTTTTTTAAATAATATCTAACCAAACCACTTTTAATTAATGTTTTAGTACAGTTATTCCTTAACCCCCATTCTTTATGTACAATTTGTACGGAAAAATAATAAAGATTTGATTTAATTTGAAAAATAATATTTATGTTTACAAATACTTGTCTACTTTTTCAAACTATGGGTCATTTTTCATATGTATGAAATAATGTCTAAAGTAGTAAACACTTGTTTAATGTTCTAATTAGGTCAAAAGTCATAAACCTAACCGAACCAATGCAAAAAAAGGGCAGACATTTGTAGCCTAGCCTACAATTAGTACCTAGACTATTGCGCCACCGAGAGGAGCGACTTGTCCGTTCATTTAATAGGTTTAATTTTTAGATCGGAAAAAGATTTAAGTAATAAAAGATATAAGGAAACTCGTACAAGGGGGACGAGTGTGATATAGTTTAGGTAGGCTAGATTAGTTTACTGAAGATGGGCTCCACCTGCTAGTACCTAAAATAAGTATTGCAAAAAAATACAAATAATAAGAATTTTCTTTCTTACACCCTCCCACCCACCCATTAACCTTATTGTGCACATGACAGAAAATATTCAATGAAAAAAATGTCGCCGCGTACAAAAATTTGAGAAAAATTAGGCACTATTAGAAAAAAAATCGTTTGTTTAGCACGCTCTTCCACTCAGACCCATATATACAGGGTGTTCAATAACATAATTTTAGTATTAAATTTCTTGAGTGATTTTAAGACAAAAAGTTCATATAAACATAGGTTTAGAAACACTTAGTTTTCGAGATAATATTTTTTGTTTATTTTGATATAGCCGCCATGCCATACCCAAGCATTTTTTATTTTGATGATAGCAGTCTTTGGCGCAAAAGCTTTTTTATAAACGGTTAGAGATGCGAAAAAATTGCAAGAGACAAAAAAATTTGCAAACGAAACAAGGATTTTATTTCTTGTTTTAGAATCTCCCAGTGGCTTACAACAAAAAAATATCCCAAGAAAAAAGTGACATGAGCCCTGAAAAAGTATAACCTTCTAGATTTTTACTATCGTTTGATATGTCTTATAGTGTAATGACACCAGCTAAATATATGTGTTAAATTTGAGCTGCATATCTCAAAAACTGCACGAGCTATAAACAAAAAACTAAAAAATATATGAAATTTTAACACCCTGTATCTCGAAAACTAAGCGTTTGCGTGTCTACGTTTATATAAACTTTTTGACTTGCAATAACTTAAACACCTTGTATAAATAAAAAATTGTATATGATCCGTTTTGAATTAGAAATTCAGTACAAAAAAAACTGTGTACTAAGTAAAACATACATAAGTTTGAAACACATATTTAAGTCCTACAAGTTTCTTAAAACATTGTTGCAACTCTTGTCTTATTTTGGAAGTCATGTTCCACAACGGCACAGAATTTTGTCTTCTTTAAACATTTTTTGTATGAGAAGAGGACACTCTGATCTATCTTTTATATTTCACCATAAAGATTTCGTTGAGCCTTTACTTATGGAAAATAAAAACGTGATCTGGTTTATTTAGAAAAATACCTGTTATGTCTGATCGTGGACACATTTCCCTACCCAAATGCAAAAGTGAGTTTTAAAAAGTTATGTCATATCATTAAATAAAAATCTTCAGTCCTTATGATATCGGACGGGGGGCAGATTATGGTAGGTTGGTTGTGAGGGGGCTGGTTATGGGGGGAGGGGAATCTCTTACTTTACCCCTTTTCATAGAAATACAGGCAGTTATCCTTTTGTAGGAATCTATTTCTATATTATTATTAAACTACAAAAACAGTAATTAAGTAAGTAAAATAATGTTTTCTTTTTTTAGGGGAGCTTATTTTTTTATAATGAGACTTAATTATGTTACTAAAATTTTAGAAAAAACAGAGCAGAAAGGCCTAGTCCGCATGTTATTTGTGGACTTGGTCAGCGCTTCTGATAGATTATGTTCATTTCGTTTGAAGGGGGCTAATTTTGATCTTACAGGGCTTACCCTCCCCCCCCCCAAGCTACTTCCGTGGCGTATAAACATACATTCATTCCATTCTTTGAAAAAATTTTGGTTTTGGTAATATCTAGTTTAACCAAGAAAAATTGCATTGGATATCTGATTTGGCCCACTGTGCTTGTTACTACGTCATCTAAGGCCCGCCAGTCTGCAATTTACAACAAAAATAACCTTGGTGTTCTCATAGAGAAAATTTTGTCTCTGGGTGTTCTGCATAAAGTGGGTTAGGAATTTAATGTTTTTATTATTTATGTTCAACGTTCGATAGTTTTGGTTGTTTAGCTGTTGGGCCGTATGTTCAAACGTAAGTATTAGTCTACTGTTGTCTAGTATTTCGCTAACAAGCCCCTTTGGGCACCCTTTGCCAAAAAAATGTTTTTTTTTTTTCAGTTGGAAATATTTCTAAAGGCAGGCTTTTCAAAAATAATTAGAACTGGAAAATTGGCATCTTCTTGAAAATTATTGGTTTTTAATATAGAATTTTTTTTGTTACAGGTTACTTATGTGTCTACAATGCAACAAAGACAAACTTCTCAAGGTTGCAAGCAATCCCTATCATCTGCTATGTTGGTCCAAATAAACAACTTGTTGCAGAAAAATAAACATCCTTCGAGACCAGCACAAGACTAGTAGATGCCACCCAAATCTCTCATATGATTTATTCTGTTATAGTAATGTAACTATGTGAATGTGAAATTGAATACAATGTATTATCAAATAATATATTTGTTAATTTGTATCAAAAATAATATTATTCATAAGAAAAGTGCGTAAAGTGATTACATTTTCACAAACAAAAACAGTTGAACAATATATGAAGTGAAGTTCGGTTTGATAATAGTTTGTGAGAAATAGGTACCAGGCACATAGATAAGGGAGGGCACTGGGGGACATTTCCCCCCTTCTTGAACAAGTTTTTGTCATGAAATTTTAGTGTCTTGGACATGTTCTGTATTCAGTGTATTTGCCTCCGGCGAGCATTTTTGCCTACCCTGTCCAAAACATCATACACCGTCATGGAATAACAGCACAGTACTTTCTACATGGGAGTATCCCCCCAGAAAGAAAAGCTATCTATGTGCCTGCTACATATTTTGAGTACATGTTTTACAGAACATTTTTTGTTCAGTTCTCCAGAAGGATAATTATATAATAAAATTTTCTTGTAAATGTTTTTGAACAAATTTCTGTTTAAAGAAAATGTTTAGGACTAAATGATTTCGTACAATTTTTTCTATGAGGGTTAACAAAAATAACTACTACTCACATATTTTTACTTAAATGTCAAAAAATGCTTCAAGCATGTCCCTATGTTATAATAATAATGTTCTAAAAAAATGTAAAATCCTAATTTGAAAAATTATTTTTCTATAATCACCAAAAACACAAAGTTGTTGATTTTAAATAAAGCACTAGTCATTATTTTAATTTAAAAAAATAAAGTACCTTATGAAGTGTCTAAATCAATAATGTTTTTGGAGAAATTTCCATACAAGGAAAATGATTTCGAAGAATTTTCCATTTGAACATATTTTTACTCAAATGTTACAAAAACTGTAAAATCTTAATTTTAAAAATTATTTTAGCTCACACTACTACTATACTATAGTAGTGTGAGCTATGGTGATCCTAATTTTTTCGATAAAAACAAAGTTGCTCCGATTTCAAAAATGTTTATATTTCTTTGTGTTTCAGATGATTTTGAAAGTTTTTTGTCGCGCCGTCTGTCTGTAACGACCAACGCGTATAACTCAAAAACCACTTGAAATTTGAGATGGTGGGTCTTAGGTAGGGATGGTCCCATTTAAAAATGAACAAAATCCACTGATCACAAGATAAATAAAAGGGTATATGGCGTGTGCGATACCAAAAGTAAGAAGTCTGTAGTTAAACAAAATAAATTTAAGTTTAAAAAAAAAGGTGGGAGTAAATTTAAAAAATTAGAGTGTGTAACTAGGATAACCCTGCCAAATTAAAATATCAAAATAAGCACCTATTAAAAATTGGTAAACTAACGATGTAACCACGCAAAGAGCACCAATATTATTTAAATGTTTTATTACCAAATTTGATTTAAGCCCCTCAAAAAAATTGACCCAGTTATATTCCTTATAAGGGCCTATATCCTTAAATTATGTAACACTCAAGGGAGGGGGGTTTGGCTGTGCGTTACACACAATGATTTTTTAATGTGTTTTTTTTTGAAAATGCGTTACGAGGGGGGTTAATAATCCTGAATTTTTGTGTTACATAATTTAAGGATGTTCCCTAAGCCTGCTATACATATCCATTATTTTGAATTTTTATGATGATTTTAACTTTGTATACTAACTATAGGTAGGTATCTTTCTTTTCATATATCATCAGGAGATTTTATAAGTGGGGCTTCGAGACTATGCAGAACTATCCATATCTTCTCGTCTTTTGTGAGGGAAATATTTAAAAGAAATGGAGAACGTCTCTGGGATGGAAAACTTTATATACTATATATGTTTCTATTCTTATATCATCAGGAGATTTTATAGGTGAGGCTTCGAGACCGTGTAGAACCACAGATTATCCAAGTCTGCTATCCAAATCTTCTTGTCTTTAGTGAGGGGCGTATTTAAAAGAAATGGAGCCCCTCTCTGGAATAGTGATCCGCCCCACAGAACACCATATCCGCACGTGTGAGAAATCAACTTATCATTTTTTTAGAACTAGTAATATAATTAAAAAAAAATTCTATTTGCTTTTTGTGAAATTCCTTCATACTTGTCTGTCAAAGTGTCATAAAAATCACGGCGAACTCGATTTTCTGAAATAAGTGAAAGAATTCTACCAAGCTGCACTGACAACACTGCGGCTCGCGATCACTGACTTGTATGAACACTGAGAAATAAATTCGGCGTACAATTCGTGCCGGAAAATGGTTTTTGTTTCCTTCATAGAATGAAATTCGTAAGAAAATTAGCTCTAGAATGTTGTGTTTACGAATATCTAAGGTTGTTTTGCCTTTTTGGTTGAAAATATTGAGCAGAAACCTTCCACGATATTTTGCCAGTTCTAGTTGAACTCAATGCAGCCCAATTTTTAATGGCTAAAAATTTTAGCTGGCTAAAAACGATCGGAGGTCTAATCTACAAAAATCGACCCCCTGGGAATAAAATATCTCTTTTTTGTTTCTGACGTTTTAGTTTATTCAACCCAACGATTATATACACACAGGATTGCTTATTTCCATTTAACTCTATGTATACTATACTCTATAACAGCGAGACGAACAGTGTCGGCTTACGTCACCAGCGGACCAGTTGCTTTGTTTGTATTGAGAGTTCGTGTGATTTTAAGGTATTTTTGACGTTTTTACCTCCGTTTTTTGCGTTTTTTCATTTATTTGACGGTGTGGTTGACTATTTAGGAGGTAAATCTGAGGGCACGGCAGTGCCTCGCCAAGTTCACGCGCCGTACCATCTTTTCTTGAAAGATTTCAGCCGATATTCGACCTATCTAAAACTCTACTTCGGAATGAGCTACGAATCTCAAACTTTGCACAGTCGTAGATCTCCATGGAGTTAACAATCCCTTCATGTTTAGTTTCATGGAATTCCCAAAAGTACTGAAGTAGTTACGAAATTTCAAAAAACGTCGAAATTGTCACTCACTCACTCACTCATGTATAGATCATCAAAATTCTACTGTACTTCCAGACATGCTACAAAGCTGAAATTTGACAGACTGATAGAAATTATGACCAAACCCCTGGAAAAATCAAAAAACCCCAAAATTCTAATTTACTTCCCTCCCCTATACATGTAAAGTTATGTAAAAGTAAACTTGCCCACTTCCAGATATGGCAGACTGATAGGAACTATAATAAAACTATAGAAAAAAAATTTAAAAACCCCAAAATTATAATTTACTTTCCTCCCCCATAAATGTAAAGTAATGTAAAAGTAACATTGCCCACTTCCGGACACGCTAGAGAGCTGAGCTTTGGAAGGCCGATATTAACTATGATAAAACTATAGAAAAAAATTAAAACACCCCAAAATTCTAATTTACTTCCCTCCCCTATAAATGTAAAGAAACGCTAGAGAGCTGAGTTTTGGAAGACTGATAGGAACTATGATAAAACTATAGGAAAAAATTTAAAAACGCTAAGATTTTAATTTACTTTCCTTCCCTATAAATGTAAAGTTATGTAAAATTAACATTGCCTACTTCCAGGAACACTAGAGCGCTGAGCTTTAGAAGGCTATGATAAAACCATAGGAAAATATAAAAAAAAACTCAACATTTTTAATAAGGCATTGCAAAAGTTTTGAACAATATCCCGTATATTTTACTACTTTAAAACTTAAATATTATTCAAATCCTTTAAAAAAGCAGTGAAATCGTAACAAAAACATTTCATGTAAAAAAAGCCAAGTACGCGAAAGTGGTATTCCGTTAAAAGAATTGAGATAAAAGTAAAGCCAAGTTCTACAACACAAATTTCAAAATGAATGGTTCTTACTAGTTTGGAAATGTTTTTTTAAACTTGGCTATTACGGCTGCAAATGAACGTAAAGAAATTTGGCTGGAATAGCAAAGTTTAAAAAAACATTTTCAAACTAGTAAGAACCATTCATTTTGAAATTTGTATTGTAGAACTTGGCTTTACTTTTATCTCAATTCTTTTTACGGAATACAACTTTCGCCTACTTGGCTTTTTTTTACATGAAATATTTTTGTTATGATAAACCTTTGGAAATGTGAATTAAGTGAATTGATATAAAGAAAGCACATTAATTTATTGTTGAAATAAAAGCTTTGTGTTCCCTCTTTCAGTGTAGAAATATAAATATATATACTTTTATATTATTATATTTATATAAACTTTTAATATTTTTTGGATTTTTGGAAACTCCTTGCTCATTAAATTAATCACATTAAAGAAAATTGGTAATTATGCCGCAAACGTACTTCTTTTAATAAACTGATTATTGGAAAGTTTATTTTGTAGACAGTTTCTCCAAGTTTAGTTTCAGTTTTTTTCTTAAGTTTTTTCAGTATCTTTATAGAAGTTTTCAGAAACATGTTACAGGAGGAGTGAAAACGGGCGCTGGGTGGGATAAAAACAACTCATAACACAAACAATGTAAATCATTTGAAAAAAAACTGACTGGTTTTTGATATAATAATATAATAAATATTGCAATTTTAGATCTGCAATATCAAATAAATACCTTTATAAATACATAATATAAGTGTATTTTATTATATCCGCAACAAAAACAATAAATTATACATCTAATGATTTACATTGATTAAACTTTTAAAAAAATCCTACTTCTATTCTAAAACTTTCAACTATTTAAAAAATAAACTCCAACATATCGTCTGGTAGGAAAATTCAGCTCTCATAGCAAACTCTTTATTTATCAAATCATTTGTTTTGAATGAATGAAATTATTAATTATATTTACTATCACGAATAAAAAATTTGTTTGCAAATAAGCAAGAAAAAAGCGGGAAAAACTCACGATTGCAATGTGTATTAAATGAAGCGCGCTGAGCAGAGGTTCACTAGTGACGTAAGCAAGGCGCCGCCTACCGCTGAAAGATTGGAGCTAATAAGCAATCCTGTGTGTTTATAATCGTTGTACTCAACCATCATAAGAAATATTTATTTTAGTATATTTTGTCTCCCCATTCTCCTCATATAAATACCTAGATTTTTAATTTTATTGTTCAAAACTATATTTACATTATTTATTTTGCGATCGGTGATGGTTTCAAAGTCTGTTTTAGATTTCCATTAGTATAACCTAATTTATATTTATAACTCATTCGTTGGCATCTTTAAAATTTTAGGCCCACAATTTTAGAATCGAATCGGGGTCCCTAGGTGTCTAGGGTCACTGCGTCCTTGAAGCCTGGCGTAGACGAAGTTGCAGTGATCCATTGACCCTATCTAGGTATCTATTTAATACGTAGTACCTTTTGACAGATATTGAAATATTTTTCCTTGTTGCATTTTGCTTAAAAAATTTCCTAAATCAAATTTGCCGCATTAAACCAATTTATTATAAAAAGCGACAAATGCTATAACAATAACATAATTCCTTTCTTCTTGCAGTATCTTACTAAAATTGTAGTAATCAATTCAACGCAATCGTCCTTGATAAGCGTGTAAGAACACAACCTGTGTTGAAAATCTTGATTCCTTTACCAAAGCGATAGCTTATTTGTGACCTTTTTATATTGGTCAAGGTCAAATCGCAACTGCAAAAAAGTAAAAGCTCGATATTCATATTCAGCGATGTAAGCAGAGTTTTGGTTTTCCAGAATACTGAAAAAAAGAGTGGAGGGGCAATTTAATTTTCGGTACGTCAAAAAAAGTAGAAATTTATTGTGTTTTGGAAGCACAAAACTCATAAAAACACACCTATTAAATATCAAATCTTTATTTTTATAAGGCACGCACAAGAGCCGAGATCCCATAATCATAGCGGATACGATCAGGAACATCACTGGGGGTGTAATAATGGGGCCGCTATAGATTTATATTCAGTTAAATATGCTGGGATTTTTTGGGTATGTACAGGGTGGCGACTCTAAATGGAAAGGTTCCCTAGCGGAATAAAATATTAGATTTAAAACTCTGGGGGGTCTTTTTTGGAGTGCCTACTTAAAAACTTTTTTTAAGTTAGGTTAGGTTAGTTGGTTACCTCAACATTGCAGACAAGAAAAACTTTTTAAAAATTTCTAAAATTTTTAAAACTCTTCTTGATAATTTCAAAATATTTGAAAATATTCAAAAAAGTTTTAATAATTTTGAAAATTAAAATAAAAATCAAAAAATTCAATTATTTTTAAATGCCTCAAAAACATATTATTTAAATCGACAAAATTCCTAAGGTTAACTACTATAAAGAGTTATCAAAGCCAAACTTAAGAATATCGCTTGAATGATTTATTAAAGATATTGTGTATCTATTGAAATAGTATATTACATAACAAGAGAAGAAAGTGAACAAATTTTACACGAGCGTGAATGTTGTAATAACAAACGTAAAGTTTAGTACCCGTTAATAAAGAAAACAACAATTTTTCGTGGCTAAGCGATTATAAAATGATTTTTTTTCAGTTGAATTTTTCCGTCGGCAGCTTCCTCCTAGCCCGCACAGCAATGGCTACAAAAGGTATTGTTTTTATCAAAAAAAATTTTTGAGATAACGCCGAAAATGTGTTATTTGGGTGTATTTAGACCTATCCTGGCAATATCGTCGTGACGTCTGTCTCTGTGTGTGTGTGTGTGTGTGTGTGTGTGTGTGTGTGTGTGTCTGTGTCTGTGTCTGTGTCTGTGTCTGTGTCTGTGTCTGTGTCTGTGTCTGTGTCTGTGTCTGTGTCTGTGTCTGTGTGTGTGTGTGTGTGTGTGTGTGTGTGTGTGTGTGTGTGTGTGTGCGTGTGTGTGTGTGTGCGTGTGTGTGTGTGTGTGTTTGTGTGTTTGTGTGTTTCAGTGAGTGTGTGTGTGTGTGTGTTTCAGTGAGTGTGTGTGTGTGTGTTTCAGTGAGTGTGTGTGTGTGTGTTTCAGTGAGTGTGTGTGTGTGTTTCAGTGAGTGTGTGTGTATGTGTTTCAGTGAGTGTGTGTGTGTGTTTCAGTGAGTGTGTGTGTGTGTGTGTTTCAGTGAGTGTGTGTGTGTGTGTGTGTGTGTGTGTGTGTGTGTGTGTGTGTGTGTGTGTGTGTGTGTGTGTGCAGTGAGTGTGTGTGTGTGTGTGTGTGTGTGTGTTTGTGTGTGTGTTTGTGTGTGTGTGTGTGTGTGTGTGTGTATTTTTATTTCTGTCCGTAACACGATAGCTCCTAAACCGCTCAACCGATTTTCACAAAATTTTTAGGAAAAATAGTGTTCGACACTCTAACGAGCTGATTATATTTTGGTCAAAACCCATTAATGCTAATGACAGTTTTTTGACAATTAAAAACTTTAAAAAATGCTAACTTTTTAACGGAGCATCGCATCTATATGAGGTTTTCGAAATATAGTTAGAATACATTTGGCTCAATAATTTGTGTTATAACCAAAAACTTCGTAGAAGCTTTAGTTTCTGAGATATTTACAAAAAACTGTTTTCAAGGCTGATTTTCATAGCTTCACTTGAAGTGTGCTAATAGGCTAGCTAGGAAGGTATCAGATCTGTCATAGATCTATTTATTTTTATTTTTATTGTAAATTACAAAAAAGTTTGCCCCTTACCTAGGGGGCCTCGTTAACAGCTTCGCATTTTTTTTTATATGACAGACCTGTGGGTAATTGTATGAGCTATCAATTTGATAAGACATAGTTGGGCAATGCAATGGTTTAGAAGTTATAAGGCATAATCTAAAAACACATTTTGCCTCCTTGCTTGACAGCCAAAGAATAAGTACTAGAAGGCCATTACTCTAGCTTTAACCGTTCAGAATTGAAAAAATATTGTGACACCCTAACCTTACTTTTTGTCTATTAACAGGTCAGTCAGTGTTGGCGGGAACACTAGTAATCGATAAGACAGTTGTAAAATCTTCAGTAAAAAGGCCACGAAAGACGCTATGAACTCGGACTATTTATATTAGCTGTTTATTAATTTACGAGATGGGATGTGTACTTTAAATAACCGTTGGTTAAAAAAAAATGATGGGACGATATTATTATGGCTTCATCAATCTGCCTGCGAGGATCACGCGCCTCATAAATATGGAAAAAATCAAATTATAATATTCCGCTGACATGAAAAATACAATACATATCACCTGCTGCAAACTGAAGGTGAATATAATAAAAAAAAGATTGGAGCACATAATGATTATCATTATCCGGCTACTTTGGCATCACGTATTCTTTTTTATTATCAAGACCAGGAATTTTGCGCCTTGAATGTACAGGGTGAATCAAATATACTTTTGGAAGAGGAGATGTAGGTTCTTCTAGGCAAAACAGAGAAAAACTGACCACCCTTTGCGATGCCTAAATTATAAAAGAAGTTTAAAGTTGAAAACCGTATCTTAATACAATTTTCCTTTTCCTAAATTATAAATACTTAAAAAGCTCGTGGCTTTATACCGGGCAATATAATACCAAAAAAATTGAAAAAAAAATCGAAAATTTTATTTCAAAAATTTGACGGATCCAGTAATATAATACCTGCTGCCTTTTCTTCTCCAATAGAAATTATTTTTTAGTCTTAGCCAAAAACCTCCAAATGCATAAAACTGATGATTTATTATTTTCGTAAACGTTTAGACTATTGAATATTATTTTTAATGTTTTTGAATTTTATATACTCCCTGTATGTATTCTTTTATTGCTTTATAATTTATTTTTATTAATTAGTTTGACCATTTTAATGAGTCTACATATGTATACAGTGTCCCAAATTCACTGTTTTAGGGGGGTTTCAGGTATTTCTAGGCAGACAGGTAAAACTGACCCAAACTTGCGAGCCTCGATTTTCAAGTCAAAAGTGCAAAAAGTCGCAAGTACAAAAGGTCGAAATTAAAAAAGGTCAAAAGTACAAAAGGCCGAAAGTACAAAAGGTCAAAAGTATAAAAGTTCAAAAGTACAAAAGGTCGAAAGTTATAAAGGTCGAAAGTAAAAAAAAGTCGAAAGTACAAAAAAGTCGAAAGTACAAAAGGTCGTACTAGAGGGAGTGAATCCAAACGGAACCAACCCCAACCGAAAAGAACCGAACCGAACCTAACCAAATTTTTTCACAAAATAATTGACTATTTTCCCGGGATCCTAGGGTGTGAATCCTAACCGAACCGAGCCCAACCGAGATCGGTTCGGTTCGGATTGACATTTTCTCGGATACCAGAAAAGAAGTCTGGAAAGTTTTGTTTTTAATATGTTTTTTCGGATCGGTTCGGTTTGGTTTAGTTCGGATTCACACCTTCTAGAATGCCGGAAAAGAAGTCATGATTTTTTTTTTAATATGTTGGTTCGGTTCCATTCAGATCGGTTTTTTTAACTTTTTTAATTTTGACCTTTTGTACGTTTTGCACGTTCTACCTTTTGAACTTTTGACCTTTTGTACGGTAGCCCACTTTTTCAATGTCACCTTGATAATACTCAAACTCATCTGGAAAGCCCGGAATTTCAGCAAGCTTTAAACAATGCAAAAAAAAATCGTTTCATAACTTGTGATACCGATTTAAAACCATACGGTGTGTACAACGCAGTGTTTCTTTGTATTTTCCAAATGTGGAAAAATAAGATGACATTAAAAAAGTAGACGAGTGTACTTTCGACCTTTTTGTTTTACGACCTTTTGTACTTTCGACCTTTTGTATTTTGGCCCTTATGTTTTCGACCTTTTATACCTTTTATACTTTCGACCTTTTATCCGCCGCCCAAAAAGCGTATCTTGATAAACATTATCGTTTTTAATTAAGTTTTTAAAAAGCCTAAATTTTTTTTGCATATTGCTTTTTTATATCTAATTCAACTGTTTTTTGGGCATAAAATTAAAATAAAATGCAAAAATAAAACGTGTTGATGATGCAAAAAGTAAAAAACAAATAAAAATTGTCGGAGATAAAAATTGTTGGTGCAAGAATTATTTGCCAGCTTTTGGCTACCTTTATATTTTCATATTATTTTTCATTTCAAATTTCGCGGGGTATATGTATATCACTTATCCCCACACCGAGACACGCACGAGTCTGCGCGAGGAGTCGCAATCGGAAAACTTACAAGAAGCACAAGAAACGCCGTGAGTGCTACAATTTTCCCGTTTTTCCTATCTTCCAAGCGACCAAAACGACTGCAACGAGATGAAAACTAAGGTAGATGCACTTTAGATATTTTATATGCATCGTTTTTCTGATTTCCTTTCAATGAACTTTACAATTACGTTTTTCAATTTCTTATCTCAAAATTTTGGGTATTTCTCGAATGAGTGGTGTAAGTGGTGAACCAGCCAACCTAAACTCAACCCAACTTACGTTTGCACCCTCATTGGATGGTCCTTCGAGCCGGATCCTTTCAATTTACATTTTCAGCAGTTATCCTCTAACTTTCCAAACTTCAAATTTCCAAAATTTTCCGTTTTCGGCGAGATTTTTCGTATTTTCTTAAGTCACGTGTGTTAAAAATATCAACTCGGGTGAGTTATATATCGAATATCGAATATACCTATGGAATTAAAAGGTATAGTCGACCAATACAGTATTGTAAGCCACGCGCGTGCTGTTTCAATTACACTGCCGGCATAGGCATTGGTCGACATACTTGATCGCGGACTCCGGTAATTTTGTAAACAGCCCGTATAGCATAGGGTATGTAGCGCTCGACTCGTGATCCGCAGGGCAGGAGATCGAGACTCATTCAAAAAAATTTTTCTTTACTAGTTTGGTAATTGGTAATATCAGAGGATAGTTAGTACAAACAACCTTAATTAAAATTTACTAATTACTAACTAATAAATAATTAGAATAAATTAAAAATTCTTTAATTTAATGAAATTTTTTAGAAGTTTTAACAAATCTTTGGGTTTTAGAATAAAAAGGTAATTTTAAAAATCAAAATGTCAAAACCAAAAAAGACATTATTGCTAGACAAGCGTGCTATTTGTGTAAATCAAATAACCGAATCGAATGAGGTCGCGAAACAGGCGAAGGCAGACTCTTCGTTCCAGTTCCTTTTCAAATCTAGGTACGAGGATAATGATGAATGTCATCAAAAGTTTTACGCGTCTCTTAACCAAATCATCGGATCCCTCGAGGAGTTGGGACTCGATTTTGATGAACAGGACAACATAAGAAAAAGATTCGATTTACTTTTTTATGAATGTCGTGGCATTTATTATGATATTTTTCGAGCCAGCAATACTAATTTCGTTTCACTAAATACTTCTGCCAATAGCCCTAGGTCAAATTCTAGATCTTTTCCTTTACCCAAGTTGGCTAGTTTCGATGGCAACTATAAGAATTTGCAACATTGGTTTGACCTCTATAAGGTCATGATTCATGATAGCGACTTGAGCAATAAAGAAAAGTTTCAGTACTTACGTAGTTCAGTGACTAACGAAGCACTTAGTCTGATAAAAACAATTCCGTTATCTGACAGCAATTATCATATTGCATATGAGGCTCTAGTCAAGAGATATCAAAATAAGCGTCTCATAGCTACGACTGCTTTAAATGCTATGAATTCCGTTTCGGTGAAAACCAGTTCTGCGAAAGAGCTCCGTTTTATGTTAGACACCTTTTACGAGAACTTAGCCATTTTGACCGACCTCGGTTTTCCTACGACAGAGTGGGACTTTCTTACATTTAATCAATTGCTTTCCAAGTTGGACGTTAAGCTACGAACAGAGTTTGAGCTATATTATAGCAGAGAGAAAAGCCAAGTCGACATTTCTTCTTACACTGACTTGTACAGCTTTATCGAAAATCACTGTATAGCCTTGGAGTCTGTCCAACATATGCACTCAATTAGTAAGCCCCCCTCTAGTTCAAATCATGCTAAGCCCCTGAATAATAATCACAATAATTATCCTAATACATACATCAACTTCATCTTTCAATACTACAGTTTCAAACAATCCAATTCAACCAAAGAAACCGTTCAATTCAAATGTCAAATGTCATTTGTGCCAGTTCAATTACGTCCTAGCCAGATGTCCCGATTTCCTAAATAAAAATTCAGAAGAAAGACTTTCCTATGTAAGACAAATTAACTTATGTGAAAATTGTATGCATTTTTCTCATCAAACAAGGAATTGTTCTTCTTCTTATAGCTGCAGACGGTGTGGCCTTAAACACCACCGTTTACTATGCCCCCACCCCCGTCAGAACAATACACGTGTTCAGCAGGGTACAGGGTGATTTTTTATAATTGCAAGATCGCTATAACTCGGTTATTATTGGGAGTAGAAAGTTCAAACAAAAACTGTTCGGTTTGGTAAATTATGGCCACTTTAGACCCACCATTAGTATTTTTTTATAGGTTATATTATACAGGGGGCGACAATCAGATCAATTTTTTTTAAGGGAACACCCTATATATTTTTGTATTTTTAAGTTCCGCAAAAAGTTAGCTTTACAGATATATGTAACACTATGGCTCTATCTCTGTTAGTTTTCGAGATATTGACGATTGAAATTCCGAAAATTAGCAAATTTTAAATAGGTATACGGTGCGGAGTATTTAACGTATATACTATAAATAACAAACTGAAACAATATTGACTGACAGTTTGATAAATATAAATAATCATCTTTGTCAATTTTTATAGAAATTTAAAATCAAAAGACGACAATTTTTTAAATGTTTTAATTGTTTTAAATCCATAAATAAATAAAAATTAACGTAACAAATGTTCAAACCTATCACCATTGACTTCAATACATTTTTGAAACCGGTCTCTTAAATTATTTATTGTTCTGGTTACTAAATTAGAAAAATTTTCATTAAGCTCATTGACAGACAGTGATATTAATTCTCTGAGCTCTCGAGTATTCCTCGCTTCTAATCTGTAAACTTTATCTTTAAGGTGACCATAAAAAAATGTCTAAAGGAGTTAAATCAAAACTGTTGGGTGGCCTGCGTATTGTGCCGTTTTTTTCAACCCATTCATTAAAACTATTATTTAAGAATTCTCGAACCTCATGCACATTATGAGGAGGAGCCCCATCCTGCTTAAAAATCAATCTTCTTCTTTGATTGAGTGGCAAGTCATCCAAAAAATTTTCTAAGTAATTTTGTAAAAAATTTAAATAAATTTGTCCCGTTAAAGAAAGCTCAAAAAAAAATGGCCCAACAACACGGTCGTTCAGTATGCCACACCAGACATTCACGGATTGTCTTCCCTGTCTTTTAATTTCTTTTACAAAATTAGGGTTAGTCGTGGACCATAGTCTGCTATTCTGTCTATTTGGTAGACCACAAGTTGTAAACGTCGACTCATCCGACCACAAAATGTGATTTAAAAAACGGGGTTCTGCGTTTAGTATTTCATGCATAAAGTGACAAAACTCTACCCTTTTTCTTTTCTGATCGGGTGTTAGGCCTTGAAGTTCTTGTTGTTTATATGCCCAATAAGAATTTGTTCTTAGGACACTTCTTACTTTGGTAAAAGACGTCAAGCGTTCCTGTCCTTCTTGCACTAATGCGGAAGATACTTTTCTTATAGAAATTTGTGGGCTTTCTTGAAAATGTAGTAAAATATTTAAATTAGCCTCTTCGTTTGGACGAACAACTCGTTTTTTTCGTTCCACAGACGATGTTTCACGAAATTTTCTATATATCCTAAGAAATAGGACATTGTCGGGCTGGATACAGTTCTCGATATTCTCTCGCAGTAGCAGTGGCATTTTTATTATTTTTCGCATATAATAAAAGTATCTCTTGCTTTTCTGCATTGGAATAAAGCAACATTGTTGACAAATATTTAAAATTTGGCACTGACAATGTCATTAGGTATCCACACATCTTAATATTGTTTGTGACTTGTCACAGGAAATACTCCGCACCGTATTTAAAATTTGCTAATTTTCGGAATTTCAATCGTCAATATCTCGAAAACTAACAAAGATAGAGCCATAGTGTTACATATATCTGTAAAGCTAATTTTTTGCGGAACTTAAAAATACAAAAATATGTAGGATGTTCCCTTTAAAAAAATTGATCTGATTGTCGCCCCCTGTATATTATAACCTATAAAAAAATACTAATGGTGGGCCTAAAGTGGCCATAATTTACCAAACCGAATAGTTTTTGCTTGAACTTTCTACTCCCAATAATAACCGAGTTATAGCGATCTTACAATTATAAAAAATCACCCTGTACAAATACTAGTACTCAGGAAAATCCACAATTTCTTTCTGTTTCACAAGGTACTTCCTCAACAAATTGTCACGCCACAACTATTCCCAATCAATCTACTTTTCTACTTTCAACAGTGGTAGCTGACATTTTGGATTCCAGAGGAAATTACCAACCCGTGCGGATTTTGTTAGATTCAGCATCTGAAGCCAATTTCACTTCTGAAAAATGTCTTAATAGACTAGGTCTCCCCAGACAACAATTTTCAATTTCCATTCAAGGTCTAAATCAAAAGGCATCTTCGACTACCAAAGGCAAAACTAATTGCATTATTCGACCGCAGGGAAGAATAGATCCTACCTTTCAGTTTGAGGCTTTAGTCTTGCCTCAATTATGTTCCAATATTCCCTCTGTTTCTATAGATTCCAGTCAATGGGATGATATTCGGAACATTAAACTTTCAGACCAAACTTTCAACATACCTAGCCCCATAGATATTTTACTCGGTTGCGAATTATTTCCTCAGATTTTAAGAAATGGAGTCATCCATGGGCAAAAAGGGCAAGCTAGCGCTTTTAACAGTGTTTTCGGTTACGTCTTGATTGGTAAGGTAGACGCTTCGATTCAATCTAAGCCAAGTACAGTCATTAGCTGTTATACATCTTTAGAACCGCCCTTAGAAGTGTGTTTAGAGAAATTTTGGGAAATAGAACAAGTCCCACATAAAGTTCACAGCAGCCCTGAAGATATTCTGTGTGAAAAAATCTTTTCGGACACAGTATCTCGTAATGAATCAGGTAGATTCATAGTTTCATTACGTTTTGTTAACTCAGAGCCTACTTTAGGTGATACTTATCCTATAAATCGCTCGAATTCCGACTTCTTAAAGACCCTGTGCATTATGAAGCATACAAAAACTTCATGAAGGAATACATATTATCAAATCACATGATTCCAGTCCCTACACCTAGTTCCAAAGAAATCTTAGACTGTTCATATTTCATTCCCCACCATAGTGTTTTCAATAGGGGAAAAATTCGCTGCGTTTTTGATGCTTCACAAAAGGGTCCTAGGGGTTTATCTTTAAATGATACATTGTGCACAGGTGCTAAACTTCAATCTGATGTCCGCGAAATACTTCTGAAATTCCGATATCATGCTGTGGTGTTTACTGCAGATGTTGTTAAAATGTGTCGACAAATTCTTGTCACACCTGAGCACACACGATATCAGAATATCTTATGGAGATTCTCTGAAACCGATCCCATTCAAACCTACTCTCTCAGAACTGTTGTCTATGGTCTTAAATCATCACCCTACTTGGCCATACGTACTCTACAGGAATTGGCTAGATTAGAGTCTAAAAACTTTCGGCCATAGATCTACAGCAAGAACTCATTTTACTATTACGTCGTGGTGGTTTCGAGCTCAAAAAATGGGCAAGTAACAAACCAGAACTTATTTCATCATTTCCAGAGACGGACACACAAATGTCTATTTCTTTCGACAAAGCAGAGCCTAATTTTGTCAAGGTGCTTGGTCTCCAATGGAATCCAGTGACAGATTCATTTACATATCTTGTTATAGCTGACGATAACCCTTGCACTAAACGGGGAATCCTTTCTCAAATAATGAAAATATTTGACCCGCTAGGTTTCTGTTCTCCAGTGTCCTTACTGGCCAAGCATCTGATGCAAGATTTATGGAAGGAAAAGATAGAGTGGGTCTCCCTTCCGCCCCTTCATATCATAAATACTTGGAATCAGTTTCGCATGGAGCTTCCCGAACTTTCTAATCTTCATTTACCTAGACGTCTTACAATAGACAAACCTACTCGCATAGAATTACACGGATTTTCCGACGCTTCAATGGTTGGTTATGCAGCCACAGTCTACCTTCGTATTGAAGCATCTTCTGGCGAGCTGTTTACTTTTCTTGTTATGGCAAAATCTAAAGTTGCACCACTTAAAACGGTTAGTCTCCCAAGACTGGAACTCTTGGGCGCTACCCTACTGTGCGATCTTATCTCTTTCATTCAAGCAAGTTACGCTGAAACTTTGGTGTTTAACAAAATTTGGGCGTGGTCTGACTCACAAGTGGTCTTGCGCTGGTTATCTGATTCTCCCCATAGATGGGTTACATTCGTCGCTAATCGTGTTTGCAAAATCCAAGAAACTTTAACCCCTCATGTATGGCACTATGTTCCGTCTGCTGAAAACCCAGCGGACTGTGCTTCTCGTGGACTTACACCTAACCAACTTGTTCACCATGACATGTGGTGGAACGGTCCACCCTTTCACGAGAGGAATGGTCTAATGGCTTTCATTGTCCAGATCTTTGCGACAGTGATGATTTGGAAGAACGCAAGACATTTCTCACGGTCATGTCAGACCCACATGAGATCAATGTTCTCTTGAATAAACATTCTTCTCTCACGAAAATACAACGAATCATTTCCTACACGCTTAGACCAATTTCGAAAATCTATTACTCAGATCATTCGGTAACGGAAAAGGAACTGCAGAATTCCATGATTGTTCTTGTCCGCCATGTTCAACGTACAGTATTTTCAGATCTTATTTCAAAATTTAAAACAAACAAGTTGCTTTCAAAACCCTTTCGAAAACTTTCATTATTCCTGGACGAACAAGACTGTCTCCGAGTAGGCGGTCGCATTAAGCATGCTTCTGAACTTTCTTATTCTGCTAAGCATCCGTTCGAATATACACATTCAAAATACTTTCATCCAGGTCTCAAAACCCTACACTATCTGCTAAGGCAGCAATATTGGGTGCTGTCTGCTCGATACGCTAATGAAAAGGTAATTGTGTCTTATGCTTCAGACTTCATCCAAAACCAGTTGTGCAATTTATGGGAGATTTACCTCCTCAAAGGATTTCCCAGTTAAAACCATTTTCCCATGTTGCCGTGGACTATTGCGGACCGTTTGATATCTTATGTCTTATGTCAAGACACCGAGGTGCCAAACTCTATAAAGGCTATATTCTTGTTTGCGTTTGTGCTGCAACCAAAGCAGTGCATTTAGAATTAACTTCCGATCTTTCAACAGATACGTTTCTTGCGGTCTTTAAAAGGTTTGTCTTCAGACGTGGAAGGATATCACACGTTTATTCTGATAACGGTACCGCCTTTGTCGGTGCAGATAGGTTACTTCAAACCTACTCAAAGGAAGCATGTGAAAGCTTAAGCATTTCGTGGCACTTTTCTAGCCCTGGAAGTCCTCACTTAAACGGTTTAGCCGAGGCTGGAGTAAAATCCACCAAGGCTCACCTCAAACGTGTTGTAGGCGAGCAGCGCCTTACATATGAGGAATTTACTACCTTCTTGTTTCAAGTTGAGGCTTTACTCAATAGTAGACCTCTCTATGCTCAAAGTCTAGATCCAAATGACCTCATTCCGCTGACACATTTTCTAACATTGGAGCCTTGAAATTCTATACCAGAACCTGATTTTTCCGACCTCAAGCTTAACACTTTGTCTCGCTGACAGCTTGTCCAAAGACTTCAAGCTGACTTTTGGAAAAAGTGGCGTTTAGAATATTTAAACACACTTCAACAACGGACTGAGAAATGCAATGACATAAAAGTCAACGCTTTAGTCGTTATTAAGAACGAGCAAAAATCACCTATGCAGTGGTCGCTCGGACGTGTTGTAGCGCTACATCCAGGTGCTGATGGGCTTACCCGCGTCGTGACAGTAAAAACCGCTACTGGTACTTATCGAAGACCGGTGGTCAAGTTATGTGTCCTGCCCCTGCCGGAGGTAGAACACAAGTAAATTTTTCGAAATTTTGCTCAAAATTTTTTATTTTCTTTTCTTTATATATAATTTTTTTTCTTACTAAAAACACACGTGTTTTGGTGGCCGGAAAATGTTGGTGCAAGAATTATTTGCCAGCTTTTGGCTACCTTTATATTTTAATTATATTTTTCATTTCAAATTTCGCGGGGTATATGCATATAACTTATCCCCGCACTGAGACACGCGCGAGTCTGCGCGAGGAGTGGCAATCGGAATACCGACAAGAAGCACAAGAAACGCCGTGAGTGCTACAATTTTCCCGTTTTTCCTATCTTCCAAGCGACCAAAACGACTGCAACGAGATGAAAACTAAGGTAGGTGCACTTTAGATATTTTATATGCATCGTTTTTTCTGATTTCCTTTCAATGAACTTTACAATTACGTTTTTCAATTTCTTATCTCAAAATTTTGGGTATTTCTCGAATGAGTGGTGTAAGTGGTGAACCAGCCAACCTAAACTCAACCCAACTTACGTTTGCACCCTCAAAAATCAAAAACAGAAAAAAAGTTTTTTTCGATTATTCTCGGAATATTTTAGATTAAGTACAAAAATAGTGGTAGACATTTACCTCTTTTTGAGAGAAGGTCTAGCTTTGCTGAAAACCGTGAAAAACCATTATTCAACCCTGAAAATTTACCCCATTATTATAATAATTTATTATTATTCTTAGTAATGCAAGTACGCTACCAATAGCCTACTTACCCAAAAACATATTATAGCGCACAGCATAACAATCAACTTTGCCTATCGCATACTTTAGTTAACCTATATGGATATTATTGCGAATATATAGAGCACTTAATGGAAACAACGAACTTGGGGGATCATGGAAAAGCCTGTTTTCCATGGCAGGCTGAGCAAACATACAGATGCACAGTTTCTGTCGTATTATGGCTGACACAATTTTTGCGTGTGACGATGCGTCGGTTGCTCTGTCGGAACGTAAGCCCCGATTAATTGTTACGTCATTTGTGGGACCCTATTTCAAAACTTTGTAGACTAGCAATTTCGGAAGCCAGGTGGCAAGCGTAGAAGCACAAGAAGACCTTAGGCTTGGGAAATAAGTCTTACCGCCTGCCAAACCTGTTCATTCGCGGAATAAAGAAGACGATATCTGACACTTTATTCTTGACTCCTGTGCCCGTGAGTGATTATGGCTGACACAATTTTTGCGTGTGACGATGTGTCGGTAAGTTGCTCTATCATAACGTAGGTTGCGTCGTACGTCATTTGTGGAAACATATTCTAAAACTTAATCAATTTTGTAAGCCAGGTGGGAAACGTAGAAGTACAAGAAGACCTCAAGCTTCGAAAGTGAGACTTACTGCCTAGCCGTACCTGTTCATTTTCGGAATAAAGGAGATAAGATCTGTGATAATGCACTCACCGGCACTCGACTCACGGACTGTCAAGAATGCGAGATCTTAAAAGTGATTTTTAAAACACGGAATTATCAAATCGCATCATATTTTATATGTTATATTATAACTTATGTAGGAATATGAAGAATCAAGAATCAATCCTCTAACATCCTCTCTATCAGGTCGTAGATTTTCGCTTCGAAATTTTGCTTCTCATGGAGTACCCTTTTGTTCTAAAAGTATATTTGTGCACCAGTCATATTCTCCTCAGTAGGTCCAAAGTCGTCTAAATTCCACTTCTCTCTACTGGATAAAGTAACATATATTTCATTTTTGGCGTAGTTGTTTTATCGTCAGAACGATAGTGGTTGGAAGATAGTCCACAAAACTTTCCGTCTATACATAACATTTTTAGGACTTTTATGTGGAATATTTTTTTTAATAAAGATGTTTGTCTCCCTTAAATATGTTTGTAAGCTTTTTTATTCACTATACACATCACACGCACGTTCCGGTCCATAGTGATATTAATGTGGATGAAAATATTTTACGAAAGTTACCTAAAATATTTCTGTGTTGATGTAAGAAACAGAGAGCTAGTTAATTCAGCTTAAACCGAACCGAACCTGCTCAAAAATCAAGAAAGCGCGCAAAGCTCTATATCTCTCAATTATTCTAGGCCTTAGAAGTATGGAAGCCCTAGAGCGTTACATCTCATCATGGTAAGTCCAGGGAATTTACACTGCAGATGTCTTATGCTCTTAGGTTCCTCCTCGTCCGTGCAACTTCGGAAGTTTGTCGTTTACCGATATGTTGAAACAGAAGTCACTTTTCTCAACATACCTTAATTATCATAACTACTTACTATAGCCACAAGGAGATTTGCAGATAATAAAGTTGGATTTAACGCAGTGACCTAATAATAAAAGTCACGTTTCTTACTATTCGAGGGCTATCTTTTACATTTTTCTTATAGAAACATAGAGGGCGACACTGATTGAATGCCGTTACTGAAACTTAACTTAACGATACATATAGTTTTATAGTTACAGTGAACTTTTTAGGCTTCAGTCAAACAATGGAATTAAACCGAGAAAATTTTTGGCCTATCATTTTTTACAACTTTCGAACGAAATTATCTCATGCCTTGCCGAGTTGATTTCTATTTTCTATAATGAAACACCACATCACTCAACAGCTTCTCGTTGGTATGAAAGATCGACATTGAGGCTTCATTAGGGATTTCCAGGACCTCAATTCAAAGAATTAGGGGTAAGAAAATTAGTTTTCCGCTGGATACCGCATCTGTTAACCAAATAACAGAAATAAAAACGTGAACAGCATTGTCAGTGGTGATCAACCGAGGATTTACTCATATGAACCCGAAAATAAACGTTTGTTGGCTGTTCCAAGATGAAGAAAAGCCAACAAAAGTCATCCGTTCTCGAAGTGTATCCAAAAAGATGGTGGCGACATTTGTCTCAAAAGTAGGTCATATAGCAACAATTCCTCTTGAAGATCAAAGGACTATTACTGCCAATTGGTACATCACCATTTGTTTGCCGAAAGTCATCGCTAAGCTTCGAAAAACGAACCTCGAACGACGAATCATCCTTCATCAACAATACAAGTTTGCACAAAACCATTCTTGACCATTTCTATACTTTTCCGAAAATCAAGAATCAACTGCGTGGTCAAAAATTTCAGTCGCCAGAGGAAGCAGTCGCAGCAGTCAAGTCTTTAAGAAGGCGATTTTGACAGTACCAACAAACAAGTGGAATTACAACTTTGATAACGTGTTTGAGTGCATGCCAAAGTTCATTAATTTTCGAGGAGATTACTTCGAGAAACAATAAAGTCTTTAAAAGTTATCTACTGTTTTATTCCAGCTGTATATGCAAAACCTGAAAGACAATCCTCGTACCTCTAATACTATAAGTATTTACTTCTATAGCTGCAAAAGGATTTGCAGAGAATAGATGTTTTTCTTTACCTGATGTTTACATTAACTTGCTTATACCTGTTTTACACTGACAACTAATCCATGGAGTTCTTTATGGATTAATTCAAGAATTTATTTAGGGCTACCTTCATGCAGCTACAGTGTATGACATATTTTAACGTTAAAATATGTCATACATACAGGGTCTCTAATACAGCTCACAATTCCCGTAGATTTTTCTGTGAATTTATATCAGAAGACGTTGACAGTTGATTTGTTTATGTTTACTTATTTTTTACTGGCAGTAATTTGTTGGAATTAAAAAAAATATATGTTGGTCTTCTGTAATTAAAATATAACTCATAATAAACCAAAACCTAAATGAAATTTTGCTTTTGTAGGAAAGAGAACGGTTTGGCACTCTATTTACATTTGTTTTTATATTATGTAAAAACTGGACTTCAAACTTGGCTAAAATTACTATGTTCTATGGAGAATTTCGCAAATTTAGTTGTCGATTTCTGTATGACATGCTAAAATCAGGCTCAAATTTTTTGTAAATGAAAAAAAAAATTGAAAAAATTCATGGATTAGTTGTCAGTGTAAAACAGGTATTAGATTTATTACAGTCCGCCTGCTATCGGAAGATAAGAATAGCACCTGGGTAGATTCTAGCCTGATCGTAAGTGGCGACTAAAAAAGCCTCGACCCATAGCTTTATAGATATGACTAGGAATGCGATCCGAGCCTATTAGTTGTACATCTAGGAGCCTAAATAATGTTTTGTTATAGTCTTTAAAGTTTGCAAGACAATGCCACCTTAAGCGGGATTTACATGGGTCGATTTTCGCCATGCGATTAGTCGCCTCGACTTGCAGTGCGACAAGTCGCATCGCTACCCCATTTACACGGGGCGACTAAAATCGCAAGGGAATAGTTCATATTTGTTGAAAATGTTGGGGAGAACAGGTGTTTTACGTGCTGTGGAATTCAAACAGTGCGTGAAGCAATTCTTGATGAATTGATCATTTTGGGATGACATGACGTTCAAATAGCTCTAGCGTAGATATGTCGTGGATGACAAAGCATTGTTTACTATAAAAATGCAGTTTTCAATTTAAGTTTTTGTAAAAATGCCTACTTTTCAGTTTTTCAGATATTTTATTGATGGCATGGAGCTCAGAAGATCCAAATTCTATTTTTAATTTTCAGATACCAAATAATGTGTCAAATATTTATTAGTAAACAAAATAGGGCATACATGACTAACACGCGGCTGCGAGTCGCCTAACAATGAAGCATTTACACGGTCGATTTTAGTCACGAGTCGCATGCGACCTACGGTCGCGCGGCAAAAGTCGAAAGGCACCGAACTTTTGGCAGATTCGATCTAGTCGCATGCGGCGCAGGCGATTTCCCATTTATACCGGCGATTTTAGCCTTGCGGCCTAGCCGCACGGCTAGAAATCGACCCGTGTAAATGCCGCTTTAGCCAAACTTTGTATCGACGAGATGTGGACACAAAAGACCATTAAATATTTGTTAAATGTTATCCATTCCAAATTATGAATTGATTCACAGCAGATCTTGCAATACAATAAAAAAATATTTATTCGCTTACTAGCAAAAACAGGGGCGTAAAACTTATAAATAACATATTTCTTTGTAAAAAAAGGCGTGTGCCAATTGTTATCGATATTATTCGCATATCATAACTACAGTAAATTAATTTTTGATCCATCTTTTGGGGGTTTATAGTTTTTTCCGACTATACTAATAATGTGAAAACTCTCTATTGGTAACACGCTCTTTTATGTAACTTCGATCAAATAGACCACACAATTCTACCTGTACACAGTCAGCAGCTAGCGGTCATCAGGCTTGTCCCGCTAAATTGGTTTTAAACCTTTATGTTTTGTTTATCAGTGCCATGTCCTGGCTATGGAGCCTGGCCAACCATCCAAATGAACGTACATGTGATGCTGGGCTTAAAGCCTTATTTTCGCAATCGCGACACCAGTATTTTGCTTCCGGAGGTTTGAGCCTTGCTAGAGCACCAAATAACCTTAAGGTTGAAGGTACGGAAACGAAATTTCAGTAACATAAAGGACCATGTATAAATTTTTTAAACCAGTATTACATAAACCATTTAAATAACCAGTTCACTTTGTGTAACTTCAGGAGTAAGGCAAGGTATTAAGCTATCTTCATTACTGTTTAATCTGGTCTTTGAAGCTTCTATTAGGACGATTGACACAAGCCAGTATTGCCGTGTTAATTCAAAAGAGTCTATATGACTTTTATATTTTATAATACTTAGTTATACACTTTCGTTTTGAGGTATTGAGGATATTTTTTATTTTCTAATTTGTAGCTGACTTTACCGAATGCTGCCAATCTTCCTCGTCTCTTGATTTCAAGTGTTTGGTTTTATTTTTTTTATATTTAGAAATTTGTCCCCTCTACTTGTTCTATTTTTTCTTGGTTTATTCTGATCGTAATATCTTCCTGTGTTTGTTATGATTTTAGTTTTAGTATAGTTCATACTCCAGGCTATATTTTTAGCTGCTGTAGCCAGATCTTCCAGCATTAACATCTTAAAAAGTTTAGAAGATATTATGTCACCCTATCTAAGACCTCTTCTTATGCGGATTGGCTTGGTTCCTTCGTGGATTTTGGTTGGTGTTGTTGCTTCGCTTTTTAAATTGGCTATTAAGTCTGTGTATCTGTAATCTATTCGACTATTAATTACATATGCTTTTACTGTCCAATGCTCAATGCTATCGAAAGCTTTTTCAAAGTCTATAAACGCAATATATATAATATAATCGTTCTATTAGGAATTTTATGGCTAATAGGTGGTCAACTGTACTGTAACCTTTTCTGAAGCCTGCTTGTTCTTTTGATTGATATCCGTCAAATTTTGTTGTTAGTTATCAAATTCATTGATATTTTATTTTTAATAAAGACATCTCTGATATGTTTCTGAACTTTTATTTTGATTCATTTGATGTTTTTTGCTGTAGTTAATAACACAACTAGGTCCTACCTCCCAACAAACATTTAAAGTTGTAACGACGAAACCCCAACTAGAAAGAATTTCTTAAAAGTAACCGCAACGTACTCCCGCTACGTCTCAGTATACCATACAGCGACGTTATAATTCCCTAAGTGGGGAACCAATTTCTGGTTATAACTACTTGGCCAAGTGTTTAAAGTCACTGTAGTAACAACTACACTACTACGTCGTAGCCAAGTATCTACCACGTCGTAGAGGCTGTTTTTTTTCCGTAATGGCATAAAAGTTGCGATGTAGTTGCAAATAATATAATTGTTTCTTTTTGGTAGATTTGTTACACAATATGGTGGACACAACAGTAAACACTCGCTTAGTTTTTTTGTTTGGTTATGGTTATAATATGTACTCTGTTATCCAAAAGTGTGAGAATTTACGAGCAGACGATCAAAATTCGAGTGCGACGCAAAGCTTTTTGTATAACATGCATTATATATATTGCAAAAAACCGGTGCGCCCGTAAAATTGAGCCGTTTTCTGGTAGCTGATGGAATTTTTGTGTTGTGATTTTGGAGGTTATGTTTTCATAATCGACAGTTAACTCCAACAAATGGTGCTTAAGAAGAGCATTTTTGGTAAGGTTCAACTAATTTGTTTATAAAATAGTATAGCTCTTTAATGTGAGCTCATAAAACGACAACAAAAATATTAAATTTTCTTTTTTACAAAAAAACACATGGCGTCCCAAACTATATTCCCTGATAGTCGAAAGGGTTACTTGAAAGTGAGCCTAAGTTACGGCAACGTGTCACTTACGACTTTTACTCGACACACTCGAATTTCTACTTCTTCGTTGCAGAAACGTATTATTAACTAGCTTTCGCCACTAGAAAACGTCTACAGAGTGATAGGAACCACGCGATAAGTATAACTACAAGTTATTGGGGTGCCGCCACTTGTCATTTGCCGTTTCTGTCAACAACAGCACCACTGCTTATAGGTTTTGTACCAGCGTGAATTTGTGGTAGGTTTTAAAACAAAAACAAGATAAATTAAATTACATTAGAACAATAAATGAAGTGCCAATAAAAAGTGTTTTTTAAAAATGTATGTTGCAGTCGAGAGCATGATCCCTATTCTAGAATTTCTAGGAAGTGTTGGTCAAGGAACTAAAAGAACGTAGTCACATCAATGAAATCAACTTATTGTTACTTTTTTTATTTACACATTGCTCTCACAATTCGTATGTAGTATTTTTTATTGTTTTTAGATATTTTGGCATTGTCAATATTCAGTAATTCTTATTATTATAAGCCCTATAAGTAAAAAACAATCGCTTAGAAATCCGCATGTAACCACGATATATCTAACTTGTTTTTAGCTCACACATATACTATACTATAGTAGTGTGAGCTATGGTGATCCTAATTTTTTCGAGAAAAAAAAGTTGCTCCGATTTCAAAAATTTTTATATATCTTTGCGTTTCAGACGATTTTGAAACTTTTTTGTTGCGCCGTCTGTCTGTCTGTCTGTCTGTCTGTCTGTCTGTCTGTCTGTCTGTCTGTCTGTCTGTCTGTCTGTCTGTCTGTCTGTCTGTCTGTCTGTCTGTCTGTCTGTCTGTCTGTATGTCTGTCTGTCTGTCTGTCTGTCTGTCTGTATGTCTGTATGTCTGTCTGTAACGACCAACACGCATAACTCAAAAACCGCTTGGCCGATTTTAATAAAATTTGGTACCTAGGCTGGGTCTTGGGTCGAGATGGTCCCATTTAAAAACGAACAAAATCCACCGAACACAAACCAAATAAAAGCGTGGAGGTAGATTTCAAAAATTAGAGTTTATGTGAAAATATGGCTTGTGTGACATCAAACGAAAGGCAATTGAGTCCGGAGTTTAACAAAATACATTTTAGTTTTTGCTTTTTTAAGGGTGGGGGTAGATTTTAAAAATTTGAGTTTAAGTCAAAACATGGCTTGTGTGGTATCAAACAAAAGGTAATTTAGTCTGGAGTTGAATAAAATATATTTCAGTTTTTAGTTATATTAGCTCACACGTAAGCTTAGGGGCCCATATATTGGCAGAGTATTTTATTAGCCGCAAACAGCGCAAAAGTTCCTAGATGAAGTCTAGCATATCCCAGAGGTTATTTTAGGGGCCGTGCATAAATTAGATGTTAGGAACCTATTGCAATAAAGCCTGGCACAAAACACAGCAAAAATTTAAGTTTTCACTTCAAACCAAGCTTTAACAACAGCACAAATTTGAAGAAAACCAAAAATAATTATTGACCCAAGCTCAACACATAAAATGAATCACAGTGAGACACGACACGTCAGCACAAGAAGCATAGATAAACGAATTCGGTTTAGTCCGCACAAGAGGGTTACGATGGCGATAGGGTGGTGCCACAGCACAAAAAACGAATTCGGTTTAGTCCGCACAAGAGGGTTACGATGGCGATAGGGTGGTGCCACAGCACAAACCACGAACGACCGTAAAGACAGTACAAGAATAGAACAGCAACAAGTAGCGTAAAAGATTAAGGATGGAGATTAAGCATGGACCACGGAATTCTTAAAATCCGTGTGCGTTATTCGATACTTTGGATCAATATTTTTCATTTTGATTGTTTTGCAAAATGGTCAAGCAATGAGCTCGAAAAAATGGACTGTTCAAGGTAGTTAAAAAAATATTTGCAAAACTATTCCTAATATTCCCATATTATAAAAGGAGCCACAAAAAGTAGGGTTAAGATTGTGTGCGACCAAGTTGCGACTTCAAAAAGTCTACGTTTTCAAAGTAGAAACAGGAAGGAGAGATTACTTTAAAAGATCGACATTAAAAGTAGTTGCGGCTTTAAAGTTGATCCAAAAAGTTATTTTGTCTACATTGTTACATCAGATGTTACTATGATGACACAAACTTTTGTGGTAAAAATAATGTAGTTGTCGGATACACTTGTTTGGGACTCCAATGAAGCTTAACTTTCTAGTGGTAATTAAGTAGGATATAATAGTCAGGGCGACTACGAAATAACGACTAAAAAGAAAGTAAAACTTTAGCAACGTCCTATTGTGGTAGAGAAGACTATCAGAATCGACTATCAAGAAACAATCCTAAGAAGTAGTGTAGAGGGTCGTTTTTACAAACATCTACTATTTCCTGATACTAAATAGTAGTTAGAACTAAAAAGTAACAAATTTTGGTTGGGATCACCATATTTCTACTATAAGAAAGTAGCAAAGCCTTTAGAACATGTAGCCGCTACTATAAATGTTAGTTGGGCTAAAATTTTGTAAAATCAGATACGCCCGTTTAAGTTACCACGGCAAAGTAGCCGTAAACGACAAAAGTCGACATTACATTGTTATCAAGTGAACTCAAATTTGTATCCCTAAAAAATTTAGTTGCGGCTTTATTGCTAAAATCGCCTGTACATTTAGCAAAGTTCAAAATATCTATGGTTATATTACACATATACAAGGTATCCCATTAAGTATGGCAGCCGAATTTATCTCCGAAACTACTATCGGTATGACTTCGGGAAAAAAATTGTCATAACAAAGTCGGCTCTTTCGAATTCACCTAAAATATTTTTGTGTAGGTCCCCGCTAGGTGGCATTAATCACATCCCGGTTGTTGTTGCGTTTTTATACCATATTCAAATAGCTTGAAAAATTCTACATAATGTGGACCCCTCGCATGTACCTTTATATCACTTCCCCTTCGGCTGGCCATGAAAATGTCACTTTCGAAGTGTAAACTTCTTTAGGCGCGTTTAGCTGTTTTTGTGGGTAGTGAATTGAACTGAGCCGTCGGGCTCGGCTATGTAACGCTCATTCGGGTGAAGTCGGCTCGAGTCGACTAACTGTGAGAGGAACATTCAGATTGTGTGGTCTTAAGCACACACAATTTTTTTATTAAAAAATTAATGACTCCTACACGGTAACTAAACCTGTTAAAATTATTTATTTGACTTAAGCGTAAAAAATGCAAACATTCTTGATTTTTGGTCAAATTTATATTTTGTCGAAAATAAAAAAAACAAAACCTAAAAACTTATTTTAAAAAAAATTTTGATACAAACCCATCAGTACTTTTACTTGAAGTTATAAGCGCTATTGATTTACCATATTATTAAAATCCACAAGCCATTATTGACTTAGTTTTTAAGATATTTAAAAATAACGTTTTATGTGTGTATTCACGGCTATCAAAACGGACGGGCCACGATCTACAACTTTGTTGACGTCACAGCGAAGGCTAAATTTCTTTTTGATGGTCACATCACGCCACAGCTGATTGCCTTTAAAATATTGAAGTTGGAATGACGGTTCATGAATATTTGATTTTTTTAAAATAAAGCTAGTTTTAAGATTGTTTTTACTATTTTATTGTAATTTATTTTTAAGGTATAGTAATCGGCTTACCTATATCTATTTGTTTATATTCGGCAGGCTACATGTCATGACAAACACAAAATAAAATCCATGTCAAATATAACAGTTGACGTGCGATGCATGCGGAAAATTTAAATTCAAAATAAGGAATGCTAAATCTTAAAGATTTTAACCTTTGTAATCTTTCATCCTTACAAAAGTTTGGTGGAATATCGGGATAGTGTCTGGCAATATTTCACTGAAATTTCGCGAAAATCTGTAGTGCTATTTTAAAAATATCACAAATAAACCTCTATTCTCCCATAAGACCCAATGCAAAATTCGGGGTCGTGGCCTGTATTCTTTTGTTGCCCTTGGTGTATTATGTGATGACCGGTCCTTATTTTATACTATTTTTATATTACACCTGTTATAATTTTTGACAATTGATCCTTATTGACTTTTAATTTTTTTAAAACAAAACAACGAATGTAATCAAACGTCAAATTATTAGATAAACTTACAGAGGTTTATAAGTAAAATACAAATAGGCAAAGTGGGGTTACGTTTAAAAAACTTTTTTTAAAATATATTACAAAGTTAAATCTTAAAATGCGGGTTTCCGCAACTTATTAAATAAATATTACTTAGAAACTTTAAGTAAAAATTTTGATGGGTTTGCATTTAGATTGTTCTTAGGCTTGAAAATTTCTTCTTTTGAAAAGAAACAAATATGGACAAAAAGTCGGTGAGATTTGCATTTTTTAGGCTTTTGTTAATAAGTCGAATAAAGAATGAGAACATATTTAGTTACCACGTAGAAGTAATTCATTTTTAAATAAAAAAATACATTTTCATTGCTCCACGGTGGGAAAGTGACACAGACGTACATGTGGGGGTCCTAATTATGCAGAATTCTTCAGGGTTTATGAATGTGGTATAATTTGTGTATTTAAATCATAGTGTTTCGTCCAATAATGAAATTATTCTAGTAGATAGATGAACTACTCTACTTTAAATCCGGCGGCTATACTTAATGGGACATCCTGTAAAAATTATTATACAGTCAACTCCAGATATAGGGAACTCGAAGATTGCAGGACAACTGGTTCGCTATGTCCGAGGTTTACTATAAGAAGACATATAGAGTATTGTACACCTAAGTAAACTTTTTTTGGGTATTTTAAACGGGGTTTGCTATAAGCGAGTGTTCATTACAAACAGGTTCGCTATATGTTGACTTCATTGTATTATTAAATTATAAAAAAATCGCTATATTATAAATAATCTCAAAGATTACATTGCAATAAGTAAAAATCGAAATAGCGTAATATTTAAAACTCCGATTGCTGTCGGCTATGATAATTGTTGCATGAATTATTTTAAAATACGCACTTATCCCATATGGCTCACTGGCCCCGCTATACCCTAAACTAAGCCTAATAGATAAAAAAAAATTAATCTAAATCCCTAATCATGACATGGAGGCACTCTAGGTTAATCCAAAATAAATATAACAACCACGCGCAAAATTAAATTTTCGCAATAACACAGAGACAACGTGGATGGGTAGCGCGGCAGGCGGGATGCGGTGCGGCAGGACTCGTCCCGATAATGGAAACGCACTGCACGGTTATGTTTGGTCGTAATAATAAATGATTGAAGCAAAATACAGAAAAAATCGCGCCAGCAATTTCATTTAAAGCTTTCCGAGGTTTGCGTTTCAAAATAGGGCTAATAAATTTTTTTTCGAAACAATTTTTCAATTTGGTACTTTTTTGAATACAAGCCGCAACAATAAAACTGTACAGTAAATTTGTTTTATACATGCCATCAATTAATTTATTAACTCACAGCCCTCTATATAACTATATGGTCCATTTGATTATTACGAGGGTTGTCTTTTAAGTTTTGCATATACAGCTGGAATAAAACAGTAGATAACTTTTACACCAGTATTTACTAAAGGGTGTGTGTGCTAAGTGCTACAATAAAAGTCTACATTTTAGTTGAAGGTTTAACTTATTTTCCCCGTGAATGCAATAGTTTTGAATATTTATATAAATTGTTCAACAATACCTTGCGATATGGGTCATCTTTTTTCATTGTAACAAAGACATTATTTCCACACAAAGGTTATAAATAAATAAAAAGAATAAAATATTTTGGTTTAAAAACCGTCGCCATATTTAAACCTCCAAACGTCACTAGGAAATGTCGAATAAAAACGGTGTAAGTCAGTGTCAGCTGTCCGCTATATTTCACATGTTAATTTTTTAGACAAGTTAGCGACGATTAAACCGATGGTCGATTGTTTTCGTGAATGTCTAATTGAAAAGGGACTCTAATATATCTTGTGCTTTTTACAGTATTTAAATATTGATACGTAGTTAATACGGTAATGCATCTACAGATATAGTTTTAAGTTATTTATGTATTATTTAGCATTGAATATTATTGTATATAAGTTTTGTTGTCAATCATGGATTATTTCTATTGTTTTTCGAACTTTCAACCACCCCTCAGGGGTGGTACTACAATTTAAAGACTATTTTTAACGGGAATCCTACGACTGCACGGACTAAATTTCCAAAAAATGACATTTCGTTACAAAATTTTTATGTGGTTTTTCTTTATTTCTAATGTTAATTTGAATTTATATGAGATGAAACTCACTGAGAAATGCTTACTATCATATTGCACATTAGAGTGAACCAAATCTTTGCAGTTATTTGACCTGTGAGTATTCAAAAAATACACTTAAACCGGTCGGTATTAAGTCTATAGACTTGATACTTAAACCCGGTCTACAATGCTAAGTCTTAAGGTCTTAGTAAATACTGGTGTTAAAGACTTTATTCTTTCTCGAAGCAGATTCTGCAGTAGCGCATCAGAGACAGCCAAACATTTGCTCTGCCTTACTTCGCAAAAGGCTCCAGTACCTCGAAGAAGGTACCCTATCGACGCAAGAAGTCAGCCAACTAACTACCAAGAAAATAGTTTCCTTCTGCAGAAGCTTGCAAATCTTGGAAATAAAATGAGATGCAGAGTCACGCACAAAATATCTTGCCGATACGACTCCTTGTTGTCCACGAAAATTAATGAACTTTTGCATGCGCTCAAACCAGTTGTTTGTTGGTACTGTCAAAATTGCATTCTTGAAGGCGTCGACTGCTTCCTCCGGCGACTAAAATCTTTGACCACGCAGTCTATTCTTGATTTTCGAAAACGTATAGAAATCGTTGGGACTTCGGTCGGGACTGTATGGAGGACGGTCCAAAATTTTAAAAATTAAAAATTTAATGGTTTTTTGTGCTTTGTGCAAACAAGCATTGTCTTGGTGGAGGATGATTCGTCGGATGGGGTTCGTTTTTCGAAGCTCAGCGATGACTTTCGGCAAACAAATGGTGATGTACCAATCGGCAGTAACAGTCTTTTGATCCTCCAGAGGAATTGTTGCTAGATGACCGGGTTTTGAGACAAATGTGACAACCATCTTTTTGTTTACACTTCGAGAACGACTTTTGTTGGCTTTTCTTTATCTTGGAACACCCAAACAGATGATTGGCGTATATTTTCGGGTCCATATGTTGTATATGTTTGTCTAGTATCTTGCATCAAAGCGGTGTAAAGTTTTCTGACAACAAATAACCTTCGCTTCTTTATGTTCTTCGGTTAACAGATGCGATATCCAGCTGAAAAGGAATTGAGGTCTCTGAAATCCCCAATGAAGCCTTAATCTTGCGATATGTCACACGTGACAACTGTTTTTGGTGCACCTTGCTTTGGGTCGTCGCTAAGGCTAATCCATCCACGCTTGAACTCTCCATACCAACGGAAAACTGTCGACTGATGTGGTGCTTCCTTAATGAAAACAGAAATCAACTCGGCAAGGCATTCTTGTTGAGATAATTTCCTTGGTTTAATTGCATTTTCCGACTTATTTGCTAACTTAAAAAGTTCGCTATAAAACTATAGGTACCGCACTGACGTTTTGAATTTAGGTTGGGTAAAGATTGAGGTTAACTTTCTGAAATGACATTCGATCAGTGTCGCCCTCTATGTTCCCATATGCAAAATATAAAAGACAGTCCTCGTATTTTTCATTGAGCTTTTTAACAAATGCATAACTTTCGTAACAAAAACATGCACCAAACTGGGACAGCCCTTAGTTCAATTCAGTATGAATGTTTGAGTAAAGTGGCAGACCACTAACTGGCAACGACAGCTAATCTCATGGCGATTGAGATGCATTCTAACGAGCGTGCCAAGCTTTAAATCCCTCAGGTCTTCTAGATCTTGGAAGTATAGAGCATTACATCTTCCCCTGGCAAAACCAGGGAATTTACACAACACATGTCTTATGCACTAAGATTCCTCCTCGTCCCTACAACTGCGGCAGTAGTTGTTAAAAAGAATAGCACGCGTTACAGCCTTTCTCAGCAATTCACGCCTGTACCTCTTCACATCCCATTTTAGCCACAGCTACCTGCATTTTTCTATACCAACCCATCTTCTCACTGCAAACTTTAGATTTGTCCAGGCTCACTGAGATGACAACCGTATTGTCAAATTGGTTGCCGTCTATGCTTATGGTGCCCTGTGGCTTATGGGCCGGTAACTTATGGGACGGTGGCTTCATATTACGAAAAAAAACCCTGAAACTTGGCAAAAAATAGGTGCAAGCTGGATTTTTGTCTAAATATTCCTTAGCATCTGGGAGACATCCTCACATATTCTCCGACAAAATCCCTCTTGAGTTTCGCTTGATATAAGACTCCAACAGACAGTCTATAGACTTGATACCGACCGGTTTAAGTGTATTTTTTTAATACTCAGAGGTCAAATAACTGCAAAGATTTGGTTCACCCTAATGTGCAATATGATAGTAAGCATTTCTCAGTGAGTTTCATCTCATATAAATTCAAATTAACTTTAGAAATAAAGAAAAACCACAAAAATTTTGTAACCAAATGTCATTTTTTGGAAACTTAGTCCGTGCAGTCGTATGTTATGCCGGCAGTAAGAAAAACGATAAATGCAATGGACTGTATAATTTAATTAATGAAAGCGCGAGCAAACATAAATATATTGATATGAAATTACGAAATAATCAAACGTCCATAGGTAAAATATTGGTGCCACACAACGGTAATTAGATACAAATGCACTCACCAGTTTGCAGCCACTTTCTCCACGTTCTAAGGGGCCCCTGACAGTTTGATTTGTCGGGGTAATTGAAAATTGGAAAGAAGCGGGAATTCAGAACGAAGTTTGTTCCAAGAGTCGATGATAGAAGAATCTGGTTCTTCGTCCCAGCCTATTTTTGATATCCACAACTGTTGCAAAATAAATTTTGCTTGTAGCAACAAGGGACAAAGAAAACCTAAGGGATCGAAGATTGTTCCTATGATAGCACGTTTGGTTGGGGGTTTTTCCTTCATTCGGCATTGATAAGAAAAAATGTCGTTTTTTGAATGCCATTGAAGTCCTAAAACTTTGATAAAGTGGGGTTCCTCCTTGTCGAAAGAGAGAGGCATTTGACGATCGGACTCTGGCAATGTTGCTAAGCAATAACTCGGGACAATTGCTTGCCCATTTTTTAAGTTCAAATCCTCCCGACTTCAACAAATCATTGAGTTCTGTTTGAAGGGAGAGAGCTTCAGAAAGCGAAAGGCTAGTTCCCAAGATATCGTCGATATAGATTGACGTTTTTAGAACAGTACTAGCCATAGGAAAACGTTCCTTTTCTCTCTCTGCCAGCTCATTTAAGGTACGCATGGCTAGAAAAGGTGAGCATGTCATGCCAAAAGTGACAGTAGAAAGTTCCCACACTGAAAGTGGGTCATGTGGAGAAAACCTCCACAATATCCTTTGATAAGGACGGTGATAAGGATTGATAAGGACTTGACGGAACATCTGTTTGATATCAGCAATGTAGGCAATAGGATTAAGACGAAACGTAAGGAGTAAAGAAGCAATATCCTTTTGAAGTTTCGGTCCAGATAACAATGTGTCATTGAGACTAATATTTTTTGGGGTGACTGCCGAACAATCCCAGACTACCCTTAATTTTGTACTTAAGCTTTCCGGCTTTAGTACGCAATGATGTGCTAAAAACACGATACGTCGACCTTTGGTTGACTAGATAAAACTAAACTCATATGATTAGAATCGATATAGTCTTGCATGAAACTTGAATAGACAGTGTACAGATCAGGATTTTTGATTAATCTATTTTCTAGAAGTAAAAATCTACGATAAGCTTGCGGATAAGTATTTCCTAGGTCAGGGTTTATTTTATCTTTAAACGGAAGATCTACCATGAATCTACCGCTCGGTTGCCGTAATACACTAGCAGTAAAAATTGATTCTGCTTGTTTTTCTTCCTTTGATAAGATTTGTTTTTTAGGCAAATGTTCGATTTCCCAAAACCTAGGGAGAATGACCTCTAAAGGAGGTGAATGACTCGTTAAAAAACAACTGGTTCGTTCCGTAAGACTACCTACTTTGTCAAACTTTCCCATGACGACCCAGCCAAAGATAGTTTCAACGGCTGAAGGCTGCCCTACCTGTCCAAGAACCCTGCCCTCCTTGAATATCTGTGCGAATAGCTCGCAACCAATAACCAGGTCCACAGGTCTAGATTTGAAATAAGATGGGTCGGCAAGTTTAAGGTTTTTCAAGTGTTTCCACTGATTATCGTTCAAAGAGAATGGCATATTGGAACATAGTTGTGGAACAACAATTGCTTCGAAATTAAGTAAAGGAGTGACTTGTCCTTGTGGCTTAATGTGACATTGAACGAGCCCTTTGGAAGTAAAAGAAGACATCTGATTTAATCCGAATATTTCAGTGGTGTAACTTCGCCTAGGAAGATTAAGACGCTGAATACACTTTTCACTGATGAATCCTGTCTGTGATCCAGAATCAAGCAGTGCCCTTACAGGTTGAAAATTTCCGCAACCGTCCATAACATCTATTATGGCGGTGCATAAAAGAAAGGTACCTGAAGGTCCTGAGGCATTTAATGACACATGAAGATTATTGACAGGTGGTGTGTGAATGACAGGACTAGTATCTTGGCTTCCAGACTCTTGATTAGTTTCTAAGATATGAGTTAAAGTGTGGTGCCCTTTACTATTGCAAGTCCTGCATGAATATTTTGATTTGCACGTATCTACACCATGCAAGGGATGAAAACACGCTAGACATAATTTTTTCTGCTTGACGAAAGATAGGCGATCGATAGGTGAGAGATCAAGAAATGTTTGACATTTCGAAAGCACGTGACCTTGATTACACCGGAAACATTTTATTCCCGTACTTGAATTAGTTGAGGGGCCAGCCAGTCCTATAAAAGGCGAATTAGGTGATTTATAGGTAGGCTTTCGCCCAAACTGATTTCGCATAGAATTTGAATTTTGATAGGGAGGCTTTTGCCCAGACTGATTTTGCCTAGAATTTGATTTTTGATAGATAGGCACCTTTTTGGGTGCTGTTGATTGAGGAAGTGATTCCAAAACTTTACATCTTTTTTCTAGAAATTGAAAAAGTGACTGAAAAGTGGGAATTTCGGTATTAGTATTGGCCAATTTTTCTAATAAAATGAAAAAAATAATAAAGTCCCAACTGTCAACGTCAAAGCTAAGTGATTTTAAAATTTCTAGGGATTCAGAAAAGGTGTCAATTAAATTACGCAATTCTTTAGCTGACTCGTTTTTTAAGGTGTTCATAATTGAGCTTAAAGCATCATTTGCGAGGTCTCGCTTGTTTTGATATCTATTGACTAATTTGTCGTAAGCAATTTTATAATTTTGATCAGATAAGCTAATCCCTGATATCAATTTTAAAGGCTCATCCTCGAGATATGAAAACAAATATTGAAGTTTTCGAACGTTACTTAGACTTTGATTTTGATCTATAATGTTATTAAAAAGATCGAAAAAGCTTGGCCATAATTTTTTATCACCTCGAAATATGGGAATACCTAACTCTTTGAGTTTTGGAGTTTCAGATTCGTTTTGTCGAACATATGATCCCGAAAGGGTTGGGGCCTCAACCGAAAATATTTTAGAGTAAACCCCCTTACACGCATAAAAATATTTACGAGCTTCTGAAAAAATCGCATCCTGCGTTTTAAACTCCTCGTCGTCCGAGTCGTCTATCAACATAATGACGTCATTATGTGCCAGCATGCATTTATCGAAGGTTTCATTCGGAATACCTCACTTGAAACTCGTTTCTCGCTCTTTCATCCGATGCCGCAGTTTGTGAAAACACATAACACTCGGTTATCGTAGATAAAAAACCCTTGCGTTTTTGCACAGCTTTTTTGACAGACATGATTTTACCTTTGAAATGACGAAATTGTCGGTAAATATACAATTAACGCTAAATTAATGCTTCTGAAATAGAAAAATGACGAATTGTCGAAAATATGCACTAATTTATCGCAATTGATGAAAATTGTTTTAAATATCGAAATGATATGGAACACCTAACACATAAATGAGAAATGTTGTTTGTTTTGTTTTGATTCCTTCGCTTTGTTTACTAAATCGACCACGCGATAGACACGTGCACTGCACCGACGACTTTCTCTCGTTTCAAATACGATGCGAAAAATTCAAGGCCGCCTTGTTTTTCGGCGTGAAAATAATTATTAATACCGTCGTATGGATTTATTATTTAAAATAATTCGGCTCGGAAGGAACACTTCCCAACAAACATTTAAAGTTGTCACGACGAAACCCCAACTAGAAAGAATTTCTTAAAGGTAACCGCAACGTATTCCCGCTACGTCTCAGTATACCATACAGCGACGTGTTAATTCCCTAAGTGGGGAACCAATTTCTGATTATGACTACTAGGCCAAGTGTTTAAAGTCACTGTAGTAACAACTACACTACTACGTCGCAGCCAGGTATCTACTACGTCGTAGAGGCGGTTTTTTTCCGTAATGGCATAAAAGTAGCGATGTAGTTGCAAATAATATAATCGTATCTTTTTGGTAGAATTATTATAATACAATATGGAACACAACAGTAAACAAACACGCTAAGTTTTTTAGTTTGGTTATGTCTGTAATATGTACTATGTTATCTAAAATTACGAGATTTAACGAGCAGAGGTCAAAATTCAACTGCGATGCAAATTTTTATGTGCAACATGCATTATGTTTATTACAAAAAATAAGCGCGCCTGCAAAATTTAGCCGTTTTCTGGTAGCTGATGGAATATTTTCGTTGTGGTTTTTGAGGTTATGTTTTTATAATTGGCAGATAATCCGACCAAATGGTTTTTAATATGGATATATTTGGTAAAGCTTTTATTAATTTGTGTACGAAAAACTATATCTCTGTTAAATGGGCTTTAAAACTAAAATAAGAAAAACAATTTTTTTGTCCTTCAAAAAAAAACATGGCGTAGAAAAATTATTCCTTCATAGAGGGGATAGCTACTTGAAAGTGAGACTAAGTTACGGCTACGTACCACTTACTACTTTTGTGTCTCCATTCCCCTATAGTTCTAGATAGCACATTGAAATTTCTACCTCATCCGTTACGGGAACGTGTTACCGACTTTTCTCCGCAACTAAAAAATTCCTAGAGGGTGTCAGCCACCGCGCGGGTAAGCAAATCACGACGCTCAAGTTATATGGCCGATCGGACCGTCAGCAACAGACGTCACTTGTCACTGACATTTAAAGAGGATCAACAATAAAAGTTTTAAACAAATTATTTTGTTTTACAATATTATCAACAAACTCAGGTAAAAAAACTTTAAAAATGATAGTGATAGATTAGTATTTATTAATTAAAGATATAAGAAAACACATAGCTAATTTTTACGCTTTTACAATAAGGCCTAGTTTATGTTATGATCAAGGATGTATTCATGGACTTATGGCCTCGTCTAACCTAGTTGAAAAGTTATTAATTGGAATCAAATCAAATAATTTTAACTATAAAATCTGAGTTATTTATCACATTGTTTTTTTTAAATTTTAGATCACTGCTTGTAGTAACCAGAAATGCTAAAGAAGTATTGCAATTGAACTAACTCTCCTTATCACCATTGGGGTACATGATAGGGACTGCAACAAATGCCCAACCACTATGTATTCTTATAAATAGATCACTCGACATCATGTGTATTATGCAATGCCTTTATTATTATCAACAATGAAAACTGCTACTGAACCTACTTAACCAAGGATTTGCTGAGATGATCCAGACAAATTTTAAGTTGACTTCTTTCCTGGTTGATTTCAGGTCAGCCTTTGTCATTCTCAATATGTTTAGTATGGCTTTAATCAATTATTGTAATAAGTTATTTTAAATAAAATAAATAAAAGTTGTTTATGTAGTTTTTTATTTAAAAAATTATCTAGACGGGGCAGTGAGGCCCGGTTTCCACCTATGTGTGCCCACCCTGATTCAAAAAATGTATCACACAACAGGACATAGATTGACTTATTTAAATGCAAGGGCAATGGGGCACACATAGGTGGAAACTGAATTTTAAACATGGGGGGGTTGTTTTTGAACCTATCTATCTAGTTATAAAACCTTATTTTTTTGCTCTGTATTTTTTATGTAATTCTCGGGAAAAAGGGAGGAACATGCCACCCCCCCCCTCTGGGACCTCCACTGACATGACCATTAAATAAAACAAAAGACATCAATTTTTTGGATGTACAGGGGTATTGTATTCTAAAGTGGTGGCAGGCCCTAGTTGACCTCGATGCATCACGACCACATGTGGGTCTCTACTGACTACAACAAAAAATGATTTAGGATTAACACATTGCCACATGTACAGGGGTATTCATTATGAATGTAACCCCCTCACTATCTTGTGGGGATAATGGGGATCGTGGGGGGTTACATTTATAATGGATGCCTGACACAGCTCAATGTGTAAGGAAAAAACTTATGTTCTTTATTTTGATTTCAGAGTAGGTAGGTAGTACTAATAATAACATTTTGTCAAATTAAATTCAAACACTTTTTTGTTCTTTAGTTAAAACTACGCCAGAGGTTTCTGTAAAAGTTCTCGGATTATCCTGTATACCTATCTTCCCAAAATCTGCTGTATTCACATTTGAAGAGGTTTCCTCGTCTTTGAAAATGTGGATCCTGTAACAAAAAAAGGAAATTTTTATACATGGGGCTTCTGCGATGTGTTTGAAGATATAGTATTTAAAATATTTGCCTACAGATATCATTATTCTGAATAATGAAAGCGAATAAAAAGGGCGTATTCCCCATGGTTCATAGCTCTCTCCCTTACCTATTTTCCTTTGGTTTACGTGCCTTCCTCATTTCTCTATGTAGATTGTACTTGATTGCAGATTATTTGCACTATAATAAACTTGAAGGCTTCGTTGTTTTGTGGCATCATTCATCAAAAAGCCATTTTAACAGAAGCTTTGTGCTTAGGTTGAATAAGATTAGTAAAAAACAGAAGACCAAAGCCATTTTTTATTTGTTTATAAATCAAAACACTTTTTGAGGTCTGCCTATTATACTGACCCTAATTTTACTGACTTGGATATTACTGACCAACCATTTTGTATACTATTTCACGTCAAACTAAATTGTATAGGGTCGAAACAAATCATAACTAATAAATAAAAGCTTCTACCACTGCCATACAGTTACCTATTTATCTATTATTTAGTTACAGCTCAGGTTTATAGCAAAAATACCTTTAATTATTAGATTCTACACCAACTACTACCACCTTCGCTTAGCTTCTATTACAAAAAAACCAACTACTACCACCTTCGCTTAGATTCTACCCCTAAAAAACCAACTACTACCACCTTTACTTAGCTTCTAACACCAACTTCTCCAAGCTTTCACCACAAAAAAATCAAGTACTACCACCTTCCCTTAGGTTCTACTACGGTAGGTGGTAGTAGTTGATTTTTTGATGGTAGAAGCTAAGCCTAAGCAAGGGTGGTAGAAGCTAAGTCAAGGTGGTTTTTGGGATAAAACTGAGTTGTAGTTAAGTGATAGGTCAGTAGAGCTGTTTAGAAGTGGTACTTCACTAACACCTGTTAACTTAAAAGTTAATATTTGTTTTTACCACAAACTAGGCGGTTTTTTATCGGAAATACGTTGGTCGTTAAAATAATGGTCAGTAAAATATAAAAAATTACCTTTTGCTATGGCACTGTCTCTGTTGTTCTCAGTAAATTTACTCTGTGTCTCGCGCTCTCTCTTACACACACACATAAATCCGTATTGTCGTCTTGCCGTCGGTTGCTGCGTTTCCATGGCGTTTCAACCAGGTTTCAACTCAGTTTGTTTTATTATTTATGATTTAATTAATTTGGCAATAACGATTCATTACGCATTATGTAATATTTCATCTTTTTTTATTTTGTAGGTAGGCAGTAGGTTAAGTTATAAATATTTACTTTTGTCATCAAATTTTTCTCTATATGTTATTACCATAATTAGTGATGTTTGTAAAGTATCCAATAAATAAATAAATAAATAAAAGTAAATTTTAAAAAGTTTTTATAATATACCAAAACATATGGGTAAAAATCATGGAGGTGGAGAATTTCAATTGGAGAAGATTTTTTTAGTTAAAGCTGTAGTAAATTACAGTTTTCAAATTATTGTCAGATTGTTATACTTCAAACTCATCTTCACATTTCAGAAACATTTTTAATAAAAACTTCCCTAATTTAATTTTGTTCTCTTTATACTCGAACAATTACTTGGGGAACGCGTCCATAACTCAATAAGGATAGTTCAAATGGGCACAAAACATATTAAAATCAATTAAATTTTCCAATCTTTATTTAAAACTCTAATTAGAATCAGTAAGGTTTATGAGTTCCTACATGGTTTACAATAAATTTTAAGTAAACGTTAATTTTAATTATTAAGAAAGTTGTCCGACTAGAAAGTCATCATTTGGGGAACAGATACATAAAATATTAAAATGTTTTTTATTGAAGGTGTCAGAAGGTGTGGTACCAGGTCTTTCTATCGCATCGCAACTTCGAACAGTTTGTCAACGCTGAATTGATTGTTGGTATTAAATATAACATTAAAGCAGTAAACAAATTTTAATTGAATATACATGTACCGTACATCAATTCAGCATAATTTGGGGAATGCTGTTGTACAATGTGCTTAGGTTAAAACCTTATATTTTTGTCATTGTTACAATAAAAAATCAAGGCGGACAAGGTATTAACGGGACGTCCTTTGTCCCATTTTTCAAACTTGGCACAAAATTTTAAACTTTTACCAATTTATCTCACATGAATTGTTTTATTTTAAGAAGTCAACTGCAACACAAAAATGATAAAACTATTTTTTAACATATGCTTGCGTACAAGTGCATATTACGGACATCATAATGTATTTTTATGTTTTTTTTTTCTGCTTTGTCCCATATTTTTGCTTCTTTTTTAACTTTAGTCCCGGTTTGACCTAAAACAGATCTGGCAACCCTACCTAAAAGCCTACCAATAAAAACAAAAAATTGACCTAGCATCTAACTTAACTAGGGTTGCCAAATTTAGATATTTGTTTTTCTCGACAACAGAACCAAATTTTTGGGACATCTCTCTCTCTCTGGGTCTCTAGTACACGTATTGGTTCGGTTCGGTATTTGACTTTGGTGTGCAATGTGAATCTGTCAAAATACTGCAATTACAAATGATGCCGGGCACTATATTGACAGTTTCGCATTACAAACTGATAGTTGATCTTTCAAAATTGACATACCAAAGTCGAATTTATAAATACCGTCGTTTATTTTCCATTAATAGTGGCGTCACTATTAAATCCGACTCGTATAATACACAAAGGCCTAACTTTAAAAGGACACAGCTGTCCTTATAATGATAAACTGTCAATATAGTGCCCGGCACAATTTGTGCCTGGCACTATTGCAATATATCCCTAATAGTGTTATTATGGCTTTATTCCAATAAGATTAAACCGAACTCAATTCGCATGAAAACGTAGCAATGACAACCAGGGAGCATTTTCGTTCTATTTAGACCACTTGTATTAGTTGCACTTAAGTCACAACTTAAAATTCTGCTTACAAGTCGTACTTTGCTAAGAATTTATTATAAACGATACTTGCTTTAATTGATTATAAATTATAACAAGTTCACAATAATTTAAGGAGCCACAAAAAGTAAGGTTAACATTAGTCGCGACCAACAGGCGACTTTAAGATGTTTACGTTTTTAAAGTAGAAATAGGAAGTAGTCTCCACTTTGAAGGATTGACATAAAACCAAAATCAAAGTTTTTGTGACTTTTAGGTTGTCCTCAAAAATAATTTTCTCTACATTATTACATCAGATATTACTATGATGACCCAAACCTATGTAGTAAAATATACAGTTATAAGGTAGTTGTCGGATACACCCGTTTGCGACTTCAATTAAGCCCAAATTTGTAGTGGTAATTAAGTAACATATAAATGTCGGGGTGACTACGAATTAACGACTAAAAAGAAAGTAAAACTTTGGCAACGTGCTATTGTGGTAGATGAGACTATCAGATTAGACTATCAAGAAACAATCCTATCAGGTAGTTTAAAAGGTCGTTTTTACGAAACTTCTACTTTTTCGTGATACTAAACAGTAGGCAGAACTAAAAAGTAACGAATTTTGGTTGAGATCACCACATTTCTACCATAAGAAAGTAGGAAAGCCTTTGGAGCATGTAGCCGCTACTATAATTGTTAGTTGGGTTATGTTATGCCCGCAGTAAGAAAAACGATAAATGCAATGGACTGTATAATTTAATTAATGAAAGCGCGAGCAAACATAAATATATTGATATGAAATTACGAAATAATCAAACGTCCATATGTAAAATATTGGTGCCACACAACGGTAATCAGATACAAATGCACTCACCAGTTTGCAGCCACTTTCTCCACGTTCTAAGGGGCCCCTGATTGGATCTAATGATGTCACCACGTAGCTGAAGGGCTGAAGTTTCTAGTTCTATGCTTCAGTACACCTAAATCGAGCACTTTGAGGTGTAGAAATTTGAAATAGTTGGAGAACGAAATTAACACGCCATTCTCTCGAGGCGGTCGACAAGGATCTCACTGGTTGTTGGTGCGCATGTCCAAATACGCGAAATGCGCTCTGTCCTTCATACAATTGTGTGGTTTTAAAAATATATAACCAACCACGAAATTTAGCGGGAGCTAACAGTCGTAGGATTCCCGTTAAAAATAGTCTCAAATTGTAGTACCACCCCTGAGGGGTGGTTTAAAGTTCGAAAAACAATAGAAATAATCCATGATTGACAAAAAAACTTACATACAAAAATATTCAAAGCTAAATAATACATAAATAACTTAAAACTATATCTGTAGATGCATTACCGTATTAAATACGTCTCAATATTTAAGTACTGTAAAAAGCACAAGATATATTAGAATCCCTTTTCAATTACTCATTCACTAAAACAATCGACCATCGGTTTAATCGTCGCTAACTTGTCTAAAAAATTAACATGTAAAATATAGCGGACAGCTGACACTGACTTTCCAAGTGACATTTGGAGGTTTAAATATGGCTACCATTGTTATACCAAAATATTTTATTATTTTTATTTATATATAACCTTTGTGTGGAAATACTGTCTTTGTTACAACGAAAAACCTCTCTAACTCGAACCTCTATATCTCGAACCTCTCTATAACTCGAACCTTTTAAGTGGTCCCTGCACTTTTTATATGTATTATAACCTCTTTAATTCGAATTTCTATAACTCGAACTCTCCATAACTCGAACTGTTTTAGTTGTCCCTTTGAGTTCGAGTTATAGAGGTTCGACTGTACTAACACTGGGTACTCAAATTTTTTTTTATTTGCAACAGATACTAATGTATTCTATCTTGGGCAGATACAGGGGAAACAAAGTGAGACCGCCCCCCCCCCTTCTCCCAGATATAATACACATTTTAAAGTGCTAATTAAAAAATTAAAAATGCATGAACCGCACAAAATCTATCTACCATTTTTGCCATTTTTTTTTAAACTACCTTAATTTTCAAAAAAATTTCCCTGCGGCACAATCTTCCGCTGGTTGTAAATTCTAAACTCAAATCGATTAAAAAAAGCAAATAAAAAATATTTAGTTTTTAGGTGAGCTTTCCCTCGTAAATCTCTGATTTTGGGTACAATACCAAGGCTGATAATGTATACTTATTGGGAATTTAAGTCGTTTTAATGTTTTTAAAAATATTAGCGTTGGATTAGAGTAGCCTTTATGTGAAATATTGGCCGGTCACCTATTTCTTCCTGTGTCGGTTTACAGTTCCCCATCCACCCTTGTTTACGACACAGTTCCTATAAAAAACTTTAATATAGAACTCAACATGTGGCGGAGGCGCCCGGTAAGCCTTATAATACCAAATAAGCTATAAACCGCCCTTCATTAATTAACTTCGACACCGGGGTTATAAAATATGGTGCGTGGCCATAGCAGGATATGACTGCATTTACCTCAAAGGCTGGAGCATCTCTAAACAGAGCCAAACGGGGTTAGAACGAAAAGAACTGGAATACTCGTAGCGTCATATTAATGTTAATTATTCTCCAGTTGGACCAAAAACTTTGTCGCTATTTTAATTTACAACTAGAGCAAAGCTGCAATTATGTCAACAAGTAGTGCCTTAAATTCAAAAAATTAGGGGGATTTTGCGATATTCTAGGGGAGTTACAAAGAAACTGATCTCCACCTACGAGTCACGATTTTTAAGAAAAGCTTTAAGGTGAAAACCCAATCTTCATACAACAATACATTTTTGTAAAGTATGCATTTTTAATTTAAAAAAAAAATCATTTTTGTGCAAATCAATTGATAGTTCTTTTTATCAAAAATCCAACTGTCAAACTAAACTTCCCTGGTCACCTGGACCAAATATTCCAACTTTTTTAATTATTAAAATTTCTTTATCCGATTAGTCCACAGTACACCGATTTTTTTAAGTGATCAGCACAAGCTGAATTTTCGGAAGAAGCTTCAGTTTGCCGTGACGCCCAATTTCTTTTAAACCAAAATTTTTCTAAAAAGGGTGCAGGCACAGACATCTTTAGAGCGTAAGACCGAATAAACCAATTATACGATTTTTACGACATTTTCATTTACTTTAAAACATATTTTTCGAGCCACAGAAAAATATTTAGCCGGTTACTAACTCTTTACTGTTACTGTTATTTTGACATATGTGGAGTGGGGACACGGCCGTCAAAGCATCTAGTTTCTCAACCAATTAATTTTTTATAGCTACTAAATTGGCATTTAGTGCCAGCGTTCTCTGTTATGAATCACTTTCGATTTTTGCAGAGGATAGCCCAATTTACGAAAACTCAGCCTAAGTATCTCTGACCGTTTTCAAGTGTAAACTAACCAATTCAGTTTCCAGGCTACTACTTAAATACTATTTGGTGTTAATTTTAGAGATCGTTGAGTTTATTAATTTCTTGGGATAACCATAAAATTAATAAACTCAACGATGTCTAAAATTAAAAACAAATCAAACGTAGCAAATTCTCAAAATAATAATCACTTGGATAGTATTAAAATTCCATATTATTATGCTTTCGGTTAGCAGAGGCCACCACCTTGAGAGGGCAACCAAATTTTAACATTTTCAAAATATTGCCACTGTCTAAAAAATTAAGTGCTTGCAACTAATAAAGCAGTAAACACATAAAGTAAGTTTTGTGGTTAAAATATCGACCCGTCTCTTATGAAAACATACAAAACTTTATAATTTGATACCATTTTTCCGAAAATTTTTAGTCCACTCTTTTTCTTTTTCTTTAAATTATTTTATTTTTCTAAAATTCTATATTTTTTTAATTTTTACCAAAAATTTTCTACTGTAGCGACAATTTATTACAAAAATACATAATTTTTCTTAAATTTCCTCTTGCGACGTCAATATTTTCGTCGTATCTGCAAAAAAAAATTGTAGTATTTTTCGAATTCTCTAGGCATTAAACTTGGGGCTCAACCTCCCTCAAAGTGCACTGAGTTAATGGGTGAGTGAAAAAGTATTAGAAATGTTTAATGTTTTTTTTAGAAAAATTATTATATGTCGGACAAAAATAATACATTGAAAAGCTAAAGACTGGGCACATTTAATCCCAAGGCGAGAATGTGCATGTTAGCCCGAGCGTAGCCTCATAGTTTCGTGTGTTGTATATTGTACTTTTTAATCTCCGACTGATTGAAAAGTATCTTTCAGTACCTCAAAGGATTAAAAGTACAATTTCAATATCTAAAGTGCATAGAACGAATTCTAGTTCCCAAGGTGCAAAAAATTCATTTTTTGCGGAAACGTATAGATATAAGCGCGCTTTATTGAATGTAGCACTATTGGATGTCTAAGTGATGAAACATCCCCACCATCCGCCCGATCAATTTAAGCGGTCATACATCGACTCGCGCTCAGTCAAACTAAAAAAATGTTCTCCTGTAAAAACTTAATTTTGTGACTTACAAGAGTTCTGCATTAAGACAATGAATGGAAGTCCGAAATTTTGTTTTTACTCCATCCTTCTCTACAAGTCAAACAAGTTTCGTGGCTAATCGGGTAAAAAGCAGTTTTTGTTTCTCTCATATTCTTCCGTGGGTAGCTTAACCTCACGGGGGTCCAAGATCTGATGGACACCTAATAAGTGTTGACAGTTAACTGTTTCGTCCTTATGGGACTCTCTAAACTGCTATACATATCGATCAATGATCGATTACAAATAAAAAGAAGATAACTAGTCCGTGACCAACGACAGCTCTTCTGCCATTCAGGCCAGATCAACGCTTATTGCATTTTACCTATCATCAGACACGTCAGCGTCATTCAGCGGAATTTTTAAGCCAAATAATACTAACAAACGTGAAATTTGGTACCCGTGAATTTAAGAATCAAACAATTTTCTAATCTGCTAATCGGGTAAAAAGGAATTTTTGTTTCTCTCATATTTTTCCGTGGGTAGCTTTAAAGCTTAACCTCACGGGGGTCCAAGATCTAATGGACACCTAATAAGTGTTGACAGTTAACTGTTTCGTCCTTATGGGACTCCTCCGAACACCCCGTGAGGTTCAGCTTTAAAGCTACCCACGGAAAAATATGAGAGAAACAAAAACTCCTTTTTACCCGATTATCCACGAAACTTGTTTGATTTTTAAATTCACGGGTACTAAATTTCACGTTTCTTCTCTTCAAGTTTCACCCAAAAAAAAAACGAATCTACACTCAACAGAGAAGAAAAAAACAGAAAACAGAAGAAATTTTAAACGCGGTCTGCTACAATACAAGAAAGTGTGCTCTAGCCTGATGAGTCAAAGAGGTCATATGTTAACAAAACACGGGACTAAAATTATAGGAGGTCCTGATTTATATAGCCCGGCTAGATCTTTATTGCGCTTTGATGTTTTATGATTGTGGAACGTGTTTTTTACTATGAAAGCCATAAAACATTTTGCCCGTAGTAAACTTTAATAACTGTCTTGGTTATATGTATATCTAAGTAATTGGTATCAGTAAAAATTTGGGATTGACAAAAAAGACATAAGCATAAAGTTTGTACAAAAATTGACTTTAAAGCAGCAGTCAGAATAAAACACAGAAGTATTAAAAGAGGTGTTTTAAGCATATATTTTAAAATACTTTTTAAAACTTATGTTAAAAAACTATTTCAGCTAGAACTGGAAATTAAACAAACGGAATAAAAGTCAAGGAAAATTAAATAAAAACTAAATAAGCATTTCTAGTCATCGTCAAATAAATAAAAACTTTATATCTTGTCTACATTTAAGAGGCACAGACAGATACTCAATATCATAACGTAGTCTGCGACTAGGCGTTAAAATTCAAACTCAAATCCCATTTTGTCAACTTTGCATTCGCCATTTCTCTTTCGTTTCTTTTTATGTAAACAGTTACGGTCCCTCTCCTTCTCATGCAACTCGGTATTATAGAAGTTTGGCGGCAAATTTAAATCGGGAATAAATAATATTGTTATTTCTAACCCAAAAATAAAAAAAATTCTATATTTTTCCTCAAATTAGCTTCTCTGTTCTACTTCCGGGAGGCCTACAGAACAGGATGTCAAAATAGGTGGATCGCAAACGTATCCTAACCTTGGGCCCAACACCTGTTTTTTTTTTACCCAAGTTTTTTTTCAAAAAAATAAATGGGGACAAATAGATGGCCGAGAACCTGGGTAAAAATAACATTATTGCCTATGCAACATTAGACCCTGCAGTTGATATAGCGCTCCTGCATTAGCGCGATAAAGAAATTAATAAAATGCCCTCAACATGTAGTAGAGTATCAAAAAGGAATCAACTATGAAATAAAACACTGGGGTCCAGAAACAAGCCGAGGTATAAGAATGGAGGAAAAGGTACTATTCGACGCAAGGGTACTATTTAGCTCGATCCGATTCGGCATGAAATATCAGGCAGATTAGGTTGGCTTGATTAGGTTTTGTTGGGTTTAGGTTTAGTTTGGTTAGGCTTGGTTTGGCATACGTTATTTTAAACAGTCGCCCCAAACCGGCCCGCGTCAAATTGTACCAGTGTTGTCCGGCCAGAATAAAATAAGGCTCAATAGAGATGGCTTGAATTAACGCTTAATCTTTTTCTGTCCAGTGGCGTGCTATAATTTTTTCATTCATCATTATTAGGTATTAATTTTATATTTTACTCCTCCTAAGCCCTTTTTTCCCGGAAATATTTTTCAAAACTTTTATACTTATTATATTATATAGGTACCTACCTATTTCATTAGGTAGGTGCGTGGGAATCTAGAAACCTAAAAAAATACCAATTGACTTTTTAAAAATTGCAAAAATCCAAAACCATTCATTATATCTTCAAAATTGGAACTCCACAGTTTTATTAAAAAATTAAAAAGTGTAAATGAGCCGCCACTGTTTCTTTTTGAATTTTAGAATGTGTATGAAACGTGCTTAGTCATCCTATTTAAGCCCAACGATAACAATAGAAGCACAATAAAATGGTGTGATTTGTGAATGGGCCGGAGTCTACACAGCGGTGACAATAGAAACCCAATAAAAGGATGTGAATTATGAACGGGCTGGAGTCGATTTCGTTAAACGTACCAGACGAATACCGTGTTTTCTTGTAATATTAAAATTTTGTTCATGCTAATTTTGCTAAAAATGAAGATCACCCAGTATAGTAGACAAAAGTGATGTAAACAGAGGGAGTTTGAGTAGAGCGATCTCTTTTGTGCCTCATTTTATTCTGGCCGGACAGTTCTAGAGTAGAGCAATATATAAATTAATAAGCCACGGAAAAAAAAAGAAGATCTGGGAGCAAGCAAGGAAACATAACAAATGAGCGCAACATGCGCATAGCGTCTGAGCTAAAGAAGAAAATGAAAAAGGTGGATTAAACAAAAACACGAAGTAAATATCGAATAATAATAATTTATTTGAAACGTGTAAATATTGCTGCATCAAGACCATTTGCACAGACAGACAGATAGACTGACAGATTATACCGCTAAGATTCATGAACTAATTAGCTTGATAGTGTATCACGCAGCGAGAGAACAAGGCATTAATGGATGCCCATTGCGGAATTATTGTTGGCACAACGAGCCTTAACAAAAGACCAATTAGTATATTACTATTGTTTCAAATGTTATGACGAATTCGGCAACCTGCATCGGTACGTCTGGCATCAATTCATCCGTTTTGAGTCCCATCCAACGCTCAGTAAAAGCATATAGATTCTACAGGAAGATACAAAGCCGTTTGAATGGAACACTTCCGTAAGACCATATATATATATATATATATATATATATATATATATATATATATATCCTCAGATAACCAGGCGGCCCTTAGAGCGCTGATGGTTACCTCAAAGATAGTGTAAGAATGCTTGCTGAACTGTTATGAGTGCCAGAATACAGAGGTGCTCAAGGCAATGAAAAAGCTGACGAACTAACAAGACAATGATCGTCTGAGAAATATATTGGACGAGAGCAAGCCCTGGAGATACCAAAGTGTACTGTAAGGTCGCAGGTCAAACTTTGGGTAAGGGGAAAACATGAAAGCCACTCATTAAAAAGACAGGGGCTAAGAAACAGCAGAGCCTTTATCAAAGGCCTGGATGCCAAACTCGCAAAAGACCTGCTCGGTTACAGTAGAATGCAAGTGAAAACCATACTGCAAATTCGGAATGGCCTGTATTGCAAACTATGCAATCAGGAACCGGAAACATGTAATATGCTATTACGAGGCACTGTATCGCAAAAGGCACCTAATATTTGGGGACGGTGAACTAGACCCAATAGCGACTGGGGAATAGTCCATTAAATGCGGGGTCTGCGAGAGTATATAATTTGAACTTCAGCAAATACGAGAATGATCAGCATACCTACAGAACAAGGTGGAGCACAGCGGTGGTTTGAGTGCGAAAACACGAGGATCTAAGGTGACATTGCACCGCGGTGATTGGAACGCTCAAGCATCCAAACCGGTAAACCCAAGCGATCGTAAGTCAAACTTGTCAAAAAATGACCCGCCTGCCTCTATGGTAGTGCTGCTAAAACCCCAAAAAAAAATCAGTGCTGCCAACAGAAGCGGGGCCAGAACGTCAAACACATGCTGCAATGATTTTTAGGTTTTTTCAGCGATATATATCAGCAATCACTTTTGAGGTCAAAAAGTCCGTGACTACCCCTCCTAAAAAGGTCAAGCTCCAGTCGATCACTCTGTAAAAGCTGGTCGCCTCCAGATCATTGCGTAGTTCTACTTACATAAATTCAGGGCATATGAGGCATGACACGTCCCAGCTGACCTCACGGTCAGTTTGGAGGAGGACACCTGGCCTACCTGTTCCCTAGCCAACTTGTTAAATTTTTTAATAACAAAATATTCTCCATCTTATGTGTCTAATAAAAATAATTAGCTTCCCATTCTTTCAACCCACAAAACCGCAATAATATAATGTACTTTAAAGTTATTAATATTGTTTTGGTTCTAAAACATAGTAATTTTTCTTAAAGTAATCGAATCCAAAATTTACGATTTACACGCATTACATTACGGGTATTATACTTCATCTTAATCTAATACAACGAACTTGATTGAAAGCCTGTTGGATTATGAAACGTTTTGTTTCGAATCTGATTAAGTGTTGTCACTATTCCCTTGCGCGGTTCTCCTCAAGAAATCGCTATGGCTAAGCACACGGCTTCTCAAAAGCTACACTCTTATCGCAATGGTGCAGAGCACTAGGTTAGACAACATCATCACTTTAATTCTGCAAAAACTATAATATCGTGAGCCACTCATACCCTTTCTATAAAGTGTAAAAAATAACTTGTCTGAAAGAGTTCACTTCTCTCATGAGGACTTTGACCTGCCTCATTCTGCCTAGGAACACCTGACTGTTCAAGTCGACTAAAGATCGTCATGGATACACATGCCGGAATTGGCACCATGCGCTCTGGCTCACTAAATCAATTAAAGATCCTATTGTATTTAGTTGGTCAGTCACCTTCTTTCTAGGAATGCCCGGGGACCCAGAGAAAATTTAACTTTTTGTGTCTTGTCAGGCTTCTTAATACATCCTTGCATGGGTTCCGGCCTGCTAAATTGGAGGATGATCTCGCCCCAGTCAGTTAGTCAGCCTTTTCGTTTCCAGGAATATCCTCTTGCCCTAGGACTCAACGAAGACCCATTTGGTTATGCCCGACCAGAGTTCTTAATATATCCTTGCCTGGGCTTCGGCCCACTGAAAAAGCTGATGATCGTATTCCTAGCCAGTTGGTGAGGCTTCTCGTTTTTAGGAATGTTCTCTTGTCCTAGTAATTAAAATACCAAAAACGAAAATTTGAACGATCAGCAGGTGACATTGCTCCGTGGTGATCGGACATCAAACGCTGGAGCATCCAGACCTGTAAACCCTAGCAAGCGTAAGTCAAACTTTTAAAAAAATGACACGCCTGCCTCTATTTCAGTGATGCGCAAACCCCAAAAATAAACAGTGCTGCTAAAAGAAGCGGGACCAGAACGTCAAACACTTGCTGCAATGATTTTTTTGCGATATATGTAAGCAATCCATTTTGAGGTCAAGAAGTCCGTGACTACCCCTCCTAAAAACGTCAAGCTGCAGTCGATCACCCTGTAAAAGCTGGTCGCCTCTAGATAATTGCCTACTTCTACTTACATACATTCAGGACACATAAGGCGTAACATGTCCCAGCTAACCTCACGGTCAGTTTGGAGGAGGACAATTGGCCTACCTGTTCACTAGCCAACTTGTTAAATTTTTTAATAACAAAATATTCTCCATCATATGTGTCTAACAAAAATAATAATAATGTACTTTAAAGTTATTAATATTGTTTCGGTTCCAAAACATGGTAGTTTTCCTTAAAGTAATCGAATCCAAAATTTGCGATTTACACGCAATACATTACGGGTATTATACTGTCTTAATCTAATACAACGAACTTGATTGTATGCCTGTTGGATTATGAAACGTTTTGTTTGCAATACTCGCCTACGCTTGTTTCGAATCTAATTATATAGGGTTGTCACTATTCCCCTACGCGGTTCTTCTCGAGATCGCTATGGCTAAGCACACAGCTTCTTAAAAGCTACAGTCTTATCCCAGTGATACAGGGCACTAGGTTACGCAATACCATCGCTTGTCTAATTCTGTAAAAATTATAACGTCGTGAGCCACTCATACCCTTTTTACTAAGTGTTATGAGATGCCTCATTGTGCCCAGAAACACCTGACTGTTCAAGTCGAATAAGGATTGTCATGGATAGGTATGCCAGAATGGCCACCAATCCTATTGTAACTAGTTGGTCAGTCACCTTCTTTCTAGGAATGCCCTGGGACCCTGAAAAAAATCAAACCTTTTGTGTCTTGATTTCGCTCCAGTCAGTTAGCCTTGTCGTTTCCAGAAATATCCTCTTGCCCTGAGACTCAAAGAAAACCCATTGGTTAGGCTCTACTAGTGCTCTTAATATATCCTTGCCTGGATGATGATCCCATTCCTAGCTAGTTAGTGAGCCTTCTCATTATCAAACATGTTCTTTTGTCCTAGGACCCAAAGTCAAATCAAATTGTTTATTAATTACTTTGGCCTACAAATAATAGGATGTAACATGTCATTAGATTTTACATATAAATAAATAAATAAATAATAGTTAATCCTGGCAATTGCTAGGTCTGGTCAAGATACACATTACAAAAGCTAACTAAACTAATAAAATAACTAATATAAAATAAATAAAAATACATACATACAAAAAGCTACAAAGTTAAAACAAAATACTAAAATATGATAAACATGTAAATTTACAAACAAATCGGTAACAAACATAAATAATTTTAATTAAGGTGTTTTAAAAGAGATTTTATTTCACTGATGTTTGCCCGCAGTTAGAAAAAAGATAACTGCAATGGACTTTATATATTTTATTAAATGAAAGCGCGAACAAACATAAATATTATGATACGAAATCACGAAATAATCAAAGGTCCATAGGTTAATTGCTGTTACCACACAACGGAAATCAGAAACAAAGTACTCACCAGTTTGCAGCCAATTTCTCCACGTTCCAGGGGCCCCTTTCTGGATCTAATGATGGCACCACGTGACTGAAGGGCTGAAGTTTCTAGTTCTATGCTTCAGTACACCAAAATCGAGCACTTTTAAGTATAGAAATTTGTAATAGTTGGAGAAAGTAGTTAACACGCCATTTTTCTCGAGGCGGTAGAAAGGATCTCCCTGATTCTTGGTGCGCATGTCAAAATGCGCGAAAATGTACTCTGTCCGTCATCCAATTGTGTGGTTTTAAAATTAAAAACAACCGCGAAATTTAGCGGGAGCTAACATAACTGCCCTCCAAAACACGCAATGTTAGAATATCAACCGAACAGATATAGATATAAGAAAAAATGATCGACCGATAAATATAAATGAATGAAAAACAGAAAAGTAGCGTAAGTTTATTTAGAGATAACGAAAACCCGAAAAAGGCAAAACAAACAAACAAAAATTCAAAAAAAATAAAAATAAAGAAAAACCTATTGTAATACCCGGTAATAGGTAGAAAAATGAAAATTAGTTTTAATTCGGCAAGAGGCACAGTTTTACAACTGGCCGCTTGTAAACACCGGTAGCCGTTCGTACCGTCGCTACACGCACTTGACCGTCTCCGCCGGGATGCAATTCGAGAACCCGACCGACTGGCCATTTCAAAGGTGATTGGGTGTGATCACTCGATATGATAACCAAATCATTTAATTTGATATTTGGGAACGAATCAGCCCACTTGTGTCGCTGTTGTAGCGTATGCAAATACTCTACAGAATACCTTTTCCAAAAATCATTATGTAGTTTTTGGATTAGTTGCCATCGCGAGAGCCGATTTAGGGGAACCTCGGACAAATCTGACTCCGGAATTTCTGAATTAAGGGGTTCAAGGGTCAAAAAATGCCCAGGGGTAAGAGGTTGAAGATCGTGTGGGTCGGAAGAGGCAGGAGATAAAGGGCGACTATTAAGTACAGCTTTTATGCGACATGTAAGGGTGGACATTTCCATGATGGACAACTTCTGGTCGCCGACAACTCGAACAAACTGAGTTTTAAAACTTTTGACGCCAGCTTCTGCCAGGCCATTGAAATGTGGACTGAGAGGAGGTCCCAGATGCCAACAAATAGAAAGTCTGGTGGACGCACTTCTTGCGTAATCAAGTAATTGGTTACGAAACTCTATAAAATTACTGCCCTGATCTGACCAGCATTGCGTCACGCTTCCACGTCTGGAAATGAATCGATGGAATGCACCTACAAACCCTTCGGTGGACAGTTCCATGGTTAATTCCAAATGTGTGGCCGTACAGACAAACACACAGACATACGATTTGAAAGCTTTACAACCACGGTAACGATGAGGAATCACAAAGAAAGGTCCACAAAAGTCGATAGCTACACTCGAAAAAGGTTTAAGTTGATTGATTCGATGAGCGGGAAGTGAACTCATTATGGGCGGTCTATAGGGTTTAGGGTTGATTCTAGAACATTGCAAGCACTTGGATATGGTTCTTTGAATTGCCCGTCTGGCAGATAATATCCAAAATTGCTGTAAAAGCAGATTATGTAATGTTTTAAACCCAGGATGAAGGTATTGTCGATGAGTGGACTCGATAAGAAGAGTAGTTAAACGGTGGTTACTCGAAAGTAAGACGGGGTGTTTAGCAGAATAAGACAAAAGGTCAGATTTTTGTAAGATGCCACCGACGCTAATGATATTATTTTCATCAAGAAAAGGTGAAAGTTTTCGAAAAGGTTTCGGTATTGGTTTATCCTTAGATAACGCGGAAAAAAGCTCAGAAAAGCAAGAACCTTGAACGCGTTTGATAAGAAGGTATAACGCACTTTGCATCTCACCGGTGGTAGGAAAAACAATATTTTCAAAAATAATTTGTTGGTCCGGTGGATTAGTGGGTTTTTGATAGGAATGGTTTTGAAAAAGGTTAACTATTCGAAGGACATAACAAATGATACGTTGAATTTTTGATATAGATAAATATTTGATAAGAAGCTGATCTAAGAAGTTAACGTCAATTATCGCATTGCAACAGACATTTGGCTTTTCCGCCAGATTAATATCTCCGAAATCAATCGGCATTTTTGATTTATGAAAATCGGGCCATTCGTTTGCGGGAGACCATAAAAACGACGGTGCGTTCCACCACATGTCATGTGAAATGAGCTGTGAAGGGGTGGCCCCTCGTGACGCAATATCGGCTGCATTTAAAGCAGAAGGAATGTAGCGCCATGAGTTTGAGGGAATGATTTCTTGGATTCTACTGACTCGATTTCCAACAAAGGTTTGCCAGCGATTAGGAGGGGATGAAAGCCAGTGCAATACGACTTGCGAATCGCAGAAATCGATATTTGTAAAATTTATTTTTCCTTCATAGCTAGATAAGACAAAATCCATTAGTTCGCTTAAAAGAAATGCGCCTAGGAGTTCTAGCCTAGCCAAAGTTTGTGACTTTATAGGCGCGACCCTAGATTTTGCAGATATGAGAGAAACAGATACATTGTTTTCCTCTTCTACACGAAAATATACGACGCCTGCGTAACCTCGAATTGAAGCGTCACAAAAGCCGATGATTTGACAGGTATTGGTTTTTGACAGTTTGAGTTGTCGGGGTAATTGAAAATTGGAAAGAAGCGGGAATTCAGAACGAAGTTTGTTCCAAGAGTCGATGATAGAAGAATCTGGTTCTTCGTCCCAGCCTATTTTCGATATCCACAACTGCTGCAAAATAAATTTTGCTTGTAGCAACAAGGGACAAAGAAAACCTAAGGGATCGAAGATTGTTCCTATGATAGATAAAATAGAACGTTTAGTTGGGGGTTTGTCCTTCATTCGGCATTGATAAGAAAAAATGTCGTTTTTTGGATGCCATTGAAGTCCTAAAACTTTAATAAAGTGTGGTTCATCCTTGTCAAAAGAGAGAGGCATTTGACGATCGGATTCTGGTAATGTTGCCAATAACTCAGGACAATTGCTTGCCCATTTTTTAAGTTCAAATCCTCCCGACTTCAACAAATCATTGAGTTCCATCTGTAGGGAAAGGGCTTTATAAAGCGAAGGGCTAGTTCCCAAGATATCGTCGATGTAAATTGACGTTTTTAGAACAGTACTAGCCATAGGAAAACGTTCCTTTTCTCTCTCTGCCAGCTCATTTAATGTCATGCCAAAAGTGACAGTAGAAAGTTCCCACACTGAAAGTGGGTCCTGTGGAGAAAACCTCCACAATATCCTTTGATAAGGACGGTGATAAGGATTGATAAGGACTTGACGGAACATCTGTTTGATATCAGCAATGTAGGCAATAGGATTAAGACGAAACGTAAGGAGTAAAGAAGCAATATCCTTTTGAAGTTTCGGTCCAGACAACAACGTGTCATTGAGACTAATATTCTTTGGGGTGACTGCCGAACAATCCCAGACTACCCTTAATTTTATACTTAAGCTTTCCGGCTTTAGTACGCAATGATGTGCCAAAAAACATGATACGTCGACTTTTGGTTGACTAGATAAAACTAGACTCATGTGATTAGAATCGATATAGTCTTGCATGAAACTTGAATAGGCAGTTTACAATTCAGGATTTTTAAGTAATCTGTTTTCTAGAAGTAAAAATCTACGATAAGCTTGCGGATAAGTATTTCCTAGGTCAGGGTTTATTTTATCTTTAAACGGAAGATCTACCATGAATCTACCGCTCGGTTGTCGTACGACACTCGCAGTAAAAATTGATTCCGCTTGTTTTTCTTCCTTTGATAAAATTTGTTTTTTAGGCAAATGTTCGATTTCCCAAAACCTAGGGATAATGACCTCCAAAGGAGGTGAATGGCTCGTTAAAAAACAACTGGTTCGTTCCGTAAGACTACCTACTTCGTCAACTTTTCCCATGACGACCCAGCCAAAGATGGTTTCAAGGGCTGAAGGTTGCCCTATTTGTCCAAGAACCCTGCCCTCCTTGAATATCTGTGCGAATAGCTCGCAACCAATAACTAGGTCCACAGGTCTAGATTTGAAATAAGATGGGTCGGCAAGTTTAAGGTTTTCCAAGTGTTTCCACTGATTATCGTTCAAAGTGAATGTAGGCATATTGGAACATAGTTGTGGAACGACAATTGCTTCGAAATTAAGTAAAGAAGTGACCTGTCCTTGTGAACTTTGGAAGTAAGAGAAGACATTTGATTTAATCCGAATATTTCAGTGGTGTAACTTCGCCTAGGAAGATTAAGACGCTGAATACACTTTTCACTTCATGAATCCTGTCTGTGATCCAGAATCAAGCAGTGCCCTTACAGGTTGAAAATTTCCGCGACCGTCCATAACATCTATTATGGCGGTGCATAAAAGAAAGGTACCTGAAGGTCCTGAGGTATTTAATGACACATGAAGATTATTGACAGGTGGTGTGTGAATGACAAGACTAGTATCTTGGCTTCCAGACTCTTTATTAGTTTCTAAGATATGAGTAAAAGTGTGGTGCCTTTTACTATTGCAAGTCCTGCATGAATATTTTGATTTGCACGTGTCTACCCCATGCGAGGGATGAAAACACGCTAGACATAATTTTTTCTGCTTGACGAAAGATATGCGCTCGATAGGCGAGAGGTCAAGCAATTTTTGACATTTCGAAAGCACGTGACCTTGATTGCACCGGAAACATTTTATTCCCGTACTTGAATTAGTTGAGGTGCCAGCCAGTCCTATAAAAGGCGAATTGGATGATTTATAGGTAGGCTTTTGCCCAAACTGATTTGGCATAGAATTTGATTTTTGATAGGTAGGCTTTTGCCCAAACTGATTTTGCATAGAATTTGATTTTTGATAGGTAGGCACCTTTTTAAGTGCTGTTGATTGAGGAAGTGATTCCAAAACTTTACATCTTTTTTCTAGAAATTGAAAAAGTGACTGAAAAGTGGGAATTTCGGTATTAGTATTGGCGTGGCTCATTTCGAAATTTGAACGCGTCGGAATATCCAATTTTTCAAACAGAATGAAAAAAATAATAAAGTCCCAACTGTAACGTCAAAGCTAAGTGATTTTAAAATTTCTAGGGATTCTGAAAAGGTGTCAATTAAATTACGCAATTCTTTAGCTGACTCGTTTTTTAATGTAGAGTTCATAATTGTGCTCAAAGCATCATTTGCGAGGTCTCGCTTGTTTTGATATCTATTGACTAATTTGTCGTAAGCAATTTTATAATTTTGATCGGATAAGCTAATCCCTGATATCAATTTTAAAGGCTCATCCTCGAGATATGAAAATAAATATTGAAGTTTTCGGACGTTACTTAGACTTTGATTTTGATCTATAATGTTATTAAAAGATCGAAAAAGCTTGGCCATAATTTTTTATCACCTCGAAATATGGGTATACCTAACTCTTTGAGTTTTGGAGTTTCAGATTCGTTTTGACGAACATATGATCCCGAAAAGGATGGGGCCTCAACCGGAAATATTTCAGAGTAAACCCCTTTACACGCATAAAAATATTTACGAGCTTCTGAAAGGATCGCATCCTGCGTTTTAAACTCCTCGTCGTCCGAGTCGTCTATCCGCATAATGACATCATTATGTGCCAGCATGCATTTATCGAAGGTTTCATTCAAATCGGAATACCTCACTTGAAACTCGTTTCTCGCTTTTGCGTCCGTTGCCGCGGTTTGTGAAAACACATAACACTCGGTGATCGCAGATAAAAAATCCTTGCGTTTTTGCACGGCTTTTTTGATAGACATGATTTTACCTTTGAAATGACGAAATTATCGATAAATATACAATTAACGCTAAATTAATGCTTCTGAAATAGAAAAATGACGAATTGTCGAAAATATGCACTAACTTATCGCAATTGATGAAAAATGTTTTAAATATCGAAATGGTATGGAACAAATCTAATCACAGAAATGTTGTTTGTTTGTTTTGATTGATCCTCGATTTTGTTTACTGAAATGACCACGCGGTAGACCCTGCGTTACCATAGCAGCGGACCGAAAACAGGTGAACTGCGCCGAAACCGAAGGTCGAACGAACGAAAATCTACGGTTCAATACGATTGGCAAATTCAAGGCCGTGTGATCTCGGCGAAAATGTGAAAATGGCCGATTTATTAATACCGTCGTATGGAGTAAATTTAAATATTTGGTTCGAAGGAACACTCTATGTTTGCCCGCAGTTAGAAAAACGATAACTGCAATGGACTTTATATATTTTATTAAATGAAAGCGCGAACAAACATAAATATATTGATACGAAATCACGAAATAATCAAAGGTCCATAGGTTAATTGCTGTTACCACACAACGGAAATCAGAAACAAAGTACTCACCAGTTTGCAGCCAATTTCTCCACGTTCCAGGGGCCCCTTTCTGGATCTAATGATGGCACCACGTAGCTGAAGGGCTGAAGTTTCTAGTTCTATGCTCCAGTACACCAAAATCCAACACTTTTAAGTATAGAAATTTGTAATAGTTGGAGAAAGTAGTTAACACGCCATTTTTCTCGAGGCGGTAGAAAGGATCTCCCTGATTCTTGGTGCGCATGTCAAAATGCGCGAAAATGTACTCTGTCCGTCATCCAATTGTGTGGTTTTAAAATCAAAAACAACCGCAAAATTTAGCGGGAGCTAACAATTGAGGCTATAACATGTCTCTGCACAGAGTATTTTTTTTAACGATTTTTTAAACCTGTTTAGTGATAATTGCTGTAAATTGTTAGGGAGCAAATTAAACAGAGAAATTCCAGAGTATATCGGGCTTTTCTTAAAAAAACTCATGCTTATGCAATGGTAAACAGAATTTGTTGCCGAACCTGGTGTAGTAGGAATGAGAAAAATTATTTCTTATATATATATATATATATATATATATATATATATATATATATATATATATATATATATATATATATATATATATATATATATATATCTTTAGTTTTATGGATATGAATTAATAATTTATAAACATATAACGAAACAACAGTCAGAATATGGTTTTTCCTGAAAATATCTCGGCACGACTCTAAAGCTTTCAAATCAAAAATTATTCTTAAATCCCGTTTCTGTGCGATCAATACTCTATCCATATCGGAAGACTGCCCCCACAAGATAATGCCATAGCCAATAATGGAATGAATGTTGGAAAAATATGAGGTTAATAGTGTCGATCTTCCCAAATAGTTTTTTAGACATGTGAGAGCATATATGTTCTTGTTTATGAGTAGTGAGTATCAAAAATTATTCCTAGTAATTTCGCAGTATGGGCGAACTGGATATGGGTTCCTTGAAATTGTGTCTGTATGTTTAAAGGCTTGCTGTGTTTTGTTTTAAATTCCAGGCATACTGTTTTATTGTAATTAATAATAAGATTATTTGAGGAACACCAATTTGAGAACTCACTTAAAATTAATGTAAGCTTTTCTGATATTTCATTTTTGGTTTTTCCAAAAATCAGTACTGTGGTGTCGTCAGCATACATTAGAATTATCCCATTTTTAATATGTTCGGGAAGATCGTTTATGGAAATAAGAAAAATTAGTGGGCCAAGAATACTACTAGGAAATCAATCTTGTTATGCCGTGCATTGCATTGGTTCCGGCCCAACTAAATCATGATCATGAGTTTTCAGGAACATCCTCTTGCCCTGGTACTTAAGAGAAATTACTTTTCTTGTGCCTGCCAGTGTGCTTAATACATCATCATATTGTTTCCCGCCCACTGGATAAGCGTATGATCTCATTCCAGCTAGTGGGTCAGCCTTCAGGTATTCAGAATAGACCTAGAACCAAGAGGAAATTAACCTTGTTGCGTCGTGTAAGGTTTCCTAAGTCCCTCTTAAGTGTTGGCTCACTAGATCAGCTGACGCGCTCATTCTGACTAATTGGTTAGCCTCCTCATTTCCAGGAATGCCCAGATATCCTGGAGTAATCTTGTTCTTTCCTGCCAGGTTTACTAATAGTAGTAAAACTCGTATTAACCAACAAATGCAGACCTTACTCTGGCCGACTTGGTTTGTCTATTACAGATAAAAAAAGTTTGGGAAAAATATAAATCTATCAATGGAAGGAATATACAGTAAACGCGATGGAAACTAGACTTATCCATTAGGATCTATTACTTAAACACGTACACCGTCCGGCCCGGAGGAAAATTTAAACTTTTAGTCACGTCCAACTGGGAAATATGGACGCTGACCGACTCGTAGACTTATCCGAGAAATGTGTTTGAGAAAAAGTAATTCTTGAGGATTTTAGTTGCGTAAATTCATTTTATATAACTTATGGGTTTAACTAAAATTCATTTAAAAAACTTTGTGGCCGATAATTTTATTATTTCTATAATTATTTTTAAATGGTTTGCATCTAGTCGCCATTTGGGTAACAAAATATCCTGCTACATGGACCCTGTAGCTCCATCACTTGCAGGTTTTCACCACTAGCGATTTAAAAACGACCAATATGTGAACGTGTTATAACAAAATATATGTATGCCTATTAGGAGCGCAAAGCTTATAGAAATGCAAAGTATAAAATAAAATTTGTGAAAAAATATTTACTGGAAATGGTTAAGCAAAGAAACTGTAACCGAACGAAAAGAAAATCGTAGAAAACTAAATTCTTAACAAAACGTAAAACGTAGAATCCGTTAGGTGTAAAAATGATTGACTGATCTACCGGTAGAGGGAGCTGTCAGCTGCTGTGGCCGTAGAAAAAGAAGGCGCTTAGAGTATAATGTCCCACCAAAATTATATTTCTGTTTTTCTGAAATGTCATCCAAAACAAGATTGTTCTTTCTCGACGACTTATTGCCGTCAGCTGATTTTCTAGACCTAATTTTTCGCTCAAGGCCAGAACAACAGAGCTAATTTAAGTGAAAATACATTAGAATAGAATGAGAGAGGTTATGTTAAACCTTATTTTTACCCTCAAGGCATTAAGGTAATTTAAGTAAAAATAAGTTAGAATAGGATAGGATTTAAAACAAGCTCACATTGCCTTCTTTATCTAAGACTACAGCTGTCAGCGCCCTCTACAGGAAAATCAGTAAACCATTTCTAAACTTTACGGTTTTTACGCTTTACATTTACATAAATTCAGTTTCCTACAATTTTTATTATTATTAATTTTGATTTTTTACGAAGTATGGTGTCCAAATTTATTTAAAAAACTTTTTTAAATTTTGGGGGTTCTGGCGATACGTGCCTACTAGCGTTAATTTTTTTTTCAGATAAATACGTGTTCGATTTTTAAAATGAAACGATATTTTGTTTTGTGTCGACAATTAAGTTGAGAGGCAAGTTGATTGTTTAGCCATTTCGGAGGTCTTGTATCTTGACAATTTCGGTTAAACAACCCAACTAAGTTTGCGTTCCAGAGAGACAAAGTTACAAGCATCAAGTTCCAGAGCAGCACAGACTCACAACTTAACTCTGCATCTGTTTGTCATGCAACTAAATTTGGAGCCATTTTGCGGCCAAGTAAATCACGTACACGGGTTAAAACTCTATTAACATGAACATTTTAATATTAAAATATTGGCATTGTTTTAGACCGATTTAGGCTAGACCGCGGATGTTTTTAAAAAAATTGATCTATCTATCTCTATTGTGTGTTTGTCGCCGTGTTCATCCATCTAGCTCCCGCTTGTTTCTTCAAATCGTCCGCGCATCTCATTTGGGGTCTCTCGCTACTTCTTTTATTTTCCCAAGGTCTCCAGTTTACAATATACATTTGTTCCATCGATCGTCTTTCTGTCTGATATTATGAACGGCAAATTTCCATTTTAGTTTTGCTACTTCTCCTCTGACATCCCTTACTTTTGTTTTATTTCGTATCCATTCATTCCTTTTTCTACTTGTTACAAGGTAAAAAATTTTGTCTACAATGAAAACACATTATTTTCTTGAATAAATTGTTTTATATTAAAACAATTTGTTTTGAATTAAAATATTTATTTTTAGTTCAACGCAGCGTTTAATCTTGAAATGAGACTTTATTTTTCTTCTTTGATTGTTTTGTTTCATTATACAACATTTTGCAACTAAGCAAATTGTCTTCATATACGTAATATTTTGCTTTCAGAGAAAACGGTACCTTAGAATAATTCAGTTCCAATTTATAATAAAACAATTAAAATAAAAAGGCAAAACATTTTTTGTGCAATATCAAGAAAATATTCTCTTACTGAATAGGAAAGCACAAATTATTTTACTTCAAAGCAATTTGCTTTGATCTAAGACAATTTTTTTTACCATATGTCGCAGTATGTGATAAATAGTTTCTGAAATATTAGCGAAAATTTTTTAATTGATAAAAAAATTACATTACCACTTTTGTGTTAATTTCAGTGTCCTTATTTCGAACTATCTTAGTCTTTTTTTAATGACGCTCAGAATGACAACCGGTAACGACAAAATAGTCAATGTTTATATGCATTGAGTTGTATAACGCCCTGATATAGAAGTCAATGTTTATATTGTCACATCATGTCATTGTCACTGTTGATACATGGGGACTAACATAATTTGGAATAAGGATACTAAAATTAACACAAGAGCAGTACTGTTATATTTTTATTATTTAAAAAAATAATTGCTAATATCTCAGAAACTATGGCTCTAAACTACGGCATATCGGGTATTTTTGGAAAATATGTTCCTAGGCTAATCTATTAATTAAATAATATAAGAGTATCCAATTTACAAAAACTATAAATTTGAGCGCCTGTCAAATATTAAGCATCAGGAATAGTCAAGATGCAATTCAAAATTTCGCGAATTCGAAAACAATTTCTTGTATATTCCTATATCAATTAGTAATGGTCTAAAAGGGTGGGAAAAATATAATGAGACACCCTGTACATAATATAAGGTAACTTAGGTTAAAAATGTCTTCAGACACTAAGAAATACGGCCTGAAACCGATTTGATAAACCAGACAAAAACAATATTGCTATAAATATGGTGCCTGATTTGTCACAAACATTCCTCTATAGTTGACACATTTCTTTTCCAAGAAAAAAAAAACTTCGGCGAAATTGTTCTAATATAAAATTTATTGGGGCATTCCCAAAAAAACAATAAATAATGGACCTTTAGTAACTATTAGTTTCATAGGTAAGATAAAATATTAATATTTTAAAATTAAAATGAGCTACTTGACCTTATTCTAAAACACGGTGACCCATTAAAATATACATCTATAAAAAATGAAAATCCTATATTTTTCAAACACGAATTTGCCTTTCTGGAAAGTGACTGTCTAGCTATGAATAATTACTATTTTCAAAACGATTTTGTGACTTTAAAAATGTCATATACTTATGCCCTATTTCACTAACTCGTCATTATGCATATTACGCATGAAGGATCCCAAAGTAGGATAAGTCTTGGAATAATAAAACATTACAATTTGGAAACTTTGTTCTGTAAGTATATACAAGTAGATTAAAATGCTCTAATAGGGATCATAGACTGTTGCTGTGCTTAATGTGTATAAGAGAGAAGTAAAAGAGAGAAAAATATATTTTGGGCGGTGTCTTGAAATATCTTTCGCTGTTTTGGACCCGTATTCGTGCTGGTAGTGGGAGGGAAATACATCGTGACCTCTCATCTTCACGAAGTTTTTCGTCATTCCGTCGTGTGCAGCGAAACAGGTAAGAAGTGGATATTAATCTTTCATGCAAATTCTAGCTCAAGTAATGCCGCGTATTATATTTAGCGTTCAGGAAAAAGTACAGATGATTCAATGGTATTTCGGGGAAAATAGCTGTCAAGATGTAGCAAATTTATTTGTTGTCGCGTTTGAGAGAAGGGATATTCCAAACCGTAGCACGGTCCAATAAATAGTGACCCATTAACAACAAACAAGATGTGACACAAATGCAATACAGAGGAAAGGGGACGGCGCCAAACTATGATTTGTGCCTCAGCAGAAACTTTGTCTCCCTGTTCCAGTAAGGTAATTGCCAATGATGTGGGCGATGATATTTCACCCTTAACCGTCCCAAACATTTTGAAACGACATTGGTACTGAAGTTTTAAAATAAACAAAACGCAAGAAGTTTTTCCAGATGATTAGTTTCGAAGAATGGAGTTTTGTGAAACCATGATTGAAAAAGCGAATCATGATAAAAATTCATGGCCGTCACAATTCTTCCATTGTTCGTTACTGGTCACGGAAAAGTAAACATTGGCATAATGCAGAACGGACCCAGTATCTTTAAAAAACTTAATGTCTGGACTGGGATTTTGGGTGATAATATCATTGGTCCTTTTTTCATCAATGGAAATTTACTAGGGAGAAATTATTTAACATTGTTGCAGGACCATATGTTTCCTGCGATTTGACAGGTGCCAAATGTTGATTTTAACCAAATTTGGTTTTTGCAACATGGTTGCCCAGCTCCTGACACTTTGCCTGTTAGAGTGTTTTTAAATTAAACGTTTCCAGGCAGCTTATTACAAGCAGGCAAGGTACTATCAGCTGGCCCCCGAGATCACCAGATTTGGCACAAATAATCAGCACTCTACAATTAGTGACTCCTGAAATTCTAAATAATGTCCGAACTGAATTTTATAACAGGCTCGGGTACGGTTTAGCACAGAACGGTGGTATTTTTGAGAATTTAATTCGTTAGTTCCTAAATTTTAAATTTAAATTTATTAAAGACCATGCAGTTTCTACGGTAATGGACTTTACAAAAAGTGTGGGCCTTGCACTAGATATGCGGTATTTTAAATTAGTAGTTGTGACAACCACTTTTCAAACGTTTATGTACGGCAATGACATGATCTTAAATACTAACAAGAAAGCTACGTCTTTGTCGGCATATCATTTGTAAAAAATGGCTGCTGCTGCTGCTGATACGATTCTATAACATTTATATTGACATAGAAATATCAACGGATCGCATCAGCAGTCACGCTAACTTGATGTTATTTTTCATTAGTTTTTTTGTAGCTACCTTTCAAAAGGTTAAAACAGTATTGCATTTATGGTTAAACTTTTTTACTTCTTATCCAATTTTTAAAAGTGATATGCCGGTAAAGACGTAGCTTTCTTATCAATATTTAGGATCATGTCATTGGCGTGCATATGCTTTTGGAAAGTGGTTTAAAAATATTCAAATTATAAAAGCACATGCCATCTTGGATTTCGCCACACTTTTTGTAAAGTCCATTACCGTAGAAACTCAATAGTCTTTAATAAATCCATAGTAGAACAAAAATAACCGTTTTTTTACCTATGTTACACCAAGGGTTGAATCAGCAACTAATTCGTTAAGGTACAACTTTATTATTTCTTAACAATTTTGTTTTCAGTTAATACTTTTTTGTGCATGTGCACCATTAATTTTGGGCGTGTGTTTTGAAAGTGTGTTTTAAAGAAAACGTATATGACCTATGCCGATTTTATGGTTTTTTGTTTTCTCAAAACTAGGAAAGATGCCATTTCCTTTTGGTAAATCTCATCAAAAATTCAAATTTCAAAGCTGCGACGGGGATGCGACGCTGCGGAGACATTACTCAAAAGTCGCATTGTTCTTTCGTCATATAGCACTTGCTGTATTAAAAAAAGACTATCTATGCACTTAGGTGATATTAAAGACCACTTAGTAGTATAGTAGAATATTTTTGGATATGCAGTAAATATTTCAGCAATGTAATAGAAAATGACAATGATATAAATATGTAAATAATTTCAGTGAGGATAATAAAAAAATATGCCAAAAAATTATGCTAACAGATTATTGCCATGCGCTGTTGGTTTTATCATACGGAGGCTTTTTGAAAAGATCTTAATTTCAACAAACCTTTATATCATCTATTATACAAAATATTTCGATTCTGTAAAAACATATTGGCAGGGGCTGGCCTAACTTTTTGGTTGCCTGAGGCAAAGGGAAAAACTGATGCCCCCCATTTAAAAACACATCTCGTGCAATCGTTTCTTCTGCCCCCGAGAAACAAGAATTCGTTTCATGCAATTTAGAGATTAAAAGTGTATTTTTAATCCCTTTTTTTGAGGTACCAAAAATGATACTTTTTAATTCTTCGGAGATTAAAAGCAACCGCAAAAATCCAGTAAGTATACAACACACGAAACTTTGAGACCTATGCTCGGGCTAAAACATTCTCCCCTTGACGTTACTTAAATGTGCCCAATATTTAGGTTTTCAAGGTACTATTCTTGTCCGACATTATATAATGATTTCTCTAAAGTTTTTTGAAATATTTCCATTCATAACAAAAACATTTCATATAAAAAAAGCCAAGTACGCGAAAATGGCATTCAAACTTCAAAATGAAAGGTTTTTACTAGTTTGGAAATGTTTTTTTAAACTTTGCTATTACAGCCAAACTTCTTTATGTTTAATTTAGCACTGTGCCTAAGAGTCATTTACAGCCGTAAAAGCCAACTTTAGAACAACATTTTCAAACTAGTAAGAACCTTTCATTTTGAAGTTTGTATTGGAGAACTTGGCTTTACTTTAATCTCAATTCTTTTTACGGAATGCCATTTTCGCGTACTTGGCTTTTTTTACATGAAATGTTTTTGTTATGATTTCCCTTCTTTTTGAAAGGAATTGAATAATATTTAATTTTTAAAGTAGTAAAATATGCGAAATATGGTTCAAAACTTTTGCAATGCCTTACTTAAAATTTTGAGGTTTTTTTAATTTTTTCCCATGGTTTTGTCTAGCGTTTTTGAAAGTGGACAATGTTAATTTTACATAACTTTACACACATAGGGGAGGGAATTAAATAAAAATTTTGGTTTTTAAAATTTTTCCCTATAGTTTTATCATAGTTCCTATCAGTCTTCCAATGCTCAGCTCCCTAACGTTTCTGCAAGTAGGTAATGTTACTTTTACATAAATTTACATTTATAGGGGAGGAGACTAAATGATAATTTTGGGGTTTCTAAAAATTTTTTCCCATGGTTTTATCATAGTTTCAACGAGCTTTCCAATGCTCAGCTCTATAGCGTTTCTGGAAGTAGGCAATGGTACTCTTATATAAATTTACATTTATAGGAGAAGGAAGTAAATTAAAATGTTGGTGTTTTAAAAAATTTTCCTATAGTTTTATCATAGTTACCATCGGCCTTCCCAAACTCAGCTCTGTAGCGTGTCTGGAAGTGGGCAATATTACTTTTACATAACTTTATATTCATAGGGAAGGGAAGTTTATTTTACATAATTTTACATGTATAGATATAGGGGAGGGGAATAAATTAGAATTTTGGGGTTTTTTGATTTTTTCCAGGGGTTTGGTCATAATTTCTATCAGTCTGCCAAATTTCAGCTTTGTAGCATGTCTGGAAGTACAGTAGAATTTTGATGATCTATACATGAGTGAGTAAGTAAGTGGCAATTTCGACATTTTATAAAATTTCGTAACTACTTTACTACCTTATGGAATTCCATGAAACTTGGAGGGGTTGTTAACTCTATGAAGATCTACGACTGTGCAAAGTTTGATTCGTAGCTCATTTCGAAGTAGAGTTTTACATAGATCAAATATCGGCTGAAATGTTTTAAGAAAAGATGGTACGGCGCGCGAACTTATCGAGGCACTGCCGTGCCCTCACATACGTTCCCACTTACAAATCAAGTTAGGGGCGCAACTAGTCATGCCATTTTATGAGAGCTTGGCTGCCCCAAGGTTAATACCTAGAGAATCAGAAAAATAGTACCACAGAAGGGCATGTAAGATGGCTTAACAAACTTTAAGATGAAGGCAAAATTTGTAAGTAATTAAAAAACAAGTATTAGAAAAAAAATAGCGAAAATTTTAGAAATCGCTACGGAAAATTTTTGTAGATATAACGAACAAAATTGAATAGAATTTCTAAATCATTGAGTTCGGTTAGACAAAGAAGAAAATGTTCGCAATATAAAAAAAAACTACTGGAAAAAATTGTAAACAATTGCGTGTTGTGAAAAACCTTTCGTAGATACGAAGATAATAATGACGCTGTAGGCAAAAATTTGAGAAAATTCAGTATTTTTTAAAGAAATTGGCGCCATAGTAAAAAAATTTTGGTAAGGAAAAAAAATCGGCCAAGCGAAAATTTCAGAAAAATAAAATAGCTAAACAAGAGCCGACTCGAAAAGTTTTACTGATTTATATGTAGAAGCAGTTTGCCCCTGATAAATTATGACAATTTCATTTGGAGAGGCCAATTTTGAGCCCGAGGAGGCTAAGCTCCCCCCTAAGAAAACGTACTAGGGACGTTTAAAAAATTTACCTGCGACATTTTAAAAACGTTCCGGGGACGTTTTAATATCGTTCCGGGGAAGTACTAAAAACTTTACGATGACGTTTTAAAAAAGTTTCGGGGACGTTTTCAAAACGTCTATTTTGTACCTAGGGGACGTTTTAAATACATACGTTTAGGGACATCCATATCCGAAAAACGTCCGTGGTGCGTTGTTGTCTTTATTACGTTTGTAAAACATTCCTACAGAATGTTTTAAGACGTTTCAAGAATGTTTTGTGTAAAACTGGAAAACGGTTAGAGATACTAACAGAAACGTCTTGTTTAAAATAAATAAATACAATGGAAGTCCGAAATTTTGTTTCTACTACATTGACTACAAGCAATGATTAAACAGCCCCTATAGATACGCAACCCAACAAACTTAATAACACAGCGGACAGACGGCTCTACCGTATCACCATTGGAGCTACATGAATTACGGCAGAGTCATCTGTCTGCTGCTGTTATTAAGTTTGTTAGGTTGCATAATATCTAGGGGTTGTGTAGAGTTGATTTTTTATACCTCCTGCAAAATTTGTGGACATTCAATAAACGTACCAAGCACGTTTTAAAAACGTTTAAAAACGTTCCGGAGACGTTTAAAAAACGTTCAGATGTCGTTGTTAAAAACATTCCAGAAACCCTCACAAGTCTAGGCCTGGCCCCCTGGTGTGGGCCCTAACGTATAACGCCCTATTATATTGGAGCTCTTATAGTCCACTCCAATCGTAGAAAAGTTTGACATTTACTTTTTTCTGATCAGCCTGTAGACAATGATGATGCTAGGGAGACACATGTGAGGGACTTTAAAAGTACATTTTAAAAACGTACTGATTGGTGCTTTATCAAACGTCCTTTGTAGGACGTCTTAAAACCGTACTTTTTAGGTACGATAAATTTACGGTCAAAAGAAAATACCGCGCAGGTCATTTGCGCGCGACAAATGCGCGCAACCATTAGAGTGCAACTATTGCACGCGGACAATTGCGCGCAACCATTAGCACAGACAAATGCGCGCAGTCAATTTTGCACTGACTTACATGCAACTAACAACGCAAAATTAATAGTCTGTTTTTATAACAGGTTTCAATACAAACGCTCCTGCAAATGCGCTAACAAGTCGAATTGCCCAGTCCAGCCGAGGAGGGCCAGAGGCCGAGAATAGTTGATTAGTTGATCCGGTTAGTTTAGTATTCTAACCTGGGCCGGTTAGTTTAAAATTAGTTTATATGAAAAAAAACTTTCCTAAGCAAAGCAGGATAGTTTTTGCTTGTATAACAACCTAACCAGGTCATCTAGCCTCGGTTGGACAGGGCAATTCGATTTGGTTATACGTTGGTTAGGCCTCTGATAAAAATATGTGCACGCAATGCGCGATATTTGGGTGCTATTGGTGGCGCGCATTAGTCGGCGCGCAAATGACCCACGCGCTATGGACCCAGCGCCTTTAAAAAACATCCTAAATTACGTATTTTTGAGGTACTCAAAAGGTAGGGCACTATAGAGGAAAAATTATGTTTTAGATTTTTGCGTTTTTAAATCACTCTTTTTGGGACGTTTTAAAGACGTACTTTTTAGGTACGCAAAGGTTGGGGTTTTAGGGACCTTAAAATTACGGTTTAAAAACCTCCAGATTTGCGCGTTTTTAGAATGTTCTATTTGGGACGGTTTAAAAACGTACGTTATAGGTATGCAAAGGTTAGAACCCCAAGGTACCTTAAAAGTACGTTTTGAAAACATCCTTATTTTGTAAGTTATTAAAATGCCCTCTTTAGGACGTTACAAAAACTTAGTTTTTAAGTATGCAAAATTTAGGGCTTTTGTAGGTACGGGTAAATTGAGGTACCAAAAAAGTACATTTTAAAAATGTTTTCATTTATTTATGTTTTTAAAACGTTTTTTTGGTAAGTTTTGAAAATGGACCAAATTGAACGTTTGTGAAACGTTCCATTTTACACGTTTTTAAAATGTACTTTTTTGGTATGGAGACGTTGGGACCTAAAACGAACGTCCCTGGGACGTTAGATGTTACTAGGCATAGCGCGTATCAAAACAGCATTTCCTATAACCAAGGGAGGCTAAGGCTAGGCTTAACCTCCCGGTGGTAGATTAAGGGTTTTAATTTTTTGAAAAAAATTATTTTTTTAAATTATTTTTTAAAAATATATTTTTACACGAAATAAAAAAAATTACAATCTTAAACCACTCGGCGGCGTATTATCCCTGCGGCGAATTTTCCCATTCCCATATCAAAATGAGGATATTTGGTTCCGTGCTATTTCGTTACAGATATTTTTCTACATTGCGATCTTCTCGGGTATTAGGCTATACCACCCGATTAAAAAACTTGACATTGCGCTAAAATTAAAAATAAAGAATGCTTTTTCACCCCCTGCCTATTTACATAGTCTACCTAGAAAACATTTGTAGAGTTGAAAGGCTAATTGATCTAAGTACCAAAAAGCGTTTTTGTGGGAAACTAAAAAAAACTGTACAATACATGCACGCGGACTTACGGATGACGTGATTTTAAACATGTTTGTTAGGGCATAAGGTGGGGAAATTGCACTTAGTTCTTATAGCCCCGTATTGGCCTTGACACATACATCATTTTGGAAGAAAAATCTAAAATTTGTATATTTTGGCACTTAGATCATTTAGCCTGGCCACTCTACATTTGTTGAATAAACATAAAAACAATATTTTATGTCTTTAAAAAATAAAAATATATAAAGTAGGGGGGGGGGGGGGGGGAAGGGTGATGGCAAATGTTACGTAATTCTATAGGGGAGTCAGAGATTTCATTACAGGTGCGTTACAGGGAGGTGTGTCAAACTTTCGGAATTTTTGCGTTACGTAATTTAAGGACAGGCCCCATATGCAAAATATAAAAGACAGTCCTCGTAAAAAAGAAATGAAGAATCATACTGCTTTAAATTGAAATTTTATCCAACTACCTAGATTTCTGAGATTTTTTTTCTATTCAGAATTTAGGACAGGGTTCATAGAAGGTTGGGATAACCCGTCAAAAAGCTGTGGCAAATCCTGGACCCTCGTCTCTTTAAATATACAATAACTTGCCAAACCGTTCCCCAGGTATTATCAATATCTTAGCTCTGAAAATATCAAAAACTCTCCAAGATATAGTAACACTACTTCCTTTTCATATTACAAAAAACTGGCAACTCCTATCACTGGGTGTTCTCTTTTCATTTTTTTGTTTTAGCAGTACAACGGTGATGTATACAGGGTGTTAGAAATTAGACGTTATTTTAACCACGTACTCTGCGCCCTAAAATAGAGATAAAAGTGCATCTAAAATAGGGTCCAAAATTGCTTGGTTTCCGAGATACAGGGTGTTAAAGTTAAAAAATAAAAATCGATTTTTTGATGAATGAATAGTTTTAAACGTATTATTTTTAAAATTGGTACCCGTGGGTTTTTTGGTATGCGAAACCCTATTATTGACAACTTTTTACTGTGGCCTTTAGAGGGCGCTTCACACTGTACTTTTGATGGTTTTAAATTACCATTACTCAGTGTAGTTTTTTACGTTTTTTGTTAAATAAGTAATTTCCTAAACAATTCTAAGAGATATTCTTGGTAAAATCCGCTGAAGTGAGCCGTTTTCGAGATATTTCGGTTTTTAGTGATCGATCCCGCACCGGAAAATTCCAGTTATTTTGAAAAAAAGAAAAAATTGTTCCATTTTAGGATAAAATTTGACCAGTGAATTAGTTTTGCCCAGTGTATTATTCTAAAATACTTTTAACTGAATAATTTTACCATTTAAAATTTTGTAGTAAAATAATTTTATTAAAACCGATGCGGATTATAACAAGAGCACCTTTTTTGCTTTGAAATGCCTAAGAAATTATCTTTTTAACAAAAAAAAGTAAAAAACTACACTTCTTATCTTTTTAACAAAAAAAAGTAAAATCTACAATGAGAAAAAGTTATGGTCATTTTAAATAATCAAAAGTGCAGTGTTAAGCGGTTAACGGTTACAGTAAAAGTGTCCAAATTCGGGTTTCGCATCCCGAAAAACCTCAAGGTACCAATTTTGAAAATAATCCGTTTAAAACTGATCATAAAATTTTAAAAATTCGATATTTATTTTTTTAATTTAACACCCTGTATCTCGGAAACGGAGCCATTTTGGACCCTAGTTTATGGAGACTTTCATCTCTATTCAGGGACGTAAAATATGCGGTTTAAATAATGACGTCTAATTTCGGGACACTCAGTATAGAGGCGATCTCTGTATAGAGAGTATAGAGACTCTGTAGTTAGACGATTTTATTAGAAAATTGCACTAAAAAGTAAAATACTCTGCCAATATATGGGCCCCTAAGCTCACACTAGGTACTATAGTTATAGTGTACGTTTGAGCTAATATAACTAAAAACTAAAATATATTTTATTCAACTCCAGACTAAATTACCTTTTGTTTAATACCACACAAGCCATGTTTTGACTTAAACTCAAATTTTTGAAATCTACCTCCACCCTTAAAAAAAACAAAAACTAAAATGTATTTTGTTAAACTCCGGACTCAATTACCTTTCGTTTGATATCACACACGCCACATTTTCACTTAAACTCTAATTTTTGAAATATACCCCCACCCCTTTTTTTAAATAAATTAAAATGTATTTTGTTTAACTCCAGACTCAATTACCTTTCGTTTGATATCACACACGCCATATTTTGGTTTGTGTTCGGTGGATTTTGTTCATTTTTAAATGGAACCATCTCGGCCCAAAATCCAGCCTAGGTACCAAATTTCATTAAAATCGGCCAAGCGGTTTTTGAGACAGACAGACAGACAGACAGACAGACAGACAGACAGACAGAGACACAGACAGACAGACAGACAGACAGACAGACAGACAGACAGACAGACAGACAGACAGACAGACAGACAGACAGACAGACAGACAGACAGACAGACAGACAGACAGACAGACAGACAGACAGACAGACAGACAGACAGACAGACAGACAGACAGACAGACAGACAGACAGACAGACAGACAGACAGACAGACAGACAGACAGACAGACAGACAGACAGACAGACAGACAGACAGACAGACAGACAGACAGACAGACAGACAGACAGACAGACAGACAGACAGACAGACAGACAGACAGACAGACAGACAGACAGACAGACAGACAGACAGACAGACAGACAGACAGACAGACAGACAGACAGACAGACAGACAGACAGACAGACAGACAGACAGACAGACAGACAGACAGACAGACAGACAGACAGACAGACAGACAGACAGACAGACAGACAGACAGACAGACAGACAGACAGACAGACAGACAGACAGACAGACAGACAGACAGACAGACAGACAGACAGACAGACAGACAGACAGACAGACAGACAGACAGACAGACAGACAGACAGACAGACAGACAGACAGACAGACAGACAGACAGACAGACAGACAGACAGACAGACAGACAGACAGACAGACAGACAGACAGACAGACAGACAGACAGACAGACAGACAGACAGACAGACAGACAGACAGACAGACAGACAGACAGACAGACAGACAGACAGACAGACAGACAGACAGACAGACAGACAGACAGACAGACAGACAGACAGACAGACAGACAGACAGACAGACAGACAGACAGACAGACAGACAGACGGCGCAACAAAAAAGTTTCAAAATTATCTGAAACGCAAAGATATATAAAAATTTTTGAAATCGGAGCAACTTTTTTTTTCTCGAAAAAATTAGGATCACCATAGCTCACACTACTATAGTATAGTATGTGTGAGCTAAAATAATTAGACAGAATTCTGTTTACTACAGTCTAGATTTAACAATAGCGTTAATGACACATATTTAAAAAGTTTAAGAAAACTTTTCCAAACTAGTAAAAACCTTTAATTTTGAAATTTATATTGGAGAACTTGGCTATACTTTTATCTCAATTATTTTTACACAATACCATTTTCGCGTACTTGGTTTTTTTTACATGAAATGTTTTTGTTATGATTTCACTCCTTTTTTAAAGGAACGATGCGTTAGCTTTTACCTTTTTTAGTTTTCCTTTTGAAATGAATAAATGTCTATTTCTATCAATTTGTGCTTGGGATGAGGAGGGATTTGGAGTTTCTTTTTAAGAAGTTGTCTATAATTTCTGATAGTTTACCAAATTTCAGCTTTGTGTAATTTCTGAAATCGGGCAATAATACATAACTTAATAGAGGAGGGAAGTAAATAGGGTGCCGGGCACTATATTCACAGTTTCGCATTATAAGAACAACTGTCTTCTTTCAAAATTAGGCCATTGTGTATTATAAGAGCCGGAATTAATAGTGATGCCACTATTAATGGAAAATAAACGACTGGATTTCTAAATTGGACTTTGGTATGTCAATTTTGAAAAATCAACTGTCAGTTTTTAATGCGAAACTGTCAATATAGTGCTCGGCACAATTTGTGCCTGGCTTTATTGCAATAGGTCTCTATTAAAAGTTTTGGTGTTTTTAAAATTTTTCCCTATTGTTTTGTCATAGTTCTTATCAGTCTGCTAAAGTTCTCTAGCGTTTCTGGAAGTGGGCAATGTCACTTATATACATAACTTTACATGTATAGGGGCGGGAAGCAGATTAAAATTTTGGGTTTTTTAAATTTTTTCCTATTGTTTTATCATAGTCTTTATCAGTTTGCCAAAATCCAACCCTCTAGCGTTTCTGGAAGTGGGCAATGTTAATTTTACATAACTTTACATGTATTTCATAACTTTAAATGTATAGGGAAGGGTTGTAAATGAAAATTTTGGGGTAGAGGTGTTGATTTTCGTTACTTTTGAATACTCGTTACTAATTGTTACTAGACTACTAAATAATCATTTTATAAATTCTTTACTATCGTTACTTTGATTACTGTAACTGTATTCAATTCAATCATACAATTAGTGCAAAATTCTCGGACTGTCGTTAGTTCGAAGATCATTTGCTTGTAGGTATATTTTTGTTGTTGATATTATGGAAATATTCAATAAAACTTTTCAAAATGTGGGCTAAGATTAAAAAAATAAAGGTAGGAATTACGTAGGAACTGTTCTGTGTACTAAAAGTATGCGTGAGCTAAGAGAAAAACGTACTTCGGGGAATCACATAATATTTAAAATTGCTAACCGACAGCCGAGGCCGAGCATTCCGAGCAAGCGGCTGCAAGCGTTCAAACAAACAACATTACCAGATTGTCACGTCCTACTTTTTCTTATTGTTACCTTTTACAAATACATTTTAAATGCGTTAGTTACTTAAGTTATCATAGTTACTCCCTTATTTTGGATTACCGACTTTCGAGTGATTACTGAATACTAAAATAATCAAAGAAATCAAAGTAACGAAAGTAATCAATATATTTTCGGTTCGGTATTCGATACTCCGTTATTTGTCGAGTAACGAGTACTCGAGTAACCAATAGTTACTTTTTCAACACCTCTATTTTGGGTTCTTTTCCGAGAGTTTGGTCTTAATTTCTACCAGTCTGCCAAATTTCAGCTTTGTGGCATTATCTGGAAGTACAGTAGAATTTTGATGATATAGACATGAGTGAGTGGCACATTCGACGTTTTTTAAAATTCCGTAACTACTTTACTGCTTTATGGGAGTCCATAAGACTTGGAAGAATTATTAACTCTATTAAGGTCTACGACTGAACAAAGTATGGGTTTCGTTGCTCATTCAGAAGTAAAATTATAGATAGGTCAAATATGGGCTGAAATGTTTCAAGAAAATGTCCCAAATATTCACAAAAACTTATCAGTGTTTTTTTAAAGCACTTTTTTTTTCAAAACTAGATATCTAGAAATATAAAATATTATTGAAAAGCAGACGTCGGCGTCGCCATCAATTCAAGTCAACTTGCTTTAGGAGAAAATAAAACTATCGAAAAAATACGTTTTTTTAGATTCGATATATATTTTTTTTCTGTGTAGCTTCACGGACTCGGCGTGGGATTACTTGCTCGTATTCAATATTCTAGACTCTGCGACATAACTCGTACCCTTAGGTTTTTTTTTCTTTTACGAGATTAAAACCCCAGATAACCTGATTTTTGTTTTAGATACATATAAAGGGGAGCACGCGAAAATATGGAAACGCGAAAAAAATATACGCGAAATGAAAAGATAACAGAAAAAATGTTGAGATTCAAAGCAAAGCAAAAAGCAAAGCAATGCCCCGAGGACTTAAAGGTATTAAACAAAATATAAAATACCAATATTCAGAAAAAAGTGTTAGGTAGATTTAAAAAACAAACAAACCCGACCCCGAAGGAAGAATTATCAAATCGATTTTTATATAATTTTCTTTCTCTCTATATCAGGTGTGCATAATTTATAAAAATGCAAATTATAGAGACATTTTGAAAAAAAAACATTATAAAGTATGTATACTGCTTTTCAAAAAAAAATTCACACCTAGAAAGAGTGTTAAATTAAAATTAATACAATAAGTTGGTGGACTAACCGTAATAATTGATAAAGTTTTCGAAGGAATCCTGAATCTGCATTCCAACATAAATAAAATAATGTGTTGGACCTCCTCTCTTACGAACACACTCTGCAATTCGTCTGGGCATACTCAAAATTAGATCGCCTGAATTTCATGTCTGAGTTCCTCAAGATTGCGTGGAGGATTAGCAAGTCGTCTTTCGAGTCCGAATATACATGTTCTATTGGCGAGAGATCTGGCGGGCCATGGTAAGCGGTGAATGTAAAAGGTCTCTAGAAAGTCCAAGGTAACCTGTTCTAATGCGGACGTGCATTATCTTGCTGGAATAAACGATGTAGGACTGGCTGTAACGCTGTGCGGTCAAAACCTCATTGATGAAGACCAGAGGTGACCGGTTACCTAAGCTAATTGCGCCCCATATCATAACGCCCGATGTTCGAGCCACAGGGCGCTCAACAGCAAAACGAAAATTTCTACGTTCACCACGCATCCTTCTGACTTGTTGTCGGCCATCATGTCTACCCAAACAGATCATGGGTTCATCAGAAAAAATCACTGAATGCCATTCATTATTCCATTGCATTATTTCTTGACACCATTGGAGTCTGGCTCGTTTATGAAGTGGGGTCAAAGGTAGCACAACGTACGGACGATATAAAGGTCTCTCTTCTACACGAAACCAGTTATGGGCTATGCTTTTTACTGTTTGGAATCTGTTCCTGAAAGCTAACAATCTCAATTAACGATCCTGCCTTGCATAAGTGTCTCTTCTTCTTCCAGAGCCGGCTCTTCGTTGTGTACGATGCTATACAAACCACGTCCGACAGCACAAAATTAAGGCACACAGAGACCGATTAACTACAGGAGAAATCTCACGATAAGAATATCCACCCTCTCTCAACCCAACAATACGACCTCTTTTAAATTGGCTTAATTGCCTGAAGGGAGCATGATGTCTGACGGGAGGCATCTTAAAATTTTAAACGATTTGTTATTAACGTGAATAATTTGCAATAAAACATTTTCATGTCTGCAAAAAAGAAACAACTTTTATTGAGATAAAAGCCGAAAAAAACCATCTTAAATTTTTTTGCCGGGCTTGAAATTCTCATCGTTTATATGCTTCAAAGCAACAAGCACGTGCATCAAAAATCTTAAAAGCAGTATATAAAAATTACATGCATCTTAAAAACAAATATATTATAAGAATATACGCCAAACGTAGCCATTTGCAACGCTTTTTAAATCCAGAGGATATTGACTAAGTCTCACTGACATGTTAATTATAATATCAATAGTAAGCCAGCCAACCATCCCGAGTCCCGTTATTGGTTATTTGACAGACCCATGGCCCCAAAATAATTTTCGAATTTTCAAAAATCCTCTTTCTCTCTTTCCATGATAACAGAGAGATCTCATTTCCGTTTTTCTTCCCATATTTAATTGTTTTTGACAATATCCCTAAAAAAAACACTCTACAAAAATAACAATTAATAAATTAAAGATAAAATTATTCATTGAAAGGCGTAAGTGTTAACTTGGGATTGTCTGTGGCGGAGTTATAATTTTTTAAATTTAGATATTTTTTAAGAAGATAGTTTTCTGGGTTTTGTTAACACTTTTAATGGTTATTACCTATGTAATTTATAGATATACATTTGGGTTAATGTAAAGTTCTAGAAAAGTGTGGATATGTTCTGGAAAAGTACGGAATTGATTGTTCTGGAAAAAAGTTTGAAAATATACTGGAAAGGCCTGAAAATGTTCTGTAAAAGTCTAAAAATGTTAAAAAAAAAGGCTGGAAATGTTCCGAAAAAGGCTGGAAATATTCCGGAAAAGTCTAGAAATGTCTGGAAAGTCTAGAAATGTTCTAGAAAAGTATGGACATGTTCAAGAAAACTTTAGAAAGTTTGAAGAAAAGACTAGAAGTGTTCTGAAAGAAAAAATCAAAAAAATTTCTGGAAGTCTTGAAATTTTTAGCAAAAGTCTGAAAATGATCTGGAAATGTCTAAACCGATATGTAATGGAAAAGCATGGAAATGTTTGGAAACGCCTAAAATTGTTTAGAAAAAGTCTGAAAATGTTCTGGAAATGTTTTTTTTATTATTTAAAATAGTCCTAAACTTATATATCTTTAAAAAAAATTGTGTAGGTCCCCTTTTTTTCTAGAATGTCTGCAGACCTTGAAAATAATATGACATGCCTCGTTTCTTTTTAAATCTGGCAGGCCAAATATTGAGGAGAACACTTAGAAAAGGTTCAATGTTCAAAACGAGAACACAATAATAATTGCTTAACTCTGGTTGCGAAATAGTGTAAAGCAAGTCAGAGCAGGGAAAATTCTGAGTTTTTCACTTTAAAGTTTTTAAACACCCTTATTTTAACCAACCAATTTTTTTATCCTTACAGCTTGCAGCCCTGTTAGTACAAATAATCTGGCAAACAATTTTTAGAAAAATAGTTTTTTGACAATATATATATTTTTTAAAACAATTTTTTAATAAAGCACCTATTCCAATTCTCAACAAAAAATATATCATCCCCGTCGTCGTTGTCACGCTTTTCCCTCTCGGAAATCTACCCTTAAGCGGAGAACGGGAGACCTAATTTATTAATAATATGATAGGATTAGTTAAGTGAGGTTGAGTTCTAAGTTTCAAGAGTATACGATTCGTTCGATAAAAGCACTTCATCATATGCATCTTTGTTGATCTGACCAAAGCATTCGATATAATATGACATTAACTTTTAATAAAAAAACTTAAATACATTGGATTTAACGAAAATTCTGTGCGTCTATTAAAAAGCTATCTTAAAGATAGGAAACAAACTCTACAAATAAATGATACAACAAGTAATCCCTTAGTGGTGGACTGCGGTGTTCCTCAGGGAACTGTCCTAGGCCCTATATTATTTAATATTTATAACAATGATCTTTATCAAGTTGATAGGGAGGCCAAAGTGTTTAGTTTTGCTGACAACGTTAAAGTTCACTATATTGCGAACTCCTGGGAGGAGTTATACAACACCATATTAACGGATTTCCCAAAATTTATAAACTGGTTTAACAATCATCTTCTCAGTATTAATCCTGACAAAACCTCATCAAAGACGCATCTAGAAAGTTTGAGTTTAGCGCAAAGATAGTTCTTAAAAATTATTTATAAAAAAAAACCGTACACAAGATCGAAATTTTTAATTAACGAGGAGAATTTAGTGGCATAAGGGCAAGGGATAAATAAGAAAACTAGGATAATAAAAAGATTTTACCTCAGGCTGAATTTGAACCGACCTTCCGATAATTAGGCAAACGGTCTTCCATCTGAGTTACCGAGGCACTGATTCAAAATCCGCCTATTCCGAAACCGATTCATCTCTATTTTTTTTCGGCCTGAGGTAAAATCTTTTTATTATCCTATTTTTCTTATTTATCCCTTGCCCTTATGCCACTAAATTTTCCTCGTTATATAATTTATACCTAGGGCGCTAAAACTAACCTTCGAAATTTTTAATTTATTGCCCTTAATTAATATGATGATACTTATTTTATTTGTTTTTAATCGGGATTTTTTTTTTGTTTTTAACACAAGCAAAATTACTTATGAAGAGGGTCTTTTTTATGGGCACTATAGAACATTTTGATTGTCTACGAAACCTCCAAAATCCAGGGAATAAGTTATAAGAACAAAATCAAAATGAGGAAATCCCGGTGCTCCATTGGAGAGATCCAGTTCTTGTTCCTTTTTGAAAGTGCTTATTTTAGGTAACGTTTGGTGCCTGTGAGAAACATTTTCGTGGATTGACAAAGTACAAGTCATCAAAGTGCAATGAAAAAAGTTTACACGACAATAGATATCAACGACAAAGATATAAAATTGGGCATCAATTTTAAGCATTTGGATATGGAACGTCTTTGTACTAAACCACCCTAAGACTATCTACCAAACCTATTAAGGTCCCTCAGTACTTATTTATGATTAAGTAATACAAACACAATTTTGTGGCAACTTTGTTAAAAAAAAAAGCAAAAAACAAATAATGATTCGAAGCGGTAAATAAATCCTGTTATCGAGTTTTAATCATAAGATTAAAAAAGTAATATATTTTGACGTTCCCTTAAAGAAGCTAACTTTTCATTTATAATTAAAGCTAACGTTGTCTGCGCCTACTATTACCTAACTGAAATCAACATAGACATCCCCTCAAGAAAGCAAACTTTTTATTTATAATAATTACAGGTAACAATGTCTGAGCCTACCAGATAGAGGAAAGTCGCCTATTATGAAGCATTTATGCAATTAGTTTTATATATTTATATTTATAACACATTTTAGCAACGTATATTTTTTATTACCCAAACAAGATAGGTAAACAGGAACTTAAAACATTAAAATTTCTATACAAAGGGTTGTCTTTTAAGTTTTGCACACACAGCTGGATTAAACCAGTAGATAACTTTTAAAGTCTTTATGGTTTTTCGAAGTCCACGAAAATGAATGTACTTTTGCATACGCTCAAAGCAGTTGTCAAAGCTGTAATTCCACATGTTTGTTGGTACTGTCAAAATTCCATTTTTTAAGGCGTAGACTGCTTTCTCTGGCGAGTAAAATATTTGACCATCCATTCTTGATTTTCGGAAAATAATAGAAATCGTTGGGACTTAGGTCGGAACTGTGAGAAGGAAGGTCAAACAGTTCGACGTTTTGTTGGGTTAAAAATTCAATGGGGGTTTTGTGCTTTGTGCGAATTTGCATTGTCTTGGTAGAGGTTGATTCGTCATTCGGGATTCGTTTTTCGAAGTTCAGCGATGACTTTCGGCAAAAAAATGGTGATGTACCAATCGGCAGTAACAGTCCTTTTGATCTTCTAGAGGAATGTTGCGGCCATGTTTTTGAATACGCTTCGAGAACGGATGACTTTTGTTGGCTTTTCTTCATCTCGGAACAACCAACCAGACGATTGACGTTTATTTTTGGGTTCATACGAATAAATCCACGATTTATAACCACTGACAATGCTCACACATGTTTCGAGCTTCCTGAATCAAAGTGGTCTAGAGTTTTCTGACAACAATTGGACCCCGTTATGCAATAAGAAACCAACTGACTCTCTTACTGTTTTGAGAAAATCGCGAAAAACAGGCGTGAGTTTTACTCCAATTTTAATTTTTGTAGTTTTGCAAGATAGTTCTATCGTCCCGCAGATGGCGCTGACATGATAAAACTTTGGATCTTTATTGCAGAATGATGAAGCAGTAATTTTCGGTTCACATAGTGGTAAAATCTTGATCTTTTGGAAATTGGCGGTTGGTTCCTTATTGCATAACGGGGTAGCCTCAATTACGTGATGTCATCTTTCGTGATGAGCATGCGCACAGCATCGATATATTCCTGGGTGACAGCCGTGTTTGGTGACCTGGCCTTCGATCGTCGAATATACGAACTAGAAACTGTCTACTGATTTGGTGCTTCAATACCGAAAACAGAAATCAACTCGGCAAGGCATTCTTGTTGAGATAATTTCATTCGAAAATTGTAAAAAATTATAGTCCAAAAATTTTTTTCTTTATTTTTTATTAAGTCGGTTTAGAACGTTTTTCAACGTTGTCCGACGCCTATTCTCCACCTTCTTCGATCCTGACAATCATCTTCTGTCAGATTATCTTTACTCATTGATCTTTTGATTGACTGTTGCCATTCTAGTTTAGGACGCCCTCTTTTTCTGTGCCCTCTTGGTCGCCATTCTAGGACCTGCTTTGGTAATCTTTCGTCGTTCATCCTTTGTACATGGCCGTACCATATCAGTTGTCTTTTAGTGATGTCATCCGTTATGCTTCCTTTGATTCCCATTCTTTCTTTTATGATCGCATTTCTTATGTGATCTGTTCTAGATATTCTCATTGATCTTCTTATTGCATCCATTTCGACACTTTCTATTTTTGTTTTGTATTTTTCTATTACGCGACAAGTCTCTATTCCATACAACAGCGTGCTTTTCACCATTGTTTCATATATGTTAAATTTTACATTCTTTTTTATCTCTCTGCTCCATAAAATACTGTTAAGACACCCAATAACCTTTTTTGCTTTTACTATTCTTTTTTCCAGTTTTTTACAGTCTGTTCCTGTCTTATCAAATGTGACACCCAAGTATACATACTCATTGCATTGAGATATTACTTGTCCATTGTCTAGTACTATTTCACTGGATTCGTTTCCAATACATAAGTACTGTGTCTTGTCCACGTTCACTGTTAATCCCCACTTTTGGTATTCTTCCATTAACTTTCTCATCATATATTCCATGTCTTCTTTATCATTAGCCACAATTACTTGGTCGTCAGCAAACTGTAGTGTGTATATGGTAAATCGGTCGTTAAGTTGTATTCCCACTTTCCGTTTCCAGTTTTTTAGAGCTACTGCGATATATATTTTAAAAAGAGTTGGAGAGATACAACATCCCTGTCTTAAGCCTTTCGTTACCAGGAATTCTTTTAAAAGTGGATTTCCAATTTTAATTTTAGATTTTGACCCTTTGTATAGTTCTTTTATCGCTTTTATGTATGTATGATTGATATTAGTCTGCTCTAACACTGTCCATAGTTTTTCTACTAGAACGGTATTATATGCTTTTTGCACGTCCACAAAGGTAACATGAGTCTCTATATTTCTGGTGCTCCTTTTCTCAATTACTTGTTTTAGGCAAAAAACATTATCACTACAAGATCTGCCTGCATGAAACCCACTTTGCTCTTCTTCTTCTTGTTCATGAAAATCATTCTCTATTAGATCTCTTAAGAATCCTACCGTACAATTTACCTAGAGTACTGGTTACTGAAATTCCTCTGTAATTGTTGCAATCCAGCTTGTTTCCTTTTTTATGTATTGAGGATATGAATGCAATTTTCCAATCATCAGGCACTGGATGTCCGTTTATGCATTGATTGATAATATATGTGAGATTTTCGATTAGTTTCTCTGATCCATATTTGAGCATTTTAGCATATATTTCTCCAGGTCCGCTAGCTTTTCCGGATTTAAGCTTTTTAATACTATTTTTTATCATTTCTTTTTCGATGATTACTTCCTCTCCGTGTACTTCTATGCCTCTCCTCGGAGAGGCTGCCAGATATTCGGGTCTTGTTTCCTGCAGCAGTCCCTTGTAGTGTTCTGTCCATTGTTCTGGTTTGATGACCTGGATGTTTACTTTTTCTTTAGTTGGGTTTTTTACTGTAGAAATGAATTTCCATACTTCAGAACTCTGCCTACCTCCTACGTGTGTATTTATATCGTGGCATTTGCGCTCGAACATAAAATTTTTTCTGTGCGTATAAAAATTCTCGGTTTAATTCAATTTTTCGACTGATTTGTTAACTTAAAAAATTCAGTGTAGCTATAAAACAATATGTATCGCACTGATGTTTTGAATTTAGGTTAGGTAAAGATTGAGGTTAGGTTTTAGTAAAGAAATTCGATCAGTGTCGCCCTCTATTTTCATATATCCAAAATATAAATAACAGCCATCATGTGAATCATGTGCCTACTTCATATTAGAGTTACTAGATCTAATATGGGGTCTAACCAGATCTCGTTCAGATTATTTTAGGCTTACGCTTAATTCGGGAAAGCTTAGATTATGTTAGGTTAGTTGGTTTTGATTGGGTTTTGTTTAGATTAGGTTGGGCTGGCTTAATCAAAAAAGTAAACATCATTTTTTGACACAAAAAAAATAAACTGTTGTTTTTCTTTTTTTATACGCTTTTGATAAGGTACCACAAATTGGGTCCACCCTTCTAAAAAAAGAAAAATAGGGCACTCCGTAATAGGAATTGTGTCATACCCCATAATAGGACGCTTTTAACAAATATATTTTTTTTAATCAAAACAAAAACCTTTCTGCGCAAAGTACAAGCCAATACGTACCTTGTATTTTAAAAAATATCATTTTTATAAGTACCCGCTAAAACTTAGGATTACCAGTAAAACGTATCTATATAGATCGGAAATTACAAAACAGCTAACTGGAACATGGCTTTAATATTAAGTAAACATCACCGAGCCTGATAAGTTAGCTTTGGTGATTGAAATATAGATGTATGTCTTTAGTTGCAAAGATTGCCTACCCCATATTAGGAACATACCCCATAATAGACAACTTTTCTTTACCGAAATAAAACCGACAGAAAAAATTATTCTTTGGAGGAAAAAATGCTGCGCTGAAATAAGAACTCTAATTTAATTATACAAATGAAACAAATTCATTATGAGCCCCAAAAGAGGATTTAAATAGCGACAAGAAAAGGAAAGGGATTAAAAAAAATCTTGTCGAGGGCTGAAGACAAGGCGTGGGAAGTCGAGCAGATTAAACAGAAACAAAAGGAAAGACTATAAGATAAAGATAATGAGGGTTTTTTATATCATCTTATAAAATGTATTTACGTTACTTAAAAATAAATGAAATTTGGTTAAATGAATATATTTTTAACTAAAAAAAATTCCGCAAATTTTATATAAGCCAAAAATTCCGTTTACACGTTTAGGTCTAAAAATTTTCAAAATTCAGAAAAAATATCTAAAAAAGACTGATTATATAAAGATGATACTCTCTCAAATATATAACAAACATAGAACGTAACAATAGAAACACACATATCAACCCTACAGACCCTACCAAAAAACTATAACTTTATTGATCAACAATATCCTCATTGAAAGATCATCCGAAAAAACTCTCAACATAGAAAGCCGCACTTTGCTAAACCTCTTCATCGTAAGGTACATTCTACTATAAGTTAACTAACTACCTTAAGGCATACACCGACGAGAATCCCGACTTCAGAACCACATTGAAAAATGAAAAAAATAAATAAAATTTATAACGAAATTTGGCTATAAATTAACTACCAAAATATATGAAAAACAGATCTAATCAAACCTCAACTGCCACAAAAAAAAACTTTTAACTACGAAAATCATTACTTGATTTATAATAATTTTACAACAAAATCCTCTAAGCGCCATCTATGTACAACTCTATGAATCCACTTCTTCTATCTACTTAACAAATTAAGTATTGATCTTCACCACAATTTTTTTTAAAACTACAACGGTTTTCTCAGCGCAAACTCTAAAAACCTACCCCTGCTGTTTTTATAACAAATCAAGTATTGAAGTCAACAGCAAAACTTCCTAAACGCCATCGCACAATATCGACATCAATTACTTAAAAACTCCAACTCCACCAGTGAAAACTCTATCCACTGTATTTTACAAATCAGGTATTGATTCCTGCAACAAAATTTTGCAAACGCCATCTATGCACAAAGCGCGATTTCAACATCAAATACGAACTTTACTTTTTAGAAACAAAGCAGAACTGTCTTTTTGAAAACTCCAATGATTTAGCTTGCGGAAATTCTATATATAGCTTTGCTATATAAATATATATTAAATATTACAATTTCTATATTAGGATTAATTAAATACTTCACCTAAAATTCCTAAACTCAATCTATGCACAATGTATCATGCATCAGATACGAATTTTAGTTTTTTTTTAAACAAATCAGTACTCGGTTTTAAAAACTAACAATTCTGCTAAACTAAATTTACCTAATACATGCAAAACGTGATATATCAGCAAAACATACCAACATAATTTTTAAGACAATTCTTAAGTCGAGAACTCCAAGAATTCTGTCAGTGAAAAATCTATAAATCCACTTCAGCCACCTAATACTCGTAGTATAGTACAAACCAAGTAGTAATGCCCACACTAAAATTTATCAAACGCCATCAATGCAAAACGCACAATATCAACTTTATTTATTGGAAACAAATTCCGAGATCCATATAAAAACTACAAGGATTGTACCAGTGGAAAGTCAATAAATCCTTTTCTGCCATCTACACAAATTTCCCAAATACCATCTATGCACAACGCAAGATGATCAATATCAAACATGAACTTAATTTATTGGGAGCGAATTCCGAAATCTATATATGAAAACTACAAGGATTCTGCCAGTGAAAAATCTATAAATCCACTTCTGCCATCTACGAGGATATTGTTAACCACAGCAAAATGTCAAACGCCATCTATGCACAACACACGATATCAACATCCAACACAAATCCTTGTTTTTTCAGAAATAATTCAGAGCTACTAAGTATTACAAAAATTCCAAAGTTTCATATCCAGCTAGTTACTTATTGATTTCTAGATAGAGTTTCCTTCAGTAAAGCATTATCGATCCACGAGGCACGATAACTTTATCAAATTTAAAACTTTGGTGAGAAAGGAAAGCGAAGACCAAAATCAATAAGCTTGTTCTAGCTTGCGCGCTGCTAGCTAATGTTGGCTTTAATCAATAATTTAGAGCATCGTCGTCGGTTCTAACCAGACATTAACCAGCGCTTAAAGATGGCTCCACACGTAAAATTATTTACCAAGTAAGACTTAATATTTCGATTAGATGAAATCAATAAAAATACAAATAAGGCACCAAACAAATTTTTATTATACTCTAAAAATGAATAATTACATAAACAAACAAAATTACCATAATGCGCTTACTGACAAGTGAAATAAATCAAATTAAGAATTTTGGACGTGTTCTAAACCTTCGTAATTTTCACTCATATTACAAATAATTTTCACTTCTGTCAAAAATAAAACAACAGACAGGATATAAATTATGAATACGTACACATACGTATTGTAATAAAACAGTAGACTTTATTATGCCTGTCAAACTTATTATACATCCAAAAATCACTTCCCTTCAATTTTCAAACTGTTTTGTGTTCACTTTTTTCGTATTTTATTAAAATTTGTTGAAATCTAGTTTACATAGATAATAAAAAAATCCCAGGATATGCAATCGATCCCAGAAGATGCACTCAATATCCCTTACTCTCGCATAAATAAAAAATCAATCTCCACCGTTGAATCACGTATAGCTTTTGAAGGTTTTATTTTATACATTCTAGAAAAGGGCGAAAGGAAACGTGTTTTGGATATCAGTCTGGTTTGTTTAAGGCACTGTATACTTATGCTTTCTCTGATGTTCTTTCATTCCTATTAATTAGATTGGGAACTTATTGACTTTTAATAAAGCAGGCTATATCTGCACCATCTATTAGTTTGCTAGCTTAAAATTTATTTTGACCTCCACATATACCATATTATTCACTTCATCAGTACTCATAAATATGAGTAATATGACCCCTTATCTTCTTATTTGGGTACGCCATGCTTATCAGCACAGTTGATTCTGTTATGAAGAACAAATTGTTAAATAATATTGAAAATCCCAAAAAGAATGGATTCAAAAAAACTAAGCGAAACTAACCGGAGTTTTCATTTTTTGAAACCCTTTTGGAGGTGGTGCGGCGTGGTTCTGCACCATATGCCGGATATCCACCAAAGAAAATCTTATTCTACGTTTTTTTCTGAAAATTTTGAAGTATCACAAAATCTTGTATCACAAATAGGCAAGCTTAAGCTAAAAACAATATCTTTGCCCTTATAATATATTGAATTTTACCAAACTTCTATTATTCTTATGTAAACGTCAGATATTATTTTTAAATTCAAGTCGCCAAGAAGCTTAGTAAGCTGAAAGCATCAAGAAACAATTTTCTTATCGCCACTGGCCCGCTCCGATGGAACATCTTTTAAACATTATTTTCCATTAAAGCCCTTTAGAACTGCTTCTGTTAAAAAAAGAGCGTATCGACAGTTTTACAATCTCATAAATTGTGCTCTTAGTTTGATCATAAACGGCCCAAAAACGTCTTATCTTGAAGAATTGATTTTACCATCGAATTTCCACTGCTTTATGGAAAATTGAGCTGGCATGCTGAAGAATGATAAATATGAAACAAAAGGAAATAAATGGATCCAAGTGAAGCCATGATATATCAGCTTTAAAAACAGTTTTTTGTAAATATCTCAGAAACTAAAACTCTTAAGAAGTTTTTGGTTATAACACAAATTATTGAGCAAAATGTAATCTACTATACTATATTCCGAAAACCGCACAAAGTGATGCTCCGTTAAAAAGTTATCATTTTTAAAAAAATTTAATTGTCAAAAAACAGCATTGGATTTTGACCAAAATCTAATCAGCTCGTTAGAATATTGAACACTATTTTACATGAAAATTTTATGAAAATTGGCTCATTGGCACACAGACAGACATCACGACAATATAGCTAAGATAGGTCAAAATACACCCAAATAACACATTTTCGGCGTTATCTCAGAAAAAAAAATTGTCAAAAATAATACCTTCCCTAGCCATTGCTACGTGGGCTAGGAAAGTAAAAAACGCAAAATAGTATTATACGAGTGACGAGTTCCTTTAAAAAAGCAGTTAACAAAGTACAGCGTTAATGATTGGCAAAGTGCGTGAAAGACTGAAGAACACGATTGCGGATATATGTATATATGAGATATTAAAGAACTTTAAGTTATAGAACATGAAGAAGGTATAACAACATGGTTCGGTTTGGCAAAAAACAACAAACAACTAGAAGTAATACCAAAAAACAATGCACAAACTCGTTATCCAGGGAAACATAGAAAGCCGAGGAAAACCTAAAAAAAAAAATTTGAAATTATGTTATGTAGATGATAAAATAGTGAAATTCCGATCCCCGATGAGTGCCATTTATCAAAAATTTCAAGTTGATACGTTAATCAACTTGAAATTTTTCATAAATGGCATACATTTATGCAAAATTTGAGTGAAGCACGGTTAAATTGGGCCAGATCTGGAAAATAAAAGTACCTCGTTGTAATGTATGTCTCATTTTGAGACTTTTCTGAACTCATACCCATACAAATAATTGTACGGAAGCATTTTGAGTTCATCCTAAATAGTGGATCGACCAAAATGTTTGCATTGCATTGTTCTGATCTGGCCCAATCTTACCAAACTTCTTTGAAATACTCAAGCGTGTGCAAAATTTTAAGTTGATATATTAATTCTTTGGAGACTTATCGCCGATCGCGGAAGCAGCATTTAAAATAAGCTGCATGCCAATTTCGCTATTTAGTCACGTACAAATTATGTTTTTTCTGTAAAAAATGGGAATTAATTCACGTAAAACATAAAACGGCTTGTGGAAAAATGTCCGGGACAAGTAGGGGAGACCATTCCAAAGGTAAGTACATTCTTGTATTTTTCTTTATAATTTGTTAATAAAGTTAAGAGTGGTTTATAGATGCCATTAAACACTCTTCATAGACATAACCCAAAATTTTTGTTATTTTGTCAAATAATGTAGTGGCGTAACGGAGTATGTTCCAAAAGCACAGAAAACTGACGCATGTGCAGTAACCGAAATCCTGAAAGGAACATTAAGAATTAAATTGGGGTCCTGGCTTCAAGCATCGCGAGTGAGAATGCATGGGCATGCCCCAGAAGAACACCAACTGCGATAAAAAATTACATTAATATGTTCGGACAACAAGATGATTATTCTGTATATTATCGCTGTTGGCGAAAAAACAAACAAGCAGATGCCACCTTCGAGTAACCAAAAGAGCAAAAAGGGACAATAGCCGTTTATATACGACCTCAAGATTAAATTTTTCAGCCCTGCATGGCAATAAAATCGTGACGCTGGCTGCCGGCGCGTCATCGCAACTAAGTGTCTATACGTCATGTTACAGTTTACGAGTTTTGTGTTTTAGCGATTTAGCACACAAGACTGAATAAGAGTGAGTATATTCTGAGTGGGTTTATAGGCAGCAGTCACTCACCTCTGTATGCCTAATCCTCCAAAAAGGATAGCTAAGTTATCAGTTTGAGCAAGACACTGTTCAGCTCTTCTGATTCAATATGAGGTTTACCGAAGCTGTTCTGACGTAAAAATGCAATAGCCGGAGATTCGCCCAGTGCATGTCTGACTGTTTAGTCATCCTCCTGAGAGAGTCTTAATTCGGTCTCCTCAGTTCCATTCTCTGCATGGGTATTCTAAATTCTTAGTCGGCAGAGACTTGTTAAAAGTCCAGTCACTATACATATCTCCTGTCTGGTAAGTCCAATGATATTCATGGCTCTTTTTCTACAAGGTCCTTTAATGAACTCTTTGAAGTGAACGAGTTTTGGTAGATTTGTCCAGTATTGTTGAAAAATGGTATTCCCAGGACTGGTTCGGCGCCGGAAAAGTCGGCACACACACACACATCTGGATATTGTTGTATCATAGTTTGTTTGAATATGGATATAGCATAGGGTGCGAACAAGACTAAGCATCTCGTCAAAAATCATTTGCGGTGATTTCTTGTATGTACAGTCCTTTAGATGAGGCTCGGTAGCCCCTGACGGAACCCCAAATCAGTGACGTGTAAAAAGTCCGGTCACTATACATATCTCCTGTCTGGTAAGTCCAATGATATTCATGGCTCTTTTTCTACAAGGTCCTTTAATGAACTCTTTGGAGTAAACCAGTTTTGGTAGATTTATCCAGTATTGTTGGAAGCTGCTACCCCAGGGCTGGTTCGGGGCCAAAAAAGTCGGCACACACACACACACACACACACACACACACACACATCTGGACATTGTCCTATCATAGTTTGGTTGGATATGGATATAGCCTAGGGTGCGAACATGATTAAAGTGTCTCCTCAAAAATCATTTGCGGTGATTTCGTGTATGTACAGCCCTTTAGATGGGGTTCTCGAAAGCCTCTGGCGGAACCCCAAATTGTTTCTTGGTTAGAGGCAAGTTTATGCCGACATATTATGCCTCGTTGGGACGTTACAATAACAACCATAAGCCGAGGTGGAAATGGAACCCACATTCGCACGGTCTCACACTGAATTGTCCCGTGGACAAAAATAGATTTTTTACTTCATGAAACTTTTTTTGTGAAGAACATGAGTCCAACAATTCCTATGATAAGGGGGTTTTATCTAGTTAAATGTCGTTGGCCCCCTACAACTTCAACATTTTGGTATTTCCGCGTACGGTGTTTTATTTGCATATTTGTCATCTGAAATATACGCGTTCTTGCAGTGAAAGTATTACGTGTTTACGATCAAGCTGGTATGGAGTTAGCAGAACTAGGTATGTACTTTAATAATCTTGTATAATAATAGAGACAATGTCAGGATAAAGCCTAACATTAAAAAAGATAATTCCTCAAACTAATTTATGCAATTAATCTATGTAACGTAAATAAAGATAAGTTTTAATCCCTACACATTTCAGACTAGGTATTTCTTTTTCGTTCTTCTCGGATTTAACCTCATCTGGAATTTAAAAACTCCCTTACTGAGTAGTATGCTTTATTTATGAGCAGTTTTTTTATTGCCACTTGTTAAGCTTTACAAGCTTTTGATGTTATTTGGAATTGCATTAAAAATTGTTGCATAAAAGCAGTATGGACTGTAGGCATATGATGTGTAGACCTTGATTTTTCTTACTGTTTTTTAACAAATAATGCTGCTTTAAAAATTAAGATAAATGGAGGTGCCAGTAAATTATTTTCCCTGAACACAGGTCTGCTAGAATCGTGAGGTTTCAGTTTAAAGATAAGTCTCAGTAATATTTTTTGCAATAGAATAATGATTAAAGTTTCTGATATCTTCAAAGCTGTTAAGCTTACAATTTATGAATTTACAAACTTTCATAGAGCTTTAAAAAAAACTCCAAATATGATTTTTTTTTAAATATTTATAATTCCTGGAAAAAATACTCTTAAGAAATGGATGCTGCAAAAATCTAGTAGGCGCACACAAAACAACAGGATAAGAGTTTTGATATTGGTTATCGCTTATCTATATCGTCTCAAAAATAAGAACACTACAGGGTGTCGAATTACGGGTAGTTTCTTAAAAGTAAAGTGATTTTTTATCAAACAATTTTTCCCAAAAGTTTTAATTTGTAGATGTCCAAGGCAGCTTCAAATTGTGATTTTAGGAAAAATCTATGTTTTTACTATATAAAATTTTTTTAACGATTTTTATAGCCCGTATAATTTCTAATCGATGGATGTACGAGACAGCTACATAGCTATATTAACACGACTAAGAACAGCACTTATACTGGCCTTTTTTTTACTCAAAGAAATCTTTCGTTTGCAATGAATTTTTTGCATGACCGAAGCATCCGAGGACTAAATCAATAGGTGCGTCTTACAGCTGGATCGATTTTCCTTCGAACGATGTGCTTAAAAGCTATGTAACTTGTATAAGTAAGTATAGCTGTTTTTAAAATTTTCATGCGCAGTGACAACCACGCGGAACTGCATCATATGCAAAGTGCTACGTAGACTTACTTTTGAAGGCGACGCGACGCTCACGGCCGAACGTTTGAGGACCTACTCGTTGGACACTAACCGTTTAGGCGCACACCTTTTGGGCGCTATCGATTTGGGCTCAATTTGGGCCCCGACCAATTAGGCGCTGAATGTTTGGGCAATAGCCAAAGAAACAAAAATAATAATGCCTTGACACCCCTTTTTTGCGACGCCTATTTGGATAACTCCTGTTTTGGCGCCGACCATTTGGGAGATGACCATTTGGGTGTTGAAGGTTTGAGCAATAATATCCGATAACAACAACAAATATTAATTTCATGACATCCACTTTTTTTGAAAATATTGTTTGGGCGCCCGTTGTTATGGTTTGGTTAAGGGCTTACCGTTTAGGCGCAGACCATTTAGGAGTGTTATTTTTGAGACGATATAGATAAGCGATACATCAAATTAAAGATATAATCCTGTACTTTTGAATGCGCCTACTTAATTTTATTAGCATGTATATCTCAAGGATATTTTTTGCCAAATATTTTTTTAAAAATTAAAAAATCTCGTTTTAAGACCTAATTTGGGGGTTGCTGACCCCACTTTGGGGGGTAGATGGTTAAATTATGTTCAAAAATGCTGAAAAATGGTATATTAAAAAACCAAAGCTAAACTAAACCTAGTTCTGAATTTTTTTAAAAACGCCAACCCTTGGAGGTGGTTCTGTAAAAACGTATAATGTTAAGATATTAGAAAAAATAATTTTATAATACATATGTATAAAGACAGAGGTTCACGATTTTTTTGGTTTGGTTCAAACTGGGTTTCCTAATTTCCAATAGGAATATTTTTTATTTTCGAGCGCGGCCAATTAAAAAGTCCCTGGCTGTACATAGTAGTTCTCCACCATATGCCAAATCTATACCATAGAAATTCATAGACAATAGACAATAGACAACCTTATTAATCTTTTCAGCTACAATAATGTAGATAAGATACGTCAAATACAAAAAATATAACATTAAGTGTAAATAATAATAGTGTAAATATTTAAAAAAATAAAAACGAAAACACATTTACAAGATTTGTATATATATGTATATAAATATTGAGAACAAAAATTTACCTTCTGCCCAACATGTAGTTTTCAAATTCAATTAAACTATAAAAAGTTTCTTTTAATAAAAGATTTTTGATTTCTTTTTTGAATCTTGGCAGCGACGTAGTTTGTTTGATTTTGTTTGGCAACAAGTTAAAGAATTTGCATCCAAGATAATGAGTACTTTTTTTTATATACTCATGGTTGTGTTTATGGATGCTGAAGTGGTTACGACTTCTAGTTGGATAGTTGTGATAAGAACTATTTAATGTAAAAATATTTTGGTGTTGAAAAATGAAAATGAGTAGTTTATATACGTAAATACTTGTTATTGTCATAATTTTATTATCCTTAAATGCAGAGCGACAAGTACCCTTGTAAGGTATATTGAAAATTAATCTTATAAGTCTCTTTTGACCTACCAATACTCTTTCCACATCCTGAGCACTACCCCATACTGAAACACCATAGGCTAGAGCCGAGTATGCATTAGCATAATACACAGTAATGAGATTTTTTATACTGAGAGAGTTTTTAAGTGACTTGATCATGAAGTAGCATGTATTAAGTTTTGAGCATACACTACTTATGTGTAAACTCCACTCGAAATGAGTATCGACAATGGTTCCCAAAAATTTTGAGCTATCGCTAACTGGCAAAGGGATGTCATTAAAGATTATATTCAGGTCGGTAGGTTTACGGGACTTTGTTTTAAATTCCATAAAGACAGTTTTAGAGACATTTATAATCAGATTGTTTTGCTTGCACCAGTTCGAAAATTCATTTAGGGTTAAGTTGATTTTTTCATGAAGAAAATTTGTGTCTTTTGCGGATACAACGATGGACGTATCATCGGCGAACATAAACACAAGTCCCCACGTGATATATTCGGGAAGATCGTTAATAAACAGCAAAAATATTAAAGGTGTAAGCACACTGCCTTGGGGCGTGCCTATGTTTGATTCTGTAGATTCTGAATATGTGCTTCCTATTTTGATTTTAAATTTTCTATCTGTAAGAAAAGATTTAATGCAGTTATTAAGGGGGTTTTGGATACCTAGTTTTTCGAGTTTTTTATATACAAAGTTAGGGTCTATGGTATCAAAAGCACGGGTTAGATCAAACAATAGTGCAACAACTCTATCGCCTTGGTCTAGTTTGTTGTAGATCTGTTGAACAAAGTCAATGCTAGCTGTTTCGGTAGAGTGCAGTTCTCTGAAACCGTGTTGGCTTGGAGTTAAGATCTGATATTTTTTAAGAAATTGATTTATTTGGTTGCATAGAACTTTTTCAAAGACCTTAGAGAAACTGTTCAACAAAGAAATCGGACGATAGTTCTCCACCGACAAAGGGTCGCCCTTTTTATAGATAGGTAAGATATTAGCTTCTTTTAGGTGAGAAGGGTAGGTACCTTCAGATATAGATAGATTTATCAGAAAAGTAAGGCAAGTTATCATTTTTAAAGAAGCATTTTTCAGTAGGGTATGGGTATTTCATCGGGTCCCGCCGATTTTTTGTTTGGCAAGCATTTCAGTGCGAGTTTAACATCATGTGTAGTAACTTCGGTAAAAGTAAATGATTTGTGATTTTTCTTAGTCGTTGTGCAATCAGCGGACAAGCTGCTCTGGAAATGAGATTGGAGCTTGTCAGCAACAGAGGACAAATAACTGCTAAAGTTGTTAGCGATCTCCATAGTATTAGTTATAATTACATTATTGCCATCCCGGATTTGATCTATAGAGTGTGAGGTTTTAGATTTTTTTCCACTTAGATTATTAATAATACTCCATGTAGTTTTTATTTTATTTTTTGAGTTATTAATTTTTTCGTTGAAGTATTTTTCTTTTTCATTTTTTATTTTAAGGTCAATTTCTTTTTTCCGACTTTTGTAAAGAATTTTAAGTTGTGAATTACCAGTGCGTTTGTGTAGCCAGTGTAGATTTTTTAGTTCCTCCATTTCCTTTAGCAGATTGTTGGAAAGTATAATTTTTTTATTTTGAGAGGGCTTTTTGTTATTTAAGTTTTTAACTGGGCAACTTACTTGAAAACTCCAGATAACGCTTTCGAAGAAATGCTCAAAATTTTTGTTTATGTCAGTATTTGTAAATTCAATAGTTTGTTGATCAAACCATAAATAAAAATTATTTATAGTGCTACTATTAACAACCCTAATTTGTCTCATGCTCCCTTCAAGGGACGAGTCGACGAGCTGAACAATTTGACAAAAATGGTCGGAAAACCCTGCGTCAAAGTTTTTATAACTAAAAGACTCAGGGTGTGATGTAATGACATAGTCAATGCCAGAGGTACTGGTAGTATTATTCTTGTTGGTAAAAATTCTTGTCGCATCATGCACCAAAGAGGTTAATGCCAACGACTCTAAAATGTCGCTTAATATTTTAAAATATATTTTGTCTTTACTGCCGGGCAGGCGGTCCATATTTAAGTCAGCACACACTAAAATATTGGAAAATTCATTAAGAATATTATTCAAGAGGTCCGAGAAAATGTCCAAAAATGTTTCATATTCAGTAGATGTTCCAGGTCTGTATACTAAAAGTATGCAATAGTTTTCAAATTTAATTGCAGAGCATTCAATAAGTGTTTCCACAGAGTAGTCACAAATTTTTTTAAAACTGAGCACTTATTAACAACTTCTTTTTTCGCGAAGATAACCGTACCTCCGTGTTGATTTTGGTTCCTGCTAAAGTCACAGATTTTTTCGTATCCACTGGGTGTAAAAAAGTTCAAAGTATCGCTGGTCAACCAGTGCTCAGAGAGGCACAGAAAAGTTGGATTATACTTTTCATTATTGAGTTCAAGTAAATTTAATTTGTTGGATAAACCTTGTACATTGTGATGAAGAGCAGACCAAGATAAATTATTAAACGTTACTATATTTCTATTTACGCTAGGCCCTCTAGCATTGTCATTTGTGTTAGCCGTGGATATAAAACAGGAGTCTGCTGGCTATTGGATTCATTTATTGTGTTACTTGTTGATTTGGTTGCTCGGTTACTTATTCTGGCTGGGTTATCACAGGTTGGAATTGGCTGAGCGGTTTTAGTGTGCTGAGATAGGCTGTTTGTGGATTTGTTTACTACTTCACAGCTAATTTTGGATTGTACACTATCAAAGAATTTGATTATGTGATTAGCGATAGCTTTGCATATATACCATTTTCCGATTTTAGTTATGGTTCTACAGTCTTTGTAGTAGTTAGTCCGCCGTACTATACTATTTATGTCCATTGCATATTTGTTATCCACTTTTTGAATGTGAATGCTTTGGAATAGTTTAATATTGCGGTTGTAGATGTCGTCATTCAGTTTGGTATTGTCATATCTATGAGGCTCAGTTAATATTAGTGGGTTAGTGTGTGTGCACTTAAGAATAAAATTACTGATAAGACCATTACTAGTGTTATTGGGCCACAAGATAACAACGTCCTTCCTAGTAAACGTTAGTGAGCCTTCGATTGCTGTCGTTATTAGTTCCGCATCTTGGGCATTTGGTTTTATTATTGCCAAGACTTGTCGCATATCTTTAAACTGCCTATTCAAAAATTCTCCAATATGTTTCCCTCTATTTCCACACACTACTAGAATCCTACTCTTGTCTACCGCAGATTTAAAGTTATCTCTGTTGGAATTTGTTGATGTGGCTGAATTGTTTTGGTGGTGTTTTTTTGTTTTCTTGCCAAAGTTTTTATATTTATTTGTAGGCGACTTCGTCATATTATTCTCAGGCTGAGTTCCTATATTAAAATATTTTTCACTTTCTTCTGTTTGACTTTCTTGGCTTTTCATTAATTTGTTATCCGTTTGTGTTTCCTGATCCAAATATTGAACTGTTTTTATTGTGAACTGACTTATGATTTTTTCTTGTCTTTCTATAATGTTGTTCTTATGTTTTATGTCAGTGTCCAATTTTTCAATAGCTTTAGTCAATCCTTGGTTACGCAGGAATAGCTCTTCAAGCTTTTTTTCTTTTTCCGATAGCTTGTTGCGTAGGTCACTTATCAAATATTCTGTTGTCTGCATTTTGTCTTCTTCTGTGCTGTTGTCCTTCGCAGTAATTGTGGTGTAGCTAATGTTAGGTGATTTATTAATGTTGGGGCTTGGGTTAGGGCTTTCGGTAAATCTGTCAACCAGATTTTTAAGTGCTTTGGATGCTATCATCTTCCGAGTTTGCACGCCAGTCGACCGTCCTGAATTTTTGCTGTTAACTCCCTGTTGATTTCTTGGTGACATAGATGTGATGCTGGAGGTTTCTATGGCAGTATTTGGGGGCTTTGGGTTGTGTAAATTCAACTTTTGTGTCACTTTCGGTGATCGATGTTTTGTTGTTTTACTGTTACTCATTTCGAAAATGTTGTCATTTGACCAAAATGACTCTTATCCATTGAGTTGTATAACGCCCTAAAAGGGCGTTAGAGACGGAAAGACAAGGCATTTTTTATTGACCCTATCCAATTTGGTTCCTATGGTCGGGTATTTCTTTTACAATAAAAACAGAGATAGACATTATTGAACATGTGAAACGGACAAAGATAGGGTGATTTTGCATGCTAATAATACCCTAGATAATATAAGGGTACTTTTATCTCTTTCACACTGACGGCATAAGTGCGACAGAAAAGCAGCTGGCTACCTTTAATCCACCTGCCGTATTTTGAGTGATTCTACCTGTTAGTCCGTGTATACAGGGAAAACTGATAGACAATGTTGTCTAAGTACGGAAATGATTTTTTTTGAATTTTGTGCGGGAATATTACAAAAAGAAATCTTAAAACGTTTAAAAACAAGTTTAGAAGTAACTATTTGAGTTTAAACATGGTCCAAAATTGTTTTTTGTGCAAAAGAAGAAAAAAAATCCATAAAAAAACAACATTTCATGGGTAAGTCGTCTTGACAGATAGTTTTTCCTAAAACACGAGAAAGTTCAGTAGCGTCACGATAGATAGTTTTTTCTGCGACCGTGCGATTTTACCCTCACACATTTTGATTCAGAAAGTGTCACTTCCCCGCACTTTTTTTTGCATTTCATGAAAATTAACAAAAAGTATTTGATTTTCTTAAAAATGATTTCTTTTTAAATGCTTACATACCGATTTTTATCCAGTTGTTTTTGTTTTTTCGAACCAAACTTTTGACATGTCACGGTCGAGTTTCATACATCTTGATGAATTGTTACACACACTGATCTATGTTTTTATAAATTTCGATAAATTTAATGTTTTTTGCGGACTTTACAGTAATTTTAAGTTAAATTTTGGTCTTTCATCGCGAAAGTATATATTTCTTATTATATGAACACCGCGACCGGTCTACAGGCCGGTATCATATGTTTATGTCCTTCTAATGTCATTTGACTATCATGCTGTCTTACTTAATAAGGTCACTTAGTTTAATTAATAATTTTGTCCTACATAATATAAAAGAAGAATAGAAACCAACAAAAAATTTGTGACACTTCGATTACCCATTTTCTTTGATTGCGATGGATTAGGGTGACCAGATTACGGTTTATTAGGGTGCCCAGAGTGCGCAAAAAAAGATTTTGAAAAATTTCCCTAAAAAAATTGAAGACCAAACACTCACTCGCCACTCAATGTTTATGGTCGCATACACTAATCCTAACTCGATTTCCGACGATTATGGACAATGGTTACCCCCTGGACATAAACCTAACAACTTTTACTATATTTATTAACAATAGGTAGGTTAGGTTTGGTTAGGTTGGGTTAGGTTGGGTTAGGTTGGGCTGGGTTGGGTTAGGTTGGGTTAGGTTGGGTTAGGTTGGGTTAGGTTGGGTTAGGTTGGGTTAGGTTGGGTTAGGTTGGGTTAGGTTGGGTTAGGTTGGGTTAGGTTGGGTTAGGTTGGGTTAGGTTGGGTTAGGTTGGGTTAGGTTGGGTTAGGTTGGGTTAGGTTGGGTTAGGTTGGGTTAGGTTGGGTTAGGTTGGGTTAGGTTGGGTTAGGTTGGGTTAGGTTGGGTTAGGTTGGGTTAGGTTATGTTAGGTTGGGTTGGGTTAGGTTGGGTTAGGTTGGGTTAAGTTGGGTTAGGTTAAGTTAGGTTGGGTTAGGTTGGGTTAGGTTATGTTAGGTTGGGTTAGGTTGGGTTAGGTTGGGTTAGGTTGGGTTAGGTTGGGTTAGGTTGGGTTAGGTTGGGTTAGGTTGGATTAGGTTGGGTTAGGTTGGGTTAGGTTGGGTTAGGTTGGGTTAGGTTGGGTTAGGTTGGGTTAGGTTGGGTTAGGTTGGGTTAGGTTGGGTTAGGTTGGGTTAGGTTGGGTTAGGTTGGGTTAGGTTGGGTTAGGTTGGGTTAGGTTGGGTTAGGTTGGGTTAGGTTGGGTTAGGTTGGGTTAGGTTGGGTTAGGTTGGGTTAGGTTGGGTTAGGTTGGGTTAGGTTGGGTTAGGTTGGGTTAGGTTGGGTTAGGTTGGGTTAGGTTGGGTTAGGTTGGGTTAGGTTGGGTTAGGTTGGGTTAGGTTGGGTTAGGTTGGGTTAGGTTGGGTTAGGTTGGGTTAGGTTGGGTTAGGTTGGGTTAGGTTGGGTTAGGTTGGGTTAGGTTGGGTTAGGTTGGGTTAGGTTGGGTTAGGTTGGGTTAGGTTGGGTTAGGTTGGGTTAGGTTGGGTTAGGTTGGGTTAGGTTGGGTTAGGTTGGGTTAGGTTGGGTTAGGTTGGGTTAGGTTGGGTTAGGTTGGGTTAGGTTGGGTTAGGTTGGGTTAGGTTGGGTTAGGTTGGGTTAGGTTGGGTTAGGTTGGGTTAGGTTGGGTTAGGTTGGGTTAGGTTGGGTTAGGTTGGGTTAGGTTGGGTTAGGTTGGGTTAGGTTGGGTTAGGTTGGGTTAGGTTGGGTTAGGTTGGGTTAGGTTGGGTTAGGTTGGGTTAGGTTGGGTTAGGTTGGGTTAGGTTGGGTTAGGTTGGGTTAGGTTGGGTTAGGTTGGGTTAGGTTGGGTTAGGTTGGGTTAGGTTGGGTTAGGTTGGGTTAGGTTGGGTTAGGTTGGGTTAGGTTGGGTTAGGTTGGGTTAGGTTGGGTTAGGTTGGGTTAGGTTGGGTTAGGTTGGGTTAGGTTGGGTTAGGTTGGGTTAGGTTGGGTTAGGTTGGGTTAGGTTGGGTTAGGTTGGGTTAGGTTGGGTTAGGTTGGGTTAGGTTGGGTTAGGTTGGGTTAGGTTGGGTTAGGTTGGGTTAGGTTGGGTTAGGTTGGGTTAGGTTGGGTTAGGTTGGGTTAGGTTGGGTTAGGTTGGGTTAGGTTGGGTTAGGTTGGGTTAGGTTGGGTTAGGTTGGGTTAGGTTGGGTTAGGTTGGGTTAGGTTGGGTTAGGTTGGGTTAGGTTGGGTTAGGTTGGGTTAGGTTGGGTTAGGTTGGGTTAGGTTGGGTTAGGTTGGGTTAGGTTGGGTTAGGTTGGGTTAGGTTGGGTTAGGTTGGGTTAGGTTGGGTTAGGTTGGGTTAGGTTGGGTTAGGTTGGGTTAGGTTGGTTCAGTTTGAGTATGTTCGGTTAGGTTCCGCTAGGATTGTTTAGGTTAGGTTTAGCTATATTCGGTTAGGTTCGGTTCAGTTTAAGCAAATCGAACCGAACCAAGCCGAACCGTTAGATTCGGTTTGATTTGGTTCATTTCGATACGGATGGGTTCAGTTTGCTTTTGTTCAGTTAGACCTTCGATAAATTTTAAAAAAGTAAATAATTATTAATTTTTAGTGTTTTAAGGAATAAAAATTGATATAATGTTCAATTAAACTAATTTTTATTTGTAAAAATGTAGGAATCATAATTTTCTTGATTTTGTTTTGAATTTCATGCTTTTTTAAAAATTGTGCATTTTCATAAAAGGACTAAAAAACTGACCCGATTTGGATCAGTGACCTTATTTATTTCAAGTTTTTGTTGACAGCTGATAGACGTCAGGGACCGTTTTGTTTCAGTTTGAAATGAGAAAATGCTTCTTTTGTAGCAATTTGTATGGGTTTTAATGGGGTTTTAAGAATGTTTCAATTTCAATTTTTTTAACAAAATCAACGATAGTCCGCAATTTTTTTATTAGAAATCACTATAAAATGGTCTAAAATTATCATTTTTCAAAAAACTTCGTAGTTTTAAGAAAGGTGGTAAAACGTACCAGACCCCTGAAATGTGTTGCAGTCTAGGACAACTGGGCGCCGCCAACTCGGCGCCACCAACTGGGCGGCAGGCCAACTGGGCGCCGGGCCAACTTGACGCCGAGCCAACTGGGCGCCGGACTAAAATATTTTTTCTTGATAAAATGTGCAGATGAAAAACAACCTTAAAAAAATTAAAGTGGCGGATCCAAAATGGCGGACATTCTTATTTATGCATCGATATGTTTCGAATATGGAACTTGGCGGTGTTTCAAGTCGCAGAACACTACACCTACCAAATTTCAACACTCGACTTAATAGATGTTGAAAGTTTTGTATAAATAACATATTTATTTTGTTTTTATCTGCACATTTTATCGAAAAAAAAATAGTCCGGCGCTGAGTTGGCCCGGCGCCCATTAGGCCCGGCGTGGCGCCCTGTTGGCGGCGCCGAGTTGGCCCGGCGCCCGGTTGTCCCATTTCGAATTGAAATTTTTAGTTCCGAAATTTCATCTGACTCGAGCATAACTTGTAGTCCACCCAAGAAAAGAAGAGTTGAAGAAGACCCTTGTTCAAAGAAAGAAAATATTTTACCTGGAAGGTACAACATTTGTAAAGTTCTAAGATGAAAACAATAATTTTAATACATCCACTGCACTTAGCATGCTTAGAAATTCTTTTTACTCTTTTTTTTTACTGAAGATAATTTTGTAAACACACACAAGTAAGTATTCATGAATTATTTATTATTCAAACAGAAAATTGTTGATAAAAAAATTCTAGTGGAATTCAAAATTTTTATTTTGCGCCGCCACTGCCCTTTTTTATCCAAGACAAGCAAATATAATATTTTTGCGATGTTGCATGTTTCCGGACTCACCAAACCGAAATTCTATTTTCATCCCTATTTTGCTCATTAAATTCTTACTTGTATTTGGTCAATTGCGATAAAAGCTTGATATAATGGCAATTTTGGCCCATGCCGGGTCTACCCGTAGGGTATAGAAGTCAATGCTCTTATCCTAGGCAAAAGATTTATTATTTTGAAAATTTATGGTTTTATTTTCTACCAAAAAATGTCGTATCGTGTGTGGTCTGCTATATATATATATATGGTACTATAGTCATCTGTGGTGCTCGTTGTTTTGAATAAAAAACTGTGATAAAAACTGGTATGGTACCCGAAATAAATAAGAGATAAGGATTGTTCCTGCATCCAATTACTACATTTCTTATAAAAAGTAGCCTATTATGTTAAATAGTTACTTGCAAAACTACTTCTGTAGGTACATACGGTTTTAAGTGTCCTCCCTGCCAAAACTTTTTAAATTATTGTTAACTTTTCACACAAGTATTTTAACTTTATTACAGAGCTCTTTTGTTTACGTGTTAACTCAGCTAAAGGCACGCATATTCTACTTTGGAAACATGGCCAATATTATTGCAGTTTTTCACGTTTGATTGTGACAAATACTCTATTCCTTCGATTGCCTTATACCAGTAGTTTGTCAAACACTTTGTTAAAATCGATGAAACAGGCACACATATTGGCATCGCTAGCTGTACCAGAAAACTAAAATATGATATATGTCTATTTTCTCAACGAGTATTTTATCCTAAAACCTTGCAATTTATGCATTCACGTCAAAAAAGAGTTGCACAACATAAAAACACCCTTCAGTCATTTAAAAATAGTTAAAAACACCCTAAAATAGGTCAGGGAAACACGGTCCGCTTTGGTTACTTTTTATTTGCCTTTAGAGATGCTTATCTGTAACACTGGCGTTAATTTCAATGCTTGCTGGAACGTTATAAAATTGCGTTTTTTAGATAGCTATACAAATACAGTGTACTCCGGTTATAACGTACCTGGGTTATTACGTACATATTTCATTGGTCCGGCCAAAATACTCTTCTCTTTTTACCGGAAATTACGTACCTTTTATACCTTCTTTAACTTTTCGGTTATAACGTACCATATTTTGATTAATTCCGGTATAATATTCCGGTTGTAACGTACGTTTTAACGTACGTTAAAACCGGAATATTACCGGTGATTCCCCGAAAAATTCGAGGATTTTTCAATAATAGATTCCGCGGTTTTCTCATTCGAACGTGAGTTGCGGGCGGCATGGCAGGTCGTCAGTCAATGTTGCCAGATTACACGATTAATCGTGTAATTACACGATTTCAGTTCTTTTTACAATTCTCACGATTTTTAAATTCTGCTAAAGAAATCGTCACTATTAATAAAAATTTAAAACTTCAAAATCATTCAATTAAATATACTCATTACAGCGCGGCTGTAGATGGGATATTCTCCCCAATCTATTTAAACTACAGTTTCGCAATAAATTACAAACAAAAACAATTAAATATCTTTTGTACACAAAAAGTGTTATGGAAAACAAGACATGTTACGAATTTACTTTGAATAAAAATGTTACCAAAAAACTCGTTAATTATATTTAGGTGAAGAAGAAAGTAAATACAGTGATTCCGAGTCGTTTTCATAAGATTTTATTAAAAATATAGGTACCTAGTTATGTCCGTATGTCGCTCTGTATTTATTTTATTTGTTGTTTTAAAAATAATATATACCGTGTTATTGTCTGTCACTTTGGTATCGCAATAAAGATTTTTTTCGATAAATAATACGTATTTTATTACTTGTTTTTATGCATTTTTGAAAATGAAGATATTCAACATTTTCACAACTTTACACGGTTTTTGGCAGCCGGATTACACGATTCTTTCCGCACTTCATCTGGCAACACTGCCGTCAGTTTCGACTTGATTCTTATATGGAAAAATGATCTAGTACGATTTTGTGTGTTATTGGTAAAAATGGAGAATTGCCGGCGCAAATCTAAAACTGTAAAAAGAAAGATAGAGATTATTAAAAGTATTGAGAGAAGCATCAGTACAGCGGAAGAACTTGCTAAAAATAACAATTTTATTCCAAATAAAAAATGTACGTTCTAACATAACTTTTAATTGTGTTTTTTTTTAAACGTACGTCCGCTTATAAAGTACACATTTTCTGATCACTTGAGGGTGCGTTATAACCGGAGTACACTGTATTGTGCACGACTTTTACGTGTTGCAAAAAAAGGTGAGTAGCTAGTTCGCTGCAAAGTTTTAAGGAAGTACTTTCTAATATTTAATGATCAAAAGATATTTTGTTTCGAACTTTTGATCTACAATTTTGTTCACGTAACAGACGTAGGCTGACACAGATTTTCTTTAATAAAAATTTCTGTAATAAAGCCATTATTTCTGTAATAAAGCCATTTTTAAATTTTTTGTTTATTTTATCCTTATAAAACAATGTTTTTTAAAGTATAGAAATCCTTAATTTTTCTGAGAAGCTTCATTAGGTCACACAAAAACTAAATTTAAAGCCGAAGCAAATGTGTTCATTTCTGCGTGGAAAGTAACTTGTACTTGGCTATTGCTGAAAGCACCGTATTGAATAAATATATTCGGTACACTTTTTAAACTTTACATGTGTTTACACAAATCACAACATCAAATTTTATACAGTGTGGCCTTAAAAAAAGTTAAAAAATAATTTGGGCGCCAATTTGTGGCCTATTAAAATGCGTTGGGTGACATTTGTGGCAGCTTAAAGACGTTGCCTCCATTTTGTGACACTGTAATTAGGATAGTGACAATTCGCCAACTTGTGACACAACAACACCATTGAATAATTAAACAAATATCTGGAAGCAGAACTGTATTTTCCAGCTAGGTAAAACATTGATATGCCCGGTAACTTTTATACAGTGGAGAAGGGGGGGGTTTAGAAATAAGAAAATTTTAAGTGCGCCACATTATTTAATACCAATGTTTTACAAAGAAGATCTTAAATAAAATACAGTTCAACCCAAACGTTGTAGCCAAACAATGAAATTCTATACTTCCGAGGCTTCCAGAATATTTGTGTAATTAAAAAGCCAAAAAAAAAAATAAACAGAATAGAACAGAAAGCACTTTACAGGTAGATGGAGTCCTTTAACAGGCCATAGTGTACCGACATCTGAGTCAGTAGCATAGGACTCAATTATATGAATGATTGTAAAAAAAAATATACCTCCAAAATCGTTCCATCATAGGGGAGATCTGGACCAAATATCTGCTGTCATCATTCTACGTTGGGTAGAATGAGACAGACAGCAACCCAGTCCGAGATCCACCCCATGAGGCAAAACAGTGTAAAGAAACCGCTAGAAAAAAATAATCTCATCTCTCTTTTGTCTCCGCAAAGTTGGTCATGGGGTTGTACAAATAATACAAATACTTAGTTCATCTTGTATAATTAGATTGTAAAACTTGAGAAAAATACCAAACAAGTCAGGGCCAAAATAGCAAGGCACTTTAAATTTGACAGTAAAATTATCTTAAATAAATGAAATGAAGGAAACAAGTCCATGTAGTAAATATGCCGCAAAACCAGGGTTATGACGTCATACCTTATCTTGCGTTTACAAGAAATGTTGAGATTATACTGTGAAAACTTATATATGAAAAGATTACGTCTAAGTTATATTAAAAATTTATATATGAGGAAAAAAATTATAGTTAAGGCTTGCTCCTACCTTGGTCCTTGAATTATTTAATAATTATTGGTGTTTATTTGGTAAACCTGGAAGTGTTGTAGGTTTCCCGACATACTCCTGCTGTTCCGGCTTGCCCGCGCCTCCCCTACTGCCGCTTAGCACATCACGCTAGGGCAGCACATGGTCTCGAGTGTTGATGGTTCCTTGCCCCGAGCGTAAATACCCTGTGGAAAATGAAATGTTTCAGTTTCCTGGAATTCGTCAATTTTGCACGAAGTTCCCCTACACAGTAACTTAAATCGAGAACCCCATGTCGACTCAATAAAATAAAGTAGATTTAAACAGATGAACTAAAATAAGCCTACGTACCTTTCCCAGGGTTATAACTGGCTACACCTGGCTTCACACAATTGACAGGGCTGTAGACAAAGGAGAAAAACAATATATAGTTTTTATCCAACACGTGGTTAAAAGAAAAATATAAAAACGCCAACAATTCCCCACGTCCTTCGTCAAAAAAAAAAGTACATTTCCCACGAAAAATAATTACAATTTGGGAGGCAAATATTATCTTGAAGAGTACTCAAATAATAAAAAAAATTAAAAAAAAATAAAATCGAACTTACCAATGCTCTTTCCGTACAAATGGCGTAGGCCGACTTAAAATTCCCCTCAAAAGGGTGCGAGCGTCACTCCAGATACGCCTAGACACGACGGACTCACTTCCACAGTTTCTGGGATATCTCCTACAATCGCTGTAGTGCCAATCACCAAAAACAAAGGCGATCCCAGAAACTGTTGTCGACCCAGCCAAAATTCGTTAGCAAGAGAGACCAAGCACTTCGTCGAGAATACCAGAATAATCTCGTGGCCGGAAACCGTTTTGTAAATTTGGTGGGGAGTGGGGACGGTAAAACGCAATAGTACCAACCTAATCTTCCCGGTCAAATTCAAATAAAGGATGCAAACCTATTTATAAAAAACTTTTTCGCCAAAAATAAATCTCTACCTTCAGTGGCAGACTGGAAGAAAAAAACCCGGGGTTTTCAAACTAACCAATGAGGTACAGCAATAGTTCTATACAGGTCTATAGGGGCAGCACCGACCAAGTGGACATTGCAATTAGGTAAAACGTACATTGAGGTGTTGTCGGATCTATTTCCACGGTTGGAATTTTTATAACAAGGACGTCGAGACACCCTCCATACACATTATTAATATTCGAACACTCAACCAATTCCCATATGAGTAAAGCTATACTGAGCGCAGAATTTAGTTGCACTCCAGTTACAGTCTTCGTCAAAAGTTTCCTTCGCTCTTTATAAATGTTTTCTCTAATATTCATATGGTTTAACGCCATTTTTGTAAAACATTTCTACAGTAATGAAGTTGTTTCTGAACCTGAACCCAAAAATACCCACTGAACTATTGCTTAAAGGCACAAGAGTGTTCAGATGTTAACTCACACGATTTCGTTTATTCTTTTAGTCTTGGTTTTTATCCCTCGTTTATCTCCCCTTTACCAAAGTGCATAACTCGTATTTATTTTATCCTTTCCCTATCAAATTAATAAAGATACCAAAGTGGCGGAGTCTCGGTTGTTCCTGGTCGACCCAAATATGTTTTTGTACTATCAAAACTAGTTAATCCGTGAAGGATATGAGGTTCGGATTGTCCCAATATCCTCGAAAATAAAGGTAAGGGAATGAAATGTTCATCTAAATGTTTCCTTCCTGTTACTGAAACCATTTGTGATGCGGCAACGCCGCCATTCCCCAGCATAACAGCTGTTTAACTTTATGTACGTCAAGTAAACGACGAAACTGCAGAAATAAACAAAACAACCAAAAGTTTTATGTGATCTTCCCGAAACCTGTGATCCTAAATTCCAATTACGATGTCCAGATAATGCGATGTGCGCAGTGTCCACAGTAATTCGATGGAATGCCTCCTTTTAAGGTAACTTCCTAGACCCTATATAACCTCCAAACCTAGCTCTATAAAATACCCTTACTTTGTGTACAGAAAGACGAATCAAAGAGCCTTGATTATTTACCTAAATAAACAAATATGTAACGTTGTCTTAAACGTAAAAATGACACGTTACAACAGTGTAATTTTGATTTAAAAAGATAAACACTTGTTTTGGATTCTAACTAAACTATGGTAAAAAATCAATAAACAATCGCAAAAGCTTTACAATAAAAACAAATAAACAAATGCCCTAGCAAAGTCCAATTCATTCAAAATTCAGGACCTGTATATTTTTGATGGGCTTGGTCGAGATAGTGTCCCTAAACAACTTGACAGTTCTTACATCAAAATGGCAAAACTGTCAAATTATTTAAGGATAGTAGGTAAATGTAGTTCCGTAACGGACGGGCCACGATCCTCCACATTGTTGACGTCACATCAAGGGCTGATTTTTTTTATGGTCAAGTCACGACACAGGTGGTTGCCTTTAAAATATTGAAGTTGGAATAAAAATAAAGCAGGTTTTGAGATTGTTTTTACTATATTCTTGCAGAACAATTTTTTTTAAATGTATAGTAATCCTTAATTTTTCAGGGCCGCTTCATTAGCTCACACAACAATTAAATTTAAAACAGAAGCGAATCTGTTCGTTTCTGCGTGGAAAGTAATCGGATTACCTACATCTATTTGTTTATTTTCGGCACCTGGCAATCTTTTAAAACTAAATATAGTTATTTACATGTGTTTACAAAAATTACACCATCAAAACATATTAAAGATTAACGCTGGTATTTTTGGAGTCTAAATAAACTTTATTGTGAAAAATAATTAAAAAATTGAAAATGTTTTACAACAAATAAACAAATGCCATAACAAACACAGATCACAACATGGCGGGTAATTTGAATTTAAAATAAGGAATGCTAAATCTTGAAGATTTTAACCTTTTAATCTGCAAGATGATTATTGATCCTTACAAAAGTTTGGTGGAATATCGGGATGGTGTCTGAGAATATTTCACTGAAATTTCGAAGAAGTCTGTAATGCCATTTTAAAAATATCATAAAAAAACTTCTGACCTCCCATAAGACCCAATCTAAAAGTCAGCCCCGCGAGTGCAGCTGATTTTTTCTGAGTCTTGGCCTGTATTTTTTTGTTGGTCTTGCGTGGATAAGGAAATATAAGTGTAAGATTTTAGCCCCCCCTTTCTAATAGCCCTGAGTCTCTTCCCAAAATGTACAGCTACGAAAGCTTCCTTTAACGAAAACCTCATAAACTTAATGCCAATCAATGTCGACCATGAAAGGGATATGGCTGCCGCCGGTTAGCATGCCGATCGAGGTAAATGTATTTATGAAAATATGAAATGTCAACATCGTATCGTCCATTTCAGGATAAATCAATAAGGGCACTTAACTATATTTTAAAAATTATTATGTTTCCAATAAAAATATTCTGCCAACTTATGACCACCTAAGCTCACCTGATTAATATAATTTTTACCCGGGTAGTGTCCGATGGGAGATTCTACCCCCCCCCCTCCCCCAGTATACCAACTCTGAAAAAACAAACTATAGTACCACACAAGTAAAACTCTCATCCTTTTTTCGGCTCATTTTCGGTTGATTTTATTCATTTTAAACTACATCTTTAGCTAAAACCCAACCGGGCAAGTAGTTTTTGATTGATGCGCGTTGGTCGTTACAGTTTCAAAATCATTTAAAACGCAAAGATATATAATTTTTGAATGAATGAATAAATGTTATGTGGGTGGGAAAAGTCTTATGCACTAACGCTACCTTGCTGGGCCCGTTGCACCGCACTATCCACTGTGCCTGCACTGAAAACCCGCCGCCTTGGAAAAGGAGCCAATTTTTCTGGGTTAAACCTTTCTGATATCGCTAGGACTAAGCACATAGACGGGGATTCTTTATCCTCCATAAACCAATGACACTCTGAGGCTTCAACGATTCTCAGCATACTAAGGAGTTTATTAAGGCGACAGTATCATGTTAGAAGCCCTGTCGCCAGTCTCATCATCTCTTCTCTCCGAGTGTGAGAAAAGACTTCGCTCTGGAGGCGCTCACCTCCCCGATAAGGAGCTTGGCCTGCCCCATTCCGTCCGTCTTCCCAGAGCGCCTGTTCAAGCCCCTTTTTGGGGTCGTCATGGTAAGACACTCTACGATGCCCACCATGGGTTCCGGCCCCACTGGATCAGCTGATGACCCCATTCTAACTAGACGGTCAGCCTCCTCGTTTCCAAGAATGCCCTCATGTCCTGGAACCCAGAGTAAATCAACTTTGTTGTGCCCTGCCAGGGTGTTTAGTACATCCCTACATCCTTTCCCGGCAAAGACATTTCTAGGATTATATAACCACACATCAGAATGGCGTATACTGTATGGAAAACAGTGGCATACTTGCCCAGGGCCAAATGAAATCCCGCTACTGTTGTTCTGCAGTACACCTCTGCTCTAGACCTCTCCAATTTGGAGCCGTCGGTATACCACACCAGTGGGTGCAGGGAACACACTCCAATTTCTTCCATGCTTTCTTTTCGGGTACAGAGACTCTTAGAGGAGGCTTCGGTTTGATTTGTAAAGGTATCTTGTAACGGTTCATGTGAAGAACATGGCAGATCTCCGATACATCTCTATAGTTTTGTCTGGCTCTTAGGGCTAAGATTAATCCTAAGATCGCCGTAGCTTTGAAGATCGCTTCGAAGTCTTTACATAGTCCTTAATGCTATGTGTTCCAAGACCAAAGTGGGCAGTTCTGCGAGCCTTTCAATAGCGCTAGTGGGCGCTATCCTCATCGCACCAGTAATTCCCAGGTATGCAAGCCGCTGAACTGTCAAGTTAAGTTCTTGCGGCCTTTGACCGTACTTCTGGCCACCATACGATAACCCCATAAGTTAATATGGATCCTACTACCGCCGTGTATATCCATTGGAGATACTCAGGCTGAAGTCCCCAATTCGTGCTGTAAGCCCTCTTGCATGCCCATAATGCATTGGTGGCCTTTTGAATCTTGTCAGCCACGTGGTCCCTCCAGTTTAACCTTGAGTGTAACCCGAGGTATCTGGAAGAGCTTTTGTATCTGATGACTTGATTAAATAGTCGAAGTTCCGGATATATATTTTTTTTTAAATCGGAGTAACTTTTTTCGACGATCACCATAACACTATTATGTTATAGTATACGTGTGAGCTAATATTGCATTACACAAAGTGAGCAGTTTAAAAGACGGAATTCTTAAAACAAAAACGGATTCCCAGCCCATATAAGAATTTATGTCTGAAAATCACTGCTGAATGGAGGTGTGCCATCGCGGGACAATTTCTGTTGGTAACACTGAAATTCTTTAAAAAGATGGTAGTATGGTAACACTGAATCTGTCATAACAATATTTCTTCTAGGCTATATAGGTAAAAGTACATGAAAGAAAACTGTCGGCCAAAAAACTAACACCGAAGACACAAAGTAAAATATTAGAATATTTTTTTAATAATCAATGTTCCAACACGACTAAAGAATGTCAGTGTTGCCAACAGAGGTTTTTTCGCGTTAGACAAACTCCTTATGGCATTGATTTCGTATGATTTCTATCCTTTGTTTAAGATATTTCTGGAAACATAGGGTCAAGTTTTTTGAGACTTTTTATAATTAGTGTTACCAAACTACAATCTTTCTAAAGAATTTCAGAGTTGCCAACAAAAAGTGTCCCGCAATGGCCGACCACCTTTCAGCAGTGATTTCTCGGTCAAAGGGCTGACAATAAATTTTCTTTTTCAGGAATCTATGGTTTAAAATTCTTCTCTTCATATTCTCATAATTAATGGCTAATAAATGCCCTATTTAAAATCTAAATAATTTAATTTGTTAGGTCGATTGTCAGCGTGAAATCATAATATTAATCGGATATTTACCAATGCATTTCCGGTTTGCAATTGGTATTTAGCACTTATTACCACACGTTGGACCAGAGTTGCCAACCTTCCTGTTTTTTACGCGACTGTCCCGCACTTGGATCAAAAGTCCCTTGTCCCCCGATGGGTTTATACGAGACAATAAATGTCCTGTATTTTTATATGTTCTTAAAATTAGCAGCAATTTTTAACTGAATTTATTTTTAATGAATGTTCAAAATTTTTCTTTGATTTGAGGATTTTTACAAACATTTAATTTTATTTTCAGGCGGCTATTTTAAAAAGGTATATTTTACTTATGAAATATTTAACTATACACAATGGGTTTTTGACCAAAAATACATTTTCGAAAAAACAATGTTTTAAGGATAAAAAATACCAAAACAAAAATCAATTTTTTTTTTAATTTACAATTTCAAAAGTTGACAGTTTTGGAGTTTTACAGGGGAACCACGCCCCTGCCAGGGGTAGGGGGGCGTTTCCTCTTTGAAAATCGTTCGGAGGAGTGTTGCTTCTTTCATTAAACGCAGCGGGACGTTTTTTAAACTTTGGTATTTTTTGATAGTTTAATGTAAAATTGGGTTCTGCATCGGTAGGAATGTTAGCTCCCGCTAAATTTCGCGGTTGTTTGTAAATTTTAAAACCACAAAATTGGATGATGGACAGAGTACATTTTCGCGCATTTCGACATGCGCACCAACAATCAGTGAGATCCGTGGCGTGTTAATTTCTTTCTCCAACTATTACAAATTTCTACACTTGAAAGTGCTCGATTTTGGTGTACTGAAGCATAGAACTAGAAACTTCAGCCCTTCAGCTACGTGGTGCCATCATTAGATCCAGAAAGGGGCCCCTGGAACGTGGAGAAATTGGCTGCAAACTGTGAGTACTTTGTTTCTGATTTCCGTTGTGTGGTAACAGCAATTAACTATGGACCTTTTGATTATTTCGTTATCGCAGTTATCGTTTTTCTAATTGCGGGCATACATAAGTGTTCCTTCGACCCGAATTATTTAAATTTACTCCATACGACGGTATTAATAAGTCGGCCATTTTTCACACGGCGACCACACGGCCTTGAATTTTGCCAATCATATTGAACCGAGAGAGATTTTCGTTCGATCTTCGGTTTCGGCGCCGCTGCTATGGTAACGCAGGGTCTACCGCGTGGTCATTTCAGTGAACAAAAATCGAGAATAAATCAAAACAAACAAACATTTCTCATTTATGTGATTAGATGTGTTCCATATCTATAATAATAAATAATAAATAAATATTTATATCTTTCAATATTATTACATAGCATAAACCTAACAAAGAGATTTTATAAAAATAAATATTAGAAGGCTATATAATTAGTTTTTTGATAAAGTATTATTCCTTTAGCCTCTGCAGCCCACTTAAGTTAAAAACTTGTCTGTGTGCTGGGAGAGGAGAAAAGTATATTTTTACTAAATCTTATTTTAAAAGTTTAAAAGTAAAAAAACATTTAAACTTAACAAATTAGCTTTTATGTTAAGTTTTATAAGTAAGTAGTGTCTATATGCTACAGGTTAAACCTTATAAATTAAGTAATTTTTGTTTGTTTTTTTTATATTATTATATTTTTTTTAGGACATAATTTATTAAGTATTTTTTTTTTAATGTTATAGGAAGTCGAAAATTTTGATGTTATTATATAAAAGTTCTTTTTTTAAAGAATTTAAACTAGGAAGTCGAAAATTTTGATATTATTACATAAAAAGTAGTTTGTTAGAAGGTGTTTAAAGTTTGCGTAAGATTTTTTGTGTTTAATTTCAGTTGGTAAGGAATTAAAAATTTTTATGCCTATATTAAAGTATCCTCTTTGGTGTTTGGTAGTTCTTACTCTGGGTAAGATAATATTTCCGTGAGTTTGGTGACGCGTGTAGTGCGAGTGTTGGGGTAGGTTTGATAATGATAGTTTTTGTTGTTTATTTAATTTCAGTATTGATGATTTGCAGTATAAATATTCTAGTTTAAGTATTTTGTAATTAACAAAGAGTAATTCTGACGGAAAGGTTCTGTTTAGTCGATACATAATTTTGATAATAGCCTTTTGTGCTATCTCTAATGGTTTTAGTGTGTTTTCATATGCTCCACCCCAGGCCACTATTCCATAAGAGAGTACTGAGTGAACTAGTGCACAATACACACTTTTAATTTTCTCTGGTGTTAAAATATTGTTGATTTTTTTAAAGATGTGGAAAAGTGACCTTAGTTTTTTTGTTATTGTGTTAATATGAATATCCCATTTTAGTGACTTGTCAAGGTTTATACCTAGATATTTTGTGTGGTTAGAGGGAATAAGCGTCCATACTTTATTACGATGGGGTAGCGGTATTTCTAGATGGTCGGTGAAGGAACTAGAATTTGAGTTGGAAAATGGTATAAATATTGTTTTTGAAAAATTCATTGTCAAGAGATTGACATCAAACCATTCTGTTATTTTCTGCATATCATCTACAAGAGATCGTTTAACTTGCTCCCAGCTATCGCCTTCTACATATAGAACAGTGTCATCTGCAAATGACAGTAGAATTCCAATGAGGTCTAAATTAAGTAAATCGTCGATGTAAGCTATAAACAATATTGGACCTAGCACAGTTCCTTGTGGGATTCCGAACTTAACTGTTTTTTTATCACTTTTAACATTATTTATTTCCACAGTTTGTTCTCTTCCTGTTAAATATGAGCTGGCTAGATCCTGTGCTTTCCCACGGATTCCCATATTTTGCAGACCCGACAAAAGCTCGTGACACACCGTATCGAAAGCCTTTGCCAGATCTACAAAAATGGCCGCACATTTCTTATTTTTGTCAAACGAGGTTGTGATTTTATTTACCAAGTGTGCGATCGCATCATCAGTTGATTTGTTTTGTAAAAATCCATATTGTTTGTCTGAAAGGAGTTTATTTTTATGAAAGAATCCGATTAGCCTTACTTTAAAGGCTTTTTCGAAAATTTTTGACACATTTGATGTAAGGCTAATCGGTCTGTAATTTTCGACCTTGTGCTTGTCTCCTTTTTTGTAGATAGGTTTTATAATTGCGGATTTAAAATGCGATGGACATATTCCAGTACTAAATATAGTGTTTATTAAGTGACATAGCGGTTTGGAGATTGCTTTTGATAGAACTTTAATTGTTTTTGCTGTGATTCCGTCTAGTCCCGGTGCTGAGTTGATTTTTAAAGATTCTATATGTTCTAGTATTTCATTTTCTGTCACCATGTTTAGAAATATTGAGTTTTTGTTGGGTTTGTTATTCTTAGGTTGATTTTTTGGTATAAATTGTCTTTTTATTTCATTTGCCATTTTTTGTCCTATTTCGGAATAATGCTGATTAGAAATATTTGCTATTTCCACTGGACTGTTTGTTTTTTGCCCTAGTTGATCCTGTATTTCAAGAATTTTTTGAGTTTTACTTTCACTGGTGTTGGTGCATTCCCTTAGAGTTGTCCAAACCTTTTTGCTGTCGTTTTTGCAGTTTTCAATTTTTTTCGAGTAATATTGAGCTTTTGTTTTTGTGATTAGTTCTGTAATTTTATTTCGGTATTGTTTATAATTTTTAAAATCTGTTTGTGTCTTTGTGTTTTTATATTTTAAAAATAATGCATCCCTTTTTTTCATTGAGTTTAAAATACCCGTTGTTATCCATGGTTTCTTTTTTTTTTAATTTTTTTGTTCAATGTTTACTGTGGATTTTTTTGTGACGTTTTTTATAAATAAAATTAGGGTTTCTGAAATAATTTCTGGGTCTTGACTTTGGTAAATTTCTGAAAATTTGTAGGAAGCCGTTAGAGAAGCAAGTGTTTTATAGTTTATAAAAGATTTTACAATATTTGAATTTTTGGTTGTTGTAGGCAGTTTTTTATTAATGCTTTTTATTTTGAGTATAGTGAAATAGTGGTCAGTAATTTTTGATTTTGGTACGACAGCAGAGAGTGAGCTTAAGCTTAGGTGCCTACTTTTAAAGAATATGTGATCCAGGCAACTTGGTTTATCGTCACCCTCCTCTCTTGTAGCAGTATTGATTAAAGAAGTGAAACCCAGTTCTGATAGGGTGTTTAAGTAGTTATTTGATTCGTCTGGAGTTCTTGTGTTGTCTAATATATCAATGTTTATATCGCCAGACAAAATTTCTGTGTCACTCGCCGCGTTTTGTCTAAGGTACATGTATAGTTCTTCGGTAAAGTTAATAGGTAATATTGGGGGAGGCTTGTAGATGGCTGTTATTGATATTGTTTTGTTTTCACTGGTAAGTAAGCTTATTCTTATGCATTTAACCTGAGATATTATGAATATTTTATATTCAAAAGAATATTTATTATTGACATATAGAACCACACCATCATTTTTGTTTATTGTACCCTCGTTATAAATTGTTGTATAGTTTTCTAGTTTATACATGCCAATATTTGGTATCTTATGTGTTTCAGTTAAGATTAATATGTCGAAATGTGTGAAATATGATTCTAAGATGACTTCTAGTTGTTCAAAATGTTTGTGAATACTTCTAATATTTGTGTGGAGCATTAAAAAATCGTTTTTTTGATTCGTATTGTAGTTTAATAACTTAATTTTTTCAAAATTTTCGACTTCTATAGTTTCGATCTGATTTAAATTTAATTGGTCTATATAATCCATTTTAAATAAATTGCCAAATTAACTTTTTATACAATGAAGAAAAAAAGAAAAAAAAACCAAGAATTTTAAAATTAATTGCTGACTATAAAAAACAATGTAATCAACAAAAAAAAACCAGTTAAGATAAGTATTGAATAAAAATTTGAATCTTCACAAAAATAACAAAAATAAAATAGTTAAAATAAACGAATTTACATAGAGGTTAAAATTCAGACGTTACTTAATATTTTAAAAACATAACAAAAAAATAAATAAAGTGAGAAAACTGCAAAAAAATGTCTACTTATCAGATTTAGGAGTTTCTTTTAATGTTTTTCCTTGTGGTGGCGTAACTGACTTTGTACTCCTAATTTTTGCAATAGCTGGGAGTACTTTTGTGTTTTCCTGTGATTTTTCCCTAGTCGATTTACCCCTTGTTTTTATGGGACTTGATTTTTGAGCAACTTTTTTGTCTTTAGTGGGTTGTACCATGGGCTCGTACACAAAAACTTCTCCTGTATTTTCAGACGATTCCTTGTACTCTTGAAGGCGTTCAGAGGTCGGAGTAGCACGTGCGCTGTAGTGTTTTTCCTGTTTAGGCTCCTCCTCGTTTTCTTCTTCTTGGAGCTGCTCAACGCTAAATTTCTCGCCCTCCACAAAGAGAAAGTCGCCTTTGATAGTTGCTTTCTTTCTCTCTTCAAGTGCTTGTTTTTTATATTTGACTAAGATTTTTCTTAGTTTTCTTTGCTCCTCTGTTAGATCCTCAGAAATGCTAATGGATGTAGTTTTTAGTTTTTTGCAGTTCCTGAGTACCTCTAATTTGGTAAGAAAACTCACAAAATGCACCAGGATCGGGCGATTTTCCTCGTTGTTTTTGCCAATAGAATAAATGTTATTGCAATCCGCAATATCATTTCGATATTTAAAACAATTTTCATCAATTGCGATAAATTAGTGCATATTTTCGACAATTCGTCATTTTTCTATTTCAGAAGCATTAATTTAGCGTTAATTGTATATTTACCGACAATTTCGTCATTTCAAAGATAAAATCATGTCTATCAAAAAAGCCGTGCAAAAACGCAAGGGTTTTTTATCTGCGATCACCCAGTGTTATGTGTTTTCACAGACCGCGGCAACGGACGCAAAAGCCAGAAACGAGTTTCAAGTGAGGTATTCCGACTTGGATGAAACTTTCGATAAATGCATGTTGGCACATAATGATGTCATTATGTTGATAGACGACTCGGACGACGAGGAGTTTAAAACGCAGGATGCGATCCTTTCAGAAGCTCGTAAATATTTTTATGCGTGTAAAGGAGTTTACTCTGAAATATTTCCGGTTGAGGCCCCATCCTTTTCGGGATCATATGTTCGACAAAACGAAACTCTAAAACTCAAAGAGTTAGGTATTCCCATATTTCGAGGTGATAAAAAATTATGGCCAAGCTTTTTCGATCTTTTTAATAACATTATAGATCAAAATCAAAGTCTAAGTAACGTTCGAAAACTTCAATATTTATTTTCATATCTCGAGGATGAGCCTTTAAAATTGATATCAGGGATTAGCTTATCTGATCAAAATTATAAAATTGCTTACGACAAATTAGTCAATAGATATCAAAACAAGCGAGACCTCGCAAATGATGCTTTAAGCACAATTATGAAAAACGAGTCAGCTAAAGAATTGCGTAATTTAATTGACACCTTTTCAGAATCCCTAGAAATTTTAAAATCACTTAGCTTTGACGTTGACAGTTGGGACTTTATTATTTTTTTCATTCTGTTAGAAAAATTGGATATTCCGACGCGTTCAAATTTCGAAATGAGTCACGCCAATACTAATACCGAAATTCCCACTTTTCAGTCACTTTTTCAATTTCTAGAAAAAAGATGTAAAGTTTTGGAATCACTTCCTCAATCAACAGCACCCAAAAAGTTGCCTACCTATCAAAAATCAAATTCTATGCCAAATCAGTTTGGGCAAAAGCCTACCTATAAATCACCCAATTCGCCTTTTATAGGACTGGCTGGCCCCTCAACTAATTCAAGTACGGGAATAAAATGTTTCCGGTGTAATCAAGGTCACGTGCTTTCGAAATGTCAAACATTTCTTGACCTCTCGCCTATCGAGCGCCTGTCTTTCCTCAAGCAGAAAAAATTATGTCTAGCGTGTTTTTATCCCTCGCATGGGGTAGACACGTGCAAATCAAAATATTCATGCAGGACTTGCAATAGTAAAAGGCACCACACTTTAACTCATATCTTAGAAACTAATAAAGAGTCTGGAAGCCAAGATACTAGTCCTGTCATTCACACACCACCTGTCAATAATCTTCATGTATCATTAAATACCTCAGGACCATCAGGTACCTTTCTTTTATGCACCGCCATAATAGATGTTATGGACGGTTGCGGAAATTTTCAACCTGTAAGGGCACTGCTTGATTCTCGTTCACAGACAGGATTCATCAGTGAAAAGTGTATTCAGCGTCTTAATCTTCCTAGGCGAAGTTACACCACTGAAATATTCGGATTAAATCAAATGTCTTCTCTTACTTCCAAAGGGCTCGTTCAATGTCACATTAAGCCACAAGGACAGGTCACTTCTTTACTTAATTTCGAAGCAATTGTCGTTCCACAACTATGTTCCAATATGCCTACATTCACTTTGAACGATAATCAGTGGAAACACTTGGAAAACCTTAAACTTGCCGACCCATCTTATTTCAAATCTAGACCTGTGGACCTAGTTATTGGTTGCGAGCTATTCGCACAGATATTCAAGGAGGGCAGGGTTTTTGGACAAATAGGGTAACCTTCAGCCCTTGAAACCATCTTTGGCTGGGTCGTCATGGGAAAAGTGGACGAAGTAGGTAGTCTTACGAAACGAACCAGTTGTTTTTTAACCAGTCATTCACCTCCTTTGGAGGTCATTATCCCTAGGTTTTGGGAAATCGAACATTTGCCTAAAAAACAAATCTTATCAAAGGAAGAAAAACAAGCGGAATCAATTTTTACTGCGAGTGTCGTACGACAACCGAGCGGTAGATTCATGGTAGATCTTCCGTTTAAAGATAAAATAAACCCTGACCTAGGAAATACTTATCCGCAAGCTTATCGTAGATTTTTACTTCTAGAAAATAGATTACTCAAAAATCCTGATCTGTACACTGCCTATTCTAGTTTCATGCAAGACTATATCAATTCTAATCATATTGTCACAACTATATTTGTGACAAGTGGTTTCTCTACCATATATGTCACAAGGTTTGTTATTTAGTGCCCTGTGACTGAGGGATTAAGGGGAATATGAAAATTAAGTATAAAGAATCCACATTTATACGTGTATTGTATATACATAAAATAGGTTAACAAGAATAGAATGCCAAATTAAATAATGTAATAAGAGGGATGCTGGTTGGAGAAAGTTGACCTAGGGGCCATAAGGAATAGACCTTATAGGCCGGCAAGAGTCGGCCTTATGGGCCATAAAGCCTAACCACCATAGTGGGGTTTTACTTGGTTATGTTTAGTAGGGACCACATATTTCAGTGGTGTCCTGGGTTAGTAGGGACTCTATTGTCCAGCATCGGCTTTTATAGATGAAATTTGTGCATACTCAGCAATATTGATTATTGCTACGTTTTTATAGTGGTTTAATTAAATTTTAAACTATTTTATGACAATATGAGTCTAGTTTTACCTAGTCAACCAAAAGTCGACGCATCATGTTTTTTGGCACATCATTGCGTACTAAAGCCGGAAAGCTTAAGTACAAAATTAAGGGTAGTCTGGGATTGTTCGGCAGTCACCCCAAAGAATATTAGTCTCAATGACACGTTGTTATCTGGACCGAAACTTCAAAAAGATATTGCTTCTTTACTCCTTACGTTTCGTCTTAATCCTATTGCCTACATTGCTGATATCAAACAGATGTTCCGTCAAATCCTTATCAATCCTTATCACCGTCCTTATCAAAGGATATTGTGGAGGTTTTCTCCACATGACCCACTTTCAGTGTGGGAACTTTCTACTGTCACTTTTGGCATGACATGCTCACCTTTTCTAGCCCTGCGTACCTTAAATGAGCTGGCAGAGAGAGAAAAGGAACGTTTTCCTATGGCTAGTACTGTTCTAAAAACGTCAATCTATATCGACGATATCTTGGGAACTAGCCCTTCGCTTTCTGAAGCTCTTTCCCTTCAAACGGAACTCAATGATTTGTTGAAGTCAGGAGGATTTGAACTTAAAAAATGGGCAAGCAATTGTCCTGAGTTATTGGCAACATTGCCAGAATCCGATCGTCAAATGCCTCTCTCTTTTGACAAGGATGAACCACACTTTATCAAAGTTTTAGGCCTTCAGTGGCATCCAAAAAACGAAATTTTTTCTTATTAATGCCGAATGAAGGACAAACCCCCAACTAAACGTTCTATTTTATCTATCATAGGAATAATCTTCGATCCCTTAGGTCTTCTTTGTCCCTTGTTGCTACAAGCAAAATTTATTTTGCAACAGTTGTGGATATCGAAAATAGGCTGGGACGAAGAATCAGATTCTTCTATCATCGACTCTTGGAACAAACTTCGTTCTGAATTCCCGCTTCTTTCCAATTTTCAATTACCCCGACAAATCAAACTATCAAAAATCAATACCTGTCAAATCATCGGCTTCTGTGACGCTTCAATTCGAGGCTACGCAGGCGTCGTAAATTTTCGTGTAGAAGAGGAAAACAATATATCTGTTTCTCTCATATCTGCAAAATCTAGGGTCGCGCCTATAAAGTCACAAACTTTGGCTAAACTAGAACTCCTAGGCGCATTTCTTTTAAGCGAATTAATTGACTTCGTTTTATCTAGCTATGAAGGAAAAATAACTTTTACAAATATCGTTACTTTCTGCGATTCGCAAGTCGTATTGCACTGGCATTCATCCCCTCGTAATCGCTGGCAAACCTTTGCTGGAAATCGAGTCAGTAGAATCCAAGAAATCATTCCCTCAAACTCATGGCGCTACATTCCTTCTGCTTTAAATGCAGCCGATATTGCGTCACGAGGGGCCACCCCCTCACAGCTCATTTCACATGACATGTGGTGGAACGCACCGTCGTTTTTGTGGTCTCCCGAAAACGAATGGCCCGATTTTCATAAATCAAAAATGCCGATTGATTTCGGAGATATTAATCTGGAGGAAAAGCCAAAGGTCTGTTGCAATACGATAATTGACGTTAACTTCTTAGATCAGCTTCTTATCAAATATTCTTCTATATCAAAAATTCAACGTATCATTTGTTATGTCCTTCGAATAGTTAACCTTTTTCAAAACCATTCCTATCAAAAACCCACTAAGCCACCGGACCAAAAAATTATTTTTGAAAATATTGTTTTTCCTACCACCGACCGGTGAGATGCAAAGTGCGTTATACCTTCTTATCAAACGCGTTCAAGGTTCTTGCTTTTCTGAGCTTTTTTCCGCATTATCTAAGGATAAACCAATACCGAAACCTTTTCGAAAACTTTCACCTTTTCTTGATGAAAATAATATCATTAGAGTCGGTGGCAGATTACAAAAATCTGACCTTTTGTCTTATTCTGCAAAACACCCCGTCTTACTTTCGAGTAACCATCGTTTAACTACTCTTCTTATCGAGTCCACTCATCGACAATACCTTCATCCTGGGTTTAAAACATTACATTTTCTGCTTTTACAGCAATTTTGGATATTATCTGCCAGACGGGCAATTCAAAGAACCATATCCAAGTGCTTGCAATGTTTTAGAATCAACCCTAAACCCTATAGACCGCCCATAATGAGTTTACTTCCCGCTCATCGAATCAATCAACCTAAACCTTTTTCGAGTGTAGCTATCGACTTTTGTGGACCTTTCTTTGTGATTGCTCATCGTTACCGTGGTTGTAAAGTTTTCAAATCGTATGTCTGTGTGTTTGTCTGTACGGCCACACATTGCGTGCATTTGGAATTAACCATGGAACTGTCCACCGAAGGGTTTGTAGGTGCATTCCATCGATTCATTTCCAGACGTGGAAGCGTGACGCAATGCTGGTCAGATCAGGGCAGTAATTTTATAGAGTTTCGTAACCAATTACTTGATTACGCAAGAAGTGCGTCCACCAGACTTTCTATTTGTTGGCATCTGGGACCTCCTCTCAGTCCACATTTCAATGGCCTGGCAGAAGCTGGCGTCAAAAGTTTTAAAACTGACTTTGTTCGAGTAGTCGGCGACCAGAAGTTGTCCATCATGGAAATGTCCACCATTACATGTCGCATAGAAGCCGTCCTTAATAGTCGCCCTTTATCCCCTGCCTCTTCAGACCCACGCGATCTTCAACCTCTTACCCCAGGGCATTTTTTGACCCTTGAGCCCCTTAATTCAGAAATTCCGGAGTCAGATTTGTCCAAGGTTCATCCAAACTAATCCAAAAACTACATAATGATTTTTGGAAATGGTATTCTATAGAGTATTTGCGTACGCTACAACAGCGACACAAGTGGGCTGATTCGTCCCCAAATATTAAATTAATTTGGTTATCATAACGAGTGATCACATCCAATCACCTTTGAAAAGGCCAGTCGGTCGGGTTCTCGAATTGCATCCCGGCGGAGACGGTCAAGGGCGTGTCGCGACGGTACAAACGGCTACCGGTGATAACAAGCGGCCAGTTGTAAAACTGTGCCTCTTGCCGAATTAAAAGTAATTTTAATTTTTTCTACCTATTGAAGTCAATTATTATAATAGGTAATTCTTTATTATTTTTTTTTAATTTTGTTTGTTTGTTCAGCCTTTTTTGGGTTTTCGTTATCTCTAAATAAACTTACGCTACTTATCTGTTTTTCATTCATTTATATTTATCGGTCGATCATTTTTCTTATATCTATATCTGTCCGGCTGATATTCTAAAATTGTGTGTTTTGGAGGGCAGTTATGTTAGCTCCCACTAAATTTCGCGGTTGTTTGTAAATTTTAAAACCACACAATTGGATGACGGACAGAGTACATTTTCGCGCATTTCGACATGCGCACCAACAATCAGTGAGATACTTTTCTACCGCCTCGAGAGAAAAAACTACTTTCTCCAACATTTACAAATTTCTACACTTGAAAGTGCTCGATTTTGGTGTACTGAAGCATAGAACTGGAAACTTCAGCCCTTCAGCTACGTGGTGCCATCATTAGATCCAGAAAGGGGCCCCTGGTACGTGGAGAAATTGGCTGCAAACTGGCGAGTGCTTTGTTTCTGATTTCCGTTGTGTGGTACCAGCAATTAACTATGGACCTTTTGATTATTTCGTGATCTCATATATTTATGTTTGTTCGCGCTTTCATTTAATAAAATATATACAGTCCACTGCAGTTATCGTTTTTCTACCTGCGGGCAAACATAGGAACAGTTTTTAAAAAAATATATATATTTTGTTACAAAAACCTTTTTTTATAAATGCGGAATTTGGTTTTGCACCGAAAAATCAAAAAAACTCAATATCGAAAAAATTTACTTTGGTTAGCTTGTAATAATTTGTTTAGTTTAGTTTGACGTCTTATTGCAAATATGGCGCTAGCGATATAAAATAACTTTAAACAAACATTTTTTCGTGGCTAAGCGGGTATAAAAAGATTTTTTTATCTTATATTTGTCCGTGGACACCCACGAGGGTCCAAGATCTAATGGACACCTATTAAGTGTTGACAGTTAACTATTTCATCCTTAAGGGACCCTTCAGAACACTGCATGGTCAATGTGACACCTTTGTAAATAAATTTGATATTGGTATCATTGGTATATAAATCTCATTTACGGTATTTGTAAGGGAAATAAAAAATGTTGCCTGCGATACTGTATGCTTTTCAAAGAAGTGGCGACATCTACTGAATACAAAAGAAATTATTAGAGTAAAAACAAAAGACAGGCAGATGAAACGAAAAACAGTATTCATGACCGTGACATAATTTGTCCCTCAGGTCGAGTCAATGCATATTGCATTTTTACCGCCTGGGCGAAATTTTATGTCAGGTCAGAGGAGAATAAGCCAAAACTACTACAAACGTAAAGTTAGCCACGAAAAAATGTTTGCTTTTATTCACGGGTACAAACCTTTACGTTTAAAATAACTTTACATCACTACCAGAGTAATTACATTATTTTTAGCGCAACCGGAGTAACTAACTGGCATCATTGCACAATATTGATTCCACGTCAGGAACCCATATCGCGTCATTTTAAATAAAAATTGTGGGATAGATTTAGAAATTGAGGAGCTTTTAATAGTTCAAAACATACCGGGTGCAAACTCGCATTTCCTGACTTTTTTCACTTTTTCCCTGACCTTTTTACCTACACTTAAAAATACTCTGCCTATTTAAAGCGACCTAAGCTTGCACATCAAGTATATTTAAAATTTATAAAATAGCAGACATTTTTAAATATTTTTGGAAATATGTTAAAACTGATAAAATGGCCGCAAATTTTCGAGACTTTCTGCGACATTTCCTGACTTATCCCTGGCATTTTACCTAACCAAATGAGTTATCTAACATTTCCAGGTTTCCCAGAAAATTGCAGTTTTGAACAATGTTGGAAATTTGCACAGGAGAGAGAGCAAGTTGAGATAATCAGGACAATCTGCAGTTAGTGGCCTTAATCTGATCCGTGCCTTGGATTTAACCTATACGAAAATGAGATCTATGGGGAAACGTGAGCCAATAGCTTAATGTCAAAATTTGTGAACCCATATGCTCATTCAAATATGATGAAGGTTATAGTTCACATTACCTAAACCCCCAACTAAAAAATTTTATATGATTTTTTAGAAATTACAAAATAGTATATTGATCATAACATCTAATGGGACCTTAGAGCATTGAATTAACTAGAGAACGCATTGTCAAGTTTTGTGTTAGTTTAACATATGCACAGGAATAAGAGGGTATTTGTTTATTATTCAAACAAGTTTCATGGCTAATCGGGTTAAAAATAGTATTTGTTTCTCTCATATTTTTCCGTAGGTAGCTTGAAAGCTTAACCTAACGGGGGTCCAAGATCTAATGGACACCGAATAAATGTTGACAGTTAACTATTTCGTTCTAATGGGACTCCTCAGAACACTGCTTGGCTCACATAATTGATTTATGTGTCAATTTGAAATTCATAAAAAGTTTTTTAAAGTGTAGGTGTAAGTGTGTTTTATTAAGATTTGGTTGGTCAAAAATGGTAAAACATTTAGTACTATGGAAGAGTGTGTACACTAAAGTATATTTAAAGCGTTCTCTATTAATTATTATTCATTAGTTCCCTCCAGGATAGCTTATAACTAAGTGGCGACGAATAATTCTACCACTGGTTGGAAAGAGATACCACCAATCTCTTTCCAACCTATGGTGGTACGACTCCCTCCAATATAAAGAGTGTCATAACCGATGAACCAAACTTAAGGGGCGGTGGGGAAGGCAAAGCAAAAAAGCATTTGTCAAGTCTATGAGTCAGGGAAAATTGTAAAATTTAAAAATGACAAATTTTACGACGTCGAATGATTTTCTAATTTATAATAATTATGAATGTTTTATTGCTTTTTCCAAAAAATTACCACAGATATGAATGCCTCTTAGTTATAATTAGAGAAAATAGTAATATTATCAATACTACATTTAATAGCACTGCAATAAATAATAAAAGAATTTAGTTGTAAAAAAAAACTAAATTTTTGGTAAAAGATTTTAGTTCTTTTTTAAACAAAATTTTTCCACACCTTTATGGTAATTTATAACTTTTGAAAAATATCAACCTGCACCTCGTTTAATAGATGTGCTTTAATGATAGAAATGTATCGGACATATCGATCAGGGTAAATAGGCGATTTTACATGCATAAAAATATGAAAACGACGCGATATTTGTGGCATAAAGGACAAATAAAAACATAAGAGAAATAAGATAGATGCATGACAAAAAGATTAACTTCAGCATTCAAACCAAGAATCTGCGTCTTGCCAGGCCGATGCTCTACCAACTGAGCGTCACAAAGAGACTTCGCCGATGATCGTTCGTTTTGTTTTTACTTATTGGCCTGTTCGGTTATTGCAGACAATTTTCCAGCTCAATTCGGTGGATACCAAGATTTTCTGACACGAAGTCACTTCGTGCCCGTGATAATCACAACTCATACACTCACAAATTTACACAACATAAAGACCCAGCAGGCCGACCTGCTAAGCACCCCCCGGTAGGCTATTTTCTTTTCTCAGGGAGGATTTAATTTTGCTGGATACCCTTTGTCGGGCACAGGGGTCTTGCTAGCGCCATTACGCTCTCTTCACGAGACCACCGCCTTAACGTGACCTCCGAACCACGGCCTTGTATTGATCATCAACATTGCCTACTTCGTTGATGCCCAGCTTTCGCCCAAGACAGGTTTTACGCCTACTTCCGGTATATCTGTATGTATTTATAAACGGAAAGTAGGTTCGAGTTTGTAGTTGCAGGCATAGGAATCGAACTAAATTTTCAGCGGCATCGTTTGAGAACAACTGAAGTACAGAAATTTTCTGTATGATAACCCAAATCAACAAAATTTTACTGGAATAAGAAAAGTTAGAAGCAAATAACATAGCGTAAGCATTAATCTAAATCACGGAAATGATCGTTTTATATTTATTTCTTAGTTTCGAGGATTTAGCAGTATATAGCTATGCATAATTACTAACCTTTGGCGCAAAAATGTTAATTTTAATTTTTTGTGGGTTACGACGTATTAGAATTAGGGTAGATAAAAAAATCGTATGTGGTCTCAATTTACGATTTTTTAAAATTTAAATATAGTGCTTTTAGCCAGGTTTTTTGCCAATCGATGACCCTTACCAGCGAGCGCAACAGTGCACTGCCATGCTGTTATCTAAATACTAAAAAACATTCAAAAGAAAACAAACTTTAAAAACCTATAAATCACAAATCACTATAATTTGGTTGGTTTGATACGCGATACAGTTGGTTTTCGGTGCATGGCTCTCTAATGGTAAAGGTTATCGTTACTCGGCTCTAATTAGCGCCTGTCGTTACCTTCAATAAAGATAACAGAATGAGAGAGTGCTGCTGTGCCCGCGCAGAATAAACGTAAGGATAACACACTGGCAAACACCTGACCAAAAGCACTTTAATAAAGTAACAGCATGGCAAAGCGCTTCTGCGCCCGCGCAAAATAAAGGTAAGGGAAAAAACCTGACCAAAAGCAACCTAATAGAGACTTATTGCAATAAAGCTAGGCAATAATAGTGCTGGGCACTATTCTGAAAGTTGCGCATTATAAGAAGAGCTGTCTTCTTTCAAAATTAGGCCTTTGTGTATTATAAGAGCCGGAATTAATAGTGCCGCCATTATTAATGGAAAATAAACGACTGGATTTGTAAATTTAACTTTGGTATGTCAAAGATCAACTGTCAGTTTTCAATGCAACACTGTCAGAATAGCGCCCTGCGCTATTACTGCCTGGCTTTTTTTCAATACGTCCTAATATCTCCTTTCATTAGTAAAGGTGCTCCCAGAAGAGACGAGTCACTAAAGGTATAATAATACCATACTTCCAAAAACATTATTTCGTTTTTAATAATATTAAATACTTGCTCACTATTAACAGATATTTTGAAACTACGGTTAATATGAATTCTTACTCGATATGTAGGTCGCCCATGAGAGCAGAGCAAAGTTGACCTAAGGTCATACAAACTTAATTGCAAAACCCTTTTTGTAATAGGATAAAGCATTTTAGTAGCTCTCTCGGCTTTTTAAATATTTTTAACCAGACAAATCTTTATTTAACTTCAAAGTAATTTGTTTACTTACCGTGAGAAGTGTGTACAGGCAGCAAGGACGTCACGTCACAATGCTACGCCTCCCTGACACCTGAAAAAGAAAAAATATCCTTTAAAATAATTTTTCAATTAATTTAATTTAATAGATGAAAAAAGTGTATCACAGCATGGACATTTTATAAATGTTTAAAATTATAAACAAAAGGGGAACCTAAAAATACAACAAAATTTTGATAAACAGATGTAACTCTGGGATCCATAGGTGAGTATTTATAGGGACATAGTCCCTTGAAGTTTCTCGCGATGATTGTCTTTTTGGTTGGTATAATTCTGGACAGAATAGTGATTTTTATATCTTCTTTAACGTTGATTTTTATACCGTTCATATCCTTTATTTTAATTATTTCATATCTACCTAGAGAGAGAGACTTAGACATTTTCATATTTCTGTTATTTTCTATAACTCTCTCAACTTTTAGTTCTTTTATTTTATTTATTTCTGTGTATTATATCGATGGTCTTTTGCTAGAGAATAGAGCACTGATATTTCTATCCTTCTATTTGGAATTAAATAAATTTGACCTTGATGAGTTTGTCGCGTCTCTATTTTCTTAAAACTTGTCATACATACAAGGTCCTCTAATCTATATACAGTGTACTCCGGTTATAACGTACCTGGGTTATAACGTAATTTCGGTTATTTCATTTCGGAGCATCCAATTTACAAAAACTATAAATTTGAGCACCTGTCAAATACGGTAAGCATCAGGAATAAAGTAAAGATGCAATTTAAAAGTAAAAATTTCGCGAATTCGAACACAATTTCTTTTTTATTTCTACATAAATTTTGAATGGTCTAAAAGGGTGGGAAAAAATATAATGAGACACCCTGTACATATTTCATTGATCCGGCCATAATACTCTTCTGGTTGTGTCTGGTGTGTTGTTTATAACGTACTTCCGCTTATAAAGTACATATTTTCTGGTTTCTTGAGGGTACGTTATAACCGGAGTACACTGTATCTCTTAAAATCGATTTGATTTTACATATAAAGCTCGATTATGCAAAAGGGCAATATGAGTTGCTCATAGTGTTGCCGCCGAGACCAGAGATTCTCGTTTCTCGTCTCGTCTCACCCTCTCTCGACGAGACGAGAGAGATATTTTCTCTCGAATGAAAGCTCGAGACGAGATGAGAGAAAAAGACCCTCTCGTCGAGAGATTCTGGTTTCTCTCGTTCTCCAAAGTTAAGCTAATATTTATGTACTGTTTTATTTTTAATAAAAGGTATGCAAAAATCGTCATATATTCCTTCCTTGACAAGATGTATGCTGTGTTTATTTTAATAATGCGTTATATCTGAAAATGCTGTAAACATTTTTAAAACAAGAAGGAAACAAAAACCTCCTCCTATGAAAATTTGACATTTACTAAAAGGGTTATGTATTTTGAGCACCAAATTATTTAAATAAAATTAAGATAAAACGTATTAGTTATCTTTTAGTATCTATTCAAACAATTTTTAGGTTGGTTGGTAAAAATGTACGGCAAAACCCTGTAGATAAAACTCTTATACCAGCACTTCCATAGGTACAAAGGCGTTGTTGCTAAAGTTGAAAATTATATTTACTGAAAAAACAAATTTCGCTTTTACTTGGAAATTAAATATAATAATAAAATTAAGTATAATGTTAAAGCCGAAGACCGTAAATTACTACCTGCAAATAGATAGTTCTATGTCAGCGTATAGTGAAAGAAAATTTATAAATTTTCAAAATATCCCTACTATACATGTTTATTTACAATTTAATATCTCAATTGCGCCCTCGGCAAACATCAAAAACATCATTAACCCAAGAATTTACCTAAATATCATGATTTATTGCTTTATTTTGAAGGACTTATATTATTGGCAGAACACAAAATAATCTTTTATCAACGAAAACTTGGAATTTTAGGTACAGTTTTAAATAAATAAAGCGATGCAAAACTATTCCACAGCTTTTATTTCATCGGCATGAACGAGGCATTTTAGTACATGTATTGTATTTACTTCTTTATTTATTGTATGTATGCATATACAGAGGATATCCCAGAATGGACTTAACACTATATTTTGGAAAACAGTAAATACCATAAATAATAGGATTTACCTTGAAAAACACTTTTACACAGGGGTCTCAAAAACTTTTAATAGCTGATATAAATCACGAGACAAGAGGGACGAGACGAGAGAAAGGCTCTCTCGACCGATAGAAGAGACCTATCTTCGAGACGAGACGAGAAAAGACCTTCTCTCGTCTCGTCTCGCGGCAACATTAGTTGCTCACCTCTGGGGAAACACGTCAGTAAAATGTATTGAGGGCCTACAATAATAACTATTTAATAAAATACAGATCACCCTGTAGTATTGTGGGATCTGGAACTATCAAGAACGCATGAACAGGGGTAAAGCAAAAAAGAAAAATTAATCCGACCATGCAAAACCGCTCACCTCACGCTCAACATGCGATTGAGTCTAATGAATCATTAATTACTTTCGTTAATGAACGTGCAGAGTACTGGAGCGTAACCTGACGACATTAAAATGTGGTAGTGGGCATTTTTAGCCTCATTCGGACAGTCAGTGGCGCTGCCAAATTGTATTCGAATTTTTTGCGTAAAACCATTTCCTTTTTTACGGGTTTATTTTTAAACAGGTTTATTAAGCAGAAAATACAGAAAATTAAAATTAAAAAAAAGAGACGGCCAATGTTGCCACTACAGTTTAAAAGCGGTCGGTGTAGGCAAAAGAAGTATAAATGCCAACAAAAAATCTTGTTCAAGTGTGCGGAGGCCTTGGCCATACTTATATGTATATGGGCAAGCGAGCAGTCCTATTGAGGATCCCGAGGTTAGTTTTGGTATAATTGCTTTTTATAAGATTTTTAAAGATTTTTTTTATAAAAATAAAAAATATATAACAATACCAAGGTAATAATACCTAGAATCAAATAATAGACTGAGTGACACGTTTCTTTAAAGAAAATTTTCACCGGCTCACAGTGGAACGTTTGACTAAGCTAGGTGGACATGGTTAAGTCCTATAAATTAGCATTTCAGCTACCTACAATTAAAGAGCATATTCCATACATCCTAGATCCAAAATATTATTTTTTTATCCCCTCTGGTTGTCAAGATCTTTGCATTGAAAGTTGCATCTTAAAAATTTTCTGCTTAGACATATTGTTTTTTCCCGCGTAGTAGGCTCTGGAGTAAAACAAGTGCCAGGCATTTTTAGAGTGACATGTCCTTACGACTAGGGAAGCATTTTGACTGTCATTGTTGCAGTGTTTTACTTGCTATGATTTTATGAATTCGCTGGTGTTTTGGTAAGGAAAATTTTATTTTTATATAGTTTTTGTTGGACTGAAACTTTAGTTTGTTAGAACTTGTTGATGTTAGTTTTATTATTTTCTAATTAACCGAAATCTCTACTTTCTGACGCAGTATTGAAATTTTGTCCTTTTTTTGCGGTAAACTTGTACTTAATTATTTTGTTAGCCTGCAACTCTAAAAATAGAAAACGTATTATTTGTGTTTAATGACATTTTCTTTTTGATACCTTTACAAATGTGCCCTTTGTGGATTTTCTAACCTAAATTAGTCAATCTTCGTGCATTTTTCTATATCACGAATGTGTCTGTTTGTCTACAGGGTGTCCAGATAAAATTAAGTACATAGGGCTTTGTGGGATTTTCAGAAACGGTAAGACTTACGATATTCGTTCAAAAGGAAAAAAGTGGCGCTATTGTGAGCTTAATCGGATGCAGTGTCGAAGTTAAAAATATCTACAGGGGGTTTCAAAATAATGCTTAAAAACTTAAATTGTGTTATTCGAAAAATTAAAATATTGTCGCCTTTTTTTAAACAAATTGAATAAAACTATATAAATATGACTAGGCCAATAAAATGACGTTAACAATTTTTTTAGGACTTTATTTTTTTCAAAAAGTCACAATTTTTAGTTTTTGCCTTCCTAGCCCGCATAGCAATGGTATTATTAATAGGTATTATTTTCGACGAAAAATTTTTGTTTTAGATAACGCCGAAAATGTGTGTATTTTGACCTATCCTAGCAATATCGTCGTGATGTCTGTCTGTGTGTGTATGTGTGTATATTATTTCTGTCCGTAACACGATAGCTCCTAAACCGCTAAACCGATTTTCATAAAATTTTCAGGTAAAATAGTGCTCGACACTCTTACGAGCTGATTAGATTTTGCTCAAAATCTATTAATGCTAATGACAGTTTTTTGACAATTAAAATTTTAAAAAAATCTATATTTTTAATGGAGCATTGTATCAATTACAGTTTTCGTAATGTAGTAGACTATATTTTGCATAATAATTCGTGTTATAACTAAACACTTCGTAAGAGGTTCAGTTTCTCAGATATATACAAAAAACTTTTCAAAGCTGATATATGATCATGACTTCACTTGAAGTGTGCTAATAGGCTAGCTAGGAAGGTATCAGATCCCTCATGGATCCATTTATTTCTCAATATTTTGAAAACGCATATAAATGTTTTTTTTGATACAGCTCGGAATAGCGCCACTTTTTTGCCAAAATTGGTATGTCTTACCGTCTTCTAAATCCTCATAAACCCCCTTGTAGTTACTTTTATCTGAGACACCCTATCCCATGTAGATACCTATGTGTATGGGCCGAATCCTAAAGTACGTAACGCTTAAGGGGGGAATGGGGGTTATTAACCTTGCGTTACACTGTCATGATTCTTGAATATATTATAGGGGGGAGGAGGGGTTACGTAATTTAATAATATGCCCTATGTATGTCTGTACGATGGGTTTTTGAAACTCTCGACTTTCACGAATTTTTGTAAACTGTAACTTTTCACTCTGTCACAAGCTTAATCAAAATACATCTGCACCAAACCCCAAGGGAAGTTTTTTGAGGTTAAAAAAATCCAAAAAATTAAGTTTTAAACGGAGCAAGTTATTATTATGCGGTTTTAGAAATATGATAATATATTTTTCTTGTCTTTTTTGTGTCAGATTGAGAAATTAATTAACACAGTTTAGTTTGCAAGATAATAATAAAATGGACTTGTGTTAGTTAATTATTCTATTTTTTGTTAAGTAATGATATTTTTCAAATAAAAATGGAATTTTCCAATTTAATAAATATCTTTTAGAACTTTCTTAGTTATAAAAAATTAAAATCCAAATATCTCTTAAATTTTCTTACATTAAACCCCTTTAAAGATAATGCCATCCGATGAACATTTTTCATTATAATTTTAGTGGTTGGTTTCACCCCGGGCAAGGGGTGAGAGGTTTAAAATTTTTAATGCATTTATTTTTCATATAGTGACAGATGAGAGCGGAACTTTTTTCTTGATCGTCCCTTACCGCCTAAAACGTCTTTATTTTAATTTTTCTGAAACACCTTGTATATTGCAAGACTGTTTTATTTAAATTCCTTTTTGCAAAAATTAAAAAAAATATATACCGTTACTTCATTGTTATAAAATTTGTTGGAAAAATTTTCGTTAAAAACATACAGTATGACTACAAATCTTAAAATCGTTAAAATCTGAATCACCCTATATAAGAGGTAGGTAATATTGCAAATACTAAATGCTTTTAAATATTTTATGTTATTTTAAAGCTAAAAAAATCAAGCATTAAAGAGTGCTAATGTTGCTCAGGGGCTGTCCACCTAGATCTTCAAAACGTTCCACTGTGCGGCTATTTGACTAAATAGTAATACTCAAAAAAAACCTATACAACAGCGATTTAAGCAATAATTTAATTTTTATAAACATTAAAGTTCTAGCCCCACTCTCAAAACGCAGAGTTAAAAAGACCGCTTTCCTTTATACCTACTGGACACTCGGCAGTGAGGGTCTAGACCCAAAGAAATCGAATTTGGGACACCCTGTATAGTGGCGTCGAGTGTCATAACAGTGTAGGACTAGGTAATTTAATTATAAAAATGTGCCACAATGTGGAAGGCCAAGGCCTGTCCTGGCCCTTCAATGTGACGCGGCTCATGTCATATGCAAGGGAAGGCCAAGGCCTGTCCTGGCCCTTTAATATGACGCCGCTCATGTCATATGCAAGAAGGGGGGGGGGGGGGGTATCAGATTGAAAAAAAAAGATTTTTTCCTTATAGCAAAACCATTTTCTTTAATAAAAATGTATATTGATTCACAACCCGGGCGCCTCAATAGGACTGTTCGCTTGTCCATATCCATATTATAAGTACGGCAAAGGCCTCCGCACGTAAACAAGAATTCTCTTTTTGACGTTTATACGTCTCGGCCAAATCTAAAATTTTTAAAGGCAATAGACAAGATGTTGGAGCATATGTTTTGGCCAATTAAGAAGATAAAACACCCTATAGATTTAAGGAATCCTAACATTTTATCAAATTTTTTATCTCGGTGTAATCGGCACTCATAGGGAAATCAAAAAATTTATTTTTATTAAAATAAAAACTTTTAAGTGCAAAAGGTGACCGGTTTGATATGGAAAGCCCCATATTTAAACCGTCATATTTGACAGAATATAAACTAAAAAAATTTAAAACTTAATAGGGACTTGGAATAAAACCTGACGTTATTTTAGAGTCGACTTTATTCTGACACATTTACACAGAAGACTAACAGCTGACCTCTCAAAATTGACATACCAATGCCAAATTTAATAATAAAGATGCTAACTTTCATTTAAAACGACACTAATAAATTCGGTTTTTAAATACACAAAGGCCGAATTTTGAAGGAGAGCAGCTGCTTTTTATATGTAAATCTGTCACCATAGGGTCGCTTTTAAAATAAGGTGAGGTTTTATTCCAATAAGTGTCTACTATTTGATTAATCGTGGGTTAGAGGACAGGAACCCACGAATAGTCAAATACTTATTTACAAGGACACGAAATATTTACAATAAAAAATTACTTAACGTTATTGATAATGGTAGAGCCTTTTAATTTTTAAAGAATTTTTCCACTTTTGAAACTTTCATGAAAAAGTAAAATTATATTATTATTATTATAGTGTCTAAGAAAACCCTCAGGCCATAGTTTTTTGAGCATAACTCACTTTTTAACTTATGGTAAAAATAAAACCCACTATGGATAAAACTTATCAACACACATCTTATTTATATCTTGTGATTTTTTGTAAATATATTAGGAATATATTTTTTTAAGACACATAAACATTAAAAATGCAAGTGATTAATAGTTTTTTTAAAAGTGCAGTATAATTTAAATAAAATAAAATTAGTCTGAAAAAAATCGGTTTAGAAATACTGTGAATGAATTTTCCAAAATTCATTTTTTAAAATTTTTGATCCGCCATATTGTATTTGGCTTAAGTTTAACAGATGTCCAATAAGTGGGATTGTGTTGACAAAGGTAAGGGCTTTCAACCTCTAGAGTCAGCTTCGCATTAACACGAAAAGTGCATAAAGGCCTCTAACCGAATAGAGTATGTATCAGTATAATTCAATGCCAGTGAACGTATTTTGCCTCGGAGTACCTAGTTCTTTCTGTCGGTTTGACACCAACAGGGTGTTGTTGTGTCACACCAACACTAAAATTGAAACTTAAATTGCAGAAACAAGGCTAGAAAAAAACCTGATGTGATGGAATATTTGGACTCTAGATTCGGTTTCAACATGCTTGGCGATTACCTGCATATAGGGGGCAATTCTTTAAAATTTGAAATAATTTGAAACAATCTGAAAAAATTTGACGCCTCAAATTTTAGCCCTAAATCATGGCAACATCGTAAATTTCAGTTTCTTGTACAGCGTCAAAAACCGAAAAATGAGGAAAAATATAATATAAAACCTACCTTTAAACTCGATTGCTGATAATTCAATATTTTTCCGGGATTGTTGATGATGCATAGGTTCTTAAAAAATTGTATTTTTCCGGAAAAAACCAATAACAAAACCATGAGACGTTTTTCTTATCTCGTTAAAGTTGGATTCAAATAACACGAACATGACATGCAAAGCGAACCAAACGAATGGCTAAGTACAGCCGACCACAAAATCAAACATAATATTATTTTAACGAAATCAAATGAATTTTAGGAAAGAAAACTATTAGGGTTGATAAATTTATGAAAAAAAAATAATTTTCGGATTTATTGCAACCCCTGGCCCAAAAAATAACCTTTGAATATATAAATATCAAACTTGTTATTATTATTATCATATAATTAAAAATAATGTTTGACTAATATTTCTTATGATCAGGTATGAGAAGAGATAGAAAAAAAGTCTGCCAAACCCAGGTTATAAAGGTTAGGTTCAGGTCTGCTACAGGGTGACCTTAAAATCTATTATAGATTTGTTTAGAAATTCTAGTTCTCTACTTAACAATAAAAAGTTGAAAATAGCCCAAAAAGTTAAACTATGTATTAACGGATTATTACAAATTTAGGTTCAGGGGGTGAGTTACAGGGTGATATCAAAAATAGTTGTACAATTTACATTGTTAAAAACAACTTTGTCAGGAGTTTTACTTAGCAAACAAGAGTTAGAAATACCTTAAAAAATCATATCACTAACTTATTGTATTACCTTTAGAGCCAGCAAGTGAGCTACTGGGTGATATCGAAATTACTAGTGTATTTTTCTAAAAATCACATTTTTATAAAACAATGTTGTCAAGAGCTTTTGTTATCAAAAAATGCTTAGGAACAGGTTAAAAAATCATAACATTAACTGACTGTATTACCTTTAGGTCCTTGGAGTAACGTACAGGGTGATATCAAAATAAGTAAAACACTTTTGTAAAAATCACAATTTTAAAAATCAACTTTATCAGGAGTCTTGGTGAGCAAAAAATAGTTAGGAATATGTAAACAAACCACACCATTCACTAACTGCGTTACATTTAGGTCCAGTAGGTAAGATACTAGTAGTAAATTTTTTTATAAATCATATTTTTGAAAATAACTTTGGGCCTCACCTTACTGTTTACAAACCAAGATATAAGTTAGGGTTTCTTGAGCGATCTATTAAAAGAATATTACGTTAATTACTTTTCCGCACAATTTTACTTTTTCGCATCATTTTTACTTTCCTCACGATTTTTTTCCGCACGTCCATATTGCAAGAACCTTCCCGTCCACAATCGTTTTCAATGAAAACCCATCCTCCTACACACAAGTTTCATTTTCAAGAAGTGCTGCTGTACCGATGCTACCAGAAGCACCGAATGAAGAATCCTGTAATGTGTTACAGCCTGTACAGACCAATATACCTTCCTCCATCCACTACAGTAGTAATTCTAAGCAGCAAACTTATCAAAGCATTTCTGTAGTGGGCCAAACACCAACCAATCAAATTCCAATAAGAAACGACGTTATTCAAGATGTTGCGGCATCTGATGTATATTGAAGCATGCAACAAACAGAAAGTGCACTTTCAATTTCAATATCTACCATCGTTAACATTTTCGTTATTGTTAATTAAATGTTCTTTACATAAAGTTTCTTTTTAATATATCATAATAAAAAAATCCTGTTTTATTATTTTTCCGTGCATTAAAAAAATCAAGTAAAAATAAAAGTTAAAAAAACGTACGGAAAAGTAACTTTTCCGCACTAGTGCTGAAAAATTTCTTTTCCGCACGATTTTTGTTTTGTTAAAAATGAAGATATTTAGGACTCATTAAATGATTTTTCTAGCATTATTATAAAATCTTTGCGAATTAAAACATGTTTTTTGATAAAGAAGATGGACAAAAACACTCGTAGGAAAAACATTGTACCTAATTCTTGCGGAAACTATCTTTTCCATCCTTGACGGCTTGTCCGAACTCCGCTCCGCGTCGTTTGTGCAAGTGCCGTCGCGTGCGGAAAAGTACCTCTTTCCGCACTTGTTAGGTAAATAACTATTGTACAAACAATTAAAAGCCTAAGCGATACAAAAAAATATTTATGTAAAAGATATTTAAAATTTAAAGATAAAAGACCTTAAGTGGGATGAAACTACTGCTTTTGTTGATTTGTAGTTTTCAGTAAAAATAGCTAAAGAAGTAAAGAAATATATCCCTTTATCAGACAACCAAATAGCTATGTAGCGGTACATGTATTAACAGAGTCGCTTCACTTTGGAAGAAGTCTATATACAAGTAATTAAATAAAACTAAGAACGACGTACGGGACAAAAATATTTGTGTGCAGGTTGTTGTTTGTCAATGTAAATAAATGTAATATTTATTATGTGTATTTGTACATTTTTATATTGAGCAAGCTTAATAATTATAAGGATTTGATTTGGCTCGGTTTGGTTATGTTAAATAGATAACTTGGGTGTCAAATTGTTGCCTAAAAAACATGCAAATTTGTGAAATAACAAAGAAGACAGTTTTTTCCTGTAAATATATGTGCAGATTTTTATATTTATCGTGTATGTTTGTAAATGTTTACATTAGGCAAGCCTAGTGAAGGCTTTCGTTTTGTCACATTAAATATATATTTTAGGGCCAAGATTCTAAAATATCTTGTAAATTTGTTAATTAACAAATCAAACAAATGTAAAATATTTGTAAAAAAATTTTGGTTTACTATTTGTATTTGGTAATTTTTATATTGACCAACTGGTTCGGTTTGATTCTATTAATTGTATATTTTGGATGAAAAATTTTTGTCAAATAAGCATGTAAATTTGTGAATTAACAACGAAGGCAGGCAGGTTTTTCTGTAAATAATTATTGTACATTTTTATATTGACCAACCTTATTTATATGGGTTTGGTTCGGTTTGGTTATACTTGATATGTATTATAAAGCCATGATTTTTTCAAACTAACTTGTGAATTTGTAAAAGAACAACGAACCAAGATGTTGTTACGTAAATAAATGTAGGGATTTTGTGTATTTGTAAACTTTTATTTTGACCAAGGTTAGTTAGGGGCTTAGGTTGATTTGGTTATATTAACTAATAAGTTTTAATGTCAAAATTTTATCATATTAACTTGTAAATTTGTCAAATAAATAGTAAAAGCTTTTCACGTAAATATATGTGAATATTTTTGGATTTATTTATTCATTTCACCCTGTAGCTCACCTCCCTTGTTTTTTAAAAACTTAATAAAAAAAATCTTTACTGCTATTTAGATATCACCCTGCAGCTTACCTACTGGAAGTCAATGAAATTTAGTAAGTGGTATGATTGCTTAACGTGTTCCTAACTATTTTTTGCTAACAAACGCTCCTGACAACGTTGTTTTTTAAAAACGTGATTTTTACGAAATTTTATTACTAATTTCGATATCACCCTGTACCTCACTTCCTGGACCTAACGGTGATACAGTCAGTTAATGGTATAATTGTTTAACGTATTCCTAACTATACTTTGCTAACAAAAGCTCCGGACAACCTTGCTTTTTAAAAATGTGATTTTTAGAAAATTTACACACACTAATAATTTCTATATCACCATGTAGCTCAATTCCTGGACCTGAAGGCGATAAAATCTGATAATGGTATGATTGTGTAACGTGTTTCAAATAATTTTTTGCTAAGTTCATGATACATTTTTTAATGTATTTCTTACTCTTATTTGCTAACTAAAACTCCTGACAGAGTTGTTTTTTAAAAATGTGATTTTTATTAAGATTTACTACTATTTTCGATATCACCCTGTAACTCACCTCCCGGACCAAAATTTGATCTAATCCGTAAATAGTAGTTTTTTGGGGCTATTTTCAACTTTTTAATCAAGTAGAAAATTAGAATTTTTTAACAAATCTATAATATTAGGCACAAGAAATTTTACATAATTATACAAACATTATTTTTAATTATACGAATTTATAGAAAGTTTGAAATTTATGTTTTAAAGGTTTGTTTCTTGGGTCCGGTTCATTTTATTCATATTTTGAAATCTATTTTCAGGTCGGCTGTACGCAGTTGTCTGCCTATATGTGCGGCTCCCTCTAGGGAGCGTGTCGCAAACTTAAGTTTTTCTCACAATGTGACCACGTGGTCGTGGCACCCCTGAAAAATTCCGCCTTCGACTTATTTTCGTCAGGTGGCGACTCTAGCAAATATTCTTAGGGTCACTGCATCCTGACAGCCTGGCGTCTCCCAACGAGCGGATAGTTCACAACTTGCATTCCATTTGCTATTGGTTGACATAGTCAGGCGGCATTTTTAAAATTAAAACTCTCCTGTCCTCGTTTTGGGAGGTTGAAATCGGTGTTAAACCAAACTGAAACAAAACCTAACCGTGGTCAATTGATGGGAAACGTATCCTAACCTGGGCGTGTGTGGACAGGTTAGGATACGTTGTCGAATAATTTATCAGGGTTAGGTTAACACCGATTTCGACAGGAAAACAGGATATGGAAGCTAATTAAAAAATAATAATATGTTTTTAAAAAACAATAAAAAAAACTCATCGGCATATGCATAGATTTAGTTAAATTCAATAGGTATGTACTGCACAAATCACTACACTTTTTAGTCACTTACAACTAGTATATATTCGTATTTTACGCCGAAAGCTGTAAACATAAAGTTTGTTAAATGCTTGACTGGTGGCACCATCTCTTAATATAATATAATAATAATCTTAAACGGCAACGTTCAACATCAAAATGTCAGCTGACTATTTCGACCAATAGCAAACGGAATGCAAGTTGTGAACTAGCCGCTCATGTCTCCCAGGGGTAGCGACACACCTCATTTACGAAAAACGCAAATCTGACACTGTCAGGAGCGTAGCTTTTTTTATGTTTAAAAAAATTAAATGGTTTACAAATGTTACGTAAAGAACTGTCCGTCACATCCGGTATATAAATTTTACTGTCCAAATAAACAAACCTAAAAAAACTAAGTTTTTTATGATTTCAAATTTATTAGGACCCTGTGTTAGGACCCACACAGCGAAGGAAACCAAAAATATAGTTTGCATGTTTTATATATATTCTAAAATATAGAAAACTATTATGTTGGGTTTTGTATCATTTAATAAATTTTTTATGCTCTCTACGGAATAAAGGTGTACGTTTAATCCCTTTTTTCATGGGCTAAGGTAGTATTTCTTGTCCCCAGTGATTGAAAGTACTTTCTTTAAAACCATAAAGGCAAAATATAGGTTTTTGGATTATTTTATTTTATCATAATACAAAAAACAAAAAGGAATATATACACGATACCGATTATTTTGTTCCAGCTTGACGTAACCTTACTGTACTTTGCCGATGGCTTGGTTCGTTTTGATCGTTATTGTGTCCTTAGGCATAGAATATTGCTTCCATATAAACGAAGCATTTAACTTTCTAGACTTCTCCAGGCTGTAAACCAGGAAACTGTGAAATTTTCGAAATTCTGTTTATTGTATCATTTCCATGCCCATCTCAAAGTAAGAATATGCTTTATTTTCCATCTTCGAGAAATGTAATTCGAACTTTTTCTCGACTAAACTTAATTAGTTTGTTATGAAATAAATAATATTTTTTCCACATTGTTTGTTATAAGGTCACTCATCGTCAAGCAAGCTTTACCTTGCTTGACGATGAGTGACCTTAGTTTGTTAGCATCTGACTGACTTTTGTTTAATGTAATGCCATGACAACTATCACTGCCCACTGTTTTTTTATATACTTGACATGCTAAAACTACAGTACGGTTTTATTTAGTTTATGATTATTATTATTATTTTTAGTATATAAAAATAAACCTTGGCATTAAAGTCCCTTTTAGTCACTTAGCAAATTATAGCCCTTCTTCCGGTCAAGCATGAAAATTCCCGCCGTGGTATTAAAAGTAAACACTGCACGCCCCAGGTTTATAATATACCTACTATTATTTTTATTATTGTTCAAAAAAAAGCTGGCGGCGAAGAAAAAAGTACAAAAGGTCGAAAATACAAAAGATTGAAAAACAAAAGGTTCAAACAAAGATCGAAAGTAGCTACACTGTAATGATTGCAAAACAAAGTAGAATTAAGAGACACACAGGTACACACACACACTTATAGAAAAGTTTTTTAAAAATCAACATCCAATAAAAACTCAAGGTAGCAACACGACGGGTCGCAGAACTTTGTTCGAAAACATTTTCTTCGAACGGAAATTTTTATGAAAACAATTTCTTCTAATGGAAATTTGTTCGAAAACATTTTTTTTAAACGGAAATTTATTCGAACACCATTTCTTTGAACGGAAATTTGTTCGTAAGTAATAGTTGTTCAAAAACATTTTCTTCGAATAGAAATCATTTTCTTCGAAAGCAAGTTTTTCGATAAGATGCTCTAGACCTGGATTTCCAAACCTAACTCAATTCATATAGTTTGACTACGGCAAGGTCTTTTTAACATATTTTTTCAAAAAAACCCTGACTTCTTTCCCGGGATCGTAAACATTCTGAAAATTTGTCTACTTTCCTCCTTTTGGAAGGTCGAAATTGGTATTTTCCTAAACTTTGTCAATTGATCGCAAACGTATCCGAACCGGTCCAGATACCTCCTGATGTGCTCAATTAAGAAAGGTATAGAGATTTCAACCTTCCAAAATGAGGACCGGAAAGCTAATTTAGGGAAATCATTTTTTGACAATAGGTCTCGGTTGGTTCGGTTTGGTTTCACACCCTCTAGGATCCCGGGAAAGAGGTCAGGGGAGTTTTTGTTTCCAAAAATTGTTAGAAAAAAACCCCATTAGTCGAACTATATGAGTTGTGTTAAGTTTGGCAAGCCAGGTCAAATATTTTTTTTTCGAAAAATTTGTTTTCAAAAAAATGTTTTTGAACAAATTTTTATTAAAAAAAAATATTTTCGAACAAATTTCCGTTCAAAGAAAATGTTTTCGAACACATTTCTGTTCGAAGAAAATGATTTCGAAAAATTTCTGTTTGAAGAAAACGTTTTCGAACAATCTTTTGTTCGAAGAATATGTTTTAGAACAATTTTTGGTTTGAAGAAAATGATTTTCGAAGTTTATGCTTTCGAACAATAATATTACGATATTTATATGAAATGTACTATAAAATTATAAATAATTAAGCCGAACCTTACGAAAACTCGAACTGTATTTGGGCATTTTTTGTCTTTTGATAAAATGTAAAATTCGGAATAAAAAGGTACTAAAAAAAACCACAATACCAAAAACACCCAAAAAAATGGGAAAAAACCTTGGAAAATAAATTAAGCAGTGCGAAAAGTAGCGTATAAACATCGTGATAAAAGTTTTATTTTATCCCTTGATATATTATATACTATTAATAACTTTTAACATAGAAATGTATTTCTGTCCTGTTTGTTTATTTATTACGTATTATTTTTATACAAAAACAGAAATAATATTTAAAACAAAATGATTTTTAACAATAATACCTACAATAAATATTCATAACCCAAAAACTCAAGGAACATATTTTTTATTTCTTAAGCTGTATAAAAACGAGTTCTTTTTAAGTTTTATTAAAACATTTTTCTTTTCTCAGACTGTATAAAAATGAGTATTTTTCACGAACGTCTATGGAATTTTGAGTACGGTTTTGACACTCGTGTCGCTACCCCTGGGAGACGCCAGGCTTCCAGGATGCAGTGACCCTAGTATTTCTAATTACCCTATCGAAAACCTTATGGGCGCAGCCTTCGTGTTAGTTTACGACAGAGACAATTTATTATTTTCTCTCTGGTTTACGAAGGCTGTGTCATGGGCCGTCACTGAAGAACAGCAGTTTCTATATGGGAGTACCCCCCAGAATAAAAAACTATATACGTACCTATTTGATAACGAAAGTAAAAAAATAATCACCACTTCAATAATTTGACCAGGATCCTCACTTAGTCAGATTTCTCTGGCAGATTTTAAAGAAATAATTTGACATTCCCTTAAAAATCCGTTCAAATATAACGGTGGCAACAGCGTAGAGCTAATTTTGTTGCGACCCTTCCACGACATGCAGTTAGTCCCTCTTTGTTAATTTTACCGTGAAAAACAAAGAAAGAAAGTAAACTTAGCTGACCTCATAAAGAAAACGAATAGGACACATAAATTTGAAAGAAATGTGACGAAATGTGACGAAATCTGACATTTCAGTTTGTGTGGTTAATGGTCTTCTGCTTTGAATTTATTTACAATTTTTAAATTAAAAATTTTCAACAAATTACGGGTTTTTAATTAAACAGCTATCAAAAAGTGGGAAATGGCCTTTTAGGTAAGTTTTTAAGTTTAAAAATTGCCTTTTAAACGAGAAATCTTAAGCGCCAGAATGGGGGCAATTCTTCAAAATTTGAAATAATTTGAAATAATCTGACGAAATTTGAAACAACAGAATTTAGGTGTAAATCTTGACAACACTGCAATTTCAGTTTTGTGTAAAATGTCTTACACCACACGGTAATGGGCCAACTTAGAAAATTATGAAAACCCCAAAAATTTAAAATATGCGGAAAAATTTAATCTAAAACCTACCTTGAAACTCGGCTACTGATAATCCACAAGTTCTTGATAAATTGTATTTTTTCGAGCACCTCATCATACAACGGTTTTTCTATCTGGCAAATTTGACAACTGTCAGTCAAAGATCACCAAGGGGACTGTCAGTTACGAAATACTATGTTGCCAATTCATTGTTTCCAAGTGAAACCAATAAAGGTACCGTTCACAAGTTGGATTCACTTTTTAAATATGTTGTTAAAATATTTTTACGAAAAACTCTTACAACGTAACGTGCAAGGTGGTACCTAAGGGGGGATCAATCTCCCCCCGATATTTTTAGGAATAAAAAGTAATCAAACATTTAGTAGTGATAATAATAGTAGAGATATGGATAATTCGCATTTTTTACGGCGGAATTGATTCTGATTTTTGAGATTTTTGCTTATAATAGCTGAAAACTTGCTCAAACTAAAGTTTGGTTAAGTATTTTGTTTTCTAAAAAATTTAAATCTTAAAGGTATTTTTTTATACCTAAATGCATGGAGAGTGGAAAAAAATTTTGTTTTCTAAATCTCATAATTTTATTCATAAACATTTGTGTGTTTTAAATAATATTACTTGACTTGACTGCAAAATCAATCCAAGATTTGAGCAGCTGCTAAAAAATTGTTTTTCTTTATCGTGTTTTTGAACTTGATTTTAAAATAAATTTGAATGAAAAAGGATGCTTGGCTGACTTATTTTTTAGCCACTCATAGGTAGGAAGGCTATTGGGGACCGTCAAAAAAATCCTTTTTATTTTTGCTCAAAATAAGTTTGGGCCAAAAAAATCAAAATGGCTGTCTGTCTTTATTCATAGTTCTTTTAAAAATAAAACCAAATAATTTAAATAATTAGGCACTTTGTCTGCAAGTTTAATGAAAATTTTTACTTGGTTTTATTTTTATAAGTTTAAAAAAAAAACAAATTCAATTTTTTTTTACCCTTATTATATTTGTTATAATCAAAACCTTAAAAACTATTTTATTTTTTTTTATTACTTTTTCAAATTAGGTAGCTATTCAATGAACCTACAGAGTAAATAATTTTGCACTGGAATTTATTCTTTAGCTTTTTAACTATTTCTTCAATTTCAATATATTTTAATTATAGTATCTAAGGTTTTAAACCCGTTATATTTTGTTTATGTATTTTAGTCCGGGATTAACATTAACATTGATAAAGGTACACAATTGACAGGGTGCAAAATTTTTTGACGATAGCTTTTCTAAAAGGTTCGATGTCATCACATTTCGTGCATTTCCTAATACAAAAAGCAAATTTTGCATTTTTTTTATTAAACCAAACCTCACCTTTGTCGATTGATGGCAAACTTATCCTAACCTGTTAATTCAACTCTGGTTAATTGATCGAAAACGTGACCTAACCGGTCCATTGGACACTTCTTTTTTGGTGGAAAAGGGGCGTGTATGGACAGGTAATGATAAGTTTGCGATCAATTGAAGGGGCGACGGACGAAACATCGAAACACAAAATGTCGAAAGTACAAAATGTCGAAGAAACAAAAATACTAATAGTTGAAAAATTTAAAAGACAGAAAGTAAAACCTAACCAGGTCAGGTTAGGTTTTAAAGTATATTACAAAAAAAAGGCACCTGATCTGGTCAGGTTAGTTTCTATTAATATATCTAATAACCCAAGCTTTCGACATTCTGGACTTTCAACATTTTGTAATTCTTCTTCATTCGCACACACAGTTTCCAATAGAATCTACATTTATTTTTATTTTAATATTTATTTTTATCCTTATAAACCCAACAGTAACGTCTTTTAGACGAAAATTGTTCGTAGCACCCCTGTAATCTTCCGCCGGCTACGACTGTAGCAAGTATTTCTGATTACCCTATCCAAAACCTCATGGGCCGTCACTGAATAACAGCAGTTTCTATATGGGAGGACCCCCCAGAATAAAAAACTATATACGTGCCTAGCTTTGATAAGAAAAGTAAAAAAATAATAACCACTTCAATAATTTGACAAGTATCCCACTTAGTCAGATTTTTCTGGCAGATTTTAAAGAAATAATTTGACATTCCCTTAAAAATCCGTTCAAATATAGCGGTGGCAACAGCGTAGAGCTAATTTTGTTGCGACCCTTCCACGACATGCAGTTAGTCCCTCTTTGTTAATTTTACCGTGAAAAACAAAGAAAGAAAGTAAACTTAGCTGACCTCATAAAGAAAACGAATAGGACTCATAAATTTGAAAGAAATGTGACGAAATGTGACGAAATCTGACATTTCAGTTTGTGTGGTTAATGGTTATCTGCTTTGAATTTATTTACAATTTTTAAATTAAAAATTTTTAATAAATTAGGCGTTTTTAATTAAAAAAATATATTATATCGTGAAGCTACATCTACTAAAAAGTGGGAAATGGCCTTTTAAGTAAGTTTTTAAGTTTAAAATTGCCTTTTAAACGAGAAATCTTAAGCGCCAGATTATGTCACATTTTTTCAAATTTCGTCAAATTTTTTGAAATGTAAAGAATTGACCCCAATATGTCACATTTTTTCAAATTTCGGCAGATTTTTTGAAATGTAAAGAATTGCCCCCATAGTACGGTGGGTTTTGGCAATCACAGATTAGGTTAGATAAGATTAGTAAAAAAGATGGGACACTCATTCTGTGCCTTTTTTTAGTTTAGAGTCTCTTCGAGCGCGGTGCTGGAATCGGCCGGCGCCGGCGGGCGCGGCAGAGGCAGCCGCCAATTTTAAAAATTAAATTTTGATTGAACCAAAAGGTTTGCATTGTTTCACATAAAAAATGAAACAATGCAAATATTTGGCAGTAAATTTAGAAAATAAAACTACATATGTATGTGGGTAGGTATTTATTATAAATAACTTATTTTAAACTAAATTAAATGAATTTCATGAATAAAAAAATAAAATAGCATTAAGTAAGACATCATGGGTTCTCGGACCCCACCAAGGCTCTCGGCCCCCCAAGGCTCTCGGCCCCCTCCAAGGCTCTCGGGCCCCCAAGGCTCTCGCCCCCCCTCCCCCCAAGGATTCCAGCGGCAGTAAAATTTGAATGATTTTCAGAAGTTAGGACTTTTCAAAATGTGAATTCTGAACTTGAGCCCTACCCTATGCGGATATGTTAGTCATGTCATGTCATCTCTGCAGCAGCTGGAAGAACATTACCTGAAACAATAAAAAATTCTATGATACATACAATATTCTTTTAACGGAATGTTATAATTCCTGTTTACCAAAAGTGCTGGAAAAGCAAACCGAACCCAGCCCAACAAGGTTTGAATTTAACAACCCGCAATCAGAGGATTGGGCATCAGCGTAACTAGGAGGGGCCTGGCCCCCTCTGTTGGATCTCAGGCCCCCTGATGTACCACAGGGCTCACCTCGAGATACAATGCAGGGCTCACCTCGAGATACAATGATATATGTGTATCCCAGAAAGCATTCTAGGCCACAGGCCCCCTGAAAATTCACGCGGGCTATGCCGATGGAAGTGGGCCTTTTTTTGCAAATTTATTTTATGTTATGTTTATTTTATACTTACTTGAGATTAGCAACAAATTGTTGAACACATAAAACAGATGGTAAAATCCGTAAAAATTTTAGTAAAAAAAAATGAAAAAAGTTAATTGTAGAAAATTCAAGAACGCCCAGCTGACTCCACAGAAAAGGCTGGGCCGTAGCGGGTTGGGTGAGGAAGAGCGGGGGTCTACGGTGGCGCCGCGGTCGATGAAACCAGAAGCTTGAGTGACCAGGCCGTGTTGGCCATTAAAGTTTCAATTTTGTTTTGTGGAGCTGTGTAATGCATGCGCGAAAAATATAACCTTTTTGCTGTAAGCATGCAGTCGAGTAAAAAGGCTGACTGACCCTTTTATACAAAGCCAACTAGAGTCGCGTCGCCAACAGGCGTGGTAATTGCAACCGATTTTGTATCCACGTGCAAAAACTTGCACAAAAACAAAAACTCTCGGGCCGAAACATTAATTATTACAAATGGTTAATTAAGTTTTTGCGAGACCGAAAGGGATGCGAAGGTGAATAAATTGGACGGCAAAAATGCAAGTAGTATATGGAAAACTTTTGGTACAATTCAAACTGTATAACAAAAGACGGCAAATGCACTGAAACACCGAGAAAAAGCAAGAGAAATTTGTAGCAATAGCGACCCATACGCACACACCCATTAACGCAATATATAGTGTCATCACACCGTATTTATTGTATTGTATGTTTTAATAGTATTACCAAAATATATTTATTGTATTGTATGTTCTAATAGTTTTACCAAAATGTATACATTTTACTACAATAAATGCTCTATAATAATAATAATCTCTAAAAACTAATTTAAAATTTATGAGCGCGATTAAATGAGAAGGGATTTGGTTCGAATAGTTTTTGCCATACGCAGTTAAACTTTTGTGACTTTGACATGAAATAAACATATCCCCTAACCATAAATATATTAAAAATGTCATATTGGTATAAAATTAAAGGAAAAACTCTCACTGTGGATGAAAAGATGCTGACTCTAGATTTACAAGAAAATGGAAAGGTAAAAAGAATTTAAAGACAGGCCGTTTTTCAAAAAAAAAATTGTTGCTGTTATTAAGAATATGATAAATAAAGGAGTTGGAAATGTCAAAAAAGTGTAACTGCATGTCGCCCCCTTAGTGCAACAAATAGATAACTCGAAATTTATCAATTTTGAATTATCTAGTTAAAGCTGGCCTATTTTTCATTATCTTTTTAATGCAACATCTAGATATCTTGTACGACCAACCAAACTTGTTTAAAGAGTGCCAGGAAATAGATAACTTGAGATATTAAGTTATAGCTATCAAAACTATCAATTTCAAGTTATCTAGTTGTTGCACTAAGGGGACGATATATCTTCCTCTCGAGTGTGACGTCACGATAAATATCACATTTATTAAATAATCTATATTGGTTCTCTAATTTTTATAATATCTTTAATAAAATTTTGTATTATTTTAAATTAAATTTTATTTAAACCATTTTTTGTTTGTTTACTACTTTTATATATCAACTATATAGACAATTTCAAAATGACATCTATCAAAACAAACATTAACATAGGTCACTAAAAATTACGTGATAAATCATTTGTTTCCTCGGATATTTTACAAGTTTACATGCCTTTCTTTCGCGGCTTCTAACCGCCGTATATCATCTGCCATGATAAACCAAGTGAATGGATGTGTGTGTATGGGCCGCTAATGCGTGTTGTTGTTATTGCCACATATTTTAGCAATTACCATACCTCAGGAATATTCACACGCAAGTTGTCATAAATCTGGTCAAACAAAGACGAAAGTGTTTTATAGGCTAAATTCTATAGTTTGATAATGTATTTTTACGAAAGTTTTTACATAATAATGTCAACTTATATATTTAAATTATATTTCTAGTTTTAAACTTTCCAACTTTTTAAAATGTCTCCTGAATATATTTTGGCCGTTTCTGGCATTGATTCAAAATTGAAATCACAATAAAAACTAATAAGGATAAAACTCCCCATTTATACCTTGCCATTTGGCTAAAGTTGTGCTACATAGATGACTGGCTTATAGTTAAAAATTGTGTCCCGTGGGATAGTTGTGAAAGATTTTTTAAAACTATCCAAGATCGATTGGTAATAGATCACACAATTTTAAGTATAGGGTGTTTGCCTCGAATTTGAGTAGGAGGGCCGCGTGACGTCATAAATCCAAGATGGCGGCTTCTTTTATGTTTTTTCACAAACTTTGGGATATAGCTTTTGTTAAAATAGTTTTACAGAAAATCTTTAAATACGTTTTTTTGTTTCCAGAGAACACCAATTATTATTCTGGTAAAAAAATGGCTTTTAGTCTTAAAAATTAACAAAGATATAAAAATGTGTGGGTAAAAAAAGTGACTGTTTCTTTGTATTAAGAAAAAAAATTATAATTATGTTAGTTTTTAAGATATAAAGCTAATTTCTTTACTATATTAATTGTTGTTCTCTTGCAAACAAAAAACGTATTAACAGTTTTTCTGTAAAACTAATTTAGCGAAAAGTCAAAGTTGAGATACAAAGCTCATTGCAACAACGATTAAATTGCTGTTCTCTTGCAAACAAATTATAATCCATACAATTTTTCTGTAAAGTTGATGTGGCAAAAGTTAAAAGCAAAAGTCTGTAAAAAAACATGGAAATAATCGCAATCATAGATTTATGACGTCACAGGCCGTCTTACTCAAATTTGAGGCAAACACCCAGCAACTAAAAATTAAGTGATCGATAACCAATCGATCTGGGGTTGTCTAAAACTTCCTTCCTATTTTTTGTTTAGGTAAAAAGTTTAGTATTATTTTTTTTTTAATTTTTGTTAGTTTTTAAGATATTAAGCTAATTTCTTTACTATCTTACTTGCTGTTGTATTCCGAACAAACAACGTTTAATTTAAAACAAAAAAAACTAAAAAAAATTTTTGTCCGAAAGGACGACGGCAGACTATAAATGCTAAAATGCCATCTACGAACTGTGAACCGAAAATATCCTGTTTTTAGCAGGACACGAACTGTGAACCGAAAATATCCTGTTTTAAGCAGGACAGTGCTGTTTTTTTGAGGGGTAGTCCTGTTTGTTCCGCGTTCTGCAAGATCTCTCCGTGGTACGCCAAGCACATTCTCCGAGGAATCCTCTCTTTTTTTAATCTTCAAATTGTAATAAAAATTATGAATGAATATGAACTTTACTAAAATTATAAAAACTGAGGTTTTGTCGGATACGTATAGACTGCATTGATTAGCCACACTAAAAATTAACAAAATAAATAGTAGGTATTAATTTGATCACTTAAAGTGCTGTGGTGAGTTTTGTTAAATTTTATGTATCCTTAGTACCTAGCCTCCTCATAAAATATTTGACGCCCAAATGACTATTGCGACACCATATCATGCCTTTGTCCAGCTTTTGACGGATTGCAAACCTTTTAACGCTTTGGAAATCTCCGCTTAGACTGCTTCTCCATTAAATCTCAGCTTGTCCTCCTGTCTACTAAAACAGTAGTGTTGAAAAGAGACGGGTATATGTCCGAGTTTTGGTGACGTTCATTCCAAGCGTAATCCAGGCATGGACTCAGGTGTCCAAAGTATAATTTATCAGACGGGCGGGCGAAAGCGGGCAATGTAATTAATTTTACATCAATCGTTGTTCACCATTAATAAAACCTCAACGGCGACATGGTGTGTAATGGTAAAAAAAACAGTTCACATGCATACCTACCGAAAAGAATATCTAGTTATAATTTTTTATATGTATATACAGGGTGTCCCGAATTCCCGAAACCCATTTGGTGGGTTTTGGGTGTTTCTAGGGGAGATAGAACGAAATGACCTCCACTTGCAAGCAAGAGCGGATCTGCACTGGAAAAAAATTTGATAATTTTCCATAATATATCATGTAATTTTTTATGTAACATACTATAAATGGGTTTTTATCAGTACAGTAGATGTATTTTTCTATTTTTACAGAAATGCATTGGGTTTTTACACAGCTGGATCTGGAAAAAAGGAATTGTCTTGTAAATTTTCCTTTTTCAAAAAACTTTACAAAATATATCATGTAATTTTACTTATCCTGTAATGTGATGATAAGTGTTATTTTTTATAGCTGTGTAAAATTACAGTAAAATTATGGTTTTTTTCTACGGGTGGGGTTCGGTTCGGTTCGGTTCGGGGGGGGGGGGGTTAATCTTCTGTTTTCCCTTTAATTATTAACAAAAAGTGCATTTTTTTTCTAGGGGGCTAATTACCACGTTGCCCCCCTCAAATCAGCACTTGCTTGCAAGCCTCGATTTTCAAGAGATGACTAACGGTAAAAACCGCATCTTGATACATTTTGGAAGGAGGTCTATAACTTTTTTATTTAAGAAAATTTTATTTTCGTGAAAATTGCTGGTTTCTAGATTTTCAAATTGAAATTTTTTTGTCACTTTTAGTTTTTCAGATATTTACATAAAATTCTTTTAAGTATAAACTACACTAAAACTAAACTCATAACAAACACATATGAAGATCTCACGATCAGAATAAACCAATGGAAAATAGAAAAAGCAGAGGAATATATATATATATATATATATATATATATATATATATATATATATATATATATATATATATATACCTGGGTCAAATTATTAAACTAACAAAAGGAAACCAAACAGTTGAAATCAAGAGACGAGTAAGATTGGACATGGATGAACACGGCGACAGACAGAGAAGAGTGGAAGATATTGGGGGAGGCCTATACCCAAAGTTGGATCGAAGAAGGCTAAATAGATAGAACTATAAAAAAGCAATTTACACCAAAATATTTTTTTTATAAATAAAAAATGCAGTCTTAAAAATAAATCCGTAGCTTAAAACTGGCTTGCTATATCAAGAAGCGGTTTTCAAATTTAATCAACTTTTGAAAATCAAGTCTTGCAAGTTTTCAGTTCCTTTCTATCTTCTACAATCCCTACAAATACCTGAAACCTCCCAAAAACATTGCATTTTAACGCTGTTTTAACGTGTCGCTCTTTTAGACGCCGTTGTTTTAATATCTCGATTTTAGCTCACACGTATAATATAACTATAGTAGTGTGAGCTGTGGTAATCCTATCAAAAATAGGAAAAAAAAGGTGCTCCGATTTCAAAAATGTTTACATATCTTTGCGTTTCAGATGATTTTGAAACTGTTTAGTCGAGCCGTCTGTCTGTCTGTAACGAGCAACGCGCATAACTCAAAAACTACTTGCTTGATTTTAATAAAATTTGGTAGCTAGTTGGGTTTTGGCTCTAGATGGTCCCATTAAAATTTAAAATTAATAAAATCCACCAAAGATAAACTGAAAAAAAGGGTAGGGGTAAATTTCAAAAATTCGATTTTTGGAGTTTTGGTAAAAATATTTCTTGTGTAGTACTGTATTAAAGGTAACTGTGCATTGAGATTTAAAAAAATAGATTATAGTTTGTTTTGTCCAGTGGTGTTACACTGGGGGAGATCTCCAATCGGACGCGAACCCCAAATCCTATTATTTACGCAGACCAAAATGGCTAAAAATTATATTATACATTATTCATGTGAGCTTAAGTGTCCATAAATTGGCAGAGTATTTTTAAAATCGCTTCTTTGATATGTCGCTCTTTTGAGTGTCGCCGTTTTAAATAGCGCTGCATTAAAAACCGCTCTTTTAAACTGGGGCCGAACCAAATAGGTCACTGAAGTTTAGAGAAAGAAGACATTGAAAAAACGTTTACAAAATCAAAAGCAGACATAGTAGTCTAGACAGGGAATTAGACAACCTAATTGGCTATCAATATCAAAGTATAATCAAAATAAAATGTATAACAAAATTGTCAAAAGCATTCAGACATAAGTAAGGTATGGCCCTTAAAACACAAAAATCCCCCAAAGTCATAGAACGGACTGACTGCCGGAAAATTAAAACTAGACATGGTCCGAAATATGATGATCCGTGATAATAGAATCCAAGAAACTAGGGAACAAACGATAACAGCGTATATCCAAAACGAACGAAAACTGAATAACAAACAAACAGCTGAATTAAAAACCGCATAAGGAAGAACAAAAAGGAAGTCCCAGACTAAGCTAGAGAAAAGGAATAAATAGAGATATCAGATTTAAAGGAGTAAACGAGACCAGTGGAGTTTAGAAATTAGAAAGACAGCTTATGTTTGCTTAAGCTAGGTTTTCAGTGGAGCAAAGTTAAGCAACTGTTATGTTTCGACCAGTACTAGTAACCAGTACTCTAAGTAGATTGTACGGTAGGATTCTTAGAGATCTAATAGAGAATGATTTTCATGAACAAGAAGAAGAAGAGCAAAGTGGGTTTCGCGCAGGCAGATCTTGTAGTCATAATGTTACCTTTGTGGACCTACAAAAAGCATATGATACCGTTCCAGTAGAAAAATTATGGACAGTGTTAGAGCAAACTAATATCAATCATACATACATAAAAGCAATAAAAGAACTATACAAAGGGTCAAAATCTAAAATTAAAATTGGAAATCGACTTTCAAAAGAATTCCTGGTAACAAAAGCCTTAAGACAGGGATGTTGTATCTCTCCAACTCTTTTTAAAATATATATCGCAGTAGCTATAAAAAACTGGAAACGTAAAGTGCACGGCATGGGAATACAACTTAACGACCGATTTACCATATACACACTGCAGTTTGCTGACGACCAAGTAATTGTGGCTAACAGAAAAATACCAAAAGTGGGGATTAACAGTGAACGTGGACAAGACACAGTACTTATGTATTGGAAACGAATCCAGTGAGTTAGTACAAGAAACTGGACAAACAATATCTCCATGCAATGAGTATGTATACTTGGGTGTCACATTTGATAAGACAGGCACAGACTGTAAAGAATTGGAAAAAAGAATAGTAAAAGCAAAAAAAGCTATTGGATATCTTAACAGTATTTTATGGAGCAGAGAGATAAAAAAGAATGTAAAATTTAACATATATGAAACAATGGTCAAAAGCACGCTGTTGTATGGAATAGAGACCTTGTCGCGTAACAGAAAAATACAAAACAAAAATGGAAAGTATCGAAATGGATGCAATAAGAATAGAATAGATCACATAAGAAATGAGATCATAAAAGAAATAATGGGAATCGAGGGAAGCATAACAGATAACATCACTAGAAGGCAACTGATATGGTACGGCCATGTACAACGGATGAACGACGAAAGATTACCAAAGCAGGTCCTAGAATGGCAACCAATAGGGCGCAGAAAAAGAGGGCGTCCTAAACTGGAATGGCAACAGTCAATCCAAAGGTCAATGAGTCAAAAAAATCTGACAGAGGATGATTGTCGGGATCGAAGGAGGTGGAGAATAGGCGTCGGACAACGTAGAAAAACGTTCTAAACCGACATAGTAGTAGTATGTTTCTACTGCCTGTTTCCACAAACTTTTACCAAATCCGCTGAATGTTCCTCTAGGTTTTAAAAACAACTGCAGGTTGCTGATTCTTTTTGGTTTTCATTTTAAACGAAGAATTTAAAAGCGAAATTGGCAACAGGACAAAACAAAAACAGTTGCGGTGGAAACAAAAATTTTATAATTGTTTTATAACAAGAAGAAAGAAATGCAAACAAAAAAGTGCTCAAAGTTGTTTGACTAACATGAAACATGAGTAAACAACTAATTTTGGCTGGTTCAATGGAAACAAAAAGTATTCGGTATGTTTCATGTTTATGGCAACAAGACAAAACAAATTGAATCAAAAAGTTGCTCACCGTTGCTTCAGTGGAAACGCAGCAAAACATACATATTACTCTATTCGCTTAGAGGCCTTTATGCACTTTTCGTGTTAATGCAAAGTTGATTCCACGGGTTGAAAGCCCTTACCTTAGGGAATACAATTCCACTTATTGGACATCTGTCAAACTCATGTCAAATACAATATGGCGATTAAAAAATAGAAGGAAACGAAGAAGTTGGAAAATTCATAACTTTTTTATTCCTTAACCGATTTTTTCAAACTAATTTTGTCTTATTTAGATTATAGTGCACTTTTATAAAAACTATTAATCACTTGCAGTTTTAATGTTTTTGTGACTCAAAAAATATATATTCCTCAACATCATGTTTTTATGTGTTTTTGCGTTTTATAGAGAGAGCAATGATCTCTGAGGTTAGCAGAACAGATTAACAAAAACTCAATCGAAAACATTTATTATCCAAAACTAATCCAGCGAAATTACTTAATTCCTAATTCAATTATATCTAACCCCGCAATCACTCACGTACGCGTCCCTTTTGTCCAATCAGGTGTCTAAATTCTAATTAATTGAGGAACATACCTAGAACTTAGATTAAGGATAAATGATAATCTAGAACTGTAACGCAAATCAGTTGTTCAATAGGCACAATAATCATAGACTCACGACTTGATGCCAAACACGGATTCAGTGCCAACTTATTTTCAGTTTTGTTCGGATTATTAGGACCAATATCACCTAACCAATCACCAATCAATCATATACAGCTGGAATAAAACAGTAGATAACTTTTAAAGACTTTATTGTTTCTCGAAGTACTCTCCACAAAAATTAGTTCACTTTTGCATGCGCTCAAACCAGTTGTCAAAGCTATAATTCCACTCGTTTATTGGTACTGTCAAAATTGCACTCTTGAAGGCGTCGACTGCTTCATCTGGCGACTGAAATATTTGACCAGGATGTACCAATCGTCAATAGCATTCCTTTGATCTTCCATAGGAATTGTTGCTACATGACCTGATTTGAAACAAATGTCGCGACCATCTTTTTAGATACTTTTCGAGAACGAATGACTTGTTGGCTTTTCTTTATCTTGGAACACCAAATAGACGACTCACGTTTGTTTTCGGGTTGATATAAGTAAATCCACGATTCATCACCACTGACAATGCTGTACACGCTTTTCGAGTTTCCTGCCTCAAAGCGGTCTAGAGTTTTCTGACACCAATTGACCCTAGTTCTTTCTGTTCTTCGGTTAACAGATGCGGTATCCAGCGGGAAACTAATTTTCTTACCCCTAATTCTTCATGCAAAAATTTTTGTATGAAGGTCTTTAAAATCCCCAATGAAGCCACAATCTCGCGATATGTCACATTCCACACTTCCGTGATGAGCATGCGCACATCATCGATGTTTAGCTGGGTGATAGCTGTTTTTTGTGCACCTGGCCTTGTATCGTCGCTAAGGCCAATCCGTTTACGCTTGAATTTTTCAGTCCAACGAGAAAATGTCGACTGATGATTACCGAATACAGAAATCACCATTCTTTTTGAGATAACTTCCCTCAAAAGTTGTAAAAAATTATAGCCCGAAAATGTCCTCGGTTCCATTTTTCGACTGATTTGTTAACTTAAAAACTTCACTGTAGCGATAAAACTATATGCGTTGCACTGACGTTTTGAATTTAAGATAGGTAAAGATTGAGGTTGTTTAGTAACGCCAGTCGATCAGCGTCGCCCTCTATGTTCTTTATGCAAAATATAAAAGACAGCCCTCGTACACGCTAATTAAATCTAGGTATAAAATTTGTAACTAAATGCCATATCTCAAGTGGTTTTCTAGTTTGGAATGAAAGTTCAGGTTAGCAAAACAAATTAACAAAAACATTAACTATCCATAATTGGAGGGCATTTCTGGAAAAGGAGCCAACAGCCATTTGTCTACAAAGAACCAACTGGTTGGATCTGTTTAAATAAAGATCACGAAACCGTTTTGTCGGCTTGTCGTTTGGTTCGATAGTCAACAGAGAGGCAGCTAGAGTGCTTGTGTCGCCTGGATCTTTTACCAGCATCTAAATATATTTAATTGAAGGTGCTTGGCACTTATAATGCAAAATTTAGGTTTTGGCGGTTGGCTCCTTTTCCAGTAATGTTCTCCAATTAATCCAGCGAAATTACTTTTAAATACTTTTTCTAATTCAATTACGTTGAATCAGGTGTCTAAATTATAATTAATTGAGGAATATACCTAGAACTTAGATTTACTTTAAAAGACAACCTAACGCAAATCAACTGGTTCAATAGACGCAATAACCATAGACCCTCGACTTTGTTTCGGACAAGGATCCAGTCAACTTTTTTTCAGTTTCGTTCCGATTATTACGATCATGATCACCTAATCAAGTTAAGGTCACTATATAACGAAGTAACTTCGTTATACAGTGACCTTAAATCAACTGACTTACACCAATGAGTATGAGTAATGACCCATATAGAGTGGCAGCTGGGGAGCTTTGCAACATTGAGGGGCAGATGGCGCTGAAATAAATTCGTATAGTACGCAGTATTCAGAGACAAGTACTATGATCTAATGGCATTTATATGATAGACATGAACCTCGGAACTCGCACATGCCATTAAATCGTACTAGTAGTCCCTGAATACTTGGCCCTTCATGATATTCTGTGGTCGCTTCTATTTTGAGCCTCTCAATTTTTCAGATTCAGAATGATTTCTTATTATTTTTTTAATATCTACATCAGTTTTTGATTTGTACCTCTGTCAGTCCATGATATTCTTAGCACTAGACGATAGCGCCATCTTTTAAAAACTTTCAGTCTGTCCATATCGTTATTTTGAAAAAACGTAAAAGCACAGCTCAGTTTTAAATTCTTTTATCTACTGTGAAGGAATTTTTAGCAATTTTTTTAAGCATTTCGCGTTGTTTTGTTCTTGATCCTTGAGTTGAATTTCTTGATCTATGCCTGAAATGTATATTTCCATTGATGTTTTATTAACAAAGTACAAAAGGCAACTTCAAAGGGGGTAAAGTTAAGTTGCCTTTTGTACTTTGTTAATTCATTGTTTTCGATTTCTAATCGACGCCGGCGCCGCCTATGACGAAATGTTTTTCTTCTTCTTCTTCCTTATAGACCGGTGGACGTTTTCATTTAGACACATCCAATATGCATTTTATGTATATTATGAAGTACGGATTGAAATAAATAAATAAATAAATAAAAATTATATTTTTTTCTAATTGCCCTACATTTAATTATTGCAGGCTGCGTTTAGTGTTTCTAAAATATTTAGAGATCTTGTCGATTGTCAGTTATAACAAATGTTCCGTCGGCATATCGTAGGTTCCTTATAAGTTTAGCCTACAATGCCAGCTCAAGGGGGCGTTAATATCGGTGAACGCACCTAAGAGAATTTTAATGATGTTCTTTGTTTAGAGGTTTATTAGTCTAGATGTCGCTGTCTATCTAAGGTTTGGAAAATGTCTAATTTATTTATCATCATTCCATCCTCTAAGGCGAGGCAGTTAAATAGATAGCCTACAAAATGAGAACAGTGTTAAAATAGAGACAGCTTATTTAGTTGACAATGATGGAGAAGGGATTCTTCAATTTTCCATCACGGCCCAGGGGTTGAGATTTTTATCTTGTCTATCCTTGATTAATGACTATATACAGGGTTGCGAAGTGTACACTTTTTCGCAATTTTGCGACATTTATTTCTATCAACACTTAGCGGGGGCGCGTCTCACCCATTGATTTTGAATAGGGAAAGTGGGTCCGTTGGAAAGGTCTTTCAATTCTTTATTCAGACCTTATTTTGTTTTTAATATCGAACGACTATTTTTCGAGTTATTTGATATAGAATTTATTAAATAAGCAGCCTGAACTAACCGCATAATTTCACTTAGACCTACATAACTGCATTATTATCGTTATAAGGACTACGTAGTTCCTAAAATCATCCCCTCTTTCCCCTCTTGCCTTTAAATTTGACCATAACCCGAGCCATAACCTTGGTGAAAATACCAAATAAAATAAAACTTAGTTCAAACAAAAAATTATTTAAGACTAATCCTAAACATCCAAAAAATAATTAAAATAATACAACGAAAAATTTATCATTTACTTTTTTGAGGTATTCTAAAAAAAAATAACCTTGGAACAATTCCAGTAAAACAGAAGAAAGGTAAAGGAATAAAAAGGAACCGATTAAATTAGTTTTAAAAAATTAGGATTTTCAGCAAAGTTATGGTCAAATTTGAAGGCAAGAGGGGAGAGATTTTATGAATTACGTAGTCCTTATAACGATAATAATGCAGTTATGCAAGTCTAAGTAAAATTATGAAAAATAAAATCAGTTCTGAATAAAGAATTGAAAGAGACCTTTCCAACAAGGTATCACTTCACCCACCTTCCCTATTCAAAATCAAGGGATAAGACGCACCCCCGCTAGAGGTTGATAGATAGAGATGTCGCAAAATCTCAAAAAAATGTGCTCCTCGCAAACAAAATCGACGTGTCTCAGTATTTTTTAAAATTTTTGGCAGTTCTCGAGAAATCCCTAGTGGAACGTTTTAAATGGGATACCTTGTATAGACATATTGTGATAAAATATTTTTTTTAGGGATTTCGTAGTGGAAGACAACTTAAAAGTTTTGAAACTGCCTAAAATCACTCTGATCCTGGCGAACACATAATCGAGAATTGCGTTTTTTCAAAAAACATATACAGCGAAACCTCCCATAAGCGGACACTCACGGTTCCGTCGATTTTGTCCGCTTATTGGAGGTGTCCGCTTAAGAGAAGTAACTGCGAAATTTTGATATATATTTATTAACAATTTCCGCTGCCTGAGATTTTCCGACATGAACAAACGTTAACAATTTCCATTTTTCCACATAAAATAAGAAGTTTTTTACTAGGCGCCATTTCAAAGAGATCTATTATTACCCAACTGAACAATAAACACAGCAGTCTCGCTGAATCAAATAATGTTGTAAATACGACAGATGTATTTCGTCTCCGTATTAAAACGGAAAGAGGTAATTCCCCGGCTGCAGAGTGCTTTGTTGCCAACATACTACATAATATTTATGCCCATGTCGTGCAGCGCTCCGTCCCGTTTTCAGAGGTTCGCGTCCGGTTAAGGGAGGTTTCAGAATTTTTTAACCAAAAAAAATTGTCCGCGTCCGGTTATTAGAGTGTCCGGTTATAGAAGGGAATTTTACATGTAAAGACATAGGCAAAAGCTTGGTTCCAACAAATTTGTCCGCCTAAAGGGAGTGTCCGCTTAATAGAGGTGTCCGCAAGGAGAGGTTTCACTGTATTAGCAAGTATAGTATAGCGCTTTTAATAAAATAAAATATTTCAATTGAGATAACGCTTGTTTCAAGTCGAGAAAAATGCTTGTTTTGATTTGAGAGAATAAATGTCTTGTTTTCAAAAATTCTTCTTGTTTTTAGCTCACACGTATACTATAATATAGTAATTAGTATGAGCTATGGTTATTATAATGTGTCAAAAAAAAAAAAGTTGCTCTGATTTAAAAATCTTCTTCGCCGTCTGTCTGTATGTCTATATTATGTATGTATGTCTCTCTGTAGGTATGTCTGTCTGTAACGTCACATTACAGAAGTAAAATTACATCATATATTTTGTAAATCTTTTATAGAAAATGAAAATTTGCAAGAAAATTGGTTTTTTAAAAAATCCAGTTGTGTAAAAACATAATGTACTCTGTAAAAATGGAAAAATACATCTAGAATACCGAAAAAAACACATTTACAGTATATGTTATGTAAAAAATTACATGATATATTACGGAAATTTTTTTCACTGCATAGCCCTAAACTACTTGCCCGATTCTAATGAGATTTCGGCTAAAGATGGTCCCATTAAACAATGAATAAAATCTACCGGTCAAAAGTCAAAAAAAAGGTGGGGGTAGTAAAAATTAGAGTTCTGGTAAAAATATTGTGTGGTACGATATTAAAGGTAACTGTGCATGAAGATAAAAAATACATTAGAGTTTGTTTTGTTCAGTGGCGTTACACTGAAGGGTGTGTATCTCCAATCGGACGCGTCCCTGGGTGGATAAGGGGTTCTTTTCGCGTACCAAAATGGGTAAAACTCACACAATACATTAATCGTGTGATCTTAGGTGCCCATAAATTGGCAGACTATATTTTTCTGTGTACCTACTTTATTACATACACCTAAAATTGGTCATAATTATCATAGAAAACAAAGCATAGATTTTTGAAAGTTATGACGTTCTAACAAATTCTGACAATCGTTTCTCTCCGCCTGACTGATTGCAATTATCCGCGTACGCCGCAAATCATTACGCCATTTCTAACCGAACTCTAATCGAATAGCTCACGTGAAATATAGCTCTGAAACCTAAAAAAAGCGTTACGTCATCGCCATTCTAAAAATCCTGCGTTTTCTGTAAATCACATCCCAAAGAGACACGGCGGAGTTTTATTACTAAAGTGGCGCAATACCCGAGAAGAGCCACCAATACACAACATTGCATGGTCAATGTGACACATTGACCATGCAGTGTTCTGAAGAGTCCCTTAAGAACGAAACAGTTAACTGTAAACACTTGATATGTGTCCATTAGATCTTGGACCCCCATGGGTGTACAGCTTTCGAGCTGCCCACGAAAAAGTACAAGAGAAACAAAATCTCTCTATGCCCGCTTAGCCACGAAAAATGTTTTGTCTTTTTATTCACGGGTACTAAACTTCACGTTTGTAATATTTTTTTAATTTTCTTGAATATTATTGTCCTACATATCTGGTTTTAAAACTTTTTAAAGCTGAAGAAATTTCCTTTCCAACGATGTATATCACTCCCCCTTAAGGCAGCGGTAGACCTAGCATAGACGCACCAAAAATGGTTAAATTTGGTATACACTTGAATCTTCATTTTAGACAACCATGTTGGAACAGTACTAATACACATACTGCGTTCAATGAGAGAAGCAACACACTTGGTATGAATATACAGTATACTCCCCCGAAAATATAACAAGGGGGAACTATCCGCCCACTCTTGGTGGAGGGTGGTTACCCCTCTCAATGTTTTTTTCGACATTTTTTATTACTTGGTATATCAAATTTGACCATTTTTGGGACGTTCAAGATCTACTGCTGCGTTGAGGCTTTAAAAATAAGTTTTAGAACCAGACATGTGAGACAGTAAAATTTGGGAAAATTAAAAAAAAAATTATGTTTTCCACACCTTTCATTTATTTAAATACCTATAAAAAGTGCGCCACTGTAATGGGGGGCGTGTTATACATCGTTAGAGAGTACTTTTCGTCAGTCTCAATAATTGTTACTTGGTTGTTTTTTGCCACGTCAAAAGTTTGCAAATAATTGTGAAAATACTGTAAGAGAGCACTTTTGAGGGGGGTGCCCCCCACCCCCACTGTAAAGAAGGTCAACTACAAAAAGTCCCTTTTAAGTTATTACAAACCAAAAATAATTTTTTACTCACTCTTATTATTATTTACTAAGTTACAAAAATGAATGTTTAACATTTTTGTTTGATTTAACACATTTATTTTTATTTCAAGGCGGCTATTTAAAAAATATATATCTAGCTTAATAAGTATTTTACTGTATACAATGGGCTTTTAACCAAAAATATTTATTTGAGAAAAAAATAGTGTTAAGAATAAAAAATACCACAAAAAAATATAAAAAAAAGTATTTTAAAAATTTTCCTCTTTTTTCATACGCTAATGGAACGTGCACCACCGCCGTCAGAGGGTACTAAGATACATCGTTAAAAAGGAAATTGTATCCGCTTGACAAATGGTCTCCAGAAGATTTTTGGAAAAGTTGACTGTTTTCGAGTTATTAGCAAAAAACTATCAAAAAGCACGATTAGGGGGGTGGTTCCCCCCTGCCAGGGTTGGAAGGGTGGTTCCCATTCGTAAAATGTTCGGACGAGTCTTAGGTCTATCCATACCAAGTGTGTTGCTTCTATCATTAAACGCAGCATATCGCTTGAATCTTGGATGTAGGGCCTGAACTAAAACCAGTTTCAAAACTAGATCTCGAAACAAATAAAATATTGTTCAAGTCAACTTGCTCTTGAGAGAAGATAATATTATCGAAAAATACGTTTTCTATATTTGATACAATTTTTTTTCTTTGTAATAAGTATGGCTTCACAGTCTCGTGGGCTGTGTACTAATTTTCCCAAACGCGGAACAAATGAATCATATGAGGTTTTCAATCAATCTGCAAATGGCAAGCGATTGTTTCAACGTCCTCAATTATTGACAGCTATCCAAAATGCCGACAACAAACGAACTGAAAGCTATAATGTGTTGTGTTTGTCGAGGCGGCTGTGTTAAAGACCATAAGTTAAATAAAATGACTGACAAAAAAGGTAAACATTTATCAGGTGTCCACACAAAAAATTAATACTGAATTTTCACGGTTCATAAAATTAAATCTCATTTCAAGATTAAACGTTGCGTTGAGTTAAAAAGAAATATATTAATTCAAAACAAATTGTTTTAAGGTAAAACAATTTATTCAAGGAAAGAACGTGTTTTCATTATAGACAAAAAATTTTACCGTGTGGAGCGACTATGCCATTGGTCAAGACAAGTCATTTCGGACAACACGCGACCGCTCAGAGTTTGCTATTGGTCAAAGCAAAGACCCAGAATAGCTACCCAGGGCGGTTCCAACTTAACTGTCCACCGTTGCTAACACGAGACGATAGTAAGAGATTATTACTCATTAAAGATATAGTGACATCAATTGGATGGGCCCGTTCAGTGGGCATGCGTCCGCTTTACGATCAGAGGGTAATGGGTTCGATTCCCATTCCTGACAGTACAAACTCGAACCTACTATTTGCTTGTGAATACAGATTCACCGGAGGTACGGATAAAACCTGTCTTGGGCGAAGTTTGGACATCAACGAAGTAGCCAAAGTTAATGATCAATACAAGGGCGTGGTTCGGAAGTCACGTTAACCGGAGGGTTTCGTGTTAAGAGCGTAGATGGCGCTAACACGTTAAAGACCCCTGCGTCCCAAAAAGGGTATTAGGCAAAATTAGATCCTCTTTTCAGAAAAGAAAATTGCCCACTAAATGAATGAGTTTTTGATTTTCCCCTATATAAAGATACCTTGCAAGAAATTGCATTATAATAAAAATGGCTGAAGATCACATAGCCATCGTAAATCCTTTGAGAAAGAGAGAGAAACGTTCATTAAGATCTAAAAATCCAAACTGTAGCAGAGAAAATAAAAGAGTATGCGAAAAAAGATTGACTCCGTCTACATGTGAAACCGAATAAGCTTCTAGACAATAATCTGCTAGTTCAAATAATAAAAAGAGTAAAGCCGTTTGAGCTAGCAAAGCAAATAAAATAAATAAAACATTGTGATTTACCAGTTGAAGCAAAGCAGGAACAACAGTTGAGTATAGCTTAAATTTAAGTTTAACTTTTCTAGTAAAATAAGTCAAAACAAAATTGCTAAATAGTCTAACAGACTAGATTGTATAGAACACGTGTGCTTGACAATAGTTCAAATTAACAGAAAAAAATAAAATTTTATTTATGTTGGAAACTCATTCATACCAATATGTTATTTTATGTTTAAAATACGCTTAAAATGGTTCTTACCCAAATAATTTTCAATAAAGCCCTTCATTCTAAACACCAATTTTTTTATTTATTATGTGATAATTTCTGTGTATAATATTGGCTATTGTGTTTTGAAACTTAATTTATATTCAATTAAAAAAATAAAAATTCCTCAATATTGTTAGTGAAAAATATTGGGAAAATAGGTAGGAGGCTATGACAGTTAAATTAATGATGATGAAACTTTTCTACATAAAAAGTTATAGACTCATGAAAATGCAGGCTTTTTCACTATTAAGCTTCTTTTGAAAATCCAGGTCCGTAAGTTACGGTCAGTTTATTTCTATCGTTCCTAGAAACACCCGAACCCCCCTTAAAGAAGACATCGAATTCAGGACACCCTCTACACATGTACCTGCGTTTTCCAAACATTTAGGTGCAATATCTCGAAAACTCTTGGATGTAACTGATATCTTTTAGTGATAGATAAAAATCGGGTTTTTAGAGATAAAGGTGTCAAGTTACAAAAAGTCGGCATGAAAGACAGGGATAAAACATAAACAGTAAAAATCTAAAAAAAAGGTCAAAACCCCAAAAACACCAATAAATTTTAAAAAAAACTCGGAAAATAAACTAAACAGTGCGAAAAATAGCGTATAAACTTCGTGATAAAAGTGTATTTTTATCCCTCGACGAATTTTACGAACTTTTCGCCCCGGGATAAAAAGTTTCACTTCGGTACTTTTGGCCGCTATATAAAGTTTACTTTTAATCTCAATTATTACGGATAAAGGAGTCACTCTTTATTTCCGGGATAAAAAGTGACAAATAAACAAAAAAATCAGCATAAAAAATCACATTCCAGGGATAAAATGTAACAATCAAGATGAAAAGTGTCTGATCAGACATAAACATTAAAAATCCAAAAAAAAAAACGTCAAAGCAAAACAAAAAATCGGGATGAAGAGTGACATCACAGGGATAAAATGTAATAATCAAGATTAACAGTGACTGTTTACAGACAAACAGTAAAAATCCAAAAAAAAACAAAACGTAGAAAAAAAATCGGAAAATACACTAATAAGTTCGAAAAACAGCGTATAAACCTCGGGATAAAACTGTCTTTTTATCTCTCAACGAACCACTTTTATCCCTTGGTATATAAAAAACTATTCCATAATCAGTCAAATACAATAACTGCATGTCGATTGAAATGCGTAAGTAAGGTGGCTGCGGGCAGCGCGCTTGATGGAAGGTTGTCAGATGTATAAAACTAGATGTCCTGCTCCTGCTAAGCTTTTGCGCAGACACCCAGTATGTGTACAAAGCTATTAATTCTGAAAAAACTGACATTACAGTGGTTTAACGACGTTCAGTTTCTAATGATGGTCCAAGGAGGGAAACTTAGAACAAATATTTAATTGAATTTATCCTAAATATGCTAAAAAGTTTTTGTCGAAAACGTTTTCAAATGTTATTCATCGATTTGAACTGGAGTCTAAGCGGGAATGTTATTTGCCATTGCAAAATTCCTCAAACGCGTTTTCCTTTCGACACCTGTGAAACACAGACTATGACATATATTGGTTGGTCTGTCAAAGACCACAGACAAAGTAGCATTTAAATATTCTCATATAAATAATCGATAACGGTGGACAATACATAGGTAACTTTAAAATCAGGAATAGAGTGAATTTTTAAAAATACAACCGTTATACTTTATTTAACACTGTAGGTAGGTAGAGGAAAGGTACCTATTATCGGATACTTTTTCTTTTGGCCTATAAGAAAAAATTTTCAGCTATATATCAGAAGTACGTGTTGGCAAACAATTACGTAACCTATATTTTTCAATATTCTGAAATGCCAAATGTCAAACTTAATTCTTTTCTGAGACAGATAAAAATATATTTTGGAATACAAAAATCACCATTTTAAAAATGATGTCCTAATATCGGATAGGAGGTAGTCCCAATATCGCAAATGTCCGATATTTGGAACCCATAGTAAATGTAGAGCTTTTTTATTATACTTTTAAATCAGTTAAACACTAGCATAATATTTTTGCAATACAAAAATAATTTGTCAACGCTTAAAACTAAAAACAAAATTGGGAAACCCATAGTGTCCGATATCAGGGCATACATTTTTCGAAAAGACAAAACTGCACTAAACCTAATAAATTATACATCAAATAAAACCTTACAATATGCTTAATCAAATGATGTATATCAAATTAATAATTTGTCTTACCTTCTAAGAATAGATTGCCTATAATCAGCAGCGGTAAAATTTTCGTGCACTATGATTTCACGTAAACAACTGAGCAGCAAATAAAAACTTGTCGCAGAAATCTGTAATTTATGTAGAATCTGTACAGCTTGGTGTAGCATCGGTACATGCACACGCAGGTATATCGGACCAGTAGTTTAGGAAATACTTGACTATCCAATATTAGGAACCTATACGATAATAAGCGCCTTTCCTCTACCGTAAAATAAAAATCCTATATAACACGTTGAGAAAGTATACTACCATCCACAGTTAGTTATTTCTTTACATTTTAAAACTTAATTTTTGCATTACTAAAAAATGTTCTTTTTTAGAAAAACATTTTTTACAAATACGCCTGCTTAAGTGGTTTTTAAATGAAACTACAGGTTTCAAGTCTAGGATAGGTATATGTATACCAAGCTATATTGAATAGAGACAACACTATAAAACCAAGTCTGTTATGACACTTCTTCTGTAGCTGCGTTCGGTATTTACGTCGGATTAATCTTTTTGATCGAAATCGTTCGTTAATTGCATCTAGATCTAGGGGAGGTAGATCTGAATCATTCGGTTATTATGCTCAGACTAGTCGGACGTAAATCTGGTTGCTCCATACATTTTTCTAATTTCTAATAATTTTTTTATGTAAAAAGATTGAAATCGAATTATTTGATGTTGAAGACAACAAATTATATAAATTTCCGACATCACAGGAAAATTTTGTCAAAATTATAGGTGGGCGTGAGTTGCAATATTGCATAATATTTTTGGTTATATTTAAGGTTATAACCATTTATAAAAATTTTATCGATTTGATCTGGATCGTTTGTTAATTCCAATTTGCTCATCACCTGACCAAAAATCCGTCACGTCTGAGATGCAAATACCGAACGCAGCTTGTGACACTATATTATAATTTACTACGTTTATACGGAGACCGAATATTGATTAAAATAGTTTACACACTGTGTGCAATTATTAGCATTTTAAGAAAACATGTATAAGACTATTAAGAAGATAAAATTTCCTTTTTATCGATATATAAATTGTTGGGCATTAGTGATTTATAGAAATCGTCAAAAATCTATTGAAGTTAGATGGTTTTCTACAATTTTCTTTAAAACAAAGCTCCCTAGAAAAAATTTTAATTAGACGATAAAATTTACTTTTCGATGATGCATAACATAATTTACTCATGATTACGGCTTTCATTTCAGTGGCATCCCTAAAATGAGATACTTTTTAAAAATCACAAAAAATGCGTTATAATTATCTATTTTTTGCAATTTGCGTAAAAACGAAGCTTTTTAAGAAAATATTTGTATTAACACTTTATTAAGAAAACAAAATTGTCTTTTCAACGATGTATCACCTAGTGTGATTAAATTTACTACTAACGTAACAGTGACGTTCATAAATCGGGGTTGTTGACAGAAATCGTCAAATGTCAATCTTAATGAAAATATTTTTTTCAATTTACTGGAATAGTTCGTAACCTAAGCCACTTTTGGCTGCATTTTTGCGTACCGTAATGATACTTGGCATGAATATAGTACAACACTATAGTATTATTTTACGAAGTGGTGCTAATCCCGAACCCAGTGCAGAGCAAAGATATAACAGCGTGTTTTATTTTTAATTGCATCTATCTAATTAAAATTCTGTATAAAATTCAAATGTAAAACTAGAGCAATGAAACTTGGCACCGATTATAAGGACATATACAATTTTATTTTAAGCACTAAAACAAATATATTGATTTATTTTCTTTCAAGATTTTTTTTTTTTTTTGAGAAATTTATGGTGTGGGTGTTGAGAAGAAAAAAAAATACAGGAGCCTAGTTATGCAGGATACGGCGACAAAATTTAATGTAAGTATAAACAATTTGTTTCCCTTTAAAACAAAAATTGCTGGACGGGTGTGACATATACACGGTCAGAGTACAGGGTGGTTTTATTTACTAATTCTAAATTTAAAAAATCTAGACAGATGGAAAAGTATGTGGATTTGTTAGACGTAACGATATTGTAAAAAAATATATATGGAATAAAAGATACTTAGTTCTTATGTATATTTTATAGAAAGAAACAAGAGCTGGGTTGAACTGTTAAAAATACAGGGTGATTTTTAAAAATAAGTAAAATTTTTATGATCATTTTAAATAGTTTTTTTACGACGATGTGGCCTATTAAAATGCGTTGGGTGACATTTGTGGCAGCTTAAAGACGTTGCCGCCATTTTGTGACACTGTAATTAGAATAATGACAATTTGCCAACTTGTGACACAACAAACCCCTGAATAATTAAACAAATATCTGGAAGCAGAACTGTATTTTCCAGCTAGGTAAAACATTGATATGCCCGGTAACTTTTATACAGTGGAGAAGGGGGGGTTCAGAAATAAGAAAATTTTAAGTGCGCCACATTATTTAATACCAATGTTTTACAAAGAAGATCTTGATTAAAATACAGTTCAACCCAAACGTTGCAGCCAAACAATGAAATTCTACCTACTTCCGAGGCTTCCAGAGTATTTGTGTAATTAAAAAAAACCAAAAAAAAAAATTGACTAATAGACAAAATAAAATTTAAAAGATTGAATTAAGATGGCAAAACTAGAAGCACTTTACAGGTAGATGGACTCCTTTAACAGGTCATAGTGTACCTACATCTGAGTCAGTAGTGTGAGACTCAGTTATATAAACGATTGAAAAAAAAATAAATATACTTCCAAAATTATTCTTTCATAGGGGAGATCTGGACCAAATATCTGCTGTCATCAGTCTACGTTAGGTAGAATGAGACAGACAGCAACCCAGTCCGAGATCCACCCCATGAGGCAGAACAATGTAAGGAAACCGCAAAAAAATATAACCTCATCTCTCTTTTTGTCTCTGCAAAGTCGGTCATCGGGTTGTACAAATAATACAAAAATTTAGTTCATCTTGTATATTTTAAATTGAAATCTAGGGGTAAAATAGAAATTATCATAGGTAAAGACAAAATAAGGATGAATCCAAGTTGGAACAAACTAGCAGGGCTTTTTCAATTGTACAATAAAAATAGTTATGCCGCAAAATGGTGGTCATGACGTCATACCTTTATTTTGCGTTCACAAGAAGTGTTAAAATTATATTAAAAATTTATATGGGAAGATTATGTCTAAATTATATTGAAAATTTATATGAAAAGATTATAACTAAATGTCTACTTGCTCCTACCTTGGTCCTTTGATTATCTTGTGATTAAATAAAAATGTGTTTTATTGTGTAAACCTGGAAGTGGTGTACTCCGACATTCCTCTCAAACATGGTGTTGTTCTCCTGCTACTCCGGTCCTGGGTTGTTCGCGCCTCCCCTACTGCCGCTAAGCACATCACGCTAGGGCAGCACATGGTCTCAAGTGTTGATGGTTCCTTGCCCCGAGCATAAAACCCTGTGGAAAATGAAATGTTTCAGTTTCCTGGAATTCGTCTATTTTGCACGAAGTTCCCCTACACCGAGTAATTTAGCAAGAACCCCATGTCGACTCAATAAAATAAAGTAGATTTAAACAGATGAACTAAAATAACCCTAACGTACCTTTCCAGGGTTACAAGGTTACACCTGGCTTCACACCAGCGTCCAGCCCAACTGTCCCGTCGATGGAATTGACAGGGCTGTAGACAAAGGAGAAAAACAATATATAGTTTTTATCCAAAAACGTGGTCTTAAAAAAAATAAAAAACTCAAAAAATTCCCCATGTCTCTTGTCGAAAAGTACATTTCACACGAAAAATAATTACAATTTGGGAGGCAAATATTATCTTGAAGAGTCCTCAAATAATAAAAAAATGAAAAAAAATAAAATCGAACTTACCACTGCTCTTTCCCGTACAAATGGCGTAGGCCGACTTAAATCCCCCTCAAAAGGGTGCGAGCGTCACTCTAGGATTCGCCTAAACACGACGGACTCACTTTTACAGTTTCTGGGATATCTCCTGCAATCGCTGCAGTGCCAAAAACCAAAAACAAAGGCGATCCCAGAAACTGTTGTCGACCCAGCCAAAATTCGTTAGCAAGAGACAAAGCACTTTGTCGAGAGCACAAAAAAATGAAGCCACCGGAAACCGTTCGTAGATTTGGTGGGGAGTGGGGACAGTAAAACGCAATACCAACCTAATTTTCCCGGTTAAATTCAAATAAAGGATGCAAACCTATTTATAAAAAAAACTTTTTCGCCAAAAAATCTCTACCTTCGGTTGCAAGACTGGAAGAAAAACCCGCGGTTTTCAAACTAACCAATGAGGAAATACACCAATAGTTCCATACCGGTATATAGGGGCCAGCACCGACCAAGGGGATAGAAAGTACGTAAAACGCGCATTGAGGTGTTGTCGGATCTATTTCCACAGTTGGAATTTTTATAACAAGGACGTCGAGACACCCTCCATACATAGACCGAACATTTGCCTACCGGACCCCTGCCAACATATCAAGTAGGAGAAGAATAACCAGACGGACTGTAAAAAGCTCAGCATAGAAACCATCAACTGTAAAATCAATTACTGAAGATCAAACCCAGGAATATTCGAACACTCAACCAATTCCCATATGAGTAAAGCTATACTGAGTGTAGAATTTAGTTGTATTTTAGTTACAGTCTTAGTCAAAAGTTTCCTTTGCTCTTTATAAATGTTTTCTCTAAGATTCATATGGTTTGACGCCATTTTTGTAAAACATTTCTACATTAATAAAGTTGTTTCTGAACCTGAACCTAAAAATACACACTGAACTACTGCTTAAACTCGACACAAGAGTGTTCAGATGTTAACTCACACGATTTTGTTTATTCTTTTAGTCTTGGTTTATATCCCTCGTTTATCTCCCATTTACAAAAGTGCATAACTCGTATTTATTTTATCTTCTCCTCATCAAATTAATAAAGATATCAAAGGGGCGGAGCCTCGGTTGTTACTGGTCAAACCGTGGACCTAAATATGTTTTCGTGCTATCACAACTAGCTATGAGGTTCGGATTGTCCCAATATCCTCGAGAATAAACGTAAGGGAATGAAATGTTCATCTAAATGTTTCCTTCCTGTTACCGAAACCATTTGTGATGAGGCAACGCCGCCATTCCCCAGCTGTTTAATTTCATAAACCTCAAAGAAGTGCAGATAAACAAAACAATCGAAAGTTTTTATGTGATTTTTAAAGAACTGTGATCTTAAATTCCAATTACGATGTCCAGATAATGCGATGTGCGTAGTGTCCACAGTAATTCGATGGAATGCCTCCTTTTAAGGTAACTTCCTAGACACTATATAACCTCCAAACCTAGCTCTATAAAATACCCTTAATTTGTGTACAGAAAGACGAGTCGAAGAGCCTTGATTATTTACCTGAATAAACAAATATGTAACGTTGCCTTAAACGTAAAAATGACACGTTACATAATCCCCCCCCAACTTCAAGACGATTAACCTAAAAGGTTAATCGGAGAGGTCCGCTGCCGACTTAAGGTCTTTGGCATGCCAACTCCCTGGTAGTACTTTACCCGATGGTTCCTGAAGCTCAAATATCCATGGAGAAATTTTATTCCTAATCACATAAGGACCAACGAATTTCGGTGCAAACTTCTTCGAGAAAAACTTCGCAGCATCTGACAAAACATAATTTTTCTTCCAAACACGCTGACCCACAGCAAAGTTGGGTACCCTTGTACGCAAATTATACTGAACTACGTTTTTCTCTCTAGCCACCTCTAACCTTCTCTTAACATCAGCATAGAGCTTCCGGAAACCTTCGTTCTTACTTTCAGCTGCGGATTGTACACCATTCTCTTCAGATAAGAAAATTGGGTTGGAGTAATCTTTTCCTGACAAACACATATTCCTACCAAAATTAACAAAGAAAGGAGACATCCTGGTCGTCTCATGGGTTGCAGTACGAATCGCGCAGGCAAGTTTATGTATTTGTTCGTCCCACTTCCTGTGGTTGTCTTTCACATAACAACATAACATGGTTTTTAACGTACGATTCGTCCTTTCTGTTGGATTCGCTCTGGGGTGATAATACGGATAATACTGAATTTTAACCTGATAACTCTCAGCAAAACGCTTAAACTCGTTACTTTTGTACTGAGGGCCATTATCACAAAGTATCAAACGGGGTACTCCGAAGACCATAAATACTTGCTCCTCAAGGTGCTTGACAACAGCTTGAGTAGGGGCTGTTCGCATTGGAAAAACTAAGGAAAACTTACTCAAATAGTCCGTAACGACGAGAATCCAGCAATTACCCTTTGTCGAACAAGGTAGAGGTCCACATAAATCAGTCGAAATAATTTCCCAAGGACGAGTTGGTTTTGGGTGAGATATCATCTGATCAGATACACCTTGTGTATCACCTTTATGAGCTGCACAGACAAAACATTTCTTTACAAAAGTTGCCACGTCCTGGCGCATTTTTGGCCAATAATATTTTTCTGCCAGTCTGTGGAAGGTTTTATACACACCCATATGCCCTGCGGTAGGAGGATCGTAAGCTTCTCCAATAATTCTACGCCTATGATCTTTGGGGACTACCTCTTTCCAATATTCGTTAGATGGTGAAAGTTGAGGGTATTCTTGTTTGACATATTTATACAACTTATAATCAGTGTATCTCCAGTTCATAAATTTTAACGGTGACTCTACGACCCTCTTTACCATCTTTTGGTACCACCGATCTTTAATTGCTGTTGAAACGTCTCTGGGTTGCGAAATTGTATCAATCATAGGTACTGCGCGAGACAACATGTCCGGGACAACTAAATCTTTCCCTTTCCGATGGATTACTTCAAAGTCATATTGCTGCAGTTTTACAGACCAACGAGCAAGTCTTCCACTGGGCTATTTCAAGCTATGAAGCCATTTTAAGCTAAAATGATGTGTAAATGAGATCCCCTCAATATATGGCCGGAGCTTCTCTATCGCCCAAACCAATGCCAAACATTCTCGCTCGGTGGTCGTGTAAACACGTTCTTGCTTAGTCAAAGATCGACTCAAATAGCATATGACTTTGTCTCCTTCAGGATAGGGCTGCGTTAAACATGCTCCTATTCCATATCCTGATGCGTCTGTTTGAATGACAAATTCTTTGGTATAAACTGGACATGTAAGAATCGGTGCAGTCACTAAAAGTTCCTCAATCTTAATAAATGCTTTTTCGCAGTCTGGAGTCCAATCGAACTTTTGATTTTTCTTAGTCAGAGCTGTAATTGGAGCTATTATCGCTGAAAAATTCTCTATGAAACGTCTATACCAGGAAATTGTACCTACAACTCTACGAACTTCTCTGACAGTTCTTGGCCTCTGGAGCTCTAACATGGCTCTAATTTTATTAGGGTCAACTCGGATGCCTCTACGGTCCACTACGAAGCCTAAATAAGTCATTTCTGGCCTACACAGTTGGCATTTTTCCCAACTTACCGTTATCTTTGCATTCTGCAATCTTCGTAGGACTTCCTCAAGAATTCTAAGATGTTCAGAAAAGCTCTGTGTGACAATTACGAGGTCATCGAGATATACGTACACGTAGGGGTCTAAATCGTTTCCTATGATGCTATCTATGAGTCTCTGCCAAGTTGCAGGTGCATTATGAAGACCAAATGGTAAACGCTTAAATTGGAAGAGACCTCGTCAACAGATAAATGCTGTTAATGGCTTTGATGATTCTTCCATTGGAACTTGCCAATAAGCGCTTTTGATATCTAGAGTTGACAAGTATTTAGCATCTTTCAACTTGTCAAGAGTCTCGGATACGAGTGGTAAAGGATAACTATCACGCGCCGTCACTGAGTTCAATTTGCGGTAGTCTACACAGAAACGATATTTCTTTGTGTTTTTCTTTTGTACCATTACCACTGGTGAAGCCCATGAACTACTACTCCGTTCTATTACATCTAGTTTTAGCATTTCGTCGATTTCGTCATCAATAAGTTTTTGAATGACCGGTGAGACCTTATATGAACGCTGTCTTATCGGCGCTGCATCTGTTGTAATCTTGTGTTCTACCCTGTCTGTACATCCTAGTGAGTCACCCATAATAGTCTTATATTTATCGACCAATTCCTCTAGTCGTTCTGATTCATAAGGCGTAAGAGTAGTTTGTGGGTCTGACGTTTCTAAAGAACAAATCACATCTTTATTATCGGCAAAGTGCCACTCATTAGTACTTAAGTTCGGTACTAAACCCATCGAAATCCAAAAATCTAATCCTAAAATCAAAGTGTGCGGCAACTCAGGAACGACGACGACCTCTATTAACCTAAATTTATCCTGAACTCGCATAGGAAGCTGCACTGTCCCAATACTACTCGTGCTTTGACCATTTGCCACAATACAACTCGTCTTCTTCGTCGTATCAAGTGAAAAACCAAACCTCTCGATGATTGACCAACCATGATTCCCTAAAAAGGTACGTGAAGCCCCGGAATCCAACAAACCTAATAATTTATTTCCGAGTACATCCACTTCTAAATAAGGCCTCTCATCTTTACGAGCATGACTTATTACATAATCTAAAACGTACGTTAGCCTATCGGTCGATGCTTGTTCAGGCTGATTCGAAGGTCGACCGCCTACGAGCGCCTGGGTCCGTTTCCCTGACGATTACAATTTCGACATTCTCTGACCGTTACCCCTGCCTGACCACACGAATAACATTGCTTACCTCTAGATAATGCGCACCCGATTGCCATGTGCCCTGTTTGGTTGCATCTATAACAAACAACGTCCCTATTCGCCCTACCAGGTCTAGCACCTTGTGGTGGTTGTCTATCCCTATCATTTTCACTAGACTGACCACTAGCTGGTTGTTGCCTATCTCTATCAGCTCTAGCAGCGGAACTGCTTGCTGGCTGCTGCCTATCTCTGTTAAATCTATTATCAGGAATAATCAAATTCTGTTGATTTGATGTCCCGGCACCTGATATCTGAATTGCATCAACCCCTGTTGAAAAATCGTCACTGTCGCTCTCTACGTCAACGTAGGCCAAGTCAGGTTCAATAGATTGGTTTTTCCTAGGTGTAAAATTCTCCTCTTCTAAACCATATCTCTGGTCTATTCTACGACACAGATCCTTTAAATGTGATAGGCTATTGACCTCAGTAGCAATTAACCCATTTTTATAGATGTCCGCGATATTTCTGAAGACGATAGCTAATTTTGCCTCTTCAGAAACAGGACAGCCAAGTCTTTGGAAGTATGTGTTCATGACAGCAATGTACTCTCCAGGGCCTTGTTTACGTTTTTGGATCTCCTTCAATAGCTTCTCGCCATATGAAGAAGGAAGATATTCTGCCATGAACCTTTGTTCCAGCTGTTCCCATGTATGGACTTCTCTACGTACATCTTTGTAAAAAGTATAAGCTGACTTTTCAAAAAGATCAATGCCCGAATTCAGTAAAACCTTTTTGCTGACTCCTCTAGCCTGACTCAACTCGTCCACTCTCTCAAAAAATGCGGTGACGGAGATTGTACCCCTCTCGCCTGTAAACTTTAAGTTCCATTTATGTGGAGGTACAGGTGCAACATGATATGAAGTACCAGGATCACTTGACATTGGTACTGGCGACGAACATGAAAATGGTCGTGACTGAGCAATTGGTGCTATGCTACTTTGGAGGGCAGCTAAACTCAAAGGAACGGTAGACGGTTGTTGATAATGAAAAGCTGATGCACCGTCATTCTGGATCAGCATTGGGGGTGGTGCTTGTATTGGTGTTTGAGTCGGGTTTGTAAGCACTTGCATTTGCAATGGAGCAATGACCGACGACGGTTGGTTCGTAGGCTGTTGAGCTGTTCTTTGTGTGCTCCAGTGCTGTGGTTGCAGGAGTTGAGACTGGCTGGGAATGTTGCCAACATTTGTCGAGTGATCTGAGCTTCGACTCGTTGATTGGGTTTCAGATGCTTCATCATCATCTGAGGTCACGCCAACTCTTAATAAATCTGTTGCTTGGCTCTGCAACCTCCCAATCAAACTCAAAATTTCCGCAACCAGTATGCCTGTTGTTTGACTTTCTTCGAAGTTGGACGGATTCATGTTGTTAATCCTGGCTAACACGTGTTCCAACCTTACAGCGATTTTCCTAAACTCTCCCCCTTTGCTCGTACCAGAGAACTTCTCTACCAGCGGTACCAGACTATCAAGCTTCTTCATGCAGCTAAAAGCATCTTGGCCAAATTTAAAGGGATACGGAGGGTATCTCATACTTGCATCAGTCTTTTCTCTTTGTTTGATCAACATAAGCTGTTGTTTCATCTCTTCCACCGATCCAATAGCTATGCCTCTCCATGTTAACTCATAGATTAAACCGAACCGAACCGAACCGAATGAACCTTATGTCCGACAACCGATTCACAGAAACAGCCATGGTGCCTTTTATATTAAAACTTTAAACTTTAAAACTCTTAATTATACCTCCCAATTATAAAACTAAACCTCGCAATAACAAACACAAAGTTCACTTTAAACTCACTAGTGAAAATCACTATAAATTTTCTCACAAATGTAGAAAATATAAAACTTAAATACGGGCAGACGCGAACAAAATCGAAGAACACCGGAGCAGTAAGAAAATAAAATTTATTTGCATTTAAAAATGTAATCATAGTTTATAATAATTATTTGCACAACCAACCATGACGTCCAACCTTGCAGAGAGAAATAACTACTTAAATCCTAAATTAGAGCTAACAAGTAGCCATAAAAAAAGTAAAAAAATAAAAGAGAGACAAGAGTTTTGGCAGTGTTCAGGTCTTATGTTCCACTCCTGCGTGAGTAAAACCCAAAAAAAAAATAATTGCGCTTATCCTAGCTGAACTGGATTAAAATTAAAGTTAAGTGATGTTTGTTTACCTCAGCAACCGAATAGGTAAATTTATCCCTAAATGGAACGTACAACAGACTACAAAACAGACAGATAACAAAAAAAATCCCAAAGCTGTTGTACACAGTTAAAGCTAGGGTATACTCCTGCTATGGCAGAACGGCTCCACTAATAAACTCCTCAACCCACGTTGGGCGCCAATTTGTGGCCTATTAAAATGCGTTGGGTGACATTTGTGGCAGCTTAAAGACGTTGCCGCCATTTTGTGACACTGTAATTAGAATAATGACAATTTGCCAACTTGTGACACAACAAACCCCTGAATAATTAAACAAATATCTGGAAGCAGAACTGTATTTTCCAGCTAGGTAAAACATTGATATGCCCGGTAACTTTTATACAGTGGAGAAGGGGGGCTTCAGAAATAAGAAAATTTTAAGTGCGCCACATTATTTAATACCAATGTTTTACAAAGAAGATCTTGATTAAAATACAGTTCAACCCAAACATTGCAGCCAAACAATGAAATTCTACCTACTTCCGAGGCTTCCAGAGTATTTGTGTAATAAAAAAAAAACAAAAAAAAAAAATTGACTAATAGACAAAATAAAATTTAAAAGATTGAATTAAGATGGCAAAACTAGAAGCACTTTACAGGTAGATGGACTCCTTTAACAGGTCATAGTGTACCTACGTCTGAGTCAGTAGTGTGAGACTCAGTTATATAAACGATTGAAAAAAAAAATAAATATACTTCCAAAATTATTCTTTCATAGGGGAGATCTGGACCAAATATCTGCTGTCATCATTTTACGTTAGGTAGAATGAGACAGACAGCAACCCAGTCCGAGATCCACCCCATGAGGCAGAACAATGTAAGGAAACCGCAAAAAATATAACCTCATCTCTCTTTTTGTCTCTGCAAAGTCGGTCATTGGGTTGTACAAATAATACAAAAATTTAGTTCATCTTGTATATTTTAAATTGAAATCTAGGGGTAAAATAGAAATTATCATAGGTAAAGACAAAATAAGGATGAATCCAAGTTGGAACAAACTAGCAGGGCTTTTTCAATTGTACAATAAAAATAGTTATGCCGCAAAATAGTGGTCATGACGTCATACCTTTATCTTGCGTTCACAAGAAGTGTTAAAATTATATTGAAAATTTATATGGGAAGATTATGTCTAAATTATATTGAAAATTTATATGAAAAGATTATAACTAAATGTCTACTTGCTCCTACCTTGGTCCTTTGATTATCTTTTATTGTGTAAACCTGGAAGTGGTGTACTCCGACATTCCTCTAAAACATGGTGTTGTTCTCCTGCTACTCCGGTCCTGGTTTGTTCGCGCCTCCCCTACTGCCGCTTAGCACATCACGCTAGGCAGCACATGGTCTCAAGTGTTGATGGTTCCTTGCCCCGAGCATAAAACCCTGTGGAAAATGAAATGTTTCAGTTTCCTGGAATTCGTCTATTTTGCACGAAGTTCCCCTACACCGAGTAATTTAACCAAGAACCCCATGTCGACTCAATAAAATAAAGTAGATTTAAACAGATGAACTAAAATAACCCTAACGTACCTTTCCAGGGTTACAAGGTTACACCTGGCTTCACACCAGCGTCCAGCCCAACTGTCCCGTCGATGGAATTGACAGGGTTGTAGACAAAGGAGAAAAACAATATATAGTTTTTATCCAAAAACGTGGTCTTAAAAAAAATAAAAAACTCAAAAAATTCCCCATGTCTCTTGTCGAAAAGTACATTTCACACGAAAAATAATTACAATTTGGGAGGCAAATATTATCTTGATGAGTCCTCAAATAATAAAAAAATGAAAAAAATAAAATCGAACTTACCACTGCTCTTTCCCGTACAAATGGCGTAGGCAGACTTAAATCCCCCTCAAACGGGTGCGAGCGTCACTCTAGGATTCGCCTAAACTCGACGGACTCACTTCTACAGTTTCTGGGATATCTCCTGCAATCGCTGCAGTGCCAAAAACCAAAAACAAAGGCGATCCCAGAAACTGTTGTCGACCCAGCCAAAATTCGTTAGCAAGAGACAAAGCACTTTGTCGAGAGCCCAAAAAAAATGAAGCCACCGGAAACCGTTCGTAGATTTGGTGGGGAGTGGGGACAGTAAAACGCAATACCAACCTAATTTTCCCGGTTAAATTCAAATAAAGGATGCAAACCTATTTATAAAAAAAACTTTTTCGCCAAAAAATCTCTACCTTCGGTTGCAAGACTGGAAGAAAAACCCGCGGTTTTCAAACTAACCAATGAGGAAATACACCAATAGTTCCATACCGGTATATAGGGGCCAGCACCGACCAAGGGGATAGAAAGTACGTAAAACGCGCATTGAGGTGTTGTCGGATCTATTTCCACGGTTGGAATTTTTATAACAAGGACGTCGAGACACCCTCCATACATAGACCGAACATTTGCCTACCGGACCCCTGCCAACATATCAAGTAGGAGAAGAATAACCAGACGGACTGTAAGAAGCTCAGCATTGAAACCATCAACTGTAAAATCAATTACTGAAGATCAGGGCATGCATCAAACCCAGGAATATTCGAACACTCAACCAATTCCCATATGAGTAAAGCTATACTGAGTGTAAAATTTAGTTGTATTTTAGTTACAGTCTTAGTCAAAAGTTTCCTTTGCTCTTTATAAATGTTTTCTCTAAGATTCATATGGTTTGACGCCATTTTTGTAAAACATTTCTACATTAATAAAGTTGTTTCTGAACCTGAACCTAAAAATACACACTGAACTACTGCTTAAACTCGGCACAAGAGTGTTCAGATGTTAACTCACACGATTTCGTTTATTCTTTTAGTCTTGGTTTTTATCCCTCGTTTATCTCCCATTTACAAAAGTGCATAACTCGTATTTATTTTATCTTCTCCTCATCAAATTAATAAAGATATCAAAGGGGCGGAGCCTCGGTTGTTACTGGTCAAACCGTGGACCTAAATATGTTTTCGTGCTATCACAACTAGCTATGAGGTTCGGATTGTCCCAATATCCTCGAGAATAAACGTAAGGGAGAGTGTTCGAAAGTAACTACACAATAAAGTTTTTTCGCAATTTTTTATTTTTGTTCTAAAAATTCAAAATACTCTAGTTATGTCAAATAAACATGTCATTGAAATCACTATATTCTCCTTTATAAACCATTTATCGAACTCTACTTGTGTATTAAGCGTTACATCATTACCATGGATGCATATATCCCACATAGAATAAAACGCAGAGCTAATGCAAAACCTTGGTTCAACAGCCAGTGTCAAACGGCTGTACAGAAAAAACACAGAGCATATAACCTTTGGAAACGACAACAAACCGCTCAAAACCACACAGAATTTATAAAAGTCAGAAATAGTTGCAAAATTACTATTGACGCCGCCAAAGAAACATACAATCAAAGAATAAAAAACAGGTTGCTGAATGTTTTTTTCAAAATTTCAAAAAAAAACAGATGAAAATATACTAGGTCATGTGACACATAGTTGGAAAGGTATTTAAATTGTCTTTACAAAGAGATATATCTTATTAATCTGCGGTAAGTGGTCCTCAAGATATTTTAATTTTTGTGAAGCTGTGTTAGACCAAAATGGGTCAATTTTTTGATTTTTGAAAATTAATTTTAAAAAAACTACCAATCAGAAAAAAAAATATTTTGGAATTTTGATCCCACCCATATAGAGAAGAATATGTGTACCAAATTTTATCAAAATCGGTGAAATGGTCTGCCAAACCTCTGGTTAATTTGATATGAAATTACCCTATTTTCTCACATTGGTATCTCAAAAAATATCCCAAAAAAAGAAACAAAATTTACACAAAAACAAAATTTTCATAAATAAAAAAGTTATAGACCCCCTCCCAAAATGCAGACTTATGGCTTACTATATTAAAATATGGTTTTCACCTTTCAGCTTCGCTTGAAATTTGAGCATCGTAAAGGTGGGACAGTTTTTTTCTATCCCCCCTAGAAATACCCTAAACCCCCCAATTCATTATATTTCTACCGTCCAATTTTTCCAGAATTTTTGTCCTAAAGGAAAAAATTAAAAAGAGATCTGCAATGTTTTCCTTTTTGTTTACGGTATGATATTTATTCTGGCAGTTTCCATATACAAGTGGCAGGTAAAACTAACTTTTTTTTAAAGGAAACACCCCATATATTTTTACATTCATATTATGAATAGGGCTTAAAATCTTCTTTCTAAAATAATAACATACTTTATTTGCTGTGAATAATAGTTTATGAGATATAAGCACTTTTTAATAATAAAAAAAAGTACCACTCGGCACCCCTGGTATATACCACTCTTTTAAGTTATATGTGACCGGTTGTGAGAAAATCAAAACAATTTTGACGGTCAAATGTCATTTTTATCAGTAAAAGGTGAAATTATACTAGGAGTGCTACCATATTTTTTTAATAATTGTAAAAATTTTAAATGGTTATGTCTTGTATAAAGTATGTTATAGTTTTATAAAGAAGATTTTAGGCCTTATTCATACCTGTAAAAATATATATGGTGTTTCCTTTAAAAACACATCACATTTATCTCCCCCCCCCGCATATGGTAAATTTTAAAATAAATGTCATACTGTAACCAAAAAGGAAAACACTTTTTAATTTGACTAGTAGATTTAGCACTTACTCGTTTTGTAACTTCCGACTTCTTCTGTTATAACGTTCCAAACTCCTAAACATCTTTGTACCCCAATTTTGTGAACGCCCAGGGGTCATTTTGCTCCCAGGTTCAAGTTCATGGCGCACAAATCAAATCAAGTTCACGGCGCACAAATCAAAACAGTGACTTATAAAGTTCACCAAAAACACTATTTCTCACAAATATTTATTGAAATTTTCAAAAATGTTAAAAAACAATCAAAACTGTTTAAAAAGATCAAAATTTTTTAAAAAATTGACATAACCTGTCTAATTAAACAAGGCCAACAAAAAAATAATCAAAGGGGCGGAGCCTCGGTTGTTACTGGTCAAACCGTGGACCTAAATATGTTTTCGTGCTATCACAACTAGCTATGAGGTTCGGATTGTCCCAATATCCTCGAGAATAAACGTAAGGGAATGAAATGTTCATCTAAATGTTTCCTTCCTGTTACCGAAACCATTTGTGATGAGGCAACGCCGCCATTCCCCAGCTGTTTAATTTCATAAACGTCAAACAGAATTACGAAGTGCAGATAAACAAAACAATCGAAAGTTTTTATGTGATTTTTAAAGAACTGTGATCTTAAATTCCAATTACGATGTCCAGATAATGCGATGTGCGTAGTGTCCACAGTAATTCGATGGAATGCCTGCTTTTAAGGTAACTTCCTAGACACTATATAACCTCCAAACCTAGCTCTATAAAATACCCTTAATTTGTGTACAGAAAGACGAGTCGAAGAGCCTTGATTATTTACCTGAATAAACAAATATGTAACGTTGCCTTAAACGTAAAAATGACACGTTACAACGACGTTACAAATCACTATAGAAAACTCAAAGTCAGCACATTACAACAACAATAAAACAGCTTTTATTTTCTTAAATAAAAAAAAATTACAGAGTGTTCGAAAGTAACTACACAATAAAGTTTTTTCGCAATTTTTTATTTTTGTTCTAAAAATTCAAAATACTCTAGTTATGTCAAATAAACATGTCATTGAAATCACTATATTCTCCTTTATAAACCATTTATCGAACTCTATTTGTGTATTAAGCGTTACATCATTACCATGGATGCATATATCCCACATAGAATAAAACGCAGAGCTAATGCAAAACCTTGGTTCAACAGCCAGTGTCAAACGGCTGTACAGAAAAAACACAGAGCATATAACCTTTGTAAACGACAACAAACCGCTCAAAACCACACAGAATTTATAGAAGTCAGAAATAGTTGCAAAATTACTATTGACGCCGCCAAAGAAACATACAATCAAAGAATAAAAAACAGGTTGCTGAATTGTCCAAGTAGTTCTAGGTCCTTTTCGTCTCTTGCAAAAGCCGTTGGATCAAACTTCACCAAGTCATCCATACCACCACTTATAGATAAAAATACTCACTTAGCCACAACATCAGAGGGAAAAGCCAATATGCTGGCCAAAATCTTTTCCTCCAACTCAAACCTAACAGTGCCAAATGGAAAAACTCCACTGTTCATTGAAAGGGTTTCCCACAGTATGCCAGAGGTACCCTTTTGTCACAGAGAAATACGAAAATCCCTTAAAAAGTTGGATAAAAACAAAGCAATGGGTCCCGTGGCATTCCCGCGATAGTATTCAAAAATTGTGCTAGCGAACTCACCCCAACTTTCGCAAAATTATTCAATTTATCTTATAGGCAAGAAGTATCTCCAATATCATGGAAGTCTGCCGCAGTACAACCCATTCCAAAGAAAGGAAAAAAACCAGATCCGTTAAACTATAGACCAATTGCTCTACTTCCGGTGATATCAAAAGTAATGGAAAGAGTTGTGAACAATCACCTAACCAACTACTACTACTACTACTACTTGGAAAGGTACAAAATTATTAACGACAAGCAATACGGATTTCGAAAATATAGGTCAACTGGCGATTTACTTACATACGTCACTCACTTATGGCAAAAAGCGATTGAGTTGCGAGGTGAAACAAGAACAATTGCCTTAAATATATCTAAAGCGTTCGATAAAGTCTGGCATAAAAATCTGCTCAACAAGCTCAAAGCAACGGGATTGTCGCCGAGACTTTGCACATGGTTTGAAAGTTACCTTAAGGCCAGCGTCACAATCTACGGAAATTTTGGAACAGCCCAAAAATTAACGGAGGGATAAAGAGATTCCTCTGGCTTGGTTGCCTATAATAGTTTTTGTCCTTTACCGACTTTAAAATGTGTCTCACTCAAATATTCCCCCATCAATTGTTCGATGGGCGTCATCTAGAGACGAAATTTCGATTCATACTGTGGCCAACGAAAAAAAATAACACGGGCGGCGTTACTATTTAGCTTGTGATTATTTTTTTGTTGGCCTTGTTTAATTAGACAGGTTATCTCAATTTTTTTTAAAATTTTGATCTTTTTAAACAGTTTTGATTGTTTTTTAACATTTTTGAAAATTTCAATAAATATTTGTGAGAAATAGTGTTTTTGGTGAACTTTATAAGTCACTGTTTTGATTTGTGCGCCGTGAACTTGATTTGATTTGTGCGCCATGAACTTGAACCTGGGAGCAAAATGACCCCTGGGCGTCCACAAAATTGGGGTACAAAGATGTTTAGGAGTTTGGAACGTTATAACAGAAGAAGTCGGAAGTTACAAAACGAGTAAGTGCTAAATCTACTAGTGAAATTAAAAAGTGTTTTCCTTTTTGGTTACAGTATGACATTTATTTTAAAATTTACCATATGCGGGGGGGAGATAAAAGTGATGTGTTTTTAAACGAAACACCATATATATTTTTACAGGTATGAATAAGGCCTAAAATCTTCTTTATAAAACTATAACATACATTATACAAGACATAACCATTTAAAATTTTTACAATTATTAAAAAAATATGGTAGCACTCCTAGTATAATTTCACCTTTTACTGATAAAAATGACATTTGACCGTCAAAATTGTTTTGATTTTCTCACAACCGGTCACATATAACTTAAAAGAGTGGTATATACCAGGGGTGCCGAGTGGTACTTTTTTTTATTATTAAAAAGTGCTTATATCTCATAAACTATTATTCACAGCAAATAAAGTATGTTATTATTTTAGAAAGAAGATTTTAAATATGAATGTAAAAATATATGGGGTGTTTCCTTTAAAAAAAAGTTAGTTTTACCTGCCACTTGTATATGGAAACTGCCAAAATAAATATCATACCGTAAACAAAAAGGAAAACATTTGCAGATCTCTTTTTAATTTTTTCCTTTAGGACAAAAATTCTGGAAAAATTAGACGGTAGAAATATAATGAATTGGGGGGTTTAGGGTATTTCTAGGGGGGATAGAAAAAAACTGTCCCACCTTTACGATGCTCAAATTTCAAGCGAAGCTGAAAGGTGAAAACCATATTTTAATATAGTAAGCCATAAGTCTGCATTTTGGGAGGGGGTCTATAACTTTTTTATTTATGAAAATTTTGTTTTTGTGTAAATTTTGTTTCTTTTTTTGGGGTATTTTTTGAGATACCAATGTGAGAAAATAGGGTAATTTCATATCAAATTAACCAGATGTTTGGCAGACCATTTCACCGATTTTGATAAAATTTGGTACACATATTCTCTATATGGGTGGGATCAAAATTCCAAAATATTTTTTTTTCTGATTGGTAGTTTTTTTAAAATTAATTTTCAAAAATCAAAAAATTGACCCATTTTGGTCTAACACAGCTTCACAAAAATTAAAATATCTTGAGGACCACTTACCGCAGATTAATAAGATATAGCTCTTTGTAAAGACAATTTAAATACCTTTCCAACTATGTGTCACATGACCTAGTATATTTTCATCTGTTTCTTTTTGAAATTTTGAAAAAAACATTTTTTGATTTTTTTTCAAAAAAGTTATTTTTGATTTTTTTTCAAAAAAAAGTATTTTTTATCAAGGCTTTAGGAAAATATGTGCCAAATTTCAAAATGGAGAAATTATGGGTTCATGGTTAAAAAAAAATAAAAACCAAATAAAAGTAACAAAAAATCTGAACAAAATTGTTTGAAATTCGTATTATCATGCATACATAATATGTGTATGTGCTGTAGGAAAAAGTTATATTTTGAATATTAATTCGGTGTAGTTAAATTAAAGCTAAAATAAAAATATCCCCTTTTTTTCATCCCTCCCCCTCCCCCCGTCAGTCACTGTGCATTTCTACTTTTTCATTGGTTCATTCCCAGCCAATCAGACCAGACAATCTGTGCCTGTTTGATACAGGAAAATTCCTGCAAGAAATTGTCGCAAGAACACCCCAAAATATAAAATATTTGCGACCAGGTGTTGTGATCCGTTAAAATTGAAGAAACATTCTGAAATATTGAGGAATGTTTCAGAAAATATGTGCTCTCATATAGACATTAAGCTAGGAAACATATAGTAACATTTAATCTTTTTATAATTGATATAAGTTGTAGCCTAAGTTGGTAGCTTACAACATTTAAGCCTTGGCCACTTGAGGTGACAGTACCACTGTCATACACAGTTTCAAAATGTCCCTAATAGGTATAGTAGAATTTTTTCTTTGTTTATTATATTGTGGCATTGTTTATTAATCTAAAAGCTGGCTGAGGGATAGGAGTCACTGGGTAAAGTAGATTTTTTTTATAAAGGTTTTGAGTTATGATTTTTTATATTTTTTTATTTCTTATGTTGTCTCCAATAATAGCATAAAAAAGGAAGATTCTTGTTATATGCAATAAACGTACAATTGGTCAAAACTTTACCTTATCACATATTTTAAAAAATGCATGTCCCCCACATCTCTGTTATGCTTGCACCTTGCCTTCTAATTTTTATTTGAGATATTTTTTTTTGTCAGGTCAAACTTGCAATTTAAAAAAATATTTAAAAGAACTACTTGTCAAAAAAATCTGAAATTTTTGATCTTTCAGTTTATTAATGGTTAGTATAACTGTACCAAAAATCATTAAAATCGGAGTTGATGAATACTGGAGGCTGGTTAATTTGGTATGAAATGACCTGTTATTTATAAATCCAAAGCATACATATCTTTTGATGTGACCTTTTAATAAGTTTTAGAAACAAAAATATATTTAAAGCTATTAAGAATAAAAAAAAACCTTTAAATTAAAACAATAGCTATCACACTAAAAACTAGAAACCATCGTAAGTTGCATAAAAATGTAGTAAAATTATTATGTTTTCTTATTTTAGGAAAAATCTAGTTGGGGATGAACATTGCTATGTTACATTGGATTTTCATCTTTATACTGAAGGAACAAAGAGAGTAGACAAAAATAAGGGAAGCTGGAATGATAATTTTGCTTTGTCATCTATGCTTGTGTGAGTTTTTAGAACATTTATAAATTTTATCTAAATTATATTTTTGACATTATTAGACCCTAACAAACTTAGTTCTTCTTGCAAAAAATCGAGTTGACATACTATTACACCTAGCTCTGCAAAGTCAAAATCCTCCCCATTCTTTCATCTGCTTTTAGTTAACCCTCCATGTAACCATATACAGGGTGTTTCAACAAAAAGACCTTTTCAGATATTTCTTGATAGAATTTGAAAAAACCCTTGGAACCGTCCATATTGTTTCCAAGGGGGACACTTTTTAGCTATCTTGAAATTTTTGTAGCATGCATATCCTTTACGGGGTATGCTTTGCCCCTAGTGATACCTTATTTTGAAAGTTTCTTAAATATCTTTACAACAATGTAAAAATTTTAAAATCTATTGATTAGTTTTTGACATATTTGCCTTCAAATTTTCATTAATATTCATATTAAATCCAAAAAATATAAAATCAAAATCTTTTCAAAATTTTTACATGGTTGTAGAGATATTCAAACGACCTTCAAAACAAGGTATCATTAGACCCACTTTTCATATCCAAAATATATTAGTAAAGCATACCCCTCGGAGGGAATGCATGATAGGCAAAACGGGTCCCCTTGCAAACAAAATCCACGTGTTCGTGGATTTTTGAAGTGCCCCAAAAGGCCTCTGTTAAGTTTTTGTTGAAACGGCCTGTATATTAAAAGATACATTTAATATTATTTTTTTTTATTGCTTTAAGCAAATTACTGTACTAACCGAAATTGCTAAACATATATCGAAATATAGATTATAAATAAAAAACTCGTAATCTCCGTGAACATATTTTTGTGTAGCGAAATTCATCTGTATTGCAGCGAAATACATCTGTATTATTATTATTATCTTGGGGATTTTTTCTCTACAATTTGATGAATTGCTTTGCAAAAAGTGCCAGTTTTATAATTTCATGTATAATGTGCTTTTTATGTTCATGATAAATTTCTTTTTTCAGAAATAATGATGGTGGTTGACTATTAGGATTTACTAAGTGCAATACAAGTTCACACTCCATAAGAAATCAGGTACTCAAAATCAACAGTTTAAAATTTCCACAACAAATTACAGGAGCTACTAGTACATCGTCGTTGGTTCGATGAAACCTGATATGTGACATTTGTTTCAAAAATAAGTTTTTTGCATAATCAATTAGCCCTAGTCATAATGGATATCCTATATAAAATTATTTGCAAAAAAATGTAATAATAACGTTAATTGAAGCAAGGATAAAAAAGGATCCAGACAGCTTATAATTGGCATCATAGACCTTTTTTGTCTTTTCTGTAAAATTTTATTTTGAACATAAATCAGTTTTCAGTAAACCAACGACCATATATTATATTATTATGTTTAAACCTTTTGTAAGAAAATTTGTTTTGAATGTTACTTATATTATTGAAAATTAGTTTTCTATAAAGAATAGGTTTTTTTTCAAAAAACATTTGTTTTTTATAATATAAAAAATTTAACCTAACCTAACTGTTTGTGTGTGTATGCTCTATATACTCCAATTCAAAAAACTTGAGACAACATTTACTAACAGTTTGACGAGTCTGACATTTAAAGATTATTAATAATGCCACATCTGTCAAACAGTCAATAAAAAGTGTCTCAATTATTTTGAATTTGATTATAGAACTATTTTAGAGTTTATTTATAAGAATATAGAATGTAAATTTATAATAATAATAACTGAGTAGGCTGTAAATTTAAATGTTAGAAAATAGTTTTGCTAAATAAAAAATAATTGGTTGTTTTTTAAAACTGTAGTAGAGTGTATTTTCAGAGATATTTTTTAATAATTTTTTTTCAAGCTCCTGTTAGGAAGTTTTCTATTTTTATTACTATGCTGTAATTTATTTAAAAAAAAACAATAAATCGGCAGCAATATATTTGTTATTTGTAGCAATAGAATAATAAATATTTTTAAACAATAAATAAATGTAAAAGTAATTTTTCTGAGCTTCTTTTATAGTGCACCTCTGCACCTATGTCAAATTATGTATTACTATAAAGTTTCTAAAATTTGTTTGAAGGAGGGGAAGGAAATTGTCCCAAAATATTTTCTTCAATTAGAAATTGTTTAAAAACTTTTTTTAATTAAAAAAAAAAATTGACATTTTCTTAAAAAAAATATTAGCTTCCTGTTTTTCTTTTAGGAGGCCAAAATGATTGTAAATATTTTTGTGTTTAAAGAAAGTGTTTTTGTTAAAAGATAATATTTTTGAACAAATCTATGTTCCACGAAAACATAAATATGCAGTAGGTAAGAATATGGTTTTCTCTCAGGTTTTCTTTTTTGAATAAAAATGTTTTTATTGGTTGTTGATACTTACATTCTGAAAGAAATACAAAACTCCTCTGCAAACAATAAAATCTGTTTTTGCCTTGTTTAAAAAAAAAACAAATTGAAGCAGGGTGAGTTTTATCAGATCTGGATGGTTATTCTCTACTTTCTGTGAGGTGAGGTGAGTGAAAAGTTCACTTTCACGGGTGAACTTGAAATGATTTCACCACCTTATTACACAGGGAAATGAATCCACAAGGTGAGCGCTCACCTCACGGTAGAGACAATCAAGAATAAACACCATCCAAACTTGATCTAAATAAACCTAAAATGTGGTTTGAACTGAAATATCCTACCTGATAACTTTTAACATGCTTTGTCAAAAACGACCTATAAATGTAGAACAGGTTGTTTTAAAAAATGTTCAATGAACACACCAAGAAAGTTCTCATAGGTACATAAAACTCCAATGCAAAATAATTGAGTCACTTTTTATTGACAAATGTAACATTACAATTAACATTTAAATGTCGGACTCATCAAACTGTCAGTAAATTTTGTCTCAATTTTTTTGAACTAGAGTTTACATCTACCCATTATATTTATAGTTGGAAAGACAGAGATAATAAGGACATTTTAAAACTCTAAAAATTTTGACAACTGTTATTGTTATAGTTATTTTTAAGGTTTCACAACCTGACTAATTTGGCTTTGTTTTCCTGGCCATTTTTACACTTACTATTGGTAGAATCCTCCTCAATTAAAAAATAATACTTTTAAACTTATTTTTATTAAAAAAACGACCAAATTTTACACACTTTGAGGTCAGTTGTTAGACGTAAATGTGATGAAAAAGTAAATAACTACTAAGTAACAATAAAAATCCCAATAATTATAATGAAGTGCTTATTAGCCACAGTCAAATTCTAAGTTTGTGCATTTTGGTATTTTTTTAAAGAAAAATTAGCTTAAAAGTATTATTCTTTAATTAAAGAAGATTCTACTAAAGGTAAGTGCAAAAATAGTCAGGCAAATAAAGTAATTCAACCTAAGTTGTGATACCTAGAAAACAACTATAACGATAACAATTATCAAAGTGTTTCAAAATGTCCCTAATAGGTATAGTAGAATTTTTATGAATTTTTTATCATTTCCTGGTATCTTTGTTTATTATGTGGGGGCATTGTTTATTGATCTAAGACCTGGCTATCGAGGGATAGGAGTCACTGGGTAAAGTAGATTTTTTTTATACAGGTTTTAAGTTATAGTTTTTTATTTTATTTCTTATATGTTGTCTCCAATAATAGCATAAAAAAGAAGATTCTTATTGAAGGCAGTAAACATACAATTGGTCAAAACTTTACCTTATCGTTTACAAAAATGCATGTCCCCACATCTCTGTTATGGTTGCACCCTGACTTCTAACAATTTTTTATTTTCTTTCTTATATTGTCTCTGGTAATACTACAAATTGTCTTATTTAAAAAACAAATTTTCGCCAGGAGGCATGTACAGCTATCCATAGGGAAAGACCTAGTCATTCTGGGTGTTGAGGTAAATTTATTTTTGTTGAAAATGAAATTTTCAATTTATTTGTGAAAACAACTAGCTGCTGTCGCTTTTGAGGTATATGTACTATGTTATTTTCTCAAAAATTGTGACAAACTTTGATACTACTTCGGGAATGTACTTTCTCAATCTAAATTTGAAAACCGCGTTTTTCCAGCTATATTGTGGTTCGTAGAATTTTTTATTCACAGGTACCAGTATTTGCGTTTGTAAAAAAGAAAGCAGCCTGTACTTTTCGTTTAAATCAATTTTTATTTAGTGTTTTATTTTTCTTGGGTTAGAAATATTTGTTTCTACTGGAAAAGTCAAAAACAGCTGTCCCAGTGTAACAGCGCCGCTGTGTAATTGATGTCAAAACTAAATTAAGAATTAAGAAAAAATTACAGATTTCTATCAGAAAGTACCGCTGGCGTGCAAAGCAAAAACCTAGTAACTCAACTTACTCGAAAATGAGATTTTTATATCATTGAAATAACCGTAAAAAACGGCACCAGAGAGTTTTTCTAGAATGTGGCTATCTTAAAAAACAAGGAAGTTGAATGTAGTTACTATGTAGTTAATTAAACTATGGTTAGTATGTAGTTAAATAAACTTCAAACTCTATTTTTTGACTCACTAGGTTTCTGCTTTGCACGACAGACCACGTCTGTCTCTCTCATCTTCCTTTTTCGCAGTCCGTGAATCGACGATCACGTGATCAAAATAAATTTACAAAAAAACCCATGCAATTTGAAAATTAGGGCGATCAAGCCATATGATAGAAACCAATTATAACTTATTTTTTTGTTGTGTTAGATAAACAAAAGAATTTCGGGGTGCTCACTTTTTTCCGATTTTGAAAATATGGTCTAAAACGATGGCAAAATGCGAAAAATCCATAGAAAAATGTACATATTTTAGAATAAAGCTGTGGAGGAGAAAATAGGGGAGTACAAACACGCATCGTTGCCAAATTTCAAAAAAATTAATTTCTAAAATGTTTGATAAAACCCAAAATAAGGCAAATTTCAAAAAAAGAAAAAAGTCAGCACCCCCAAATTCGATGAAGAATTTACTAGAAAACACAAAAATTCCTCTAATGCTACCAGTTTCTCCCTGGATGACCTGGTTAAAAAAGCATCATATGGATAATTTCCAACACTGCAATTGTGTAATTTATCTCAGAAATAGGGATGAGACGGGCACCTTAAGGATAGATCCATTTATGTTGCACTGGATGGCCGGAACTCTAACTCATACCAAATAAATGCTGGTGTGCCACAGGGACCCAATCCTTTCGCCAACACTTTTTCTGATTTACATAAATGACCTCATAGATAAAACAGTAAATCCACTTTATTGCCTTGCAGATGATGGCAATGTAGTCTCCTCAGTCATACCACCCACATGTCTCTCCGCACGTGAATTCCATTACCTTAGACTAACTGAAATATCACAGATAAATAACGACTTGGAGATAATACAGGACTGGGGCAACAAAAACCTTGTACAGTTCAACGCGCAGAAAACCCAAGCAGCCCTGTTTTCAAAAAAGACCAGCACCGGTGAGTCAAACATCATGCTATCTGCTGACACTCTACAAAGCCCAGATTCGACCAACTATGGAGTACTGCTCACATATATGGAGTGCGGCACCCACACATACCTTAATGCTTTTAAACACCGTGCAAAAACGAGCTATCAAGCTGATCAATGACCCCGCACTTACCCGTAGCTTGGATAGTCTCGAACATCGAAGAACTGTGGGCGATCTATCTCTCTTCTACAGGTATTATCACGGAAAATGCTCTGAAGAGTTGGCACGTATGATCCCCCCGGGAGTAGCACCTACTAGGCGAACACGTCAAACAGACGGTAATCATCAATTTATTGTCAAAATAGAGGCACCAAGAACCTCATTATATCAGAATTCATATCTCTAGAGAACAGCATCGCTGTGGAATAAAGTCCCTGCGACAGTTTTCCTGCAGGTTACAACCTGAACCGTTTCAAAACCAACACACACCAACATTTCCGCGCACTTGCCGCTTCTCGAGCGTGATAGGGATCTCCTTGCGAGTGCGCATTACCGTAAAAAAAAAACCATTTTCTGAACGTATATACTACACACACTACTTTGTCATTTTTACTGTTATTTTATATTATCTACTGTAGCTACTCTACTGTAGCTACAGCTTTAATAGGAATACTGCAATGAAAATTGGCACAATTTGTCGACTTACTACAGGCTATAACACAAAAAAGTTTGCGTAATTTTGTAATATGTTATAAGATACAGGGTGATATTAAAAAAATTATGTAAAAAGTAGTAGTCTCAAATTTTTGTTCATACCGATAGTGCAGTTTAAGATATCTTCTTAATTTTACTACTTGTTATAAGTAGAGACATGTCCTTTTACCGTGGTGTGAACTGTGTTAGTCAGTTTTCTAATTGTAAGAAAATACAGGGTGTTTCTTTTGTCAATATATAAAAAATTTTAAACACGTAAAATTTATATTTTTTTTTTTCATTGGCACCATTTAAGTGCACTTAGACATGAAAAAATTTTAATTGCAACAAGACATAAGATTTTGGAAATAAAAGAAAAATCGAGAAACGCGTACATGAGTTACAGTAAAAAGTAAAATTAAAAAAAAAATTAACTTTAACACCCGTTATATAGTACCTTTAATCGATAGAAAATTTAATTTTAAACAAAAATTGTCCTTGGACTTTTTTTCCTAAAGGCAAAAAAAAATACAAAAAATATTAATGATTTTCTAAGCAAAGACAGCTTTCGATATCCCCTATGATTAGGAAAGTTGTTAATATCTTTGTTATTTTTGAAAAAGTCATGAAATTACTTTGTTTAAAGCCAAATGTTCTTTCTATTGAGTTGACTGTATACCCGGTGTCCCATTTAAAAAATGTGTTTTTTTTATCATAACTCACCTACTCGTCATTTGATTTTCTTTTCATCACCATCGTAATCAGAGAAAAAATACCACAACTTTGTCTATTTTACCGACCCTGTAGCTCTAATATTAACGAAGTAAGTAATAGTGCCGACTTAACTTTGAACACCCTGTATATTAAAATTAAAAAATTTCAGAAACTCCACTTTTACTTAATTTATCAAATTTTATTAAGTTAGGCTTGGTTAGGTGTTTTTAATATTCTCTGGCGTAGATCTCAGAACAGATACATTTAAGGTGTCAGTTTTTGACATATCATGTGAACAGTTTGACGTATTGAATTAATTTATATCTATTTTCGTTTAGAATACGAAATTACCTAGAAATCGATACCCCACACGACTACTGTAGATGAAATAAGATTTTAACAATGTCTGTCCTCCTTCCTTTTGCCCCCCCCCCCCCTCAAAAAAATCGTTTTTTTGGATTTACAAGCTATAAGGTAAAACAAACAAAAAACTGTACGCGAAATGATTTTCATATTTAATTTATACAGTTTTTTTGTCCCGCCTCATGTACGCCCCTGTACCGGGGCCCTGCACTGGGTTCCATCGGAGCACCTTTTCTAAAGTGGCATCTCTAGGTGTCTACTACATCTGTGCCAAATTTCATTACGGTACGCGAAAATGCAGACAAACCCCAAAATTCCCCTCTTAGGCCCCGAACTAGAAAATCAAAACTTTTTGAAAAATAAAATTTATCCTGCGTTCTAGACAATAAAATTTTCTTTTCAACGATGTGTAGCACGCTGAGGTCCAGATTATAATTAACATTTCAGTGCCGTCGGTTAACGAAAATGCATTTTAAAAACGACAAAAAAATATTGTTTATTTTAGGTTTTATTAAATTATTTAAAAGACCAAGCTCTCCATGATAAATGTACAAATTAGGATTTCTTAGAGAACAAAATTTCCTTTTTAACCCTTTGTAACTTGATAGTTTACCACTGACGATACAGTGACGTCTATAAATGGGGGGTATTTAACAGAAATCGTCGACAATCTAGTTTAGTTCCAATTAATTTTCTCGAAAATGAAGCTGTTTGTGAATAGATTATGCCACGTTATAGGCAATAAATTTTTTACAAGCTTTTATTTAGCTTCAGATGTTCTGTCTAACTAACTATCAAATCTTGTGAAGCGTTTTTGACACACTTCCCATTATTCGATTTGGATTAAATTTGGTACACACATAGTGGTCCCATGACAATACAACATTAAGAAAAAATATCCAAACAACTCACGATCAGCGATTTCATTATAATCTAGAATAAACTCTTCTGTTCTGTTATTGAACAAATATTTTCATTTAATAGAGTAGATAGCTGAGACTAAAAAGTAAAAAATAAATTGGTAAAAAAAAATTAATTCACAAGCATTTATAAAATGCACTAAAATTAAAAAATAATTTCCTAACATTCTAATATTATCATAATAATAAAAGCGATGGCCGCAAATCAAAGCGTAAGTTAATCTAAATTTGTGATCCAAACACTTAGCAGGTCATCAAAGATATGTTTGATGTGCCGCAATGTTATGCCATTGCCATACCTATGTCAGAGAAATGCAGGGATATGGTATCTTGGGTCGGGTTGGGTGGGTTTGGTACCGCTGCATTTTTCTGCTAGATTGATTCTTGCAAATAGTGGTATTTAATTGATACGGATATCTTATCGTGCTAACATCGTCAAAACTTCCATCAGTCGGCCCTCGCTTTTATTATTATGATAATATTAGAATGTTAGAAAATAATGTTTTAATTTTTAGTGCATTTTATAAAAGCTTGTGACTTAAAAAAAATTTTTACCAATTTATTTAAAATGATGTATAACATGCTTGGGTCAAAACTATAACTAACATTTCAGCGGCGTCCGTAAAAAGGAAATCCGTTTTGGTAATATGTTAAGACAAACACAAATTGGCGTCGCTCAAAATTAGATTTCCTAGGTTACCCTATTACGTTATACACCATTCGAGATGCTTAGTTTCTGCGAAAACCGCAAAAAACGATACACATTTTAAATAAAAATTTAATTGTTTACAAAAAAGTGTTTTTATACTTTTCTCCTCTAGTCTTAGTTTCGGAGAAAATGTTGGTGTATTTATTTTGAATGAAATGTGCTTGTTGATTATGCTTAAGTGTACCGATCTCTGGAAGGGTAGTAGTTAGGTAGCCTGAAAATATTTTGATAGGTCTTTTAATGTGCTTTAAATTTTGTCATATTTTCTTAAAAAGTCGGTACTTTTTGAGTAAAAGGCTGATAAAGAAAAAAACGTCGAAAATCCAATATGGCCGCGTCTTTTTGACAATGTACCTGTCTTGGTTTTATGTTTTTAAAAACTTTGGTTTTATTGTTTTTATCCTTAATCAGCCGCCATGCCACCTTGAATATACAAAATGCTCAAGGGTGCCAGAGTGGCATCGACCGGATGCTTAAATTAGAGTCCTTTAACTGCCTTAACCAGCAATAAAATTTTCTATATACCTCAAATCCAGGTTAGGTCCTATGATATGGCCAATTATCTTCCTGAATAAAAACAGATAAGTATTTTATTATATTGAAAAATTAAAAAAACATTTCGATGGCCTAACCGTAATATCTCGTATCTGAAAAAATGCAACTTTACAGGGGAAGCAAAAAACAGTCTAGGTAACACATATAGGGTATGGGGTATAAAAAATATATATTTGCTATTTTTGTGATTTCCCACGCATATATGTCTTATATCATTATGCACCATGAAAGTCGCCAGCTCATTTTGCCTAAATCACAAATAATCTAAAAATTATCAAAATGTTAGATACGGGGTATTGCAGTTAGGCCATCGATTTTTGAAATACCTTTAGCTAAAATTTAGTACACTTTTATCATCAACACATTCTATCCAAATAAAGCGCTAAAGTTAAATCTCTCTGCTACAACACACTGCAACAAAACTAGATAAATAATTATGCTTACACAACCTGCGTACATTGAGCCTTGTTTGAGGTGTTTAATATGACCATATTAAGCGAGGTGCGCTCGGCATGGCTCGGTTTTAAGCCATCCAGGTCGTAAAAGTACCACTTTACCCTGCTTTTGGTATCCACAAAATATTGAAAAATTAATATTTGTACAGTCGGGGACTTTTTATTTGGCCGCGCTCGAAATTAGAAAATATTCCTACTTGAAATTAGAAAACCAAGTTTGAACCAAATCAAAAAAATAGTGAACCTTACCTCTGTCTTTATACATACGTTTTATAAAAAAATATATTTTTTATTATCTTTACATTCTAAATTTTGACAGAAAAAAATACAACGGCAATTTAAAAAGTCCTCCCCGACTGTACAAGAAATTACTTAGGGCCTGTCCTTAAATTACGTAACGCTGCTCTAGGGGGAGAGGCGGGGTTTGGCCTTGCGTTACACTCAATGTTTTTTCATTTGTCTTTTCTTGAAAACGCGTTAGGAGGGGAGGGGTCAAAAATCCTGAATTTCTGCGTTACGTAATTTAAGGGCATTCCCTTACTGTGTTCTTTCTTTGGTCGGCAGTCTATCGGAATAGCTTTTAAAACTGAACTCTAAGAATTAGCGTCTTTAGGCATTAAAAATCCAGCATTAGCAGCTCTGAGCCCATCAAACGGCTTCAAAAGAATTTAAAATCTAAAATATCCAAATCGGGGTAAAAATATTCGTGACCCGCTCGATTAAATTTTATCGAAAGGCCGTTCCTGCATTCCGGAACGTATCCCTGTCACTGTCCTGCTTAAACCATGGCGTTATTTCTCGAAAGATTATAGAACTATAAAAATACATAGGAGGTGAAAGTTTAATAATTTCTTCTTTTTGTTTCACACAAAAGCGCAACTAGCCATGTCATTTTGGGGGGCTTCAGCCACTGGCGTAACATCTAAATTTAGTATCTAATTATGGTATTAAATGCAAAAGTTTTGGTTAGGTTCAAATATATAAACGCCGCAGGAGAAATTTTTCACGAATTTGGTTATTTCACCTTTGATAAATTAATTAAAAATTTCAAAAAAATTAAGTACTTTTCGAAACAAATAAGCAGCAGAAGACAATTTCGGCAATATTAAAAATTACTGGAAAATCTTCAAAAAGTGGGTCACAGGTACTTGCTTTATAAGAAAAATTTCAGCGAAGGCGAACATTTCAGAAATATTAAGTACTTTGGAAAAAATTACGCCACAGAAGAAATTGTTTGGCAAAAATGAAAACACATATGATACCGCAAATAAAAATTTTAGAAAAATTAAATAATTCAAAGATTAAACCGCCCAAAATTTTTCAGGAAGGATGGTACAAAATGCAAAAGTTTTGGTTAATTTTAAAAGTATAAGCGCCGCAGGGGAAAATTTTCACGGATTTGGTTATTTTGACCTTGATTTCAGCTAATTTTTGAAAAAAATTTCGCCACAGAAGACAAATGACAAAAACTTGTGCCGCAGGTACCTTGCGTTGTAAAACAATTGTCGCGCAGAAATTTTGTTTTACCGAAAACGAAAATTTTAGAAATATTAAGACTTTTTTGAAAAAATGGCTCCGCAGAAGAAAATGTAAATGGCCGCAAAATCTCTCAAAAAACGGGAAAAAAAGTACTTTTCGGAAATATTTTTAAAAAATTGAATTTTAAGGAATAAATAAATAAAATGTTGGCAAAAAAAGCATGAAATGTAAAAGTTTTGGTTAGTTTTAAAAGTATTCAGCGCCGCAGTTGGCAATCTTCACGGACTTGGTCAGTTTGCCTTTAGGAAATTATGCTTATTTCCTTTGGAGGGCTAATTTTGAGCTTAAGGGGCCAAGCCCTCCCTACACCCTTCTAATTGTATCCCTACCGTTTACAATTTCTTACGTATGCTATGCTACGTTTCTATGGTTATTAAAATTTATGTAGCATGGGTGTTCATAATAGTATCAAATTTATTTTAAAGCGACTTGAAAATTTGTAGTTAGTTTGTATGTACACTGATGGCGTCATCAGGGATGCGGGTGATTCTATTAAGTAAAACATAACCGCACACCATCAACGTTTTTTATTCTGTCATACTTTTTTCGATTTTTTTATTTAAAAAAATAAAATGCTTCATTGTGAAAACTTGGATACATATTGTCACTTCTATTTATTCCTTCTAGTTATGCGACGCGGCTAAGGCTAAATGCCAATTCAGATTTATATTGAAAATTCCTGGAAATCTCCTCCTTAATTGAAAGTTGGCAAAGGCAAAAAGTGTCGATTAGAAAAAGCAGCCATAAATCAGGACCCTGCGGTCGATTTATTAACCTAGTTTGGCGTTGATAGTAAGTCTCGCTTTCTTTAGAAAATTACTATTTAGCTAACTTAGCCCAAAGCTTTTACAATAATTCTTATAATCGTCTTTTTAAGAGTCAACGCGAAGCCAAAGAGGTATATAACTTTCTGTATGTGTGTATAATTTCATAAAAAGTAGGGGGGGTGCCGGGTATTCGGCAAAGAATTTTGGTAGTACTCGTGTCAGTTTGTATCGTTCTTGCGCTGACGTTGGATCGCACACGCGACTCCAGTGTGGATTACATTTTCAACTTCTTTCAAAATTTTACGATTTTCACGTGCCCTAATACATTCACAGTAAAAGATAAGGTAAATCAAAGGTGAAACCTATTTTTCATTCTACGAGTGAAACGACAGCGAACCAAGGAAACTAAGTCCATGGCGGGACGAAAACGTCCACCGACATTTCGTCACAGTTCAACGTGCCTTTTATACTTTGTTAACTCATTGTTCTCGGTTCCGAACCGACAACGTGGACACGGTGATAGCATAGTCTGGTTGAACTGTGACGAAATATATTTCTTCCTTATAGACCGGTGGACGTTTTCGTCCCGTCATGGATTCAGTTTCCTTGGTTCGCTGCCGTTTCACTCGCAGAATGAAAAATAGGTTAAACCTATTTTTTCATTCTTTTTGATTTACCTTGCAACTTGTAGTCAGTTTGTTCTACCTTGTGTCAGGCAAACCACGCTAAGGATGGAAATGCCTTTTTTCCTAAACACCGGTGTCCGTGGTTGACTACACCCCTATAAAGTTGCCTTTTATACTTTGTTAACTCATTGTTTTCGGCTCCGAACCGACACCGTGGAGACGGTGATAGCATGGTTTGGTTAAACTGTGACGAAATGTCTTTCTTCCTCTTAGACCGGTGGACATTTTCGTCCCGTCATGGACTTAGTTTCCTTGGTTCGCTGTCGTTTCACTCACTAGGTGAAACCTATTTTTTCATTCTTTTTGATTTACCTTGTATCCCAGATTTAAACATTTTTGGTACATTTATGCAAGATCCACTGCTACTTTGAGGGGAAAGTAATGTATACCGTTAAAAATACTCTGCCAATATATGGGCCCCTAACCTCACACTAGGTACTATAGTTATAGTGTACGTGTGAGCTAATATAACTAAAAACTGAAATATATTTTATTCAACTCCGGACTAAATTACCTTTTGTTTGATACAACACAAGCCATGTTTTGACTTAAACTCAAATTTTTGAAATCTACCCCCACCTTTAAAAAAATAAAAACTAAAATGTATTTTGTTAACCTCCGGACTCAATTACCTTTCGTTTGATATCACACACGCCATATTTCACATAAACTCTAATTTTTGAAATTTACCCCCACCCTTTTATTTGGTTGGTGTTCGGTGGATTTTGTTCATTTTTAAATGGGACCATCTCGACCCAAGACCCAGCCTAGGTACCAAATTTCATTAAAATCGGCCAAGCGGTTTTTGAGTTATGCGCGTTGGTCGTTACAGACAGACATACACACAGACAGACAGACAGACAGACAGACAGACAGACAGACAGACAGACAGACAGACAGACAGACAGACAGACAGACAGACAGACAGACAGACAGACAGACAGACAGACAGACAGACAGACAGACAGACAGACAGACAGACAGACAGACAGACAGACAGACAGACAGACAGACAGACAGACAGACAGACAGACAGACAGACAGACAGACAGACAGACAGACATACAGACAGGCAGGCAGACAGACAGACAGACGGCGCAACAAAAAAGTTTCAAAATCATCTGAAACGCAAAGATATATAAAAATTTTTGAAATCGGAGCAACTTTTTTTTTCTCGAAAATATGTGTGAGCTAATATATTTTTTTCAAATTTAAAAATAAGTTATGAAATAAGACATGTAGGACGACAAAATTCAGGAAAATACAAAAATAATGCTTTTTCCACACCTTAAATTTATTTTCTAAGTGTCTATAGAAGGTGCGCCACTGACGTAAGGGGGGCGTGTTATACATCGTTAGAAAGGACTTTTTGTTAGCCTTAATAACTGTTACTTAGTTGTTTTCCGCCCAGTTAAAATAATTAGGAAAATACTTTGATAGAGCACTTTTAAGGGGGGTGAGGGAGGGTGTTCCCCCACCACCACTTTATATAAGGCCAACTCAAAAAATTGAGTTTCAAGTTAATACTAACCAGAAATAACTTTTTACTCACTCACCTTAATTTATTACAAAAAATGTATGTTCAATTTTTAATTGATTTAAGGATTCCTAGAAATATATTTATTTTTATTTCATGCGGCTGTTTTCAAAAGATATATCTAACTTATAAAATATGTAACTGTATACAATGAATTTTTGACCAAACATACTTTTTTAAGAAAAACAATGTGTTAAGAAAAACAACAAAAAAAACAAAAACTCAGCCTGTAGGGCCTGATCTATATAGACAAAACCCAACATAGGTATCAAATTTGATTAAAATCGAGCAAGCCGTTTTTGAGTTATGCACGTTGGTCAGACAGTGCGACAGAAAGGTTTTAAAATAGGGTGACCATATGGGTTTCGAGTAAAAGGAGGACGTCAGAGACAAAAAAGACGGATTTTCGATAAAAAAGCCGGACAAAACGGGTCATTTTAAAAAACCGTCCTAAAAAAATTTGATGACCAAAAAAATACTCTGCCAATATATGGGCCCCTAAGCTCACACTAGGTAATATAACTAAAAACTGAAATATATTTTATTCAACTCCAGACTAAATTACCTTTTGTTTAATACCACACAAGCCATGTTTTGACTTAAACTCAAATTTTTGAAATCTACCCCCACCCTTAAAAAAAACAAAAAACTAAAATGTATTTTGTTAAACTCCGGACTCAATTAATTACCTTTCGTTTGATATCACACACGCCATATTTTCACTTAAACTCTAATTTTTAAAATATACCCCCACTCTTTTTTTTGTAAATAAATTAAAATGTATTTTGTTTAACTGCAGACTCAATTACCTTTCGTTTGATATCACACACGCCATATTTTCACATAAACTCTAATTTTTGAAATCTACCCCCACCCTTTTATTTGGTTTGTGTCCGGTGGATTTTGTTCATTTTTAAATGGGACCATCTCGACCCAAGACCCAGCCTAGGTACCAAATTTCATTAAAATCGGCCAAGCGGTTTTTAAGTTATGCGTGTTGGTCGTTACAGACAGACAGAGAGACAGACAGACATACAGACAGACAGACAGACAGACAGACGGCGCAACAAAAAAGTTTCAAAATCATCTGAAACGCAAAGATATATAAAAATTTTTGAAATCGGAGCAACTTTTTTTTCTCGAAAAAATTAGGATCACCATAGCTCACACTACTATAGTATAGTATATGTGTGAGCTAAAAGTATCTGCGGACCGAAATGTCTGAAAAAATGGCATAGCACACAAGATAAATAAAAAGTTGCAATCTAGAAAAAATCTAACTACTAGAAAATCAAATAAAAATAAGTATCCTTTCCTTTCGGAAAAAATTGCCCTTGAAAAATAAAAAAAAGTGGAGCCGCAGGCGAAATTTAAATAATGTAGCACCAAAAGCACTAAAAAGTGGCGCTGTAGAAAACAGTTTCTGCAATATTAAAAATACTCTGCCAATCTATGGGCACCTAAGCTCACACTGGGTACTATAGTTATAGTGTATCTACGTGAAAGCTAATATAACTAAAAACTGAAGTATGTTTTATTGAACTCCAGACTCAATTACCTTTCGTTTGATACCACACAAGCCATGTTTTGACTTAAACTCTAATTTTTCAAATCTACCCCATCCTTTTTTTTAAACTAAAATGTATTTTGTTTAACTCCAGACTCAATTACCTTTCGTTTGATATCACACACGCCATATTTCCACTTAAACACTAATTTTTAAAATTTACCCCCCCCGTTTTTTTTTAATAAACTAAAATGTATTTTGTTTAACTCCAGACTCAATTACCTTTCGTTTGATATCACACACGCCATATTTTTTCATAAACTCTAATTTTTGAAATCTACCCCCACCCTTTTATTTGGCTTGTGCTTGGTCGATTTTGTTCATTTTTAAATGGGACCATCTCGACCCAAAACCCAGCCTGGGTACCAAATTTCATTAAAATCGGGCAAGCGGTTTTTGAGTTATGCGCGTTGGTCGTTACAGACAGACATACAGACACACAGACAGACAGACAGACATACAGACAGACAGACGGCGCAACAAAAAAGTTTCAAAATCATCTGAAACGCAAAGATATATAAAAATTTTTGAAATCGGAGCAACTTTTTTTTCTTAAAAAAATTAGGATCACCATAGCTCACACTACTATAGTATAGTATATGTGTGAGCTAATATATTGAAGTGAAAAAATTTCGGCGCAGGCAAAAATTTCAGAAAAGTTTTCAAGTAAAATCGCGCTAAAAAACAATTTGAAGGAAAAAAAGTACTAAACAACTGGAAAAATAGCGCCCTAGCAAAAAAACCAAAAAAAAAAAAATGGAATCTAAAAAACTACTAGAAAGTTTTTAAAAAATGCGCCCGGGGCGTAAATTTTCGAAAAATTCGCTACCTACTTTTCGAAACAAATTACATCGCAGAAAAATGAAGTACCTTTTGCAAAAAATGCCGCCCCAAAAGAAGTTAGCGGAAATTTTAAGAATAAATTAATGGTCCTAAAAATTTTCGAGAAAAATGTTACCCTCTTGACGATGACCAAAAAACATAAGGTCTCTTGGATCGGCAAAAGTCGGACGAAGAAAAAAGCTGGCCGGACATTTCCATTTTGTCCAAAAAGCCAGACTTGTCCGGCTTTATCCGGACGTATGGTCACCCTATTTAAAACCATCTAAAACGCAAAAATATATAAACATTTTTGAAATCGGAGCAACTTTTTTCTTATTTTTGACGCGATCACTTCACCCAGTGGCGGCTCGTGAGGTAGTGCCACAGTGCCATGGCACTACCGTATTTTTCTGCAAAAACACGTTTTTTCTATTGTTAAATCATCTTTACTGGTTTTTATTTTATTTTATGCATTTCTTTTTAATTTATATATTATATAAAATTCGGTGACCCGGTGCAATGCAGTGGATCACACTACGACTCGAGGCGACGGCGTCGCTATGAATGGACCACAAAGCAGCATAGAACACTTTTCTCTTGGCTCCCTTGAGTAGAGATAGATTTTATCTGCAGCTTGTATAAGCAACAGTGATAGAGCCAATGTTGGGCATTGTAGCGTTGCTTAAATAGGAAAAATCAAAGAAATTTTGTGCCTGGCACAGGCCATCAGTTAGTTCTATTACTCGCATTGTTTTTGTGCGTGGAGCATGGATGTTTTAATTTACGCCCTTTACAATACATTTCAATTCTATCAGCGGAATTTTTTGATAAATTTTAAGTAAGTAATTTCATGGCGCGGAATTCGGGATGACATGGGTGAGTTTCTTTGAAAAAATAAATGGATCCATGACGGATCTAACACCTTCCTAGCTAGCCTATTATCACACTTTAAGTGAAGCCATGATAATATATTAGCCTTGAAAACAGTTTTTTGTAAAAATATCTCAGAAACTAAAGCTCCTATGAAGTATTTGGATATAACACGAATTATTGAGCAAAATATAGTCTACTATATTCCGAAAACAGTGTATTGATAAGTTAAAAAGTTAGCATTTTTTAAGTTTTTTATTGTCGAAAAAGTGTCATTAGCATTAATGGATTTTGACCGTAAGTGTGTCGAACACTATTTTACCTGAAAACTTTATGAAAATCTGTTCAGCGGTTTAGGAGCTATTGTGTTACGGACAGAAATAATATACACACAGACAGACATCACGACGATATTGCTACGATAGGTCAAAATACAGTAGAACCCCGATTATCCGTGCTCCACGAGACCGGACGAGGCACGGATAAGTGAAAAGCACGGATAATCCGAACCATAATTTATAACATGTTACATAAATATTATGTATATATACTCAAAATATGACAGAAAAAAAAAGTTCCCATAAGTTCAAATTAAGTTTATATGTATGTACAGTGAAACCTCTTCTTGCGGACACCTCTATTAAGCGGACACTCCCTTTAAGCGGTCAAATTTTTTGGAACCAAGCTTTTCACTATTTCTTCACATGTAAAATTCACTCCTATAACCGGACACTCTAATAACCGGACACGGACAATTTTTTTGGTTAAAAAATTTTGAAACCTCCCTTAACCGGACGCGAACCTCTGACAACGGAACGGAGTGCTGCACGACATGGGCATAAACATTATGTAGTATGTTGGCAACAACACACTCTGCAGCCGGGGAATTACCTCTTTCTGTTTTAATGCGGAGACTAAAGACTTCTGTCGTATTTACAACATATTTTATTCGGCGGGTGCGGGACTGCGGTGTTTTATTTTTATTGTTCAATTGGGTAATAATCTCTTTGAAATAGTGCCTGGTAAAAAAACTTCTTAGTTTACGTCAAAAAATTGAAGTTGTTAACGTATCTGTGAAGGAACATCTATCAGCACTGAAGGAACATCTATCAGCACGGAAGGTCGCTGAAATATTTAATATCGGAAAAACTCAAGCAGCGGATATTGTTAATAAATATATATTACAATTTTTGCAGTTCCCTCTCATAAGCGGACACCTCCAATAAGCGGACAAAATCGACGGAACCGTGAGTGTCCGCTTATGGGAGGTTTCACTGTATTGCATAAAAAGATAACAGAACAAACAACATAATTCTACATAAGGTTTTGGTCGAGTGATTTCCGGTAACGCTATTTCAATAGAACTTCAAAAACACAATTTCGATGATGGGAAATCATAGCACGGATAATCCACAGCCCGTATAATCCGCGCACGGATAATCGGGGTTCTACTGTAAATCCAAATAACACATTTTTGGCCTTATCCCAAAAAAATATTTGCCTTGAAAATAATACCTTCTCTAGCGGAATGGGACAACTAGGCGCCGCCAACTGGGCGCCGCCAACTCGGCGCCGCCAACTAGGCGCCGGGCCAACTGGGCGCCGGGCCAACTCGGCGCCGCCAACTGGGCGCCGGCCAACTCGGCGCCGGACTAATTTTTTTTTTGATAAAATGTGTAGGTGAAAAATAAAATATATTATTTATATAAAAACATCTTTAAAAAATCCTTTACGCAATTTTTTACAAGCTTATTTATTTGACACACTTCCCATTATCCGATTTGGATGAAATTTGGTACACACGTAGTGGCCCATGACAATACAACATTAAGAAAAAAATATCCTCCCTCCCCTACCCCCACCCCTTCTATAGAAAAATGTGTTTTTGACACACTTCCCGTTATCCGATTTGGATAAAATTTGGTATACACATAGTGGTCCGATGATAATACAACAATAAGAAAAAATATCCTTCCACCCCTACCCCCACCCCTTCCATAGAAAAATTTGTTTTTGACACACATCCAGTTATCCGATTTGGATGAAATTTGGTATACATATAGTGATCCGATGACAATACAATATTAAGAAAAAAATATCGTCCCACCTCTACCCCACACCCTTTCATAGAAAAATGAGTTTTTGACACACTTCCCATTATCCGATTTGGATGAAATTTGGTACACACGTAGTGGCCCATGACAATACAACATTAAGAAAAAAATATCCTACCACCACCATTATTACGATAATATTAGAATGTTAGAAAATTATTTTTTAATTTTTAGTGCATTTTATAAAAGCTTGTGATTTAAAATTCTTTTTTTACTAATTTATTTGAAATTTGTTTTTGTTAAGTAAAGTTAAATCCATTAAGTCGACTGTTGAATCTGGGTAGTTGTAGTGTTTGGTAACCTGGTAATACTACAATTTACGTTTTTTATTACAACAATGGCGGATCCAAAAATCAAAATAGCGGATCCAAAATGGCGGATTTTCTTATTTACTAACCGATTTGTCTCAAACTTGAAATATTACATTGCTTGAGGTCATTTAAGAAAATTTGTTACTCAAACTTAAAAAAATCAAAATGGCGGATCCAAAATGGCGGATTTTTTATTTACCAACCGATTTGTCTCAAACTTGAAATATTACATTGCTTGAGGTCATTTAACAAAATTTATTACTCAAACTTTAAAAAATCAAAATGGCGGATCCAAAATGGCGGATTTTCTTATTTACCAACTGATTTGTCTCAAACTTGAGACATTACATTGCTTGAGATCATTTACCAAAATTTTTTACTCAAACTTAAAAAAATCAAAATGGCGGATCCAAAATGGCGGATTTTCTTATTTACCAACCGATTTGTCTCAAACTTGAAATATTACATTGCTTGAGGTCATTTAACACAATTTTTAACTCAAACTTAAAAAAAAACAAAATGGCGGACTTTTTTATTTATTAATCGATTTTCCATATAACATAAAAGTGTTATTTCCTTATGGGATGACCCCTTTATTTCTTTATATTCGTTTACCTGTTTTTTAAGCCATTTCTATTTAATCCGCCATTTTGGATCCGCCATTTTGATTTTTTTAAGTTTGAGTAAAAATTTTTGTTAAATGACCTCAAGCAATGTAATATTTCAAGTTTGAGACAAATCGGTTTGTAAATAAGAATATCCGCCATTTTGGATCCGCCATTTTGATTTTTTTAAGTTTAAGTAAAAAATTTTGTTAAATGACCTCAAGCAATGTAATATTTCAAGTTTGAGACAAATCGGTTAGTAAATAAGAAAATCCGCCATTTTGGATCCGCCATTGTTGTAATAAAAAACGTAAATTGTAGTATTACCAGGTTACCAAACACTACAACTACCAAGATTCAACAGTCGACTTAATGGATTTAACTTTACTTAACAAAAACAAATTTTAAATAAATTAGTAAAAAAAATTTTTTAAGTCACAAGCTTTTATAAAATGCACTTAAAATTAAAAAATAATTTTCTAACATTCTAATATTATCATAATAATAATATAATAATATTCTAGATTGTAATGAAATCGCTGATCGTGAGTTGTTTGGAAACTAATTTTTCTATTGGGGGAAGGAGAGGGTGGGGGTAGAGATATTTTTTGTTTGGGCTTTATTGCCATCGGACCTTTATGCATATACCAAATTTTATAAAAGTCATTTGAGTGAAGTGTGTCAAAAACGCATTTTTTATGGAAGGGGGTGGGGGGTAGGGGTGGGAGGACATTTTTTCATTATTGTTGTATTGTTCGGACCACTATATGTATACCAAATTTCATACAAATCGGATAATGGGAAGTGTGTCAAAAACGCATTTTTCTATAGATGAGGGTGGGGGTAGGAGTGGTAGGATTTTTTTTTCAATGTTGTATTGTCATCGGACCACTATATGTATACCAAATTTCATCCAAATCGGATAATGGGAAGGGTGTCAAAAACGCATTTTCTATGGAAGGGGGTGGGGGTAGGGGTGGGAGGACATTTTTTCATTATTGTTGTATTGTTATCGGACCACTATATGTATACCAAATTTCATCCAAATCGGATAACGGGATGTGTCCAAAACAAATTTTTCTATGGAAGGGGGTGGGGGTAGGGGTGGGAGGATATGTTTTTCTTATTTTTGTATTATCATCGCCACTATGTGTATACCAAATTTTATCCAAATCGGATAACGGGAAGTGTGTCAAAAATACATTTTTCTATAAAAGGGGTAAGGGTAAAGGTGGGAGGATATTTTTTTCTTATTGTTGTATTATCATCGGACCACTATCTGTATACCAAATTTTATTCAAATCGGATAACGGGAAGTGTGTCAAAAACACATTTTTCTATAGAAGGGGTGGGGGTAGGGGTGGGAGGATATTTTTTTCTTAATGTTGTATTGTCATGGGACCACTACGTGTGTACCAAATTTCATTCAAATCGGATAATGGGAAGTGTGTCAAAAACGCTTCACAAGATTTGATAGATAGTTAGTTAGTTAGACAGAACATCTGAAGCTAAATAAAAGCTTGTAAAAAATTGCGTAAAGGATTTTTTAAAGATGTTTTTATATAAATAATATATTTTATTTTTCATCTACACATTTTATCCAAAAAAAAATTTTAGTCCGGCGCCGAGTTGGCCGGCGCCCAGTTGGCGGCGCCGAGTTGGCCCGGCGCCCAGTTGGCCCGGCGCCCAGTTGGCGGCGCCGAGTTGGCGGCGCCCAGTTGGCGGCGCCCAGTTGTCCTAGACCGTTCTCTAGCCATTGCTACGCGGGCTAGGAAGGTAAAAATAGAATTAGAAACCCCAAACATAGTAGTTATGTTCTTTAATGACTCAAAATTTTGGCCCTACGATGTTGTATTTACCCGAGCTACCAATGACTTCACCAAACAAATATAGTCATACATATGTGTGTGCTAAAAATTATTTTAATATTTTATTCTAGATATCTATTGAAACTAAGGCAAGCATTGATTTAGTAATTTAGACACAGTGGATATTGATTTGAATTCATGCATTTTTAATTTACATTTTGTGGGCAGACTTGGGATAGGCATGTAGCAAATGTAGGTAGTTGACCCTATAAAGGAAAGGGTATAAAATACTCTGCTAATATATGGGCATCTAAGCTCACACTAGGTACTATAGTTATGGTGTACGTGTGAGCTAATAGAACTAAAATCTGAAATATATTTTATTCAACTCCAGACTTAATTACCTTTCGTTTGATAGCACACAAGCCCTGTTTTGACTTAAACTCTAATTTTTAAAATCTACCCCTACCCTTTTTTTTAAATCTAAAATGTATTTTGTTTAACTCCAGACCCAATTACCATTTACTTGATATCACACATGCCATATTTTCACCCACATAGCACAAAAATCACATCAACGTTAAATTAACGTACTAGAAAACAACTTCATACCATGTAATATTTGTTTTGTTAAATCTACATGCTAAAAGCTAACTTAAAAACAAGGTAAATCATGCTATAAAAATTTAATTTTTACCGTAGTTTCTACTGCTGTGTATATAACGTCTGTTTTACCCTCGTTATTTACAAGTGCCAAATTCACACTTGAAAAAACCTCCACAACATGTTCTAAAACGCGTAGAAAAGCCATGGAAGCAATTAAAAACAATGAAAAAATAGGTGAAACCTATTTATTCATTTAATGAATGAAACGACAGCAAACCAAAGAAACTAAGCCCATTGCAGGACAAAATGTCCACTGGTCTATAAGCAGTGGCAGATCCAGGGGGGGGGGGGCACTAGGGGCACTTGCCCACCCCCCTGAGAATTTTTTGAATATACAAAAAATGAGTAAAAAGTAAGGTTTTTGCTTATAAAAATTCAAAATAAATAGGTATTGTACTTTTTAGTTCTGACTAATTTAATAAAATGCTGCTCCCTCCCAGAGAACCACCTCTTGATCTGCCCTTGTCTATAAGGAAGAGACATTTTGTCACAGTTCAACCAGACCATTGTTTTTACAGTGTCAGTTCAGAACCAAAAACAATGAGTTAAATCATCATTTTCAGACTTACTATGGAGATACTTAATCCCTATCAAAATCACAACAATAAAAAAATAAAATCAAGTTTATAAAAATAATAAATGGATCCATGAAGGTCTGATACCTTCCTAGCTAGCCTATTAACACACTTCAAGTGAAGCCATGAAAATATATCAGCCTTGAAAACAGTTTTTTTGTAAATATCTCAGAAACTAAAGCTCTTACAAAGTTTTTGGTTATAACTCAAATTATTGAGCAAAATGTAGCATACCAATACGATGCTCCATTAAAAAGTTAGCATTTTCTTAAGTTTTTAATTGTCAAAAAACTGTCTTTAGGATAATGGATTTTGACCAAAATCTAATCAGCTCAGAAGAGTGTCGAACACTATTTTACCTGAAAATTTTTTGAAAATTGTTTTAGTGGAATAGCAGCTATCATGTTATGAACAGAAATAATATATACACACACACAGACATCACAACAATATTGCTAGTCGAGGGGTGAACAGCTCTCACAATTGGTGTACACATTTCTCACAATCTTTACACAATCCCTCCCAATCACTCACAATCTGTCACAATCTTACCACAATCCTTCACAATCCCTCACAATCTTACCACAATCCCTCACAATCTTATCACAATCCTTCACAATCCCTCACAATCTTTACACAATCTATTCCAATCACTCACAATCTGTCACAATCTTACCACAATCCTTCACAATCTTTCACAATCCTTCACAATCTTTACACAGTCTGTCCCAATCACTCACAATTTTACCACAACCCCTCACAATCTTACCACAGTCCTTCACAATCCCTTACAAAAGAAACTATAGACATGATGACCTTTTTTTTGGTCACTAGAATTTTTGATGGGCTGTCGCCCTCTCGCCCCCTTAGGCACGCTACACCGCTGCACAGTCCTCCACAATCTTACCACAATCCCTCACAATCTTACCAAAAAATTGTGGATTTTCACAATCGATGTACACATTTTGGGTTAGCTGTTCACCCCTCGTTGCTAGTATAGGTCAAAATACACCTAAATAACAATTTTGGTGTTATCTGAAAGAAAGAAAATTTCAATGAAAATAATACCTTCTATAGCCACTGCTATGTGGGCTAGGAAGGTAATAAATAACACTTGGTGTAGTTTTTATTGCTAACACCACAATTTTAGTCTTATAAGTGTCCTGAATAGGTTATTTTAAGATCAAAGAAGTACAGTCGAACCTCTATAACTTGAACCTGAAGGGACAACTAAAACAGTTCGAGTTATGGAGAGTTTGAGTTATAGAAACTCGAGTTAAAGAGGTTCAAATACATGTAAAAAGTACAGGGACCACTTAAAAGGTTCAACTTAGAGAGGTTCGACTGTATGTACTTCTGAGAAGTGAATTTATTTAAATCAACTGTCATGGTATGTCAGTACCTATATCAGCTTCTTTTATTTTTATTTTTTATTTATTTATTTATTATTACACTGCTTAACAGGAAAAAAAACCCAATTACAAAGCAGGAAAATCTTAAAAATTACACAACCTAAATACTCAAGCAATAAACTAAGTTAAAAAACATTAAATGTAAAATAATTATAAAAATACACTCAGGACATGGTTATAAAATTAAATTTAAAATAAATAAAAACTACATTAAAAATTATGGACAGAATGTTTACTATATCAGAGAGTGGGGAATGACGTTGTAAAATAACCACGAATTTTTGAGATTGTGGTGTTAAATATGTCAAGGTCTCTGTTACATTTATTATAAGTTCTGCACATAACATGAAGTGGAGAAAACTGTAATTTATTTGTTCGAACTCTTGGTAAAAAGAATGTCAGATTTTGACGTGAAGACAAACGAGAAACTAGAAAATTAATTTTACTTAATATATCAGGACAGTCGATTTGGTTGTGCAGGACCTTAAACAGAAATACCTGAGAGAAATAGCTCCTCCTGTTAGATAAGGATTGCATATCGAACATTTCAAGTAAATTTTCCTCTGCAAAACCTTGAGGAGGATAAATTCTATAAGTTTTAAAGTAAAGTAACTTAAGAAATCTTCGCTGAACCCTTTCTAGATCTTCAATGTGAATGTTATATTCAGGTGACCACACTAGAAAAGCATACTCTAATTTTGACCTGACAAAGGAGAAGAACAATGTTTTCAGAGTTTTTATATTTTGAAATTCGCGGCTTAGTCTGGTAATAAAACCCAAGGTCTTAGTCGTTTCTGATGTTATAGTTTCAATATGCTTTGTGAAGGATAATTTCTTGTCAAAAATTATTCCTAGGTCGCGAAGAGAGTCAGGTCTAGATAAAAATGTTTGGTTTATTGAGTAGTTATATAGAATTGGATTTGCTTTTAATGTAAATGATAGTACTTGACATTTGTCTATGTTCATGGATAGTTTATTTATGGTACACCAAGCGTATATAAAGCTTTTAAAAAACTGGTGCTATTTCTGTACCCTAAGAAAGTGTTAATTCTTTTAAAATCAATTGGCACCTAAATAAAAATGACCCACAGATGTTATATGACAAATTACAGAAAGAAGATAGGTTTGGAATGCCTCCAGTTTGAAGTTTAGCATCATTCATGTTTTAATTTTGGTATGACCGACACAGGTCTTAAACTGAGCTCACAATGTATGAATAAGTTTCTATTAAAAACTTGTTTATTTTGAAGAATAAAATCTAAAGCCTCACATTGAATTCATTATAATAAGTAAATAAAATAGAATACCTAGGATTAAAACAAAACCATAATAAACAAGAAAAAATTAAAAAATGGTGTAATGCAAATTACTTGTGCCTTAATATTGACAAGACTAAAATAGTGGGTTTTAAGATGAATTTTGACGACCTTAGTCTGAGCAGCCAAAAAATTGAACAAACGCAAAATACAAAATTTCCTGGAATGTTTATCGATGAGAAACTGAAATTCACTGAACATATTGTGAATTTAAATAAAAAAATATTGAGAGGAGGATATGCAGTGAGAAAAACATATTCTGACCTAGGTTCTGATATGGCTAAAATAGTATATTTTGCTGTAGTGGAATCACACTTGCACTACGGAATAGCTTTCTGTTCACAACATTTACTTCGATCAGTTTTTACTATACAAAAACGATGCCTGAGGTATGTATGTGGGGCCAAACTCAGAGACCATTGCAAACTGCTGTTTCAGAAAAAATTCTAACATTGGTATCTTTGTTTATACTCGAAACTGTGTGTATGATATTTAAGAAATACAAGGGTAATACTACTTTACATGAACATCTCACTAGAAATAGTACAGATATTCCATTGCCCATCCCTAAATTTACCCTAACAAGAAACTCAATTATCTATTGTAGCATTAAGATGTTCAACAAATTGCCTGACAACATAAAATCTATTGATGATTTTTCTAGTTTCAAAAAAAATGTTAAGGAAGTGCTGGTAAATAAGGCCTATTATAGTTTGGACGAGTATTTTAATGAATTGTAAAATCTTGTTTTTGTTTTTATGTGAATATTATAACTATTTTTAAATAACTTTTAGGATGATTTTAACAATTTTATCGACTTTTTTAAGCATTTTTTAAACATTTTACCTTAATATTTTTTACAAATTTTACCATCCATCTTTTGCTTAGGTAGTTGTTTTACAATGTTGGTGTATTGTTGCACTGTTTCTTTTAGCTCACACATATACTATACTATAGTAGTGTGAGCTATGGTGATTTTTTCGAGAAAAAAAAAGTTGCTCTGATTTCAAAAATTTTTATATATCTTTGCGTTTCAGATGATTTTGAAACTTTTTTGTTGCGCCGTCTGTCTGTCTGTCTGTCTGTCTGTCTGTATGTCTGTCTGTCTGTCTGTCTGTCTGTCTGTGTGTCTGTATGTCTGTCTGTAACGACCAACGCGCATAACTCAAAAACCGCTTGGCCGATTTTAATGAAATTTGGTACCTAGGCTGGGTCTTGGGCCGAGATGGTCCCATTTAAAAATGAACAAAATCCACCGAACACAAACCAAATAAAAGGGTGGGGGTAGATTTCAAAAATTAGAGTTTATGTGAAAATATGGCGTGTGTGATATTAAACGAAAGGTAATTGAGTCTGCAGTTAAACAAAATAAATTTTAATTTATTTTAAAAAAAGGGTGGGGGTATATTTTAAAAATTAGAGTTTAAGTGAAAATATGGCGTGTGTGATATCAAACGAAAGGTAATTGAGTCCGGAGTTTAACAAAATACATTTTAGTTTTTGTTTTTTTTTAAGGGTGGGGGTAGATTTCAAAAATTTGAGTTTAAGTCAAAACATGGCTTGTGTGGTATCAAACAAAAGGTAATTTAGTGTGGAGTTGAATAAAATATATTTCAGTTTTTAGTTATATTGGCTCACACGTACACTATGACTACAGGGCCTAGTGTGAGCTTAGGGGCCCATATATTGGCAGAGTATTTTATTGTTTGATAATTTAACATACTTCATGTAAAATCAACCATTCCTTAGAAAATGACTACCAGGGAAATTTGTTATATTTTGTATTTGTATCGTTTCTTAATGTTAATATTAATTACATACATTTTTTTGGACAAAATAGTAAAATATAAACTAATTAAGATCAGGACAACAATCCAACCCAAATAAAAATTTAGAATGCTAGTAATATTAAAATAGTATTCACATGACAGTGCCTAGTATAAGGTCTGGGAAAACATAAAGGCTGCATCACCACACAGCCATTATTATGAATTTTTAATATGATGGAATGGTTGATATGGTCAGAAAATAGTAGAGATTAGGCATTGTTTATTACTGATTATTACCATTATTAGCTTGTCTAAAGTCGCCTACAGACACGCGAGCATTTCTTGAGATTAGTACGCGAACTAATCTCTAGAGATTAGTGCGCGAACTAATCTCTGGGAATCGTCTACACACACGAAGACAAAATTAAACGTTTTATCAATGCGTTTTGCCTAGACACCGAGAGATTTGCTCGCGTACATTGTGCGCGCGAACTAATCTTCGAGAGATATTTTAGGCGGATATTGTCTACACACGAAGAGATTAGTATGCGCAAACTTGTACGCGCGTACTAATCTCTGGAAATGTTCGCGTGTCTGTAGGCCCCTTAACGAACTGTCACGATCAGCTGTTTTTCGATCCAAGATGGTCGCCATGGGACAAACAAAGTGTTTTCCCATAAGCCGCAATGTTAACAAAAACGTAATTTTTAAAAAAAGTGAAACGATTTAACTTACAACAAAGATGCTGTTTTAAGTATTGAACCTTTGTACACATGGGAAAAATGCGTTTTTCTTAAAAAAAATCAATTGAAGCCAGTAAATCTCAAATAAAAGGGACCATGTTTTGTTCAAAAGTCAGGTTATGTTTTTATTTACTTTTGTTTTTTTTTACTTTTTTTCCAGTTTTTTACTCAGTTTGAATCATTATTATTAGTTTCTGTGCTGTTATGAATTGTGGCAGCTGGGGAGAGCTTGATAATGTTAGTTTTGATGGAATGCCAAGTATTTTTACCTTAAAAAATCATCTTGATTTAAATGAACTAGGTATCAGCTCAAAGAAGGGAAAAGAAAGTGGATAAGTGCTCCATTACCTGACTTAACAGAGGATAAATTGAAATATTCGAAAGTTTTTTGTCAGGTTTGTTTTGGATAAATGTGCAACTGCCATTTTGGCAACATTTTCTATTGGGATCTTTTTTTGTGCTTGAGTGGACCTTTTGCAGAAGTGTAACATAGAATTGTGTTAAACTGTAAGAAATATTTCACTATGATTTTTTTACTATTCTAGGCAATACAATACAGCAATGATCATGACTGGGTCTCTCCTGAATATCCATTCATCCATTGTTTCAAAACGGTTGAAAAATTTTAAAAATGATGGTTGAAAACAGGGTCCAGAGAAGAAAGAAAAGGAAAACAATATGAGGTTAAAGTGTGAATAATGAGCTGAACCAAATTTGTACACCATCCTACAGAACCTTAAATAAACTTTTGGTAGTGTAGTGTCCTGTATAGTGTCGAGTGAAGTCCTGTATCATCAAAGTTTCTTTTTCTTTAATAAATATTTATTTTACAGACCTCAAAACAGTTTAGAATAAACTGGTGAGTTTGACAGTCTCCCTAACTCAAACCTCTTTTTATCTTAAACTATTTTGGTGCAAATTTTCCTTTATTTCCATGCTTTTTGACACCTAAAACTTGTACACCGTAAAATTTGTATAGTATCTGACTGGACCTACTACAAGTCCTGTTGTGAAATTTCTCCGGTACTGTACTGAGCTTATTAGCAAAAAAATTTTTTTGCCATCATTAATAATAGATGGATAAAAAAGTAATCTTTGTTGACTTTGATGACCACAAGAAAAACAAATAAGTTCTCTCAGATATTTTTTTCAATTTCTCTCAAAAAAATTTGGGTTCTAATACTCCTAATGGGTCATATGCTGTTACGCCCAATTGTAGAGTAGAGTATATGTTTATTTGCATAAACTTTTAGATACATAATTGAGCAAATATTGTTACAAAAAAACAGTAATAAAAGTAATAGTAACAGTAGTAATACAACAGCGAATATTGTACTGTTGTAAAATTTGAACAGTACTTACTGTTGTGAGCTGATGAATTTGACCGTACTTAAACCCTATGTATTATAGTTCATGGAAAATCATATGGTGATGTACGGTGTGTGAGGCCAATGACAAGAAAAAACTGTATTTTAATTTTGCAAGTTTTTTTTTTATATAATGTTTACTTATATTTTTTTAAATAAACATATTTTGTAAAGTACTTATTAGAAGTTTGCTTGACCAACCTTGGTTGGAACTTATATGTGCATATTGATCTGTTGGACTGACCTACCTATAAGTTGTGCCTCTTTTTCATTTTACTACTGGAGGGTTAAAACAATTAAACCACGGATCACCTTTGTTAAGATGATCCGTGATTAAACTTTGTCTAAACCTAAAAATCATAGTGAAATATTTTTCACAGTTTAATGCTATAGAAGGCCTATTACTAAGCAAAAGGTTTAGTCAAGTACAACAAAAGATCCTAATAGAAAACCTGAATCTGATGAGAAAAGTTTAGTCTATTTCAATTTCGTCTCTGTTAAGTGAGCCTTGAAGTGAGCTCTTTGAATAGAACTACTTTCCCCTACCTTGGGCTGATAGTTCATTGATTCATTGGTCAAAAAACTTCAAAAACCTTTGGGGGGCCCCAGAGGTCTCAGGATGTACTTTATGCTATTTTTTATGTTTACTCATTGTATCGTTATATGGAAAATATCTAAAAAAATATGTGGTTTGGGGGGTCCGGCCCCCTAGCCCCCCGCCCCCTTGGTGCGCCCATGTAATAATTCAAAATAAGTGAAAAAACTAGAAAAAAAGTTAAAAAAAAAACAAAATAAACAAAAACATAACCTACTTTTTTGAAGAAAACATGGTCCCTTTTATTTCAGATTTTCTCGCTTTAGTTTAATATTTTTAAGAAAAACGCATTTTTCTCATATGCACAAAGGATCTATTCTTAAAACTGATTAATTTTTGAGACTAAAGCTCTTGTCGTTTTTGGTAAAATTTACGTTTTTGTTAACATTACGGCTTATGGGAAATCGGTTTGTTTGTCCCATGGAAGACATCTTGGATTTGATCATATGTTTTGTTAGACAGCCCTATTATTAGATTTTTTTATTCCTAGTATATATTACTGATATGTTAAATAAGAACCACTGCTTTGTCAATCAATAATTTCTTTTCTGAAAATAAAGCTTATTTTTGATTGATTGATTGAAACAATCAACAAATTCTAACCAAAGATTTTATTGATCTGGAAGCATTATTTTAATTGTATATTAAACCCTATAAATAAGAAAAAAGGCCTTTAAATCTTTAATTCGCGCAAAACAAAACAATCATTAAATAACTTTCTTTAATTTATTAATCACCCCAAAACAATAACAAAATCAAAATACATAACCAACAAAATATGGAAAACTTACGCTTTTTTCTGCGATATTTAGCCCTGCACCTGCAAAAACTCACATTTCCGCGAAACCGAAAACACGAAAACTATGGAAAAAAAGTACAAATGTCAAGAAATCAACAACCGAACACGAAAAACTATTAAAAAATCAAAAATCTAAACAATTAATCGTAAGGACACAGCCGCCATATGCATTTGTTTCTTCTGACAAGCTTCAAGCTCCATCTTCAGAAAAGACGTTGTACTAGGCTTCACGCTAGTCATGAGCAAATTGGTTGGTCCTGACAGATTTTGTGGGACCAACAATAATATCAACCAAACCAAGTAAACCATATATCATTTATTCTTAAAGAACAAAAGGATAAATAAAAATTAAAGATTTTTTATTAAGCAGGTCAGTCGGGCACGCAGAGATTAGGCTTGGGGGCGAAGGATATTCAATGTTATACCCCTCTATCCCAATAAGTTCAAAAAAATACACCAAACTGCTCCGAGAACGCGCCGCTCCCCAAATTTGTTTCAACAAACTTTCTACAATCCACGGAAAAACAGAAAACACGCATTGAAATGAAAACTCGACAACAAACTGCCGATGCCGTCCAAAAGGATCTGCGAACACACAAAGAGGAGCCGAAGAATGCTGGTTTTCGGTTCAACTTCCAGACACAAAGACACGACGAATCCGTGTTCCGAGCGGCGCACATAACCGTTATCAAGTGTAAACAGTTTACACTTGATAACGGTTAGAGATACTTACTAACCGAAACGTCGTGTTTTAAAATAAATAAAGAAAATGGAAGTCCGAAATTTTATTTCTACACAATCATTGTCTACGAGTTTCAAACAAAGAATAGCTTAGGGTTATTTTAAAGCAATAACTATGTTGTTATTTTTAATAATGAACGCGCCGTATGTGCGCCGCTCGGAACACGGATTCGTCGTGTTTTTGTGTCTGCAAGTTGAACCGAGAACCAGCTTTCTTCGGCTCATCTTTGTGTGTTCGCAGATCCTTTTGGACGGCATCGGCAGTTTGTGGTCGAGTTTTCATTTCAATGCGTGTTTGCTGTTTTTCCGTAAACAGTTTACACTTGATAACGGTTAGACATACTTACTAACCAAAACGTCGTGTATAAAAAAAAATAAAGACAATGGAAGTCCGAAATTTTAACCCTAAGTTGTAACAAAGTCCATTCTAAGGCTACTTAGTTTTGGTAACGTTTAATTTTCTTTTTCTACATCAAACCATAAAATATAGTTCTTTTTAAAAAAACAGTAGGAAGATCTGCCGACTAGTCCCACTACCTCTAAAAGTGGTCATTTTTAATATGTTGAGGGTGTTACAAGTTCGGAAATGTTGGTTTCTGTTCTTTTTGTTAACATTATTTCCCTCTGTAAAAACAAAAGTGGCAAACTACACCTCTGCCTGTTCCAAGGTCTGCTCTTACAAAAAATTCCATCATTGATGAGAACATAAAGATTTTTAACCATATAACCCAGGACATACAAGAAAAAACTGAGTATAAATCTTTTCGCAAATTAGTTAAAGAGTTCTTAGTCGCCAAGGCTTTTGACAGTTTAAGGGAATTTTATAAAGGTTAAATTGTTTATTTTTGAGTGTTTTAAAACTATCACTGTTTTCACCTTTTTCAGTAACCTAAAATTCTATTTATTTTTATGTTTTTGCTGTTAATGTTGTTTTTGCGTCTGTATTTTAAATTTTGACAGAGTTTAATAGAGAACACATAGTATAATAATTATTAATTCTTAGGTTTTTAAACTGTCATTGTTTTCACGTTCAGTGACTTTAAATGTTTTTGATTTTTATTTTAATGTTTTTTGCGTCCTTATTTTAAATTTTGACTTAGTTTTATATAAAATACATAGCATGATTTATTAATTCTTAGGTTTTGTTAGAAAAGGTTTTTAATTGTTAATGTGTTTTTGTGTAGAATATCTTTTTTTAAATATTTAAATATTTATTTTTTGAATATAATTTTTTTTATCCTAAGTTTGTCCATGGAAAAATAATTAATTTTTTTTAACTTGATTAGCAAATTCATATTTTTAGACTAGGTTGTGACAAATAAAAAATGTAAATTTTGAATTGAATTGAATTGAATTGAATCTAAAAGTCCAACTAATAATCGTCAAAGTGAATACCTACGTATTTGAGTCAGAATATATATCCAGTTGACTGTAAACTCTTGGTATATTTCAATTTATAAAAATAGTATGGTTCAGGAACAACAAACATGCATTAAATAAAATAAGGTAAAAAAGTGAGCTAAATTAAAAAAAATGATTTGTATGGAAAATCATATGTACGTATATAGTATAGTAGTACTGTAGTAGATACAAATAATACATATGATAACTTACGAAAGAGTATATTAGTAGTATGGCTTTATCAAGGACTCAACAAAAATATCCCTCAATATCCCAGAAATTAATTTTACATCTTTACCAGATTTTATTACATATTGTTGGAATCTGTTTAGCCATACATGCCGTAGGTATTGAAGGATATTATAAGTAAGGGCACTATATAACGAAGTTCCTTTTCATGATATAGTAACCTTAATTATACGGTGTTATTAATATTTAAAAAAATCATAATTCGCATTCTATTTGCAGCTAGCAAAATGTGGTTTTCAAAGTAAGATTAAGGATTTTATTTTCCACAATATTTTTAATAACCTAAAAGTTCATCGGAGTCACAGTCTTTAAGATATAAAATTAAAACAAACATATCTTACGAACAAGAGCAGCTAGCGAAACGTGGATTTCAAATTTAGATTGAGAATTACTTTTTCATAAAAATTTGTTAGCGTCAAAGTGTAACAATTTATGGGAAAAGATGTGGGTATAGGTATATCTCACACAGGACAACAGTTAGAGTATAAAGTATTTGCACAAATTGATTAAAAACTTAATTTGAAACAAAAATCTAGTCGGGCAGTTAATTTCATCGGAATTGGGAAAAATTATTGTTTTTGTCGGCGTCGCTTTATAATAGGTGGCGTCGTGAGGCGACGCTTTGAAGATTAAGATTGAGAGTAACCTAATTTTTGTCAAATATCTCAAAACCCGTAATACGCAAGACAATTTTTGTTTTCACTTTTGAACCGCAAGCCCATATTTAATTCTATTATTCTTATTATTAACAAATGTTTTGAGTTTTTTTATAAACATTTTAGAAATATAATTTTTACCAAAATTAATATTTGTCATTTTTCAAATTTTCTCGCCTTCCTTTTGCGTCAACCTTGCTAAGAAACTTTACAAATGAGGAGGTTAGATTAAGTTACTCTGTTGAAAGTATTCGCAATTTATAGAAAGCATAAGCTAAGATTACAGAGATTTTTTGAGTTAGTTCTAGATCGGCAAGTTTTGAGAAAAAAAAAACTTTTTGTTGTAAAAAGTGGTTTAATTTGTTATAAACAAATCTCCATGAAACCGTAACAAACCTATCATAATATAATTTATATAATATTTTTACATGTAACTGTGTCTAAAATTCCAAAATTAGTAATATCGCACTGTCACTACTTATTTTTAGGAAGGCTATTTGGATCGTCAAGAAAAAACTTCTTATCATGAAACTCAAAATAAGGTAATAAATGGCTTACTTTCGCGGCGCCCGTGGATGAGGCCATTAAATTTTGTTGGCTGTGGGGGGCTGCACAGGAGCAGTAGAGGACTTTAGCAAAATGAGGTTTTTAGAATTAGATTAAGATTTATATTTTCAACATTATTTTTCATAACGTAAAAGTTCGTCGGAGTCACCGTACAAATTCGATTTTCAAATTTAGATTAATTTTTAACAAAATTCTTTATAGCGTCAGAGTTTGCTAGCCAAAATTTTTGAACAAAACGAAATTGTATATACATATTTATATATGTATCTCAAAAACTACTAGAGTAACGTAGTTTTTACAAATTAATTAACATTTTTATTTTTAACAGCGCCAATTTTTTTATTTTAGTTACAGATCTTATTACTAGTCAGTTGTTTTTATAAGATTCAACCATTGACCGTTGTTGTTTTATCTTAACTTTACTAAGGCAAGAAGCATTAGCCATAACAGGGAGTGAGGCTGCCTTCCTGAGGATAAAGGATCCAGAAGGTCCCGCTAGTAAAGAAAAATTTAACAAAAAATTTTGATAAAAAATCATAAAAATCGGAGGCTATAAAAATATGTCAAGGGCCATTGTAAGACAAACAAAAATCAATGGACGAATTTAATACCGTAGGTCTTCGAAAAGAAGGTTCGAACCGAACATAAAGTTGGAAATACCCGGGCCTGATAAAAACTAATTATAATAGAGAAGAGGTATAAAAAGAGTGGCAACTGCTCTTGAAGGCCGCATGGCCGAGCGCCCTTCCTCAAAAAATAAATGGATCCATGACGGACCTGATACCTTCCCAGCCAGCCTATTAGCACCCTTCAAGTGAAGCTATAATATATCAGCACGGATCACCTAACAAAAGGTGATCCGTGATATCAGCCTTGAAAACAGTTTTTTGTAAATATCTCATCAAATCAAAGTTTTTGGTTATAACACAAATTATTGACCAAAACGTAGTCTACTATATTCCGAAAACACAATTTCGACGTTATCTCAAAAAACTTTTTTCGTCGAAACTAATAACTTTTCCAGCCATTGCTACGCGAGCTAGAAAGGTTGACCAAGTTGGAGGCTTTAGTTTTGAGTTTTCCTAATAAAAATTATTATTTTTCTTATGTGTTCCTAGTTACCCTCCTCTCCACTAATAAGTATTATTTCTCTGTTAATGAAAAAAAAAAAAATCCATAACCCGAACCTTTAAGTCATTGGTGCCCCCCCCCCCCAGATTTTCAGATTACGCGTCGCCACTGTATAGCACTAAAATGAAGAAAAAAAAGCCACGATTCGCGGCGTTCTTTTATTGTCTCTGTTTTTAGTCCGTTTAATTCATGGAGACTTTAACCAACCAATCGCGTTCAGGAGAGCGGCCCCAGAATTATTGACCATCCAATAGCGCGCTGAAGAACTGGTTCCAGATAAAAACATGTCGCAGCAACCTGCTTGCTCTTTAGTTAATTCCCTTTCATTTAAGAAAGATGCAGTCTAAATTTGACATTAGCAGCGACATCTAGGGCTGTCATGCCAAGCGGCTGAATTTTTAGGGATTTGCTCGCATTTCGACCTTTGTGTGTCCCGATTCCTTAAAAGATCCTCTTCGGGACGCTAATAATGAATGTCCCGATTTTTGCTATGTTTTCTCTATAATATAGGGTGACCATATGTGTTTAGCGCAAAAGGAGGACCTCAGAGGCCAAAGAACCGGATTTTCAATAGAAAAGCCGGACAAAACCGTTTAGTTTGAAAACTATATTCAAAAAAAGTACCTTGGGACCGCAAAACCTGAATTTGCAAAAAATCCAAAACGAAAAACAACCTTGAAAAAATTTTGACTAAAGGGGCGCAACTAGCCGAGTCATTTGCAAAAAAAACGAAGCAAACAAAATAGACTTGGAGTGGGGGGTAAGATGGCCCAACACACATCACGATTAATAAAAAAATGCACCACACAAAAAGACTTGTCAAAAAAATCGCGACACATGTGAAATATTAAAGAAGAATTAAGCTCTCTTCATATAGATAGTTTCTGCAATAATAAAAAATAAAAAAAATGCGCCGTAGGCCAAAATTTCGAAAAAAATTGCACCTCAGAAAAATATTTGTAAAAAATATTGGCGAAAAAAAAGAATTAAGCACTTTTTTAAAAATATATAAAAAAAATTTGCAATATAAAAAATGCTGAAAAATCGAGGTGCAGGCGAAAATTTTTATAATTTTTGATAAAAATCATCGCGGCGCGCACAATAACTTGAAAAATTAGGTATTTTTTGAAAAAAGTTACACTGCAGAAAAATTTTTTTAGTAAAAAGAAAACAAAATAACGAACGAAATTATTCAAATAATAAATGGTTTCAAAAATTTTTGGGAAAATGATACAAAATGCAAAAGTTTTGAATAGTTTTATAGCGCCACGCCGGAAATTTTCCCATGACATGATCAGTTCGCTCCTGAAATTATGCTCATTTCGTGTGGATGAGGAGGGTATATTCGACCCTAAGCCCTAAGTGAGTTCGTGTCCGCTTGTGTAGTGGTCCTGCTTCGGATATATCGCTGCAATGCTGGCAGCATATATTTGAGCGGACTGCCTCGATCACGGCGTTTCGCGAGCTTGTGGGTTCGAGTCCCACTTAACGCATGGTTGTGTTGTTATGTCTAAAAAGCTATTTATCGACGCAAAAACTTTGGCAAAAACTGGGCGATTGATCCTAGTATGGATGGAAAAGTCCCAGTATAAAAACAAAAAAAAACACCCTAATGCCTTAGGATGACCAAAAACAAAAGGTCTTTGGTCGCCAAAAAGCCGGACGAAAAAAAAGTCAACCGGACATTTTAATTTAGCCGAAAAAGCCGGACAGTCCGGCTTTATCCGGACGTGTGGTCACCCTATATAATACAGCAGCTGAAGTGAAAATTTCATTAAAAAGCATGTTTAGCATCCTTGTGTTTCTTTTATTTTTTGCCCGCTATTTTAAGGCACGACTTCATTGAAGGTAGAATAAGCATCCCTCGCTGTGAGACCAAACAATAGTCAACTAAGTGCTCGTTTGGATGGCATCGCATACCGCGAATGCGTGCTGCTTTTGGCCACGCCTTCATGGCACTTACACATACGTATGCGCGTTCGGCCCCGCTGCAAGGCATGCTAACTCTGTCTGGTCACGTAGTCCAAATCATGGTCGTTTGGCCCACGGATAATAGAACATTGACGGATTGGATTAAAAAGTAAAAGCGTCAAATCGGAAATGGCCGCAGTCCCGGCCTTTTTAACCATCGACATTTCGTTCTCTGATTTAGCAATTTAAAGGGCTTGCCAACCGTTGGTTTTGCTTATTTGATTTTTGGCCAGTTTTATTAATTAAATTTGGGATGAAATTTAACTGTTAAAAGCTGTTCAGGGCCTTAAAACATTACCTTTTCCATTAGAGTAGGAAAAGTCCGAGAATTTCTTTATATTGCAACAAAAACAACAAAAATAACATAACTGACAGTCTCCGCCATTTTGACAAGACCGTGATAAAGTAAAAGTAAGTAGGTTTGGTTAGGCTGCGTACCAGTGCCCAACTATTTTTGCCACGACCACGTTCTCAATGGGAATATCAAACTCTTTCTGTTTTGGTTGGTGGTGAAATCCAATCTCTAGCTGGTTCTCATATCTCTGGTTTGGCCTCTATCGTTAATTTTAATTTTTTCAATTTCTTAATTCTTTTTTTAAAGGCAAACAACTTTTGTAATCGTACGAGTATGTATTTTGCTAAATTAAGTAGTTTTTGAGATACACGAAGATTATGATTTTTTATGAATTTTTTCCGCTTGCAAGGATTTTTATAATTCTCACGCTCATTTTATTGTAGTTACAGCGGTAATTCAAATTGGGCTTCTTTTTTGTTACATAAAAGGCTTTAGACCTTTCATAGAAGAGGATTTCAATGGATGACACCCCTAAAGCCTCAATGCTGTGTTATAGGGTCTCCTTTATTAAAACTCTCATGGGTGCTTAATAAAGCCCCGCAACAAAACTGAGCGTATATATTAGGACATACATGGTACGAGATAGCGCCTATACTAAATATAAAATCTTTCAATTACTCCTATTTCTAGATGTTTTCTTTTCTAAAAAAAAACTTTCATAATAAAAATGTCCCTAATTTGAACCGGATGTCCCAAAAATTTGGTTCTGTTGTCCCGAGAAACAAATTCTTAAGCCTAGCGACCCTTTAGTAATATCGGGCATACATACTCTAGGTACTATCTGGAAATTTAGAAAAATTTATAGAACTTTCTTAAGTTATTATCCTCTCCATGATCGATCTAAGAGGGGAGGAAATATAAAACTATATATTTAAACAAATTACTTCTGTCATTTTTTACACTAACCTATACCTCAATTAATATGCGCGTACCCAGAAGGGCTTCGGGGCCCAGACCCCCCCCCACCCCCCAAAGTCAAGGATTTTTTAGATATTTCTACATATTTCATGAATAAAAATAGCATAAAACAAACAAGGCATCATGCGGTTTCGGCGCCCGACATACAGTCCTTGGAGCGCCGTGCGCCACTGAAAATTAAGTTCATTTTTGTTCTTCATGTTTGTGGAAACCCAACTTTTCCACATCACGCAACGTTTTAGAGCCGGATTTATCTTTTTTAACTTTCGGGCAAACTAGTCCTACTAATAGGTATAGCTTAGCTTCCCGAAACAACACCGGTGCACAGTGGAACGTTTTGAAGATCTAGGTGGACAACCCCTGAGCAACATTAACACTTTTTAATGCTTGATTTTTTTAGCTTTAAAATAACAGAAAATATTTAAAAGCATTTAGTATTTGCAATATTATCTACCTCTTATATAGGGTGATTCAGATTTTAACGATTTTAAGATTTGTAGTCATATTGTATGTTTTTAACGAAAATTGTTTCAACAAATTTTATAACAATGAAGTAACGGTATATATATTTTTTAGTTTTTGCAAGAAGGAATTTAAATAAAACAGTTTTGCAATATACAAGGTGTTGAAAAATTTAAATAAAGACGTTTTAGGCGGTGAGGGACGATCAAGAAAAAAATTCCGCTCTCAACTGTCACTATATGAAAAATAAATGCATTAAAAATTTTAAACCTCTCACCCCTTGCCCGGGGTGAAACCAACCCCTAAAATTATAATGGAAAATGTTCATCGGATGGCATTTTCTTTAAAGTGGTTTAATGTGAGAAAATTTAAGAGATATTTGGATTTTAATTTTATATAACTAAGAAAGTTTAAAAAATATTTATTCAATTGAAAAATTCCATTTTTATTTGAAAAATATCATTACTTAACATAACAAATAATAGAATAATTAACAAAAGTCCATTTTATTATTATCTTGCAAACTAAACTGTGTTAATTAATTTCTCAATCTGACACAAAAAAGGCAAGAAAAATATGTGTGTGACCAAACAATAGTCAACTAAGTGCTCGTTTGGATGGCATCGCATACCGCGAATGCGTGCTGCTTTTGGCCACGCCTTCATGGCACTTACACATACGTATGCGCGTTCGGCCCCGCTGCAAGGCATGCTAACTCTGTCTGGTCACGTAGTCCAAATCATGGTCGTTTGGCCCACGGATAATAGAACATTGACGGATTGGATTAAAAAGTAAAAGCGTCAAATCGGAAATGGCCGCAGTCCCGGCCTTTTTAACCATCGACATTTCGTTCTCTGATTTAGCAATTTAAAGGGCTTGCCAACCGTTGGTTTTGCTTATTTGATTTTTGGCCAGTTTTATTAATTAAATTTGGGATGAAATTTAACTGTTAAAAGCTGTTCAGGGCCTTAAAACATTACCTTTTCCATTAGAGTAGGAAAAGTCCGAGAATTTCTTTATATTGCAACAAAAACAACAAAAATAACATAACTGACAGTCTCCGCCATTTTGACAAGACCGTGATAAAGTAAAAGTAAGTAGGTTTGGTTAGGCTGCGTACCAGTGCCCAACTATTTTTGCCACGACCACGTTCTCAATGGGAATATCAAACTCTTTCTGTTTTGGTTGGTGGTGAAATCCAATCTCTAGCTGGTTCTCATATCTCTGGTTTGGCCTCTATCGTTAATTTTAATTTTTTCAATTTCTTAATTCTTTTTTTAAAGGCAAACAACTTTTGTAATCGTACGAGTATGTATTTTGCTAAATTAAGTAGTTTTTGAGATACACGAAGATTATGATTTTTTATGAATTTTTTCCGCTTGCAAGGATTTTTATAATTCTCACGCTCATTTTATTGTAGTTACAGCGGTAATTCAAATTGGGCTTCTTTTTTGTTACATAAAAGGCTTTAGACCTTTCATAGAAGAGGATTTCAATGGATGACACCCCTAAAGCCTCAATGCTGTGTTATAGGGTCTCCTTTATTAAAACTCTCATGGGTGCTTAATAAAGCCCCGCAACAAAACTGAGCGTATATATTAGGACATACATGGTACGAGATAGCGCCTATACTAAATATAAAATCTTTCAATTACTCCTATTTCTAGATGTTTTCTTTTCTAAAAAAAAACTTTCATAATAAAAATGTCCCTAATTTGAACCGGATGTCCCAAAAATTTGGTTCTGTTGTCCCGAGAAACAAATTCTTAAGCCTAGCGACCCTTTAGTAATATCGGGCATACATACTCTAGGTACTATCTGGAAATTTAGAAAAATTTATAGAACTTTCTTAAGTTATTATCCTCTCCATGATCGATCTAAGAGGGGAGGAAATATAAAACTATATATTTAAACAAATTACTTCTGTCATTTTTTACACTAACCTATACCTCAATTAATATGCGCGTACCCAGAAGGGCTTCGGGGCCCAGACCCCCCCCCCACCCCCCAAAGTCAAGGATTTTTTAGATATTTCTACATATTTCATGAATAAAAATAGCATAAAACAAACAAGGCATCATGCGGTTTCGGCGCCCGACATACAGTCCTTGGAGCGCCGTGCGCCACTGAAAATTAAGTTCATTTTTGTTCTTCATGTTTGTGGAAACCCAACTTTTCCACATCACGCAACGTTTTAGAGCCGGATTTATCTTTTTTAACTTTCGGGCAAACTAGTCCTACTAATAGGTATAGCTTAGCTTCCCGAAACAACACCGGTGCACAGTGGAACGTTTTGAAGATCTAGGTGGACAACCCCTGAGCAACATTAACACTTTTTAATGCTTGATTTTTTTAGCTTTAAAATAACAGAAAATATTTAAAAGCATTTAGTATTTGCAATATTATCTACCTCTTATATAGGGTGATTCAGATTTTAACGATTTTAAGATTTGTAGTCATATTGTATGTTTTTAACGAAAATTGTTTCAACAAATTTTATAACAATGAAGTAACGGTATATATATTTTTTAGTTTTTGCAAGAAGGAATTTAAATAAAACAGTTTTGCAATATACAAGGTGTTGAAAAATTTAAATAAAGACGTTTTAGGCGGTGAGGGACGATCAAGAAAAAAATTCCGCTCTCAACTGTCACTATATGAAAAATAAATGCATTAAAAATTTTAAACCTCTCACCCCTTGCCCGGGGTGAAACCAACCCCTAAAATTATAATGGAAAATGTTCATCGGATGGCATTTTCTTTAAAGTGGTTTAATGTGAGAAAATTTAAGAGATATTTGGATTTTAATTTTATATAACTAAGAAAGTTTAAAAAATATTTATTCAATTGAAAAATTCCATTTTTATTTGAAAAATATCATTACTTAACATAACAAATAATAGAATAATTAACAAAAGTCCATTTTATTATTATCTTGCAAACTAAACTGTGTTAATTAATTTCTCAATCTGACACAAAAAAGGCAAGAAAAATATATTATCATATTTCTAAAACCATATAATAATAACTCGCTCTGTTTAAAACTTAATTTTTTGGATTTTTTTAACCTCAAAAAACTTTCCTTGGGGTTTGGTGCAGATGCATTTTTATTAAGCTTGGGTAAGCTTGTGACAGAGTGAAAAGTTACTGTTTACAAAAATTCGTGAAAGTCGAGAGTTTCAAAAAACCATCCTACAGACATACATAGGCCATATTCTTAAATTACGTAACCCCTCCTCCCCACTCCGTAATGCATTTTTAAGAAAAAATATATTCAAGAATCATGACAGTGTAACGCCAGGTTAATAACCCTCCTTCCCCCTTGAGCGTTACATACTTTAGGAATCGGCCCATAAACTACAAGGGGGTTTATGAGGATTTAGGAGACGAAGACATACCAATTTGGGTAAAAAAGTGGCGCTATTCCGAGCTGTATCAAAGAAAACATTTATATGCGTTTTCAAAATATTGAGAAATAAATGGATCCATGAGGGATCTGATACCTAGCTAGCCTATTAGCACACTTCAAGTGAAGCCATGATAATATATCAGCTTTGAAAAGTTTTTTGTCTATATCTGAGGAACTGAAGCTCTTACGAAGTTTTTAGTTATAACACGAATTATTGAGCAAAATATAGTCTACTATATTACGAAAACTGTATATTGATACGATGCTCCGTTAAAAAGATTTTAATTGTCGAAAAACTGTCATTAGCATTAATAGATTTTGACCAAAATCTAATCAGCTCGTAAGAGTGTCGAGCACTATTTTACCTGAAAATTTTATGAAAATCGGTTCAGCGGTTTAGGAGCTATCGAGTTACGGACAGAAATAATAAACACACACACAGACAGACATCACGACGATATTGCTAGATAGGTCAAAATACACCCAAATAACACATTTTCGGCGTTATCTAAAAAATACTCTGCCAATATATGGGCCCCTAAGCTCACACTAGGTACTATAGTTATAGTGTACGTGTGAGCTAATATAACTAAAAACTGAAATATATTTTATTCAACTCCGGACTAAATTACCTTTTGTTTGATACCACACAAGCCATGTTTTGACTTAAACTCAAACTTTTGAAATCTACCCCCACCCTTAAAAACACAAAAACTAAAATGTATTTTGTTAAACTCCGGACTCAATTACCTTTCGTTTGATATCACACACGCCATATTTTCACTTAAACTTTAATTTTTAAAATATACCCCCACCCTTTTTTTTAAATAAATTAAAATGTATTTTGTTCAACAGCAGACTCAATTACCTTTCGTTTGATATCACACACGCCATATTTTCACATAAACTTTAATTTTTGAAATCTACCCCCACCCTTTTATTTGGTTTGTGTTGGGTGGATTTTGTTCATTTTTAAATGGGACCGAGCCAAGACCCAGCCTAGGTACCAAATTTCATTAAAATCAGCCAAGCGGTTTTTGAGTTATGCGCGTTGGTCGTTACAGACAGACAGACAGACAGACAGACAGACAGACAGACAGACAGACAGACAGACAGACAGACAGACAGACAGACAGACGGCGCAACAAAAAAGTTTCAAAATCATCTGAAACGCAAAGATATATAAAAAATTTTGAAATCGGAGCAACTTTTTTTTTCTCGAAAAAATTAGGATCACCATAGCTCACACTACTATAGTATAGTATATGTGTGAGCTAAAAAGAATATAATACCTATTAATAATACCATTGCTATGCGGGCTAGGAAGGCAAAAACTAAAAATTGTGACTTTTTGAAAAAAATAAAGTCCTAAAAAAATTGTTCATTTTATTGATTGATTTATATAGTTTTATTCAATTTGTTTAAAAGAAGGCGACAATATTTTAATTTCTCGAATAACACAATTTTTAAGCATTATTTTGAAACCCCCTGTAGATATTTTTAACTTCGACACTGCATCCGATTAAGCTCGCAATAGCGCCACTTTTTTCCTTCTGAACGAATATCGTAAGTGTTACCGTTTCTGAAAATCCCACAAAGCCCTATGTACTTACTTTTATCTGGACACCCTGTAGACAAACAGACACATTGACTCATCGTGATATAGAAAAATGCGCGAAGATTGACTAATGTAGATTAGAAAATCCCCAAAGGGCACATTTGTGAATGTATCAAAAAGAAAATGTCATTAAATACAAATAATACGTTTTCTATTTTTAGAGTTGCAGGCTAACAAAATAATTAAGTACAAGTTTACCGCAAAAAAAGGACAATATTTCAATACTGCGTCAGAAAGTAGAAATTTCGGTTAATTAGAAAATAATAAAACTAACATCAACAAATTCTAACAAACTAAAGTTTCAGTCCAACAAGAACTATATAAAAATAAAATTTTCCTTACCAAAACACCAGCGAATTCATAAAATCATAGCAAGTAAAACACTGCAACAATGACAGTCAAAATGCTTCCCTAGTCTTAAGGACATGTCACTCTAAAAATGCCTGGCACTTGTTTTACTCCAGCGCCTACTACGCGGGAAAAAACTATATTGTTTTAAAGCATTGCCCATACATAAGATTAAAATGTCCAAGCAGAAAATTTTTAAGAGGCAACTTTCAATGCAAATATCTTGACAACCAGAGGGGATAAAAAAATTATATTTTGGATCTAGGATGTATGGAATATGCTGTTTAATTGTAGGTAGCTGAAATGTTAATTTATAGTACTTAACCATGTCCACCTAGATTAGTCAAACGTTCCACTGTGCGGTGGCGCGGCGCGCCCATTCTGAAAGGGATGGAAAAAAAGTCTGGGGCAGTGTCTGACTGGTACTGCACTCCTTTTCCATTGTAGAAAATGGTCGCTACTATAACAGTGGCGTACGCAGACATAAATCTTGGGGGGCTGGAGCAGGGACCGATACGCAGGGATGAATCCTGAGGGGGAGCTTCAGCGCAGGTCGATACATTTTAATCTTGATTCTTGGGGAAAATTCATGTTTTAAGGTTCAATAGTCAGTGGCTTTGGGAGGGGCTTCAGCCCTCAACCTCATCTTGTGTACGCCACTCACTATAATATGCTCTATGCCAGGGATCTCCAACATACGGCCTGTGCCGGCGCCGGCGGGCCGATTCCGACCCGCTGTGGCCTTAAAAAAAGTTAAAAAATAATTTGGGCGCCAATTTGTGGCCTATTTAAAATGCATTGTGTGACATTTGTGGCAGCTTAAAGACGTTGCCGCCATTTTGTGACATTGTAATTAGAACAAACACAATTTGCCAATCTGTGACACAAAAACCCACTGAATAATTAAACAAATATCTGGAAGCAGAACTGTATTTTCCAGCTAGGTAAAACATTGATATGCCCGGTAACTTTTATACAGTGGAGAAGGGGGGGGGTTCAGAAATAAGAAAATTTTAAGTGCGCCACATTATTTAATACCAATGTTTTACAAAGAAGATCTTAAATAAAATACAGTTCAACCCAAATGTTGTAGCCAAACAATGAAATTCCACCTACTTCCGAGGCTTCCAGAATATTTGTGTAATTAAAAAAACCAAAAAAAAAATTGACTAATAGACAAAATAAAATTTAAAAGATTCCCAAATGAATCAAAATGACAAAAATAGAAGCACTTTACAGGCAGATGGACTCCTTTAACATAGTATACCTACATCTGAGTCAGTAGCGTAGGACTCAATTATATGAATGATTGTAAAAAAAATGTATACTTCCAAAATCGTTCCATCATAGGGGAGATCTAGACCAAATATCTGCTGTCATCATTCTACATTGGGTAGAATGAGACAGACAGCAACCCAGTCCGAGACCCACCCCATGAGGTAAAAATGTGTAACGAAACCGCTACATAAAAAAAAAATATAATCTCATCTCTCTTTTGTCTCCGCAAAGTTGGTCATCGGGTTGTACAAATAACACAAGAAAATTAGTTCATCTTGTTTATTTTAAAAGGTAAAACTGGAGTATTACCAAAAACATGAAATAAAAAAAAATAATGGAATGTAGTGGAACAAGTCAGGGCCTAAGTAGCAAGACAATCCAAATTTCACAAGAGAAATTGTCTTAAATAAATGAAATGAAGGAAAACTTAGTAAATACACCGCAAAATTGTGGTTATGACGTCATACCGTTACCTTGCGTTTACAAGAAGTGTTAAAATTAAGCTGTGCAAAATTATATAGGGAAAGATCACTTCTAAATTATATTGTGAAAGTTATATATGAGAAAAAAAATTATAGTTAAGGCTTGCTCCTTGGTCCTTGATTATATTGTTAAAATAAAAAATGTGTTTTATTTTGTAAACCTGGATGTGTTGTACCAGGCATCTTCTGCTACTCCAGGTCCCGTTCTGCTCGCGCCTCCCCTAGTGCCCGCTTAGCACATCACGCTAGGGCCACACTGGTTGTGGAAAATGTTGCTGATTCTTTGCCCGAGCGTAGAACCCTGTGGAAAATGAAATATTTCAGTTTCCTGGAGAACCCCATGTCGACTCAATAAAATACAGCAGATTTAAACAGATGAACTAAAATAACCCTACGTACCTTTCCCAGGGTTAGAACTGGCTCGTCCGGCTTCCCACCAGCGTCCAGCACCGCTGCCGATGGAATGGACAGGGCTGTAGACAAAGGAGAAAAACAATATATAGTTTTTATCCAACACGTGGTTAAAAGAAAAATATAAAAACGCCAAAAATTCCCCACGTCTGTTGTCAAAAAAAGTACATTTCACACGAAAAATAACTACAATTTGGGAGGCAAATATTATCTTGAAGAGTACTCAAATAAAAAAAAAATGAAAAAAAATAAAATCGAACTTACCGCTGCTCTTTCCGTACAAAATGGCGTAGGCCGACTTAAAATTCCCCTCAAAAGGGTGCGAGCGTCACTCCAGATTACGCCTAGACACGACGGACTCACTTGTACAGTCTCTGGGACTGAACCTGCAGTTTTTTGCAGTGCCACTAACCAAAACAATGGCGATCCCAGAGCCTGCTGCCGACCCAGCCAAAATTCGTTAGCAAAGAGAGACAAAGCACTTCGTCGAGAATACCAGAATAATGAAGTCGCCGGAAACCGTTTTGTAAATTTGGTGGGGAGTGGGGACGGTAAAACGCAATAGTACCAACCTAATCTTCCCGGTGAAATTCAAATAAAGGATGCAAACCTATTTAAAAAAACTTTTCCGCCAAAAATAAATCTCTACCTTCAGTGGCAAGACTGGAAGAAAAAACCCGGGGTTTTCAAAGTAACCAATGAGGAGATACAGCAATAGTTCTATACAGGTATATAGGGGCAGCACCGACCAAGGGGATAGGAAGTACGTAAAACGCACATTGAGGTGTTGTCGGATCTATTTCCACGGTTGAAATTTTTATAACAAGGACGTCGAGACACCCTCCATACATTTGACCGAACATTTGCCTACCGGACCCCCACCAACATATCAAGTAGAAGAAGAATAACCCGACGGACTAGAAGAAGCTCAGCATTGAAACCATCAACTGTAAAATCAATTACTGGAGATCAGGGCATGCAGCAAACCCAGGAATATTCGAACACTCAACCAATTCCCATATGAGTAAAGCTATACTAAGTGTAGAATTTAGTTGTATTTTAGCTACAGTTTTAGTCACAAGTTTCCTTTGCTCTTTATATATGTTTTCTCTAAGATTCATATGGTTTGACGCCATTCTTGTAAAACATTTCTACTGTAATAAAGTTGTTTCTGAACCTGAACCCAAAAATACACACTGAACTACTGCTAAGAAGCTCGGCACAAGAGTGTTCAGATGTTAACTCACACGATTTCGTTTATTCTTTTAGTCTTGGTTTTTATCCCTCGTTTATCTCCCATTTACAAAAGTGCATAACTCGTATTTATTTTATCCCCTCCCTATCAAATTAATAAAGATATCAAAGTGGCGGAGCCTCGGTTGTTCCTGGTCGACCCAAATATGTTTTTGTACTATCAAAACTAGTTAATCCGTGAAGGATATGAGGTTCGGATTGTCCCAATATCCTCGAAATAAACGTAAGGGAATGAAATGTTCACCTAAATGTTTCCTTCCTGTTACTGAAACCATTTGTGATGCGGCAACGCCGCCATTCCCCAGCATAACAGCTGTTTAACTTTATGAGCGTCAAGAGAATCACAAAATTCCACAGATAAAAACAAAACAATCAAAATTTTTATGTGATTTTCCCGAAGCCTGTGATCCCAAATTCCAATTACGATGTCCAGATAATGCGATGTGCGTAGTGTCCACAGTAATTCGATGGAATGCCTCCTTTTAAGGTAACTTCCTAGACCCTATATAACCTCCAAACCTAGCTCTATAAAATACCCTTACTTTGTGTACAGAAAGACGAATCAAAGAGCCTTGATTATTTACCTAAATAAACAAATATGTAACGTTGTCTTAAACGTAAAAATGACACGTTACACCGCGACGCTCTAGTAACACCCACAAGGACGTACTTTTTAGATCACTTTAGACACCAACGTCCCCGTACCTAAAAACTACGTTTTTTAAACGTTTAAAATGTACTTTTGCCGTCCTTTACTTCCCCACAATATTCCCGTACCCAAAACCTACGTTTTTAAAACGTACGACAAGGGGCATTTAAAAAGCAAGCCAATCAGGGCGTTGTTAAAATGTACCTTTTGGGTGGCTTTCGGTTCCAAAGTTTCCCGTGGCTAACTTCACAAATAGAACGATTTAAAAACGCGTCAATCAGCACGTTCTTTTTAAGGTCTCAGGCTGATCAGAGAAAAGTAGATGTGAAACATTTATAAGGTACTCAGTTTAGAGTCAAGCATTCAGTGTGTGACGTATAAAATTGCGACACTATAAAAGCACGTCGGGTGTCAATTTGGGACGTATAAAAAAACGTTGTCGCCAATTGTGACACTTAAAAAAACGTTGTAATCACTCTATTAATTACTGAGTAATTAAACAAATATCTGGAAGCAAAACTGTATTTTCCAGCTAGGTAAAACATTGATATGCCCGGTAACTTTTAAACAGTGGAGAAGGGGGGGTTCAGAAATAAGAAAAATTCAAGCGCCACATGTCATTGTGTTTTAATATCAATGTTTTACAAAAAGGATCTTAATTAAAATACAGTTCAACTCAAACGTTGTAGCAAAACAATGAAACTCTACCTACTTTCGAGGCTTCCAGAGTATTTGTTTAATTAAAAAACCAAAAAGAAATTGAATTATTGACAAAATAAAATTTTAAAAGAATCCTAAATGAATTGAAATGACACAAATAGGAAGCACTTTATAGGTAGACGGACATCTCCAACAGGTCATAGTGTACCCACATTTGAGTCAGTAGTGGGGGGGACTCAATTACCTACTTTAATAGTTATAACAAAAATACACTTCAGCATCATTCCATCATAGGGGAGATCTGGACCAAATATCCGCTGTCATCATTCTACATTGGGTAGAATGAGACAGACAGCAACCCAGTCCGAGATCTACCCCATGAGGTAAAACAGTGCCATAAAAACACAAAAAAATATATAACCTCATCTCTCTTTTGTATCTGCAAAGTTGGTTCATTGGATTGTACAAATAACACCAAAATTTAGTTCATCTTGTTTGTTATAAAACTGAAGGTAATACCGGAAAACATGATATAAATAGATGAAATGGATGGTAAGCAAGTCAGGGCCAAAATAGTAAGGCGCTTCAATTGTACAATAAAAATTATAAATAAAATATGCCGCAAAATTTTGGGTTATGACGTCATACCTTTATCTTGCGTTTACAAGAAGTGAAAAAAAAATTGTTATTTATAAAAAAAATTATATCTAAAGCTTGCTCCTACCTTGGTCCTGTTGTTATTTTAAACTAAAAGGATGTTTTATTTTGTGAACCTGGAGGTGTTGTTGCCAGACATCTTCCGCTACTCCCGGTTCTGTTCTGCTCTCGCCTCCCCTGCTTATTACCTAGCACATGACGCTAGGGCAGCATATGGTCAAAAGTGTTGCTGGGTCCTTGCCCGAGCGTAAAACCCTGTGGAAAATGAAATATTTCAGTTTCCTGGAATTCGTCGGTTTTGCACGAGGTTCCCCTACCCCGAGTAACCTAAATCAAGAACCCCATGACGACTCAATAAAATAAAGCAGATTTTAACAGATGGACTAAAACAACCCTACGTACCTTTCCCAGGGTTACAGTGCTACAACCGGCTTCACACCAGCACGAACGTTCAGGTCGATGGTGGACTGGACAGAACTGTCGACAAAGGAGAAAAACAATATATAGGTTTTATCCCAAAACGTGGTTTAAAAAAAATATAAAAAAAACCCAAAAATTCCACACGTCTTTTGTAGAAGAATTCACACGAACAATAGTTACAATTTGGGAGGCAAATATTATCTTGAAGAATTCCCAAAAATAAAAAAAAATCGAACTACCAATGTTTTTCCGTAGGACTGGCGCAAGCCGCCTTGAGTCCCTCAGTCAGAGGATGTGAGCCGTCACTAAAAATACGCCTAAAACGACGGACTCACGCTTCACCGTCTTTGGGAAGAACCTGCATTCACTGTAGTGCCAGGAACTAATAAAAAATCAATGGCGATCCCAAAAAAGACTTGTTGTTGGCCAGCCAATTCTTTAGGAAAAGAGAGAGGACACCTTGTGTGATAAAAAAATGAAGAAGCCGGAAATCTTTCCCCAGTTTGCGTGGGGCACAGTACCCACCAAATTTTCCCGGTCAAATTCAAATAAGAATGCAAACCCATTTATAAAAAACACTCGCAACCAAGAAATCCCCTAGCGTCAGGTTTGTAAGCCTGCCAAGAACCCCGCCATTTTCAAACTAGCCAATGACGAAGTACACTAGTAATTCGGTACAGGTCTGTAGGGGGCAGCATCAATCAAGGGAATATTCCAAACGCGTCTGCTGCGCATTTAGGTGTTGTCGGATCTATTTCTATGGAAACTAATTTTTATAAACGAGGATTTCGATGCACGTGCAAATGTTAAAACGGACCACTGCCCACAGAGCAAGTAGGAGAAAAATAACCAGTTAGACTACAAGAAGTTTAGTATTGAAACCATCAACTGCAAAATCAATTACTGGAAATCAGAGCATGCATCAAACCCAGGAATATTCGATCACTCAACCAATTCCTATATGAGTAAAGCAATAATAAGTGTAGAATTTAGTTGTATTTTAGTTACATTTTTAGTCAAAAGTTTCCTTTGCTCTTTATATATGTTCTCTCTAAGATTCATATATTTTGACGCCATTTTTGTACAACATTTTTACATTAATACAGTTGTTTCTGAACTTTGAACGTGAACATACGCCATCCAACCACTGCTTAAACTCGACATGACGATGCTCAGATGTTAAGTTTTCTCACCACTAGCCAGCCCTACATAACCCTTCAATACGACTAACTGAGTTAGATATTAACTTTATTTAACTATGATTATATATTAATGGATATAATATCAAAATACTATTTTGTTTATTCTTTTAGTCCTGGTTTTTATCCCCAATTTACAAAATTGCATGACTTGTATTTATTTTATCTTCTCCTCTAATTAAAGTAGTAAGATATCAAAGTGGGCGGAGCATCAGTTGTTCCTGGTCAAACCGTGGGCCTAAATATGTTTTCGTGCTACAAAAACTAGCTAATCCGTGAAGAAGAAGAGGTTCGGAAGAGAAATCATTGTCCTAATATCCGCGAAAACGTCAAAATAAATGAAGAGTTCCTAAAAACATCGTGAATGGTTTGTGATGTGGCAACGCCGCCAAGCTCACAGAATATACGGAGCAGAACGGCTGTTTATTTATTTCATGAACGTCAAAGAAACTACGAAATTTTTATGTGATTTTTCCCGAAACCTGTGATCTCAAATTCCAATTACGATGCCTAAATAATGCGATGTGCGCAGTGCCTAAAATAATACGATGGGATGCCTCCTCTATAAGTTAACTTTCTGGACAATATATAACCTCACAACCCAGCTTTATAAATTACCCTTAATGTCTGTATAGAAAAACGAGTCGAATAGTTTTGGTTATTTACAGAAATAAAGCAAATATGTAACGTGTGCCTTAAACGTAAAAATGACACGTTACAAGTGGGTCCGCAATATTTCAGGGCCCTTACATGCAAACCCAAGGCCTAGACTTGATGGCGTTTCTAAAACGACCCGGAATGGTTTATTACGTCGTCGGATTTCATAAAAATGGGGAACTTGGTAAACGTCCAAAAAACGTTTTACAACGTTTTAAGAATGTCCTCTGGAAACATGCCCAGCACGTCAAAAAGACTCACAAAAACCGTACGTTTTTAATATAACCTTTTTTTGGACATTGATTGAACATTGAACAGATAGCATGATGGCGCCTCCAGGATCAAAATATTCCGGAGGTAAAATACCCGACCACTCGGATCTCCGGGCGTCGGGTGATCCTGGGGGTCATTCATGCAAAGATATTAAAAGAAGACCAAAAACTCAACTCCGAATTGATTTTAGCAATATAAGAGGATTGAGTACCAACATGAATTCAGTTCACCAACATCTTGAAGAACAAAGACCTGACATCCTTGTTCTCACTGAAACTAAAATCAGTTCTGCAACACCTATTGTGAACTATCTTTATCCCGGCTATGACCTACACCACCGATTTCGACATAATTTTGGGATCTGTGTGTACATTAAAAATGACCTTTCATGTCATCGAGAGGAGAAGCTAGAACCAGCGAACCTCGATATCATATGGCTGAAATTCACCTCAAAGTCATCGACCAAGTTCATTTGCTGCCTCTACCGACCGCCAAGTAACACCGAGTATCAAAACTTTTTTGCGACATTATCCGAAAACTGTGATAGTATACAGTCTAGCTATCCACATGCGGAAATTGTTTTTTTAGGCGATTTCAACGTCCACAATATACCCTGGCTAAAAGACCACAACAAAACAGATAATGAAGGCAGGGAAGCAGAAGCTTTTGCCATAAGTTGTGGTCTAACGCAGCTTGTCAATGAACCTACCCGTATCTCAGAAAGGGGTGAATTTGCAGCGCTTTTAGACTTGTTCCTAACTACAAATCCTGACTTGTACACAATTCAAGTAGATCCCCCACTTGGTTCATCCGATCATAAACTTATAAAAACAAAATGCGAAATGTTCATACCGCCAAGCCAACAATCACTTCCTCGTAAAATGTGGCACTATAAATCGGCAAAATGGAATGACCTTAAACAGTTTTACCTGGATTTTCCATGGCAAGAGGTTTGCTTTAAAACAGCTGATCCCACTATTTGCTGTAATGAAATAACAAAAGTAATCTTATCTGGAATGGATGCATATATCCCACATACAATAAAACGCAGAGCTAATTCAAAACCTTGGTTCAACAGCCAGTGTCAAACGGCTGTACAGAAAAAACACAGAGCATATAACCTTTGGAAACGACAACAAACCGCTCAAAACCACACAGAATTTATAGAAGCCATAAATAGTTGTAAAATTACTATTGACGCCGCCAAAGAAACATACAATCAAAGAATAAAAAACAGGTTGCTGAATTGTCCAAGTAGTTCTAGGTCCTTTTGGTCTCTTGCAAAAGCCGTTGGATCAAACTTCACCAAGTCATCCATACCACCACTTACAGATAAAAATAATCACTTAGCCACAACATCAGAGGAAAAAGCCAATATGCTGGCCAAAATCTTTTCCTCCAACTCAAACCTAACAGTGCCAAATGGAAAAACTCCACCGTTCATTGAAAGGGTTTCCCACAGTATGCCAGAGGTACCCTTTTGTCACAGAGAAATACGAAAATCCCTTAAAAAGTTGGATACAAACAAAGCAATGGGTCCAGATGGCATTCCCGCGATAGTACTCAAAAATTGTGCTAGCGAACTCACCCCAACTCTCGCAAAATTATTCAATTTATCTTATAGGCAAGGAGTATATCCATCATCATGGAAGTCTGCCGCAGTACAACCCATTCCAAAGAAAGGAAAAAAGACAGATCCGTTAAACTATAGACCAATTGCTCTACTTCCGGTGATATCAAAAGTAATGGAAAGAGTTGTGAACAATCACCTAACCAAGTACTTGGAAAAGTACAAAATTATCAACGACAAGCAATACGGATTTCGAAAATATAGGTCAACTGGCGATTTACTTACATACATCACTCACTTATGGCAAAAAGCGATTGAGTTGCGAGGTGAAACAAGAACAATTGCCTTAGATATATCTAAAGCATTCGATAAAGTCTGGCATGAAAATCTGCTCAACAAGCTCAAAGCAACGGGATTGTCGCCGAGACTTTGCACTTGGTTTGAAAGTTACCTTAAGGATAGATCCATTTATGTTGCACTGGATGGCCGGAACTCCAACTCTTACCAAATAAATGCTGGTGTGCCACAGGGAGCAATCATTTCGCCAACATTTTTTCTGATTTACATAAATGACCTCATAGATAAAACAGTAAATCCACTTTATTGCTTTGCAGATGATGGCAATGTAGTCTCCTCAGTCATACCACCCACATGTCTCTCCGCACGTGAATTCCATTACCTTAGACTAACTGAAATATCACAGATAAATAACGACTTGGAGATAATAGAGGACTGGGGCAACAAAAACCTTGTACAGTTCAACGCGCAGAAAACCCAAGCAGCCCTGTTTTCAAAAAAGACCAGCACCGGTGAGCCAAACATCATGCTATCTGGAAGTGCTGTCGCATTGCAGAGCCAGTTGAACATCTTAGGAGTCACTGCAGAGACGAACATGTCTTGGCACAGTCACGTGGCAGATATAGCTAGAAGGGCGTCCCAAAAGCTTGGGGTGCTATTTCGTACAAGACATCTGTATACACCAAGCCAACTGCTGACACTCTACAAAGCCCAGATTCGACCAACTATGGAGTACTGCTCACATATATGGAGTGCGGCACCCAAACATACCTTAATGCTTTTGAACACCGTGCAAAAACGAGCTATCAAGCTGATCAACGACCCCGCACTTACCCGTAGCTTGGATAGTCTCGAACATCGAAGAACTGTGGGCGATCTATCTCTCTTCTACAGGTACTATCACGGAAAATGCTCTGAAGAGTTGGCACGTATGATCCCCCCGGGAGTAGCACCTACTAGGCGAACACGTCAAACAGACGGTAACCATCAATTTATTGTCAAAATAGAGGCACCAAGAACCTCATTATATCAGAATTCATATCTCTGGAGAACAGCATCGCTGTGGAATAAACTCCCTGCGACAGTTTTCCCTGCAGGTTACAACCTGAACCGTTTCAAAACCAACACACACCAACATTTCCGCGCACTTGCCGCTTCTCGAGCGTGATAGGGATCTCCTTGCGAGTGCGCATACCCGTAAAAAAAAAAAAAAAAAAAAAAAAAAAAAACATTCTCTTGGTCCGAAATGGACGTTTTCAAAACGTACCCGTATTACTAGCGTGGCGTAATCGGCAGTATAGAAATTATAGATAATAGCAGGAAAATTAAAACGATTTAGGCCCCAATCAGAAGCTGCAGAGACCGAAAAGTATGGAAACACCTGCTCCTACTATGACATCGTCATCTGCCTGGACCAAAATAACAATCCCAAAATTTTGTTCAATTTTAATATTTCCTAATATTAATTTAAAAAATTATAAAAATGTAAACAACACAAAGCTTTGATATTTACAAGTGAGGATAAAAATAAGGGTCGGGTCATCATTGGAACTACATGAATATACGGCAGAGCCATCCGTCTGCTGCTATTATGAAGCTTGTTGGGTTGTCTAAAGTTGTGTAATCATTGATAAAAGGGAACTCTTTTTTCACAGCCGCCTTAAGGTCAAACACTATTTTTAATTTAAATAAGGTTTTTGCTTTATTAGTGCTAGCCTTATTTTACCATTTCCAATAAGTATTAACTAGAGTAACTACTAACGAGCTCAAATAATAAAAACGATAGTTTTTTTAACAGTCTGTTCCTATAGCCTGGAATAGATACCCGCCGCTGGAACCCTTAAAGTGTTGCGGCCACATGCGTGGCAACGTGTTATTTTGCCGTTTAGGGTTTTATTTATTAATTTGTATGTTTGAGTTTTATGTAAGCGTGGCGAGATATGACGCGGCTTCCCTAATTTGAATTGACTAAAAATTAGGCAGTTAATAATTTGTTGAATGTATTACACTGACCCCTTTTTTAATGTCCTGTTATTTTAAACCAACATATTTAAAGACTTTCTAGAAATATTATGTGGCTTGGCAACGCCGGATAGTTTTTATTATCCGATTCCCCCTCTCTTCCAAAGAATTCTAGATAAAAAAGGCACATGTGGGTTTATTAGGTACAAACCTGAGCAAAAAAAATTGTTCAAATGTTCAAAAAACCCCCCATTTTGGTATAGTAAACTATTTAAAATGCACCAGTTAATTAAAACAGACATCGGCGCGAACCCAAGGGGCTCGTACGATTTTTTTAAAACACCTATTTTCCACATATTATTTTAATGAAATAATTAAAAAGCAAAAAATTATGAGCTCTCCCCAAGACAGAAAATGTTCTGTCATTTTTTGTCTCTTGTTTGGTAATTTTTCAAAATTGATTTAATATACGGACGCCCCAAAAGTGTTATACAATCTAACTAATCTTGCCTTACTATACAACTTTTAAAAGTAAATTTTGTTGTCTGCAAGAAAGGATAAATCACATTTTTTGATATATCGAAAACATGTAATAAACATATTTCTTTTTTAATTCTTTTTACCTTCCTAGCCCACGCAGCAATGGCTAGAGAAGGTATTATCTTCGACGAAATTTTTTTTGTTGAGATAACGCAGAAAATGTGTTATTTGAGTCTGATATCTGTCTGTGTTTGTGTGTGTATATATTATTCTTGCCGTGACACGATAGCTCTTAATCCGCTGAACCGATTTTCATAAAACTTTCAGATAAAATAGTTAGAGTGTCGAAGACTCTAACGAGCTGATTAGATTTTGGTCAAAATCCATAAATGAAATTTAAAAAATCTTAACTTTTTACTCGAGCATCATATCAATATGCGGTTTTCCTAATATAGTAGACTATATTTTGCTCAATAATATGTCTTATAACCAAAAACTTCCTAGGAGCTTTAGTTTCTGAGATATTTACAAAAAACTGTTTTCAAGGCTTCACTTGAAGTGTATAATAGGCTAGCTAGTAAGGTTAGTCTTTGCAATACCCCAAGTCCCTTTGCTATCCCTTTTTATTTTTCTGCTATAAAGAAGACAGAAAATAGCATCAAAAATCATTGTTGGCCCCAGATTGCAGTTGGCAGTTACAAGCCTGTCTGTCTATAAAAGTTAAAATTGACAATGAAAGTAAACAAAAAATTTCTGACAAGTAGTCAAAATATTTTATAAAGTAGATATTTAAAAAGAACATTATATTCTCAGAAAAATGGTCATGAAAATTTATGACAGAGATAAAATGTTAGCAGCTTTGGTAACGACAGAATTTCAAGAAAAACAGTAATAATGACAAAAAATATGAAGACTCTCTCATGCGATTCAAAACAACACCTTTAGAAAACTTACTTCAAAAAGTTTGTAAAACCATTCTTTAAAAAGATAAAACAAATTAATTTTGGAACACTGAGAAAATAAAACAGCTATTGATGTCGTTCCTGTCGTCATAACTGACTATATCAGTTCATGAGATGAAGTTTTTTCGAAAAGGAGAATAACTTATTTTTGCGTAGTTTGTTTTCTTTAGTTTTTTTAGTTAGATTTTAGATTTATTTTATTTCATTAAACTAGGAGAGAACCATACAATCATTTATGCTTAAATATTAATATAAACATTTTTGTGATTCGATTTGAACTTAATCCTATGATCTGTTCAAGTTCTATTGCAATATTTTAAACTTAGTAATTAGTAATAGTCTCAATATAGGTCTTTATAGTTTATGATATATTGTTTCAAATTTTTTTTTAATTCACTCAGAAACAGTCTGTATGTTTTTTGTCCTCAATATAGCGTTTGTTGAGATATCCAAGCCTTTGCAGTTAAGTCAAAACTTCTTTACACTTTTTAAAAGATCTATGTGTCAACCATAAAAAGTGTGGAATTTTAGTATGAACATCTTTCTTATTAAAAAATATAATAAAATACTGTCTTTTATTTTACTTTAAACTAAAAATATAAATGCTCATATACTATTTTTATAACAAAGAAATAAGTAAGTACCTAGATTAATATGAGTTAAGCTGAAAGCTGAAGTTCAATTTTAAAAACTACAAATATTATTAATTTAACTTTATTAAGTCTTAGGCATTAATAATTAAAACTTCAATTTACGAAAAAATATTAAATTTTGCCTAACCCTATTTGAATTTTAGTTTTTAACAAAACAAATTGCGAAGCTTAGATTAACTTAACAGCTCGAAATACATTGTAGATAATAAAAATTTTTAAAAAATTAAATCATCATTAGTTTATGGTTTGTTCATGGTTTCTGCCGGTCACATTGAAAATCTTCCAGTGTCGAAACTTTGTTGGCAGTGCAATACATGCCAGTAAAGCACATTCGCTTTACATACATTTTTCACTATTTAAAATCAATTTGGGAATTAAACTTTTGTTAAAGAACTATTCCAAATAGCAATTTAAATAAAAAATAAGCGATAATCTTTCAAACACCATTCAAAGTCCGAAATTTTGAAACGATTGACAGTTTAAACACCGATCCACCACCCTTATTATAGAGGGTGGTGACCGGTCGTGTTAATTTTAAGGTAACTGATAATTAGTGTTGCAGCACCCATTATCAGTTACCTTAGGAATCTGTGGTTTAAAACTGAATTAAGAATACACGTGCATTTTGTTACCAGAATTACGGGGTGATTAAGCAAAAGGACTAGCCTTATTGCAAGGACATCCGTCATGGATCCATTTATTTACATTACCTCAATAAACTAATAGTCTATGGACAAATCAAGTTTCGTGTGCAAGTCATGCCAACTTTCTGCCGATAAGCTAACTTTGTTAAGGGCATCCCATATATCAGGTTTTGGCTTGTTGTCGTTCTGGTAAATGCGTTTTTTGAAAGATATGGAGGATTCAAAATGGCGGAAAGGCGTATCTTTAAAAAAATTGTAACTTTTTTATTTCCTAGCCGATTTTCATGGAACAAAGTTTAAAATACTTGCTTTGTAATTTATTTAAAAATGTATTGGTCAAAAAATATGTATTTTTTTGTATTTTTCAAAAAAAATTAAAAAAAAAAGGTAAATTTTATTTATAAAACTATTGGAGCTAGAAAAAAAAGTTTATATAAAAAAGGTAGCTATTTTGATTCTTTATTCAAATCTAGTTCAAGTGTTCCAATGCGTTAATTAGTTTTTTATGTATATATATATATATATATATATATATATATATATATATATATATATATATATATATATATATATATATATATATATATATTTATAGGTTTCACAACGTTTTACGTCTTCCGATACCCAATCTCCACTCGTTTCTGTTTGCCCATAATTTATCATCTAGGCCTCTTATTCTTATTTCACTGTCTATTCCTTCTCTCCAGCTTCTCCTTGGCCGTCCTCGTTTTCTTCGGCCAGTTGATTTCCATTGTAGTATTTGTTTAGGTAGTCTTTCATCATTCATTCTTTGTACATGTCCGTACCACACCAGTTGCTTTGTTCTTATATCATCCACTAAAGTACGTTCCCCCACTGTCATAATTTCTCTTATTCTTTGATTTGTAACTCTTTCTCTTTTGGATTTCCCTGCTGCTCTTCTCCAATAGTCCATCTCCGTAGCGGAAAGCATTTTTTCTGTTCTATCCTTGATTGGCCATACTTCTGAGCCGTATGTAATAATACTTTGTACCATGGTGTTATATATAAGCTTTTTGTTATATTTTGATATACTTTGGTCCCAAACTATTCCATTTAATAAAGTTGTAGCTTTTCTTTCTTGTACGTTTCGATCTTTTATAGCTTTGTCTAGTGTTCCGTCAGCTGTAATTTTTAGACCTATTATTATACTCATCACAGGACTGAATTCGCTGCCCGGTATTTAAGATTAGATCCTGTTTCATTCCACCGATACACATATACTCTGTCTTATTGAGATTAACCTCTAGTCCCCACTTATTGTACTCTTCTATTAGTTTTCGTGTCATACATTCGAGGTCGTCATAATCCTGAGCCACTACTATCTGATCATCGGCAAAACATAAAGTATACAAGGTGGTTTTGTCCAACGAAATTCCCATGTTTTGGCATATTCTCTTCCATACTTTAGGGACTTGTTCCAAGTATATCTTGAAGAGCGTAGGCGAGTTACAGCAACCTTGTTTAAGACCTTTATTTACTTGAAAGCCTTTGGTTAGTTTTGCTTTTATTTTAACTTTTGCCTTACTATTGCGGCATAACTCTTTGATGGCCTTAATCAGTTGTACGCTTATGTTTGTGTTTTCCAACGCTTTCCAAAGTAGATTTAGTGGTATACTATCATATGCCTTCTGCAAATCGACGTAAAGCAGATGCAGCTCTTGTCCGTATGCCACTTTCTTTTCAATAACTTGGGTTATACAAAAGAGATGATCTGAAGTCGATCTACCCGCCCTGAAACCAGCTTGTTCTTCTGCCTCCATGTCTTTATATTCGCTCTCCACTTTATTTCTTATTATTTTACCGTATATTCTGCTCAACGTACTAGTCACAGATATACCTCTATAATTGTCACATATATATTTCCTTCCCTTTTTGTGTATTGTGGATATATATGACGTTTTCCACTCAATTGATACTACAGTTCCATTTAAATATTTTTGGAAAAGATTCCGTAATCTCCAAAACAGTTCTTTAGTGCCATATTTAATAAGTTCAGCTGGGGTATTTCGGGGTCCGGCAGACTTACCGCTTTTTAAGGTTGTGCACACGTTTTTGACCTCATAGATTGTGAGGGGTACTGGAGATCCCATCGTTCTAATTATATTGTCTCTTGCGACTTCCTTGAATTCTGCTCTATCTTCAGTTAAAAGTTTTTTAAAATGCTCATCTCATTCTTTGTCTGGTATTGTTGAAATAATATCTCTGCATGTTTCTTTTTTAATCGATCTTATAGTTTTCCAGCTTTCGGTACTTCTCCTACCTCCTAAGTAAGAATCTATTTTCTGGCACTTTTGCGTCCACGAATGATTTTTCTTATCACTGATCATTCTTCTCACCTTTGATTGCGCGATTTTGTATTCTTGTCTGCTTCTATCTGTCTTTTGGGATAAGTAGGTGTGATATAATTTCCTTTTTTCCTCTATTTTTCTTTCAATCTCAGCATCCCACCAGTATGGTTTTCTTCTTTTAGAAGTTTCTTCCACTAATCCTAGTGCTTCTTTTGCAGCTTGGTGGATGCTTAATGTAATACATTCGTATTCCTCATCTGGGGTTTCACCTGAACTTGTATTAAGTTTTTCGTTCAGTCTCTTTTTGTATAAGTTTTTTACGCTGTCATGTTCTAGGCTTAGTAGATTATATTTACATTGATCAATTTCTTCAATCACTGTATCATCAAGATGCTGTTGATGCAGGCTTCGGCTTTGATAAGGAAAGAGAATTTTGGACTCCAGAAAATAGTGATCACTTCCGCATGTTGATCCACGCTTTGTTCTGACATCTTGAATTTTTAGATTTGTCTTTTGTTTAGTGATAAGATAATCAATGACGGATTTCAGGTTTTGTGAGGGTTTTATGTTATTTCCAAATAACTGGAAAAAAATAGGCGTATTTGGGGTATATTTAAAAATTAGGCTTTTAATGAAAACCATAAGAACTTTTTGAAAGTAACTTAAATTTGTTTAACATTCCTAGCAGATTAGGTTTTGACTTATTGTCATTGTGATAATCGCGCCTTTTTTTTAATATGGCGAATTCAATATGGCGGAAAAGCATATTTAAAAACAAATTGTATCTTTTTTTTTTATCCGATTTTAATACAACAAAGTTTAAATTACTTGATTTGAAATGTATTTAAAAAATACTTTTTAAAAAATGTATTTTTTTTAATATTCGAAAAAAAAAATCGGGTGAAACATGTGAGAAAAATGATTTTATTTATTTTATTTTATAATTGACCCCCATATACGGACGTCGCTGAATGATTTGTCATTAATTAAACCTCACTGACTTACACGTTGTTAAAAAGAACATTTTATTTCCTACAATAAAGTAAAACACATTTTTGTCAATTGAGCTTAGTTCCTGAGAAAATTGGAAAATACCAACACAGTAACAGAATTAATTTGTTTGGTGATTTGTAAAAATTGATATAAGTTGCACAGGCCTGTGAAGTTTTAATCTGAAGATAAATCTTACACTCTCACTAAATTATACACGTTTAAAAGGAAATTTTATTGTCTTCAATCGACGATAGGTCACAATTGATAGAGAGCTTGGTTTTTAAAATAATCGGGCAAAACCTATGTGGTTTCTTTATTTTTTTTTATATTTTCTTAATAAACGGACGCCGCTGGAGAGTTTGTCATTAGCCTGACCCCACTGACTAATATAATGTTAAAAAGGAAATTTTATTTTCTACAATAAACGGCAAAATTATTTTTTTCCAAAAATTGGATAAAGCTTATTATTATTTACGGACGCCCCTAAATTTTTATAGATAAAACTACCATTGCCTTATTATACATCATTTAAAAGACAATTTTATTGTCTATAACAAAGTGTGTATTACATTTTTTGATATAGAGATCGGTTTTTAAGAAAATCGGGTAAAACCTGTAATAAACATGTTTCTTTTTTAAATTTATTTACACTACCTCAATAAACGGACGCCGCTGGACAGTTTGTCATTAGTCGTACCCCACTGACTTATACATTGTTGAAAAGGATATTTTATGGTCTACAATAAAGATTAGTACATAGTTTCCCGTAAGCTTGGTTTTAAAGAAAATTTGAAAAAAATCTCAAAATTTCAGGATTTGGGGAGTCTGAGGGGTGTTGGGGGATTTGCAGCTAAAATTTAAAAAACTAATATAATTTTCTTTTTAAATTAGATTTTACACATTTTTGATCCATTTCTATGTCATTGTGTCGTTAGGGCGTCAACTTAGTTACATTTTTAGAAATTCGAACACGACTATATAAGGAGGGGGGATAAAAAAAGTCGCACCAAAAACTTGCCCGGCAACATCCAAATCGTTAGTCTGTGACTTATTCTCAGCTAGGATCCATTGTCAAACTGGGGTCCTCATATTTTGCCTACTCAACTACCTCTAGCACCTGCACGATATTGTAAAAACTTTCGTCGATTGATATTTACTTTCAAAAATAACAATAACAACGATAACAATAATAATAGAAAACGCCGCCTTATAGGCTTCTGCGTACGGTAATACACCTTTGGTAGTCTTTTGGTGACAACAAATTGTTTTTTTATTGAATCAAATAAAATATACATCTATATAAGACTTATTATACAACAAATTTAAAAAAAATGTTCATTCTATAACTTTTATATAAACTTTTTTCAAAAATTTTGCTTTGGTGTTATTAAAAATGTAGGTTAAACTTTACTCGCTATACAAAAAAAACTAAAAATTCAGTTGTTTTATTTTTTCTAAAAAAACGAAGGAAAATTTTGAAAAATATAATAATAGAAAGTTATTTTATTGCGGGTGTTTACTGATTCATTTCCCATTTTTTGCAACCCTCTACGACTATTTTAAAGAAAGATACATCGTTTTATAAAGTATCGTGCAAAAGAAAGTGGTGGGGGACATATCTTGAAAAAAACGCATTGACCAGAATGACAAAAGTCAAAACCTGATCTATGGAGTGCCCTTAACAAACTTGGCTTATCGGCAAAAAGTTGGCACGACTTGCGCACGAAACCCCCTTTTAGGCCGATTTGTCCATAGACTATAACGCCGCTAGAGGCTTTGTCATTAGTTGTACTCCACCCAATGACTACTGTATATTGTTAAAAAGGAAATTTTATTGTTTACAATGAAGATAATTACATATTGTTACATAAGAAGCATAGTTTTTGAGAAAATTTCAAAAATACTAAAAAGTTTTAGGTTTTGAGAGATCTGAGGGGTTTTTGGGGGTTTTTACAGCGAATATTTAGGAAAATATAACTTTATTTTTAGGTTAGATTTACACATTTTTGAGACATTTTTGTGTCATTGTGGCTTTAGGGCGTCAACTCAGTTAAATTTTCAAAAATTCGAACACGATTATAAAAGGAGAGGGGATACAAAAAATTGGACAAAACTGGCACGGCAACATCCGAATCGTTAAACTGTGACCTATTCTCAGCTAGAAACCATTGTCAAACCGCGGTCCACATATTTTGTACTCAACTACCTCTAGCGCCTATAATACTGCACTATTTCTTCCCTCACGACTTTTTAGTTTCGCGGATGTGTTTGTCATTTTTGCGAACTGGATGAGTTGCATTGCTACGAAATTGATACAAAATTCTTATGGCGTTGGGAGTCTATCAAGGGAACGACTTATTTATGTAAACGTGAGCAGTATTTTCTAGTATGCACACCGTAGATTTTAGCAATCATTTCAAAACTAGGCTTCACCGATCATAGGCGTAGAGAGGGGGTTGGGCATATCTAGTTTTCCAGCGAGAACATATAAAAAACTTTGTCGGATTCAAAATAATATTCGTTCTTTTGTGTGTCAGTTACTTTAAGCAAATAACTAGTAGGTATACTGTTTCTACAAATATCATATTGTACACATATTGGGAGGTACTTATATAATCTAGTTTCATCTTTAGTTCATCGCCTTAGGGTTTGCGTTTTTCTTCCTAAAGTTTTAGCGCCGATACACACGCGTTGCCGTTCAACTGTGTGAATCGCGCCATTTTTTTTATAGTAGATAGTTTAAGTTGTGCTACGTATTTTCACGAACCGAACCGAACCGAACAATTTTGTTTTTTGTCTTTTCAACTACATTAGGAATATATTTGCAAAGAATCTTGTACTGGAAGCGGAAATTATCGTCTAGGCCTCATTTTTCGATCGGTCAATCAACCAATTCCATTCTTTGGTAACGTTACGGTGCACGCAGACTGCCGTAAGCTAACGAAAATACGTAAGCTCCTAACGTGACCTTGACGATGGTGTGACGAAGTGCGCTTGCGTAACTGTCAAATCTCATGCTTACGTAAAAATACGTAGCACAACTTAAACTATCTAGTATCATGGACCGAAATTGCGGTAACGCTGCGTCGTCGCGCTGCAGAAAAACGCATGTGTGTACCGGCGCTTAATGAAATGACAATTATATTCTTAGACTAAAAAATCTAAGATTAGAGATAAATAAGGGTAAACCACATGCCTACGTACGCAGCCCACGAGAAAGACCGGCCCAGGGGCGGAAATATCACGTGACCGTAGGTATATTTGATGATAAAACATGAAAAATACCTTAAAATTTGACATCAGGAGGCTTCGGGCCCCTCCCAAGCCCAAGCTGTGGCGTAGTTGCGAAAAGACATGACGACTTTTTTTTTTTTTTTTTTTGGCCGCCACTTTTTTGAGGGCGCGCTTTGTAGCTGTCGGGGCCCCCCCCAAGACACATTCCTGGGTGCGCCACTGGCTAATGAGTAAATTAAAAAGAAAATACCTATAAGATAAACAATGCCGCGAACGTGTAGTGTTGTTGATTATCGGTCCAACTATAAAACTGAAACCGAATATCTGTCAACTTTTAATTTGCCAGTGGATAAACAAATTCAAAACAAACATTTTCCTAACGAGCAGGTTATTTGGTTTAATAAGTGTGGTGTAAATGGAGAGCTAAAAAATGTTAAAAGACAAAGACCCAACAGAAAATGATATACCTACGTCTTTTAAAAATGTTCCGAAATACCTAAGTAGACAACCTGTATCTACTGTTCGATTAGCTGATGTCGAGAGGCAAGAAATGGGCAGTACAAGAAAGTCTTGAAACACTTCAAGCTCATAAGAAATCAAAAGTTTTATCAAATATTGAGGACATTTCAAAATTTTATTGTTCAATACTAAAATAAACAAAAATTGGATTTTAACCCAAGAACGTGACACAGTCTGCCTGTGCCTGATGACATTTTGAACAACAATCCATCACTGTTAGCATCTGTAGTTGTTGAGGGAGATCTGTTCTGTTTTTGTAAATGTTAACAATGTGTTCATACCAAAAAACAAACTGCCAAAAAAAGTAGGAGTTTTATTTTTGGACAGCCCCGATACAATTGAAAGCTCATCCAGTTTATTGAAATTAAAGTTGCAAACGGGAAAGAAGTGGTAAAAGATAAGATTGATCAAGTAATAGACATCCTTAGTGACATTTTCGATAGTGAGAGTGAAAAATGTGTTCAATTGTCATTTCTTATTGAACAATTAGGTCTCTTGAAAAGGTCACCTGAGAATCGAAGATATTGTGGATACACTTCAATGTTGGCTACATCTTTGTTGATCCAGTCATCCAGTGCATAACTGTCAAAATCAACAAAACTAAGGTAATAGGTCTTCTGCACCCTCGCAATATTAAAAAACTGATTTGTAAAATATCGTTAACAGATAGTAATCTCTCCGGTAGTGTGCAATATTTAAAAAGTAACATACAGCTTTTAAAAGAACATGAGTTGGTAGTTAACTTACACATTGATGAAATATGTATTAAACTTTGTGACAAGACAAAGAAAAATTTAAAAACCTAAAGCTTAGGTTTGTTATGTCCAATTTTAAAAGACTTGTATAGATTTGAAGTAACTAACGATATTATGTACCCAATATATGTACCTGAAGATATTGGAGTGCAAATTTTATATAATTTTTTATTTTATAGATTCAGTTCTTTTATCCATAATAAACACACACATCAGCAAAATATATTTTTCAATTTTTAGAACAAAAATATTTGGTCAATTTATTTAAATTGTGTAAAAACAGATAATATATTAAGCAATACAATAAGAATCCTGGAACTCCTAAGATCACGTGAACACCGACTTGCTTATAACGCACCATGGCCGGTCTTTATCGTTGGCTGCGATCTACGTAGATATAAAAAATATGCTTTAAATTTCCCTACAAGCCACTGGTTATCACTAAGTACAAGTAGGTAATTTTTCATACGTCTTTAAAGTTTCCATAGCTAACGAACATTTTTTAGTTAAATGTATTTCGTGTGTGGTGTACTAAAATACGTAATAACCGATAACGGAACTGAATTATTAATATTTTGATTTCATTTTTCAAATGTTCATCGGCTTATAAGATACATACTTACATAACTTCATAACTGCGCTACCGTAGATATTTCCTAAAGCTAGAATTCCCACCATGGTCGCTTATGACTAAGTCGCGGCAAATCATTCGTTTACCACTGGTTGAAAAGAGATACCAACAATACGGATCTTTTTCCAACAAGCCAGTTCGTTGTAGATGAATGAATCGCTGCGAAATTTAACCGTACAGTTTTACACCACGTGACAGAGGAAGGGTTAAAACCGTGTTGATATTTGCAGCAACGATCTTGGCGGCACTCGCTCCAGTCCTTTAATTAGAACTTGGAGCGTACGCTCTGAAATTGCATCACTTGAGTCTACGTGTGAACTCAGCTAATAACTGCACTCGTACGTAGACCTAAGTCACGCAGTTTTAGAGCATACGCTCCAATCGCAAGACCAATAAAATGAATGAATGAGTATATGCCGGATCAAATACGTATTCACTTTCATTTTTTTTTTATTACAAGCTTTTATTTAGCTTCAGATGTTCTGTCTAACTAACTAACTATCAAATCTTGTGAAGCGTTTTTGACACACTTCCCACTATCCGATTTGGATGAAATTTGGTACACACATAGTGGTCCCATGACAATACAACATTAAGAAAAAATATCCCACCCCTATCCCCACCCCCTTTCATAGAAAATGCATTTTTGGCACCCTTTCCATTATCCGATTTGGATGAAATTTGGTATTCACATAGTGGACCGATGACAATACAACATTTAAAAAAATATATCCTCCCACCCCTATCCCCACCCCCTTTCATAGAAAATGCATTTTTGGCACCCTTTCCATTATCCGATTTGGATAAAATTTGGTATACATATAGAAGTCCGATGACAATACAACATTGAAAAAAAAATCCTGCCACTCCTACCCCCACCCTCATCTATAGAAAAATGCGTTTTTGACACACATCCCATTATCCGATTTGGATGAAATTTGGTATACATATAGTGGTCCGATGACAATACAACAATAATGAAAAAATGTCCTCCCACCCCTACCCCCCAACCCCTTCCATAAAAAATACGTTTTTGACACATTTCACTTCAAAGGACTTTTATAAAATTTGGTATATGCATAAAGGTCCGATGACAATACAGCCCAAACAAAAAATATATTTCTATCTCTACTATCTCACCCTCTCCTTCTCCCAATAGAAAAATGAGTTTCCAAACAACTCACGATCAGCGATTTCATTATAATCTAGAATAAACATTTCTGTTCTGTTATTGAACAAATATTTTCCTTTAATAGAGTAGATAGCTGAGACTAAAAAGTAGAAAATAAATTGGTAATTTTTTTTTTTTTAAGTCACAAGCTTTTATAACATGCATCAAAAATTAAAAAATAATTTTCTAAAATTCTAATATTATCATAATAATAAAAGCGATGGCCGACTGATGGAAATTTTGACGATGTTAGCACGATAAGATATCCGTATTAATTAAATATCACTATTTGCAAGAATTAATCTAGCAGAAAAATGCAGAGGTACCAAACCCACCCAACCCGACCCAAGATATCCCAGCATTTCTCTGACATAGGTATGGTAGGTAAACATATCTTTGATGACCTGCTTTGTTGAATATTCTTTAAGTGTTTAGATCACAAATTTAGATTAACTTATGCTTTGATTTGCGGCCATCGCTTTTATTCTTATGATATTAGAATTTTAGAAAATTATTTTTTAATTTTTGGTGCATTTTATAAAAGCTTGTGACTTAATTTTTTTTACCAATTTATTATTATTAGTGCTTTTAATTCCACACGTTTGTTTTTACTAAAGGAAAATATTTTATTTTCTCAAAAACGAATAACTTTTTCAAAAAAAGTCAGAAAAGGAAAAATACTCAAAATCATTCGGCCTATAATATAAAATTAAGAAAAAACCTAACCTAACATTTTAAAAAAGTATTTGTTTTTATTTATTTTTTTCCCTTATTCTGTAGGTAACTTGTTTAAAATGTTAACACTTTGTCGTTATTGATCCCCACTTGTACCGAACACTATTTACTGCATAATAAACTGGTTTGGCGTGCATGAAAATTTTTTTTACGCACGCAGTTTTTTTGTAAAAAATGATACTATTTGGACCAAATGGAAATTATAATAACAATAAAAAATTACATTTTTATAATCGGTATAAATTCGTGCCAAATTTTTTGGTTTTATAACAGTATATAATTATAATTTTATTTAGTAAAAATAACAAATATTAACCTTGGCAGTTCAAAATCTTCATTTCCAGCACAAATTCCAAAATCCATTTTGACGCCGCCAAGACAAATCAAACTAAAAACCTGACGCTAGAGACCCTGTATGTATGACATATTTTAAATAAAAATATGTCATACATACAGGGTCTCTACCTGACGCCTGACGGTAAATATCAAATAAACTTGTCAGTGTCATCTAGTATATCAAGTGACATAAACGCAATATATAGAGTGACTGCCCTTTTACGCACGCTAAATTTTAAATTGAGTTTTAGGGCTAATCTGACTTATTGACACATTTATAAACTCGATTAAATAAAAAATAAAAACAAAATTTGTTTTTTGCTGTTTTAATGTAAAAAATACCAAACATATTAAAATTTAAAACCAAGCTCTTTACGCAACTAGGAAAAATTTTATACCTAACTCTTGCGGAAATTACTTTTTCCGCCCTTGACGGCGTGACCGAACTCCGCACAGCGTCGTTCGAACAACTGCCGTCGCGTTCGTAAAAGTATCACTTTCCGCACTAGTTAGGTAAATAACTATTTTTATACAATTGGGAACTGTACGAGAAAAAAAGCGTAATATTAAAAATATTGAACTTCTGGTTAGAAACAGTGTTAAAATAAGCGCAAATGCGCACACTTTTATTTTATTTGAAATTTCAGAGTAACAGATATTAAAGTGAATTTTAAGAAATTTAGGGAAAATAGTGTTTGACCAAACTAAAATGTGAAAAGGGGGTTTACACAAAATAAATGGAACATAAGGGTGGTTTATTAAGGGTTGAAAATTATAAACAAATGTACTTATATAACGTTTTACCAAATACTTTATTAATATGCAATTTTCAGATTTTTATGTCATGATTTTTCGTTAGGGCTATTAAAAACCAGGCTATACAAACATAGAGAAATCACTTTTTTAGATATCTTAGAAACTAAAGCTTTTAGTATACAAGTATATTTGGGCAAAAATCATGATAAAACGATTATTAGGTAAAATTTTATGTACCTACCTATGTTTATAAATTAAAACCTCTAAAAAACTACCTTTAGGTTACATTAATTTTGTTTAAACCACTTTGTCCCATTAAAGTTTAGTGAAAAACTATTTTAACTATCAATAGCAGTTTGGCTGGAATTTCAAATATAACAAAAGTGTGCAAATTTACGCCTATTCTAAAGCTGCTACCCAGAAGTTGAACTTTTTTTATATACATTTTTTTTGCACGTACAGTGCTTAATTTTATAAAAATATTATTTCCAAGTCCCATTGGCGGTCCGGCTATTATTGATCATTCACCTAACCCTTACTTAGTTTAACTTTAAAGTAAAAACTAAATTAGGGTACATGGGGTTTTGTACAAGTGGGGATCAAGCTTAATATTATAAAGTATTAAGATTTTAAAACAAGGTAAGAAAAATATAAAATAAAAAATAATAATTTTTTTTTAAATATATTTTTTAAAATGTTAGATTAGGTTTTTTTATTAATTTTATATTATAGACCAAATCGTTTGGGATTTTTTTTTCTCTTCACTTTAAAAAAAAGCGATTAGTTTTTAAGAAAATAGCAAAAAACTGATTTTTAAGATCTTTGGGGCCTTATATCTAGCGAAGCTCAAGGGGCATTTTGGTGGAGAATATGTGGGGATGTGTCCCAGATGCTTGCACCTATTTTTTTCCAAATTTCAGGGTTTTTTCACCTAATATGACTGGGCTATAATGTTAATAAAATTGGTCCTTTAAATGTTAGTTTCTTAACGGTATTTTATAGATATATATTTGGTAAAGCTTTAGTTAGGATTTTCTAGATGTTTTTTTAATTTTAAGTTTACTAAATTTTAACACATGTTTTTATTTCAACATGTACTTTACGTTTTTTACGATTTTGTGCTGAGTGGGAATCAGATTAGATAGGTAGGTACGCCACTGATTCCTCGTTAGCATAAATCACATCGTACTTCACCACCAAAAGTGGCATCGGATATCAAGCCCACACACACATTTATCCCCATATAATTAGGTTACCCCAGTCCTAATTTAAAAGCATTAGCATAATTAGTGCATAAATGCTCATACGATGCCCAAAATAATGCTTCGGAATCAGAGATAGAAGAGATCGTGACGACACGGAAACAATACTAGTCTAATTTTTTTTAGCGCTATCTAGCTAAATATTTAAAAATTTTTAAATAAAATAAAAAAGGTTGACAAACTTTTATTTTTTTTTTGTATAGGCGAATCTGGCAGGGCCCCGCAAGTTCGCGCGGAAACTGTTGTACCATTTTTCTTGAAACATTTCAGCCCATATTTAACCTATCAAAAAGTCTACTTCGGAATAAGCACAGTCGTAGCCCTTCATAAAGTTAACAACCACTCCAAGTTTCATGGACTTCCATGAAGTAGTAAAGTAGTTACGAAATTTCAAAAAACGTCGAAATTGCCACTCACTCATTCACTCATGTATAGATCATCAAAATTCTACTGTACTTCCAGACATGCTACAAAGCTGAAATTTGGCAGACTAATAGAAATTATGACCAAACCCTGAGAAAATCAAAAAACCCCAAAATTTTAATTTACTCCCCTCCCCTATACATGTAAAGTTATGTAAAAGTAACAATGCCCACTTCTAGAAACGCTAGAGAGCTGAGCTTTGGCAGACTAACAGGAACTATGATTAACCTACAAAAAAAAACTCAAAATTTTAATTTAATTCCCTCCCCTATAAATGTAAAGTTATGTAACAAAAATTTCAAAATATTTCAAAAAGGGTTGAAATCATAACAAGAACATTTCATGTAAAAAAAAGTCATGTACTCGAAAATGGTATTCCGTAAAAAGAATTGAGATGAAAGTAAAGCCAAGTTCTCCAATACAAATTTCAAAATGAAAGGTTCTTACTAGTTTAGAAATGTTTTTCTAAACTTGGTTATTATGGCTGCAAATGACTCTTAGGCACAGTGCTAAATTGAACATAAGGAAGTTTGGCTGTCATAGCAAAGTTAAAAAAAAACATTTCCAAACTGGTATGAACCTTTTATTTTGAAATTTGTTTTGGTGAACTTGACTTTACTTTCATCTCAATTCTGTTTACGGAATACCATTTTCGCGTACTTGGCTTTTTTTACATTAAATGTTTTTGTTATGATAGAGTTTTCTGGAAGTTAAATTAGTTTTATTTTATTTTATTTCTTTTATTTTGTAGTTTTATATCTAAACTCGATATTAAGCTCTTTAATAACATAATGATTATTTAAATTGTTTTTTTTTTGTCATCCTTTAGTTAAATACAAAAGTAATAATACCCTTCGTGATATCCATTAAATAAATACAACCGAAAAACCTATTGGTGGCTATATTTTTTTAATTAAAAATTAACAAGCCATAATTCTTCCTCAGTAAAGCTAGATTGGAGCTTAAATAAACTAACGGCCGAAGTAAAAGTATTGGCGTAATTATCAAATACAGGAGTAGTGGGAGCACTACACTTGTCAAATTGACTTCGGAACTTGGTGTACTTGCCAAGTATGCCCAAAAATAAAATTCCGGACTTCCATTGTCTTTATTTATTTTAAAACACGACGTTTCGGTTAGTAAGTATCTCTAACCGTTATCAAGTGTAAACTAAACAATCTAGTCTTTAGGCTACTACTTATACTACTTGGTGTGCAGTCAGGTGTGACGGCATCCTTTTTTAATCCTAAGACGCCTGTTTTCCTTATGGAGTGGTTTCCATATGTTTGGTATGTCCGTGCTTGGTTGACTGAAAACTTTTTTATTCTGCATTATAAACGCAGCTTCAATAAACTTTCGTTTTCGCCAATGCGACTCCTTATGTAAAACTTTAGCTTCTGACCACTGAATCCTGTGATCATTTGACCATGCATGATCTGCTAAACCGGATTTTTCAATATCCCCTAATTGGGTACTTTTTAGATGTTCATTTACTCTAACCTGAGGAGGGCGTTTCGTTTCACCTACACATGATTTACCACCCTCACACGGGATTTGGTAGATACATTCCTTATTATTTGAGGGATTTTCTGGGTTTGTTTTAGTTACAAAACTTCTTATCGTATTTCCCGAAGAAAATACTGTTTTTATATTATAGTGTTTAGCTATTCGTCCTATATTTTCTGAAATCCCTTGAACATATGGAATGTTAATAACACCTAACGGATTATTATTTTGAGAATTTGGTACATTTAGTTTGTTTTTAATTTTAAATATCGTTGAGTTTATTAATTTCTCGGAATAACCATTCTGTTGTAAGTCCTTTTTAATGTTTTTAATTTCTGTGGTTAATTCTTTATTATTACTACAAATATTTATGGCTCTTAAATACAAACTTCTTATAACTCCTTGTTTTGTAGCAACAGAATGATTAGACTTAAAATTTAGGTACTGTCCCGTGTGTGTAGGTTTCCTATATACAGTGGTTTGAATGTTTCTGTCTGATCGTTTGACAAGAACATCCAAAAAAGGTAAGGCCGAATCTTTTTCAATTTCCATGATGCACTTCATTGTTGGTCGAATACCGTTTAAATGGTGTAGCAAATTCTGTAGTTCGTCTTCATTTTCCGGCCATATAATAAATGTGTCATCCATGTATCGTAGCCATAGTTTTGGTTTGACTCTTGCTGTGTTGATCGCATGGTCTTCGAACCACTCCATGTAGATGTTTGCTACCACTGGCGAAAGAGATGAACCCATTGGGAGTCCATCATTTTGCGCGTAAAACTTATCTTTCACTTGAAAGTAAGAGTTACGGAGACAGAGCTCCAAAAGATCCATCACCCCCTCCACCGATAGCGTTGTTCTCTCGTGAAGTGTATCATCAGTTTGTAATTTGTTTTTGATGATACTGAGTGACTCATTTATTGGCACGTTGGTGTAGAGACTTTCTACATCAAAACTTACAAATCTATCGCCGGGATCTAATTCGATACCTTTTAAAACCTCGACAAAAAATTCCGAGTTTTTGACAATAGATTCGGACTTACCCTGTAGTGGTTGAATTATGTCCAACAAAAACCTCGACAAAGTGCTGGTCGTTGACTCCCTGGAGCTGGTGATTGGTCGCAGTGGTATATCCTTCTTATGGATCTTTGGTAATCCATAAAAATGTGGTGCCTTACTGTGGTGTGGAGTCAGGCGGGATCTAACAGCGTCCGGGATATTTTCAGCATACTTCTTCAAAGTCCTGTAGATGCGTCCTTCTATGGTGGTGGTTGGATCTTTGGGTAGTTTTGTAGTCTCCTTTCTCCAGAACTTCTTGGATCTTTTTGTCGTAAGTCTCGACATCTATGATAACCGTCGCGTTTCCTTTGTCGGCCGGTAGAATCTTGATTGATTTGTCAGCCTGCAGGTTCTTAATTGCCCGTTGTTCTTGACTGGTGATGTTTGTCTTTTGTTGTTTCTTTCTTTCCAACGTTGTTCTTAATTTATGGCGAAACTCATCAGCTTCGGGTTGAGGGAGACTAACGGTTTCTATTGCCACAATAATTTCCAGTGTCGGTGTCTGTGCCGGTGCAATGGCGAACTTGATGAAAAAAGCATTTATTTCTGAACCAAGAAAATGTACAATTTCATGGAGGCTCCTCCTCTACTACTAAATTATAATCCAAAAAACTATATTTATTACAATATTCGAAAATCGCAGTTTCACTATATTTATTCTTCATAAAAACCTTTTTTTACCGGAAAGGAAAACGTAATCACAGTGTCTACATTAAACATTTTTAATGAAGTAAATATATAAAAAAATTATTATATGTTAAACAGATGTTTCTTTAACAGACATTTAAATTTTTTTGAATCATTGTTCTTTATATAAGCTGGTAGATTGTTGTATATTTTTACCCCTTTATATAAAAATGAGGACGAAAATAGCTTTGTGTGTACCTGTGGAAGTGTTAGGTGGTTGGCGGTTCTAGTGAGGTAGTTGTGTACTTCAAATCTATTCGAGAAGCTGATGTTAGAGTGTTTTGTACCATGCTTTACATTGTGAATAAAAGTAGATGCCTGAAGTAGATAAATGTGGCTCAATGACATGATATTATAGTTTTTATAAAGATATTTGGTTGGATATCTATGGTGTAGAAATTAAATTTTTTTCAGTGCCCTATTTTGTAGTGTTTTGATTGGTTTGATATATTTTTCACATGCAGAGAACCACACTAACAGTAAATATTGCATGTGAGAATGTACAAGACTATAATATAAAGATCTTAAAAATTGTGTGTGTAAAGTGTAGCTGAGTCTTTTTAATATACCTATTGGAGCTCGTATTTTCTTTTTCAAATTGTCAAGATGACCAGACCAAGAAAGTGTTTTGTCCATTATTATACCTAGATATTTAATATGCTTTGCATATTTTAGTGTCTGATTTCCGGTGACTAAGTTTGGTCCCTGCTCAGGTGTTCTACTCGAGATGAAGATGTAATGTGATTTCTCTACATTTAAAGTAAGCTTATGGGATTTTAACCAGTTTAATACTATTTCTAAATCTCTTTCTATGTTATTTATTAAACTTAAATGAGACATGTCGAAGTACACTAAGAGTGTATCATCTGCATATAGCTTTAATGAACCTTTCAATTTTAGACTGGATAGTGAGTTGACATAAATTAGAAAAAGTGTGGAAGCTAATGTTGATCCTTGAGGTACACCCCACGTTATTTTTCTTTTGCTACTTAATTTATCATTTTAAACCGCACTGTTCTCGCTCAGATAGCTGTTGAAGAACTCATGGCAGGGACCCCTTATGCCCATTATAGACATTTTTTTTAGCAAAATCTTGTGGTTTACTGTGTCAAATGCCTTCCACAGGTCCAGCGCCACAACAGCGCATTTTAGTTTTTTATCTATTTTACTTTGTATTTCAGTAACTGTATCTATAACTGCACTGCATGTGTCACTGGAGCCACGGAAACCATACTGACCTTTATAAAAAAGTCTTCACTATTTAAAAATTTTACTAGCCTCAAATTAGCAGCTTTCTCTATTATTTTAGAAAAACAGCAGAGAACGGATACTCGTCTATAATTGTTAACTGATTCACTATCTCCATCCTTGTGTATAGGTGTAATTTTTGCCACTTTGCATGTGTTTGGAAACACTCCTTGTCGTAGGCACTGGTTTATCAGTTTACACAATACCTTTGAAACTTCATCTTTGCATGCCTTTACAGAATTTGTATCTATTTCATCCACACCTGTTGCCTTTCTGCTGTCAAGCTGACTAATATAGTTTTTGATCTCATCTATAGAGACTGGGACGAAAAACATGTTCTTTGCCGATTTTTTTTTCGAGACTCACATCAAAACCTGTGTAAGGAATTTCTTTTGCAAGGTTTTCCCCTATTTCAGTAAAAAACTTATTACAGTAGTCGCCTATTCTTACCTGATCATCACAGGTATCACCATTAATTTTCATTGTCTTTATTGTGTTTTGCTCATTGTTTGTTTTGTTAGTGACTATTGAGTTGATAAGCTTCCATACTTTCCTAGGGTTTCCTTGAACTTTTGCGAATTCTCCATTATAATAGGCTGTTTTTGTTTCTTTAATTTCGCGTTTTAAAGTTTGTTTTGCTTCTTGATATTGCTGAATCATGTTTAGATTGTTAGGCAGTCTTTGAACTTTCCTATAATAATGTTCTTTACGACTGATAAGTGTTAGAAGTCTAGCTTTATTACTAGAGAACCATCTTTGTTTTTCGATTCGTAGTTTTACATTCTTAATTTTGGTCTGTATTTCTCGCAAAACACCTCACCAAATTCTCATAGTTCCAGTCCACACTATTTGCTTCGCTATAGTTCACTTCAGCTTGTTGCAGATCTTCTTTAACCTTTAGATAATCTACTTTTTTTATCTTGATAGTTTTACTATTTAATTTTTTGTGGTTAGTGCTCTGAGTAAACAATTGAATGGAGTGATCACTAATATCTGTGTCTATTATCGAGAGATTGCTCCTGTTGCTAAAATTATTTATCAGAACATGATCAATAAGCGTTTGTGAACTGGGTCTGGTGGGTATTCTGTCATTGAGAAAACAGAAACCGTTTGACATACATAAGTCAATGTAGCTATGTACAGTTACGTTTTCAGCAAGTAAATTAATATTAAAATCGCCCAGTAGAAGTGAGTCTTGACTAGCATCGGACATATGGCCCTGTAGTATCTCCATGACTATATCTGTGTCAACTCTTTTCCTGCTAGGGTTGTAAATCGCGGATATTTGTTTGTTATACTGCTTCAGGTATATCGAGACATATGTGGTGTTTACCCTACAAGCTTTTAATATAATTTTATAATCTATACCTTTTTTAACAAAAATGGCTATTCCGCCCCACGTTTCTCTCTGCTGGCATATATTGCCGAATAAGAAGGCAAGTTATAATAGGATTGCTCCTGTTCTTTGACCCAAGTTTCTGATACAACCAAAACATCAATTGTCTTTAGCTGTTCGAGTAGTAGCTCTACCCTATTTATCTTGTTTTTTATCGACTTCGCATTTATGTATAATACACTTAGACTATTACAGCTAGTGCGTTCAGAGGACAGGTACTGATCTAGACTTTTATATAAATGTACAGTCATCTTTAGATAATGGTTATTTAAAAAACTGATATAAAACTGTGATGAGAACTAACCTCCACGAACTCTAGGTTGCATCAGAGTATCCAGATCGGCAATATCTTTAATACGCACTTTTTCGGATTCGTCTGTTTTTCTGCAGAACACCTTGCCGCCTCTTGTCCAGATAAATTTATAACCTTTCCTTTTTAAGTCGCGAGGTCTATTGAATAAAGCCCTAACATCTTTTGAAATATCTTCATTAATAAATATATATCTTGGATCCCCTGTCAAGCCTATGTCGTTCGACATTTTACCTTTTAATTTCTTTTTTTTTTTGAGTAAATTTTATCTCTCAATTCTTTATTTTTAAACTCCACCAATACTGGTTTTTGAGGCATTGTAGTAGGTAAGGTTTTTACCGATATTTCACTTTGCAGTATATCAACCTTAAGAGCGTCAGCTAAGGTTCCAAAATCAGCTTTTGCGTTGTTCTCATTTTCGGTCAGTCCCATGATCACTAAATTATTTTCTCTGCTTGTATTGTATTTATTACTTTTTAGCTTTTCAAATTCGATCTCAAGATGAATAACCTTTTTATTCAGTCTCTCCTGTTCTTTTTAAGCTTTTGATTTTCATCGTTGAGTTGATTGACCGTACTTTTTAGATCCTCAATGAGACTATTATTAAACTGAAGTGATTCCTCAATATTTTCGATTTTCTTAGATATATTTAACAGCATATCCTTGGATCGTAAGGTCGATTTTTGAGTGAAATTTTTAGACAAACGGACGTCTTTTGATTTCCGATTCTCAAAATAAAAGGAAGAACGACGATTTTGAGGTTTGACAATAGCTTCCTTCGATTCTGACGACAAACTGGTGTCAGTCTGTGATTCCCCACTCTTACATTGACCGCATATCCAGACAATCTCTTTCTTCTTCTTTCGAGCCAATCTTCTTTTGATACTTCTGTGCAACTCAGATGAAACCAATGTTTACATTTTCGACATTCTATCTTCAGTCCAGTTCTCCCAATTTTTTGGTCGCAGATTTGACAATTCATAATTGCATTTAAAAAGTTCTATAGTTTTTTTATGAACTTGTTAACTTTGCAAATGTTGGACAGCCGGTATATTTATTTATTTGCATTGCACAGTGTTAAAAGTTAGGATTAAACCGATGTTATCAAAACGAAAAAAAAATATAAGTTTTTTTTGTCGAGCACCGGTCAAAAGTAAGATCAAAAAACAACAGTACTTATCTGAGGTCACCTGGGATTAGTCACCCAAACTTTTAAAGTTTAATTATTATTATTTGCAGTTATTTAACTTAAAAACTAGGTTTTTTTGCACTTTTATGTTCTTTGTAAGACCCAAAATTTACTGAGTTTATTCAAGTTATAACACTTAACTGATTTCTTATTTTAATTGATAAGTTATTCACTTTTAATGGATATACGCCAGCACGCGGTATCTACTACAAAAGTACATACAACATCTTAAGTCCCTTACTGAGTACCAATTCTTCGTTGGTGCTCAGAGTCCGTTTGGAGATGTTCACTATAGTGCTTGTTGTCGTTGCGTCTGTTCTATCTTGAGTACGTGTCTGTAGTTTCTTAAGTTTTTCTCGGTTGATCTTATCTTCTGTCGTTCTCTGTTGCACGTACTGTCAATTTTACTCAGAATTGGTTCGTAGTCTTCCTCCCATGTGTGTCGTCTAATTTCGTCAAAACGCTCCTCCATTTCGGTGTTGAAGTTGGCTTTTCTCCATCGATGATAACTGATTTGGGATCGGATTAATGCTTGGCTGGTCCACTCTAAGATCTTCTTCGTTCTCACTCCCGGAAAGTTGGCTTTTAGGCGGAAACCAACCGGAATGACACCACTGTCGCGCGCCTCGCACAAGAATGAAATGTGTTCTTCTTCCTTTATCACTTTAATTTTGGTCTTCTCGTAGCCTCTGAATAGATTGTTGATTCCGGGTCCGTACCGTTCTTCAACTTTTGGTTTGAAACTCGTAGACAATGATTGTCTAGAAATAAAATGTCGGACTGCCATTGTCTTTATTTATTTTAAAACACGACGTTTCGGTTAGTAAGTATCTCTAACCGTTATCAAGTGTAAACTAAACAATCTAGTCTTTAGGCTACTACTTATACTACTTGGTGTGCAGTCAGGTGTGACGGCCCGCCCCCTTTTTTAATCCTAAGACGCCTGTTTTCCTTAAGGAGTGGTTTCCATATGTTTGTCCCTTGAACATATGGAATGTTAATAACACCTAACGGATTATTATTTTGAGAATTTGGTACATTTAGTTTGTTTTTAATTTTAAATATCGTTGAGTTTATTAATTTTTCGGAATAACCATTCTGTTGTAAGTCCTTTTTAATGTTTTTAATTTCTGTGGTTAATTCTTCATTATTACTACATTGTCAAAAACTCGGAACATTTTGTCGAGGTTTTAAAAGGTATCGAATTAGATCCCGGCGATAGATTTGTAAGTTTTGATGTAGAAAGTCTCTACACCAACGTGCCAATAAATGAGTCACTCAGTATTCGCCATTGCACCGGCACAGACACCGACACTGGAAATTATTGCGGCAATAGAAACCGTTAGTCTCCCTCAACCCGAAGCTGATGAGTTTCGCCATAAAGAATGAACAACGTTGAAAAGAAACAACAAAAGACAAATATCACCAGTCAAGAACAACGGGCAATCAAGAACCTGCATGCTAACAAATCAATCAAGATTCTACCGGCCAACAAAGGAAACGCGACGGTGATCATAGATGTCGAGACTTACGACAAAAAGATCCAAGAAGTTCTGGAGAAAAAAGACTACAAGCAACTACCCAAAGATCCAACCACCACCATAGAAGGACGCATCTACAGGACATTGAAGAATGCTGAAAATATCCCGGACGCTGTTAGATCCCGCCTGACTCCACACCACAGTAAGGCACTACATTTTTATGGATTACCAAAGATCCATAAGAAGGATATACCACTGCGACCAATCACCAGCTCCAGGGACTCATCGACCAGCACTTTGTCGAGGTTTTTGTTGGACATAATTCAACCACTACAGGGTAAGTCCGAATCTTTTATCAAACACTCGGAATATTTTGTCGAGGTTTTAAAAGGTATCGAATTAGATCCCGGCGATAGATTTGTAAGTTTTGATGTAGAAAGTCTCTACACCAACGTGCCAATAAATGAATCACTCAGTATCACCAAAAACAAATTACAAACTGATGATACACTTCACGAGAGAACAACGCTATCGGTGGAGGGGGTGATGGATCTTTTGGAGCTCTGTCTCCGTAACTCTTACTTTCAAGTGAAAGATAAGTTTTACGCGCAAAATGATGGACTCCCAATGGGTTCATCTCTTTCGCCAGTGGTAGCAAACATCTACATGGAGTGGTTCGAAGACCATGCGATCAACAAAGCAAGAGTCAAACCAAAACTATGGCTACGATACATGGATGACACATTTATTATATGGCCGGAAAATGAAGACGAACTACAGAATTTTCTACACCATTTAAACGGTATGCGACCAACAATCAAGTGCATCATGGAAATTGAAAAAGATTCGGCCTTACCTTTTTTGGATGTTCTTGTCAAACGATCAGCCAGAAACATTCAAACCACTGTATATAGGAAACCTAGACACACGGGACAGTACCTAAATTTTAAGTCTAATCATTCTGTTGCTACAAAACAAGGAGTTATAAGAAGTTTGTATTTAAGAGCCATAAATATTTGTAGTAATAATGAAGAATTAACCACAGAAATTAAAAACATTAAAAAGGACTTTAGGACTTAGGAGAAATTAATAAACTCAACGATATTTGAAATTAAAAACAAACTAAATGTACCAAATTCTCAAAATAATAATCCGTTAGGTGTTATTAACATTCCATATGTTCAAGGGATTTCAGAAAATATAGGACGAATAGCTAAACACTATAATATAAAAACAGTATTTTCTACGGGAAATACGATAAGAAGTTTTGTAACTAAAACAAAACCAGAAAATCCCTCAAATAATAAGGAATGTATCTACCAAATCCCGTGTGAGTGTGGTAAATCATATTTAGGTGAAACGAAACGCCCTCTTCAGGTTAGAGTAAATGAACATCCAAAAAGTACCCAATTAGGGGATATTGAAAAATCCGGTTTAGCAGATCATGCATGGTCAAATGATCACAGGATTCAGTGGTCAGAAGCTAAAGTTTTACATAAGGAGTCGCATTGGCGAAAACGAAAGTTTATTGAAGCTGCGTTTATAATGGAGAATAAAGAAGTTTTCAGTCAACCAAGCACGGACATACCAAACATATGGAAACCACTCCTTAAGGAAAACAGGCGTCTTAGGATTAAAAAAGGGGACGGGCCGTCACACCTGACTGCACACCAAGTAGTATAAGTAGTAGCCTAAAGACTAGATATTTTAGTTTACACTTGATAACGGTTAGAGATACTTACTAACCGAAACGTCGTGTTTTAAAATAAATAAAGACAATGGAAGTCCGAAATTTTATTTCTACACAATCATTGTCTACGAGTTTCAAACAAAAAGTATGCCCAAGTTTCCAAACATTTGCGTATTTGCCAAATACACGAAAATGGAAGCCCGGCTTCAGCCATTATTTTGATGTTCTAAAAGTTGTCTCAAAACTCTCATAAAAAAGGTACCTACTCGTAAGTTATGTTTCGATATAATTAATCTTTTAAGATTTTTCTGCCTTACACTTATTTTTTAATATTTCTTTCTAAAGCTTGACATGGCTGCTCCTGATTTTTGAACATATCAAGATAATCAAATCTTATGTTGATGCAAAGAAAAAGTAGAACTCAAAAAAATTTTGGAAATAAAAACTAGAATAATTTAGTGTTTATTGTAAGTATACTCTTTTGTTATTGCACGGTAGCCCTAATATGATTGGACTATTTAATTTCTTGCCCAAAATGAACCCACATAGCACAATCACGTGTTTAACACGTAAAAAAGGCGTGAAAGAAAAAACGTTATACGTATAACGTTGTGAGTTGACGGCTCAAAACGTACATGAAAACAAGCTTAATAGGTCATTCATTAACGTTATAAAAAATAACGTTGCTAAAAACTGCGTTGTAATAACGTCATTATCAAATTAAAACAGCACTGTTTTTAGGTTAGTTTCAAGTGATTTTTATCACCGTTAAAATCACATTAGATTCACGCCTTTTCTACACGAATTTTGAAACGCGACTTGCATGGCTTTTCTACCGAATAATTTTGAGATTTTACTAGCAGCAGCGCCACCTATTGTCGGCATTAATCACTTTGACGAAATCTATCAGGCAGTGCTTTGGCCTCTAAACTCCAAAAACCTGTTAAGAAACTGATCCCTGATCCTTTACGATCACGACGCATCAGTCATTTAACCTGATAAAGACACATGAATACTCTGTGAAACTGTTTACTGTTAAAAATTATTGTTTAGCTTTAAAAAAAAACATAATGTATATAGATAGATATATAGATATTTAGTCTTGCCTTGACCGCCATCTTTAAAATTGTCTTGAAGTGTTGTAGTCTTAAACTAGTGAACTTTTATAACTTTATTTCGCGTCTCTTTTAAGTTAAAAAAATGTTATTAAAAAAACGTGACCAAAAAAGACGCAGAAAGTTAGTAGGTTTTAAAAGTCTTAATCTAGTGGCGTTATAGAACATGTTGTGGAGGACTTTTCAAGTGTGAATTTGGTACATGAAAATAACGAGGGTAAAAAACACTTAATGTGTATATTACACCACCAAATTCAGCAAAAAGTGGATTTTTATAGCTTTTTTTCTCCTTGTTTTTAAGTTATCTTTAAGCATGTAGATTTAACAAAATAAATATTACATGGTATGAGGTTGTTTTCAATTAAAAAAAACTTTGTTATTTTTGTTGACGTTAATTTATTGTTGATATGATTTTTGTGCTATGTGCAAAGGTTCCTAAATTTAAAATAAAAAGTACAGGAGTAGTTTAGACAAAGGAGGGAACAGAGGTAGAAAGACGACTTTAGAAGTCTTTTCCTCGAGGTTACTAGTTACTATGACGTCCGGGTTTGTTGAAGTAACCAGTTGTATGACATCGTCAATTAGTGACGAGTGATTTTTTTAAATTTAATGTTATATAGCCTTCAAATTTAAAAAAAAAACAAGTTTGAAGAAAAATTCCGCCCTTATCCTTAAATTTGTCAAACAACTACGTTTGCTAGCTTAGTGAAGGACGCTTCAATTCCATAGCAATATCAGAATCGCTCTTCTTTAGATAAACGACACAAAAGTCAAGCCATTTATTATGATTTTGTTTTGACAAAAGAGATTATACAAAACTACGATTAGGTTTTTGTCATATATGATAAACTTCGATTTTACTCTTGTTTTAAAGAATGACGTTTTTGATAATGTCCGGTTATTAATTAATAATCCCGTTTTTGACATTGACTGTTATATATTTTTTTTGGTGATCTTTATTTTGTCCTTTATGGTAAACTGTGTGAACTCACACGACTCTTAGAGATTTAATATTTCTTTCGGGAGTGCTGCCTGTGAGTTTTGAGGGCCAAGGAAGAGCTGGATACAAAAATTAATTTTTCTAGTTAATTGGTTAGCTTCCTTTCTGAATTGTTTGGCGGAAAAACAAGCGAAGAGGAATGAAAACAATTTTGCGCGATGTCAAGTGGAATGGGTTCAAAAGGGGAAAAATTCTGGAAGCAACAATAATTGCCACAATTAATTTCGGCAATCTTTTTAAACAATTTCACATGCTTATACATATTTTTTTTTGAGAGCCAGAAAAATATGTTATATATGTTATCTTCACATTCTAGGGACCGTGGTATGAATTATCCTTTCTGTTGCTTCTTCCCTCTTTTTTTAAAATAAAAAGTTGTAATAAATTTCGTTGTTAAATGGTTTCAGTATTTTTTGATAATGACCTTTTAATTTGTGTTATTGCTAGTCCTTTTACAAGTAAGTGTTTTAATTTGTATGTTTAGTACTAGTTTTTTTATGGATTTTATGTTTTGACTTTCAAATGTTAATTTGTGATGAATCTCCAAAAACAAAATCAAGAAAACTTTTTACTTATAAGATGAGAATCCGTCAACAACTAACCATTTATATTTCTCTGTTCAAAATCAGCTGATTTTTTGTTTTTGTAAGGTTAGAATCACTCAGGGAAAAACAAGCAAAATATAAAATAATTTAATTTTCGGTTTAATAAATTGAGTGTAGTTTCAGTTAATATGACACTTTGTTTAGTATGTTTTTTATTAAATTTGATTGTTTTTGTCGCAAACACCAAAACGCGTCAAGGGTACGAAATAAAGACTGCATTTTTGTTAAAAACGTAGTTTTATTTCTCTGTTAAGAATTCAGTGTGGAGCAAAGGACCCCAACTTACTACACATCAAGTTTTCGTTTGCTTCTAGCTTACTAAGTAGTACTCTTGAAGATGTAACACAGCCGAAATTGACTGGCTGCACCGGCGCTTTGTAACATTTATGGGCGCGAGTGATACTTGTCGAATAAGTTCCCAATATTGCTGTCATATCCAGTGTCATATATATACACTCCATTTCCACTTCAGTTTGACGAATCTGATGTTTAAACTATAGTTGTGATCACATTTGTCACAATTTTTTTTTAACAAAGAATACCTGTAGGTACCTGACCTAATTGAACTTGGGCAATATAGCAAAACCAATCTCATGAAAAGTTTGCTAGAATTGGCTTGGCTTCGGCGGACTTTCAATTTTGCCACGTGACTCTATATACGTTTCCAAGCTAAAACATAACTGAGAGAAAACTAATTAAGCCTCTTGACACTTTTCAGACGCTGATGCTGAAGTAGGTAGTGATAAATAGAGTTTCTGCGTCAAATAAAAGAGTAATTTCGAGAATATAAGAGCTGAAAAAAGTAAAAAATAGAACGACAAACAAATCTTTACGTAATATATTCTACTCCATTCCAGTGGCACACCCTAAACTTTCGATCGGGGGAGAAAAGGGGATCAGTTTGGTTTGGTGTGAGCAGGTCCGAAATTTGATCCATTAAAGGGTTTGTCTCTTTCACAGTTTGGTTTATTGCAGGAATACTTTTGTGAGTTGACGGCTCAATTTATTTTCCTTGAATCCTTGTTCGGGTTTGAGTGGGCTTGTATTTGATGTGAAACATTCTACTGTAGGTGGCAGTGGCGTATTCCCGATAGCAGGGATAAGGGAGAAATATCCATCCCATCCCACGATATCTCGCAAAGTACGCGACTATTTAAACTACTTTAACTTTACTGGAACGTTGCGAAACTGGGCGATTGATTCTGATTGAATGAAAAATCCCAGTATAAAAACAAATTTATATGCACTGTCGTAAGTAATACCTTGTTTCGAAAGGAAATACCTTTACAACCGTGTGAAAAATTTGAAAATCTCTCGAATAGCTTTTGAGATATTTGCCGTCAAATTTTCAAATTTAACATTGACTTATAAAATAAAAATTAAATATAAAGTTATGATAATGATATATTTTTATTTTATCTGTCCATGTTAAAGTTTAAAATTTTAAGGCAAATATCTTAGAAACTAATTGATAGATTTTTGAAATGTTTAGAGAGCTTTAAGCGCATTCACCAGACTTTCAAAACAAGGTATCACTCAATCTACTGTTCCTATTTAAAATATAGATATAAAGTCTCTCTCTCAAAGGGGCTGCGTTTTTCAAAAGTTTTAGGATAGCCAAAAGCCCCACTTACAAATAGCATCGACGTGTCCAAGGGTTTTTCAAATTTTATAAAAGTCATATGAAGTGAAGTTTGTCAAAAACGCATTTTTTTATGGAAGGGGGTGGGGGTAGGGGTGGGAGGACATTTTTTTATTACTGTTGTATTGTCATCGGACCACTATATGTATACCAAATTTCATCCAAATCGGATAATGGGAAGTGTGTCAAAAATGCATTTTTCTACAGAAGGGGGTGGGGGTAGGAGAGGGAGGAAATTTTTTTTCAATGTTGTATTGTCATCGGACCACTATATTTATACCAAATTTCATCCAACTCGGATAATGGGAAGTGTCTCAAAAACGCATTTTTCTATGAAAGGGGTGGGGGTAGGGGTGGGAGGATACTTTTTTCATAATATTGTATTGTCATCGGATCACTATATTTATACCAAATTTCATCCAAATCGGATAACGGGAGGTGTGTCAAAACCAAATTTTTCAATGGAAGGGGGTGGGGGTAGGGGTGGGAGGATATTTTTTCTGATTGTTGTATTATCATCGGACCACTATGTGTATACCAAATTTTATACTACTATGTCGGCTTAGAACGTTTTTCTACGTTATCCGACGCCTATTCTCCACCTCCTTCGATCCTGACAGCCATCTTCCGTCAGGTTTTTTTGACTCATTGATCTTTGGATTGAGTGTTGCCATTCCAGTTTAGGACGCCCTCTTTTTCTGCGTCCTATTGGTTGCCATTCTAGGACCTGCTTTGGTAATCTTTCGTCGCTCATCCGTTGCACATGGCCGTACCATATCGGTTGCTTTTTAGTGTGTCATCAGTTATGCTTCCCTCGATTCCCATTCTTTCTTTTATGATCTCATTTCTTATATGATCTGTTCTGGATATTCTCATTGATCTTCTTATTGCATCCATTTCGACACTTTCCATTTTTGCTTCGTATTTTTCTGTTACGCGACAAGTCTCTATTCCATACAACAGCGTGCTTTTCACCATTGTTTCATATATGTTAAATTTTACATTCTTTTTATCTCTCTGCTCCATAAAATACTGTTAAGACAACCAATAACCTGTTTCGCTTTTACTATTCTTTTTTCCAGTCTGTTCCAATGTGACACTTAAGTATACATACTCATTGCATGGAGATATTGTTTGTCCATTTTCTAGTTCTAATTCACTTGATTCGTTTCCAATACATAAGTACTGTGTCTTGTCCACGTTCACTGTTAACCCTCACTTTTGGTATTCTTCCGTTAACTTTCTCATCATATACTCCATGTCTTCTTTATCATTAGCTACAATTACTTGGTCGTCAGCAAACTGTAGTGTGTATATGGTAAATCGGTCGTTAAGTTGTATTCCCATGACGTGTACTTTGCGTTTCCAGTTTTTTAGAGCTACTGCGATATATATTTTAAAAAGAGTTGGAGAGATACAACATCCTTGTCTTAAGCCTTTGGTTACCAGGAATTCTTTTGAAAGCCGATTTCCAACTTTAATTTTAGATTTTGACCCTTTGTATAGTTCTTTTATCGCTTTTATGTATGTATGATTGATATTAGTCTGCTCTAACACTGTCCATAATTTTTCTACTGGAACGGTATTATATGCTTTTTGTAGGTCCACAAAGGTAACATGAGTCTCTATATTTCTGGCGCTCCTTTTCTCAATTACTTGTTTGAGAAAAAACACATTATCACTACAAGATCTGCCTGCACGAAACCCACTTTGCTCTCCTTCTTCTTCTTGATGAACCAAATTTTATCCAAATCGTGTGTCAAAAACACATTTTTCTATAGAAGGGGTGGGGGTAGGGGTGTGAGAAATTTTACCACTATGTGTGTACCAAATTTCATCCAAATCGTATAATGGGAAGTGTGTCAAAAACGCTTCACAAGATAGTTCGACAGAACATGTGAAGCTAAATAAAAGCTTGTAAAAATTCTACTACGTTTTTAATCATAACTAGTCAGATAATCATTTGGCGCCGGCAGATTTTTTTTTAAACCCTGTTTTTCCCCTACTCCTTATATCTTGTAAACTTTTTTTTTTATTTTACCTCCTTTATCACCCATTAAAATATTGTGAGCCATACCGCTTACATCCTGAATATTGAATCTAGAGACACAGACCCTAATTTCCAATCTCTATAACATAACCAGGGTCGACCTCGGATCACCTCACGGCTTATCCTCATCCCGCTAAATTGCATAGGGCTTAATCAGGATAAATTTTATATGAAACTAAATTATAAAATAATAAAGCTCCATGTAACGTTCCTTGTTTTCAGATATCCCAAAAGAAAATTACTAAAAAATATATTTATTTTTTATTTAATATTAATAAAAACCTAAATTGAACCAAACAAAAACGTTGTGCTAAGGCTTCCTTAACGCCTATAAGAGACATTAAGGAGTTAAGGGGCCGACTCGCGCCGATATTTTCGTGCTAATGTAAGGGTTTGGAAATACACGCTTTTCTTGAAGACGGCTAAAGGTTTTAACAAAAACTTTTTTTTATCGGTTAAAGTGATCTTTGGTACAGGCCTAAAACTATTTTTTAGTGAAAAAAATTTCTCCAAAATAGCATGAAATTATGCTTATTTATAGTCAAAAATCGATCATTTTCATATCATTTTTTTAATAGGAAATTGTTATCTGATTCAATCGGGGCAGAATTTCGGGCCTACAAGGGACATTCCTCTAAATAAATAAAAAATAAAAATACAAAAAATTGCAGGTCATCTGGTAGGAAAACGTGTATTGTTAAACCCTTACAAGACCAACAATTGCCGCTTTTGTCATCAATAAAGTGGGGCCCTCTGCTGGTCGCTAAGAATTATTTTTAAAACAATCGCAATATCCTTGTCTTTTTGGTTTTTTTTTACGAAACCGGACCATCAGAGCCGCAGCTAGCATTTTTGGCGCCCGAGGCAGCATTTAAAATTTTTAGTCCCTTTCACCCCTTTATAGAGGTTTTACCAAATCAAAATGGTACATTATATTTGACATTCTCAAATACTTTCCGCACTGTTTTTGAATTGAGTTGTTTGGTATGGAAAGTGGCACGTTTTCGTCTTCACTTTACACACTAAAAAATAGGGCGGACTATAAACAAACAAATTGTGTGTAAGTGATTGGAAGAAAATATAAACATTTGCACGTGTATAAGTACCGGTGTTTTTTTTTAAATTTATATATTTTATACAGGAGGACGTTAATTAGACATTTTCACCTTGCCATTGTTAACTCCTAGAGAATGAGCCAGAAATCGAACAAAATGTTCGAAAAAGGGCTGTTTCTATAAGGCTTAACCCCTGTTTGAGGTTTCTATGTGTAATTTTAAACAGTGAGACCAACATTGTTTACTGGACGCTATTTCCTGACAGTAGCGCACCCAGGAATATGTCTTGGGGGGGCCCGAGGCCTTATGATGTCGTATTTCATGCTATTTTTTGTGTTTATTCATGAAATATGTGGAAAATATATACAAAAATCTTAGGCTGGGGGGGGGGGGGCGGGCCCCGGGGTGCGCCCATGTCCTGAATATGTACAGGGGTGCCACAAAATACCTATAAAAGTACTTTAATTACCTGTCTAAAAATCACTGCTTATTTAGCATTAATTGAATATACATAATTCCATCCACCCTTTTGACATGTTTTTAGATCAATATAATGGCACAGATTTTTAAGGGTCAGAGTTGCGCCGATATTCTAGTGTAAATGTAATTTGTGGTTGTTTAGAAATACACGGTTTTCTCCAAGACGGCTACAGATTTTTACAAAAACTTTCCTTAATTATTGAAAGTAATCTTTTGTCTAGGACCAGAATTATTTTTAAGTTTAAACAAAATGTCAAAAATTAGATAAAATTATGGTTAAATATAGTCACAAAGCGACAATTTTATAATATTTTTTTTTTATAGGAAATAGATCTTTGTTTTAAACGGGGAAGAATTTCCGTCTTACTGGTGATATTCTTCTAAATAATAAAAAAAAATGTTAAAATAAAATGGCATCTGGGACATTTAAAACGCTTACAATTTATAAAATGTTCGTATCCTTTCTTCCTTTGATAGGGGTTTTACTAAATTCAAAATTACAAATTGTTTTTTACACTCGCGTGCGGAAAATACTGACTTGCGGCAATTTTTTTGGATGAGTTTGGTACGGAAAATGGCACTTTTTGACACTGTCGTATTTTCACTTTATTTAGCCCTTTTACTATTTTTGTTACTGTGTAAATATATATAAGTTCAAATATGTTGTATGTGAATTGTCAATCTATCTACGGCGTGTTATTAATATAATTTGTTTTTTTATAAAAACCGAGGGGTGATCAGCTGAACCAAATTTGTACACCTTCCTACGGGACTTTAATAAAATTTTTGGGCTTGTAGTGTCCTGTATAGTCCTGACTGACAGGCGCCCATAAAAAAATTCGCGACCAACAAAAAAAAAACGTCTTAACTCTCGTTTTTCTTATAGAGTTGATTTGCCTTTGCCGGCCTCCCTACTTAATCATGCTTAGGGCACCCCTTAGGCGCCAGTACCCTCGGGGTCCTGTATAGTCCTGTGGCAATCCTGTGGAAGTCCTATGGAGTCCTGTATTGTATTGGTAGAAAAATATTTAAAAAAAAATTGCTTGAAAAACATTCGGTATACAAACATTTCATAGAAAACACATTTAAATGGTAAAAAATATTTTTGGTAAAGTACATTTGGTAGAAAGTACAATTGGCAAAAAAACCTATCACAGAAAACACCTTTTCTAGAATAACATTTGATAGAAAGTACAATTGGCAGAACAGCAAATGTTAGAAAGGACATTGGGTATGAAAATATTTTATAATCTAACCAAACCTATCCTGACCTAATATGTACTTTTTAAATGTTTTTTTACCAAGTCTCTTTCTATCAAAGGTTTTTCTACCAAATCTATTTTCCATTAAATATTTTTTTACCAAATGTTTTTCTAACAAATGTTATTTCTACCAAACTTATTTTCTGTCAAGTGTTATTCTACCAAATGCATTTTCTATTAAACATTTTTTTACCAAATATATTTTCTACCAAATGTATTCTACTAAATGTTTTTCTACCAGATGTCAAAGCATTTCTAACCTAAGGTGACCACTCTTGACCTAAACTCAAAACATTTTATTACGCACATTTTGGCTTACTTACTTGGCTTTCTTCTGTTTCATTTTGTATAACGCTTTCCGTATTTAAGTAACTTTTATTGTGGTTTGCGAAAATTAGTAAAGAATCAGCCTACAATAAAATTATTTAAAAAAATTTTTTACGTTGGGGTTAAAAAGTGCTCTTTTTATTTTATCACTTGTTTATAGCACTTACCTACCAAGGGATAAAAAGCGAGCGTAGCAAGTACCTAAATTCAACTAGGTACAAAAATACACTTTTATCTCGCGGTTTATTACGCTATTTTTTAAGCCTAAATTGCGAAATAGAACATTATATACCTAGGTACTAAAGTGACACTTTCTATCTCAAGAGCTACAATTTGCCAAAGGATAAAAATAGATATATACTATACTATTTTTTGCGCTTATATGGCCCCGTTTTATTAAAATTGTTTGCAAAAAAAACAGACTTAACTATAGTGGCCTAAATTTTATTTTTCGCACTTTAGGCATGAAAAGTAATAATAGGGATTAAAAGTGACATATAAAGAAATAAAAAAATTAAATTTCTAATAAAAAGGTGAAAACCGAGAACCTCCTAAAAAATAGAGAAAACTCGGAAAAAAGTCAAAAAGTGCGAAAAATCGCATAAACCCTGTGATAAAATTGTTCTTTTTATTTTTAATCACGCGGCGAATTGTCCCCTCTAGCTTGTCAAACTACAAACTTTTCGCCTCCGGGAAAAAAGTGGCACGTTTATCCCTTGATATAAACCTGTACTAATTTCTTGACTTTCGTGGACTAAAATTTTTATTCTCTGAAATAAGAGACAAAAATGCGTTTCTAGTCCCTAAAATGAGGGTCAAAAATACGTTTTTATTCGCTGAGGTGCGGTTCGGTTCATTAAGTTTTACAGACATAAGTAGTTATATATTCTGTCAAAAAACACCCCCTCTATCCCTCATGTTGAGTGTTATCTCGGAATTTTTTCTGTCGACTTACTTTCCCTTTTCTCGCCCGATGCAGGTATTCGGAGGGTAAAAATTTACAGATCTAAGGGTATCAAAACAAAAATCAGAAGATTTTAAATATATTACCTTTAATTATTATTAAATCTAAAAAAAATCTGAGTCTTCTACTGCCCTCTCCCCTGAACCGAACCAAACTCACCCCCCTTAAAAGCTAAAAGTAGTTTCTTTAATGTCCCCACCATGAATTATCCCTATTTTATAAAAAAGTTGAAATATATTTGACTACCTATATGACTAACCTTATAAATACCTCTGGCCTCACTGTGTTTCTGGTTAACACAAGTTGAAGAAACCTTGGGACCCTTCGGTACAGTTAGAGTTGGCATCGTACCAGGACCCTAAAATAAAAGGAGTACGCTTCCATATTATACATATTAAACATAGTTAAAAAAAAAAGAAAAGTGGCAAAAAACTATCGTTCAAAATATCTAATTATCGCCTACTGCCTAAGCATAATTTATATTTGCACTTACCACTTTTTTTGGGCCTTTTTTTTCCTCTTCGCATTAAGTCGAAGTCTCAATTTTTTGCCTTTTCTTCGTTCATCCATACTTACTACCAATGTTTACACGACTGTTATATAATCAAAGTTACTACCCAAATGCACTCAATAAACGAATAAGAACATTTAGTTCAATTATTAGAGGCCAAAATAGGGGGGTTACCCTACAAAAGGTCCGGTAGTTCTGAATTTTGGATATGTTGTTAAGCTCAGGAGGGTAGTTAAAAATCTGAGTTTTCGTCATCCCCACCCCTGTGCTCCCTCCGCCATCTTGAAAAAACCATCAAAAATGGCACTTTTTTTAGTTTTTTGCCTTTAGTTTCGTTCCAGTACACTAAATCACAAAAAGAGTTATATGATGTTTTTTAGAGGATATAATTATCTACAATTGGGTGGTACCATGGTTGTTCTGCGATTAGTAGTAACGGAGCTAGATAATTTCCAAAAATGACTAAAATCACGTGCTTGGGCAAATTTTCAGATTTTTTCGACTTTAGACGGCAAAAGCTCCGAAATACTTCGTTCTAAGGTAAAAGTTTTTTTAAATATTGTAAGGGAGTGGGAGTAACTTTTAACTTAAAGTAAGTAAGTTAGAAAATAATAATTTTTTTAAATTTAGTCCTTTAAACGGCACGTTTTTTATTTATTTTTATTTTTTCGTGTAAATTTAGTGACGTACAAAGAGGTAAGAGAGCTTAGGGGTCAAACACCTCCTTAAACTAACCACCTCTTCAACAAACCCTCCCAGACCCCTAAAAATCTAACATATTCAGGTTTTCTCAAATTTTCTCAAAAAATACGCTTCTAAGAGAAAAATGTGTAATATACTTTATTGTGGACAATGAAATTTCGTTTTGAAAAAAGTACAACTCGATGGGGGTCCACTATTTAAAAACTCTTTAGCTGCGTCCGTTAATTGAAGTAATTTAAAAAAGTAAAAAAATATCCATGTTTTTTCCATGATTTATTCGATTTTTTTTTAAATCAAGGTTTATAGAACAAAATGTGTTATACATTATTGTAGCAAATAAAATTTCCTTTAAAATGCTGTACAAGAAAGTCGGATTGGTTTCATGGTTATAAATTCAGAGGCGCCCGTAAATTTAACCAATTTTAAAAAATCACAAATTAAAATATTTTTGTTACAGATTTTATCTAATTTTTTTAAAAATAAGCCTAATTTTAAAAAATGCTATGATGCACTTTATTGACAGTAAAATTCTCTTTTCAACGGTGTATAACTCGATGGGGTTTGACTTACAACGAACCCGCCAGCGACGTCCGTAAATGAAAGCCATTTAATTAATTTTTTTAAAAATTATGTTTTGCACAGGTTTTATTTGAGTTTCTGAAAACCATACCGTTTATCAAAAAAAATTTTATTACCTCATTGTAGCCAATAAAATTTCCTTTTAAACGTTGTGTAACATGGTAAAAAATATTTCATATTTACCGCTCCAGTGGTGTGCTTAATTTAGTTTTTAGTAAAAATATGCCTAATTTTAAAAAATGCTATGATGCACTTTATTGACAGTAAAATTCTCTTTTCAACGGTGTATAACTCGATGGGGTTTGACTTACAACGAACCCGACAGCGACGTGCGTAAATGGGAGCCATTTAATTAATTTTGTAAAAAATTATGTTTTGCACAGGTTTTATTTGAGTTTCTGAAAACCATACCGTTTATCAAAATACTCTGCCAATATATGGGCCCCTAAGCTCACACTAGGTACTATAGTTATAGTGTACGTGTGAGCTAATATAACTAAAAACTGAAATATATTTTATTTAACTCCAGACTAAATTACCTTTTGTTTGATACCACACAAGCCATGTTTTGACTTAAACTCAAATTTTTGAAATCTACCCCCACCCTTAAAAAAAACAAAAAACTAAAATGTATTTTGTTAAACTCCGGACTCAATTACCTTTCGTTTGATACCACACAAGCCATGTTTTGACTTAAACTCAAATTTTTGAAATCTACCCCCACCCTTAAAAAACACAAAAAACTAAAATGTATTTTGTGAAACTCCGGACTCAATTACTTTTCGTTTGATATCACACACGCCATATTTTCACATAAACTCTAATTTTTGAAATCTACCCCCACCCTTTTATTTGGTTTGTGTTCGGTGGATTTTGTTCATTTTTAAATGGGACCATCTCGACCCAAGACCCAGCCTAGGTACCAAATTTCATTAAAATCGGCCAAGCGGTTTTTGAGTTATGCGCGTTGGTCGTTACAGACAGACAGACAGACAGACAGACGGCGCAACAAAAAAGTTTCAGAATCATCTGAAACGTAAAGATATATAAAAATACTCTGCCAATATATGGGCCCCTAAGCTCACACTAGGTACTATAGTTATAGTGTACGTGTGAGCTAATATAACTAAAAACTGAAATATATTTTATTTAACTCCAGACTAAATTACCTTTTGTTTGATACCACACAAGCCATGTTTTGACTTAAACTCAAATTTTTGAAATCTACCCCCACCCTTAAAAAATACAAAAAACTAAAATGTATTTTGTTAAACTCCGGACTCAATTACCTTTCGTTTGATACCACACAAGCCATGTTTTGACTTAAACTCAAATTTTTGAAATCTACCCCCACCCTTAAAAAAAACAAAAAACTAAAATGTATTTTGTGAAACTCCGGACTCAATTACCTTTCGTTTGATATCACACACGCCATATTTTCACATAAACTCTAATTTTTGAAATCTACCCCCACCCTTTTATTTGGTTTCTGTTCGGTGGATTTTGTTCATTTTTAAATGGGACCATTTCGACTCAAGACCCAGCCTAGGTACCAAATTTCATTAAAATCGGCCATGCGGTTTTTGAGTTATGCGCGTTGGTCGTTACAGACATACAGACAGAGAGACAGACATACAGACAGACAGACAGACGGCGCAACAAAAAAGTTTCAAAATCATCTGAAACGCAAAGATATATAAAAAATTTTGAAATCGGAGCAACTTTTTTTTTCACGAAAAAATTAGGATCACCATAGCTCACACTACTATAGTATAGTATAGGTGTGAGCTAAAAATTGTTTATTACTTCATTGTAGATAATAAAATTTCCTTTTAAACGTTGTGTAACATGGTAAAAAATATTTCATATTTACCGCTCCAGTGGTGTGCTTAATTTAAAACTATTTAGTCTTAGTTTTTGAAAAAATTAGATAAAACTTGTAACAAAAATATTTTAATTTGTGATTTATTAAAATTGGTTAAATTACCGGACGCGTCTGAATTTATAACCATGAAACCAATCCGACTTTCTTGTACAGCATTTTAAAGAAAATTTTATTTGCTACAATAATTTATAACACATTTTGTTTTATAAACCTTGGTTTAAAAAAAATCGAATAAATCATGGAAAAAAACATGGATATTTTTTGACTTTTTTAAATTACTTCAATTAACGGACGCCGCTGAAGAGTTTATAAATAGTTGACCCCCATCGAGTTGTACCTTTTTCAAAAGCAAATTTCATTGTCTACAATAAAGTATATTACACATTTTTCCCTTAGAAGCGAATTTTTTGAGAAAATTTGAGAAAACCTAAATATGTTAGATTTTGGGGAGTCTGGGGGGTTTTTGTAGAGGTGGTTAGTTTAAGGAGGTGTTTGACCCCTAAGCTCTCTTACCTCTTTGTACGTCACTAAATTTACACAAAAAAATAAAAATAAATAAAAAACGTGCCGTTTAAAGCACTAAATTTAAAAAAATTATTATTTTCTAACTTACTAACTTTAAGTTAAAAGTTACTCCCACTCCATTACAATATTTAAAAATACATTTAAAGAATGGCTTTTGTAGCTGATAAAATTCTCTACAAGATATGTTCTTAGAACTTTTACCCTAGAACAAATTATTTCGGAGCTTATGCCGTCTAAAGTAGAAAAAATCTGAAAATTTGCCCAAGCACGTGATTTTAGTCATTTTTAGAAATTATCTAGCTCCGTTACTACTGCTCGCAGAACAACCATGGTACAGTCGGGGACTTTTTAAATTGCCGCTCAAGAAAATACAAAAAATTCCTGTTTGAAATTCGGAAAAGTAGTTTGAACCAAAACAAAAAAAGTGTGAACCTTATCTCTGTCTGTATACATACATATTTAAAAATTATTTTTTTTTTGATTTCTTTAATTGATTAATTTTGACATAAAAAAAATAAAACGGCAATTTAAAAAGTCCCCGACTGTACCACCCAATTGTAGATAATTATATCCTCTAAAAAATTTCATATAACTCTTTTTGCGATTTAGTGTACTGGAACGAAGTTACAGGCAAAAATCTACAAAAAGTGCCAATTTTTTATGGTTTTTTTAAGATGGCGGAGGAAGTACAGGGGTGGGGGTGACGAAAACTCAGATTTTTAACTACCCTTTCGACCTTAATAACATATCCAAAATTCAGAACTACCGGACCTTTGGTAGGGTAAAACTCCTCTATTCATTGTACTAACTACTGGTATCGAACTAAACAGATCCGAGTGGACCGCTTCTCTGATGCCCGAAAATATAATATAAAATATAATATTGCCAGGTAAATGTAGGTAAGCATCGTCGAAGAACGGAATGGGACAACTGGGCGCCGCCAACTCGGCGCCGCCAACTCGGCGCCGCCAACTGGGCGCCGGGCCAACTGGGCGCCGGGCCAACTCGGCGCCGCCATCTGGGCGCCGGCCAACTCGGCGCCGGACTAAAAAATTTTTTTCTGATAAAATGTGTAGATGAAAAATAAAATATATTATTTATATAAAAACATCTATAAAAAATCCTACGCAATTTTTTACAAGCTTTTATTTAGCTTCAGATGTTCTGTCTAACTAACTAACTATCTATCAAATCTTGTGAAGCGTTTTTGACACACTTCCCATTATCCGATTTGGATGAAATTTGGTACACACGTAGTGGTCCCATGACAATACAACATTTAGAAAAAAATATCCAAACAACCCCTACCCCCACCCCTTCTATAGAAAAATGTGTTTTTGACACACTTCCCGTTATCCGATTTGGATAAAACTTGATATACACATAGTGGTCCGATGATAATACAACAATAAGAAAAAAATATCCTCCCACCCCACCCCCACCCCTTTCCATAGAAAAATTTGTTTTTGACACACATCCCGTTATCCGATTTGGATGAAATTTGGTATACATATAGTGATCCGATGACAATATAATATTAAGAAAAAAATAACCTCCCACCTCTACCCCCACCCCCTTTCATAGAAATAATTTTTTTTGACACACATCCCGTTATCCGATTTGGATGAAATTTGGTATACATATAGTGGTCCGATGACAATACAACATTAAAAAAAAAATCCTCCCACCCCTACCCCCACCCCCTTCCATGGAAAATGGGTTTTTGACACCCTTCCCATTATCCGATTTGGATAAAATTTGGTATACATATAGTGGTCCGATGACAGTACAACATTGAAAAAAAAAATCCTACCACTCCTACCCCCACCCTCATCTATAGAAAAATGCGTTTTTGACACACTTCCCATTATCCGATTTGGATGAAATTTGGTATACATATAGTCCGATAACAATACAACAATAATGAAAAAATGTCCTCCCACCCCTACCCCCCACCCCCTTCCATAAAAAATGCGTTTTGACACACTTCACTTCAAATGACTTTTATAAAATTTGGAATATGCATAAAGGTCCGATGGCAATACAGCCCAAACAAAAAATATATTTCTACCTCTACCCCCACCCTCTCCAAATGGCGGATTTTCTTATTTACTAACCGATTTGTCTCAAACTTGAAATATTACATTGCTTGAGGTCATTTAACAAAATTTTTTACTCAAACTTAAAAAAATCAAAATGGCGGATCCAAAATGGCGGATTTTCTTATTTACCAACCGATTTGTCATTTAACAAAATTTTTCACTCAAACTTAAAAAATCAAAATGGCGGATCAAAAATGGCAGATTTTTTATTTACTAACCGACTTGTCTCAAACTTGAAAGATTGCAGTGCTTAGGGATCGATTTATAATAAATCTAGAACTTTGTGGTGTTTAACGTCGCTGAACATGATTTGTTACTCTTTTAAAAAAAATCATCTAAATCGGATAATGGGAAGTGTGTCAAAAACTCATTTATCTATGAAAGGAGGTGGGGGTAGAGGTGGGATGATATTTTTTTCTTAATATTGTATTGTCATCGGATCACTATATGTATACCAAATTTCATCCAAATCGGATAATGGGAAGTGTGTCAAAAACGCATTTTTCTATAGATGAGGGTGGGGGTAGGAGTGGTAGGATTTTTTTTTTCAATGTTGTATTGTCATCGGACCACTATATGTATACCAAATTTCAACCAAATCGGATAATGGGAAGGGTGTCAAAAATGCATTTTCTATGAAAGGGGTTGGGGGTAGAGGTGGGAGGATATTTTTTTAAATGTTGTATTGTCATCGGACCGCTATGTAAATACCAAATTTCATCCAAATCAGATAATAGGAAGTGTGTCAAAAACTCATTTTTCTATTAAAGGGGGTGGGAGTAGAGATGGGAGGATATTTAATATTGTATTGTCATCGGATCACTATATGTATACCAAATTTCATCCAAATCGGAAAACGGGATGTGTGTCAAAAACAAATTTTTCTATGGAAGGGGGTGGGGGTAGGGGTGGGAGGATATTTTTTCTTATTGTTGTATTATCATCGGACCACTATGTGTATACCAAATTTTATCCAAATCGGATAACGGGAAGTGTGTCAAAAACACATTTTTCTATAGAAGGGGTGGGGGTAGGGGTGGTAGGATATTTTTTTCTTATTGTGGTATTGTCATGGGACCACTACGTGTGTACCAAATTTCATCCAAATCGGATAATGGGAAGTGTGTTAAAAACGCTTCACAAGATTTGATAGATAGTTAGTAAAGGATTTTTTAAAGATTTTTTTTTAAGAAATTTTTAGTCCGGCGCCGAGTTGGCCGGCGCCCAGTTGGCAGCGCCGAGTTGGCCCGGCGCCCAGCTGGCGGCGCCGAGTTGGCGGCGCCCAGTTGGCGGCGCCGAGTTGGCGGTGCCCAGTTGTCCTAGACCGTCAAAGAAAGCGCCGCGAGACGTGGCTGCACGCTAGACAATGCGGGGGAGACGTACGGGAGGGTTAAACAATGTCTTTCGCGCTAGCCCGGGTGTAAGTTTATCGCAGCCCGGACCTGAGAACATAAGGTGTTGGTGGCAGGTTGAGGGGGCGGTAAACGCCGCCTCCTCGACACATTTTTTTTACCTCGTCCCACACGTACGCCCCGCAGGTGTTTCTCGAAAGTCCGCTCTTGGGCGCCTTGGTTTTTTCAACGTTTATCACAACTTCTATCAGTATAAAAATAACACTTATTCTGGGTATTACGCCACTATTAAGAAAAAATGTTGTTTTTACAATGAGTCCGCCAGAAACGTATAGATTTTATTTTATTTTGGGACAGTTTTGAGTTGTGGAGACTTCGACTGCAAAACGTTGCCTCCAACCAATAAGTAAACTTGTTCAGAGCTTATCCTCATTATAACAAAACGGGATTTGAATATAAATGGTATTTTTTCTACTTACCTGTTATATATGTTTTTAGTTTAATATTGTTTTCTACATCAACAAAATAAAATAAATAAAATTTATAGCAACCCATCAACTTGTCTTTAGTTTATCCTGACTAGACACTTTGCAATAATCTCAACACAAATTTATGAAATATAGTATTGTCATGATGATTGCCAACATCTGTGATAGATTGGCTATGTAAGCAGAGGTAGTGTCCTACTTACACTTGCATGCAACAAGTAATAAAAAATCATAATTTTTAAATTTATGAAGCAATATATAAATGGAAAATTACGTTAGGTTAGTTTTATTATTGATAAATTACATTAGGTTAATCAATGAAAAAGTACCCCATTTTGAATACTTATGATAGTATTAAAAAAAAAACGATGAAACTAAAGTAGAAATATCGATATGTACAGCGTGTCCCATTTTCGATGGGATTAAATGGGAAACTCGGTTATTATTAAAGATATCAATTTTCTGATTACACCTTACCATGCTCTTTTTTGGAGCCCTTAAAAATGGTGTAATCAGATTTTTGCTATACCCCGTGGTTTCGCTAATACAGGGAGTTTTTGAAAAAATTGCATTTTAATTAATTCCTTGTATTTCGCTTATTTTGCAAGATATTTTTATTCTGTAAAAACCTTTCTATGGCAGTTTTTTTAGAGCAAAATAATGACGTTGTCAATTTTTTTTAATATTGTTTAGTTTTTGAGATATGGTATTTATCATAAAAAAATTAAATACGGACCTGGATTTTTGTTATTACTAGTTTGATTGGTTCCATGTTATTATTACCTTAAAATTATAAAACTTTAATATTTTTTTGATTTAAGGTTAAAAAAAAACTATTTAATATTTGAAAAAAAAATTATAGTCCGAACCTGGAAATTTCCAACGTAATTATAAATTAAAAATTGCAAGACACACTAGTTGAACGATTTTTAATTTATCTGTTTTGAAATGATAATTAAAAGATTTATAAATAAAGTAAAAAACGTTAAAAAGTTACAAAAATAATATTATACTAATTATTTGATGGTAGCACAGCAGGTCGTGAAATTTACAAAACAAAAGCGTGGAATTGACATTGTCATTTTACTTGTCATTTTTGTGAATGGCTTACAATTATTTTAAACTGGCTACAAATCGACCATATCCAGATTTTGAAAAATGTGATATGTTTGACTGCTTCATTCAAGCAACAAAATCCCAATATTTAAATGGCAGAAATATTTTTATGCAAAATATGTTAAGAAAAATTACTCAAAAATGCCAACAATGTCTTACACATAATGGTAATCAGAAAAATTAGTTATTTTTTGTAATTTGTTTATTTTTTGTATTTTTCGTAGACTTTGTTTCAAATAAATCTGTAAATTAACGTAAAACCATTTTATTATGCTAAGTATCAAAACAGTTAAACTAAAAATTGTTTAACTAGTATGTTTTAATTTATATTTATGTTGGGAATATTCAGGTTCAGACTATTTTTTTTTTGAAACATTAAATATTTTTTTTACCTTGAAACAAAAAATGTTTAAATTTTTATTATTTTAAGATAATACTAGCATGAAACCAATCAAAATAGTAATAAAAAAAATCCAGGTCCGTATTTAATATTTTTATGATAAATACCATATCTCAAAAACTAAACAATATTTTAAAAAGTTGACAACGTCATTATTTTCTTCTAAAAAAGTTGCAATGAAAAGCTTTTTACAGAATAAAAATATCCCGCAAAATAAGCGAGATAGAAGGGATTAATTAAAATACATTTTTTTTAAAAACTCCCTGTATTAGCGAAACTACGGGGTATAGCAAAAATCTGATTACGCCATTTTTAAGGGCTCAAAAAAAGAGCACTGTAAGGTGCAATCAGAAAATCTATATCTTTAATAATAACCGAGTTTCCCATTTAATCCCATCGAAAATGGGACACGCTGTACACAGCAAAAATACTTTTAAAAAACAATGTTATAAATGACTTTACATAAATGTTTGTATTATTTAACCAAAAAATTAAATATTTAGTTGAAGGGTGTCCTTGAAAATGACTGGTTTGTCAGAAGAAGGGTCAGCAATTATTATTCGTGATGGTACCCGCATGGTACTTATATTATGTTTTAAAAAAATATTTTTAGAAATTTAAGCAATGAAAAAGAAAAACTCCTTAAGTTTCTACAAATATACATTTTTAAATATAGCAAAAGAAAAGGACGACTTTAGCGAGACTTTATTTTAATAACTGTACTACAATTAAACAATCAATAACAAATCTTTTATCCATTTTGTTTCAATAATGTTTCGATAAAACAATTTTAAAGTTCTAATAACGAGTTTTGGAGTGATAACTCAAATCTAGAGTTTAGTAAGGCAATATGATTAACCAGTCGAATGATGGAGGTCGGGCTCCCGATAGAAACAAAGTGAACACTGTACTTTGCTATCCTCTTCAATTAGTATCAAATTTTCAATAAAAAATATTCTACCAATTTAGCTTCTTAGAAAATTTAATGTGATCTTATATCCAAGAGTAAAATTATCATAAAAATGAAATTTTTCAAATGTTTTGTGTTTCAATTCAATTCCTGAGGGATCTGATACTTTCCTAGCTGGCCTATTAGCACACTTCAAGTGAAGTCATAATATATCAATCCTGAAAAAAGTTTTTTGTAAATATCTCAATAACTAAAGCTTCCACGAAATTTTTGGTTATAACACAAATTATTAAGCAAAATACAGTCTACTACATTCCGAAAACCGCATGTTGATGCGATGCTACGTTACAAAGTTTTTTAATTGTCAAAAAACTCTCATTAGCCTTAATAGATTTTGACCTAATCTATCAGCTCATTAGAGCGTCGAACATTATTTTACCTGAAAATTTTATGAAAATCGGTTCGCGGTTTAGGAGCTATCGTGCTACGGACAGATATACAGACGGTCAAAATACCCCCAAAAAACACATTTTCGGCGTTATCTCAAAAAGATTTTTTTCGTCGAAAATGATACCTTCTCTGACGCGGGCTAAGAAGGTAAAAATATTATAAATATTCAAAATACCCAAAACAATTGTAACACAGATTATAATGTTAAATATAATATAATGTAATAGCTATAGCACATGTTCCAACAAATTAGTTTTATTTCTAACCAAAAACTAGACAAAACTATTATCTTTTCAAACGAACAAAAAAAATCCTGTGTTTTTATGATCAAACTACTACCAATGAGTTTACACGTAACTAAAGCACTACTGAGTTTTTTTCCAAATTTTTCAAAATTTGTCACAAGTTTTCCAAAAACAAAATTAATCTAAACTAACTGGCACCACTTTCTAACAGGCAAGCGCTTTGACAGTGCTTCTGTCAAATCAAATGCTTGAATGTTGCAAGCTACCAATTTGTGCAACCACTAAATTGACTGATAAAAGCATTAAACGTTATTAAAGTTATTATTTATTAAAATCCTGAAAGATAATTAGACGGTTCGGTTATTGGAGGACTACTATAAGCGCTTTTCTTAATGGTGTAAACAATGTAGGAAAATTACACAAATCTGTTCAATTCTTTTTTAAACTTCACATATTCACTTCTTTTGCTTCATTTTGTTGTTATTCTAATATTCAAACTCTTTGAACTTTTAGGTTTTAGAAACCTTTTTGTAGGTTTGTTTAATATCTTTATTTACATTTATTTATAACATTTATTAAATGTTGACTGAAAAAAAAGATTCGATCAACTTCTTAATTTTCTTAATATTACTATTTAGAAAAACCAGAAAAGGATTGAAGCAATATTTTAAAATACTGAAAACAGCAACTGAAAATTAAAATAAATTCCAAAAGTAAAGATCAAAACAGTTATGAATAAATTTAAGATTTCCCCAGTTGAAAAAACCCCTCTTAAATTAAGCGAAGTGAAGCATACGAAACACTACTCAAGAATGATTGATAACGGCTTTTTTGTATCGGTGAAAACGTTGTACGGTTGTACCTCCAGTTTGCCGGTGATTGACTTGAATGCTAATGCTAAAGCGCTCTGCAGAGAAAGACTTTGCTTTAAATCAGCGTAATCGAGAAATGTTTTGACGTAGAAAACCGTTACAAGTTAAAATTACAGAGTTTACATTTTAAAAATTGAAAATAATTTATTTCCAGTTACAAAAGATAAGCTATTTTGATGTTAGTGGCTCGAAGGACAGAGTAGCCGAATGTAACTTTTATTAAAATACAGCGATCCGAAAAAGAATGCCTAAAAACAAGTCGCAAATAAATTTTCCACGCCGTAGATGTTTTTAAAACCTTAGATTGGGAAGAAATAGGCATCACAGTTAACGGACAATTCTTGAACCACCTAAGGTATGCTGATGATATCGCCTTAATAAGAGAAAAGAAAGAAGAACTGATAAAAATGCTGGAAGAACTGGATTCAGCGGCTAAAAATATAGGCTTAAGTATGAACTACACTAAAACCAAAATCATAACAAACACAGATGAAGATATTACGGTCAGAGTAAATCAAAATAAAATAGAACAAGTAGAGGAATATATACATGCGACAAATTTTAAACTAAAAAAAGAAACCCAAACAGCTGAAATCAAGAGTCGAATAAGATTGGTCTGGGCAGCATTCGGTAAATTAAGCTACATATCTAGAAATAAAAAGTATCCTCAGTATCTCAAAACGAAAGTGTATAACCAATGTATCCTTCCTGTACGTACCTATGGATCCAAGACCTGGACACTTACAAAATCAAACATGGATAAGGTAACAAAAGCCCAAATATCAATGTAAAGACAAACGTTACATGCAAAACTGATAGATAGAAAAAGGAATGAATGGATAGGAAATAAAACAAAAGTAAGGGATGTCAGAGGAGAAGTAGCAAAACTAAAATGGAAATTTGCCGTTCATAATATCAGACAGAAAGACCATCGATGGAACAAATGTACTGTAAGCTGGAGACCTTGGGAAAATAAAAGGAGTAGGGGAAGACCCCAAATAAGATGGGCGGACGATTTGAAGAAACCCGCGGAAACTAGATGGATGAATACGGTGACAGACAGAGAAGAGTGGAAGATATGATGGATTGAAGAAGGCTAAATAGAATACATTTTACTTAACCTAGTCTTGCATGTCATTAATGCTTGTTTATATAAAAAACAATATTTAATTAAAAACATATAAAAACTTATAAATGGAAAAAATTCCACTTATAACCCGTTTTGTTGCATCGTTACATACAATTTTATATGAAACTTAGTTATAAAATAATAAAGCTTCCTGTAATGCTTTTTGTCTGTAGATATCTCGAAAGCAAATTATAAAAATAAATGGATGGGTTTGATACCTTCCTAGCCCATTAGCACACTCCAAGTAAACTCCATGCTATATCAGCCTTGAAAAGTAAGCTCCTACAAAATTTTTTTGTAATAACAGATTATTGAGAAAAATGTGTTCTAGTATATTCCAATAACCGTATTTTTCAAACGGTCGAAAAACTGTTGCCCACGGCGAGCGATGCTATAATATATCTTACAATACCGGGTATACAGGTATATAGCTTTACACAAGCAACCCTATAATAATAGTTTTAGCCCTGTAAAATCTGCACTATAAAGGGTGTCCCATAACTTAGGGACCAAAGTGCAGCAGGTGATAGAGGAGGTTATTTCCGAGAAAAAACTTTATATTACATGGGGGTCAACACACAGCGGTTTTTAAGATATAGGATTTTTAAAGTTAAAGGTGGGGGGAAAAGGGTTTTAGAAAAAAAAGGAAATCTGTCACGGCCAGCTGAATACTCAGCTAAATAGGATTAAAAAATGTGGTATTCTTTTTTTTAATAAAATTATAAGTTAAGAAGATACAGGCTGTCAAAATAACCTCCAATAATGTATAAAAAATAATAAATTTAAAAAAAAATAATTTTTGCTTACCTATTCTTTTAAAAAATATCAATGATATTAGACAATAGACAATAGACATTTATTTATTTATTACTATGTCTCGCTAGAGACTTGTTTTTATTAACAAAAAAAAACATTGCGTTTAAAATGGCATTCAGAAAAATTTATACCAAAAAATAGTTTTTTCTAAAAAAAATTGACTGACTAATTTTTTTTTAATTTTATTTCAATTTTGTGCTCTTGCTCTTATACACGAATTTACCCAATTTAATATTTCTACTGCATTGTTTTAAAAAGTTATTATCAAAAAAGTTTAAAAAACCGCAAACTTTGATGCTCTGTATCTCGACAAAGAAAGAGTTTTGACCCATGCATTATACAAACTTTTTTATCCGATATGACCTCCTCTATCACGTGTTGACCTATGGCCCCTAAGTTATGGGACACCCTGTATATTATAGCATGGCTCGCTGCAGGCAACCACCTTTAGTATTATTGGTTTTTGACCAAAATCTAATCAGCTCTTTACAGTATTGTACAGCGTGTCCCATTTATGGGATTAAATGGGAAACTCGGTTATTATTAAAGATATCGGTTTTCTGATTGCACCTTACCATGCTGTTTTTTTGAGCCCTTAAAAATGGTGTAATTTAATTTTTGCTATACCCCGTAGTTTCGCTAATACAGGGAGTTTCTGAAAAAGTTGTATTTTATATAATTCCTTATATCTCGCTTATTTTTCAAGATATTTTTATTCTGTAAAAACCTTTTTATGGCAACTTTTTTAGAGAAAAATAATGACGTTTTTTTAAATATTGTTTAGTTTTTGAGATATGGTATTTATCATAAAAAAATTAAATACGGACATGGATTTTTTTTATTACTATTTTGATTGTTTTCATGCTTAATGGTGATGAGTCATATGTGTGTTGGCCTTGCAGCCCTTCCGCTGCGACCATCAGTGCATCTATTGTGGCTCGTATTCTGAGTATACGTACTAAAATATATGGATAAGGGTTAAATTAAAATTATTCGCCCAAAATAAAATTGCTTTGTTCTCGTGCACTAGGTACCTGTTCTTAAAGGTGAAATGATCACAGAACTGCATGTTAGCTCCCGCTAAATTTCGCGGTGTTTGTAAATTTTAAAACCACACAATTGAATGACGGACAGAATGCATTTTCGCGCATTTTGGACATGCGCACCAAGAATCAGGGAGACCCTTTTTCGACCGCCTCGAGAAATGGCGTGCTAATTTACTTTCTCCAACTATTTCAAATTTCTACACTTGAAGCACGTGGTGACAGCTACGTGGTGAAATCATTAGATCCAGACAGGGGCCCCTTGGAACGTGGAGAAATTGGCTGCAAACTGGTGATGCTTTGTCTCTGATTTCCGTTGTGTGGTACCCACAATTAACCTATAAACCTTTTAATTATTTCGTAATTTCATATCAATATATTTATGTTTGTTCGCGCTTTCATTAATTAAAATATATACAGTCCATTGCAGTTATCGTTTTTCTTACTGCGGGCAAAACACTGCACCTGCACTAATTTTTTTTAATAACGAATCATTTTACTTGTGTGGTGATAGTATAGAAGCTTCCTAAAATAACTTTTGTGCTTATTTTAAGTAAGATACTGACATGGCCATTATTGATATTGAGAGTCCAAAAACTAAAAAAACAGAAAGAGTCGCGTCATGTCAGTTAATGGATGCAAAAAATAAAAATTGCCTGTCATTTGCCAGGGTTTGGTCAGCTCAGTAAAAGCCATTAGAAACTTATCGCAACATGCAACTGTCTTTTTTACTTAGTTGACCCTCATGTAGTGACCTACGGTCTGTGAGACTGATGACAAAACAAACGTACCGTAATGTGAGTATCAATGGGACATTTTTTTTACCTAACTGCTGCACGGCGAAAGGAATGGTAATGTTTTTCGATTGTGATATGTATGTAAGTAAATAAACTAAATGGCTGAACCGATTTTGATAAAAAAGGTGTCGTTAAATTGCTGCTGATCTCGAAGGTGCTATAGGGTATATTTTTTTAAATAGGAATCAACATGGCGGTCGTCAGATGCCATTTTTTCACATGATTTTAATGAAATTTCTTTGACCACTCATACAGGGCGATTTCAAAAATTCTTTCTGCATACGCTTTCAGATTTTTTTCCAACGCCATTTTCCTAAGCAAGTATAAAAGGCAACTTCATAGGGGTATAGTCAACCACGGACACCGGTGTTTCGGAAAAAGGCATTTCCATCCTCAGCGTGGCTTGCCTGACAAGAAGTAGAACAAACTGTCTACAAGATACAAGGTAAATCAAAAAGAAAGGAAAAATAAGTGAACCCTATTTTTCATTCTACGAGTGAACGACAGCGAACCAAGGAAACTAAGGTCATGGCGGGACGAAAACGTCCACTGTTCGATAAGGTAGAAAGACTTATCGTCACAGTTCAACCAGACCATGCTATCACCGTCTCCACGGTATCGGTTCGGGTTCCCCTATAAAGTTGCCTTTTATACTTGCTTAACTCATTGTTTTCGGTTCCGGAACCGATACCGTGGAGACGGTGATAGCATGGTCTGGTTGAACTGTGACGATAAGTCTTTCTACCTTATAGACCGGTGGACGTTTTCGTCCCACCATGGACTTAGTTTCCTTGGTTCGGTGTCGTTCACTCGTAGAATGAAAAATAGGGTTCAACTATTTTTCCATTCTTTATGATTTACCTTGTATCTTGTAGACAGTTTGTTCTACTTTATGTCAGGCAAGCCACGCTGAGGATGGAAATGCCTTTTTCCGAAACACCGGTGTCCGTGGTTGACTATACCCCTATGAAGTTGCCTTTTATACTTGCTTAACTCATTGTTTTCGGTTCCGGAACCGATACCGTGGAGACGGTAATAGCATGGTCTGGTTGAACTGTGACGATAAGTCTTTCTACCTTATAGACCGGTGGACGTTTTCGTCCCGTATGGACTTAGTTTCTTTGGTTCGCTGTCGTTCACTCGTAGAATGAAAAATAGGATTCACCTATTTTTCCATTCTTTTTGATTTACCTTGTATCTTGTAGACAGTTTATTCTACTTTGTATCAGGCAAGCCACGCTGAGGATGGGAATGCCTTTTTTCGAAACAACGGTGTCCGTGGTTGACTATACCCCTATGAAGTTGCCTTTTATAATTGCTTAACTCATTGTTTTCGGTTCCGGAACCGATACCGTGGAGACGGTGATAGCATGGTCTGGTTGAACTGTGACAATAAGTCTTTCTACCTTATAGACCGGTGGACGTTTTCGTCCTGCCATGGACTTAGTTTCCTTGGTTCGCTGTCGTTCACTCGTAGAATGAAAAATAGGGTTCACCTATTTTTCCATTCTTGCCATTTTCCTAGTTTTCGCCCCATCTCTTCTTCTTTCTTCCACACCCTCCTTATTAGTTATAGTTGTAGCTTTAACTTTCACAAACATAAAGCGATTTCAAAAAAAATTTGCACACGCTTTAAGATTTTATTCGACACCGTTTTACTAGTTTCCTCCTGATTTTAAAAGTTCTTTCTGCACACAACTTTTTTTCCAACATCATTTTACTAGTTCCTATTATTAATGGTTGTAGCTATACCTTTCACAAATATAGAGCGATTTCAATAATTCTTTATGCATACGCATTAAGCCTTTTTTTCCAACTTCATTTTACTAATTTCCTCCTCCCTCTTTCTCCTCCTCACTTCTCCCCTCCCTCCTTATTAGTAATAATTGTAGCTATACCTTTCATAAATATAGAGCGATTTTAAAAATTCTTTTTGCACACGCTTAAGATTTTTTTCGCCACCATTATACTAGTTTCCTCCTTTTCTCTTCTCCTCCACCTTCACTCAATAAAAGGTAACACTGTTTGCGTCCGTAGAAAATCTACACGTGCTTTTTGGGTACAGCTAAATGAATGGTAAATGCATAGTGCTTTTATAAGGCTGAATAAAAATTAAACATAAATGTTGGAAAAAAAAATTTAATAAAAAAAACATCCAACTGCTAAATTTACTTGTAACTCTTGTAACTACTAGTCGCAGTTGGGTACAAAATTAACCAATAACCTGATTCATGAAAATACAAAACTGTATCCTTTCCTTAGTGCGCTTTGGGCACTTTTTTTGACCCATTTTTTTTTCTCTTTTTTATTTGACCTTCAAAAAATTAATGAGAAATTTCTAAGATAAATATATTTGTTTTTTTTAATCTGTCGACATTTCAGCAAAACAGAATTACTACTTAAAAGTTGTAAATTTCTATGGGACAGTGCATATACGAGAAAGAAAGGACTTGAAAGTACAAACTCGCCTAAATAAAAAAAACTATCATTCTTTACTCAAATGGTACATTTTGAAGGCCGCTATCATTATTCAACAAAATCCTAACGTTTTACTAGAATCTTATTTGAAAACGTTTTATTTGATCCATAAAGCAAAATAATAAATCAGAATGTTTAACCCTTAAGTAGTGACGAACGGTCTGTGAGACTGATGATCAAGACAAATATGTTTACTTTCTCCTTTGAAATGTTTGAAATGTTCATTTATTTTTAGAGGGTAATTTAATTTTTGGGGGCTAAACTACAAGCCCCCTCCCTCTTAACCATGCCCATGGCCGACTCGGCCTTGTTCGAAGTTCCGTGAGCATAATACAATTATGAATGTGTGGAAGATATATGGGACAATCTTGAAGCACATTGTGCCCCTAGGTGGCACCCCAGCCATATTTTTCACCTAAATTCTACCTCGTAGAGCACGCCTTATAGATCAATTAGCCTGATTTTATAAAAAGGGATGAGTACCAGATAAATTTTTTTGTCCAAAGAAAAACGGCCAAAGTTAAGTTGAAATTGCTTTAAATATCCACAGCTAACTTCTATAAGGTACAGGGTGTTTTCATATAATTCAACCAAGTTCTACTGCTCTTAATATAAGAGATATAAAAATTGTATAGTTTATCGTAAACCGCTAGGAACATTTATCCAACACAGAACACCCTCTACAGATAGATTAAATGCTATAGAGATCATAGACTGCTTGCTGTGATAGATAGAGATAGAGAAGTAGAGAGAAAAATATATTTTGGGTGGTATCTTGAAATATTTTTCGCTGTTTTAGAGCCGTATTCGGCTAGTAGTAGGAAAGCAGCGGCATACATCGTGACCTCTTGTCTTCACGAAGTTTTTTGTCATTCCGTCGTGTGCAGCGAAACAGTTGAGAAATGGGTATTTGTTTCTCATGCAAATTCTAGCTATTACATTTAACGTTCAGGAAAATGGTAATTTGGGAGAAAAAGTACAGATGATTCAATGGTATTTCGGGCAAAATAGCTGTCAAGATGTGGCAAATTAATTTTTTATCGCTTTTGAGAAAAGGGGCATTCCAAGCCGTAGCACGGTCCAAAAAATAGTGACCCATTTTCAATGATCAGAGTGTGTCAATTTTTGCCACATATGCAGTGGTGGAGGGGCATTTCCTGTTCATGAAAGGGGAGAGGAAAGGAAACGGCGCGAAACTATGATTTGTGACACAGCAGAAGCTTTGCCTCCTTGTTCCAGTAGGCGATGATATTTTACCCCTAACCGTAAATATTTTAAAACGACATGGGTACCGAAGTTTTAAAGTGAAGAAAACGCAAGAAATTTTTTCAGGTGATCAGTTTTGAATGGATTTTTGTGAAACCATCAATAAAACCGCGAATCAGGATGAATATTTTATTAAAATTACTTGTTTTACAAACGAAAGTTCGTTTTCAATTCATGATGGTTACACTCCTTCCATTATTTGTTACTGGTCACAGAAAGATAAACATTTGCATACTGCAGAACGGACCCAGTATCCTCAAAAACTTAATGTCTGGACTAGGATGTTGGGTTACAATATTATTTGTCCTTTTTTCATTTGTGGTAATTTACAAGGAAAAATTATTTATTTAGCTCTGTTGCAGGATCATATCATTCCTGCGATTCGACAGGTGCCAAATGTGGATTTTAACCCAATTTGGTGTATGCAAGATGACATGACACTTTACCTTTGAGAGTGGTTTTAAATGAAACATTCGCATGGCCATTTAAGAGCTACCATTTTGGATGATCTTCGAGGATAAACAATCACCACTCAATAATCAGTGACACCTGAAGTGCTAAGTAATGTCCGAACTGAATTTTATAACAGGCTTGGATGGTTTAACACAGAGCGGTGGTATTTTTAAGAATCTAATTCGTCAGATAGTTCTTAAATCTATATGAAAGAATTTTCTTTTAAAACAGGCCCCTCTCTTATTTGTTTCGCTGGAGAAGCCATAAGTTTTGGTTTGTGGTAGACACGACACTACATTTTATAAAAAAGAACAGCTTGAAAAAAAACGACTATACGTTACGTAGTTATCTTTTAAATTTCTAATATTTTATGTACAATGTTCCTCGATAAATTTTCCTTACTTCTCTACTTTACTGGGGCGCACAGAGGACAGGTATTGGCTGTGGGTGTGGCTATCAGCAAACAGTGAGCGTAACCACGTGTAAACTTTATTTCTTCTTTTTTCACATACTTTTTTTTGTTGGTTTTACACAGCTTATGCTCTACACGGAGCTATCGCCTGCATTCACCTGAGGATTGCCCAAGACTCCGAAACCGGTTGTGGATTGGCATGGATCACTCTCCGTGCAGCTTTTCAAGACGCGTTCCAAACAAGGATGATTCATTTCCTGGTGATCGACGTTGAGGAAAGTGAAAACGACATAGTTTATAAGATTATTTTATAAATCAATATAAAATGGTTAATGTAAACATATTATATATTTTTTAAATTTAGACAAAACAAGATGTATTAATTTTGAATTTAATATTAATTATGTTTGTTAAGAGTAGCTTGTTTCTATTTTTTTAAATCTTTAGGATATTTATTTGTTTTGTTAGGTAGGGTAGCATTTCCTAGCGCTTTAGAATAAACCCTATAACTTTTGCAATTACATTTTTTTGCTATACCTAATAATACAGCAGTGGTTGAAGTATACAAAAACACCCTGTACCTATTTTAAAGTGAATTTTGGCGAAAAGGAATCGATAGAATAACAACTTTTGAGTCAATGCACAAGAAAGACTATTTCGTTTTCGTTGAGATAGGTATACTCTCTCTATATACATCAATTCCATGCAAGACTCCATTTTTAAAACTTGATTTTTGCTTTTTCCGAGAGAACGGAAAATTTATTATTCTTTTACCATTCTTTCTAGGAATCAAAAGACCTCTTTCTCGTCTCAACTGCAATTTATTCTTTTAAAAAAAAATTTCTTCGCTTGATCCACCTCATTTGACTGTGCTTTGCCTCTTATAAAACTGCATGCATAATGTCAGGCTCTCGTTTAGTACGTCTAAGTGCATTTTTGAAATTTTAAACTCCGAATTTTACGATACAAGTACCTAGATAAGATCATTGCTTAAATATACCATATAATACAGGGTGGTGTCGCAACATCATGTTTTGAAGAGCTTGTTGAGATGTTGCTCACTCCTGATACAAATAGTTATCAGAGCCGTAGCTAGGCTTGGGCACATAAACTCTAATTTCTCTCTCAACCCTCATCCTTTTATTTGGCTTGCGTTCGATGGATTTTGATCATTTTTAAATGGGACCATCTCGACCTAAGATCCGTCCTAGGTATCAAATTTCATTCAAATCAGGCAAGCGGTTTTTGAGTTATGCGCGTTGGTAGTTACAAACAGACATACAGACAGAGAGGCGGCGCGACAAAAAATTTTCAAAATCATCTGAAACGCAAAGATATATCAAATTTTTTGAAATCGGAGCAACTTTTTGTTTCTCGAAAAAATTACGCTACTTTAGTATAATAGTATTGTGAGCTATGGTGATTATGCAAAAAAAAGAAGAAAAAGCTCCTATTTCGAAAATTTTTATATCTTTGCGTTTCAGATGATTTTGAAACTTTTTTTGTCGCGCCGTCTGTCTTTCTGTTCTGTATATCTGTCTGTCTGTAACGACCAACGCGCATAACTCAAACAGTGCTTACCTGATTTGAATGAAATTTGGTTCCTAGGTTGAATAATGGTTGGAGTATAATCGTGTGAGCTTAGGTGCCCATAAATTGGCAGAATATTTTTATAATGGAGTGCCAAGCAAATTATTTAAAAAAAAACTTAGTAGGTAAAGTAGTTTCTGGTATTATCAGTAACAAAATAGAGCCCTGTTTACTGAATAACTAAAGCCTATGAATTAAAAAATCCTCAAATAAGTTATTAAAGAAAATCAAAGCTAAGTTATAAGCTCCAATGTATCAAAAAAATAAAGCGCTGTCGATATTCTTTTCAAGTTTCCTTTCTGGGTAGAGACCTCAATTTATAAAGACGACCCTTCAAGAACAAAAGGAAAAGACCGACAAGCAGCGGCGTCACAGGGGGGAATGGCGGTGTTCTCAGGAAGGTCGTCTTGGAGTCGGCAAAAGCTATATTAGTGTTCAAATTCCATTAAATATTTGAAAAATCACTCCCTATCCGATTACAATCATTTAGAAATCGCGAGTGTGAGTGTCAGCAATGCTTCCGCTACACCCTATATCATTATTTTTGAGACAACTTTTTACAAGTTTTCTTCGTTGGCCTATGCTATTTGTTATGGTAAACAGCTGATAACTGTCAAAAAGTTATCTCAAAAATTATGATATGGGGTTTACCTGCATTTTCATTGGCAGCACGTCGTTTGCTTTTTCTGCCTACACTCAGTGGCGGATCCAGGATTTCGAGGGGGGAGGGGCCAAGGACGAAGCAAAAACCAGAATATATCTTTTCCATGTTGTTTTTATTAAGTCTTAGGTCTGAAATAAAAATTGACAGGCATAGAACATGCGCCAAAGGCGAAAATTTTTGAATTACTACGTAATTTTTCTCAAAAAAATTTAAAAAAGTTATGTTGCGGATAAATTTTGTTAAAAATTGCGGCTAATGCAGTGGAATTTTCTCCCTGAAACCAAAAAAAAAATAATGTCAGGAAGGGGGGGGGGTGCCCGGGCCCCCCTGCGCCCCCCCCCTGGATCCGCCACTGCCTACACTTATATCATATACCTTCGTATACGTTGTCTTACGCACTTGATATTTTTCTATTTTTCAGAAAAAGAAATAAATTGGGACACCCTGTATGATCTAAGTATGCAAGGCAAAGAAAGCAAACGACGCCTCGCGATGTGCTGTCAACGTAACCGCAGGTAGCGAAAGATTTGTTGACTGGTTATCTATTTCATGTACTTTTTAATTGTATACCTTCTCTCGCAGTCGCCATTTTTTTGATGAAATAAATGCACTAATGCAGTGCGACACGGAGTATATTTGAGGATATACAACGTGAATTTGTTTGGTGATCCGTGGTGAAAGTTTAAAACCTGCACTTTCCCAATTAACTAATTATTGGCCCTTTCAGTGGCGGCTCGTGGCGAATAGGTGATGCAGCATCGCCCCTCTACCGCTTTTCCCAAACTTTCTGTACCCGATTTTTTTTAAATTTCGGCTGTACACTTTGTCTTTATCCTTGTTCGTTTTATTTATGTTTAATATAGGGGAGGGCCTTTCAGTTAATGTCAAAAATGACAGATCTCAACACTTGCCAAATTTTTGACATATGGTTTATTTTTTAACTTAAGTTTCCTGTATTATTTTTGTTTTATCGATAGGGCTCCTTTTGTGATTTCAAAAATATAGGGTAAAGTCGCCAAAATCGTACCGTTGCCTAAATCGTACCACTGCGGTTTTTCAAATAAGGCGCCAAATAATAGTACATCTGTCAACCGTAGTTGTCGTGTCTTTCAAATAATAGTCACATGAAAAAGTTGTTTTGGACGTGTCGCGTTTCGCTTAGTAGCAAACAGAAGTTAAATGATTTCGGGTATTTTGATGTAACTTTTTTTAAGTTTGTGTAAGGCTGTACTTCATCGGTAATTAGTACTTTTACAGGTTATATTGTTTAGTAGTATAAGTTCTCATTAATTTACAAATCTTGAATTTAATACAAGATCTGGAAATTGGGGTTTCTCAAATTGTACCGGTACGATTTGGGCAACTCATGTCGTTTCAATATCTGATATATTTTATGATTTTTTTTTGTCTTGCTGAACACATTTTTTATGATTTTTTTAATGGTAAAGGGAGAGATTTATCGTTCGGAATTAAAAAAATAGAATTAGAGTTATAAGTTTTTATGAAAAAAAAAATTTTAACCAAAAAATGGTACGATTTAGGCAACCTTACCCTATAATATGTTGAAATTTAGTCCCGCCATTGTTGAAATATTTGCATTTTTAAAACTTAGTTGTATTCATTAACAAAATGGCAACATACTTATTGTTTATTTTGGTTATTAAAATGCAAATATTCCAAAAACGGCTGGAACAAATGTCAACATATTACAGTATGTTGAAAAACAGAAAAAGGACCCTACCCTTTATAAAAATAAGTACAGAGTATTTTATTTAAAAAATCAAACCATATGTCAAAAAATTGTTTGACACATATAATTTTTGACATCAGATTCTGATGATTTGGATAAAAGTTTAACTTTGCAAATTTAAATGTTACTGCTAGATTCATATAGACGCAGAAAACTATATGAGTAAAATATGATCAAACACCCGGTACGCAGGTTGAAAATCTGCTGCAGTACATCTGTTTCACTTTTCAAATCTGACCTGCAAAAACGCGCGACGTTGCTATTGTTACGAGATCCACAGGACGTCACCCGGGGCTATCAAAACGGACGGGCCACGATCCTCCACTTTGTTGACGTCACATCCGGGGCTGATTTTTTTTTGATGGTCATTTCACGACACAGCTGATTGTCTTTAAAATATTGAAGTTGGAATGACGGTTCATGAATATTTAATTTTTTAAAAATAAAGCCGGTTTTGAGATTGTTTTTACTATATTCTTGCAGAACAATTTTTTAAAATGTATAGTAATCCTTAATTTTTCAGAGCCGCTTTACTAGCTCACACAAAAATTAAATTTAAAGCAGACGCGAATGTGACAAACACAGATGACAAAGTCAAATACATGTCAAATATAACAGTTGGCATGCTGTATATGGCGGGTAATTTGAATTTAAAATAAGAAATGCTAAATCTTGAAGATTTTAACCTTTCAATCATCTTGCATCCTTACAAAAGTTTGGTAGAATATCGGGATGGTGTCTAAGAATATTTCACTGAAATTTCGCGGAAATCTGTAGTGCCATTTTGCAAATATCCTAAAAAAACATCTGACCTCCCATAAGACCCAATGTAAAAGTCAGCCCCCAGAGAACAGCTGATTTTTTCAGGGTCGTGGCCTGTATATTTTTGTTGGCCTTGCGTCACCATCCTATCTCGTGCGTTTAATTTTGACGACTGGACACAGCGAAAGATAAAGGGAAGGTGAGAGTACCTATTAATGCAGTTTTTCTACTGATCCTTTAGCATTTCAATTCTAAGTAATTTAGGAGAAACAAGGGTTGAATGAAAAAACTTTTGCATAAAAAAATCTATTTCTATTTCTAAAAGATTTTTTTAGACCCTAAATAACCCCATCCATACGCATTTGGGGACCTTGCGCGATCGATTTCCCTCAGTGAGCTACAAAACTGTCGTGTTTGACTAAATTATTCAACGTGCCTCTACGCTGAGGTATATTTATATATAGCCTGCTAATATGACAAACCCCAAACTTATTAGTTATTTTTGCACCAAGGTTGTCAAAAGATCACTCTGTTTCTTCACGCCCAGTGGTTCAAATAAGATTTTTCGTACGAACAGAATATAAGTAAACAAGTGTAAGTATTTTACAAACTAAATTTCGGACATATATTGTCTTTGTTTAATTTAAACGCGACGTTTTATTAATAAGTATCTCTAACCGTTTTCAAGTGTAAACTGTGTTATTATGTTCGAAAAGGGAAGAAAAAATTTTGAAATTTCTTTTAGCTGTATAATTTAGTAGCTTTTTTATCATCTACACGATTTGTGACATTAGCGTAGAGTACGCTATTGTGAGTTTTACGTATTGACAGCTAAAATGCAAGCTGCGTTCGTTAATTGCATCTCAGACGCGACGGATTTCTGGTCACGTGATTACAATTAGTCTGAGCAAATTGGAATTAACAAAACATACGGATTAAATCGATCACATTTTTATAAATGGTTATAATCTTAAATATAACCAAAAATATTATGTGCATATTGCAACTTACGCCCAGCCATAATTTTGACAAAATTTTTCTGTGATAACGGAAATTTATATAATTTGTTTTCTTCAACATCAAATAATTAAATTTCAATAATTTTGCTGAAAAAAATTATTTTTGTAAACAAAACAAATAGCCAACATAACCTCACAATCTCGTATTAATCTGTTTGGTCGGTCAAAATGCACGGAGCAACCAGATTTACGTCCGACTACTCTGAGCAGAATTACCGAAGGTTTCAGATCTACCTCCCCTAGATCTAGATGGAATAAACGAACGATTTTGATCAAAAAGATGAATCCGACGTAAATACCAAACACAGCTGCAATAGGTATCTCGAATGTGATATTTTGAAATAGTTTTCGTTCGGTTACTACAACTTGCCCACTTTGTTTCAAAAATTATGCGCAGCGCAACCATAGAAATAGAAAAATAAATAGATCGCTTGTCAAACATCCGCAAACTGGAAACTGGAGGAAATGGGCAGAAATTGAAATCCGGCATTTTTTCACAGATTGGGCAATGCCAACTTTGATAGGCACGACTTGAATTAAACTTGTCGATAGCGCCGATACACACACGCGTTTTTTGCAGCGCGGTGACGCAGCGTTACCGCGTTTTTCTAAAGAATGCACGCAAGACGAACGCGCGTTTGCCGCTCAACTGTGTGAATTGCGCCATTTATTTCATAGTATTACGGACCGCAATTGCGGTAACGCTGCGTCGTCGCGTTGCAGAAAAACGCGTGTGTGTACCGGCGCATAAAGATATTTGAAAGAGCGTCACTGATAATATTTTCGTAGGGGACCTCTAGGGGTGGTGGCTTTTACTACTCTTGTAAGGTCACTGTGTTCTGCAGCCTGGCAACACAGTTTTCGTGATCCAGTGACCCTATATGATTAATTACCATAGCGGCCTCTAAGGGTAACTGCTTCTACTTCAAATCTGACAAAAAATGGAGGCCAACGTCGCGTCAGCGTCGCCTCTATTGGGAAATGCGCGGAAGCGCTATCTAATTATTTTTGTATATCTATGAGCGGAACAGGTTTTTACAGGGAAATTCATTTCCGTACCGTTTGCAATACGTGAAAAACCTGTAAAAATGAGCAAAAGGTAAATTTTAATTACTTAATTAAACAATTTTTGGTGGCTCGAAAGCTTATTCTCACGGGAGTCCAAGATCTAATGGACACCTGATAAGTGTTGGCAGTATGACAGTTAACTGTTTCGTCCTTATGTGAGTCCTCAGAACACTCCTTGGTCAATGTGACACTTTTACGAATTTAATCAGAAAACTTTCGCAAGAAGCTGCATCTGCCGAGATAAGAGAGAAACTAGAACAAAATCAGGCGAGTAATAACTGCTATATACCTATATCGATCGATTGAAAGATCGTTTGAAAAGAAAATAATCCTTCCGTGACCTTCGGCAGCACTTTTGTCTTTCACGTCAGATCAACGCTAATTATCATTTTTACCCACCTTCAAGACGTGAGCGTCAACTAGCGGAATTTTTAATTTTTTTTTAAATTAGTACCCGTGAATTTAAAAATCAAACAAGTTTTCTTAGCTAAACGGGTAAAAAGAAGTTTTTGTTTCTCTCATAGTTTTCCAAGTAGTGTTCTGAGAAGTCCCATAACGACGAAACAGTTAACTGTCAACACTTATTAGGTGTCCATTAGATCTTGGACCCCCGTAAGGATAAGCTTTTGAGCTACCCACATAAATTTGTTTAATTTGTAAAAATTAGGTTTTTAAAAAAATTTTGTACAATTTCAAACAAAATAGGCCTCTATGTATTGTGAGCCATGGTGAATATATATTGGATAAATTTACCGCTGCTCATCCCAAATACTCCAGGCCACGTTCTGATTTAAGTAAATATATCTATCAGGGTATAAAAAAGATATCATTTTTGTAATATTTTTTATGATGCCACATGGAAGTGGAACGTGCAGTTAAATTTAAATATCCATGCATTTTTAAAGGTTATTAGAATAACGAAATTATATTTTTACCAAACCTCAAATTGCATGATGCTTAAATCTAGCTAAAAGCACTCACTAAAAAATGGGCATTTAACAGCACAAAAAGGAACAAAATCCCTTCAGTATTTTGAATTTTACATGCACATTAAGGCAGTGGCGTCTTGCGGGCATAAAAATAGTTAAGGCTTACTTAAGCAAAACAATATTGACTGACTTATTTGTTTTATTATGTTTGTGTCACGCTGGAAGCTTAACGGCTGGACCGATTTTGACAAAGAGGTGTCGCTGAATTGCTACTGATCCCGAAGGTGTTATAGGCTAAATTTTCTTAAAGAGGAAATAACATGGCGGTCTTCAGACCCCATTTTGTCACATGATGTAGGCTTTAAGGCATACAAATTATCTAAAGGATCAGGCACACCTCTTATGGAATTTCTGTAATCCGTCAAACTTCATGAATTTTTGTTGTATGTATGTTGTAGAGTGAACCTTTCTTATCAAAAGTTCTCGTGTGCCCAACTCAAATTAATGACCAGTTTTTGAAATACAGGGTGTTGAAACTGATAATGTCCAAGAAGCATAATAGTTTTTTGGACGGGATTTCCAAACATATACGCAATGTTACTATTACATATGTTTAAGATTTATTTATTATTTTCAATCTATACCTTTAAAAAATTATTTACAGGGTGTTTAAGTAAATATTAGTCGAATATTTTAACGAGAAATAAGCTTTAGTATGTTGTAGATTAAACGTCATCAGAAGTTCTCATGTGCCCAACTTGAACTAATTTCGAGTTTTAAAATACACCCTGTACATAATGTTTCAAAGGTACAGATTAAAAATAATAAATAAATTGCAAATATATGTAATAGTAACATTGCGTGTATGTTTGGAAAACCCGTCTAAAGAGCTATTATACTTCTTGGACATTATCACTTTCAACACCTTATATTTCAAAAACTGGTCATTAATTTCTGTTGGGTCCATGAGAACTTTTGATAAGAAAGGTTCAGTATACAACATATCAAAATTTCACAGAAGTGTGCCTGATCCTTTCAGGCGATTTTATTGAAATTCCTTTGATTACCCATTGCAAATGTCCTCTAATTTGCTGTAGTTACTTTGTAGTTCTCCCTGCTCTCACCCATTTCCCCTCCTGTCATCCCCTCCATCCTATTCAAAAACCATAATTATATCAAGTATAGAGCGATTTCAAAAATTCTTTCTGCATACGCTTTCAGTTTTTTTTTCAACACCATTTTACTAGTTCCTCTGAGAGTTCCCCTCCCCCCCCCCACGCCTCTCCCTCTCTCCTCCCCGCCATCCTTATTAGTAATAGTTACAGCTACAACTTTCACAAATATAAAGCGATTTCAAAAGTTTTTTCTGCACACGCTTGAAGACTTTTTTCCAACATCATTTTACTAGATTCCCCCTATCTTTCTTCTCCCCTCCCTCCTTATTAGTAATACTTGTAGCTATACCTTTCACAAATATAGAGCGATTTCAAAAATTCTATCTGCACACGCTTTAAGACTATTTTTCCAACATCATTTTACTAGTTTCCCCCTTCCTCTCCCTCTCTTCTCCCCACCATCCTTATTAGTAAATTATAAATTACAAATTTAGAGCCATTTCAAAAATTTTTTCAGCACACGCTTTAAGATTTTTTTCGACTCCATTTTACTAGTTCCCTCCTCGCTTTCTTCTCGCCCAACCTTCACTCAATGGAATGTAACACTGTTCTACAGTACTTTTTGAGTAAAGCTAAATGAATTAAATTAATAAGAATTAAACCTAAAAGTTGGAAATAAAAAATATTTTAAATAAAAAAACACTAAACTGCTAAATTTACTTGTAAATACTACTAGTCGCAGTTGGGTACAAAATTACCCAATAACCTGATTCATGAAAATACAAAACTGTATAATTTCGTAAGTGGGCTTTGGGCATCAAACCTAAAAGTTAAAGCATGTCGTACATTTTAGGTATACCTATCAATTTTGTACTCAACTGCGACTAGTACTGACAAGTAAATTTATCAGTTGGGTGTTTTTTTATTTAAAATTTAAATTTTTCGTATTTTTGTATAAGACAAAGAGAGACGGAACCGGTATACCTGAAAAAAAAGGAGAGAGTTGCTCATGCTATGCCCGGCCCATTTTTACGATTTTGTCCTTTTTGATTTTGTCCGAATTTGATAAAAGACTTTATACTTCACTTCTCTTTTGCTCTTGTCTTGTTTTGATGAATGACGTTTTTTTTATAATCTCGGGATATTAGGAATTCCGTTTTTACCATTGGACTCTTATACCATTTTACTAAACTTATGATCTTGAACGATGTTATTTTTGTCATTAGAGAATTATTGAAATACAGCCAGGCTATAGATAATTGTGAGGCTCTATTTTGACACATTCACATTGAAAACTGAGTGTTGATCCTTCAAAATTGGCATACCAAAGTCTAATTTAAAACTTTTGTCGTTTATTTTCAATTAATAAAAGAAGGCACTATTTATTCCGGTTCATATAGTAAACAAAGGCCGTGTGTTGAAAGATCACAGCTGATATTACAATGTGAAGGTGTCAAAATTGTGCCTGGCACTATTATAGCCTAGCTTTATTTTAATAATTCTGTATTTACGACGATGAATAGGGATTTAATAATAGGATCGATTCAGCCATAGATAGGTAAATAAAGAAAAATGGGGCGTCGAAATGTTGACCGTCATTTTTTCATAAAATTAGAGTACAGGCCGTCACACCTAGAGATCGTTGTAAATTAGCAGCGGAATTTATCTATTGCATTCGCCAAAAGTTTTTCCCATTTTTCAAGTTGTGCCTATCTAAGTTGGCATTGCTAAATCACAGCAAAACTGGCGGACAATTCCTTGTCACTTCCTCCCGTTCATGCAGATTTGGTAAGTGTTTTATTGTTTTTTTATATCTATGCTTCAAACCCCACTTGCATTTTATGCATTAATATTTTTATTATTATGTTGAAAGAGTAAATTTCATCAAAAGCATTTTATTAACGATTTTTTGGTATTTAAAACATTTATTTCTATCAAATGTTAAAAAGTTTATAAATAAAGAGATAAAATGCAAATCTGAAAATAGGTGGTTAGAATTTCAATTTAACTCCCATTCTCAATTTATAGCGAACGACATGAAAACACCAAAAAAAATTAAGTTTCCCCATAGAAATCCAAACGTATATAGAGCTGGATTACCTTGTAAAGTATTCAAGTACTCGTAAGTAGCATCGTATAAGGAGCTTTTTCCATGTACTTATCACATATAAGGAAAGTACTTACAAATATATCCAGGTCAATTTTTTTTTCATAAAAAATGTCTTAAGGTTACCCAGGTCAGTCGGTGTAATTGTTGATTTTACACACAAAAATGTGAATCAATTCCCACAAATTTCGATAAGATTCAAATCAATATCACTATTCAAGACAATATTAACTAAACTTAATAACACTTGAAGCCAAATTCACTGGAAAGCAAAAAAGAAGATTTTGCGATAAAATATAAAATAATATAACAACTGGTCAACTGGAATGGATTCTAGTCTAACCATTCGTTACATAAGTGCTTTATGTAATACTGAAACCAGTTTAAGTTATTGGTTGTACTACAGAAAATAACATAACTACTAGTTGTACGTACAAAGACGTAAAATACTAAAAAATATTGTTAATGCACCTTGGTACATACATACGTTAAAAATAGTGACCTTCATCCGAACCTAAAAATCGAAAATGTATCAAAGGCTAAGTATAATAAATTCTGTAAAAAGTCATGAAGATAGACTCCATCTACGTTTTAATGTGGAAGCGATTGAGCTTATAGACAATACTGTGCTAGTTCGAAAACTAAACAGAGTAAAACCGTTTGAGCAAAACGAAATAATGCTGCAAACGCAACAATTTTGAAATTTACAGTTGAAACAAAACGGGAAGAAGAGATGAGAAAACCCAAAGTTTAAGTAAATTATGTTAAAACGAAATTGCTTTATTCTATTAATTATTAGGCTGTAAGTAATATAATATACACTGCAGTGGCGTATATACGGGGGGGGCTGGGGGGCGGAAGCTAAGATTTTTTTGGATATTTTCCACATATTTCATGAATACAAACATAAAATAGCATAAAATACAGCCTCATGCGGTCTCGCCCCCCCCCCCCCCCAACTGTCTCGGGCCCACCCCGAAACATTTTTCTATATACGCCACTGATACACTGTATTTGGAAAAAAGGTTATCCAGTAACTACATAGATTAATTATAATATACCAGTAGTTTATGAACATGTAGCTAATGAATATGTAGTAGTTTATGAAAATGAAGTTTATAAACCTCAAGTACTTTTCTTTAAATTATAGCACAAAAAGATCTATTATCTAACTGCAAATAAATTAAATATAGTTTATAATTTAGAATGCATTTTATAGACATGTATTAATTCAATCTACTACATACATATATGGTTTTATCCCTAAGAGTATCAAAGGGACATGAAAAAGGAGATAAAAATCTCAAAGTAGGTATAGAGTAAAAAGCTTATTATCGTTCCCTCCATTTTTCCAAGACCGGTAAATGAAAAGGTTTTAATCCAGGTGGCAGTGCCGTATCAAGAAAATTGGCTTAGGGAACCATTGACACTAATCGGGTTTAAAGAGAACGTTTTCAGTGAGGAAAACACAAAATTATATTTTTGCCCTTAAATTATAAAATGCACTTTTGAATACATTTAATATTCGTTATCATTTTACTGGTTGCCCTGAAACAAGGAATCAAAAATATTTATATTTGAATGCTGTAAATATTTGTATAAAATAGAGAATTAAGTGAAGAAATCTACAACAAAAAAAATGATGTACAACAGACCAGTTATCCCAAAAAATTAAATACCTAACCGATCTTTAAATTTAAAAACAAACCAAACTTAACAAATTTTTGGAATAATTATAATAATACGTTGGGCGTTATTAATATAATAGAGGGTGTCCCATTAAGGATGGCAGCCGCATTTATCTCAGAAAATACTATCGCTTTTTTATTAAGAAATTAATTACTCCTACGTGGTAAATCTGTTCTTATTATTAATTCTATTTATACTTATAACAAAGATCTAAAAAATGCAAATCTTACTGAGTTTTTATTCATATTTATCTTTTCTAAAAAAGAAATTTGAAAAAATTACCAAACTAAAAAGCTTAAATTTCTTAGAACATCTAAATACAAAAGTAATATTTATTTAGTAAGATGCGGAAACCCGCATTTTAAGATTTAACTTTGTTTAAACGTTATTTAAAAAAAAGCTTTTTAAACGTGACCTTACTTTGCTTAATTGCATTTTACTTATAAACCTCTGTATCTTTATATTATAATTTGAAGTTTGATCACTTTCGTTGTTTTGTTTTTTTTAAATTAAAAGTGAATAAATATCAATTGTCAAAAATTATAACAGGTGTGATATAAACATAATATAAAATGAGGCCCCGTGTCACCACAAAATATACACAAAAACCGTTAGTTTTAAATATCTTGAAAACTAAGTCAAATGCAGTAGCGTGTCATGAATAAAAGGGCTGGGGGCACCATTTGTTTTTGCGTTAAATTTAGTTTTTCTAGTTTTTCCTCCAGGAACGCCAGGGGCGCCAAGCGCAGAGGGGCGGGGGGGGGGCGTTCGCCTCCCCTGGCTCCCTATACGACACGCCACTGGTCAAATGTTGATTTGGGGATTTCAATAATATTTTAAACTAATAGCGCTTAATAACTTTAGACAAAAATATTGATCAGTTTGTATCTAAAGATTAAAAGAAATTTTAATATTTTGATAAAATTTCCTGTTTTAAAAAATATAAATTTAAACAAAAAGTCGAGAAGATTTGCTTTGTTTAGGCTTCTCTGTATAAGTCAAATTAATAATTAAAACAGGTTTACTTACTTACTTAGTGGTAATTAATTTTTTAACCAATGTGTGACATTTCATTGCCTTCCGATAAGAATGTGACATAAAGATACAAACCATTCAAAAATTTTTAAGGAATATGAATATGGTAGAATTTTTGTCTGTTAATTATGGTGCTTTGTCCAAAAATACCAATATTCTAGTCGTGAGATGTGATTACTGTCCTCCAGCGGGAAACTACAGAAACAAAAATAATTTAGGTGATTTCGCAAGAGCCGATTTTGTTACAACAATTTTTCCCGAAGTTGTAGGGATAGAAGTTACTGAGACAAATCGCGTCTGTCATCCTCAATGAGACAACCTGTATATGTTTAAGGAGTTTCAGAAAACATAAGACAAATAGCCAAACACCATAATATTAAAACAGTAGCTTCATCAGAAAATACAAGGAGTTTTGTAACCAAGATATAACCAAAAAATATCTTCCATAATAATTTAATGTATTTTCCAAATCCCACCTGAGTGCAAATTATGTAGGAGAAACAAAATGTCCTTTTCAAGTTAGAGTAGAGACACATTAAAAAGTACCCCATTACGAGATATTAAAATATCAGGCTTAGCAGATCATGCACAACAAAGAAGTATTTAGTCAACCAAGCACAAACATACCAAAAATATAGAAACCACTCTTAGTTATGGAAATCAAGTTTCCTATAGTTAAATGTGCGGACTGTCACAGTTGACTGCCTACAATAAGTAGTAGCCTGTAGACTGGATTGTTAACGGGTAAAGATACTTGCTAATCCAGGCGCGGAGGGGAAAAAGGGGAATCCCCCCCAGAATAGACCTTCTGGTCACTATCCAAAATAATTTTATGCAATATTAGTATGACATTTCTCCACCCAAATAAAGTTTCTAGATACGCCTCTGACTAAGCAAAACGCTGTGTTTAAAATAAATAAAGACCACGCAAGCCCAAAACTATGTTTTGCTGAGCGATGTTGAGTTGATGATGTTACAAATCTTGTCAATCTTGTGAAAGTCGTTTGCAAGCGAATAACTAGTGATTACCTTGGTTATCCCTTGGTTGACATTTAAAATCAGCTGTTTAGGCTCTTAGCCTATTACCACAGAAACACCGCCTGAATAGCTTTTTTTATAACCGGTTATTGTTTGTTGTTGCTTTTTGCGATTTTTTAAAGAAGTTTAGTTGGTTTTAGTGCGCTTTTTAAAAGATGAATAATAATCATCTTGCCATTTTTAAATTTGAGTTTTTCTCGACCGAGTATCAAATACTGGCGTATTTAATTCGAAATGGGCATAATTTGGAAAAACAACTTAATTATCATAAACAGTGGATAAAGGAGTACAATGATACTGTTTTCTTAATGATATTTCGTGTACCAAAGTCTACATTAAAAAAAATTAGAGGAAGCCAAGGGTTGATGAAACGGAAAAAATTTTTGCAAGACAATATAGAGTACAATTTTCCCTCATAATTGAGGCACATATGATAAATTTCACTCATTGCAAAAATTCACGCAAAAAGAAACAAAACAAATGATTCTGAGGTTACAAAACCCAATAACCTTCCTCGAAAGTGTGGTAATTACCGGTAATATACGATAACGTACAAAAAGCTCATTCGTGACGTCACTCTTCAAGGAGTGTTATTTACCAAGGCCGCTTGAACGCCAATGGTAAATACTAGTAATTACTAGTTATTCGCTTGAAAACGGTTTAAGTGAACACTGAACCGAATCCGATTGCTCGGACGCACACGTTCTAATCAATCATTGTGTATGTCAAAGCATGAAGTTATGTCCTTTTGTTTTGACGTACCGTATTAATCATTTTAAAATAAAACTGTATTTCCATAGGGTTTTGAGTCAAAATGTAAATAGTCAGTGGAAATCGGGCTCAGTTTTGCTTGGGTAGGTTATATTTTTTCATTTTATTTTAACAGGGCAGCACTGAAATTTTTAAAAACTGAAGAAAAAAAAAGAGAATTAGTGAATTAGATTAGAACAAGTAGCTTTCTGGTTTTTAAAAATACTCGCCGTCCGTTAAAATCTTTACATTTTAGGATACGCTGGAACTATTTCTAGAAGAAATTACTCAGAAGTGGGTATATCAGAAACATGCATTTTGAGGGACTTAACCGTTTCTTCATCTGAAAAATAGCTCTTTAAGCATTTTATTCAAGTTTATAAGAATAAATAAAGCTTTATGACCTGTTATACAATGTCTCCTACATCATATTTGAGACTTCCTGGTTGGGTTGAATTTGTTGAGCATGTCCTTGCTCTATTGAACGCGATCCTTTCTTTAGCTTAAGGAGTTGAAGGCCAGCACGCAAGCTTGGCATATGGGAATTATTGAACCATTTTTAATGTCAACACGCATGCCCGCCCTGTCTAACATCTGCAAGCTGCAATCTTTTCATACCGTGCAGCCACTCATGCAACGTACCAGGGTATCTATTCTGGGTCTTGAACGATGTGACCATCCACATCACATCCTTTGACCAATAGCAAACTAAACGGTCGCGTGTTGTGCGAAATGACTTGTCTCGACCAATGGCATAGTCGCCCGTTCTTCAGAGCTAGTGAATTTTACTCGTTTGAATTGAAATCGGTTCTCCTGCCCTGGATCGAGAGAAAGTTCCCTATGGTCGGATCGTAGGAGAAGCCTGCACAATGAAGGTCTTTTCGCATAGCACGTGACGGCTTGGAGCTAATTTCACGCTTGCCATTGGCTAAAGAGTGTGATGGGAACTATCACATCGTTCAAGACCCAGAATAGCTACACAGACATGCCCAATTCCATTGTATACATCTCATGTCACTATTGTCATAAAAAGGCTTATAATTGCAGACACAGTATAGGAAGAATTATTGGTATTATTAGTCGACAGTAAGTTTTCCATTTTTATTAAAAAATATTGCAATAACTTTCAGAAATGTATTTTGTTTTCTGTAAACATAACCTAAAATTTGCCTAAAACGTTGCAATACACATATGCTAACAACAGCATGAACGCCGGCACGCTACATGTTTAGAAATACACAAATTCGTGACGACGATCATGCTGCCATCCGATTCTGCCAGCGAATATGATTAGAAATGTAGCTTTAATATTAATATGCAATATCGTTTGTATTTGACTCATACTATTGTACAAGAATGCCTCCATTTCGCTGTAAATCATGTGCTGATTATGGGGCGCACAGCAATAATGTATTCCTCAACAACAGCAGTTGGTGAATGGCCCTCAAAAAATTAATCCTTGATGAAAACACGTAATTTTTAAGTTCCGTAAACCAGTTGTAACTGTGGAATTAAATTGTGCCAAACCAAACAAAAATGAAGTCGGTCGATGCATATTTGTTAAGTTACGCCACAAAGAAGAACGCAAAAATCATCCGTTGGCACTGCTCCTTAGGCAAAACGAGTAAACTTATACAACAAGGTCAGCCTTTTATCTAGGGGTAGGATTTTTGTATCAGCCATAAGGATTGAATGGGAGAACAGAAAAACGTAAAATCAACGTTGCCAGTTTAGCGAAAATAACAGTATAAGCCACCATTCGGTTCGCGAATGGTTAACGGTTAAACGAGGGTGATATACAAGCAGAGTAATACCTCTGAATTCTGCTTGTTCCTAAAAGTAAATAATCACTCACTTTTACAAACAAGCAGAAATTAATTTAATTTTAAGATTTTTTAATGCATTTTTAGTACAACGATGGCAAAGGTAATGGTGGACCACAGTAACGTAGCATACGTAGGAGTCGCGGGAGGGGGGTCGCTACCTTAGGGGGCGGCAGAGTTTGTATGGAGCCTCAAAAGTTGTTTCGCTGAGCTCATTAAGTTCTTTTCCTAGACAAATATCAAAATTGTGATTAGAAACAAAAATTTGAAAAAAGGAGCAGAAATCTCTTAAGTAAATGCATTGGAGCCAAAATTTTCAAAAAATGTTAAGGAATATTACTTTGAATGCTCGCAAAAGCAAACTTTTTTAATAACTGAAAACATACAAAAAAGTTTGAAATCGGAAAAATTCGTCGCATGTAGGAAAACTCTTTTGTCTTTAAATAGACAGACCTTAGAATTTTTCATCTTTTTAGAACAACGCTGCTCTTTTTGTCAAAGAGCGACCTGCGCCTCAGGCAAAAATATTTAGTAATACAAAAGGAACATTTTTAAACAAAAACCGATAAAACAAGTAAAGTTACATAACTGATCGTTATAGGGTAAAACTTGTTAATTAATACTTTTAACCCTTTTTTTTAACCAAAATCTAATGACGACAAAAAACTTGTGTATCATACACGGTAAAAAATTTTCTCTACAATGAAAGCACGTACTTTTCTTGAATAAATTGTTTTACGTTAAAACAATTTGTTTTGGATTTAAATATTTTTTTTTAGTTCAACGCAGCGTTTAATCTTGAAATGTGACTTTATTTTTCATCTTTAATTGTTTTGTTTCAGTATACTCCATTTTGTAACAAAGCAAATTGTCTTCATATAAGTAAAATTTTTCTTCCAGAGAAAACGGTGCCTTAGATTAATTCAGTTTCAATTTATAATAAAACAATTTCTATTTCACATTAAAACAAAGAGGCAAGACATTTTTTGTGCTTTATCAAAAAAATATTCTCTTGGTGAATAGGAAAGCACAAATTATTTTACTTGAAAGCAATTTGCTTTGATCTGAGACAATTTTTTTGACCTTGTATTGGTTAAAATCATTTGAGGTGTTCTTGAGTTATCTTGTATTCAGACAGATACTTTATTTTATTCGCTGATTTAGATATTTAAGGACGTAAATAACTTACATTCTGTCATTTAATATCATTAAAAGAATAAAATTAATAGTCCACAACTTTTGTATTGTGCACCAAAAATCAAATGAAGTAATAATTTTCGCCCCAAATAAATGTTTGAGGCTATCCGCGCTTGACAACAACAACCACCTGCGTCTACAGTTATTTATTAAGATTACCTTTAGCAACGCGGAGACGCTTTCTCTATCTCTTATTGGTACATGCTAAAGTTTATCTGTTGTCTGACCTCTTATTAAAATTAAGCCCCCTGGATGTGGACTTGTTCATGCGGTATGCGTCGCGTCGTGTTGACGTGACATTTAATTACGCACTACGGTTGTAAAAAATTTCAGGGCTACCCTCGTACTTAGTTATCGCAAACTTAATTTTTCAAAAGGAGACAATCACTTTTATCCAGTTAAAAATTTAATTGTCCTCATAGTTTCAAAAATGCCGAGGAATGTTTAAAAAGGCTAATTTTTTAACCTCGTTTTAAACTTTCAAGTGGAAAAGTTGGATGTTTAAAAAAGTAGAAAATTAGATTTTTCCGGAAATTTTCATCATCATTGAGATGGTTAATTAGCTTACTCCGACGGTTTTAAATTAATTGCCAAGAAAATGCTTAACCAATCTCGATTTCGCATTTCTTGGATAGCTATCTACTTATCTTTTTATTCCGGGTGGCCTATAAAATTTATTTTATTTATTATGTTTTAGCCTAGGTTTTAGCTTTAGTATTGGTGTAAAAAAGCAGCACTACACTTTTGGACACGTATCATTATCCGTAACAAATTCTAATAGCTTATTTTTTATAAAAAGCAATGGTATAAAAGTTACGTATCGAAGACCGGCAATCAAATCTGCCGTCCAAAGCGAAATGGGGGTAACTACAAAAAAATTAAAATTGAGTTGTTGGCATTTTGGACTTCTGGTTGATCAATTTGTCTTCTCAAAACTTAAAATAAATTTATTGCAAAGTGACAGTGTAACATTTAATTTCAACTGCAAAATTCTTCTGTCCCAGAATGGGCCGCACAATAGAAACTCACCAACACGCCTGCTAAGCTTGTTACTTTAGTGCCACTACCCCGCAATGGAGAAATCATATCGAATTTGAACACAAAAAGAAATGGTCTCCAGGTGGGAAGGAAACACCCTAGAGGTGAGGGACTCTATCGTGTGCCTCATGGAATCTGTGGGAGGTAAATATTCGCTTATGACAAAAAGGATCAAACATTTAAAAACATGAAAAACACTATTAAAACTAATAATAGGAACATTTAATAATAGGTCTATAAACAGCGAAGAAAAATTAAATGAACTGGAGGAAGAGCTGACAAAAATATATGGGAATTTGTAAGATTGTCAGAAACCCGTTGAAAATCAGATAAGCGTAATAAAACTAAACTCCGGCAATTTACGTTACCAAAGTAACGAAGATAACAGCAATTTCGGAGTAGTACATTAATACATTAATTTATGCAATGAATTTGTTCTATAGAAATAAACCGCAACGAAAATAAATTAAAAAAGAACGAAATTGATTACATACTGGCTACTAAGAAAAACATCGTTGGAGATGTACCAGTCCTAAACAGTTTTACAACAGGCAGTGATCACAGGATGTTTACAACGAAAATCTGCCTTGATAGCAATTTTGAAATGAAAAATTAATAATAACAATTAACAACTTGACATGAATAAACTTACACAAAATAAAGTTATATACAAAGAAATGTTAAAGGAAAAGCTAACCCAAAACTAAAGATAGGAAAATGAAAATATAGATGAAATAAATGATACGCTGAGACAAGAGCTATAATCAAAGTAGGAAAATATGTTGCAAAAAAAGATAGAAAGAGAGAAAATTGTATATCAGAAGAAACTGATGGAAAAAAGGCGGAACCTGATGCAAGAAGCTTAGGATTGAGAATTCTACGACAGTCTGGATTTAAAAATAGCGTTTATGGTACGTTACATATTTTCAAGTTCGATATAAAATCGTGGCGCGTTTATTAATACGGGCCACGATTTCATATCGAACTTAAAATTGATGAGTATCTTTAAAAAACGCTCCACGATTTTATATCGAACTTAGAAATATATAATGTGCCAATAGTTCTATTGTTAAATATAGACTGTCGTAAACTGAAATCTGAGAAATTATTTTTTACTTTTTAATTAAATTTTTGAATAAAATTGTTTAGCTTAAAAAAATTATTTACACATTTTCTTTTTCTTATTCTCCTTATAAAGTAAGTTAACAACAAGCAGCCTTTAATTTATTCCTTGTAGCTACCAAGCTTTATACCCTATATACTTTTTCGAGCTCTGAGGAGGGGGGTAGTAGTTAAATCATTTACTGCCCCCTCCCCCCGTAGAACCACCGGTTCAGAAACAACAGTTTGGAGTCGTAAGAGACAATTAGTTGTTGGAGTTTTAGCTGAATTATTTTTTACACTATAGTGTAGGATGTATATAAGTGGCACCACGTCATAGCTATGGTAAACCAAATTTTGCGGTAAAATCTAAGTAAAGAAGCCTTAAAAAATTAGTGTTTCACATTGTACATAGAGTGTGCTGCTTTATATGTGTATGATAAAATGCTGAGATCTTTTAAATGATAGATGAATTAGATATTTAACTAACGAATAAAGAACCGAAACATAAAAGAAAACATTGATTTAGTTGCAAAAACGGTAATTTATTTTGTAAAAAACTCGATCGTAATTTATTTGACATCAAACAGTCAAAACAACAACGAAGAGAAAACGTCAAATCCCGGCTAAATCAATATGTTCGTAACAACCAGATAAGAGTATACATATTCCTTTCTAATGAAATCGTTTTGAAGGAGACATAAATTAAAAGAAAGTAAAATAATAAGTTAATGACTAAATAGTGCAGTGCCTCGGGTTGGGAATCAATATCAATAAAAAAATTAAAGGAAGTCCGTGCCACTGTATGTACCCTTCTACTCCCTTCCCGCCCACCACGGTTTTGATGAGGCGGTGCCACTTTAATACAATATCAACTATAGGTAAATCATCAATTATTGTCGAAGTATCATATTTATGCTTTAACAATGGAATTAAGTTTTGTTAGAATTGGCTTGTAGTAGAGCACTATAATCGGCCTTAAGTAAGTAAGACGTCTTACCTATTTCTGATAGAGTTTCGCATTGTAATTTATTACTTCCAGTTTCAACTTACAAGCTCAATGTGTTTCGGGTACAATATGAGTTGTAATAGGATCATTAATAATTGAAACAAATAATTTATAATATGGTTAGGTAACCAACTAAGTATTAGTATTTACTAAGTTAATTAATTAATTTAATCTTATTAAACTTTATAGAGAAAGAGAGGAGTTTTAGGAAAAAAAATGAGTTTCTAAAATATAAACTCATGTTACTAGTTACTATTAGGAAAAGTAAACGATATTGAAGGTACAAGTAGTAGTTTTAGTAGTGCCGGAGAGAAAAAAAAATTTAGCAACTAGGCACATGACACAGTGACCTTTACTCAAACCCCGAATTGTCCGTATATCATATTCAACTTATTATACTTTATGTCCACAGTGCTGGACGGGCACGAGCGGAAGGGCGGGAATCCCCGCCGGGGTTCTGGCCACACAGGCTGCCCTCTGGGGTCGCTGGCGGTAGGGTCACTTGGTGCCAGAGGCTACTTTGGGTCTGGATGCAGAAGCATACGTTAGGTTGTTCTGATGACAATTATGAAGATAATATTACTGAATACATTACTATGATTACTTCCATTTAAATTTAAACTATCTATGGTTGTTGAATGCCTAAATGGCGGTTCATATAACGTTCTATCGAAATTTTTTATTGTTGTGTTCGTTGGATTTCACGACCTCACGACCAACCATAATAAAAACAGTGGAAACACCCGCAGCCAACTATAAAGACCGGCCAAGGCGCGTTATAAGCAAGTCGGCGGTCACGTGATCTTAGGAGTTCCAGAATTCTTATTGTATTGCTAATATATTATCTGTTTTTACACAATTTAAATAAATTGACAAAAATTTTCTGTTCTCATATAGGCAAAAATTGAAAAAAATATTTTGCTGATGTATGTGTTTATTATAGATAAAAGAACTGAATCTATAAAAAAAATTATATAAAATGTTCACTCTAATATCTTCAGGTATATTAGGTACATAATATCGTTAGTTACTTCAAATCTATACAAGTCTTTTAAAATTGGACATAACAAACCTAAGCTTTAAGTTTTTTAATTTTTCTTTGAGTGTCATTATCTTTGTCTGTGTTCTTATTCAAATATTTATTAGCACTAAATCATTATGCTTTTTAATAAAATTATTCTAAAAAACTTTACATGCCCTTAAACTAATTTTTTTAAGATTTGACAAGAGTTTTTCTCCACAAAAACACTCGCTAGAGTTAATAAAGAAAATTTTTTAATATAAAACATTTCACAATAATTTATTAAAAAGAAACAAGTGATTTTGTGTTTAAGTGAGATGGTTTTCACGTTCAATAAACTGAATGTATTGGTCGTCAGTAATTTTTTGAAAAATCACCCCGCACAAAGTTTAATATATATTTTATCAATGTGTAAGTCAACTACCAACTCATGTTCTTTTAAAAGGTATCTTACTTTTTAAGTATTGCACACTACCGGAGAGATTACTATCTGTTAGCGATATTTTACAAATCAGTTTTTTAATATTGCGAGGGTGCAGAAGACCTATTACCTTAGTTTTGTAAATTGACATGTATGCACTGGACGACTGGATAAACAAAGATGAAGCCAACATTAAAGTGTATCCACAATATCTTCGATTCTCAGTTAACCTTTTCAAGAGTCCTAACTGTTCAATAAGAAATGACAATTGAACACATTTTTCACTCTCACTATCGAAAATGTCACTAAGGATGTCTATTACTTGATCAATCTTATCTTTTACCACTTCTCTTCCATTTGCAACTTTCATTTCAATAAACTGCATTAGCTCTTCAAGTGTATCGGTGCTGTCCAAAAATAAAACTCCAACTTTTTTTGGCAGTTTGTTTTTAGGTATGGACACATTGTTAACATTTACATAAAATGACAGATTTTCTTCAACGACTAGAGATGCTAACAGTGACGGATTGTTGTTCAAAAATGCCATCAGGCACAGGCAGACTGTGTCACGTTCTTGGGTAAAAATCCGATTTTTGTTTATTTTAGTATTAGAACAATAAACTTTTGAAATGTCTTCCCTCAATATTTGATAAAACTTTGATTTCTTATGAGCTCAAAGTGTTTCAAGACTTTCTTGTATTGCAGTTTTCAGTTGTTGTCTCTCGACATCAACTAATCGAACAGTAGATACAGGTTGTTTACTTAGGTATTTCGGAACATTTTCAACAGTCTCCATTTACAACACACTTATCAAACCAAATAACCTGCTCGTTAGGAAAATGTTTGATGCAAACTTGTGGGCGTTTTAAGATACTTAAATCATTAGGAATTTTTTCGCAACCAAATTTTATGCATTTGTTTTTCCACTGGCAAATTAAAAGTTGATACATATTCGGTTTCAGGTTTATAGTTGGACCGACAAACAACAACACTACACGTTCGCGGCATTGTTGTCTTTTTTGTGGGCTGCGTTATTTTAATAACTTTGATAAAATTCACATAAAATTCATGCCCGAATTAAAAAAAAATCGACGTAAACAAACATACCAAAAACCTCCAAAGACCCTCCTACGGTCACGTGATATTTCTCCGCCCGGGCTGGTCTTTCTCGTGGGATGCGGGTACACCACACGTTTTATATTACCATTAAAAAAAGCTGAATATTTGCCTGAATTAGAGGGGCACTCGTATGCAACCCGTTAGGTAGCCTAACCAAAGTTACTATACTTTGATTTTAGCGCGGTGTTATTAAAATGGCGAAGGCTGTCAGTTGTATTTATTTTTATTGTGTTTTTGTTGAAAAAGAAAAAAATTCTTGGACTTTCCCTGCTCTAATGGAAGAAGTAGTTTTTTAAGACCCTGAACAGTTATTAACAATTAGATTTAGATTTTTACAAAAATACACATAAAGAAAAACAAAGATTTCTATACCAGATAACGAAATGTCAGACTAAAATGTCTGATGGCGGCCATTTTGGTTTTGCCACTTTGACTTTGTTCAAATCCTATCTCTTTAAATTAAATAATCAATGCTCTCGAGCGTCTAGGTATATATTCTCTAGACCAGTCAATGGCGGATCCAAGGAGGGCCTGAAGTGCCCAAACCCCCCTTCTTAAGATAAAGCTTATAATATTTAGATCTAGTAAAAAGTACCAATACATAAATTACAATTGTTGATAAAATTAGGCGTCGGACAACGTAGAAAAATGTTCTAAACAGACTAAATATAAAAAACCCATATTTATAATATACGTGAAGAAATTACCATATAAACTCTGGTTTACCAACTTGGAGCACTTTAAAAATCGCCTTTCCGCGCGGAACAAGTGCGGATCATTATACAGGCTATCAAGCGGCCTATGACTTGTCGTCGTGACAAGTGACATCGATTTTCTGCATTGGGGTTGACTAATAAAGTAATTGGGCACTTTTTAAGACTTAGAAGATAGTTCGATATTGAGGTTTCGATCGTCTAAATTAGACTCCGTGAGCCGGGGCCCTTTCTTGATCACAATTTTGAAGATAATTTTACTGAATACATTACTATGATTACTTTAATTTATATTTAAACTATGTATGGTTGTTAAATGCCTAAATGGCGCCATCCAGTGACGTTCTATCGAAATTTTTTATTGTTGTGTTCGTTTTTGTTCCTATTAAGTGATCACATGGCGTTTTCCAAGACGGCCCTTGAGCAAAGATTATAGAACATTTAGAGCTTGGATTTCACGACCAACCATAATAAAAACAGTGGGTACACCATGCGTTTGACATTACCATTAAAAAAGCTGAATATTTGCCTGAATTAGAAGGGTACTCGTATGCAACCCATTAGGCAGCCTAACCAAACTTACTATACTTTGATGTTAGCGCGGTGTTATCAAAATGGCGGAGACTATCAGTTGTAGGTATTTTTGTTGTGTTTTTGTTGAAAAAGAAAAAAATGCTTGGACTTTCCCTACTCTAATGGAAGAAGTTATTTTTTAAGACCCTGAACAGTTTTTAACAGTTAGATTTTATCCCAAATGTAATTAAAAACGATGGCAAAAATACAAATAAAGAAAAACAAACAAACATAACATTTCTACACCAGATAACGGAATGTCAGACTTAAACGTCTGTCGGCGGCCATTTTGGTTTTGCCAGTTTAACTTTGTTCAAATCCTATCTCTTTAAATTCAATAATCCATGCCCTCGCGCGTCTAGGTACATATATTCTCTAGACCAGTCAATGGCGGATCCAGGGAGGGCCTAATGTGCCCAAGCCCCCACTTCATAAGATATAAGATGATCTTTAGATCTAGTAAAAAGTACCAATACATAAAGTAGAATTGTTGACAAAATTTATATTACATTAAAAAAAATACAATAATGAACAATTTTTTTAGAGCCAAAATAATTTCTTAAAAATTTTCGTCTGCGGTGCGTTTTATTTCGATGTGTTTGGGAACTTTAGAGTACAAACTAATTTGAAATCGCAAACAAATATATTTTTGTTGCCCTCATTCCCCCTTCCGGCCATCCTGGATCTGCCACTGAGCCCAATCAAATTAAATCAAATTCCAGTAAAAAGTTTAGAATAACCTTAAAAAACACACCTTGATTTTTCTGGTTACGGGGCCCTTGGCGCTGGTCTCCTGCCGGGGCCCCTATTTACCCAGTCTGACCCTGTCCAAACCAAAAACATAGGAGGGGAATAGCTTTACGACGAGTGCGCAGCCGAATTTCATGGGGACACCATGAGGACCTGTAGGTCGGCATTTTGTGGTTAACTCCCCTAAATTATTCCCAGATACCAGCTTACTAAATAGACTAGTCACAATAAAAAAATATTATTTACTTTTTTTACATACCTACATGCAAAGCGACAAATACTTAAATTTTTGGTTATTAAAAGTATTAGAAAAATAATCTAACACAATCGTTTTTTTTTTATTTAAAATAAAGAAGTATTCCAATGACACGAATCACTTCTCTTGATCTAACCACCCCAACATGGCCTGGTCTATTAAAATCGATCGATAGTTACGTCTGAAAATATAGTAGGCAACCAACACGCACGGCCTGAATGAGTTGTTTAATTTTTGAGGGGCGCATGATTTTATATTTTTTGGTGGTTATGTTTTTAATATGTAGGTGCATTATTCTCCTAAAATTGTTCTCTACTACAACTGCACAATACAGGGCTTTGCCTATACGTTCAGTCTTTTAAAAAAAAAATCAGCGACAGAATATTTCAGTGAATCATCATCGTTCATCAGTGTTAAATGAATGGACTATAGGCTGCCAGTAGTGACGTCTCTAACCGTAAAAATGGATGCCAAAGAAATCTCAACGTCAGCGCAGGGAGAAAGGGTAATCTATTCCTCTCCAACGTCTCTGGTCCAAACTAAGGTATGTGCCTCATAAGATTCAAGTTTTCTTTCTCTAAGAGGACTTAATTTTACATGGCATCTCTTTGTCACCCCTTTTGAACAGTGTTCCTCCTACATGTTAGACTTGCATCTATATAATATGGCTGTCGTCCCAGCAGAACTTGGTTAGCGACTATAGACATTCCTCTTCAACACAACAGTCTGTCATTCATCGTGAGTTGACTTAAGAGATTTTTGCTGGCGCCAAACTAGTACCGACGATAACAGCAGGCTCTTGGGTTATTATACTGGTTCCATGGTGAGTTTTGTATATTATTGGCCTATAACGGCATACGCTCTCGATTTTCAAGGTCAACTTAATACAGGATATTTAAAAGCAGTTGATGTTCGAGGTTAAAGTTAGAAGTTCACAAATTGAAGATCAACTTGTTGAAACATGTATTTGCATTTATGGAGAAGATTAAGGTTTAGTTGAGGTTCACTTGAAAAGTTGAAGACGACCATATTTTATGTTGGAAGTCCGTGAGGTTCGCAACTACCTATATATATCCTATCAACTGTTTTATGTCAGCCTTGAGCAGACCAATCACAATAAAACTTTCAAATGAATGCTTGATTCTGAACTTCCAAACTCAAACTCCAACTTCGGCTTCAACTGAACCTTAACTGAACCTCAACTACCTATGCGCAAGTATTTGCTTGCATCGCACGGCATTTCAGTGATGATTGTTGAATGCTGTTTGACAGCTCCCATGACCTGCATGTGAAGCCGACGACCCTACCATGTTTTTTGCTATCAATTCAAATTAAATAATAAATCAAAATTTGAAGGCTATAGCTCTTGAAAAAAATCAGTTGAATTGGCTTGGTCGAGTTAATACCCCGAGGATTTCTCGTTTTTGTATTGAGACACCACACACAAGCATAGGTAGAAGTTTTCCGAAAATTTTTGTATGATCTTTGGTGGCCTAATGAAAGAGCGTTTGCGTACAGAGCAAGAGATCCAGGTTCGAGTCCCAGCCGTAGTTCCTCTTTCTTTAATTTCACTTGTTGTTTATGGTTTTAGGTCCTTACATTATTTGCAATTTGGTATTTGAAAATCTACAAACCTATTATAAAATTCTGTTTAGTTAGTGCAACACAAAATTAAAATTTCTCGAAACTGTTATCTATAATCCAAATATAAGCACACGTATTGCCAAAACGTTAAAATTTTTGCCGACATCAACGTAACGTGAACTACATGCCAGGTTAGTCCTCCCATGTCATTAGGGAGCATTGGGCAAATGCCGCCCTCCGACGTAGTGTTAATCTAGCCATAAAACCACTGATAAAAATATACTGGAATTTAAACAACTTGCTGTCAAATTGACACTAGAGGCCTTTCATACATTTGTCTTAGTTTCCCCCATATAAGTAACATATTAGTTTAAAAATACAACTCATTTTAATGCATTATTTTCCATAATTTTTGAGGAAAAAGCAACCGTCAATTTCTAACCTAGATTCGGACGAGCTTAGAGTTTAGTTACCACATACATTAGTTTTAATAATTGTACAAAAATTTAAAGTTTTTTCCATTATTTTAATGCACCTAAACGTTGCTTCATTTTTTTGAAAGTGTATGAACTTGTGTGCCCTGAGGTAAACAGTTGAATGAATGAATGAGTGTTATGTAGACTGGAAAAGTCCCATGCACTTAGGCCACCTTGCTGGGCCCGGTGTACCCCACTATCCACTGTATCAGCCATGAAAACCCGCCGCCTTAACAAATGAGCAAATTTTTCTGGGCTAAAGCTTTCTGACATCGCCAGGGCTAAGCACACATCTTCCCAAGAGCGAGAGTCTTATAGCGGCGAGTGTAGGGTCCTCGGTTAGGATATGTAAAGAGGATTCTTAGTCCTCCATAAACCAACGACACTCCGAGTACTCAACGATTCCCAGAATGCTAAGGTCTTTATTAAGGCGACAGTATCCTGTCGCCAGTCTTAAATCTTTTCTCCGGAGTGTGAGAAAAGTCCTCGCACTAGAAGCGCTCACCTCCGCGATAAGGAGCTCGGCCTACCTCATTCTGTCCGTGTCTTCCCAAAGCACATGAGTACGCCTGTTCAAGTCACATTTTAGAAACGTTATGGCAAGACACTCCGCGATGCCCACCATGGGTTCCGGCCCTACTGGATCAGCTGATGACCCCATTCTAGCTAGTTAATTAGCCTCCTCGTTTTCCAGAATGCCCTCACCTCTTGGAACCCAGAGGAGATCAACCTTGTTGTGTCCTGCCAGGGTTTTTGGTATATCCCTACACTCAGCTACAAATGCAGAGCTTACTCTGGCCGATTTGATGGCAGACAGTGCAGCTCTACTAGAGGTAGAAAGTTAACTATCTTTTGGGAGGAGAAACTAACGGCGAATTCTTTTGAGAAAATTGCCGCACTGGTGCGCCGCTAGTGCAATATTCGTATTCTTTTGGGAAAACCGGTGCAATTTTTGGTATTTTTTGAGCAACTGACATATTCAGTGATGCACTCAAATTCTTTTGAAATTGCACTGGGGCAATTTTTTTGACAGCACCAAAACAGTGTTAATGGACCACGAGTGGCGCGTTCTTAATCTCATCGATGAATCAAACGGGTTTTTGAAAAGTTCAGATGCAATCCACGTGCCTTCAAACAAGTTCCATAAATCTTTTTCAGAAATGTTGCCTATAAAGAGCTTTGCGGCGAAATTGGAAAAAAATTTATTAAAGGATGATGATGATGATTCATCCAGTTCATCAGATCCGGACGAGAAATTTCTTTTAGGTGCACGAAAGGCTCATGTAAAAATCCTGGATTGTGTCGAGAAAACGGTGGAAAGTTATCGTTTAAGGGCCCATCGCACCGACTTTTAAAATTCCCTTTCTTATCTATGGATTGCTTTAATTTTAAGCATGCCTTATTTTTAAATTTGTTGCACGGAGCAAAAATCTCCTCTTCTTTGTTAAGATGCGGCCACCTTGTGACCCAATCAGGCAACGCCGTTGTTTCAACCAACATAATTTTTAAACTATGAAAAAACAACAACAACACCCAGTACGTCCCAAAATAGTTTTGTGAAAACCCATCCTGTCTCAAGTCGCCTTTAAAAATTTATTTACAAAAATGAAAGTTCTTGAATTTTTATATTATATTTGGAACAAGACGCTAGCGCTACCAAGTCCACTTCCAATCCCTGGCTTCGCATGCGTAGATCTACCAATATTATTTACCTCATGTATTAGAATCGATGTACAGGGTGATTTTCACTTGAATGATTCTAACCACATGAAAATAGAAAGTTTCAAAAACCTAACCTAACGAAACCTAATCAGATCTAACCGAACCGAACCAAAGCAAACTAAACCAATATTTTTTTTCAAAAAAAAACTTTCCTGACTTCCTACCTGGGATGCTAGAGGATGTGAATCCGAACCGGACCGTACCGAACCGAACCTATCCAAACCTAACCCTACCCAACTAAACCTAATTAGCAGTACGTGTTGTAGTTTAGTTTGGTTAGGTTAGGTTTGGTTCAGTTTAGTTAGGTTCGGTTTGGTTCGGTTCGGATTCACATCCTCTAGGATCCCGGGCAGGAAGTCAGGAAAGTTTTTTTTTTGAAAAAAATTATTGGTTCAGTTTCCTTCGGTTCGGTTAGATTTGATTAGGTTTTGTTAGGTTAGGTTTTTGAAACATTCTATTTTCATGTGGTTAGAATCATTCAAGTGAAAATCACCCTGTATGCATCTATTCTAAGACATGAGGTAAATAATATTGGTAGATCTGCGCTTGCGAAGCCAGGGATTGAAAGTGGACTTGGTAGCGCTAGCGTCTTGTATATTTGGAAGATGATGAAATCGAGATGGTGCTAATCAATTTTTTGGAATTTGGGTGTCCTTGTCGCCTTGTTGGTACAGTCGCGTATTTTTATCCCGGGCTGGTTTACGGTTCCCCACCCAGCCAAGGACAAAATCCGCGCCCGGCCGAAAAATGTACTGCTCCTAAGGCACAGGCCAATAAGGCACCTGCCCATAAGGCAGCGGCCCATACACGCCTGGATATAACCAAAGGAAAAAAATTATAATGAAATTAGGGTAAAATGTAAAGGCAAAAAGGAAAATCGTCTTGTTACTACATGCACTGCAGTTTCATTTAAATGCAAGGAATTTCTTACACTGGTCAGTCCTAGCCTACCCTTCCCGCTGTACCCACCAGGCTGTGAACAACAGTTAACTCAAAAATCGGACGAAAATACTGTAATAAAAATTAGATTCAACTTTGTTTAAATTATTTTTCTTCCTTACAAATCTTTTTGTAATCGATACATAGGTATATTTTTTCACAAAAACATTGTGCCAAAAGAACCAAAATCTAGCAGTTGTCTTGTGCAATAAAGTTTTTCAAAATCATTTTTATTTATTTAAAAAAAACATGTTTTTTACTTTATTTACTTAAAAAAAGACAAAATTCACTTCAATCAAAACACTGTTCATTTGTAGGTATTGTCAGTTGCTATGGCTATACCAGACGGGTAACATTATGTGACCAGCATCTTATCTTTAAGCAGCTGTTAAGGAACAGTAAAGTCACGAAAAAAGCTGACTTAATTTTAACAACACTAAAAAAGGAATAAGTCTGCCTTTAAATTCGGTGCAACGAAATTTTACGAAATAAGGTATTCTTTAGGCTAAGAAACGGAAAAAAAAGTCGGTGCGGTGGGCCCTGAGCCCTAAGTGACTTTAAATCCCACTTTCGAATGACCCGAGATGCGGTCGAGGTAGGTCATAAAATTAAAAAATTCGTTTGAACGCATCGGGTTCTTTTAATTTTTATTGGCCTCATCGCTAATGGCTGTCATAATCATATGTTTCATCGACTGATGACATCGATGGCATCGATGGCAATAATCAGATGGATTTCAAATTAGTTTAAGAACTCTGCCTATGAACGCCTGCCTGCTATTAATCAAAATATTTGAAGGTTAGGTGACGCCGTTTTTTATGTCAAGGTGAGGTGATATTGTTAGTTCTCTTTTTCGGAGTTTAAAATCGGTGATATTCTAACTATTATAGCCTTAGTCAAATGGTCGTAATGTTGTTACAGCATATTTTATATTGCAAAAATTGCCGCTGACGAGTAAAACTTTTATGAGTTTTATGTACGTTACTTTTGTCTTGTATTGTCAGCACAGCAACTTTTTTAACTTCACTTAACAAATTTTAATCACACCGTAACACTGATTTCATTATTTACGCACTTATTCACTTAAGTAGGTACCTACTTGAGATTGACTGAGAAACTGGTGTAATTTCACATACTGTTCGGCCAGAATAAAATAAAGCGCAAAAGAGATGGCTCAACTCGATCTATCTCCCTCTGTTTACAGGACATTTGTCTTAATGCGTGGTCTTCGTTTTTAGCAAATGTACCATGAACAAAATTTTATTATTACAAGAAAACACGGTACTCGTCTGGTACGTTTAACGAAATCAACTCCAGCCCGTCCACAAATCACACCCTTTTATTGGGTTTATATTGTTACCGCTGGCTCAATTAGACTCCGGCCCGTTTACAATTCACACACTTCTATTGGTCTTCTATTGTTATCGCTGGGCTCAAATGGGATGACTAGGTGTGGTTCGGTTCGGTTCATTTCTCGGCTGATTCATACAGAACACGGAGAAGTTCAGTGGTGAACTGGGTGCAGAAAGTCCAATGATGGAATTTTGAAAACTCAAATATCCTAACCATAGCCAACGTAAGTCGAGCTTGTCCAAAAACATCTCACTGCTTCTAATTCAGTGATGCAAACAGCGTAAACACCAAAAAACAGTGCTGGCACCAGAAACAGGATCAAGAACGTTAAACACATGGTGCATCAAAGCCAACAAAAAAATATAGGCCTTGACCTTGAAAAAATCTGCTGTTCTCGGCGGGCTGACTTTTACATTGGGTCTTATGGGAGGTCAAACATTTTTTTATGATATTTTCAAAATGGCACTACAGATTTCCGCGAAATTTCAGTGAAATATTTTCAGGCACCATCCCGATATTCCACCAAACTTTTGTAAGGATGCAACACATTTAAAATATTAAAATCTTCAAGATTTAGCATTTCTTATTTTGAATTCAAATTACCCGTCATGTACCGCATGCCAGCTGTTATATTTAATATGTATTTGACTTTGTCATCTGTTGTCATGGCATTTCTTTATTTGTTTGTATTGTAATACTTTTTCGATTTTTAAATGATTTTTTCCAATAAAGTTCACTTAGAATCCAAAAATACCAACCTTAATGTTTTTAAAACAACATTACTCTACAAAAAATATTTTTTTGATGTTGTAATTATTGTAAACACATGTAAATAACTATAGTCTCGTCTTGTCATTCCAACCTCAAGCTGTGTCGTGACGTGACCATCAAGAAAATAATCAGCCCCTGACGTGACGTCATCAAAGTGAAGGATCGTAGCCCGTTCGTTTTGATAGCCCTGGGTGCATGTATTATCAGGGCTATCAAAACAGACGGGCCACGATCCTCCACTTTATGGACGTCACATCCGGGGCTAATTTTTTTTGGATGGTCACGTTACGACACAGCTGATTGTCTTTAAAATATTGAAGTTGGAATGACGGTTCCTGAATATTTTATTTTTTTTAAAATGAAGCCGGTTTTGGGATTGTTTTTACTATATTCTTTCAGAACAATTTTTTTTAAATCTATAGTAATCCTTAATTTTTCAGAGCCGCTTCATTAGCTCACACAAAAATTAAGTTTAAAGCAGAAGCGAATGTGACAATCGCAGATAACAAAGTCAAATACATGTCAAATATAACAGTTTCCATGTGGTACATGGCGGGTAATTTGAATTCATAATAAGGAATGCTAAATCTTAAAGATTTTAACCTTTAAATCATGATGCTTCCTTACAAAACTTTGGCGGAATATCGGGATGGTGCCTGAAAATATTTCAGTGAATTTTCGCGGAAATCTGTAGTGCCATTTTGAAAATATCATAAAAAAACTTCTGACCTGCCATAAGACCCAATGTAAAATTCAGCCCCCGGAGAACAGCTGATTTTTTTAGTGTCGTGGCCTCTACTTTTGTGTTGGCTTTGATATTATTAGTGATTGCCAGTTTTATCATTCAGATCAGTGTTAAAATTGATCAAACACTTCACCCCGTGGATTACCAGTGCGATGATAAACTGCGCGCCATGTTTCAGTATTGTCTGCCACCACGGTGAGTTTCGTGTTGTTTCGCATTTTCAAAATGTTTTATTGCATTCGAGCCCATTTTCCTGGGAATAATAAAATTACCCGGGTCCTAATGATCGGGCAATTTTCCAGCTGTATGATATGACGCTATTACCGGCACACCTGTATTTTTGATGTTTTTATCTAAATAAAGCCGTTTTATTGACGTAATAATTTACATTTTTAAAGTGAACAACAATAAAAAATTTAATAAATGGATCCATGACGGATCTGATTCCTTCCTAGCTAGCCCATTAGCACACTTCAAGTGAAGCCATGATATATCAGCCTTAAAAGCATTTTTTTGTAAATCTCTTACAAAGTTTTTGGTTATAACACAAATTATTCAGCAAAATGTAGTTTACTAAATTCCTTATTTAATTGAATTAATTATTTAATTTTTCTAAACGTTTTGCTTCCCGAGCAATTTTGCCAATTTTGTAGTAGTTAACTAACATATTACCATTTTTTTCTTTATCTTGAGGTATGTTAAGCCAACTTATCCCCCCTCCCGTAATAGTATTTTTGCATTATTTAGGTCAAATTTGAGGCTTAAGCCCCCAAAATGGCCAAAATAGTTGCGTTGCTGATCATATGGAAAAAAATTATTTAAATTTAGAAAAAAAGGAGCAAAAAACTGGTTGCACACGGGCGCCCCTGTTCACGGAATGGGACAACTGGGCGCCGCCAACTCGGCGCCGCCAACTGAGCGCCGGGCCAACTCGGCGCCGGGCCAAATCGGCGCCGGGCCAACTCGGCGCCGCCAACTGGACGCCGGCCAACTCGGCGCCGGACTAAAAATTTTTTTTTAAATAAAATGTGTGGATGAAAAATAAAATATATTATTTAAAAAAATCCTTTACGCAATTTTTTACAAGCTTTTATATTTAGCTTCAGATATTCTGTCTAACTATCTATCAAATCTTGTGAAGCGTTTTTGACACACTTCCCATTATCCGATTTGGATGAAATTTGGTACACACGTAGTGGTCCCATGACAATACACCACTAAGATAAATATCCTCCCACCCCTACCCCCACCCCTTCTATAGAAAAATGTGTTTTTGACACACTTCCCGTTATCCGATTTAGATGAAATTTGGTATACATATAGTGATCCGATGACAATACAATATTAAGAAAAAAATATCCTCCCACCCCTACCCCCACCCCCTTTCATAGAAAAATGTTTTTGACACACTTCCCATTATCCGATTTGGATGAAATTTGGTATTCACATAGTGGTCCGATGACAATACAACATTAAAAAAAAATATCCTCCCACCTCTACCATCACCCCTTCCATAGAAAATGCGTTTTTGACACCCTTCCCATTATCCGATTTGGATGAAATTTGGTATTCACATAGTGGTCCGATGACAATACAACAATAAAAAAAATCCTACCACTCCTACCCCCACCCTCATCTATAGAAAAATGCGTTTTTGACACACTTCCCATAATCCGATTTGGATGAAATTTGGTATACATATAGTGATCCGATGACAATACAATATTAATCAAAAAATATCCTCCCACCTCTACCCCCACCACCTTTCATAGAAAAATGTTTTTCACACACTTCCCATTATCCGATTTGGATGAAATTTGGTATTCACATAGTAGTCCGATGACAATACAACATTAAAATTACTTTAGTTTTCAAAAAATTCCAAAAGTTTTAGTTGTTTATATCATATCTAACTTGTTTACAAAAATCAGCTGGACCACCAGTGACGGAATGGGACAACTGGGCGCCGCCAACTCGGCGCCGCTAACTGGGCGCCGCCAACTCGGCGCCGCCAACTGACGCCGGGCCAACTCGGCGCCGGGCCAACTCGGCGCCGCCAACTGGGCGCCGGCCAACTCGGCGCCGGACTAAAAATTTTTTTTTTTATAAAATGTGTGGATGAAAAATAAAATATATTATTTTAAAAAATCCTTTACGCAATTTTTTACAAGCTTTTATATTTAGCTTCAGATATTCTGTCTAACTAACTATCTATCAAATCTTGTAAAGCGTTTTTGACACACTTCCCTTTATCCGATTTGGATGAAATTTGGTACACACGTAGTGGTCCCATGACAATACACCACTAAGATAAATATCCTACCACCCCTACCCCCACCCCTTCTATAGAAAAATGTGTTTTTGACACACTTCCCGTTATTCGATTTAGATGAAATTTGGTATACACATAGTGATCCGATGACAATACAATATTAAGAAAAAAATATCCTCCCACCCCTACCCCCACCCCCTTTCATAGAAAAATGTTTTTGACACACTTCCCATTATCCGATTTGGATGAAATTTGGTATTCACATAGTGGTCCGATGATTAAAAAAAAATATCCTCCCACCTCTACCATCACCCCTTCCATAGAAAATGCGTTTTTGACACCCTTCCCATTATCCGATTTGGATGAAATTTGGTATTCACATAGTGGTCCGATGACAATACAACAATAAAAAAATCCTACCACTCCTACCCCCACCCTCATCTATAGAAAATTGCGTTTTTGACACACTTCCCATAATCCGATTTGGATGAAATTTGGTATACATATAGTGATCCGATGACAATACAATATTAATAAAAAAATATCCTCCCACCTCTACCCCCACCCCCTTTCATAGAAAAATGTTTTTGACACACTTCCCATTATCCGATTTGGATGAAATTTGGTATTCACATAGTAGTCCGATGACAATACAACATTAAAATTACTTTAGTTTTCAAAAAATTCCAAAAGTTTTAGTTGTTTATATCATATGAAACTTGTTTACAAAAATCAGCTGGACCACCAGTGACGGAATGGGACAACTGGGCGCCGGCCAACTCGGCGCCGGACTAAAAATTTTTTTTTTGATAAAATGTGTGGATGAAAAATAAAATATATTATTTAAAAAAATCCTTTACGCAATTTTTTACAAGCTTTTATATTTAGCTTCAGATATTCTGTCTAACTAACTATCTATCAAATCTTGTGAAGCGTTTTTGACACACTTCCCATTATCCGATTTGGATGAAATTTGGTACACACGTAGTGATCCCATGACAATACACCACAAAGATAAATATCCTCCCACCCCTACCCCCACCCCTTCTATAGAAAAATGTGTTTTTGACACACTTCCCGTTATTTGATTTAGATGAAATTTGGTATACATATAGTGATCCGATGACAATACAATATTAAGAAAAAAATATCCTCCCACCCCTACCCCCACCCCCTTTCATAGAAAAATGTTTTTGGCACACTTCCCATTATCCGATTTGGATGAAATTTGGTATTCACATAGTGGTCCGATGATTAAAAAAAAATATCCTCCCACCTCTACCACCACCCCTTCCATAGAAAATGCGTTTTTGACACCCTTCCCATTGTAACGGGCGAGCGGTCATTATGTATATTTATTTAATTATTTATTTAAGGCAACTACTTTATTTAGGTTTTATGTGAATATTTTGTGAGATAGTAATACCCAATAGAAACAGAGATAGAGTGGAACACATAACCAAGATGACACATGCGAGTCTTTCCTGGTGCGCTTCATCTGAAACAATGTAGATCTCTGGAAAAACAAAGTAGTTCTCGGGGCTGAATCCATGTTGGCGTTCTACAGTCTTGTTAGTACATGAGTAAGCTTACTTACCAATTCAAATCTTAAACCTCTAGACAACTGCTACTCGATTGGATGATATTTCTTTTTCACTATATTTCACTGTTTTGTTTTGATATGTATCTGATATGAACTGCCCATCAAAGTTATTTAGATCAGGCCAATCTGAGATTAACTAAACTTCTTGATTTGATCTGAATTAGCTTTTTACCAATTTTTAGCTATAATACACTAGTATACTCAGCTTGCTCTAACATTAAATAATCGATAGGTTGTTTATCAGATTTGTAGTTTTATTTTTAATTTTGTTGTTAAATAAGAAGGATTTGTTTCTGGACTAGGCAAGTGTATATTTTAAAATAAAAAGATGAAAATATGAAAATATGACAAATTAAAAAACAATTTAAGAAAAATGTGACAAAATTAATTATTTGACAAAATTAAACAAACAAAGCTAAATCATGTTTTATTTTAGGCAATTCTATTTCCACCCTCTTCCCAAGTTTTTTAGACTTTAAATAAAAATCCCAAGTATAGGCAAAAACTTGATAAATTAATAAAAAAACCAACATTACCCATCTCTTAGTCAACTGATTTAAAACCCATTTTGATCCCAAAAATAGTTTCCCACAAATCAAAAGTAAATACACAGAATTGTCTAAAATTATCCAAGTTTGTCAAATAAAGAAAGGGTTGAGGCAGTGTAATAATTGATACTTGACATTACTTACAAAAGTTAAAGTTTGCACGCGCTTATATTTTAAAACCCGACTGACTTTTCAAAACTCTAAGACGGAACTTTAACTTTACAACTTGAAAAAAACTGCTCTCAGATTATCCCTTCTTATTTGACATATTTGGGTAGGCGTACCTAAATTGGAAAAAACCTATACATATACATATTATTCCTAAAATTTTGTGTTTAAAAACAGAGACAAGAAATACAGTCAGTGACATAAAAAAAAGAACAAAACATCAAATTTTCCCTGACTTAATTTAAGTAAAGATGGCCTACTCTTAAAGACGTCCCACGGGAACACCCACAAATAAGAAAATTCAGTTAAAGCTCAAAGTCACCCTAGATTACCTAATTTCGGAAAACAAAGAAAGCTACTTCAAAAGTTACCTAAACTGATCTAAAAATTGAAACGAACATCCTAGTAATGTCCAGTTTAAAATTTATTAATTATTTATCAAAATTGACCAAATAAAAAAAAATCACTTTGCCTTTAAAGAAAGTGCCTACGATTTTTTGCTTTTAAAATCGAAACCGGGTTGGCATATAGCCTAAGTTGAGAAAACCCGGTGAAAAACTCAACTGCTATTTATATTATATTTAAAGAAATAGACCTTAACAAAAAATCTGAGAAATATTCAAAATAAAATATGGGAAATTCTGTTACATATTTATCTCCCTTCTTCGAAAAAGTGATTTTAATTTTTTTAAAAATATCAATTATTTTGAAAATAAAATTCATCACGTCAAACAATTACTTATGGCCTTACAAGTTTTAAATCTAGATGTAAAATAATTATTCATCAGAACGCACAGTTCTCAAACATCATTTGGCTTGGATAGTTCTTTCATACACTCGGGATTATGACACACTTTGAGATAAAGTTTTTGTTCAGAGTCTTCAGCTAACGGAGCTGATGGTACCGACGACGTTATTGGAAGAAGGGTTCGCGGACCGGTTTCACCCATCTCCACATTTTCGCGTTCGCGCATTTCACGTTCTACTTCACTCTTCATGAACTCGCGATATAGTTTGTACACGTACCTGTGAGTTAGTGCATTCCACAGGCTTGCCCAAAGGTAACGTTTGCGCTTTGGGTGTTCTTTCGCGACGCGGTTGATAGTAAAATAGTTCATTACCACTGTTGCAACATAACTGATTAAGTGGATAACTGCAATAAGAAATCCAAAAATTGAAAATAAATTTCCCATATAGGATAAGAAACCCCATACTTCGGTTGCTGCTGTCATTGCTATATTTTTGATTTCTTGGTCATTAAAAATATTAGGTACATATAATTTCTGATCTTCCATTGATCTTCCAGTGATACGCCTGGCTATTTCATTGGTAACGGCTCTTTTCTCATTAGGAAACAATAAAGATGTCTGAAATTTATACATTTCTTCCGTTGTATAAACTCCATGTGATGATATGGGTGAGATTCTGGAAAGAGTTATAGTATCTTCTTCAACATTCGCATCAAGCACTAATGCGGGTTCTGCTCTTCTGAGTTCTGGTGACAACTCAACCCAATTACCTTCTAAGTAAAATGTTGCTGGTAATAGTCCTTGACAATCTATTTCTGTTCCATATTCGGAGATTATATGGGTAACAGGCGTTCTAAACATAGACTTGTTTTGATAAATGATTGGCAATTCTTGATAGCAAGATTTGGTGCGTCTAAAATCAACAATCACCGGCTTACATTTTCCAATGTAAAGGACTTCTCCCATAACTCTACCAATAAATCCAGAATTTTCTTTAATTAAATTTCCAATAAGTTCTGGGGATTGATGTGCTAATGCAATTCGATTGGCTAAGATGGCTTCTCTGAGCTCACATCTTTTTACAATAGCATCATATACTAATTCAGCCATTTGCTTTTTGACAGCGATTTCTAAAAATAATAACTTACTTAAAACTTGAGCCATTAGATCGGTGTTTTGAGTTAATAAGAAAGATTTTCTATAATAAAATCCCAATTCATCTTCAATTATTATGAGCAGTCTGTTTTGTTCGGTTTGCCAAGCTCTTTGGTGACAAAGCGACAAAGCTTTTCAGGTTTCGTTAATTTTAGTGCAAAGACAGTATCTTCAGCATCTACAATGATGTATCTAATGATTGGCTCTTGGCTTACAGTTAGTATGGTCGCATTTCCTTCCCATAAGACATCAACTCCTTGGGTGTGACAAACTTCTTTATGATCTTGTTCCCAAACAACTTCTCCAACTTGATCATCAAAGCAGTAGCCATCGTTGTAATGACAAACTGTGCCTGTTTTTAAATGAATTACATTTCTTTCTACATTTGCAGTTGTTTGATAATCTGATAGTTTAATTGTTATGGCTGCTGAAACGATTACATTTTCGTAAACAGTGTCTCCAATTGAGTAACGTACTCCGTTACATGAACCATCTGACTTGATCTGTCCTTGAATTGTGGTTGAAACTTCTGTCGTGCCATTTAACAACAGTTGAGTTATAGTACCTGCACCAATCCCATTAAGGTTCACTGCTCGGAATTTATGTGCTTTTAGAAAACCATCACGGTTTAATGTTTGAACCGTTTTAACAAGTCCTCCAGGAACTGCACTAGTATGTGAAAACATTCCACATCTTTGTACTAGTTGTTGCACCATTACTAGGCAGTTATACGTATGTACTGATACATGTTCTCGTTTCTGTACGAGCTGGATTCGGCGTGAAACAGATAAGGTGGCATTCTTCGGATCTTTGCATGGCACTACGCCTAACAGCGACAGCTTGGTCAGTTCGGTCGTCTTGTCCTGGCAGTCGTACGCTATAATGTCTGCGCTCATCATGGTTGATAGTTGGGCAATGGCACAAAGGATGGCGAAAATGGCAAAAGTCATCTTCTGTAATAAAGAAAATCTCGCAAGTGCGGATTAAGGTAAAACACAATAAAATGAGGGCAAAAGGAAAAAGAAACAAAATTTTAGTTAAACAAAGTAATTTGTTTAAACAATAAGGGTGGGCAATTGAAATGTTTTGCTTTCGCGCACGCAAAACAAAGAAAAAGAGGACAAGAACTTGTTTCTTCTTTTAAATTTTTGTTTTAGGGAAGCTTATAAAAATTTAAATGCCTGAATCCCGGATCCACTTTTCGTCTGGAACTGGTCCTTGACTGCGAGTGTATCTACGGAACTCAGTAGCGGGTGATGAACTAAGGCTGGTTGAGGGGCCTTGAGGTGACTCTTTTGAAGGTGAGGGCTCAGGAAGCTGCGGAGAAGGTGTGACCTTGGAATCTCCGGAACTTCTGGAATGAGAATGGCCGCTGGAGACAGTCCTCGAACTAGGGCTTGATTGACTGCACTTGGTTGTGCTGGCTGAATTTGAATGTGTAGCCGAAAGAACTTCTCCAACTATGGTCTTTTCATTAGTAGAGGAAGAGTCGTTTGATAGGGTTAAAGGTAATGTGTGAGCGTCGGAGTTATTTAGTTCCCTATCATGCAAACTAGTTTTATTACTTACTTCACTCTTTCTTGCAGTTAAAATGTCTTTTGCAATCGGCAAATTAATTTCATACTTAAGGTATTGTTTTTATTTGAAGATGCTTTTTCCATTACGTTTGTTTTTATTTCACTATTGTTATACTTTCTCTGATCTTCACTTGATGTATGTAAAAACTCGTATCCCTTCTCGATCTTAAGTGGTGTGTTACCTAGCTTAAATTTTTCTAAATTAGAAGCTAAACATGGCTTAATTCTATTTACATGTACTTTTTGCGTCTTACCGGTATGTAAACCCTTAATCGTGGCATTTACGTTTTTAAGATCTAAAATCCTATAGGGTCCTGACCACATTTTTGCTAATTTCTTCGTAATACCTTGCCTTATTCCTTGTTCCAATAAATAAACTTTTTCTCCTACTTTAAATTTATGTGGTTTTGTTGTTTTATTATAGTGTTCGTGAACTTTGCTCGTATTTTTCTCTATATTATACAGGGCATTTTGATGTGCGATTTTCATCCGTTGCAAAAACTCTGATACGTAGTTTTCATGCGTATCATATTTTATTTTCATTGGTCTAAATAAATCATCAAATGGATAATCCATATCTCTACCGTATAGTAGGAAGAATGGACTCTCTTCTGTAGTAGAATGAGTCATTGAGCTGTATGCAGCGAGAGCATAGGGTAGCCAAGATATCCCAATCTCTCTGATCTGGACTTATGTAGTGACTCAACATGTCTTTAAGTGTTCTATGGAATCTTTCCAAAGCTCCATTGGTTTGAGGCCTGTACGCTGTAGTTTTTAGATGGTTGATTCTTAGTACTTCGCAAATTTTTTCCATTAATCTACTTGTGAAATTAGTACCTAAATCAGTAAGCAACTGTTTTGGTGTTCCATGTCTTAGGATAATTTCTTGGATAAAAGTTCTAGCTTCTGTATCAGCAGTTTGATCTTTCATTGGAAACGCTTCTACGTACTTCGTCAAAGAATCTTGTACAGTGAGAATATATTTATTCCCTAAATCTGTAATTGGTAATGGACCTACAACATCCATAGCTATTCTATAGAATGGTCTTGTTGGTGTCTTAAATTTTTGAAGTGGTGCTGGTCTTAAATGTGGCGAAGTTTTTCTTTGAGCGCACGAAATACATGCATTCACATAAAGTTTTATGTCGCTGCACATTCCTTGCCAATAAAATATCTTTTTAATTCTCTCATAAGTCTTGTCGTAACCTACATGTCCTGAGAGTGGCAGATCATGATAAATTTCCATAATACTTAATATAAGTTCTTTTGGAGCTACAAGGGTGTCATCAATAGTCCATTGTCCGGACTTTTTGTAAACAATTCCATCTTCATCTGCGTAAAAGTTTGTTGTTTCTCCTGATATAATTTTGTTTAAAATTCTTAACACATCTGGATCTTTTCTTTGCAACTTTTTTATCTTTTCTCGACTCCATATGGGATCTAATTCGTTAACATTTCCTAGGTAACGTATTGTAGTTTCTTGGGTTGTTTTTATCCTAGATAATGCATCGACATTGGAGTGGTTTTTTCCAGGTCTATATTCAATCTCAAAAGTATACTCTGATAATGCTAAAGACCATCTCATTTATCTATTATTTGGTTCTTTAACACTCATTAGCCACTTTAGAGGTTGGTGATCTGTATAAACAGTAAATTCGACTCCATAGAGATAACATCGAAACTGTTTTATACCCCATAATAGTCCTAGACACTCTCTTTCGGTAGTTGAATAATTTCTTTCTGCTTTATTTAGTTGACGACTTGCATAGCCAACTGGAAGTTCTTTTCCATCGTAAATTTGGCTTAAAATGGCTCCTAATGCAAATCCTGATGCATCTGTTGATAAGCAAAAACGTTTTGAAAAATCTGGATATTTTAAGATTGGTTCGTTGATTAATGCAGACTTTAATTCTTGGAAAGCCTTCTGGTTTTCTTCTTTCCACAAATATGGAGTATTCTTTTTTGTGAGGCTAGTTAAAGGTATTGCGATTTTTGCAAAGTTTGGTATAAACCTTCTATAGTACGATACTAAACCTAAGAAAGATCTGATTTCTGTTATGTTCTTTGGTATTGGAAATTCTTTAACTGCCTTAATTTTTCCTTCGTCTGGTCTTATTCCATCGCCTCCTACAATGTGACCTAAATATGTAGTTTCTCTTTTCAGAAAGACACATTTTTCTGGATTTAATGTAAGTCCTGCTTTTTTTATTCTGTCAAATATGGACTTTAACTTTTCTAAGTGTTCTCGAACACTGTTTTTAGAGAAACAAATTATGTCATCTTGAAAAACAAAACAATGACTTCCGGTTAATCCTGATAGAATTGCGTTCATCAATCTCTGATATGTAAATGGCGAATTAACTAATCCAAATGGCATTCTAATGCATTCATAATGTCCCCAAGGAACTGAAAACGCAGTCTTTTCTCGATCTTCTGGAGCTACTTCTACTTGCCAGAAGCCTTTTGTCATATCCAATGTTGTAAAAACTTGTGCTCCGCCTAACGAATCGATGGTTTCTTGTATATTTGGAATGGGAAAATAATCTCTCCTTGTTACTTTGTTAAGAGCTCTAAAATCTATACAGAACCTATATTTCTTTTCTCCATTTTTATTAGTTTTTTCCACTAAAACAACTGGTGCACTCCATGGTGATATTGATGGCTGTATAATCTTGTTTTTAAGCATTTCGTCAATTTGTTCACGTAAAATTTCTTGTTGTTTAAAAGGAACCCGGTAAGGTGCACGTACAATAGGTGGTGAATTATAAGTTTCTATTTTATGCTGCACTAAAGTCGTCTTCTTTAACGGCTTGTCTCCTAGGTGAAAAATATCTTTGTATATTCTTAAAAATGATATTACTTTATCTCTTACCAAACCAACTAGATGTTTTGTTGCTTCGTTCAAAACCTGCTCAAAAGACTGTTCTTGACTAGGTTTATCACGAGTGAAGCGTTCTACCAAATCTTCTGTCATATCTGCTAAGTTAGCTATAGGGGTATTTTTTGGAAGAAACTGAGGTGTTGGAAAAACATTTAAAATTCGTACAACCACGTTCCTTTGCAGTTCTTCTGGGCTTGGAATAGTTACTATTGAACTAGCACACAACATTCCCATTGGAAGTTGTAAAGGTTCTACGATTCTATTGCCAGCAGGGATACGTCTATCAACTGAGGCTAGCATATCGCAGCCGCTGAAAGGTGGTATCTCCAGGAATTCTCGTAGACGTGCAACAGAGGCATTCGCTCTAACTGTTTGTTTGTCTCTTGAAAACGGCTTTTCTCCATCCTTTTCGTTGTACGTATTATTTGGGCTATTGTGTAACCAATCAAGGATTTTTTTTTCCTTGTTACGGACTAGCAAACTGGTATTACTACTCTTTTCTGAGCAATCCATCAAATTGAGATCTCTCATCGGCTTCATACTGTTCCCACTGTAAATACATTTATTTTCATTATTAGTATCTGTAAGGAAAACTTCCTTATCAGTTAGGAGCTTCTGATCTTTTGACTTTACTTCCCCCGTTTTATCTAATGTCGCTTCTAGCCGACAAAATTTTGAAAGATTAGCTGCAGATGGTTGAATGACGTTTTCATCCGGTAGTTTAACCATTTTAGAGTTACTGTTTTCTGTAACTCCATGACTCGAATTTGGCAAAACATCTGTCATGGCTATATTACAACCATTGATTACAAATGAATTGTTTCTAAAATCTATAGTTGGCAAAACTCTTGATATAAAATCCATACCTAATAAACCTTGTGAAGGAAAACTTAAATCATCTTCACAAATTGCGCATTTCTGCTGAATGTCTCCTGATTGTAATTGAAATAGAACAAAAGTCAAACCATATTTATTAATTACATTTCCTGAGATGTCTGTCATTTTTGTTGGACATTCATTTATGATTGGTAAGTTTAATCTTTTGACTAAACCGATTTTAATGAGCGAAACTGCGGCTCCTGTATCTAATAGCCATTTTGAAGGTTGATTTTGTATATAAAGCTCAATAAATCTAACTCGTTCAGTTAGTAATCTAATAACAATTGTTGACTTTTGAGATTTTTCCACGTTGACATTTGTAATGTTTTCATCTATGGTTTGGGCTTTGGAGGTTGGCGCTTGGAGTTTAAAGACCCGGGAGGACAAACTTCTCCGATTTTACCACAGTGAAAGCAAAACAATTTTTGATTGCTAAAACAAGTTAGCTTGTTATGACCTTTTTCTCCACATCTATAGCATCGGTCCACCATATAAGGATATTCTTTTGGAGGTTGTCTGACTCCATTATTTGACATAGTAACTCTTGGTGAATTGGCTCCACGCATTTGAATAGGGCTACTACGGTTGTGAGTAAAACCTTGGTTTTGTTGATATCCACCGTTTGGTTGATATCTTGCACTTTGTTGATTAAATGTAGGATTTTGTTGATATCTCTCATAACCTCTCTGATTTCCATTATTTTGGAATGTTCCTCGACTCTGTTGTTGATAACCTCCTCTTTGATTAAATTGAAAATTGCCACGAGTTGGTTGAAAACCACCTCTTTGATTAAATCCACCGCGGCTTGGTTGAAAACCTTGCTAATATAGTCTTGGATTAGGCACGTTTTGATAATGTTCTTCTGGTGATTGATTAAAATCTCTTCGAGCAAATGAGTACTTTTGATTGGGCAAATCTTCCCTTTTTGACGAAAAATATCTTATTGTTTCTTCAGGTTGTTGCCTACTGGTTGATGGATAACTTGGTCGTTCTGATGTAGACACTTTTCTCATCGATATTATGTCGTACTTAGTTTCTTTGATTAGTCTGGCTACTTTTTGTTCACTAATGAGAGCTTGTTCTAGACATTCCTCAAGGTCATAAAATTCTCCTTTGGCTAAAACATCGTTGGCCAATTTGGTATCTATGCCTTGGAAAAATTGTTCTACCAATAGTAGATTTCTATGATATAGTTGTTGTGCCGTCATGGTATCTATCGGGAAAAATTTATTCGCAATTATTTGTAATCTTTGAACATACTCTCCTAAAGATTCTAGTGGCTTACGAATACAAGATCCTAATTCTCTTTTTCCTTCTGACATTGGAATTTTTCTGCCAAATACTTTCTGTAAGTAGTTTCTCATTTCAAACATGTTTCTTGGTCTTTGACCTGGAAGCAACGAGCTGTAATACATCTTAACTTTCTCTCTAAACTTGGACTCACAGACTTTGACCATATCTTCCTGACTCCATTTGTGTTGTCTACCTAAGTTTTCTATGGCGTCCAAAAATAAGTCAAAATCTGGACCTCCAGTGTAATTTTCTAATAATGTCATATCTTGTATTCCTCCAGTAAATGACATTTTCCGCAAATAGAAGTTTAGCTCAGCTAATTGTTCATTTTCTAATGGTGAAGTTCTTTTGGGCGGGGCATCATGCCTGTTTGTTTGTGAGAACTGTGGCTCATCATATCTATTATAATATTCTTGAGGCTGAGAAAATTGAGTTGGCCTTCTTAAGTTTTGAGCGAAATTTTGAGATTCATCCACGAACTGGGATTGAAATTGAGCTGAACTTTGTGGTTCACTTCTCATTTGCTGTTGAGTCTCGGAGGTTATCTGTTGCTGTTGAAAATATGCTGCTACTGCTGCAGCTAAATCCGCATTTGTAAAGGTGACTTGACCATTATTCTGAGTAAGTAAATTACCTACATTTCCATTTGTACCATGAGTCTGTGCATTAGAGGTTGTGTTCGCAGTTGTGTATTGCACACCTGTGACGGTTGTTGTTGAGATATTTACTCCTGTAGTTTGATTTTGTATTATTCCATTTTCTGTATGAAAATGTCCGCCGTTAGTTTCTTGATTGACCGATGTTACAGGGGGATCGATTAAATCAGTGTTATTTTCATCTTTTTTAGACATTTTTGTTTAGTTTAGTTTTAATTAGGTTGCAATATTAGGAGAACGACAATACTTACTAAAAAACTATAGACCAAGTATAAAATATAATTATAAGGTACCTGAAGCAACCCTCTCGAGTTGGAAAGGAAATCAAACGTCACTGGTATACCAAGTACTCCTTTCAATATACAAGGTATAATTAAAGCAAATTCCGACTTGACACCCAATCCTTTTTTGACTTATTTTTCTTTAAAAATAAAAAATATGATTCAAAGCGACACGAGATAAAAAAAATAAAAATTACCAGAGTAACTCTACTGTTTAGGGTTTACTCTACTGTGCTCCTTTCTTCTTACACCTCTGGTAATTTCTTTTGGTCTATTGTTTTTTAAATACAAACCATGCATATAAATATACAATCCAACACTATCCAATTGTCATAACCGTAAGCACAAAATTGGAACTCTACATGTAAAATTAATTCACTAATTTCTTAAATATTTCAAAATTATTTAAACTAATTAATGCTATTATAATAACTAGCGAACGATTAAAACTATTTTGCTTAGCCAAAATTACCACTAACTTAATGTTACTTGATTATTAAATGCATAAAACAAATCTTAAGTTAAAAATAAACCCACTAACAGCTAAAAATGAAAGTCTCTGAGTGTATGGAAGAGGATAGGAATACTTCGGAAAAATGCTTCCTTTCGTTCCAAAAAGGATTTGATAGCAGTATTTCCTTCAATACTCCAAAGATGCGTCCTGTAAAAATAATATTTGATGGATCCAATAAACTATTGATCTATTTCAGTATTTATGTTATATACAAATACATCAATATGTCACAACACTAATCTTGCGTAACCTTGCCTTACTTCAAAAAAAATTGTTCTAAATGAAAATTTACTCATCAGCAAAACACAAAAATAATACAAGAAAACTAGAGATAAATTTATTAAATTTTGCTAAGTTTTTTCCAACTAAAAGATACATCATGAACCTAAAGAAAACTTTTTTATACACTAGTAGGGCATACATTATGTAGCATTTATTTTATTTTAATCACTAACTTTTATGACTATCACTAGAAAAGAATCACACTCAGCACGAGCATTTCCAAAGAAATCTTATCTTCATTTCTTAATTATACTTTTACATAAAAAAACAACTTCAGAATCTTCAAAACACTAAAACTGTATTATTGTAATAAAACATAGACATAGACTTATAATATAGATAGATAAATAATACATAAGCTTATAATAGTCATGATGATAACCAAAACAATTATATTTTTGAGATAAAATGGATTGGTGTTACGTCTGATAAGTTCTAAATAATCTAAATGGCTATATAATTATTGTTTTAATAGCAACATTTTACTACGCTAATTTGTTATAAACAAATATCATTTATGTGATTCTTAGATTATGATTGTCGATAAGACTATAAGAACAGTTACCATTCTTTATAAAGCTTGTTAAAAAGACTACAAGGTATAATTTATGAAACTTATTATGTTGATGCAAACTACTGAGACGATTCTCATGAATGATGAAATCATTATTTTTTTATCAAAATTATTCCAAAGATTTATCTTGATTTTTAAAAGGCATAGCCAAAAATTGTACTTGCAAAACACTTAATTAGGAAATTAGCTATTTAATAGTCAATAGATAAAATAAGTAAAAAGAATAGAGGTTACACTTCAGTTAGTTGGCATACTATTTTCGTACTAAGGCTAAATATACAGGTTTACGGTGCTCCTAAAGAAGAATAGTGTCTAAAGAAAGAAAAATGATCATAGACAACTTATTTACAGAATAGTGAAATCTTTAACTAGATTCTCTGTCTAGCGTAGACTAAATATGATACTAGATAGCAAACAATACAAAATAGTATCTGCAGTTACATAGTTTTTTATTAAGTAAAAATTGATTTTCCAATCTCAGATTACTTTTAACAGCAAGTAATTTATTTAACGCATATTATATTATTTTCGTTAAGTTCATTAGTATTTTATTTATTATTGCAAAACATTGCTTGTGCATTTCAAACAAATGTAAAACGATCAAATAAGAAATCAAATTTAATAAAACACATTTATGTCTATTGCAAAAAATAAGTAGAAGATGAAGTCTAAGAAGAAGAATAATGTATATTCTCTCTAGTTTCACATAGCAAGTTTCCAAAACTGGCTATAGGTTTTCTTAGTTGATCTTTTTAGGCTTAGGATATCATGGGATTTACTGAACCGATTTTAATGATAGATTTTTGTCGAAAAGTTAATGTTAAAATAGTGCTTGTTTTTTAGTGTTTATCAAGTTCTGATTTATGATCAAGTTCTGATTTATGCTAGGTTTTTTTTTAAAGAAAAATTAGCTATATTATTTAAATTATAAAGGAAATAACCCTTAATGTTTCGATTTTAATGGTCAAAAAGCATTGAAGTTAATAAATTAGAAGTATTTTCATTTACCTATGTCGTTAGTTTTAAAAGAAATTTGTTTTTCTTCTTTAATGTTTTTAGGAGATATTTTGATAATTAGAGATTACAAATCATTTTGGAGTTAAACACATGGTTGATTACCTAAAAGTAAAACTTTGCAGAAAAAGTTTCTTCAGAAAAATTACCTTGTTTCCTACATTAGAATAATATTTAGGTTTAAGTTTTATGACCTTTTCTAGTTAGATCAGATTCAATTATAGTTAGGCATATCAAAAGAAATTATCGATAAATAGTCAGATTGGTTAAGGTTAGGTTAACAGTAGTTACCAATTTAACCATTTTTATTGAAATTAAGAATGTGTTGATTTTTTTTCGTTTGTTAATATTGTTATTCAAAAAAAAAAAAGTTTTAAAAAGATCTTAGTGTATTTATTAGGTCAATCAAATCATTAATAATGTCCTAATTAATAATTTGTTATAAAAACAAATTGAAAATTCATTTTGTTTTTTTTTGTCATCTTTAATTTATTTATTTTTTTATAACTTGTTATAATTTAAAGAAAAAGAAAACTTAAGCAAAGGAAAAGGTTTTGATGATTTTTGGGTTATATTATCATGAGTGGATTTTCATCAAGAAGGTCTCATGTCCTCTTCTATGAATCCTCTTAAAAGTTAATGTTTATTCTGTTTACTGAAATTACAAGACTTTTCTCTTATTTATAGTTAATTAATAGCTTATACATTTTTGCTTGATATTACATTTTTGGTGGTTTATTTAATTAAAAATGTTATAACTTTAAAGAATTTTTGATTATTTCTTACTGTTAAAGGATTAAGATTATAAGCATGTATGATTTTGTTTTTCCAAGTTAAACATGTTTTAAATATATTTTAGTTTAGTCATTAATAATAGTAATAATTTTATTTTATGATGCTTTATATATTTAATGGCTTAAATGTTCATTACTATGGAACATTGGTTACCAGGCAGTGTTGTACTAGTTACTTTACATTAAGATATAGTTTTTGAGTTATCAATATTATCAGATTGCATAGATAATTTTGGTAACAAATTACGTGTGTTCACCAAAGATAACAATAGCACCAAAGATAGTGTAAAATTAAATTTCAAATGTTATCAATACAGTATTATCATTATAGAATAGTAATGATGATATCCAAACTTATTATACTTACAGCAAGCAAAGATATCTGATTTAAAATGTAGAGTTTAGTTTGTTTCCTACCTTTCAATAAAGGTACGGTGTATTACCTTAGTGTATTTAACAACTTAGATTTTTTTTTTTTTTTAATGAAAAGTGAGGAGGTAGTATGTAGGAAAGACTACTTCAAAGCAAAGGATTAGAGGATTAATAATGCAAACAAGTTTTAAAGGTTAAGAAAGTAATGTTTTTTATTTGTATTTATTTATTTTAGGAATCAGGCGAAAAATACCAGGTTAAGTTATTTTTTTTTTTTTATTTTTAATTGATATTAAAGAATTTGTCCTAATAGTTTATACGAACAACAAAAATAATTGTCAAAGATATAGAACTATACTATTTTAAGACAAGCTTATATTCTTATAGAGCAGAGAGATAAGAAAGAATGTAAAATTTAACATATATGAAACAATGGTAAAAAGCACGCGGATGTATGGAATAGAGACTTGTCGCGTAACAGAAAAATACAAAAAAAAATGGAAAGTGTTGAAATGGATGCAATAAGAAGATCAATGAGAATATCTAGATTAGATCACATAAGAAATGAGATCATAAAAGAAAGAATGGGAATCGAGGGAAGCATAACGGATGACATCACTAAAAGGCAACTCATATGGTACGGCCATGTACAACGGATGAACGACGAAAGATTACCAAAACAGGTCCTAGAGTGGCAACCAGTAGGGCGCAGAAAAAGAGGACGTCCTAAACTAGAATGGCCACAGTCAATCCAAAGGTCAATGAGTCAAAAGAATCTGACAGAAGATGACTTTCAGGATCGAAGGAGGTGGAGAATAGGCGTTGGACAACGTAGAAAAACGTTCTAAACCGACATAGTAGTAGTAGTTATATTCTAGTATTAGACGTTTAGAGCAAGGTTAGCTTAGCTTTGGTTAGGTTAAGTTAGGTAAGATTTGGTTTGGGCATAACCCTTTGAAGTAAATGTCGAATTTTAAGACTTTGTGCAGTTAAAAAGTAAGATTAAATAATTCTTTAATAGGTTAGCCATGGTTGGGTTAGATCAGAAGTGATAATAGCCTAGAAGTGGATTACCTCTAAATACTTCAATAATGTAACAGAAAAACTTACTGTAGAGATGATACTTGGCACATACTTAGGTATTGTGCTTAGTCTAATTACGTACATTTCCTTAGTTATAGCAAAAATATTCTTATATCAATTTTGGCAACATTTGGCGATTTCTAAAATAGGATTTCAAAGATATGTAATACAATGATCTTATTATTAATATAGGAAGTAGTTGATGGTGTCCATTTTAAATTTTAAACAACAGTGTTGCTATTTTGTTTTATCTTTTAAATACTATAGCTGGTTCTTTTCTATAGCTGCTCCAGAATGAGTCAGAGAGCTTAAAATTTATAAATTAGTTTCTTGCAAGAAAATCATTAGTATCTGATTCAAGTACAAAGTTAAACAATCGCAAGTAGGGGATGGTGGGGAAATATCGATCACTTAAGATTATATACTTTTTCTTTTTAATAAATGACAAAGCCGCATGTTAGCGACGTTGTCGTTTTTTTTTCTCCCAGTTTTACAGATTTGTAGGTGATCATTTTTACCCGCTGAACGATATTACCCTCCGTTTCCTTACATTTAAATCAAGAAAGAAATATATACCTACTTAAAATACTGACATTCGTCTACGATGGGAATCAAACGAGTCGATTAATAACATATTTTTAAAAAATCACAGGATGATTTACACATAACATTCATCATAGAATCACATGAAATACAATACTATCGAGAAAAAAAACTTATTGAATACCTATAGATACCTATTTTCCAAAGCAAAACTTAATAACACTTATAGATAAGGCAAGACTCTGCAATTTTCAATACTACCTACTTGTTTATTTTTTTATAAAATATTTATAGCAATGCATATTTTTTTTGATTTCTCCTTTAACGTTTTGGATGGTACCTAAATACTTTTTGCAACGGTTGTGTCTTATATTAATTAATTTCTGGAATTAATTAATTTCTGGCATAAATCTTATACAGGGCATAAAATTAGCTAGAATTTCGTCCTTTAATGGAATTTTTGTGGTTTTAGTATGTTGTAGCTTTGCAATTAAGTAAAATCAGCTAATATAAAATAAAATATTATAATACAATGAGGTTCGATTTTAGTAAAATCAGCTAAAAAAAATAAAAAAAAATAAAATAAAATAACAATTTATATAGAGCGATATGTTATATATGCGTTTATCGTATGTAATGCTATAAAGGTAATCAATAGGTGGTTACTTTGCTAAAAGTGACGATAAAGCTACGTTTGCGTTACTGCAAAACAACGCTAACGTCAACGTCATCATTGGGTCAATATTAATGTGTGATAATTTTTTTTTTACGCTATTACAAATTATTTGCGCTAATTTGATTTAAATAATTACAAAACGTCTCTGTGTAAAAAATTTTGCTAGAGTTTAGCAATCGAGATCATCACAAAGGTAGAGTAATCAAATAAATTTGGCGATTTAAAATAAAAAAAATATGGGATAAGAACTCTAGTAGACATATAGAGTATTCTATTGCGCAAGAAGGGTCAATTTCCAATATCCGTCAAAAGAAGGAATGGTACATAAATTGGGTGATATTTTCAGGCAGAGAGTTAATTAGGCGTGTTTTCCAGAATTCTGCCTCGCTATTGGCTTACATCTACTGAGCTCAACAGTTTAGTCGGCTACCGCAAGGGCTTAGATTTTACAAGGGGGTAATAATTAAAGGGTAGTTTAATGGTTTACTGGTTGAATTGTACCCAAAATAAAGGTTTTTTTCGTTTATGCAAATTGCCATTTCGTACCGTAATAAAATGATTTAATGCAAATGGTTTCTCACCGCTTATAATAATAAATAGGTAGTAGGGAAAAATCATCCATGTTCATTCATCATTGGGTATCGAAAGTTAATTTAACGTATTTTTGAATTAACTTAATTTACAATCAGCAATTATTAATTTTATACCAATTTTCGATTTTTATAATCTCTATCTGTTGAAATAATACATGTAAATTAAGGTCAAAAATCATTAATTCAACTAACAACTTTACTAACTAAATAAAAATTTAGCTAGGGTTCCGAATTAAAATTTTGTTGATCCGTCTACCAATTTTAAAAACAGCAATGTAGTAGCGCAAAGCAGCAGCTTATAGGGCGCTATATATTATCTTTCTTATCTTATTAACTATTATTTTGTTAGTGCTGAAAGAAATACACACTACATGCAAAAATTAATATTCACGTTTTAGCGTCTTCTTGAATTTCTAGAAGTGCAGTTCTAGGTGATATCTGGTAGTTTTTAGGTGACTTGAATTTCTGTCGTCGCCTGTTTTTTTTCACGCTTTAGCGGCTTCTATGTGTTGTACCAATTTATTACACTCATCTCGTTCTATAATGTTAATTTTTTTCAAAAAGAAATAATTAAAAAGAAACAAAAATATTTTATTGAGTTCAGTTAGCAGTATAACCAAACTTTTCCTAGGTGCTTTTAATTTTAAAATTGAGAGTTAGCAGTATAACTTCTCCAAATTGGACCAAAATAACCTCTAAGATCGATTTTATACCAATGTTTAATACCAAAGTTTAATAAAACAAAGGAAATACCAACTTTTTAAGTTTACCTATTAAAAAAAATAGTACCAACGTTTTACATTCAAGTTTCACTTAATAAAAAGAAGAGAAATTTACCAAAATTTTGAATTTACCTACTAAAACTATTAATTTAAGTAATCTGTTTTTTACCAACGGTTTAAGTTTGCTAAAAAAACTAAATAAAAGTAAAAATTAAAAACAGATTCTACCAATGTTTAATATTGAACTCGGGGCTGAATCCATGTTGGCGTTCTACAGTCTTGTTAGTACATGAGTAAGCTTACTTACCAATTCAAATCTTAAACTTCTAGACAACTGCTACTCGATTGGATGATATTTCTTTTTCACTATATTTCACTGTTTTGTTTTGATATGTATCTGATATGAACTGCCCATCAAAGTTATTTAGATCAGGCCAATCTGAGATTAACTAAACTTCTTGATTTGATCTGAATTAGCTTTTTACCAATTTTTAGCTATAATACACTAGTATACTCAGCTTGCTCTAACATTAAATAATCGATAGGTTGTTTATCAGATTTGTAGTTTTATTTTTAATTTTGTTGTTAAATAAAAAGGATTTGTTTCTGGACTAGGCAAGTGTATATTTTAAAATAAAAAGATGAAAATATGAAAATATGACAAATTAAAAAACAATTTAAGAAAAATGTGACAAAATTAATTATTTGACAAAATTAAACAAACAAAGCTAAATCATGTTTTATTTTAGGCAATTCTATTTCCACCCTCTTCCCAAGTTTTTTAGACTTTAAATAAAAATCCCAAGTATAGGCAAAAACTTGATAAATTAATAAAAAAAACCAACATTACCCATCTCTTAGTCAACTGATTTAAAACCCATTTTGATCCCAAAAATAGTTTCCCACAAATCAAAAGTAAATACACAGAATTGTCTAAAATTATCCAAGTTTGTCAAATAAAGAAAGGGTTCAGGCAGTGTAATAATTGATACTTGACATTACTTACAAAAGTTAAAGTTTGCACGCGCTTATATTTTAAAACCCGACTGACTTTTCAAAACTCTAAGACGGAACTTTAACTTTACAACTTGAAAAAAACTGCTCTCAGATTATCCCTTCTTATTTGACATATTTGGGTAGGCGTACCTAAATTGGAAAAAACCTATACATATACATATTATTCCTAAAATTTTGTGTTTAAAAACAGAGACAAAACATCAAATTTTCCCTGACTTAATTTAAGTAAAGATGGCCTACTCTTAAAGACGTCCCACGGGAACACCCACAAATAAGAAAATTCAGTTAAAGCTCAAAGTCACCCTAGATTACCTAATTTCGGAAAACAAAAAAAGCTACTTCAAAAGTTACCTAAACTGATCTAAAAAATGAAACGAACATCCTAGTAATGTCCAGTTTAAAATTTATTAATTATTTATCAAAATTGACCAAATAAAAAAAAATCACTTTGCCTTTAAAGAAAGTGCCTACGATTTTTTTGCTTTTAAAATCGAAACCGGGTTGGCATATAGCCTAAGTTGAGAAAACCCGGTGAAAAACTCAACTGCTATTTTCCAGAAAATTTCCAATTTTCTCTTAAAAAATATGACAAATCAAATCTTATATTTACATAGCCTTTAGTAATTGTTTGATTTTTCTACATTTAGTAATTACTAATTAACCACTTTGAAGTATTTAATGAACCACTGGTCAAAACAATACGTGACCTTTGAAACTTGCAATACTACGATATCCAAACGAAATCAATATGATCAAAATTAAGTGACACGGAAAATCAGTGAAAACTGGATCTATTTACCTGAAAATCAAATAAGGAAGCAAAGTCCATCAAATCTAAAAAATAACTCAATTTTGTCGTTTTTGATATCGCTATAATCAACTTTCAAAGTTCTGTTCATATGTATGATCGTGACAAGAAAATTCGCAACATAAAGAAAAGCTACTATGAAAAGTTGGTTTTAATTTAGGGAAATATAAAATATTTCTCGGTCTATATATATCTGTCACTAAATCAGAAAACATTAAGAAAAGTATAAATCAATAGACAAGGGTCTTGTGGTCTGAGTCTAAAAGCCACTTAAAATTTTTAAAGCTTAAGAGTATGTTTATAGTGTGACATTTATTGACAATATATTTTCCTAAAATCACAAATATTAAAGAACTAACTCTTGTCAGGTTCTTAAGATTATAAAATATATGAACCACATGTTTTTCTGCTATGGGAAAAAAAAACTCTAGTCGATATTATATTATATTTAAAGAAATAGACCTTAACAAAAAATCTGAGAAATATTCAAAATAAAATATGGGAAATTCTGTTACACCATTATCCGATTTGGATGAAATTTGGTATTCACATAGTGGTCCGATGACAATACAACAATAAAAAAAATCCTACCACTCCTACCCCCACCCTCATCTATAGAAAAATGCGTTTTTGACACACTTCCAGGATATTTTTTTCTTAATGTTGTATTGTCATGGGACCACTACGTGTGTATCAAATTTCATCCAAATCGGATAATGGGAAGGGTATCAAAAACGCATTTTCTATGGAAGGGGGTGGGGGTAGGGGTGGGAGGATATATTTTTTTTAATGTTGTATTGTCATCGGACCACTATGTGAATACCAAATTTCATCCAAATAAGATAATGGGAAGTGAGTCAAAAACTCATTTTTCTATGAAAGGGGGTGGGGGTGGAGGTGGGAGGATATTTTTTTATTAATATTGTATTATCATCGGATCACTATATGTATACCAAATTTCATCCAAATCGGATTACGGGATGTGTGTCAAAAACAAATTTTTCTATAGAAGGGGGTGGGGGTAGGGGTGGGAGGATATTTTTTTCTTATTGTTGTATTATCATCGGACCACTATGTGTATACCAAATTTTATCCAAATCGGATAACAGGAAGTGTGTCAAAAACACATTTTTCTATAGAGGGGGTAGGGGTAGGGTGGGAATATATTTTTTTCTTAATGTTGTATTGTCATGGGACCACTACGTGTGTCAAAAACGCTTCACAAGATTTGATAGATAGTTAGTTAGACAGAACATCTGAAGCTAAATAAAAGCTTGTAAAAATATTGCGTAAAGGATTTTTTAAAGATGTTTTTATATAAATAATATATTTTATTTTTCATCTACACATTTTATCAAAAAAAAAAAATTTAGTCCGGCGCCGAGTTGGCCGGCGCCCAGTTGGCGGCGCCGAGTTGGCCCGGCGCCCAGTTGGCCCGGCGCCCAGTTCGCGGCGCCGAGTTGGCGGCGCCGAGTTGGCGGCGCCCAGTTGGCGGCGCCCAGTTGTCCTAGACCGTCTGTTCACCATATGTTGTTGAGAAGTGACAAAACTACGAACTTATTTCTCCACAACCTTCAACTTTTTAATAAACCCTTATTGTCAGAGCACAGTGAAAAAACAAAGCTCGTCGTGGCAGCGAGACTCAATTTAAATGAAGCGAGTTGCATTTTGTTCTAACTACACTACCCTAATTTGTTATTCAAATGCAACAACGTAAAAGAAAAAAAACTGTACGGCCGATGAAACAAAAATAAATTGCACGTTTTAATTATTTATTTATGATTTTTCGTTCTAATTCTCCGTCATTTCGACAAATCAGGGCTCTAAGAAAAATCGTGGCACTATCCTACTGAACTTTTTTAAAAAATCGCGCCATTTTTTACTTATATTTATTTTAAAAAATTGTGGCGCGATTTTTTCTGAAAAGTTGTTAATTATTTTGAAACTTTTGCCAATAATGACTTACTATTTAAAATGTTTAAGTTAAGTTTTTTTACATTGAACACAATTTTTTGTGCAACGCCATTTCTTCCAAAAAATAAAATTTTCCACGCCACGATTTTTTTTAGAAATCATTTAATTTTTCTAGAATTTTTGCCTACCGAGCAAATTTGTGAAATTCTGCAGTAGTTAATTTATATTACAATTTTTGTCTTTATCTTGTGGTATGCTAAGCCAACCTATCCCCCCCTCCTGTAGTAGTATTTTTGCATTATTTGGGTCAAATGTGGGGCCCAAGCCACCCAAAATAGTCAAGTTAAATGTAAAAAAAAAATATTTAAAACTAGAAAATAAAGCGCAAAAAATGGGTTCCACGCGGACGCTCTAAGCTTTAGCAGCGCCCCTATTCACTAAATTAACACATTAACTGCCAACTTTTTTTCTTGCTAGTTCCAATTTTTAAATATTAAGAAAATGAATTTAATTGACTTACATTTCCAAAACCTTTCATTTTTTTACGTTTTTTATTGGGAATCCCCATTTGGGGACCGTGGCATATACCATGCTTAAAAATAAAACAAATATAAAGGAAATATAAGTAAATACCCAAATGGGGACCGTGGCAGCTAACGGGTTAATATGTTGTTGAGAAGTGACAAAACTACGAACTTGTTATTCCACAAGCTTCAACTTTTTAATAAACCCTTATTATCACAGTTCAGTAAAAAAAAACAAAACACCTCGTGGCAGCGAGACTCAATTTAAATGAAGCGAGTTGCATTTTGTTCTAACTACACTACCGTAATTTGTTATTCAAATGCGACAACGTAAAAGAAAAAACTGTACGGCCGATGAAACAAAAATAAATTGTACGTTTGTATTATTTATTTTAGATTTTTCGCTTTGACACTTTACCATTTCGACAAATCAGGGCTATAAAAAAACGTGCCACTCTCCTACCGAATTATTAAAAAAACCGCGCCAGTTTTTAATTATATTATATAAATACAGTGACTCTGATGAGGTGACGTTATTGCTGCCAAAATAATTCAATTTAACTTTGGACTCGTTTTGCTAGCTGCTGTGGTTCTCGAATTATGATTTTTTAAAATATTTGAACCACCACTACCACCTTACAGCACCCCACACACACCAAAATTTATTGGGCTTATCCCCGGTACTTTTTTGAGTCAAATTTGTTTAAAATCGGTTTATCGCTTTTTGGCTTATTATGTCCGAAACAGACAGACAAACAGACCGACAGACGGACAAACAGATATCACAAACACAAAATACCGGAATACAACATTCCATTGGGTTTATAGACTTTGAAAAAGCTTTGGATAGCAATGAGCACTGAGCAGTAAAAGCATCTTTAATTAATAGCCGAATAGATCGCAGATACTACAAAGTCCACGAAGGAACTAAGCCTATCCGCAAAGGAAGAGGTGTTAGACAGGGTGACACAATATCACCTAAACTATTTAAACAGGCCCTAGAAGATGTTTTTAAAAATTTAGATTGGGAAGAAAAGAAGAACTGATGAAAATGCTGGAAGAACTGGATACAGCTGAAATCAAGATACGAGTAAGATTGGCCTGGGCAGCATTCGGTGAATTAGGCTACATATTAAAAAATAAAAAATACCCTCAGTATCTCAAAACGAAGTGAATAACCAATGTATCCTTTCTATACTTACCTATGGATCCCAGACCTTGACACTTACAAAACCAAACATGGATAAGGTAACAAAGCCCAAAGATCAATGGAAAGACAAATTTTACATGTAAAGCTGACAGATATAGAAAATAAAAGAAGTACGGGAACGGGAACTAGATGGATGAACACAGAGAAGAGTAGAACATATTGGGGGAAGCATATGTCCAAAGATGGATCGTACAAGGCTAAATAAATAATCTATCTATATATAGATAGACATGCAGTACGTAAGGCTAAAAATTGTAACCATTACTTAGCAAAACGCTGTTTTTAATTTTATTTTTAATGTAATTAATTAATGCTTATTGTAAATAAATGCTTTCAATAAAGTAAAAAATTACGAATGCAGAGAAAAGTTATTTGCGTTACATTATTTGTAGTGAGCTACGTGTTTGCCACTTGCAGAAACATCACTAAGGATTTTTTTCCAGTTAAATTTTCATGCAAATACACACCACATGCAAATGAAAATAGAAGGTTTAATTTGAGGACTCTCTGACCTAAATCCAGAAAACTGTTAAATTAAGCATACAATTCGAATTTTTCTTCTCAAAATCTTGAAAAATATAAGAAGTTTTATCAATATTTTTTAGGGTTCGTGGTTATTTGAGAGAGATATCCTCGAAATCTGGTTTCGAGAGTATTTTTCGCAAATTGACACATTAACGAGTTTCTCGCCAGTCGACAAATTTTGTTTAGTGTCGGAGAGCCTGAACTCTTAAACTTTCATTTAATTTTAACAGTGTTTCAGCCGCGAGTCGTGCTGCAGGCGAGGGGAACATTATAAACCCCAGTATAGTACTAGTAGCGTGTCGTAGATAAAAGGGCCGGGGGGGGGGGCATTTGTTTTTACGTTAAATTTAGTTTTTCTATTTTTTCCTCAAAGGACGCCAGGGGCGCCAAGCGCAGAGGGGTGGGGTGAGGGGGGGCGTTCGGCCCCGCTGGCCCCCTATACGATACGCCACTGTATAGTACGGGCCTCCGTGGGCTTCTCGATGAAGATTTTACAACACCTGGGGGTCGATTTTTGTATATTAACCTTCCGATCGTTTTGGCCGACTAAAAAATTTTAGCCTCAAGATTTAAGGTGAAGCCCGGCAACGCCGCCGGTATAGACTCCACAGCACCCCTTGGCAGTCGCGATGAATAGCGTTGAGTGTCATCGCACAGTGGGACCAATTGTTATAATTTAGCGGTTGTATTACAAGATTAAGGGGTAGTAAATCCTCAAAATTTTAGCTACCGATGTACCGGGTGTCCTATAAAAACATTTCATATTTAAAATGCAGCTAAATATTTGACTAGGTACTGATTTAAAAAAATTTAAAATATATGTAAAGTAAATAAGTTTTACAATCCAACTAAACAAAAATGATCGCAAATATAAAATAAAGATAGCAGAAAATTAAAAGCTGAGAGGCATTTATATATTTTCTTTTAATTAAAAAAATACTGCGTTTACATCAGTATATCAATACAAAAGGTAGAGAGTTTTTTATCGCTTATTTCAGATACTACTTAACCAATTTTAATGAAATTTGGCATACATGTTTTATAAGCCATTCTCCCTTGTTAAGACGATTTTTTTACGCTATGACAAGTGCAAGTCAGGCCGAACCAGCGAACCCGGCTATTGTTATTTTTTTAGGTTAGTTAGAAACCGATACCTTCCTTAAGGCTGTAAATGCAAATAAAGATTAATACGGCTTTTTTTAAAATTCAAGATGGCTACTATACGCTAAAACTATACAACTTATTTGTTTTAATTGACGGAAGATTTATATTTAATTTGGTTACACGGTTACAAAACTACTAATTTAAAAAGGCAGTCATTAAAAAAAAATTAAAGAGAATGTCACATACTTGGATTTATATAACGATACTCTTTTTAAAAATAATTTCGCATTTTTAGATTATTTATAGTTTTTACCTGATAGCTTTGGCTGGGATGTGGGTATAATTGTTTTTTTCCTTTAAAATCGGTTTAATTTTAAATTTAATCACTACTCAAAAGTCAAACTCTTAAGGCAATCCAAATATAAAATAAAAATAACTCCATTTTGATGGTTATATTGTTATATTCGTGAAAATGCAAACAGGTACTTAATTAGAGTTTTTTTTAATAATAACTAACCAAACCACTTTTAATTAATGTTTTAATACAGTTATTCCCCCATTCTTTATGTACAATTTGTACGGAAAAATAATAAAAATTTGATTTAATTTGAAAAATAATATTTATGTTTACTAATACTTGTCTACTATTTAAAACTATCGGTCATCTTTCATATGTATGAAATAATGTCTAAAGTAGTAAACACTTGTTTAATGGACTAATTAGGTCAAAAGTCATAAACCTAACCGAACCAATGCAAAAAAAGTGCGGACATTTGTAGCCTAGCCTACAATTAGTACCTAGACTATTGCACCACCGTCCGTTCATTTGATAGGTTTAATTTTTAGATCGGAAAAAGATTTAAGTAATGGAAGATATAAGGAAACTCGTACAAGGGGGACGAGTGTGATATAGTTTAGGTAGGCTAGATTAGTTTACTGAAGATGGGCTCCATCTGCTAGTACCTAAAATAAGTATTGCAAAAAAATACAAATAATAAGAATTTTCTTTCTTCTACCCTCCCACCCACCCACTAACCGTATTGTGCACATTACAGAAAATATTCAATGAAAAAAATATCGCCGCGTCCAAAAATTTGAGAAAAATTAGGCACTATTAGAAAAAAAAATCGTTTGCTTAGCACGCTCTTCCACTCAGACCCATATATACAGGATGTTCAATAACATAATTTTAGTATTAAATTTCTTGAGTGATTTTAAGACACAAAGTTTATATTAACATAGGTCTACAAACGCTTAGTTTTCGAGATAATATTTTTTGTTTATTTTGATATAGCCGCCATGCCATACCGAAGCATTTTTTATTTTGATGCTAGCAGTCTTTGGCGCAAAAGCTTTTTTTTAAACGGTTAGAGATGCGAAAAAATTGCAAGAGACAAAAAAGTTTGCAAACGGAACAAGGATTTTATTTCTTGTTTTAAAATCTACCAGTGGCTTACAACAAAAAATATTCCAGGAAAAAGGTGACATGAGCCCTGAAAAAGTATAACCTTCTAGATTTTTACTATCGTTTGGCATGTCTTATAGTGTAATGACAACAGCTAAATATATGTGTTAAATTTGAGCTCCATATCTCAAAAACTGCACGAGCTATAAACAAAAAACTAAAAAATATATGAAATTTTAACACCCCGTATCTCGAAAACTAATCGTTTGCGTGTCTATGTTTATATAAACTTTTTGACTTACAATTACTTAAACACCTTGTATAAATAAAACATTTTATATGATCCGATTTGAATTAGAAATTCAGTACAAAAAAAACTGTGTACTAAGTAAAACATAGTACATACATAAGTTTGAAACACATATTTAAGTCCTACAAGTTTCTTAAAACATTGTTGCAACTCTTGTCTTTGGAACTCATGTTCCACAACGGCACAGAATTTTGTCTTCTTTTTAAAAACATTTTTTGTTTGAGAAGAGGACACTCTGATCTATCTTTTATATTTCACCATAAAGATTTCGTTGAGCCTTTACTTATGGAAAATAAAAACGTGATCTGGTTTATTTAGAAAAATACCTGTTATGTCTGATCGTGGACACATTTCCCTACCCAAATGCAAAAGTGAGTTTTAAAAAGTTACGTCATATCATTAAATAAAAATCTTCAGTCCTTATGATATCGGACGGAGGGCAGATTATGGTAGGTTGGTTGTGAGGGGGCTGGTTATGGGGGGAGGGGAATCTCTTACTTTACCCCTTTTCATAGAAATACAGGCAGTTATCCTTTTGTAGGAATCTATTTGTATATTATTATTAAACTGCAAAAACAGCAATTAAAGTAAAATAATGTTTTCTTTTTTTAGGGGAGCTTATTTTTTTATAATGAGACTTAATTATGTTACTAAAATTCTAGAAAAAACAGAGCAGGAAGGCCTAGTCCGCATGTTATTTGTGGACTTGGTCAGCGCCCCTGATAGATTATGTTCATTTCGTTTGAAGGGGGCTAATTTTGATCTTAGATGGCTTACCCTCCCTCCCCCAAGCTACTTCCTTGGCGTATAAACATACATTCATTCCATTCTTTTAAAAAAATTTAGTTTTGGTAATATCTAGTTTAACCAAGAAAAATTGAATTGGATATCTGATTTGGCCCACTGTGCTTGTTACTACGTCATCTAAGGCCCGCCAGTCTGCAATTCACAACAAAAAATAAGCTTGGTGTTCTTATAGAGAAAATTTTGTCTCTGGGTGTTCTGCATAAAGTGGGTTAGGAATTTAATGTTTTTATTATTTGTTCAACGTTCGATAGTTTTGGTTGTTTAGCTGTTGGGCCGTATGTTCAAACGTAAGTATAAGTCTAGTGTTGTCTAGTATTTCGCTAACAAGCCCCTTTGGGCACCCTTTGCCAAAAAAATGTTTTTTTTTTCACTTGGAAATATTTCTAAAGGCAGGCTTTTCAAAAATACTTAGAGCTAGAAAATTTGCATCTTCTTGAAAATTATTGATTTTTAATATAGGATTTTTTTTGTTACAGGTTACTTATGTGTCTACAAGGCAACAAAGATAAACTTCTCAAGGTTGCAAGCAATCCCTATCATCTGCTATGTTGGTCCAAATAAAAAACTTGTTGCAGACAAATAAACATCATTCAAGACCAGCACAGACCAGTAGATGCCACCCAAATCTCTCATATGATTTATTCTGTTATAGTATCATAACTATGTGAATGTGAAATTGAATACAATGTATTATCAAATATTTAATAATTATTATCAAAAATAATATTATTGATAAGTAAAGTGATTACATTTCCACAAACAAAAACAGTTGAACAATATATGAAGTGAAGTTCGGTTTGATAATAGTTTGTGAGAAATAGGTACCAGGCACATAGATAAGGGAGGGCACTGGGGGACATTTCCCCCCTTCTTGAACAAGTGTTTATCATGAAATTTTAGTGTCTTGGACAAAAATTGGGCACATCACCACTAAAATGTTCTGTATTCAGTGGATTTACCTCCGGCAAGCATTTCTGCCTACTCTGTCCAAAACATCATGCACCGTCATGGAATAACAGCACAGCACTTTCTATATGGGAGTATCCCCCCAGAAAGAAAAGCTATCTATGTGCCTGCTACATATTTTGAGTACATGTTTTACAGAACATTTTTTGTTCAGTTCTCCAGAAGGATAATTATATAATAAAATTTTCTTGAAAATGTTTTTGAACAAATTTCTGTTCAAAGAAAATGTTTAGGACTAAATGATTTCGTACAATTTTTTATTTAAACAATAAAATTAATTTTAAAGATATTTCTGCAACCCACTTTTTTCTATGAGGGTTAACAAAAATAACTACTACATACATATTTTTACTTAAATGTCAAAAAATGCTTCAAGCATGCCCCTATGTTATAATAATAATGTTCTAAAAAAATGTAAAATCCTAATTTTAAAAACTATTTTTCTATAATCTCCAAAAACACAAAGTTGTTGATTTTAAATAAAGCACTAGTCAGTATTATAATTAAAAAAAAATACCTTATGAAATTTCTAAATCATCAATGTTTTTGGAGAAATTTCCATACAAGGAAAATGATTTCGAAGAATTTTCCATTTTAACATATTTTTACTCAAATGTTACAAAAACTGTAAAATCTTAATTTTAAAAATTATTTTAGTTCATACTACTACTATACTATAGTAGTGTGAGCTATGATGGTGATCCTAATTTTTTCGAGAAAAAGAAAGTTGCTCCGATTTCAAAATTTTTTATATATCTTTGTGATTTTGAAAGTTTTTTGTCGCGCCGTCTGTCTGTAACGACCAACGCGTATAACTTAAAAACCGCTTGCCCGATTTTAATGAAATTTGAGGTGGTGGGCCTTGGGTAGGGATGGTCCCATTTAAAAATGAACAAAATCCACTGATCACAAGATAAATAAAAGGGCTCGTAAAAGGGTATATGGCGTGTGTCATAACAAAAGTAATAAGTCTGTAGTTAAACAAAATAAATTTAAGTTTAAAAAAAAAGGTGGGAGCAAATTTCAAAAATTAGAGTTTAAGTGAAAATATGTAGTGTGTGATCTCAAACGAAAGGTAATTCAGTCTGGAGTTAAACAAAATACATTTTAGTTTTAAAAAAAGGGTGGGGGTAGATTTCAAAAATTAGAGTTTAAGTCAAAACATGGGTTGTGTGGTATCAAACAAAAGGTAATTGAGTCTGAAGTTGAATAAAATATATTTCAGTTTTTAGTTATATTAGCTCACATGTACACTATAACTATAGGACCTAGTGTGAGCTTATAGGTACCCATATATATTGGCAGAGTATTTTTATAATCACCAAAAACACATAAAAAAAAATAAAGTACCTTATTAAGATTCTAAATCAATAATTCATTAACTTTTTATTTAAAAAATTATTTATAATAATAATCATTCAATAAAATTTTCTTCATACAGAAAATTGTTTAAAAACATTTTCTTCAATTAGAAATTTGTTCGAACAAATTTCCATTTAAAGAAAATGGTTTTAAACAAATTTTCGTTCAAGGAAAATGTTTTAGAAAAAAATTATTTCAAATAATTTTTTATTAGAACCTATTTTAACTCAAATGTTACAAAAAATGTAATATAAAATAAAGTTTTTTTTTCTATTATCATCAAAAAAGTTTTTGATTTAATATAAAGGACTGGATAGGTAGTCATTATTCAGTGACCCAATAAAAGTTAAAAAAAGTACCAACTGCATAAAGTTTGTAAATAATTTATTAACAAAAAAAATTTGAATAGGTGTGTCCCCTTATAAATTATTATACAAGTAAACAATAATTTATTCTAGCACTGTCGAAACAATGGTTCTTGATGGGTAGTATCCGTATGCAAAGCTAAATTCAAAAAAATACAAAAAAAGGATAGGTACCTATGTCACAGGCTTGTAGCAATAAATAGTGATTTTAGTTGTGGGGGTTGCTATAGTCTATAGTTAAAAAAGCTATAAGTACCTATAATCAGAGAGTGTAACTAGGATAACCCTGCCAAATTAAAATATCAAAATAAGCACCTATTAAAAATTGGTAAACTAACGATGTAACCACCCAAAGAGCACAATATTATTTAAATGTTTTATTACCAAATTTGATTTAAGCCCCTCAAAAAAATTGACCCAGTTATATTCCTTATAAGGGCCTATATCCTTAAATTATGTAACACTCAAGGGAGGGAGGTTTGGCTTTGCGTTACACACAATGTTTTTTTAATGTGTTTTTTTTTGAAAATGCGTTACGAGGGGGGATTAAAAATCCTGAATTTTTGTGTTACATAATTTAAGGATGTTCCCTAAGCCTGCTATACATATCCATTATTTTGAATTTTTATGATGATTTTAACTTTGTATACTTTCTTTTCATATATCATCAGGAGATTTTATAAGTGGGGCTTGGAGACTATGCAGAACTATCCATATCTTCTCGTCTTTTGTGAGGAAAATATTTAAAAGAAATGGAGCCCGTCTCTGGGATGGAAAACTTTATATACTATGTTTCTCTTCTTATATCATCAGGAGATTTTATAGGTGAGGCTTCGAGACCGTGTAGAACCACAGGTTATCCAAGTCTGCTATCCAAATCTTCTTGCCTTTTGTGAGGGGCGTAGTTAAAAGAAATGGAGCCCCTCTCTGGAATAGTGATTTGCCCCACAGAACACCATATCCGCACGTGTGAGAAATCAACTTATCATTTTTTTAGAACTAGTAATATAATTTTAAAAAAATCCTATTTGTTTATTGTGAAATTCCTTCATACTTGTCTGTCAAAGTAAGTGTCATAAAAATCACGGCGAACTCGATTTTCTGAAATAAGTGAAATAATTCTACCAAGCTGCACTGACAACACTGCGGCTCGCGATCACTGACTTGTATGAACACTGAGAAATAAATTCGGCGTACAATTCGTGTCGGAAAACGGTTTTTGTTTCCTTCATAGAATGAAATTCGTAAGAAAATTAGCTCTAGAATGTTGTGTTTACTAATATCTAAGGTTGTTTTGCCTTTTTGGTTCAAAATATTGAGCAGAAACCTTCCACGATATTTTGCCAGTTCTAGTTGAACTCAATGCAGCCCAATTTTATATGACTAAAAATTTTAGCTGGCTAAGAACGATCGGAGGTCTAATCTACGAAAATCGACCCCCTGTTTTAGTTAGATTTTTTAGATTACTAATGGTCCCACTAACACTGTCTGACCGGTTCACAAATCCAAAATTCTCTCCTTCAAAAAGTAAGATTAAGGTAGAAATATTTGAATATTTTTGTTTAATTCTGAACTATTTAAGCAACAGCAATGAAACTTGGCGCGCATCTCGGCCTTCACGTACTAATTTTTTTGCTGTCAAGAGACATTATATATTATACCCCAAGGGGCAAAATGTGTTTTTAGATTATGCCTTATATCTTCTAAAGTATTGCATCTGCACAACTATGTCTTAGCAGGTTGGTAGCTCATACAATTAACCAAAGGCCTGTCATATAAAAAATATATAAGCTTTAATCGAGGCACCCTAGGTAGGGGCAAACATTTTTGTAACTTAAAATAAAAAAAGCTTAATTGCCTTATAGTCTGCTCAAATTTGCAACAAACGGTTGCGGTTGAAGACTTCTTAATTTTATATCCTTTATAATTTGCCCCCGGCTCCTAGGGGCTGTAGGGGGAGGATGACGTTCACAATGTCGAAATACATATGATCGAAAATTAAAATCTTGAACTCATTATATCGAAAATCAAAATCTCGAAAAATCGAAATGTAGAAAATAATATTATCGAAAATTAAAATATCGAAAATTAAAATGTCGAATTGAAAAATGTCGAATAATTAAAATATCGAAATTACAAAATATCGAAAATACAAATATCGAAAAATTAAAATCTCGAATAATCAAAATGTCGAATACTGAAAATGTCGAAAATCAAAAAATCGAAATAACAAAATATCGAAAAGGATAATATTAAAAATTAAAATGTCGAAAGAATTAAATATCGAAACCACAAAATATCGAAAAATTACAATCTCGAATAATCAAAATGTCGTTTGGTTGGGTATGGTTAGGTTTGGATAGGTTCGGTTCGGTTCGGTTCGGTTCGGTTTGGTTCGGTTCGAATTCACACCTTCTAGGATCCCGGGAAAGAAGTCAGGAAAGTTTTTTTTTGAAAAAAATTGTTGGTTTAGTTTGCTTTGGTTCGGTTTGATTCGGTTCGGTTCGGTTAGATTTCACTAGGTTTCGTTAGGTTAGGTTTTTGAAACTATCTATTTTCGTGTGGTTATATCAGATTAGGTTACGTTTGATTAGGTCAGGGTCAGGTTAGGTGAAGGTTCCGAAATTTATTTTTTTTTGATTTTCGATATTTTGTTGTTTCAATATATTGTATTTTCCATATTTTGTTATTCGATATTTTGTGTTTTCGATATTTTGTATTTTCGATATCTTGTTGTTTCGACATTTTGTTGTTTCGATATTTTCTATTTTCGATATTTTGTATTTTCGATATTTTGTTATTCGATATTTTGTGTTTTCGATATTTTAATTTTTCGATAATATAACTATTCGACATTTTTTATTTCGACATTTTAATTTTCGATATTTTAACTTTCGATATTATTATTTTCTACATTTTGATTTTTCGAGATTTTGTTTTTCGACATTTTGATTATCTATGTTTAATTATTCGACATTTGGAATATTCGAGATTTTGATTTTTGATATAAAGAGTTCGAGATTTTGATTTTCGATTAAATGTATTTCGACATTGTAAACGTCACTCGTAGGGGGACAACATTTTGAACCCCACCCATTGGGTCGATCACATACCATAAAAAAAAGTTCATCTTTAGGGGCGGCCCCTACACAGGGATATAAATTTTAAAGTTCAAGCAATTTTATAAATTTATAGGTTGTGTCCCTGTCATTCTTTTCTCCATATCCAAAATTCGCTAACGCGATCTGAGATTTCTTTAATAGTATGGACGTGCTACTAATAGTTTTATTAAATTATAAATCCTGCTCTGAAGTTGCTGTTATCTTCGTTACGTTTATGGTCTAGTAGATTACGGGAGTTCAGTTTCATTCTGTTTTCTAATGTCCCATTTTATTCCTGTTAGCTCTTGCTCCAGTTCATTTATTTTTTCGTCGGTATTCATAGACCTAATATTATATATTCCTAATTTTAGTTTTCGTAGTTTTTGTCTTGTTTTTGAATGTTTGATCCTTTTTGTCATAAGCGAATTTTCGCCTCCCCCAGTTTCTGTGGGGTAGATCATAGAGGTGTAGGATTCTAAGTGTTTCCTTTCCACCTGGGGACCATTTTCTTTCTGTTCAAATTCGCCATGATTTCTCCATTAGGGGGTACTGGTATTAAAACATGTCGCTTGCCATGCATGCTAGTGAGTTGCTGTTCATCCGCTCATTCTGGGACAGAGTCAGTCGCTGCCCTGTTAATTTTTTTAAATATTCCCTAAAAGAAGGTTTGCCACCTACGCTATGTTCGCCGTACCTAGGTTCTTCCTCTCCGCCTTTCAATATATGTGGTCTTCGCCCGTATCTCTGGGAAAGGGCCACTAGACAGGTGCAAACCCTCCGGGTCAGAGATAACCAGGAATTTACCTAGAGGTTTCCCCTGCTAGAAATCTTATGAGGCTACCCGTCAAAGGATTACAATAATGTCAAATATATCAGAATTTATATATTATTTATAATACGCATTGATAGTTCAGGCCCTAAATCCGTAATTCAAGCGATATGCTGCCTTTAATGATAGAAGCAACACACTTGGTATGGATAGACATAAGACTCGCCCGAACATTTTACGAAAGGCAACCACCCCCCCAAACCCTGGCAGGGTCCAGGTAAACGTGCTTTTTGATAGTTTTCTGCTAAAAACTCGAAAACAGTCAACTTTTCCAAAATCTTCTGGAAATCATTTTTTAAGCGGATACAATTTCCTTTTTAACGATGTACCTTAGTACTCTCTGACGACAGTGGTACACGTTCCATTAGCGTACGAAAAAAGGGGAAGTTTTTTAAAATATTTTTTTATGGTATTTTTTATCCTAAACACTATTTTTTTCTCAAAAAAATATTTTTAGTTAAAAGCCCATTGTATACAGTTAAATACTTATTAAGCTACACATATATTTTTTAAAAAGCCGCCTTGAAACAAAAATAAATGTGTTTGTAGAAATCCTTAATGTTGAACATTCATATTTGTAAATCAGTAAATAATAATGAGAGTGAGTAAAAAATTAATTTTGGTTAGTAATAACTTAAAACTGGCTTTTTTTAGTTGACCTTCTTTAAAGTGGGGGTGGGGGCATCCCTCCTCTCACCCCCATCAAAAGTGCTCTCTTATAGTATTTTCCCAATTATTTGCAAATTTTAACTTGGCAAAAAACAACTAAGTAATAATTATTGAGGCTGATGAAAAGTTCTCTCTAGCAATGTATAACACGACCCCTTGCATCAGTGGCGCACCTTTTCTGGGCAATTGAATTAATAAGAGGTGTAGAAAAAATATTTTTTTTTATTTTATTAAATTTTACTGTCCCACAGGTCTGGTTTTAAAACTTACTTTAAAGGCTGAAGAAATTTCCTTTCAAACGATATACATCACTCCCCCATCAACGCAGCAGTAGATCTTGAATAGACGCCACAAAATTGGACAAATTTACACATACTGCGTTCATTGAGAGAAGCAACACAATATAAAAGTATAATCCCCCAAAAACATAACTACTCTTGGCGGGAGGGGGTTCTACCCCCCTTAAAATATTTTTTAAAATTTTTTAATAAACCGAAAAATGTCAAATTTTTTAAGAATCCCCGACCAAGAGTGGGCGGATGGTTCCCCCTCGTTATATTTTCGGGAGAGTATACTTTATATTCATACCAAGTGTGTTGCTTCACTCATTTGACGTCTATGCTACATCTACCGCCGGTCTAAGACAACTGGGCGCCGCCAACTGGGCGCCGCTAATTCGGCGCCGGGCCAACTCGGCGCCGCCAACTCGGCGCCGCCAACTGGGCGCCGGGCCGACTCGGCGCCGGACTAAAAATTTTTTTCTTGATAAAATGTGTAAATGAAAATCATTTATATAAAAACATTTTTCAAAAATCTACGCAATTTTTTTTTGAAATTAGTTTTTGTTAAGTAAAGTTAAATCATTTAAGTCGACTGTTGAGTCTTGGTAGTTGTAGTGTTTGGTAACCTGGTAACACTACAATTTACGTTTTTTATTACAACAATGGCGGATCCAAAATGGCGGATTTCTTTATTTTTAAACAGATTTGTCTGAAACTTGAAAGTTTGCAGTGCCTGAGATCACTAAATACAGTTTTATCCTCAAACTTAAAAAATTCAAAATGGCGGATCCAAAATACTCACCGATTTGTCTCAAACTTGAAATATTACATTGCTTGAGGTCATTTAACAAAATTTTTTACTCAAACATAATAAAATCAAAATGGCGAATCCAAAATGGCGGATTTTCTTATTTACGAACCGAATTGTCTCAAACTTGAAATCCGCCATTTGGGATCCATCATTTTGATTTTTTTAAGTTTGATTAAAAACTTTAGTTAAATGACCTCAAGCAATATAATATTTCAAGTTTGAGACAAATCGGTTCGTAAATAAGAAAATCCGCCATTTTGATTGTTTTATGTTTGAGTAAAAAATTTTGTTAAATGACCTCAAGCAATGTAATATTTGAAGTTTGAGACAAATCGGTGAGTAAATAAAAAAATCCGCCATTTTGGATCCGCCATTTAAATTTTTTTAAGTTTAAGTAAAAAAATTTCTGAAATGACCTCAAGCAATGTATTATTTCAAGTTTGAGACAAATCGGTTAGTAATTAAGAAAATCTGCCATTTTGGATTCGCCATTTTGAATTTTTTAAGTTTGAGGATAAAACTGTATTTAGTGATCTCAGGCACTGCAAACTTTCAAGTTTAGTTAAATGACCTCAAGCAATGTAATATTTCAAGTTTGGGACAAATCGGTTAAATATAAAAATCCGCCATTTTGGATCCGCCATTAAATTTTTTTTAAGTTTGAATAAAAAAATTTTGTTAAATGACCTCAAGCAATGTATTATTTCAAGTTTGAGACAAATCGGTTTAAAAATCAAGAAATCCGCCATTTTGGATCCGCCATTGCAATAAAAAACGTAAATTGTAGTGTTACCAGGTTACCAAACACTACAACTACCAAGATTTAACAGTCGACTTAATGGATTTAACTTTACTTAACAAAAACAAATTTCAAAAAAATTGCGTAAAGGATTTTTTAACGATGTTTTTATATAAATAATATATTTTGTTTTTCATCTACACATTTTATCAAAAAAAAAAAAATTTTTTTAGTCTGGCGCCGAGTTGGCCCGGCGCCCAGTTGGCGGCGCCGAATTGGCCCGGCGCCCCGTTGGCCCGGCGCCAAGCTGGCGGCGCCCAGTTGTCCCATTCCGATCAACCGCTATCTTAAGGGGGAGATACATCGTTGGAAACGAAATTTCTTCAGCTTTAAAAATTAAAGTATTAATATCGCACCTGTAGGACTATAAAATTTAAGAAAATTAAAAAAATATTGTTTTATCCACATTTCTCGTTTATTTAAATGCCTATAAAAGGTGCGCCACCGATGTAAGGGGGACGTGTTATACATCGTTACAGAGTTCTTTTGGTCAGCCTCAATAACTATTACTGAGTTGTTTTTGGTCAAGTTAAAATTTGCAATTAATTTTATTTCAAGGCGACTACTTTAAAAAGTTAAATCTAACATAATAAATATTTAACTGTATACAATGGGTTTTTAAACCATTTTTTTTTAAAACAATGTGTTAAGGATTCAAAATGCTACAACAAAAATAAAAAAAAAACATATTTTAAACATTTTCCCTTTTTACGTAGGCCTATGGAATGTGCACCACTGTCTTTAAAAGGTACTAAGGTACATGGTTAAAAAGGACATTTTATCCGATTGCAAAATGATATTCAGAATATTTTTTGAAAAGTTGACCGTTTTCGAGTTATTAGCAAAAAACCGTCAAAAAGCAAGTTAAAGAAGGAGAACCACCCCCATGCCAGGGTTGCGGGGTGGTTCCCTTTCGCAAAATGTTCGGGCGAGTCTTATGTTTATTCATACCAAGTGTGTTACTTCTATCATTAAACGCAGTATCGGACTCCGTAGGGCCTGAACTACAGTAGTATTTAGATAAATTAATTTTATAAAGTTCCGAAAGAAATAAGAATTTTTGTTGCAAACTAGTTTTTTTTGGTTTTTAGAAGCAAGAAAAAAGGACTGACCAAAAGCAACACCGGCATTCGGAGCAACACTAAAATTGTTCGCAGGATGCAGCAAACTGATCATATCGCGATGTTACCATTTATATCGATTTTTGTTGTTGTATTTTTTGCTATATCGGACGAAGTCAATCGGAGATTTAAGGGTTTAAAAATTATTATTTTGATCTGGAAAATCAAATTTAGTTAACATTTTTTAAATGATCTTCGGAAAATTAACCAGGCTCCCACTTCCAATACAAAAAGTATATTAAAAAAAGCCAGGACATGAAAATTGCAATTTTTAAACCAAAAAACTTTAATAAAGAAAAAAGGAAGTTTGACGCTTACACATACACCCTAAAAAGATTTGCAAACTTAAACAAACAGGATCCATGATTTCAAATTTTCAATTTTTTTATACTATCTGAATATGACACACTCTGTAAGACACCAACACACACATGTTGCAGAAAGTTAGCTACCCTCCCTCTCTCACATAAAATTAGCTTTTCGGGCTCATAAAAGTATCCAGATAAGCTGTTACTTTGCCAGCTTAATATCTTTAAATGTTCTTCCAACGTGCCACTTGTGACCCTTGGAATTTGAATATGCCCATTAGGAAGGTAGACAATTAAGTAAAAACGGCAATTGCTACGGGATTCTGGAAAAACTAACTATGACTGCAAGTGTTTATTCCATTTAATTTTTGTATGTGGTTTTTAAGCAGTAATGACTGAAAACTAAGAGTACCTAATAGATAGAAATGAGGTCCATCCAGAAGCAAAATTTATTATTTTTGGTATCGTATTTATAACTAAATATATTGCGACCCTTACGACTTTGATCTTGTCTCATTAAAAAACCTGGAAATGTTAGTTTCTTTTACCAGTATTTACTAAAGGGTCTACAGTGCTAAGTGCTGCAATCATAGGTTTAAAAGTCTACATTTTGGTTGAAGGTTTCTTTTTTCGTTGTAACAAAGACATTATTTACACACAAAGGTTATAAATAAATAAAAAGAATAAAATATTTTGATTTAAAAATGGTAGCCACATTTAAGCCTTCAAACATCACTAAAAAATGTCGAATAAAAACGGTCTGTGTCAGCTGTCCGCTATATTATACATGTTAATATTTTAGACAAGTTAGGGACGATTAAACCGATGGTCGATTGTTTTGGTGAATGTGTAATTAAAAAGAAATTCTACTATATCTTGTGCTTTTTACAGTATTTAAATATTGATACGTATTTAATACGGTAATGCATCCACAGATGAAGTTTTAAGTTATTTATGTATTATTTAGCTTTGAATATTGTTGTATATAAGTTTTTTTGTCAATCATGGATTATTTCTATTGTTTTTCGAACTTTCAACCACCTCTCATGGGTGGTACTACAATTTGAGACTATTTTTAACGGGAATCCTACGACTGCACGGACTAAATTTCCAAAAAATGACATTTCGTTACAAAATTTGTATGTGGTTTTTCTTTATTTCTAAAGTTAATTCGAATTTATATGAGATAAAACTCACTCAGAAATGCTTGCTATCATATTGCACATTAAGGTGAACCAAATCTTTGCAGTTATTTGACCAGTGAGTATTAAAAAAATACACTTAAACCGGTCGGTATCAAGTCTATAGACTTGATACTTAAACCCGGTCTACAATGCAAGTCTTACGGTCTTAGTAAATACTGGTGTTTATGTCTCTAGAAACATTACATTTACAAAATACGAAAACAAGGCCAAAAAAATTATGTAAATTATGATATAATAATTTTTTTTTGCTTTTTTCTAAAATACGACCTCTTGAAAAAATGTACGGAACTTTGCTAAGATGTCTGGACTGAGTCTCTCCAAACGTAACTACTTAAAGTACTTAATACCAGTGGCGGCTAGTGACGGTTATAAATTGGGGGGGGGGGGTTTGGTTCGGTTCCGTTTGGTTCGGTTCGGTTCGGTTCGGTGGGGGGGGGGGGGCAGAAATTTAAATTGCATGAAAAATGACATAAAAAAACTTACTGAAACAATTTTATATTAGTATTTTCCAAACAAGCAGCTACTCGGTGTAGTTTTTAGTTTATTAGTTTATAGATAAAATTTATTCGCCTTTCTTTTTTATGGCTTCGTAGAGCAACCTCAAAAATCCTACATAATTTTAAACAGTCTATTAACCTACTAAGTATATGTCTAATTTTTGTCACATTTTCATTATTCGGTAATTTTTTGCCGATAGGCACCATTCAATTGGCACATAATATGGTTATTTAAATGAATACTACTTACTTTGTGTCTATTTAACTTTTCACTAAAGTGCTTGATATCACACATTCCCTTTGCACGCAGGATCACTTCGTGAATTGTTTATAACATAACAAATAAAGCAAAAAAAAAACATTTCTTTTGTCACAACCGCACAACAATTTTTGCGCATCGTATAATTTTTTATTAAATTTTCTAGTATATTTTTATTGAACACCCCTCGGCCTTACTTACACTAAAATTTTGGTTAGTTTTGAGGTCCGGTAACCCTAAAGATTTTATTTCTAATCGAAGTTCATATGTCAACGTATTTAAATTTGCACAGTTAATTATGTAATCGACGGTATTTATTTCTATTTTATAAAAATTTTACTACTAACAAATCTCAAATCAAAACAAATTCATACGTCTTTACTATGAACCGGCAATACTAGAAAGGGCAACGAACGTTTAGGCACGATGATGATGGCCGACGTGAACTAAAACAAACATTCCTCTTGCCCCCACACGAGAACAGCCACCCATATACCGCTAAAAAACGGGTGAAATTGAAACCTTGCCCCGCCTGGCGCTGCCGGCTTGTAATTATTTACGTTCAAAAAGTTCACCCAATTAATTGCTCGTTGTTAACCACAGATAATAAAAAGAACTAGACAATCATGTCGTAAGGGAAGATTTAACTTTTTTTAAATAAATCAATTAAAAATACTGTTTGTTGTCTAGTTTTGGGAGGGCACTGCCCCGTTACCCACCCTGTAGCAGCCGCCACTGCTTCATACTAATTTTTATTGAATTAGTTTACAGAGTACTCATTTACAATTAAATTTTATGTTGATATACTAAAGAAATCTTTGAAAATGGTTTGGTTCTTTACTACCCGATGGCATTATTGTTCCCTTAAATTTAGTAAAAAAGTTGCATGGATGAAGAGAGGTTAGGTAACGTCCTTAAATAACGTAACGCAAAACTTTAGTACATTTGACCCCCATCCTCCCTTCGTAACACACTTTCAAGAAAAAACACATTAAAAAAACATTGAGTGTAACGCAAGGCCAAACCCCCACTTCCAAATTTAAGGACCTTAGGGCACTAGTCGAGAAGATGAAAGTTATTTATTTTGTAATTTTACAAAGCTCCACTGTGAGAATTGGATTATTTTTAATGTTCATTTTAATATGCTGGTCAGGCGTTTTAGTCCACTTGTTTGACTTATGCCACATTGCACAGGCTCTTTAAATGGGTAAAATGGCAAAAATCATACCATGCAAAATGCAAGTCTAAAATTAAACATTCCAGCACCCATGTTGTTAGTAAACTATAAGCAATTTTTAGGGCCGGATCCAGGATGTCGGGTTGAAGGAAGGGCAAGGAGGCAGCAAAAAACAAAACAATTTTTTTTGCCGTTTTTCAGGTAAAAGTTTTTAGAATATAAAGTAATTTTTATGAAAAACAAAAAAATTATAATTTTATAATTAATTGCGGTTTATTAAGCTATTTTTTGCTAGAACTAAAAAAATATAGGCGTTATGTCAAAGAGGGAGGCAAACCTCTTTGCCCCTCCCTGGATCCGCTACTGGAGCTATTAAATTTTTTCTTCCAGGTTGCTTGGTCCCTCCACCAAATAAATCGCATTAATGTTTTTAAGCATCTACGGTTCGCATAAAAGATATATTTATTTAATACTCGCAGTCATCCGCATCCAGTCCACATTTTTAAAAAGTAAAATCCTTACACAGTATTTTTAAAAATTAAAAAGTACTTGTTGTCACTTTTTTAAAATCTAAATATAATTATATTTAAAATTCAGCAATTTTTATAAAATTAGGCCGCAATAAATGTACTACTTATATTTCTATCCTCCATAATAGTTAGAACATTGTTTTTGAACTTTTGCTTAAAAAACTTTTTGGTATTTACTAATTGAAAATCGCTAAGAAACGCAACTGTTATACTGATTAGAGGTAAACGAACAAATTAACAACTGTTGAATATTTTTATGGTTTAGATATTTCTTATCACATTGCTGTTCATAAAATCCTGAAAGGCGTACCCGCGAATATCATTTTTTGCTTCAGGATGGCCTATTATGCACTTATAAGATCATAATTATCAAGTTCGAAACACGTGTCTGTGGCTTAGTCAGTATTAGCTCCTTTTCGCACATGAGAAGCCCGGCCTGCTGATAAAACTTTATAGTTTCGATCCATAAAGAGAGGGTGTAGCACTTATGGAGAAGATAAAAGTTTTGTTGTTTTTAATTTTACAAGGCTCCACTGTGAGAAATGGATTATTTTCAATTTTAATATGTTATTGAATCATTTTAGTCCGCTTTATGACTGATACACTGAAGAGATCATAACAAGTTCGAAACAAGTATCTGTGGATAGTCAGTTTTAGCTCTTGGGTATCTATTCTGGATCTTGAACGATGTGACCATCCACATCACACGCTTTGACGTGCTCCGACCGGCACGTGCAACGCGAGAAGACCTTCATTGCGTAAGCTTTTCCTACGTTCAGTCGGTACGGGCAGAAGAACATTTCGCCCAACGCGCCACCGCTCAGAGTTTGCTATTGGCCAAAGCGTGTGATGTGGATGGTCACATCGTTCAAGACCCAGAATAGATACCCTGGTTGCACATGCGAGGTCACCCTGCTGATGAAACTTTATGGTGTCGATGCACGACGAAAGCGTGGAGCACTAGTGAACAATACGAGTTTTCTTTTTTGTAATTTTACAAAGCTCCGCTGTGTGAAATAGAATATTTTTCAATTTTAATTTAATTGCTGCTTTAGTTCTACGGTAGTAACAGCAGTTTGGAATAAATAAGAAAGTCAAAATACAGCATAGAAAATTCAGGTGTTACAGAATATCTTAATTTTGAAGTAAAGGAAAACACCAAAATTGTTTTATTAATAATATGGAAAATAGTGCACCGGGTGGGCAATTAAAACGTGAAATAAAATAAGCTGAAAGGTTAAAATATTGCGCAATTTAAATCCAAAACTTTAACTAAACTTTAAATCATTTGCCTAACTACCAATATATACAGGATGCATGTTTTTAAGAAATAGGATTTATTGGATTGGGAAGAGAATTTAAAAAAAGAACCTAACGCCGTCAAATAATGATGATTTTGCTAATTATTATTAAAATTAATTAAAGTTAAAGAGATACAGACAGTAAAAATATACTCCAGAAATCGTTAAAAATAATAATTTTTTAAAATGTAAAATTGATATTATTTTGTTTCAAATTTTAATAACAGAAAAAATCAACAAAATCATCGCGTTTGAATTTTTCTAAACAGATTTGACATCATAATTTTAAATTATAACTATTATTATTGCTCTTATTTAACAATGTTAAAATTTTGAATACGTTTTTTAAAAAGTCGACAACAAAAGAGTTTTGACCAATATGCTTTAAATGCTTTTTTCTTTTTTTGGCCTCTTCCATATTACTCATTAAATTTTTGGCATGGATACTATTTACACAAAAAAAAATTATAAACAGTGTTCAAGCAGACTAATATCAATCATACATACATAAAAGCGATAAAATAACTATACAAAGGGTCAAAATCTAAAATTACTCCTGATATTAAAACGCTTAAGACAGGGATGTTGTATCTCTCCAACTCTTTTTAAAATGTAGCTCTAAAAAACTGTAAACGTAAAGTGCACGGAATGGGAATACAACTTAACGACCGATTTGCCATAGACACACTACAGTTTGCTGACGACCAAGTAATTGTAGCTAATGATAAAGAAGACATGGAGGATATGATGAGAAAGTTAATGGAAGAATACCAAAAGTGGGGATTAACAATGACGTGGACAATGTATTAGAAACGAATCCAGTGAGTTAGAACTAATCAATGCACAAGTAAAAATCTTCATGCAATAAGTATGTATACTTGGGTGCCACATTTGATAAGACAGGAACAGACTGTAAAGAACTGGAAAAAAGAATAGTAAAAGCAAAAAAGGTTATCGGATGTCTTAACAGTATTTTATGGGGCAGTGAGATAAAAAAGAATGTAAAATTTAACATATATGAAACAATGGTGAAAAGCACGCTGTTGTATGAAATAGGGACTTGTCGCGTAACAGAAAAATACAAAACAAAAATGGAAAATGTCGAAATGGATGCAATAATAAGATCAATGAGAATATCTAGAACAGATCACATAAGAAGTGAGATCATAAAAGAAAGAATGGGAATCGAGGGAAGCATAACGGATGACATCACTAAAAGGCAACTGATATGGTACGGCCATGTACAACGCATAAACGACAAAAGATTACCAAAGCAGGTCCTAGAATGGCAACCAATAGGGCGCAGAAAAAGAGGGCGTCCGAAACTAGAATGGCAACAGTCAATCCAAAGATCAATGAGTCAAAAAAATCTAACAGAAGATGATTGTCAGGATCGAAGAAGGTGGGGAATAGGCGTCGGACAACGTAGAAAAACGTTCTAAACCGACATAAAAGTATACTATTATTTACACCCTGTATTAATCAAAACTTTATATCGCCGTTGTAAAGTGCTTTAATAATTTCCTATGAAAATTTGTTATAAGGAGCATAAAGCCAAGGCTATAATGTAAAACTTTGTCTTTAAGAGCGCGCGAGGAGCACATTGCGTAACACAGTTAATTAGGAGTCTTTGTAAAATGAAATAATTTAAGGTGGTTTTGATAAAGAGTTCTGCTTCTGAAAATTAGTTTTCTGTATTAGATAATAGGCTACTAAGTGACAAAACAAATCTGGGAGCACGGAAATTCCCCGCCAAATTCGCGAAAACTGCTGTACCATCTTCTCTTGAAACATTTCAGCCCATATTTGACTTATCTAAAACTCTACTTCGGAATGAGCTGCAAAACTCAAACTTTGCATTGTCGTAGATCTTCATAGAGTTAACAACCCCACCAAGTTTCATGGACTTCCATGAAGTAGTTAAATAGTTACGAAATTTCAAAAAACGTCGAAACTGTCACTCACTCACTTACTTACACTCACTCATGTATAGATCATCAAAATTCTACTATACTTCCAGACATGTACAAAGCTGAAATTTGGCAGACTGATAGAAATTATCTCCAAACCCGTGGAAAAAATCAAAAAACCCCAAAATTCTAAATTTCCTCCCCTCCCATATACATGTAAAGTTATGTAAAAGTAACATTGCCCAGTTCTATAAGCGCTAGAGAGCTGAGCTTTCGCGGACTGATAGGAAATATGATAAAACTAGAGAAGAAAATAAAAAAAAACACAAAATTTTAATTAACTTTCCTCCCCTATAAAGATAAAGTTATGTAAAAGTAACATTGCCCACTTCCAGAAACGCTAGAGAGCTGTGCTTTGAAAGACTGGTAGGGACTTGATAAAACTATGAAAAATAAATGGATCCATGACGGATCTGATACCTTTCTAGCTAGCCTTTTAATACACTTCAAGTGAACTCCATGATATATTAACAGCCTTGAGAACAGTTTTTTAGTAAATATCTCAGAAACATTGACTTCTATACCCTACGGGTAGACCCGGCATGGGCCAAAATTGCCATTATATCAAGCTTTTATCGCAATTGACCAAATACAAGTAAGAATTTAATGAGCAAAATAGGGATGAAAATAGAATTTCGGTTTGGTGAGTCCGGAAACATGCAACATCGCAAAAATATTCTATTTGCTTGTCTTGGATAAAAAAGGGCAGTGGCGGCGCAAAATAAAAATTTTGAATTCCACTAGAATTTTTTTATCAACAATTTTCTGTTTGAATAATAAATACTCTGCCAATATATGGGCCCCTAAGCTCACACTAGGTACTATAGTTTTAGAGTACGTGCGAGCTAATAAAACTAAAACCTGAACTATATCTTATTCAACTCCAGACTAAATTACCTCTTGTTTGATACCAGACAAGCCATGTTTTGACTTAAACTCAAATTTTTGAAATCTACCCCCACCCTTAAAAAAACAAAAACTAAACTGTATTATGTTTAACTCCGGACGCAATTACCTTTCGTTTGATATCACACACGCCATATTTTCACGTAAACTCTAATTTTTGAAATCTACCCCCACCCTTTTTGAAGAAAAAAAAACCAAAATGTATTTTTTTTTACTCCATACTCAATTACCTTTCGTTTGATATCACACACGCCATATTTTCACATAAACTCTAATTTTTGAAATCTTCCCCCACCCTTTTATTTGGCTTGTGTTCGGTGGATTTTGTTCATTTTTAAATGGGACCATCTCGACCCAAGATCCAGCCTAGGTGCCAAATTTCATTAAAATCGGCCAAGCGGTTTTTGAGTTATGCGCGTTGGTCGTTACAGACAGACATACAGACAGACAGACAGACAGACAGACATACAGACAGACAGACAGACAGACGGCGCGACAAAAAAGTTTCAAAATCATCTGAAACGCAAAGATATAAACATTTTTGAAATCGGAGCAACTTTTTTTTCTCGAAAAAATTAGGATCACCATAGCTCACACTACTATAGTATAGTATATGTGTGAGCTAATAATTCATGAATACTTACTTGTGTGTGTTTACAAAATTCTCTTCAGTAAAAAAAAAGAGTAAAAAGAATTTCTAAGCATGCTAAGTGCAGTGGATGTATTAAAATTATTGTTTTCATCTTAGAACTTTACAAATGTTGTACCTTCCAGGTAAAATATTTTCTTTCTTTGAACAAGGGTCTTCTTCAACTCTTCTTTTCTTGGGTGGACTACAAGTTATGCTCGAGTCAGATGAAATTTCGGAACTAAAAATTTCAATTCGGAATGGGACAACCGGGCGCCGGGCCAACTCGGCGCCGCCAACAGGGCGCCACGCCGGGCCTAATGGGCGCCGGGCCAACTCAGCGCCGGACTATTTTTTTTTTTCAATAAAATGTGCAGATAAAAACAAAATAAATATGTTATTTATACAAAACTTTCAACATCTATTAAGTCGAGTGTTGAAATTTGGTAGGTGTAGTGTTCTGCGACTTGAAACACCGCCAAGTTCCATATTCGATACATATCGCTGCATAAATAAGAAAGTCCGCCATTTTGGATCCGCCACTTTAATTTTTTTAAGATTGTTTTTCATCTGCACATTTTATCAAGAAAAAATATTTTAGTCCGGCGCCCAGTTGGCTCGGCGTCAAGTTGGCCCGGCGCCCAGTTGGCCTGCCGCCCAGTTGGTGGCGCCGAGTTGGCGGCGCCCAGTTGTCCTAGACTGCAACACATTTCAGGGGTCTGGTACGTTTTACCACCTTTCTTAAAACTACGAAGTTTTTTGAAAAATGATAATTTTAGACCATTTTATAGTGATTTCTAAAAAAAAAATTGCGGACTATCGTTGATTTTGTTAAAAAAATTGAAATTGAAACATTCTTAAAACCCCATTAAAACCCATACAAATTGCTACCAAAGAAGCATTTTCTCATTTCAAACTGAAACAAAACGGTGCCTGACGTCTATCAGCTGTCAACAAAAACTTGAAATAACTAAGGTCACTGATCCAAATCGGGTCAGTTTTTTTGGTCCTTTTATGAAAATGCACAATTTTTAAAAAAGCATGAAATTCAAAACAAAATCAAGAAAATTATGATTCCTACATTTTTACAAATAAAAATTAGTTTAATTGAACATTATATCAATTTTTATTCCTTAAAACACTAAAAATTAATAATTATTTACTTTTTTAAAATTTATCGAAGGTCTAACTGAACAAAAGCAAACTGAACCCATCCGTATCGAAATGAACCAAATCAAACCGAATCTAACGGTTCGGTTTAGTTCGGTTCGATTTGCTTAAACTGAACCGAACCTAACCGAATATAGCTAAACCTAACCTAAACAATCCTAGCGGAACCTAACCGAACATACTCAAACTGAACCAACCTAACCCAACCTAACCCAACCTAACCCAACCTAACCCAACCTAACCCAACCTAACCCAACCTAACCCAACCTAACCCAACCTAACCCAACCTAACCCAACCTAACCCAACCTAACCCAACCTAACCCAACCTAACCCAACCTAACCCAACCTAACCAAACCTAACCTACCTATTGTTAATAAATATAGTAAAAGTTGTTAGGTTTATGTCCAGGGGGTAACCATTGTCCATAATCGTCGGAAATCGAGTTAGGATTAGTGTATGCGACCATAAACATTGAGTGGCGAGTGAGTGTTTGGTCTTCAATTTTTTTAGGGAAATTTTTCAAAATCTTTTTTTGCGCACTCTGGGCACCCTAATAAACCATAATCTGGTCACCCTAATCCATCGCAATCAAAGAAAATGGGTAATCGAAGTGTCACAAATTTTTTGTTGGTTTCTATTCTTCTTTTATATTATGTAGGACAAAATTATTAATTAAACTAAGTGACCTTATTAAGTAAGACAGCATGATAGTCAAATGACATTAGAAGGACATAAACATATGATACCGGCCTGTAGACCGGTCGCGGTGGTCATATAATAATAAATATATACTTTCGCGATGAAAGACCAAAATTTAACTTAAAATTACTGTAAAGTCCGCAAAAAACATTAAATTTATCGAAATTTATAAAAACATAGATCAGTGTGTGTAACAATTCATCAAGATGTATGAAACTCGACCGTGACATGTCAAAAGTTTGGTTCGAAAAAACAAAAACAACTGGATAAAAATCGGTATGTAAGAATTTAAAAAGAAATCATTTTTAAGAAAATCAAATACTTTTTGTTAATTTTCATGCAATGCAAAAAAAAGTGCGGGGAAGTGACACTTTCTGATTCAAAATGTGTGAGGGTAAAATCGCACGGTCGCAGAAAAAACTATCTATCGTGACGCTACTGAACTTTCTCGTGTTTTAGGAAAAACTATCTGTCAAGACGACTTACCCATGAAATGTTGTTTTTTTATGGATTTTTTTTCTTCTTTTGCACAAAAAACAATTTTGGACCATGTTTAAACTCAAATAGTTACTTCTAAACTTGTTTTTAAACGTTTTAAGATTTCTTTTTGTAATATTCCCGCACAAAATTCAAAAAAAATCATTTCCGTACTTAGACAACATTGTCTATCAGTTTTCCCTGTATACACGGACTAACAGGTAGAATCACTCAAAATACGGCAGGTGGATTAAAGGTAGCCAGCTGCTTTTCTGTCGCACTTATGCCGTCAGTGTGAAAGAGATAAAAGTACCCTTATATTATCTAGGGTATTATTAGCATGCAAAATCACCCTATCTTTGTCCGTTTCACATGTTCAATAATGTCTATCTCTGTTTTTATTGTAAAAGAAATACCCGACCATAGGAACCAAATTGGATAGGGTCAATAAAAAATGCCTTGTCTTTCCGTCTCTAACGCCCTTTTAGGGCGTTATACAACTCAATGCTCAGAAACGAAAGCTTCTACGAATTTTCGGCCTAGCAAAAATTCTGGAGAAAAATGTGATCTACAATATTTTGAAAATATTGATGCGATGCTCCGTTAAAAAGTTAGGATCTTTAAAAAAATTTAATTGTGAAAGAACTGTCATTAGCATTAATGGATTCTAACCAAAATCTAATCAGTTCGTTACAGTGTCGAACACTATTTTATCTAAAAATTTTATGGAAATCGGTTCAGCGGCTTAGGAGCTATCGTGTTACGAACAGACACACACACAGATAGACATCACGACGATATTGCTAAGATAGGTCAAAATACACCCAAACAACACATTTTTGGCGTTATCTGAAAAAAAAATTCGTCGAATATAATACCTGTTCTAGCCATTGCTGCGCGGTCTAGAAAGGTCAAAAATTATAAACACCTAAATTTTTCTTTACTTCTCTCCCTTATAAATCTAAAGTAATGTAAAATAACATTGTCAACTTCCAGTGACACTAGAAAGCTAAGCTTTAGAAGGCTGATAGGAAGTAACAACATTTTTTGCAAATTTTTATATTAGAACCTTACGAAATACGGGTATAGACATGTTTCTGTGTGTCTAAAGACAAGTATATTTAACTTTAACGACTAAATCGGGTTCAACTTAAGTGTAAACATAGTCATTTTTAAGAGCGAACATTAAAAGATAGAGCAGGGTTGCCAACCGTCCCGTTTTTTACGGGACTGTCCCGTATGTAAGTCAAAAGTCCCGTGTCCCGCCATGGGTTCATACGTGACACAAGGTAAAAGTCCCGTATTTTTATATGTTCTTAAAATTAGCAGCAATTATTTACCACACAGAGAAACAAACTTAACCTAAAACTTTTCTGTGCAGAAACCACCTAAATAACCAGTGCACGGTTTCTTTGCTACGTCGGCGTCGATGAAAATCGTGACTTAAATTAAACGGCTAAATGCCAAAAAGACTTTAATAATTAATTTAATACAGGTCGATTTAAAAAAAAATATTTTTGCTATATTTTGTGGATTTGTTTTCAAAAACGTTGTGTTTAGTGTGTTTGGTTGCTCTGATTTTGTTTATTTGTTATTCTTTATAAAATATAGAGATTTTATGCAATGACATAATTTTGTTTTATTTATAAAATCAACACTTGCAAAATAAACAAAGCGGCCGATAGCAGCCGAAAGATTTAAGACGTCGTAACGTGTCAAATCCGAGACCGAACGGTACCAATGCGCGTGGAGTTTTATAGCGATTTCGGCTTCACTGCTCTGAAATCACTCGCGGGTAGAGCGGTAACGTCACGAATCTCTCTCAGAGCACCCCGGGATTGATCTGAGATCGAGCGGGATTGCTCGCCTTCGGAGCAAGGGCGAACATGATTTTTCAAACACTTGATCGAAATTTCGTGTTTTTTATAACCTTAACAAATAAAAAATATTGGTGGTTTATAATTTTTTTATATAAATTTTTTTGGTGTATTGGAGTATATGAATGTACATTTTCTAGATGCAAAACACCGAAAATACTTATAAAAACACAAATATAGCAAAGTTAGAAACAAATTAATCATATCTAAGAAATGGGGTTAGGTTTTTGTTTTGATCTGAAACGCTGCTCCGTCAAAAGAGATGGAGCAATTCAGAGCACCCGCTCGGAGATTTGCTGGCAATAGTCGAGCACGTAAATCTTTTTTAGAGCACCGCTCTTTTTTAAGTCGAACGCGTGCATCCGTTTCAGAGGAATTTTCGAGCACTCCAGGGCAGTTTTAGAGCAAAAGCCGAAATCGCTATTAGTTAGCTAAGAGCCTTTTTTCTTGGAGTAACACACGAGTAACTAGCCAAGCAGACGTGGTTGCTTGAAAAGTTTAAGGTTTAGGGTGTTGCTTGCTTTTTCCAAAAATTTTAAATTTACAGTACATGAATTTACATAGAAAATTATCTGTCACTGACTGATGATGTCATATAACTTATCACTTTGAGTAACCGTGACATCATTTTGAAAAACCTAAATTAGCGATTAGTAATCTTAAAGAAAATTGTTTCAAGTAAACTTAGCGTCCCGTATTTGAAAATTCAAAAGTTGGCAACCCTGAGATAAAAACAGAGTTTTCTTCTACTATTTACAATTTTATCTCTAGCGAAAAATCGACCCCCAGGTTTCTAATACCTAGGATTCGCGGCATTGTTTGCGACTGCGCTCGTGGCCCAGGCCAAACTAGTGTTTGGTTCGCCGCCCGGCTCGTTGTGTGTTCCATGAAATGTTCAGGTCTGTACAAGGCTTAATACGAACCAGTTTGTTTGCTAGAGTTCGTTCCGTTCGTCGTATGAACACACAACTTTACCTACATGTATCTCTTGAAAGTCCTACAAATAATTTTTTTTTAAATTACGTTATTTAAAAATGCCCTTAAATCTCGATTAATTTTTAAATCGGCATGAACGATTATTTAGAAAAGGCAGCTGTTGATTTACAAAAACAAATCAAACCGTTCGATCAAATAAATCTGCTTTATGTATTTAAAAAGCTATGCCTATTAAATTAAACGAAGCGATGGATCAAACGCAAAGTAAAATTATATTGCAAAAAATCGTAAACATTAGACTTTTTAACGGGATAAAATTTTAGTGTGGATTTCGTGACACATACCAGTATACAGTGCAATGCAGCCTATACCGGTCGTTTAATGTTACACCACTGAAAATGCGTATTTATATAGGTTGCGAATGAACACGAGAACATGATGTCGTCACTACCAACTGAAATCAAGAAGGCGTTGATGGCGACGTACCTACGAGTAAAGTTTTTTACAGATCTGGATCGCTGGGTCTTGAACGATGTGATAGTTCCCATCACATACTTTAGGAAATGGCAAGCTTTAAATTAGTTCAGAGCCGTCACGTTCTATGCGAAAAGACCTCCATTGCGCAAGCTTCTTCTACGATCCGACCGAGAAACGTTCAGTCGGTACGGGGCAGGAGAACAGATTTCGCTTTAAACGAGTAAAATTCACTAACTCTAAAGAGCAGGCGGCTATGTTATTTGTCACAGTTTGCTATTGGTCAAAACGGGTGATCTGGATGGTCACATCGTTTAAGGCCCAGAATAACTACTTTAAATATTGTAGCATTTTTATTTTCCTCGTAATAAAATGCTACAGGTCTTCTTCTTTTTATTTGAAAAAGAATCAATTTATTTCGAATTAGAATTCGATTAAATTTTATTTTGGTTCAAAGCATAAAATCGCAGTGGTATTTCTTACAGTGACCAATATAACTTGTTCTAGCTCATTCACCAAATATCGAAATTTCGATGCATATTTTTGGCAATTTTGATAAATCCTAATAAGGTGGGAAACTGCGAATATCGCGCGCTAAGGCGCATCGCTTCAGCTGGTTTTCACTTTCTCTCAAGCAGCCACCGAGTAAGCACACGACAGTGATGAAAAGGGGTCTCTGCAAAATTTCTTTTGAAAAGTTTTTGTAGTGTTTTCCATATCTGTGTTTTTCATTATTTTGCTGTGATGAACTCATATAAGTACTAATTTTTCTATAAAAATGATTATCTTTTTTGTACAAGTTGTACACGTGTTTCGATGCAGACATTTTCTATTTTCTTATGGTGGTTTCCATTTTTTCAGCTCCGTCATTTTCTTACTGTTCTGCAGAGAAAGTCAACTGTGCAATGGTGCTGTTTTGCTGCTAGTTTCACCCTTTTTCTATTAGAGGTAAGTTACATTTTATTGGACAATAACTCTATTTTTTTTGTACTTCAAAGTGTTTCGTCATAACTTTCCATTTTTCTCAGATTGTTAAAAAACAATCTCTCCTTGTTACAGGGCCAATCACCTGCCAATCAGTTGTCAATCACCTGCCAATCCTCTGCTAGAGAATATCATTCTTCTAGTAATGAAGATCCTCAAAATGACAGAAGTCGGTTAACTCCAAATCCGCATATAAATATTATGGGCTGATCCAATTTTAACATCCACCTCCTCCACTTAGTTAAATTGGAACCGATCCCTTGATGAATCCAGATTTTGCAGGTTTCTACATCCCTATTTGACCGCCAGTTTGGGTGAAATTTGCCATAAAATATGATTATTTATTTATAGAAAATCAGGTTTGATTAGGTTAAGAACACTGCGATATAATGTTTTTTCACAGGCTACTTTTTACTTTTTATATTTTTCCCTTAATTTTTGATTTAGTATTTTAACCCTTAACTTGGTTATTTACAGTCGATTTATTGTAAAAACCACCAGAAAAATTCTAGAATTTTCCCCAGGTGTTTTTAGGTTAATTTGGGTTAATTATTATTTATTAATAATAATTAGTCATTGATATTTTCAATTTTATAGATATTTTTCTATTACTATTTGATTTCCCATTGATGCCCATATTTTTAGATAACCAATCTAAAAATGTTTACCGGTACTTTTTGTACATACGTTTTCTGTATATTTTTTTACTACGTGAGAAAGTAGAATATAAATTTCCTTTTTTTTGAAACTCTGTTTTTTATTATTGAAACCTTTCCAAAATAAAAACTAGGTTCAACTTAATTAAGTTTCTAAATTTCCTTAATTAAAAATTTCAGCAATTTATAATCTTAATTAATTTAACTAATTAATTATTGCATTTCAAAGATTTAGTGGCGTCCAAGAACAATGTAAAAATCAGTGATATATTTTTCTCCTTCCCCACCCCCAGTGCCCCGACTAAAAGAGCTGCCGTGCTGTATGTTTGCAATTATTTGTCCCCTCCAGGATAAAAAATTGCTGCAATATTTTGACTAACACTAGTTTGGACGGAGCAAATTCCACAAAACGTTCGCCAGTGGCGATTTAGGCCGTAAACATTTCGGGGGCCCAAAAAATAAAACTAAATTATGAGTTTTTTGCAAATCCATCCATTGGATGGGCTTAAACATCGGACAAAATGTTTTTCGATAAAACTTTTGAACTATACCATCGGCATCGATTTTAATGGAACCAACGGAGCATTGCACAGAATTGATCAGGCTTTTCGGAAAGCAATTTTTTTTGCTCGTCGTCTTAAAATCCAAGATGACGGATAGAGTCAAACTTGACTTTTTAAAGTAGCTCGTTTATCGAAAAACCTTTTCACGTTTTTGAATCCGTGGAAAAGCTTTATCTCCGCTGCGTAAAACGATGCACAAATCGTTAAAATCGGTTTAGTGCTACTTAAAAGACGATGCACGAATCGTTAAAATCGGTTTAGTGCTACTTGAAATAATCATTTTTATTTTAATCATTGGTTTACACACTAAACAATTGGCATGTTGTCTATCATCATTAATTTATGAGAAAACTAAAAATTAACATTTTGGAAACCACTTCGATCTCATTGGTTCACACCTCGTTGTGTGCAGTTCGGTTTAGAGATAGAGGATTTAATATATTGAAAAAAAGTTCAAAGCTTTCTCGAAACATAAGATAAATTTAGCATTTAAAAAAATGTATTCTGATTTTGTTCGGCACCGTGAATTTCTTCTAAGGTGCGGAGAATCTTCAAAAACAATCTCTAAAAAGATATCTACCATGATGATTTTTATTTTAGAGAAATCGGTTTAGTAATAATGAATTTTTGAGAAAAGTAATGCAGACAGATTTCGAGAGGCAATCTTTTATTCTGTAAAACCACTGTTGAAATAAAAGTTGTTTTTTTGGGGAACCAATAAAAATATTTTTTATAAACATACCTGCAATCAGACTAGCCTTTTTAAAGGGTCGATTTTAATTCAGTTCGCCATGTTGGATTAGGACTGGGTTTTATTAAAATTGATTAAATAGTTCAAAAGTTTGAACAGAAATATTTTGTTCGGTTTTCGGGCCTACCCGGTACAATATAGGCGATTTTGAGTTGCTGCTGCCTAGAGGCCCTGTATGTATGTAAAAATAAACGATTTTTAGCAAAACCTATACAGGGGGTGCGGACAAACGTTTGTTTATATGTTGCATAATGATTGATGTCACTTATCGCTGACAATTTAAAATTATTTTAGTAAAACGCCATTGAACTTGGCAAAAAAATAACATAACCAAAAAAGGTTAATTTCATTGATTTTGATGGGTTTGTCGCGTGTAAAAATATGACATACATACAGGGTATCTACTGCTGCCAAATTTGAGAACAAATTATTTTTAATTTAAAAAAGTTGAGGGGGGCGGACCTTCACCTATGCCTCCGCGTAGATCCGCACCTGCCTAACGCCGAATGGTTCAGGCCTGTAGGGGGCTTAATAAACCCATGATATTCAAGAGGAAGCAAGGTAAGCAACTGAACCACTAGCCATAGAGGCTCGAGAGGAGGTACAAAGTACACATCCTGGACAGGAAAGCAGACACTCACGCGGAGAGAATACAAAGTTTTAACAGTGTGCCAACATTGACGAATCCAAATTATCAGAGAGGTTAAAGACAGAAGCGAAAGAAATTTTTAAGATTTATCATAACCATCAACAGGCCAGAGGAAGGAGTTGTCTCAAAAATAGTGGCAACGCTAAAACAGGTTATGCAGGAACGGCGAGGAAGAGTACATGTGCATTTTATGTAAGGCGTACTTAACGATGAGACAACAGGAAATCGAGACCTCAACCATGAACTTCAACTAATCATCCAAGAAGTTTGAAATGCAAAACGATAAATAATATCATAATTAATATAATTGAGGGGGTTTGTTCTCCAAAATAAATTTCTAAAAGCATCCACTATTAGAATTACCACAATTATTGCCAAACTTCGTTATACAGATGGCACTTTAGAACAAGAGAAAAGCTTAAATTAAACAATAATTAAAGGATCCATGACGGATCTGATACCTTCCTAGCCCATTATAGCACCCTATAAGTGATCTCCATGCTGTAGCCTTGAAAACAGGTTTTTGTAAATGTCTCAGAAACAAAAGATCCCACGAAGGTTTTGATTTTAACACATACTATTGAGAATGTAATCAGCTCCATGCAGTATACTATACTTCATGAAAATGTTTTAAAAATTAGTCTAGCGGTTTCAGAGCTATCTTGGACCGCACAGACACATACAGAGGCGTCACCATGAGATAGCTAAGATAGGTAGACGGCTGTGCCTGAAGGGGCGAAGACTAGAGATATCACAAAAAAATTACCCCAAAGATAAATTCACCCCGTCTGGGAAAACAGACGTTTATTGAACTAAAACAAAGGAAAAAAATCGGCAACACGCTAGAAGCTTACCTTCTTTCATTTAGCAGCAGTTCCACATTTCACTCGCGCGCCGCGGATTTTCTTGTGGAATTTTGGCTTAATCTTAAAACACGTGCGACTTCTTTCAACCAAAAATATCAAAAACAAAATTTAAGGTTAGGTTTTCCCAAAAATTCAAATAAAAACAAAAACAAAAAATAACTGGCAGCACTAAACAATAGGTCCAAAAACACCCGTACAATACATTTATGGCGAAAAAAAAATTAATCGAAAATGATACCTTCTCTAGCCATTGCTGCGCGAGCTAGAAAGGTAAACAAATTGAGAAAAACTGTTACTAATTGAACACCTGTCAAGCGGATTTCTGTGGCATTGTCTAATTTGTACATGTAATGGAATCCACGACACGAAATTAACTTCTAAATGAAAGCATGTGGCACCAAAGCAAAAACCGGAACGAAAAGGCTCGAAAAAAGATTTTCCAATCGGCCGTTGCTGTTCCCTAAGGACAGGGGTGGCTTCCAGGAAAATTTGTCAGATAGATATGACCGATTTGCGATTTGTCTGTTCGAAGTAAATTAAACAAACGTGTTACTTGGGCTTTTTATCGATGTCTACAGGAGCAAACTGGATGACAACACAAAGCTTTGAGGAGACCTACTAAAACATTCTCGCCTCGGGATTAAATGTGCCCAGTCTTTAGGTTTTCAATTTACTATTCTTGTCCGACATTATAGGTATAATGATTTCTCTAGAGGTTTTTGATGACTTCTAATACTTTCCCACTCACCCATCAACTCAGGGGTGCAACCAGTCAGTTCATTTGGCGGGGGGGGGGGGGGGGTGACCTCAAGGTTAATACCTAGAAAATTTGAAAAATACTACTACAGAAAGGCCTGTAAGATGGCTTAACACATGCTAAGAAAGAAATGCCACCCGGCAATATCCTTGTTTGTATAAATCACAAAGAATAAATGAAACCGGTAAAAACTGTTTATTTATTCAACGAGTGAAACAACAGCAAACCAAGGAACCTAAAGCCATGACGTTTTGTTTACTTTAATTTAACGTTGTTGTGATTTTTGTGCTATGTGGGTCGGCATGATACCGTCTCAGGAATGAGGTAATAACTACTTTGTATCCGGAACTCGGATGTTCGCCGAAAATATCGATATTTTATGAACAAATTTTTTTTGGGCGAGAAAGTTACTATTGCGTTCGTTTTTAGAAACCATAACATATTGCAAAATGACCGTTCATACAAAAAAATTATAAGACATAATTAATCTACGTGTGGTTATTCGAAAACAACGGTGGCCTTGACTTTACGACCCTGGCTTCTGAACATTCTGTCATATTTTACACCCTCTACCTTTACTTCATGGAATGTTTAAGTTATGCAGAAGCTTTTCGCGTGCGTTCTAAGTATTTGATATTAATATGGAGATACCGCTAACAGGACGGGGAATATTTTTGGTATTGGGGTGTTTTTGGTCAGGCACAACCAGTAGCGGATCCAGGGGGGGCACTTGCCCCCCCCCCCCCCCGAGAATTTTTTAAATATACAAAAAATAAGAAAAAAGTAATGTTTTTGCTAATAAAAATTCAAAAATTGCGCATGAAAGTGTCTATTGTTATTATCATCGAAATTACAACCACTCACTAATTCAATAAAATGCTGCTTAAAAAAATATATACCGTTTTTTACCAACAGAGAATGTCACCTAAAGTGCACCCCCCCCCCCCCGAGAAGCACCTCTGGATCCGCCCTTTGGCACAACGGCAAATTTCGTAACCCGCAACCTTCGCTGTATTTATAAGCACTTATAGTCGTTAAAAATTAGACCTTTTTACACACCTAAAAATAGCATTTGGCCGTAAATATGACCCTAATTTTTTATTGCCTTTTTGGTCGCCTTTCCTACATGCCATTATTCTTGTTGAAAAAATAATTCGCTAAAGAACCCCGCAATCGTTTACACAGATTATATGGGAAATTTTTGTTTCGGTGCAATTGGCTATAATTTTAGTATGTTATAATTGACGTGTCACTACAAAAAAATGTAAGTAAAGTTAAGTTTTTGTGATAATAACGGCAAAATTTCTAATTAATAATACGAAATACAAGATTTTTTGCGTTGTATATTGACAAAGTAATATACAAAGTAATAACATTTATATAATTATAATTGGGTATAAATTACTCTGGTAAATTTTGCTCTGAGTGGCCTTCATCATATCGCTCTGCTGACTGTTAGTCGATTCGAGCCGACTGCACCCGAATGAGCGTTACATAGCCGAGCGTGACGGATCAGTTCAATTCAGTACCCACAAAAAGTGCTAAACGCGCCTAAAGAAGGTTACACTTCAAATAAAAGTGACTTAGTGGAAGCCTAAAAACAAAGTCATTTATATAATGTCATTCTTATCAATTTGTAAGATAATATACAAAAAGCAGTCAAAATATGAACTTTTTTATACCTGCATCAATAACGGATTTTAAAACTAGCACATTGTATTTTAACATGAATTGATCATATTTCAAGAAAACCATTATTTTTGTTTTTTTATTTTCTCCATTTTTATTAATATTAATATTTTAATTCCAGACTTTTTTCTAAATAATAATAACTTATTTTATTTTATTTACTATTTTAAGTCATTTTCCGTACGATACTTTTGTAGCCCATAAGTTGAGGCAGAAGGGACTGTATTGGGAGAGGGTGTAAAGGGTAGGTAGAGTGTAGAGAGAGAGAGAGAGAGGATAAAGTGTAATAAAAAACTATGTCGCTCACCGATATTTGCAGAGTAGTCGCTTACAGGGCCCTGTTCTCCAGTTCCATGATTCACAGCTACACAGCTTCCACAGATGATAACGCACAGCTTTAATTTTAAAGGGTTTTTAAGGGTGCCAAAGGGCAAAGAGAATTTAAGGGTAAATTCACACGAGGGACCGCGTGATTGAGTTCGTTTCTTATACGACACTGCGCACTGTCCACTTTTTAGGTTATAGGAAAGAAGGGAAAAATATATTTATGGACCGCGTAGCGGCACCCGCGTTTTTTGTATGAAAGCATGATAAAAATATATCAATAAAAGGCGATAAAAAGAAAAAACTTCCTGCTATATTAACAGAATCAATACAAAAAAAGGAGAATTTGTTTTATTTATTTTAATCCTTTAGAATTGTGAATGTCCCAAAAGAGGGCAGTGCAAGTAAAAAAGTAATATTTTCTAATTACTAAAAATTAATGAATTAATTAAAATAGAGAATTTAGCGGGAGCTAAACATACCGGGCGCCAAAAAGGCACTTATTCTTGCCTTTTTCCATAAAAAAAAAGAACAAAAATAATAATAAAAAATAAAATAAAACAAAATAATTCTATTACCAAAAGTAATGACTAATCTTAATACTAAAAAAAAAGAAAGGGGGTTTATTCAACCGGCAAAGGACACAGCTTGACTACTGGCCTTTGCATAACACCTTGTGCAGTTTTTAAGGTTACAGCCCTAACTACTCCATCTGGACCCGGGTGGCACTTCATGACCCTACCTAAACGCCATTTTAAAGGAGGAGCGAGTTCATTTTTGATAAGCACGAGAGTGCCTAATTCAATGGTTTTACAAGATTTGTTCCATTTTTGACGCTGTTGTAGAGTTTGTAAATATTCGTTGTGCCATCGCCGCCAAATATCTTGGTGTATACGCTGCACAAGTTGCCATCTAGATAACCTAGAAACATTAAGCTCAGTCAGATCTTCATCAGGAGCGGACGAGAGTGGTTCCATGGTCAAAAAATGACCAGAGGCATCTGAGCTAAGGGGTAAAATAGGGCGAGAGTTAAGCATAGCTTCTACCTGCACTAGCACAGTGTAAAGCTCCTCATAGGTGAGTACCTGAAGGCCTATGACCTTTTGCAAATGAGTTTTGACTGATTTAACCCCAGCCTCCCAAAGTCCTCCAAAGTGAGGGCTCGAAGGCGGGTTAAATGACCACTCAATATTTTGAGCTTCTGAGGCATTTTTCATGTAACCATTTAGCTCCTTTTGAGCTCCCACGAAATTTGAACCACAATCGCTGAAAAGCCTAGAAATTAGACCTCTTCTGCCGACAAATCGTCGAAGGCAAGCTATAAAGCAGTCTGAGGTTAAGTCAGACGCAAGCTCAAGATATAAAGCTTTGGTCGTAAAACAAATAAAGAGGCAAATATATGCCTTTTGAGATTTTATGCCACGTGCTTTGCTAAGCGTAATATTAAAGGGACCTGCATAGTCCACGCCAGCATATTTAAATGCTTTAACTTGGTTTATGCGACTAGCAGGGAGCGTACCCATAAGGGGTGTTTGAGAGGTTGAGGTTGGTTTGACTTTAAAACAAGTCATGCATTTTGCTAGCACACCCGCGATGGCTCGTTTAGGGGAAAGAATCCAGAACTGTTGTGTAATTAAAAATTGAAGAGTTTGCAGTCCTGGATGAAGAAAAATATGATGAAATTCTTCAATAATGAGCTGCGTTAAGCGATGTTTAGTGGGTAAAAGCACAGGATGCTTTCGATCATAAGAGAGACCTGATAGCAGGAGGCGACCTCCTACCCTGAGCAATCCATTCTTGTCCAAGAAAGGGTGTAGCTTTCGAAACAGTTTAGGTAAAAGTTGACCTTTTTTGAGCTTTTCGATTTCTTCGGAAAACTCAACATACTGTACATGCTTGACAAGGAGTAACAAAGCTTTGTAAAGCTCTAAGTTGGTCAAGTGACCTTGAATGCGTGCTTCAGGAGTGTGCTGCTTAATATTGTGTATAAATCGAGATAAATAGGCAACAATGCGTTTTATGGGTCCTAGAGAGGAATAGTTGTCTAGCCAACTATCGAAGGGGTGAGTTGGGGTAAAAACTCCGAGGAGAGCTAATCTGCGTTCTTCCTCAGAAACTTCTGGGGTAAGTTTTATAGTGGATTGTGGCCACTCTTCAGGGGGTAATTTTAGGAAACTTGGCCCAGTCCACCATAAGTCATGGTGAATCAGATCATCAGGGAGTAAACCGCGTGAAGCGCAATCGCTAGGATTTTCTTTAGAAGGAACATGACGCCATAAATCGGGTGCTATTTTTTCTTGAATATGGCTGACCCTGTTCGCAACAAACGTTTTAAATCTGTGCGGAGAGGATTTTATCCAGTTTAGGGTCACCATGGAGTCAGACCAAGCGAATATTCGAGATATTTGAAGAGAGCTAGAGATTAAGTTGACAACGTGTCGTAATAAATTCGACAAGAGCACGGCGCCACATAGCTCCAACCGAGCTAAAGATATGCGTTTTAACGAGGCAACTTTGGATTTTCCGCATAATAGATTAACATTAATTGAGTCATTAGAAATGCATCTTAAATAGACACAACAAGCGTATCCTTTTTCGCTACTATCACAGAATCCATGTAGCTCAAGAGAAGTGGCGTCCGAATTCACAAAGCGTGAAATCGAGATCTCGGATATTTTAGGGAGTTGGATTTTATACTGAAACCAAAGTTTTTGAATATCTTCTGGGACTGGGTCGTCCCAGCCGACTCCTAAGGCCCAAAAATGTTGTATTAAGTGTTTTGCCAAAAAAGAGAGAGCAGTTAAAAAACCTAAAGGGTCATAGATTTTTGATATTTCTGACAAAACGGATCTTTTTGTACAGGGTCTATCAAGAGGGGAAACCTTATAAGAAAATGCATCTGTAGAGGGGTGCCATTTTAACCCTAATATTTTTAGAGTATCGTCTTGGTCATCAAAGGAGAGATAGCTTGTTTCGCATTTTTCAGGGGAAATAGTCTTTAAAAACTCAGAGCTATTGCTAGACCACTTTCTGAGCTGAAAGCCTCCGTGACCTAGAACTGCGACTAATTGAGCTTTTGCTTCGAGAGCTTTTTCGAGTGACTCACAGGAAAAACAACAGTCATCTACATACACGTAGCTCCTTAAAATGTGAGCTGCTAAGGGATATTCAGTCTCATAAATGTTAGCTAGTTCAATGACAGACCTTATAGCTAAGTATGGGGCGGCTTTAACGCCAAATGTGACAGTTTTTAAGAAATAATCATTGACAGGTTGGTCAGGAGAAAACCTCCAAAGTATTCTTTGATAGTTTTGATGGGCGGGATTTATTAAGACTTGCCTAAACATTTGTTTTAAATCACTAGTAAAGCAGTACTTATGCAGGCGAAAAGACATCAAAATATCAAATATTTCTTGTTGTAATTTGGGACCTGTCAACATAGATTCATTTAGAGAGCTGGGACAGCTCTCGGGACCACTACATGACGCGTCAAAAACGACGCGGAGCTTTGTTGTGCTACTCTCTGATTTTATAACACAGTGGTGGGGTATATAATAAATTTTATTCGAAGGGGGGATATTTTTTGAAACTAACTCCATATGATTAGAGTCAAGGTAATCTTGTAAACAATCAGAGTATTCTTTGTGAAGAGAGGGGTTTTTTAATAAACGATTTTCTAAGCTATAAAATCGTTTTAGAGCAATAGAGCGGGAGTTAGAGAAAGAGGGCTCTGGTCCTTTAAAGGGGAGAGAGACGACAAATCGACCAGTTTCTGTTCTCTGGAGAGTATCTTTGTAAATTTTTTCACAAAGCTCATCTTCCGGGTCTATATGAGTTTTTTGAGGGACTTCCTCAATTTGCCAAAAGGCTTTAAGAGTAGAGTCGAGACACTCATTATTTGAAATAAAATATGAGCTAATAGAGGGGGTAGAGGGGCGAATTTTTCCGCCCATGATGAGCCAACCAAAAATAGAGTTTAGAGCTGCGGCCTTGTCGACACCACATGAAATTTTACCTTCTGTCAAAATAAAAGGAAAAAGTTGAACTCCAATTAAAATATCTACTGGGTTGCATTGATTAAAAGAGGGGTCTGCGAGCTTTAAATTTGAGATATCGGGGTAGTCACCCTGCGAGAGAGGGGTGAGGGGTTGCTCATTGCAAACTTTTGACAATATTAATAAATCAATGTCAAAAGAAGGAGAGAGTTGGCCTACCGGTCTTATGGAGCAACTAATGCCACCAGAGGGGGTGCAGCCAGTGTGACCTAAGCCATTTAGGGTTAAATGAGTTTTGTAGCGAGAGAGACCAATTTTATTTGCAAACTTTTCAGAAATTAAATGCACCTGGCTCCCAGTGTCAATTAGAACCCGCGCTTTATCATAATGTTCTCTACAGTTTAAAACTTCGACTTGGGCCGTTGCGAGTAAAGAAGATGTCACTGAAATGTTGCTTGTTAAACTGCAAGCGTGAGTTGAGGGGCTACTTGGTAAATTATTATTTTCTTGTGAGTTAGAGAGAGTAGGTACTGCCAAAACTTGCGTAGAATGAGTCGGAAAAGGAGCGCTCTGATTCTGATTTTCCAGTGGCGGAGAGCCACTAGGAGGGGATCGAGGAATATGGAGTAAATAGTGGTGCATGGAATGGCAAATTCTACGCGAATAAGTAGAGTTGCAGGCTTTTAGTGAGTGCCTTGTACCGAGGCAATTGGAACACCAATGGTTTTTTCTGACTAAATTTAGTCTTTCTTGAGGGGTTTTACTTTCAAAAACGGGGCATTTATATATACTATGTCCTGAAATCTTACAGACGGGACAAGCGTTCTGATATGGAGCGACGCCAGCTGCAAGAGTAGAAAAATTATTACCTCTATATTGAGGTTTTGAGGGAGGTTTAGCAGTGGCGTAACCAGAAGTTTTAGTTTTATTTAAAATGTTGGCCGATTCTAACGCAAAACATTGCTTAGAAACAAAATCTTTGAGGTCCTCAAAAGAGGGTTCAGATGAGGAGTCATGCTGAAGTTCATAGCGCGTGACCGTCTCAGAGTCTAATTTTCGAATAAGAATTCGAAAGAGTGGGAAATCCCAGTGCTCAGTTGGGTAATTTAAATTGGTAAGAGCGTAAACATTATCAGTAAATGTATCTATTAAATTGCGTAAAAGAGCGGGGTTGTTTGTATTTAGTTTGGGCAAATCGGTAATTTTGTCCCAATAATGAGTCGCAAGGAGGCGGTTATTTTGGTATCTATTATAAAGCGCATTATAAGCTATAATGTAGTTTGCATCAGTAATTGGCAAGTTTTTTACCAATGTTAGGGGTTCCTTTTCTAGATACGTTAAAAGTAGCTGAAACTTTCTACTATTAGAGAACATAGTATTATTATGAATGACAGAGTCATATAAGCTAATAAAAGTTTGCCAAGAAAACAAATCGCCGGTGAACTTCGGAATATCCACCTTTGGAATGTTGAAGCTCATGTCATTATGACCGGAGCTAGAGTTTGAGTGAGAGGAGTTGAAGTCATCTTTAGGAGGAAATAACCTTTTATAAGTTGCTTTTATGCTAAAATATTGGTAATCAGTGCCTTGACGAATGACATTCTCCTCAGTAAAATCGGGTTGCTCTTTATCAGCTAAATACGCGATTACAGCGTCGTGAAATTTATTAAATTCCTCATAAAAAATGTCCAAGTGATCATACCGCATCTCAAAATCAACTTTTTTTAAGGTATCAGACATAGCTTGAGTGGAAATACTAAATATTTCTTTAATGCGATCTATTGCTATGCCCCTAAAGGCGCGACACTGTTTTTCACTACTCGTCATTTTAAATACCTAATATTTAAAAATAACTACGAGAAAAAAAAAATTATATGTATTTAATTTTACTATGCGCGCTAAATTCGAATAAAAAGGAAAAAAAACTTTTATTCGCGAAGACCGAGAATGCAATAAAAAACCTGAAATTTATTTCTTATTAACCGAGTTCAAAATACCTACTGTACCTACTAGGTAAATTAAAGTGTAATATGAAAAGCGCCAAATCTAAGTATGCAATGCATAATACTTTCAAACAATTATATATCCCTTTAAACTGCACAAGATGTTTATTAGCCCTAAAAAAATAAAAATTTTAATTTTTAAATCGATTTATATAAAAAAAATCGTTTAGGAAACTGAGTTTTAATTTATTAGAAAAAGGCAAAAAATCAGATACCTACAACGGTTTACCGGTATTTTTAACACCATGAAAACAGATCATCTGCTTTAATAAAAATCTAAATCGCCTTTTCTAAAGAGAAAATTTAATTTTTTAATTTTGAAATATATATATATATATATATATTTTTTTTTTAAACAAAAGAAGGCTTAAAACAACAAGTGCCAACGTAAGGGTAGGGGGTGGTTATAGGGGTAGTTCAGTATTTGGATTGAAGGACCAAACTTATGTAGCCCATAAGTTGAGGCAGAAGGGACTGTATTGGGAGAGGGTGTAAAGGGTAGGTAGAGTGTAGAGAGAGAGAGAGAGGATAAAGTGTAATAAAAAACTATGTCGCTCACCGATATTTGCAGAGTAGTCGCTTACAGGGCCCTGTTCTCCAGTTCCATGATTCACAGCTACACAGCTTCCACAGATGATAACGCACAGCTTTAATTTTAAAGGGTGCCAAAGGGCAAAGAGAATTTAAGGGTAAATTCACACGAGGGAAGGTTATAGGAAAGAAGGGAAAAATATATTTATGGACCGCGTAGCGGCACCCGCGTTTTTTGTATGAAAGCATGATAAAAATATATCAATAAAAGGCGATAAAAAGAAAAAACTTCCTGCTATATTAACAGAATCAATACAAAAAAAGGAGAATTTGTTTTATTTATTTTAATCCTTTAGAGTTGTGAATGTCCCAAAAGAGGGCAGTGCAAGTAAAAAAGTAATATTTTCTAATTACTAAAAATTAATGAATTAATTAAAATAGAGAATTTAGCGGGAGCTAAACAACTTTTTAATTTTAGTAGTTAGTACTAGGTAAGAAATAAAAGACATGCTATAGCTTTTGGTTTGGTCAAAAGGAACTATTAAGAAAAAAAATCTTTGTTTTTGCTCTTAAATAATTTTTAAGATATTTCTGTTCCTTTTCGTAACTTCGTGTCTAGGAAAAAAAAATTTGCTTTTTCTCTATGTCTAATTTTAAAGATATTAATTTTTATATTTTTAAATATTCAACATAAAAAAAGGTATTTCACCTCCAACTTTCTGTGCCCTTCCCGAAACTGTAAATAAATATAAGATATATAAGATAAAAGTCGAAAAAAATAATAAATACAGGGTGGCCAATGAAAAAAGCAGCATAGCCTAGTTCACAAAAGCTCTAGTAAACGCATTTTAAAATACTGTTGTTTCTACCTGCAAAATGACGCTGACAAATTAAATTAATAAACTAAAGTTGTTTACTTAGATTAAGGTTCGACTTAGTGGTTTGAGGATGTATTTAAAAGAAAATGTTATATGTTACTCGTTTACATATACCATTGACCTTTTCTAGTTAAGCTGAAAATAATAGGGACTAATTGGAATAAAACCTGACTTTATTTTAGAGTCGACTTTATTCTGACACATTTATAAAGAAAACTAATAGCTGACCTCTCAAAATTGACATACCAAAGCCAAATTTAATAATGAAGTCGCTAACTTTCATTTAATAAATACCGACACTAATAAATCCGGTTTTTAAATACACAAAGGCTGAATTTTGAAGGAAGGCAGCTGCTTTTTATATGTAAATCTGTCACCATACGGTCGATTTCAAAATAAGGTCAGGATTTATTCCAATAAGTGTCTAATATTAGGGACTTATTGGAATAAAACCTGACTTTATTTTAGAGTCGACTTTATTTTGATACATTTACACAGAAAATACCAAAGCCAAATTTAATAATAAAGACGCTAACTTCCATTTAATAAATACCGGCACTAATAAATCCGGTTTTTAAATACACAAAGGCCGAATTTTGTAAGGTCAGGTTTTATTCCAATAAGTGTCTATTGTCTATAAGTGCTGCGTTAGTAAATATAATAACTGCATTAGTACAATAAAAACTATTATTTTCCTTGAGACCCTGCATATATTACCAGTGCGCGTATATCTTAGTAGTACTACTTTATAAAGTAACGTGGTAAGTACCTAGTAGTAGTAGTAATATACAGGGTGTCCCAGAACTAATGGTAAATAGTTAAACTGTGGATTCCCTGGGTCAAAATATTACGATTTAGCCATACTTACCTCAGTCCAAAAGTTCGTACTAACCGAGATACAGGGTGTTAAACTTTATTTTTTTAATTCGATTTTCTTTAATAACTTTTTTACTAATTAATATTTTTGCAAAAAATAACCCACGCGTAAGTTTTTTTGAAATTGGCAAGACGATTCCGTTGAAAAATTTGATGTACAGTGTACAGGGTGTTCCTTGGACCACTAGCATTGCATTAAAATCAGTGTATTTTTTTTTGTGCCTCGGTGTATACCAGTTTTTATGTAAAATAATCCCATCCTTTTTATGTAAAAAAGTTATACTCTTTTAAAGTCGCTCAGAGCAACGGTTTTTGAAATTTTTGCATTTAAAGTTTTTATTGCATATGAGTGATATGCCTAATTTATATATGATACTTTCTTCAATTCATTCAACTAATTAATATTTTTGCAAAAACTAACCAGCATGTAGGTTTTCCTGAAATTTGCAAGACGATTCCGTTGAAAAATTTGATGTACAATGTACAGGGTGTTCTTTGGACCACTACCATAGTATTAAAATCATCAGTGTATTTTTTTGTGCCTCGGTGTATACTTAAGCAGGTTTTTAAACAGAATATTATTTTAATTATTAAATAATTATTAATAACAAAAAGAAAAAATAAAAATAAAAAATATACATATTTTATTGCAACAACCAATTTTTAGAGAGCAAAACAAAAAAAAGTCTACAATAAATGTTCAAAATGGCCACTGTTAACTGTTATGTCCGCAGTAAGAAAAACGATAACTGCAATGGACTGTAAATATTTTAATTAAATAAAGCGCGAACAAACATAAATATATTGATATGAAATTACGAAATAATGAAAAGGTCCATAGGTTAATTGTTGTGCCACACAACGACAATCAGAAACAAAGGCACTCACCAGTTTGCAGCCAATTTCTCCACGTTCTAAGGGGCCCCTGATTGGATCTAATGATGTCACCACGTAGCTGAAGGGCTGAAGTTTCTTTTCTATGCTTCAGTACACCAAAATCAAGCACTTTCAGGTGTAGATATTTGAAATAGTTGGAGAACGAAATTAACACGCCATTTCTCGAGGCGCTTGACAAAGGATCTCTCTTGATTGTTGGTGCGCATGTCCAGCGCGAAATGCACTCTGTCCTTCATCCAATTGTGTGGTTTTAAAAATTTAGAAACAACCGCGAAATTTAGCGGGAGCTAACATTAACCTAAATAAATTTGTTTATTCGCTTATTATACGAACGTCTGATTTTAAAATAAAGATTTGCATTTCTGAATGCCTTTCCAGCATTTTGAATTTTTTGAAATAGTTCTTCTCGGGTATTTATCTAGTCTACAATAATAAACAATTTTAAGTTTGATTCACTATTTGTTAATTTTAAAATTTTAACTTAGTTGCTGAGAGCGCCATGCTTAAGAAATTTTATATTTTTTCAAATAAATAATAAAATATTAATTTATATTAAATAAAATTTTCTTTCAAAACAATAAAAAAATACTTTCATTACTAAAGTATACAAAAAAAAACTAATACGAAGAGGTTTTTGTTCCTCATTAAAAACAAAGCCCTACACAGTTGCAATAACGAATAATTCAAGAATCACCCTGTATATTTTTTAACTTAATATTTCTTAAGAAAACATCCAATCCAATTGAATGCTATAAAAAAGAATTGATTGTAGCTAATATGTATGAAGTAGGTAAGAATTTAATCAAAAATCTTTTACACATACAATAAAAATTTCTAATTTAAATATCTTGGAAATCGTTGCTCTAAGCGACATCTAAACGCTATAACTTTTTTACTTAAATAAAATTAAAAAATTAATATTTTTAATAGAATCTTGTATGCACCGAGGAACAAAAATGTTAGACCTATTTTAATGTAACGGTACCGACCCAGAGAACACCCTGTATAATATTTTTTTTACCATAATTAAGTTGTCCGTGGCCAAAAACCACCAAACCGAATCATTTATGCAAAATTATTAACTAGTAGAAAGAATTGAAGAAAGTATCATACATAAATTATACATATCACTCACATGCAATAAAAACTTTAAATGCAAAAATCTCAAAAATCGTTGCTCTGAGCGACTTTAGAACAGTATAACTTTTTTACATAAAAAGGATAGGAAAACCATTATTTCACATAAAAACTGGTATACACCGAGGCACAAGAAAAATACACTTTAGTTAGTTTTTGCAAAAATAATAATTATTAAAAAAGTTATTAAAGAAAATCGAATTGAAAAAATAAAGTTTAACACCCTGTATCTCGGTTAATACAAACTTTTGGACTAAGGTAAGTATGGCTAAATCGTAATATTTTGACCCAAGCAATTTACAGTTTAACCATGTACCATTAGTTCTGGGACACCCTGTATATATTTTTTTTTATTTAATATTTTGCTACTATGTAAAAATATTTGTAATTAAACTAAATTAATAACTTTGTTGTTTTTTAAAAAGGTAACATTTTAAAGATTTTTTAAATAATGATATAGATGTTTTTGATTTTATTTCATTTTTTAATTGATTAAATTCTAAAGGCCCTTTATAAAAAATTGAATTAAATTTTAAATTAGATCTGCAATTATCAACGTAAAAATTTGAATTATTTCGAGTCAAATATTAATGTTGTTCAAAGTTTATAGTAATAAATGATTTTAAATTTTCTGGAAGTGAATTATGCTGAATTTTATAGATAAAAATACAAACTAAATAAAATGTGAAATTTTTTTTGTATATTTATTTGTATTTAAAATTATCCTCATTGCTTTATTTTGTAAAATCTGTAGTTTTTCGAAACGCTGAAACAATAAATAAAGTGTGGTAATATGATTGTATTATATATAACTTTTTCAGAACCATGTACTTAAATTTTCACTAGCTCTTTTTAAATAACCTATTTTACTAGCAATTTTGTTTATCATTTTGTCATGCTGTTGGTGGAAATTTAATTTTGAGTCTATTATGATACCAAGATATTTAAATGAATTAATAATGTTTAGTTTACTTTTTTGGACAAAAATATTTAACTTTAAATTATCATTATAATTTCCTATTATTAAACATTTTGCCTTATCTGTATTTAATTTTAATTTATTTACTTATTGTCAAAAATACATGGACTTTTACTTAATAAATATCGGGCTAACCGCATAATTATTACCTTCCCTAGAGAAAAAAAATTATTACATTAATGGTGTTACCTTGATTTTGGCCCAGATTAGCGCTTGCACAATAGATCCATCAGTAATCGCGGCCGGCGAAGGGCTGAGGGGTAGCCCACTCACATTTAAATAATAACAACAAGTGTCATAATCAATAAAAATTTAACTACGTACACTAAATACAAGTTAAGAACTTTCTAAAACAAGTTTTATCTTGAATACCAAGCTGGGCGCTGGGAGCACACAAATCACTTCAAAACTAAACAAACTTCATTTATTAGGGTGATGCTCCACTTTAATCACGTTATGTTTAAAATAAACAAGATTTTAACTTTGCCTTCATAAGCTGGGCTTAGTTAAACATAATATGGGCCAAGTAATGCTCTCCCTACACCATTTATCCAACAGCCTAAAATACTGCCACAAAACAGTTCATATTTATTAAATCTATTAAGTTACAAAACTTGAATCTTAGGAAAAGTAAAAACAAATGAGGGACTTTTAGCATGTCCCATTTTACACATTATCCTTTATTTAAAGCATGCCCAGTTACCTTCTTATAACTTTATCTGTTCCTCCTACTGCGTCTTTAATTCTCTAATAAATCTGCTTGTCTTCTGTACAAAGGCCAGAATATCGGACCACCTCAAATTCAGAAGATCCTCCGTCTCAAAGGCTTCCTCTTCAAATACTTGTGTTCTTGCCTCCTTATATGCTTCACATCATGAGAGGAAATGCGCCGAGGTCTCGTCCTCGGCCCAGCATCGCTCGCACGTCGCGTCGGCCTTCACTCTCATTTTGCCCAGGTGTAGGACGCAGTGTCCGCTTAGGACTCCCACTATGGCTCCCCTCTTCGTGTTCTAAGGAGCAGCCAGTCTCTACGGGACTTGCTGTATCCTGTCACATACTCCTTCGGCTGTCTGGCGTTTTCTGTGTTGGTCCATTCCTTTTGTATCTCTTTCTGGGCCCACTATGTTAGGGCCGACTTCATTTGCCCTCTTGTGCGTCCCAGAAAAGGCTCTGGCCCGACGCATTTCTGACGATCATGGCGTAGTTTAAGTGCGAAAGCGACATTAAGTATCCCTTCGAGAAATAGTTTATTATTGATCGTTTCAAGGTCCACCGATTTTGTGACGTATATTGCCGGTGCTTCACCGACACTTTGCCAAAATGAAGTTTACGCACAGTGGGAGCGGAAGAACAGCATTGTCAAAAGATGTCTGTCGACTGTAACCGGACAAACGACATGGATTAAATTGCATTAAAAATGTATATGAAATGATTAAGTTATATAATAAATATAATAGTTTATTAGTTCTGGAGCTCTTGTAAACTATCCGCCACTGAGTTAGGTGAATAGATAGAGCCCAGAATGTTTATAAGTATACTTAGTTGAATAAAAAGAACGGAAATTTTAGACATAATACAATTCTTCTGTGAGATGCAGATTATATCATGATATTTTTTGTTATAGCTGTAGGCTATTAAACCTTCAGTTTATCCTGAAATAATTATGTGCCTAGCTATTGCAGGGGTTATTTGGACTTTCTGTATCTTATTAATCTAAAGGTAATTATTATCGACAGACCATTCATATATTTGTAATAATATCTTGTACTTGTAAATAAATAAATAAATAAATTCGGTTATTCGCTCTGCTCTGCGAGAATCAAACAGAGAGCGTTTAACCAAGCAACGTTAAAATATCATGTCTTTTCATTGTTCTTTTAACCAAAGATAACCTACTTATTATTATTGGTTAATAAAACAATTAAAATGCATGTTTTTTTTCTTGGTTAAACGCTCTCTCTGTTTGATTCTCATATTTAATCGAATAAAACAAATAACCGAACGGTCCGTCGCTAATAATTGCCTTAAGTGATTTAAAATAAAACACAATTTTCACTACAACCAGTATAAACGTCAAAAGTTTTATCGGGTATGATATACTTTACTAAAAGCAACTTCTACTCGTAAAAGTTAACCAACTAAAAGTTTACCTATAATATTAGATAGTTGAGTTGGTTTTACTAGTTTCAGTTTTAAATTAAACTTTTAAAAAGAAATTTAATATTGTCTGTTAAAAACTTGATAGTGCGCCAAGTGTACTCACCTCAACTTTGATGTACTTTGATGTTTTACGAAGTTTGAACTGCTGGTAACTTACCTAAAATAAAAAGAAAAATAAACTTGGTTATCTACTAAAAGTCTATATATTATAAAACACAGGGTACCGCAAATAGGTAAATATTATCATCAATCGATATCATCATCATCATCATCATCATAATTACAAATCTAAAAAAATATAAAAAAAATATTATTTATATCCTTCCCCAATTCCAAACATCAATCTCAGAAACTGCCTAACCGATTTTAACCAAATTTGGCATAAATGTACGTTCGTCCACTTTTTCTAATTTTTTTTATTTGTCTGTATAAACAACAAAAGATTAAAATTTTTATTTTTATCTGCATAAGCTCAGCATAAAAAACAATATTTTTTTAATACAATTTGTAAAAAATCGAGATAAACAACCAATCATTTTGAGGTTATATTGCTGTGATGTGACCATCTAAAAAATCGGCCTTGTGTTGTACAGTCAATATGGTGGTAGATCGTGACCCGTTTTGATAGGCCTGGTATCCCTTCACTTCTACAGATACTGATACCTAATATAGGTAAAATCTTTTCTGTCCATATTAAGAAAGCCTGCTTAGAAAAAGAAAAACTATATTAGCAAGTGTTTAAATAAGAATAGGGCTTACACCGACCTTAGGCAATCCATATACGTAATATTCCAATACCCACGGTAATTTCCAGTTCTTGATGAAAACATTAAGAAATGGCAATATCAAATGTACATAAGAGTGTCCTTCTTGTAGAATTTAGTATTATTTTACTCATGCATATTATTTTATTGGTGTATATCGTCCCCACACATTTGACCCGTGTCGTCACATTGATTTATCGGCGCACAGTGGCCAAAAACGCTATTTATGTAAATGTACTACAACTTTAAATAACGATATAGAGATTTTTTTTAAAAGAGTTTAATCGCAAGCAAGTTTTTTTCAAATAAGGCAATTTCATTTGTGGCACCTTTTTGGAAGGCTTCACATCGTCTCCTGGATCAATAAATAATGTGACAGCTTTGACCAACGTCAAAAATGATGGGAAGGTTAATAGGCTAAAAAGGGCACTAAACTGAGAGATTCTCGTAAGACCTATTAACGGCAATAATCTCTATATGCAAAGTGAGGCAAAAATATTGAGATTTTTTGTAGAGAGAGCACGCTGCGCAGGAGGTGCTACTGACAACATTGACAAACACTTTAATGACAAATTACAAATGACAATCTCCTTGAAGTATTAAGTTCACAGAATACCACAGGTGATTGGAACTAGAAAGAGAAAGATTGCAATCCTTAGTATTTATTGTATGTTGTCACTCTAAAAAAACTCTTAAATTTTTGTCTCAGTGTCTCATATAGCCGTGGTCGTTCCAGTTACTTCGTATATAATTCATTAAGTTGCGGGTAGTATAATTTTTACATATAGATAATATTCAAAAAGTACTTACTATACAGGTTGTCCCAGATAACATTAACTACATGGGGTCTTATGAGGATTTTGGAAATGATAAGACATATTATAATTCTGGTTAAATCGAAAAAATTGACGATATTCTGAGCCCAATCAGGTGCTGTATTAAAATTTAAAATATCTACAAGGGTTTTTCCAAATATTAAGCAAAAACTAAAAACTGCTTTTAATAAAAATAATTTATTTATTGCTTGATATTTTAAAAGTCTTTATAGATATTTTTATTTTTGAAATAGACTGGGCTCGGAATAGCGCCAATATTTACCCAATAATCCAAATTTGTGTGTATTACTGTTTTCAAAATTCTCATAAGAAACCGTGTAATAACTTTTATCTGGGATACATGGTATACCACAACTATTTATTAAAGTTTCTAAACAAGTAACCATAACTTTCAATGTGTTAAGCAAAGTTTATATAGAAAAGAAATATCGAGTGTGCACAAATCTATCTTTCACATGGACTATCTAGGCTTATCGGGGCAAATAATGTGTTTGCGCAGGCCTTAAGTTAAAAACGGGGTGATTGGAAAGAGTGAAACCAATGTAGGTTTGTGGCAGATTATGGCAGAGGCGTGGTTTGTTTGTGCTCCTTGCTTGGCATTGAAAGCTTATTTCAGCCTGCGAAAGCCGTGGTGAGATTTCTGAGATATACAAGTCGAAAAAAAAATGACAAAGACAGAGTAATAAATAAACTTGTCACAAAAAAATTATAATAAAAAATAAATACATATCACGTGACTGTCCCAAACCTCTTTGTTTGAAACTCGAAGACAATGATTGTGTAGAAATCAAATTTCGGACTTCCATTGTCTTTATTTATTTTAAAACACGACGTTTCGGTTAGTAAGTATCTCTAACCGTTATCAAGTGTGAATCAGTTCTTCAGAATTTATTTTAAAACACGACGTTTCGGTTAGTAAGTATCTCTAACCGTTATCAAGTGTGAATCAGTTCACACTTGATAACGGTTAGAGATACTTACTAACCGAAACGTCGTGTTTTAAAATAAATAAAGACAATGGAAGTCCGAAATTTGATTTCTAATAAATATAATTTTGACTTTCTTATTTGAATGGTTTAAGAATAAGCTAGTTTATTTATTATACGTGTATTCCATTAAAATAGTTGCTTAACATAAAAATTTTAAAAAATAAAGGGTTGGAAAAAAATGATTTTTAAAAATGTTAATGCCTTATTCGACTTCTAAAAGTTTTTTCCACTTTCGTGCGAAAATTACGTACTTCTTGCCCTCATTTGCTGCGAGAATTTGAATTCCCGCACAAATTTTTATTCGTGGAATTGTCTTTTTAAACCGCAATTTTTAAATATTTAAATATAAGTTTTTTATGTTATATAATGTATTGTTACAAATTTAAGTTATTTAAATTTTATAATTGGAATTTATTTAGGTTTAGTGTAGTATTAGGTCGATTTATCTTTTTTTATTTATCTAAGGTTGTATTCTTAGTCTAGGTTTTAGTTGCGTTGTCTGTGGCTTGCGGTCGCGGTAGTGCGGGAACTTTCCGGACGTCGAAGGCTGCCGGAAAGTTCGAGAGAGATGGACGATCCTATATATAGGGCCGGGGTCGCGCACCAGGAGTCAGTGACAGATAACGTGCTGTAGTGGTCGTGAGATTAACACGAAGTTAATAGACCGATTATAGTAGTGAATTATTAGCAAGTTATTACTAAGTTTAAGTGCGTGTTTTTGTACATAATTTGTCGAAATAAATTGACGTATCGTTTTCAACAATTGCGAGTATTAATTTGTCGTTGTGAACCCGTAACAATTGGTGTCAGAAGTGAGATTAAAAGAAATAAATAGTGCAAAGACTATCCTTACACAGTACCACCGGCTAGGACAATTAAAAAGAAGAGCAGTAAGTGATTTTGCCAGAATATTCGGAACTGAATAGTGCAAAGACTACCCTTACATATTACCACCGGATAGGACAATTGGACAGAAAAAAACAGTAAGTGATTTTTCCAGAAAATTCGAAGAAGTTCGATATTGTTTTATTCAAAACCTAAAAGAGATATTTAAGAACCGACTTCGACATTAACTTTACAGTCCAAAAATTGATAATTAGAGAGATTTTCTAGAATATTCTATAACATTCTACGACGTTCTATTCAAAAACTAGAAGAGATATACAAATACCGACTTCGACATTAGATTAGTAATTTTAAAAGTAAGAATCAGAAAGAATTTCTAGAACATTCCATCACTTTCTACGACGCTCTATTCGAAAACCAGAAGAAATATCCAAAAAAAAAGAGACTTCGACATTAGCTTAGTAATTTCAAAAGTAAGAACTAAAAAGAATTTCTAGAAGATTCCATAACATTCTACGACGTTCTATTCAAAAACTAGAAGAGATATACAAATACCGACTTCGACAGTAGCTTAGTTATTTTAAAAGTAAGAATTAGAAATTATTTCTAGAATATTCCATAACATTCTACGACGGTCTATTCGAGAACCAAAAGAGATAATCAAAAAGTGACTTCTACATTTGCCTAGTAGCAGAAAGAGTAGCATTTACCAGTATATTCCAGAACATTCCATTAGGTTCTATTTAAGAATTGGAAGAGATATTGAAAAACCGACTTCGACATTCGCCTTATAGCCCTAAAATAGACGTTTTAAGTGATTTATCAGGAAGTTGATGCTTACTAGACAAGGATCGGCAAAGATGGAAGATCTAACTAAAATGATACAGGCTCTAGCAGCTCAAATGGCTCAAAACCAGAACGACATGAAGCAGACCATTGAACAAAACCAGGGCGATATGAAACATACCATGGACGACATGAAACACACTATTGAACAAAATCAGAATGATATGAGACAGACCATCGAACAAAACCAGAACGACATGCAGGAAAACTTTGACCAAATAAAGAGCAACTCCGAACAGCTGAGAGAAGAGTTTAAGACTGCAACCGAAGATCTTAAGGAAGAAATAACTCAAAGAATGCATAGTGTGGAACAAAAGGTACAAAATAAATTGCAGAATGTAGAAGAAAAGGTACATAATGTTGAAGAAAAGGTACAGAATGTTAGAGAAGAAGTTTTTTAAAACAGCTTATACAGCTCCAAAAAGAACACAACAAAATGAGAGCTCAGGGATGTGTTGTGAATTCCAACCACATTAAGCCTCCAAATTTCGATGGTACGTCTTCCTGGTCTACTTATAAACAACAGTTTGAAGCTGCCGCTGCTGCAAATGATTGGGATGATGAGGAAAAAGCTAGAGCATTGTTAGTAGCTCTACGAGAACCTGCTCTGGGACTTTTACGGTCCATTCCAGTCGAACAAAAACAGAATTATAACGCTTTAGTGGCAGCGTTAGAAAGAAGGTATGGAGACGAACACTTGCGAAATTTACATTGGTCAGAATTAAATATTCGTCAACAAAGACCACGAGAATCATTGCAAGAGTATGAAGCAGATATCAGGAGGCTGATGTATTTAGCTTACCCAGAAATGCCAGAAAATTACAGAGATCCCTTCACGGTAGATCGCTTTATTAACGGATTACGAGACACGGACTTAGCAAAGTTACTTCGTCGAGAACGCTTCCATAATAGCAGTGAAGTGTTGATTCGAGCCCTTGAAATCGAATCATCAAATAATATGTCCAGGCCAAAAGTAAGAGCTGTTTCAATTCAGGAGGGAGAAGAAATGAGCAATGGACATGAGGTCAACTCAAAAACGCTAAACCAAATGTTTCAATCACTAATAGAGAAGATTGACTCTTTGAAAGAAAGCAGACGATCCCCTTCAAATGTAAAGTGTTTCAGATGCGGACGTACAGGGCATATTCAACGCGATTGTCGCGTCCAAATAAGGTCTCGCTCGCCATCTAGCGGGACAGAGTACCGAAGAAGAGATCAGGATAAATAATAAAACTAGTCAACGCAGAGGGGCGGGTGTTGGCTAAAGGGAATGTAGCCCCCAAAATTTATTCAATTAAGAGCTTAAAACATACTGCTGACAGTCTTAACATCGACGGACTTATAAATGGAAGACAAGTTAACATAACAGTAGACACTGGTGCTGCCATATCATTGCTTAAGTTCAAAATTGCAACGAGATATAAAATTCGACCAACAGGAAAGAAAATAACACTTAAGACTGTGACTGGAGAATCCGCCGACGTGTTGGGGCAGATAGACATAGACCTACAGCTGGGAAGATTGAGAATTCGCCATACTGTATTGGTTGCCGAAATAGAAGACGAATTTATTTTGGGAATGGACTTGATAAGTAAACATGGATTTGCGTTTGATAATAAACTTAATATCCTGAGATTTGGGAATGAAGAGTTCATTTAGTCAAATAGTCACTTCAATAAAGAACCAATAAAGGTCGTGGCAGTATGTACAACAAGACTGGTCGGTAATAGTGAGACCATAATTTTTGGGAGGCTAGAAAGTAAAACATCAAGCTGTGTCGGACTCATAAGCCAACAGAAATTATCCAACACCTACCTCGTTGCAAAGTCACTAGTTAAAACCGATAAAGACATCCCGATTAGAGTCGTCAATATTTTCCCAAATAGTGTCAAAATTAATAAGGGGAAGGTGGTAGCATTATTTGAGCCAGTCCAGAAAGTAACAAGATGTGAAGAGCCAACTTCGGAGGATAAAAGTAGGTTACCAACGGAGGTACTTCAGCAATTTCAGTCAACTTGGCAACATCTCACTCCAGAAGAATTTCGTAAAGCGAGAGAGTTTATAGAAGAACAAAGTAATATCTTTGAAACTAAGAGTAGTTCGGGACGCACAAACCTTATTCAACATTCCATCAACACTGGCGATGCCCAACCGATAAGACAGCCCCCAAGAAGACTACCATTGGCCAAACAAGAAGAAGTTCACAATCTCATTAATAAAATGCTCAGCGACGGTGTTATTGAAGAGTCATCAAGTCCTTAGTCATCTCCTGTGGTGTTGGTCACTAAAAAGGATGGAAGTACTAGATTTTGTGTCGATTACAGGAAACTTAACGATGTGACCAAGAAAGATAGTTACCCACTGCCAAGAATAGACGACACATTAACAACATTGGCAGGATCATATTGGTTTTCTACTCTTGACCTGAAAAGTGGGTATTGGCAAGTAGGAATCTTTGAAAGAGATAAAGAGAAGACTGCAGTCTCTGCTGGAAGTGGACTTTATCAGTTTAATGAGATGCCATTTGGCCTATGCAATGCCCCAGCTACATTAAAAAGACTAATGGAAGTCGTTCTACGAGGTCTTACTTGGAAAACCTGCTTAGTCTATTTGGATGATGTCATAGTAATGGGAAAATCATTTGAAGATCATCTAGATAATTTACGAGAAGTATTCTCAAGAATCAGGAACGCAAATCTTAAATTGAACTCAAAGAAATGTTTTCTGTTCCAAGAAAAAGTTGAGTTCCTGGGTCACGTCGTTTCCGGAGAAGGCATCCATACCGACGAAAAGAAGTTACAAGCAATAAAAGAATGGCCTCAACCTCGTGACAAACATGAATTGAGAAGCTTTTTGGGTCTGTGTACATACTACAGACGATTTGTGGAAGGGTTCGCCAAAATAGCGTCTCCATTACATAGACTTACAGAAGATAAAGCTTTTTACAAATGGAATACCGAATGTGACCAAGCATTTAGAAGACTAAAAGCAGCATTATGTTCTAGTCCGATTCTTGCATATCCCATTCCAAAAGGAAAATTCATATTAGATACTGATGCGAGCAACGATGGCATAGGAGCAGTACTCTCCCAAGTACAAGATGGAGAAGAACGAGTCATCGAATTTTTCAGCAAGAAGCTATCCAAACCAGAGAGAAATTATTGTGTTACTAGAAAGGAGCTCCTAGCCATAGTTAAATCCGTAGATCACTTTCACAAATATCTCTACGGACAAGAGTTTCTGATTAGAACGGATCATGTTGCGTTACAGTGGCTCATGAAAATGAAACAACCTGAGGGGCAAGTCGCGAGATGGATAGAAATGATACAACAATACCATTATCAAATTAAGCACCGAGCGGGAAGGGTGCATAATAATGCAGATGCATTGTCCAGAAGACCTTGCCCTGAGGATTGTAAACATTGCAGGAAAATTGACCAGAAAGAAGGAATTACCTACGTGCGCCAGATAAAGTTAGAACCAGATGAAGAATGGATGTCGGCTTCGATTAGAACCACACAACTTAACGACAAAGATGTAGGACCTATCTTGCGATTGAAAGAAGAGAACAAGCCACGACCATCATGGCAAGATATCGCAAAGCAAGGGGTAATATTCAAATCACTGTGGGCACAATGGGATTCACTGATAGTAGAAGAAAACATCCTTAAACGTGCCTGGGAAAGTGCCGATGGCCTTACTGTGATTAATCAAGTAGTGGTTCCTAGGAGCATGGTAGACAATATAATAACCGAATGCCATGGTGGAAAATCAGGCGCGCACCTAGGCATAAATAAAACCATGGACAAAATTCGAAACCGAATTTATTGGCTCAATTACTTTCAAGATGTGAAAAACTGGTGCCGCCGATGTTCGACTTGTGCAGCCAGCCAAGGTCCCAAAACAAGGTCCAGAGGTCAAATGACACAATATAACGTAGGTCTGCCATTCGAACGCATTGCTATTGATGTGGCCGGACCATTTCCAGAAACTAAAAAGGGCAACAAATACATCCTTGTTGTCATGGATTACTTTAGCAAATGGCCAGAAGTTTTTGCAAAGAAGAAAGATGGAAAACGTGCTGTGTGTGGATCGATAAAAATCAAAACGAATTTTATACTTCACACAAAGGTATGTGTGCCTAACTTTACATTTTAATACCACATTAATGGACGAAACTTGTCATAGATGGCGCTTCGGCGTCTCAGACAAGACGATGCCAAGGTGTTTAAACTTTCGAGTGATCGAGCCAGTCCGCTAGATGGCGCAACAACTTGTAATTCACTCGCATTGCACTGCCGCGAGTAATTCATATATAGGAGTTGATTTTGGTTAAAATTGGCTTACCTGGGTTTGCTGTTCTCTACTGATGACGTGAAACACACAGAAACGTACGTCTAGAGATGCAACCTTGTGTAAGTGGGAAAACAACCAAAATCAACTCTTCCCTCTCCTTCTGACACTCGAAAGTTAGGCACACATACCTTTGTGTGAAGTATAAAATTCAGAAGTTTTTGCTTTGCCTAACCAAGAGGCCGCTACAGTTGCAGAAGTTCTGGTAAATGATGTTTTCAGCCGATTTGGCATTCCTTTGGAACTACATTCAGATCAAGGAAGAAACTTTGAATCAAAGCTCTTCCAGAATCACTGTGACCTTTTAGGAATACGTAAAACACGGACTACTGCTTTACATCCGCAGTCAGATGGCATGGTTGAAAGATTTAATAAAACAATAGAAGAACATCTTTGCAAAGTTGTTGATGAGCACCAAACAGATTATGACCAATATATTCCATTGTTTTTGATGGCCTATAGAACCGCCATTCATAATACGACAGGAGCTACTCCATCTAGTATCCTGTTTGGTAGAGAACTACGTTTACCATGTGATATCATGTTTGGTTCACCTGAAGAAGCACACTTAGAGGTTAATGACTATGTCGAACGTTTAAGGCAAAAGCTGCACGATATCCATGAAGTGGTTAGAGAGCGAATAGAAATAGCCAGTGACCGCATGAAAGCGAGATATGACCTGAAAGCAAACTCTTCAGGGTTCAAAGAGAATGATCAAGTCTGGCTATACAATCCTCAACGCAAGAAAGGAAGATCACCTAAGTTGACACCACCATGGGAAGGGCCTTATAAAGTTGTTAAGAGAATTAATGATGTAGTCTACCGAATCCAGAGAAGCCCGAAGTCCAAGATGAAAGTTGTTCATCTAGACAGACTAAAACCTTACCTGGGAAATGTTGATCGAGACGATCAAACCTGAAGAGGAGGATAGTGTTACAAATTTAAGTTATTTAAATTTTATAATTGGAATTTATTTAGGTTTAGTGTAGTATTAGGTCGATTTATCTTAAGGTTGTATTCTTAGTCTAGGTTTTAGTTGCGTTGTCTGTGGCTTGCGGTCGCGGTAGTGCGGGAACTTTCCGGACGTCGAAGGCTGCCGGAAAGTTCGAGAGAGATGGACGATCCTATATATAGGGCCGGGGTCGCGCACCAGGAGTCAGTGACAGATAACGTGCTGTAGTGGTCGTGAGATTAACACGAAGTTAATAGACCGATTATAGTAGTGAATTATTAGCAAGTTATTACTAAGTTTAAGTGCGTGTTTTTGTACATAATTTGTCGAAATAAATTGACGTATCGTTTTCAACAATTGCGAGTTTTAATTTGTCGTTGTGAACCCGTAACAATATTTTTAAAAAAATATTTTATGACGTTTTAGTAATTATTAAAAAAATTGCATTTTTTAAAATAATTGAGCGACCTTCGTAGCTTTTTCTAAACGTCAAATATATCAACAATAGAATTTTGCTTGACACATTGCATGTCTTGGTTTTTATATCAATTTAAATTGTTAGCTCACGTTACTACGTCAACCGTTTTATTTAAACCACAAAACCGTGTCCAAACTGTTCGAATAACAGGAGCTCTTGGAAACCATTTTGATTTTTTAGTTTGCTTTAATTGGTGTCGTAACCATGAATCTGTCTTTAGGTGTAGAGAGCCCATGATACTGTATTTTATGCTATTTTATTTTTCTATTTATGAAATATGTGGAAAATATCTAAGAATCCTTAGGCTTGGAGGTGGCCGGACCCCGAGCCCCCTTTCTAGGTGCACCAATGCTTTAATTATATTTTTATCCTTTGCTTTTAACAACTCTTTACACTGAAACAATGGTGTAACTAACTAAACTATCAATACTTACATTTGCAAGTGAATTTCCAGGCCAGTGAATTTGGATAAACAAATAAAATACCGCTTTACCATATTGATATCTCACAATAGCACTTTACCTTTTAAAACTTGAATTTTCTGTGATTTAAAATATTAATAGTAGGTAACGCATTTCTGGCATAGACCACTGTGCCTTGCGCTTTTACTACGCCTCCAGAGCCGTTTCAACTCTCGTCACGCCCGAGGAAAACTATAAAAATAGTTTTTTGAGGAAAGAAACCTATTCCGCAATAGTGCGAAAAAAAATACCATGACAAAAAATTAAAAACAAACGTGTCAGACAAAACGATATACGTTGTCAAAATTTAATATAAATAAATACTTGTAAAATTTTGTTTCACTTAATTGCTGGCCCGGCCATCTAAGCGCGTTGTTCGGCCATCTGCAATTACATGCGGCAAAGTAATATTTTTGCACTTGTTAAATTTACTATTTTCTACTAGGATGTGGAAAACTTCACTTTTCTGCGCGCAAGAAGTGAGTTTTTAGGGAGTAACTGACACAATAATTAGTCTGCTATAATTTTTAATAAAATAAAGAGAAACTTTATAATATGTGTTTAAATCATTTTGCGAAAAGATGATTTTGCATATTGGGTGTACCGGACCCGCACCACTTGGAGACCTTAGCAACGCGGTAATAAGACAACTTCAATATTTGTTTACATTTCAATTTCGTCTAATTTGACATGTTTATTTATAAATTATATTAAATTTTTTGAAAAAAAAAGGTTCTCATAGGTAAAATATTGTACCTAACACAGGCGGAAAGTGTCTTTACAACCCTTGAAGGCTAAAGTTCGATAAAGGTACTTTACCGGACCTGCATCATTTGGAAACCTTAGCAACGCGGTAATAAGACAACTTCAATATTTGTTTACATTTCAATTTCATCTAATTTGATATGTTTATTTATAAATTACATTAAATTTTTAAAAAAAGGTACTCATAGGTAAAATATTGTACCTAACACAGGCGGAAAGTGTCTTTTCAAACCTTGACGGCTTGACCGAACTCCACTTCGCGTCGTTCGTCCAACTGTCGTCACGTGCGGTAAAGTATCACCTTCTACACTTGTTAGGTAAAATTTTTGCACTGTACAGGGTGTCTCATTATATTTTTTCCCACCCTTTTAGACCATTAATAATTGATTAAGGAATATAAAAGAAATTGTGTTCGAATTCGCGAAATTTTTACTTTTGAATTGCATCTTGACTTTAGTCCTGATGCTTACCATATTTGACAGGCGCTCAAATTTATAATTTTTGTAAATTGGATGCTCCTTATATTATTTAATTAATATATTAGGCTATATATTTAAGAGACTATATTCCAATAGTTACCAAAAATACCCGATATGCCGTAGTTTATAGCCATAGTTTCTGAGATATTAGCAATTATTTTTTAAACTGATAAAAAGGTAACAGTACCGCTCTTATGTTAATTTTAGTATCCTTATTCCAAATTAGGTTAGTCCCCATGTATCAACAGTGAGAATGACATGATGTGACACGACATATAAACTTTGTTGTCGTTACCGGTTGTCATTTTGAGCGTCATTAAAAAAAATATATATTTATCATTTTCACTGTTTATACATGGGGACTAACATAGTTCGAAATCAGGACACTGAAATTAACACAAAAATGGTAATGTTATTTTTTTATCATTTAAAAAATTATCGCTAATATTTCAGAAACTATTTATTAAAACTGCGACATATAGGGTATTTTCGGAAGGCATATTCCAAGCCTAATCTATTAATTAAATAACATAAGGAGCATCCAATTTACAAAAACTATAAATTTGAGCGCCTGTCAAATACAGTAAGCATCAGGAATAAAGTTAAGATGCAATTCAAAAGTAAAAATTTCGCAAATTCGAACACAATTTCTTTTATGTTCCTTAATTATTAATGGTCTAAAAGGGTGGGGAAAAATATAATGAGACACCCTGTACAGTGTAAAAATTTTACCTAACAAGTGTGGAAGGTGATACTTTACCGCACGTGACGGCAGGCACAGAATTCGGTCAAGCCGTCAAGGGTTTTAAAGACACTTTCCGCCTGTGCTAGGTACAATATTTTACCTATGAGTAATTTTTTTTCAAAAAATTTAATGTAATTTATAAATAAACATGTCAAATTAGACGAAATTGATGAAATGTAAACAAATATTGAAGTTGCCTTATTGCCGCGTTGCTAAGGTCTCCAAATGGTGCGTACTTTACCGAACGGCGTGCGGTAAAGTACCGCACGCGAGTAGGTAAATTAATTTATGCACCGTAATGTCAAAACAAGTTGATCTCATAAACTTTTGTGCACCGCAATATTAAAACAAGTTTATTGCATAAGTTTACTTACATTCGATTGTAGAAGTAACTAAATGCAAATCACTTGTAATAAAATTATATCTCACACTCTTAGCTAAACAATTCTTTATAACGTTTTCGGAAAGTTATTTTTCCACACACGACTGCTTGACCGAACTTCTTAGGCGCAACATGCCGTCAACGACTTAAGGAAAAAATCAAATACGTAATATATATGAAAAAAACCTTAAATTGTATTTCTCCCCTTTAGTGCACTAAAGGCGTAAGTTCCCTTTCATTACACACGCAACTGACGTCCTTATTGTTTGGTACAATAAGTGCAAAGGCTACGTGTGTAATGAATGTGACTTACGCCCTTAGTGTACCAAAGGGGAGATATCTTTGTATTAAATTTTGTCAAGTTGGGGTTTTTAGTGATTTTTATGACTATAACTTTGTTGCTACGGGAAGGTTTCTTTCCGAATTAGTGCGGAAAAGTGCAATTTCGCACGCAAAATGCATGATTATACCTCCAAACAATATTATTTATTAATTTTTCAGAGAGATATTTACTAGAGGCATGTTAGCTCCCGCTAAATTTCGCAGTTGTTTGTAAATTTTAAAACCACACAATTGGATGACGGACAGAGTACATTTTTCGCGCATTGGACATGCGCACCAAGAATCGGTGAGATCCTTTTTCTACCGCCTCGAGAAAATGGCGTGTTAATTTACTTTCTCCAACATTTACAAATTTCTACACTTGAAAGTGCTCGATTTTGGTGTACTGAAGCATAGAACTAGAAACTTCAGCCCTTCAGCTACGTGGTGCCATCATTAGATCAAGACAGGGGCCCCTTGGAACGTGGAGAAATTGGCTGCAAACTGGTGAGTGCTTTGTTTCTGATTTCCGTTGTGTGGTACCAACAATTAACCTATGGACCTTAATCATTTCGTGATTTCATATCAATATATTTATGTTTGTTCGCGCTTTCCTTAATTAAAATATATACAGTCCACTGCAGTTATCGTTTTTCTACCTGCGGGCAAACATAAGTGTTCCTTCGACCCGAATTATTTAAATTTACTCCATACGACGGTATTAATAAGTCGGCCATTTCATTTTCACATTTTCGCCGAGATCATACGGCCTTGAATTTTGCCAATCGTATTGAACCGAGAGAGATTTTCGCTCGACCTACGGTATCGGCGCAGTTCACCTGTTTTCGGTCCGCTGCTATGGTAACTCAGGGTCTACCGCGTGGTCATTCAGTAAACAAAAATCGAGAAGCAATCAAAACAAACAAGCACGATTTCTATGAATAGATGTGTTCCATATCATTTCGATATTTAAAACAATTTTCATCAATTGCGATAAATTAGTGCATATTTTTGACAATTCGTCATTTTTTTATTTCAGAAGCATTAATTTAGCGTTAATTGTATATTTACCGAAATTTCTGTGATTAGATGTGTTCCATATCATTTCGATATTTAAAACAATTTTCATCAATTGCGATAAATTAGTGCATATTTTCGACAATTCGTAATTTTTCTATTTCAGAAGCATTAATTTAGCGTTAATTGTATATTTACCCACAATTTCGTCATTTCAAAGGTAAAATCATGTCTATCAAAAAAGCCGTGCAAAAACGCAAGGGTTTTTTATCTGCGATCACCGAGTGTTATGTGTTTTCACAGACCGCGGCAACGGACGCAAAAGCGAGAAACGAGTTTCATGTGAGGTATTCCGACTTGGATAAAACTTTCGATAAATGCATGTTGGCACATAATGATGTCATTATGTTGATAGACGACTCGGACGACGAGGAGTTTAAAACGCAGGATGCGATCCTTTCAGAAGCTCGTAAAGATTTTTATGCGTGTAAGGGGGTTTACTCTAAAATATTTCCGGTTGAGGACCCATCTTTTTCGGGATCATATGTTCGACAAAACGAAACTGCAAAACTCAAAGAGTTAGGTATTCCCATATTTCGAGGTGATAAAAATTATGGCCAAGCTTTTTCGATCTTTTTAATAACATTATAGATCAAAATCAAAGTCTAAGTAACGTTCGAAAACTTCAATATTTATTTTCATATCTCGAGGATGAGCCTTTAAAATTGATATCAGGGATTAGCTTATCTGATCAAAATTATAAAATTGCTTACGACAAATTAGTCAATAGATATCAAAACAAGCGAGACCTCGCAAATGATGCTTTAAGCACAATTATGAACTCTACCTTAAAAAACGAGTCAGCTAAAGAATTGCGTAATTTAATTGACACCTTTTCAGAATCCCTAGAAATTTTAAAATCACTTAGTTTTGACGTTGACAGTTGGGACTTATTTTTTTCATTTTGTTGGATATTCCGACGCGTTCAAATTTCGAAATGAGTCACGCTAATACTAATACCGAAATTCCCACTTTTCAGTCACTTTTTCAATTTCTAGAAAAAAGATGTAAAGTTTTGGAATCACTTCCTCAAACAATAGCACCCAAAAAGGTGCCTACCTATCAAAAATCAAATTCTATGCAAAATCAGTTTGGGCAAAAGCCTACCTATCAAAATTCAAATTCTATGCAAAATCAGTTTGGGCAAAAGCCTACCTATAAATCATCCAATTCGCCTTTTATAGGACTGGCTGGCACCTCACCTAATTCAAGTACGGGAATAAAATGTTTCCGGTGTAATCAAGGTCACGTGCTTTCGAAATGTCAAACATTTCTTGACCTCTCACCTATCAATCGCCTATCTTTCGTCAAGCAGAAAAAATTATGTCTAGCGTGTTTTCATCCCTCGCATGGGGTAGATACGTGCAAATCAAAATATACGTGCAAATCAAAATATTCATGCAGGACTTGCAATAGTTTTTTTTGTTTTTTTACGGTTAAGCGCACTCGCAAGGAGATCCCTATCACGCTCGAGAAGCGGCCAGTGCGCGGAAATGTTGGTGAGTGTTGGTTTTGAAACGGTTCAGGTTCTAACCTGCAGGGAAAACTGTCGCAGGGAGTTTATTCCACAGCGATGCTGTTCTCGAGAGATATGAATTCTGATATAATGAGGTTCTTGGTGCCTCTATTTTGACTAAATTGATGGTTACCGTCTGTTTGACGTGTTCGCCTAGTAGGTGCTACTCCCGGGGGGATCATACGTGCCAACTCTTCAGAGCATTTTCCGTGATAATACCTGTAGAAGAGAGATAGATCAGCTTGATAGCTCGTTTTTGCACGGTGTTCAAAAGCATTAAGGTATGTTTGGGTGCCGCACTCCATATATGTGAGCAGTACTCCATAGTTGGTCGAATCAGGGCTTTGTAGAGTGTCAGCAGTTGGCTTGGTGTATACAGATTTCTTGTACGAAATAGCACCCCAAGCTTTTGGGACGTCCTTTTAGCTATATCTGCCACGTGACTGTGCCAAGGCATGTTGGTCTCTGCAGTGACTCCCAAGATGTTCAACTGGCTCTGCAATGTGACAGCACTTCCAGATAGCATGATGTTTGGCTCACCGGTGCTGGTCTTTTTTGAAAACAGGGCTGCTTGGGTTTTCTGCGCGTTGAACTGTACAAGGTTTTTGTTGCCCCAGGTCGTTATTTATCTGCGATATTTGAGTTTGTCTAAGATGATGGAATTCACGTACGGATAGACACTGAGTGGGTGGTATGACTGAGGAGACTACATTGCCATCATCTGCAAAGCAATAAAGTGGATTTACTGTTTTATCTATGAGGTCATTTATGTAAATCAGAAAAAGTGTTGGCGAAAGGATTGCTCCCTGTGGCACACCAGCATTTATTTGGTAAGAGTTGGAGATCCGGCCATCCAGTGCAACATAAATGGATCTATCCTTAAGGTAACTTTCAAACCAAGTGCAAAGTTTCGGCGACAATCCCATTGCTTTAGGCTTGTTGAGCAGATTTTCATGCCAGACTTTATCAAATGCTTTTGATATATCTAAGGCAATTGTTCTTGTTTCGCCCCGTAACTCAATCGCTTTTTGCCATAGATGAGTGACGTATGTAAGTAAATCGCCAGTTGACCTATATTTTCGAAATCCGTATTGCTTGTCGTTGATAAGTTTGTACTTTTCCAAGTACTTGGTTAGGTGATTGTTCACAACTCTTTCCATTACTTTTGATATCACCGGAAGTAGAGCAATTGGTCTATAGTTTAACGGATCTGTCTTTTTTCCTTTCTTTGGAATAGGTTGTACTGCGGCAGACTTCCATGATGATGGATATACTCCTTGCCTGTAAGATAAATTGAATAATTTAGCGAAAGTTGGAGTGAGTTCGTTAGCACAATTTTTGAGTACTATCGCGGGAATGCCATCTGGACCCATTGCTTTGTTTGTATCCAACTTTTTAAGGGATTTTCGAATTTCTCTGTGACAAAAGGGTACCTCTGGCATACTGTGGGAAACCCTTTCAATGAACGGTGGAGTTTTTCCATTTGGCACTGTTAGGTTTGAGTTGGAGGAAAAGATTTTGGCCAGCATATTGGCTTTTTCCTCTGATGTTGTGGCTGAGTGAGTATTTTTATCTGTAAGTGGTGGTATGGATGACTTGGTGAAGTTTGATCCAACGGCTTTTGCAAGAGACCAAAAGGACCTAGAACTACTTGGACAATTCAGCAACCGGTTTTTTATTCTTTGATTGTATGTTTCTTTGGCGGCGTCAATAATAATTTTGCAACTATTTCTGGCTTCTAAAAATTCTGTGTGGTTTTGAGCGGTTTGTTGTCGTTTCCAAAGGTTATATGCTCTGTGTTTTTTCTGTACAGCCGTTTGACACTGGCTGTTGAACCAAGGTTTTGCATTAGCTCTGCGTTTTATTGTATGTGGGATATATGCATCCATTCCAGATAAGATTACTTTTGTTATTTCATTACAGCAAATAGTGGGATCAGCTGTTTTAAAGCAAACTTCTTGCCATGGAAAATTCAGGTAAAAATGTTTAAGGTCATTCCATTTTGCCGATTTATAGTGCCACATTTTACGAGGAAGTGATTGTTGGCTTGGCGGTATGAACATTTCGCACTTTGTTCTTATAAGTTTATGATCGGATGAACCAAGTGGGGGATCTACTTGAATTGTGTACAAGTCAGGATTTGTAGTTAGGAACAAGTCTAAAAGCGCTGCAAATTCACCCCTTTCTGAGATACGGGTAGGTTCATCGACAAGCTGCGTTAGACCACAACTTATGGCAAAAGCTTCTGCTTCCCTGCCTTCATTATCTGTTTTGTTGTGGTGTTTTAGCCAGGGTATATTGTGGACGTTGAAATCGCCTAAAAAAACAATTTCCGCATGTGGATAGTTAGACTGTATATTATCACAGTTTTCGGATAATGTCGCAAAAAAGTTTTGATACTCGGTGTTACTTGGCGGTCGGTAGAGGCAGCAAATGAACTTGGTCGATGACTTTGAGGTGAATTTCAGCCATATGATATCGAGGTTCGCTGGTTCTAGCTTCTCCTCTCGATGACATGAAAGGTCATTTTTAATGTACACACAGATCCCAAAATTATGTCGAAATCGGTGTTGTAGGTCATAGCCAGGATAAAGATAGTTCACAATAGGTGTTGTAGAACTGATTTTAGTTTCAGTGAGAACAAGGATGTCAGGTCTTTGTTCTTCAAGATGTTGGTGAACTGAATTCATGTTGGTACTTAATCCTCTTATATTGCTAAAATCAATTCTGAGTTGAGTTTCTGGTCTTCTTTTAATATCTTTGCATGAAGGACCCCCAGGATCACCCGACGCCCGGAGATCCGAGTGGTCGGGTATTTTACCTCCGGAATATTTTGATCCTGGAAGCGCCATCATATTATCTGTTACTCATTGTTCGAACCGGACTGCCAGCGCAGTAGCGGAACGTGGTGATACCACTTAGCGCTACTCACTTCTGGCATGGTGGTATCTCACCGGTCGACGCCCAATGAGTAAAAAGCGTCTACCACCTAGCATAGTAAAAGGCACCACACTTTCACTCATATCTTAGAAACTAATAAAGAGTCCAGAAGCCAAGATACTAGTCCTGTCATTCACACACCACCTGTCAATAATCTTCATGTGTCATTAAATACCGCAGGACCTTCAGGTACCTTTCTTTTATGCACCGCCATAATAGATGTTATGGACGGTTGCGGAAATTTTCAACCTGTAAGGGCACTGCTTAATTCTGGATCACAGACAGGATTCATCAGTGAAAAGTGTATTCAGCGTCTTAATCTTCCTAGGCGAAGTTACACCACTGAAATATTCGGATTAAATCAAATGTCTTCTCTTACTTCCAAAGGGCTCGTTCAATGTCACATTAAGCCACAAGGACAGGTCACTCCTTTACTTAATTTTGAAGCAATTGTCATTCCACAATTATGTTCCAATATGCCTACATTCACTTTGAACGATAATCAGTGGAAACACTTGGAAAACCTTAAACTTGCCGACCCATCTTATTTCAAATCTAGACCTGTGGACCTGGTTATTGGTTGCGAGTTATTCGCACAGATATTCAAGGAGGGCAGGGTTCTTGGACAAATAGGGCAACCTTCAGCCCTTGAAACCATCTTTGGCTGGGTCGTCATGGGAAAAGTGGACGAAGTAGGTAGTCTTACGGAACGAACCAGTTGTTTTTTAACGAGTCATTCACCTCCTTTGGAGGTCATTATCCCTAGGTTTTGGGAAATCGAACATTTGCCTAAAAAACAAATCTTATCAAAGGAGGAAAAACAAGCGGAATCAATATTTACTGCGAGTGTCGTACGACAACCGAGCGGTAGATTCATGGTAGATCTTCCGTTTAAAGATAAAATAAACCCTGACCTAGGAAATACTTATCCGCAAGCTTATCATAGATTTTTACTTCTAGAAAATAGATTAATCAAAAATCCTGATCTGTACACTGCCTATTCAAGTTTCATGCAAGACTATATCGATTCTAATCATATGAGTTTAGTTTTATCTAGTCAACCAAAAGTCGACGTATCATGTTTTTTGGCACATCATTGCGTACTAAAGCCGGAAAGCTTAAGTACAAAATTAAGGGTAGTCTGGGATTGTTCGGCAGTCACCCCAAAAAATATTAGTCTCAATGACACGTTGTTATCTGGACCGAAACTTCAAAAAGATATTGCTTCTTTACTCCTTACGTTTCGTCTTAATCCTATTGCCTACATTGCTGATATCAAACAGATGTTCCGTCAAGTCCTTATCAATCCTTATCACCGTCCTTATCAAAGAATATTGTGGAGGTTTTCTCCACAGGACCCACTTTCAGTGTGGGAACTTTCTACTGTCACTTTTGGCATGACATGCCCACCTTTTCTAGCCATGCGTACATTAAATGAGCTGGCAGAGAGAGAAAAGGAACGTTTTCCTATGGCTAGTACTGTTCTAAAAAGTCAATCTACATCGACGATATCTTGGGAACTAGCCCTTCGCTTTCTGAAGCTATTTCCCTTCAAACGGAACTCAATGATTTGTTGAAGTCGGGAGGATTTGAACTTAAAAAATGGGCAAGCAATTGTCCTGAGTTATTGGCAACATTGCCAGAATCCGATCGTCAAATGCCTCTCTCTTTTGACAAGGAGGAACCCCACTTTATCAAAGTTTTAGGACTTCAATGGCATCCAAAAAACGACATTTTTTCTTATCAATGCCGAATGAAGGACAAACCCCCAACCAAACGTTCTATTTTATCTATCATAGGAACAATCTTCGTTCCCTTAGGTTTTCTTTGTCCCTTGTTGCTACAAGCAAAATTTATTTTGCAACAGTTGTGGATATCGAAAATAGGCTGGGACGAAGAACCAGATTCTTCTATCATCGACTCTTGGAACAAACTTCGTTTTGAATTCCCGCTTCTTTCCAATTTTCAATTACCCCGACAAATCAAACTGTCAAAAATCAATACCTGTCAAATCATCGGCTTCTGTGACGCTTCAATTCGAGGCTACGCAGGCGTCGTATATTTTCGTGTAGAAGAGGAAAACAATATATCTGTTTCTCTCATATCTGCAAAATCTAGGGTCGCGCCTATAAAGTCACAACTTTGGCTAGGCTAGAACTCCTAGGCGCATTTCTCTTAAGCGAATTAATTGATTTCGTCTTATCTAGCTATGAAGGAAAAATAACTTTTACAAATATCGTTACTTTCTGCCATTCGCAAGTCGTATTGCACTGGCTTTCATCCCCTCCTAATCGCTGGCAAACCTTTGTTGGAAATCGAGTCAGTAGAATCCAAGAAATCATCCCTCAAACTCATGGCGCTATATTCCTTCTGCTTTAAATGCAGCCGATATTGCGTCACGAGGGGCCACCCCCTCATAGCTCATTTCACATGACATGTGGTGGAACGCACCGTCGTTTTTGTGGTCTCCCGAAAACGAATGGCCCGATTTTCATAAATCAAAAATGCCGATTGATTTCGGAGATATTCATCTGGAGGAAAAGCCAAAGGTCTGTTGCAATGCGATAATTGACGTTAACTTCTTAGATCAGCTTCTTATCAAATATTCATCTATATCAAAAATTCAACGTATCATTTGTTATGTCCTTCGAATTGTTAACCTTTTTCAAAACCATTCCTAGCAAAAACCCATTAATCTACCGAACCAAAAAATTATTTTTGAAAATATTGTTTTTCCTACCACCGGTGAGATGCAAAGTGCGTTATACCTTCTTATCAAACGCGTTCAAGGTTCTTGCTTTTCTGAGCTTTTTTCCGCGTTATCTAAGGATAAACCAATACCGAAACCTTTTCGAAAACTTTCACCTTTTCTCGATGAAAATAATATCATTAGAGTCGGTGGCAGATTACAAAAATCTTGCCTTTTGTCTTATTCTGCAAAACACCCCGTCTTACTTTCGAGTAGCCATCGTTTAACTACTCTTCTTATCGAGTCCACTCATCGACAATACCTTCATCCTGGGTTTAAAACATTACATAATCTGCTTTTACAGCAATTTTGGATATTATCTGCCAGACGGGCAATTCAAAGAACCATGTCCAAATGCTTGCAATGTTTTAGAATCAACCCTAAACCCTATAGACCGCCCATAATGAGTTCACTTCCCGCTCATCGAATCAATCAACTTAAACCTTTTTCGAGTGTAGCTATCGACTTTTGTGGACCTTTCTTTGTGATTCTTCATCGTTACCGTGGTTGTAAAGCTTTCAAATCGTATGTCTGTGTGTTTGTCTGTACGGCCACACATTGCGTGCATTTGGAATTAACTATGGAACTGTCCACCGAAGGGTTTGTAGGTGCATTCCATCGATTCATTTCCAGACGTGGAAGCGTGACGCAATGCTGGTCAGATCAGGGCAGTAATTTTATAGGGTTTCGTAACCAATTACTTGATTACGCAAGAAGTGCGTCCACCAGACTTTCTATTCGTTGGGATCTGGGACCTCTTCTCAGTTCACATTTCAATTGCCTGGCAGAAGTTGGCGTCAAAAGTTTTAAAACTCACTTTGTTGGAGTAGTCGGCGACCAGATGTTGTCCATAATGGAAATGTCCACCCTTACATGTCGCATAGAAGCCGTCCTTAATAGTCGCCCTTTATCTCCTGCCTCTTCAGACCCACACGATCTTCAACCTCTTACCCCTGGGCATTTTTTGACTCTTGAACCCCTTAATTCAGAAATTCCGGAGTCAGATTTGTCTGAGGTTCCCCTAACTCGGCTCTCGAGATGGCAACTAATCCAACAACTACATAATGATTTTTGGAAACGGTATTCTATAGAGTATTTGCATACGCTACAACAGCGACACAAGTAGGCTGATTCGTCCCCAAATATCAAATTAAATGATTTGGTTATCATAACGAGTGATCACATCCAATCACCTTTGAAATGGCCAGTCGGTCGGGTTCTCGAATTGCATCCCGGCGGAGACGGTCAAGTGCGTGTCGCGACGGTACAAACGGCTACCGGTGTTTACAAGCGGCCAGTTGTAAAACTGTGCCTCTTGCCGAATTAAAAGTAATTTTAATTTTTTCGACCTATTGAAGTCAATTATTACAGTAGGTAATTCTTTATTATTATTTTTTTAATTTTGTTCGTTTGTTTTGCCTTTTTCGGGTTTTCGTTATCTCTAACTAAACTTACGCTACTTATCTGTTTTTCATTCATTTATACTTATCGGTCGATTATTTTTCTTATATCTATATCTGTCCGGCTGATATTCTAAAATTGTGTGTTTTGGAGGGCAGTTATGTTAGCTCCCGCTAAATTTCGTGGTTGTTTGTAAATTTTAAAACCACACAATTGGATGACGGACAGAGTACATTTTTCGCGCATTGGACATGCGCACCAAGAATCGGTGAGATCCTTTTTCTACCGCCTCGAGAAAATGGCGTGTTAATTTACTTTCTCCAACATTTACAAATTTCTACACTTGAAAGTGCTCGATTTTGGTGTACTGAAGCATAGAACTAGAAACTTCAGCCCTTCAGCTACGTGGTGCCATCATTAGATCAAGACAGGGGCCCCTTGGAACGTGGAGAAATTGGCTGCAAACTGGTGAGTGCTTTGTTTCTGATTTCCGTTGTGTGGCACCAACAATTAACCTATGGACCTTAATTATTTCGTGATTTCATATTAATATATTTGTGTTTGTTCGCGCTTTCCTTAATTAAAATATATACAGTCCACTGCAGTTATCTTTTTTCTACCTGCGGGCAAACAGAGGCAGTAGTTTATTTTTCACGCCTGTAGAAAAATAATATACCTATCTACCTCCCTTGTTCGGCCATTTACAAATGCCTACGTATTTTATTATTTTCTGCTCGCATGCAAAAAATACCTAGATACTTTGGGAACTGTTTAAGGATAAGTTTGGTGCAAAAGGTAGAATTTTTTACACTGTTATTACTGTTATTAGATTATATAGAAAATCGTAAAATTAATTGTTTGAGTTTTAGCACTTCTATTGTAAACTAACACAGCACCATTTTAAAGACAATAGTGTATCTGTAGCAGTGGCGTATATATGGATGGGGCCTGGGGGGCCCGGGCCCCCCCCGAAGCTAAGATTTTTTTGGATATTTTCTCATGAGGTCTCGGCCCACCCCAAAACTGTCTCGGGCTCACCCCGAAACTTTTTTCCATATACGCCACTGATCTGTAGCGTAATATAAAATTTTGAATCTAATAATTACAACAAATTTAATTCTATAAACTTTTTTATATTCTTTATGGAATTTTTAAAACATAATTAAAAAACTATTCTTCAAGGGAATACCCATAGTCTAGTGACGGCGCTGATTCGTTCGGGCGTGGCCAGGGGCTGGCCGTTTTTGTGTACGTGTCAAGGACACACTTATGCAATTTTCGTATTGTCATCCTTTAATGTGATACTCAAAATCCACTTATAGAGTAAATAGCCAACCGGGTGTATTGGAATATTACGTATATGAGGCAACCCGACTTGAAAAAAAAGTGGGAACATAATAATTGGAGATATAATGCAATAATGAAAGCAAGGACAACCCCTAGAACTCGTGAATCAATGCGGTAGAGGCGGGAGGAGCATGAATTAAACGGGGGTCCAGGGGAGGGCTTGTGCGTTTTCACTCTTCTTATCACAAAAAAATTAATTTGTCTCTTTCCAAGCGGGCTATCCTATGGAGAGTAAAGCTTTTACCACTATTGTATATTTACTAGGTACACGTACAACCTATGTGGGTGGTATCCCTAAACTCCAAATAATATTTTTTTGTTAATTAGTACTTAGTCTTTAAAAAAAAGGCAGTAATGGTTTAGTTTGTGTGAGTGACTATTTTAATTGTATTACAATTTGAAAAATTCATTTAACCTGTTACACCACAAGAAAGAAGGATAGTAAAAGAAAATGGGAAAAACTTTAGCCGAAAACTATTATATTCATTTTAATGTCGGCCTGTCGTCCAACTTCCCACAGTTTCCGTAGAAATTTCTAAAGGAACTGACATCGACACGGCCAAGTTTTCTCGAAAGTTTTCCAACTTTTGATTATATAAGGCTAGCCACAATCACAACATTATACACTACACCACAGCCCCCTCAAATTATCAAGCCTGATCCTACTATTGAATGGCAACAGCTTCAAAGGCTGACAAATCTAAAATTATGACTATTTTGAAAACAAGAAAATATAGGCTGACAAGAAAATAATGCAAATGTATTGTATTTCAAAGAAGTAAGTGTCTAAACTAAATGGATCCATGATAGATATAGATACCTTCCTGGCCCATACGCACACTCCAAGTGAACTTTACGTTATTTATAAGGTCACTTTATAAGTATCTTAGAAACAGAAGCTCCTACAAAGTTTTTAGTAATACGAGGGCTGTATTTTATATTTTGCATATAGGAACATAAATTCAAAACGTCAGTGCGATACATATGGTTTTATAGCTACAGTGAATTTTTTAATTTAACAAATCAGTCAAAAAATGGAATTATACCGAGAACATTTTGGGCTATAATTATTCACATTTTTTGAAGGAAATTATCTCAACAAGAATGCTTTGCCGAGTTGATTTCTGTTTTTGATAATGAGGCACCACATCACTCGACAGTTTCTTGTTGGTACGGAGAATTCAAGCGTGGACGGATTAACCTTTAGCGACGATCAAAGGCCGGATGCACCGAAAACGGTTGTTACTCAGGAAAAACTAAGTAGATGCTCTGCGCATGCTCAAGATGTAAGAGCGACATGTGACATATAACGAGATTGAGGCCTCACTTGGGATTTCAAAGACCTCAATTCAAAAAATTTTGCATGAAATATTAGGGGTAAGAAAATTTGTTTCCTATTGGATACCGCATATGTTAACAGAAGAAAAGAAAGAAGGGTCAATTGGTGTCAGAAAACTCTAGACCGCTTTGAGGCAAGAAACTCCAAAAACGTGTACAGCATTGGCAGTGGTCTGTTTACGTGTTCCAAGATGAAGAAAAGCTAGCAAAAGTCATTCATTCTCGAAGGAAGTTTATCCGAAAAGATGGTCACGACATTTGTCTCAAAAGCATCATATAGAAACAATTCATCTGAAAGACTAAAGGACTGCTACTGCCGATTGGTAAAATTAAGAATCGATTGCTTGGTCAAAGATTGCAGTCGCCAGAGGAAGCAATCTACCAACGCCTTCAAGATTGCAATTTTGACGGTACGAACAAACGAGTGGAATTAATGCAATAGTGCATTAATTTTCGTGGAGAACACTTTAAGAAACAATAAAATCTTTAACACCAGTATTTCCTAAGACCTTATAACTTAGCATTTTAGACCGGGTTTAAGTATCAAGTCTATAGACTTGATATCGACCGGTTTAAGTGTATTAGCTCACACTACTACTATATAAGTAGTGTGAGCTATGGTGATCCTAATTTTTTCGAGAAAAAAAAAGTTGCTCCGATTTCAAAATTTTTTATATATCTTTGCGTTTCAGATGATTTTGAAACTTTTTTGTTTTGCTGTCTGTCTGTCTGTCTGTATGTCTGTCTGTGTGTCTGTCTGTATGTCTGTCTGTAACGACCAACCCGCATAACTCAAAAACGGCTTGCCGATTTTAATGAAATTTGGTACCTAAGTTGGGTCTTGGGCCGTGATGGTCCCATTTAAAAATGAACAAAATCCACCGAACGCAAGCCAAATAAAAGGGTGGGGGTAGATTCCAAAAATTAGTTTATGTGAAAATATGGCGTGTGTGATATCAAACGAAAGGTAATTAAGTCTGGAGTTAAACAAAATTAATTTTAGTTTATTTTAAAAAAAAGGGTGGGGGTAGATGTCAAAAATTAGAGTTTAAGTGAAAATATGGCGTGTGTGATATCAAACAAAAGGTAATTGAGTCTGGAGTTAAACAAAATACGTTTTAATTATTTTTTAAAGGGTGGAAGTAGATTTTAAAAATTAGAGTTTAAGTCAAAACATGGCTTGTGTGGTATCAAACGAAAGGTAATTGAGTCTGGAGTTGAATAAAATATATTTCAGTTTTTAGTTATATTAGCTGACACGTACACTATGAGTACTATAGTACCTAGTAAGAGCTTAGGTGCCCATAGATTGGCAGAGTATTTTTAATACTCACAGGTCAAATAGCTGCAGTGAGTTTAATCTCATTAATTAAATTAACCACATAAAAAATTTGCAAAAATGTCATTTTTTGGAAATTTAGTCCGTGCAGTCGTAGGATTCCCGTTAAAAATACTCTCAAATTATAGTACCACCCCTGACGGGTGGTTTAAAGTTCAAAAAACAGTAGAAATAATCCATGATTGATAAAAAAACTTATATATAAAAATGTTCAAAGCTAAATAATACATAAATAACTTAAAACTATATCTGTAAATGCATTACTCTATTAAATACGTATCAATATTTAAATACTGTAAAAACCACAACATATATTAGAATCCGTTTTCAATTACACATTCACTAAAACAATCGAACATCGGTTTAATCATCGCTAACTTGTCTAAAAAATTAACATGTAAAATATTGCGGACAGCTGACACTGACTAGACAGTTTTTATTCCTAGTGACGTTCAGAGGTTTAAATATGGCTACCATTTTTAAACCAAAATATTAAATTATTTTTGTTTATTGCTAACCTTTGTGTGGAAATAATGTCTTTGTCAGAACAAAAAAAGATTACCCATATCGCAAGGTATTTATGAACAATTTATATAAATATTAAAAAAGCATTCGCGGCAAAAATATGTTAAACCTTCAATCAAAATCTAGACTTGTAGACCTAGGATTGTAGCACTTAGCACTGTAGACCTTTTAGTAAATATTGGTTTAAAAGTTACCTGCTGTTTTAATCCAGCTGTATATGCAAAACTTAAAAAATTTTTAAAAATCGCCAACTTTGGTGCTTTGTATCTCGACAAAGAAAGAGTTCTGACCCATGCATTATATGAATATTTTTATCAGAAATTAAATTATCACCTGTTTGCCTATGGCCCCTAAGTTAAAGGACACCCTGTTTGTCTAAAACTCTAAAAAACATATGTATATGGCTCACTTGACATTTAAAGTCCAAAACGTCCATTCATGCTCTGAAATGCAACCAAAACTATTTTTGAAATACATCGTACAAGCTTAAAGGAAACTTTCAGATCTAATCTTAAAGCTTGCTTACCCTTAATTATCAAAATGAAAAGGAACTGGGAATTCTTAGAAGAAATACGTTTTAGAAAATGTTTTCTTATTTTGGTTTAAGTCACAGTGTTCTGTAGAAAAAGTTAAGTCATCATTACTAGTATTCAACAGCTTATGTGCAGATAAGAAGCAATTATCTTCAGCAATAAAATTAGAAATTATAAGCACAAATATCGTCTAGAGAAAAAAAAAACTGTCTTTTATATTTTGCATATAGGAACATCTAGGGCGACACTGATCGAACGCCTTTACTAAAACGTAACCTGAATCTTTTCCTAACTCAAATTCAAAATGTCAGTGCGATACATGTAGCACGAAAATATTTTCGTGCTATAATTTTTTACAGCTTTCGAAGGAAATTAGCTTAACAACAACGTTTTGCCGTCAGATCCGTCATGGATCCATTTATTCTATAAAATATTTTTTTTAAAACTGCTTTTTGAGAAAAGTATTTTGAGTAAATTTTTTTAAACTTTTTTTTTAAACTTTAAAAGGCGTATTTTTATTAAAAGACTTTTTTTTTGTAGGGATTGCAAAATGTTGGACATCCACATACCGATTAGGATATGTTTGCGATCAATTGGCCACGGTTAGGTTTAACACAGATTTTGATCTCCCAACATGAGGATAGGGGAGCTATATATTTATAGCTAATATTTCCAAGAAGTTTCGGTTATAATTACGACAGAAAGGTTCTATTACTGGCAGATTTGTAGGTATTTGAACAAAGATTTTTATGGCAAACCTAAAAAAAAAGGGAAAAATCCTCAAACAAAAAACCGACCTGTAACTAGAAGCTTCGTAGGGAAAAATGTAAGAGAAAAGAACCGCCGGCTTTTTGTCGGTCCTTTTGTTTCAAATGCTCTTTTTATTCCCAGCAACAATAGGTTGTGTTGTAGTGGTATTATTACAGAAGATCTTGCTCTAATTTTGTGTTATTATTCTTTTATTTTCTCTAAATTTTCTCAAAAGGAGTAATGCGTTTTAACCGACAAAGTTGTCTCTCTGGATATTCACCATTGCTAGACGGGTGATTTTGCTCCCTATACTCAGATATGTTAAGGTAACGCTCATTGATATTCATCGAGTTTTAAAAATTGCTAAGTATAGTTTTTGCAAATTCACTTGAAAACTCCTAATACGGGGTTCTATGGATTTCATTAAATTTTGCTTCGTTCTGCCCTTCAAAAGTTAAGTTTGACCTTATAGTTATAAAATTTTGGCATGTGTGAAATATAGAGCCGAAGTTTCCATTGAAGCGCGCACAATATTGTAACCATATACCTAATAGCCAGAAATACTGGCCAGTGGAAATAGAAAGAAAAAGCAGTCATAAATTGCCAGAAGGTAGTTTCTTTAATATAACGTAGAAAAGATCATAGAGGAATGTTCCAGCAACTTGGATTTTTAAAATTTATTTTTCCTGCGACCACATATCGCACCGTTAAATCTACAGAGACGCAACTCAAAAATTTTGAAAATGAGTTTATGCAACAAAAATACATTCAAATGTGCTTTTTAACTAAAGATAACAAAAATTTAATTTGTTACAATTTTTTGGGAAATTATGGAAAGCTTTTGTTTATAAGCACAAAGTTCAAATATGAGCTAAAAAGAAACGTTGTAAATATTTTTATTGCAGGGACACATTTTAAAATTTTTGAGTTATGTCTTTTTAGTTTTAAGTGTGCAATATGAAAACGATGGATTTCACACGATTTGCATCCTCAGAAAACGTTCAATTTCACCCGTGTGCAGAAATTTTCCCGCACATGTAAACAACTCGATAGAACGTAACTTTCTTACACACGCGTGTTGCTTCACTTGGCTAGCGCCTCGTTCACAAGACTCACGCTCATGTGAAATTTGACACTTTCTTCTCTTGTTATGTAATTGTATACTATTTTGTAAGTAAAGCTTGATAAAATACACGTATTTTCCGGACAAAATAAAATGAGGCGTATAAGAGATGCTTCAATTAGCGCTATCATACTCTGTCCAGTGGGGTGCTATAATTTTTTAATTCATCATTATTAGGTAATAATTTTATATTTTACTCCTCCTAAGCCTTTTTTTCTAAAAAATTCCATACCTTATTTTTTTTTAAAGAAATATTTTTTTAAACTTTTATATTTATTATATTATATAGGTACCTACCTATTTCATTAGGTAGGTGCCTACGAATCTAGAAACCTACAAAAATACCAATTAATTGACTTTCTACAAATTGCAAAAATCCAAAACTATTCGTTATATCATTAAAATTGGAACTTCACACAGTTTTATTAAAAAATTAAAAAAGAGTAAATGATACGCCACTGTTTCTTTTTTTGGTATAGAATGTGTATGGATCGTGCTTAGTCATCCTGTTTGTGCCCAGCGATAACAATAGAAGCCCAATAAAAGGTGTGAATTGTAAACGGGCCGGATTCGAGTTGAGCCAGCGGTAACAATAGAAACCCAATAAAAGGGTGTGAATTATGAACGAGCTGGAGTCGATTTCGTTAAACGTACCAGACGAGTACCGTTATTTGTCGTAATATTAAAACTTTGTTCATGGTAAATTTGCTAAAAATGAAGACCACCGAATAAGACAAAACTGCTGTAAGTTGAGCCATTTCTTTTGCGCCACATTTTATTCTGGCCGGTCAGTAGCTGCAAACGACAGCTGTATGTATGGACGTCATTCTTTTTCATTGTTTATTAGTTGCGGCCCGTGAGTTGTAAAGCTGGGGGACAGGGCGCAAATGGCTTAAGGGTGGGGGTAATGAATTTTTTAAGCAGCACTTAACTAAGTTTGTAATATTAGTTTAACCTAACAATGCAAATCCATTGCAAGAATTCATATGTTCTCTGGAAGATTCATGTTTTTTTTTTATTATGTCAGGAAGTTGGTGCAAATCTTTCACACCCATTCGTGCAAAATTAGGGTGAATTTTTGATGTCGCCTAATAAGAAAACACACACGGGAAACAGTACAATAGGTTGGTTAAATCACACCCGCAAATCCAGTTATTTTTCTTATAGATGTCTTTAGAAAAATGTCGGGTAAAACTTCTGTTTTGTGTCCTTCTTTGATTAACATAAGATAGGTTTAGAACCGGTAATGGCATACCCAGTTCTCTAATTTTGATTTATCTTCCAAAGAAAGACTGAAAAAATTGCTTTTAATAATATTACTGACGCAACTCATTATCAAGATCGATAATAAAAATGCGCGGTAAATTACAACACTACTAAAAAAGCAAAACAATATGAATAAGGTACAAAACTACCGTAATATAATGTTATATTAATCAGACAAACCCATAACATATTGACAAGCGGACCGAACCGCGATATTGGACGCTGTGAACTGGCTGCAAAATAATGGCGCTTTCTTTTGCATTAAAACAGCGGTATGACCCAGTATTGCCAGACTTCAAGGTTTTCCTTCAAAATGAAAGGTTTTGAACAAAAATTTTCTCTATTGAAGGTTTTTGTTTCAATTTGAAGGATTTTGACTATTTTGAGGCAAAGTTATATAGGGGAGAGTTGCCATCATCGTACCGGCTCCTACATCGTAACCCTGCATTTCCTGCTAAACTGTGACCAGTAGCGCCACCTCGAATTATAGATAAAGCTACCCCGCGAACAACTTTCAACGCAGTAGCAATTGTACTGTGCAAGCAGGTGAAGGCGGTGAAAACTTGAAAGAAAGATTTTAACCTTTTTCGATGTAATTTTTTTACATCAAACGTAAGTATCCTATTATTGTACCATTGCCACAATTAAAAATTATTATATTTTGTCAAATAGAACATTGTTTTGGCCTTTTTAAATTGTAGTTTTTGTAAATTTTCTTAAAAGCTTTGTGTCGAATTTATAGGTTAGAAACAATAATAAGTCAGTTTCCTACATCGTACCTCTATCATGTTCCCTACATCGTACCGGTACGATGAAGGCAACTGCAAAAATCTGAGCAAAATATTTTGTTTTCAGATGGCAGAAAGAGAAATAAAACGGAAAAGAGAATATTACAAATGGTCAGACTAGGATATGCAGGCTGCTATTACATTACATTAGGAGCAGGTATATGGCCTATTAATAGATATGTATTTAAAAATTCAGAATTCGTAGCTGCAGACGCCCTAAATTCTACGGATGTTACAGAAGAAAAAGAAAATGACGTAGACAATAATGAATTTAAGAGAAACATAGAAAAAGTAACTTCTCAAGAAAATATTTACATTTCGCAGTCATCTGATACAGATGATAAAATACCACTCATAAATTATACAAAACAACAAAATGAAAATAATAGAATTACCAAGAAAAGCAACGAAGCTCTAGAAGAAGAAAGTTTATATTTTTCGCCGGAAATGTTGAAGCCACTGCCAAAAATATCGCTTCAGCAAAAGAAAACGAAACCAGCTCAAAAAGCAGTTGAGCTCATATCCACCCCTTACAAAGAGGAACTCAAAGCTAAGAAGGAAAAGATGAAGCCAAAGAAGGTTGTTGAAGTAAAAAAAAAGGACTTTACGAAAAAGAAACATGAAGAAAACAAAAATAAATTTAAAAAAAGCGATTGCGTCGACTCTAGAGCTTCAACGTCTAAAGCAGGAATAAATGTTCTACCGCTGAAAAAGGCAAAAAACAAATTTATGTTTGTGACAGATGTTAAAAACATCTTAGTGGACTTTGTATTTTATAATTTCTGATTATTAAAAAAATAAAATAGGCATGTTTTCTCCAGTCACTTGTGTTAGTATACGATCTAAGAGAAAACGGTACAATGTAGGAGAAGGGGGGTACGATGTTGGAGAAGGGTCTCCTACATCGTACCGTTTGAAATGTTTTTGTTTTTTAATTAAATAAGGTACTTTTAGCTAACCTTTTTTTTTCGTACCTGGTAATTTATTGTAGGGAGTATCGTAGTTTTTTGAGAAATAACATTTAGTGTTTTTTGACAAAAAATAGCTGAGTTATAGGCAAATATGTCAAAAGTGGTACGATGATGGCAACTCTCCCCTATTTTGCAAATATTCCAATAATTTTACCCAAGTTAACCTATGTAGGTAATTATTTATGATTTAAGTTATAAATCTATTAATTGTTTGGGTTTTTCTTTAGTTTTCATTTAAAGAAATTGTTCATGGTTTAAAGTTTTTTTTTGTTTGATGTTGACCGCCCACATGCTTTGAAGGATATGAAGGGTTTTGGTCACTTTGTTAAAGGACAGTCGTCAGAAGTCTGGCAACACTGGTATGACCCCCTCTCCTCCCACCCTGTTTCCATCGTAACGCGGACCGTGAGATGCCTGGCGGTCCGAAAAAGCCGAGCGGCTACCGATTCATCGATTCGTACTTAATCGTATCGGCAGGCGGTCAGAGCCAGTGTCGGAGCTGAACTTTAGTCAAGGTATGCGTCGAGGCGAAAGGCAAAATTATAGAATAAGCAAATAATTAAATAAAAAATAATTTTTAATTGGGATGTATTTATATTTTTGTGTTTTGAGAAGGGGCCCGCGGTCATGCGGCCTTAAAGAGCTGCCGCGCCTGTTGTTTATATTTCGATTTTAGCATCTTGAAATGCGAAGAAAAGTAAAAAAAACTGTGTTAAATTAGTTATTTGCGAGGGAATCACAGAGATTGAGGGCCAAATATTTTTTTACGTTTGTAGTTTAAATAGGATTTTTTTTACGAATGGACAAAAACAAGTAGCACATATCCGAGGAAACAAGTAAGTATGTATTTTATTTTCTTGAAAAATAAAATAAAAATGTTTGAAATTCGTTTTATATCAAAAATTTTGTATCCTTTTTCATTATCTACATATTTTATCAAAAGAAACTAGAGTTAGTCTTTCTCCTACAACATACGTCTAAAACTATATAAATATTAATGACAACAATCTGCGAGCATTGTTTAAGGCGTTTAATGTGATGATATTATGCACCTTGCACGGTATTGTCCGGTTATCCGTCTTAGGGTTTAAGAAAAATTTCCTTGATTTAGGGAAATTTGTGGAAGATTTAAGGGTTTAAAGAATTTTAGGGAAATTTAAAGAGTTGCAAAAGAGAATATTGATTTTAATTTAGTGTTACAATTAATTTACAAAAGCATTTGTAATTAAAAATATATTTATTATAAAATTGTATCTATATTCAAGTTTTCTTTTCGTTAAACACACACCTTCCAGTGTTTCAAACCCCCAAAAAATCTAATGTTAAGACTGTCAATAAACGATTTCCGAATAAATTACTTTATCTACCAATACACGTCCGCCAATTATTAAATTTAAGGAAATCTAGGAAAATTTCAAAGCCTGTTCAGGGAATTTTTTACAAAAATTTTTGGCGACTCCGCCACGCCACGCCAGTCCCAAGTCTGGGCTCCCATTGCACTAAGGTAAAGGAGGAGGGATCTGGGAGTAACACTTTCTAAAAAATCAGTGTTCAACTGGCTCGGGTGCAAGTGCGGATTTGAGGGTGGGGAGGTAACGGGGTAATTACCCCCCCCCCTCTAGTAAAAAAATATGCACTTTTTCCTAATAAAATAAGAGAGAGCAGCAAAATTACCACCCCCTAGAAAAAAAAATTATAATACAACAAAAATCGTTAAGTTAACTATTACCCCCCCTAGATTTTGACCCAGATTCGTGCTTGCCCGGGTGATCATCATCATCCTGTAAGGGTCCCTGCATAGGCTACATGCGAAGCTATTGCCTTACAGTTTACCGTTGGATCGTCAAAGGCTGGAGGAGAAAAACCTAGACTAAAAATCTTGGACCTCCAAGTAAGGAGTTGAGACATTAGACTGGTTCTCTAATACTTGTAAAACCAAGCAATTACCGAAAATCTTAAACAAAGCTTCGGAGCAATGGACTCTGAATATTATAATATAAACAAATGTTCTTTGACTTGATGAGACAATCACCAAAATCGGCAATGCCAGGGAAATAATTATGCTTGGCGATTTTAATAGTCAAACTGGTAGACAAACCCATAGCAAAGTGGTAGGACCATTTGGGGAAGTAGTAACAAATGATAATGGCTTGAGACTAACGGGCAACGCACAACCTAAAAATAAATAATGTTTTTTTTTCAAACATAAGGATAATCATCGATATACTAGGATTCAGCCATCAAGAAATCTTAAGTCAACCATTGATTATGCTATTATAGGTGAACAACACTCGGAATTAAAGTGGTTCCTATACTGTGCGAGTACTTCGTGATTTTACCTGTGGATCTGACCACCATCTGGTAAAGCAAAAATATTATTCCTTCTAAGAAAAACAAAAAGAGATAAAAAATATTGAAGAATATCAAAAAGACAACTTTAGACATCTAGAAATCGAAATTGCGCAAATATTGTATTAGAAGCGATTATATGAAAAACTAATTAAAACAAAACAGTCATTTGAAGAAAGCAAGCAAAGAAGCTGTTGGATATCAAGATAATAGAAATAGCAATAAGATGTGTGGAAGGAGGAAATACAGAAAATGTTCAAGAAGAAAAAACGCACATAATTGAAGTGGCTCAGTACTCAAGAGCAGAGAGACCTAGAAATCTACAGGGAAACCAGAAGACTGCTAAAAAATTTGATACGCACGGAAAAAAATGAAATGCCACGATAAAAATACACACGTAGGCGGTAGGCAAAGTTCTAAATATAGAAATTTATTTCTACGTAAAACACCCAACAAAGGAAAAAGTTAATATTACACTACTGCAGGAAACCACCATATACGTAATATTCCAATACCCACGGTAATTTCCAGTTCTTGATGAGAACATTAAGAAATGGCAATATCAAATGTACATAAGAGTGTCCTTCTTGTAGAATTTAGTATAAAATGTCCTGATTGGTTATTTTTAAACAGATGCATTATTTTACTCATGCATATTATTTTATTGGTGTATATCATCCCCACACATTTGACCCGTGTCGTCACATTGATTTATCGGCGCACAGTGGCCAAAAACCCTATCTATGTAAATGTACTCCTACAACTTTAAATAACGATATAGAGATTTTTTTTTTAAAGAGTTTAATCGCAAGCAAGTTTTTTTCAAATAAGGCAATTTCATTTGTGGCGCCTTTTTGGAAGGCTTCACATCGTCTCCTGGATCAATAAATAATGTGACAGCTTTGACCAACGTCAAAAATGATGGGAAGGTTAATAGGCTAAAAAGGGCACTAAACTGAGAGATTCTCGTAAGACCTATTAACGGCAATAATCTCTATATGCAAAGTGAGGCAAAAATATTGAAATTTTTTGTAGAGAGAGCACGCTGCGCAGGAGGTGCTACTGACAACATTGACAAACACTTTAATGACAAATCACAAATGACCAGCTCCTTGAAGTATTAAGTTCACAGAATACCACAGGTGATTAGAACTAGAAAGAGAAAGATTGCAATGCTTAGCATTTATTCTATGTTGTCACTCTAAAAAAACTCTTAAATTTTTGTCTCAGTGTCTCATATAGCCATGGTCGTTCCAGTTACTTCGTATATAATTCATTAAGTTGCGGGTAGTATAATTTTTACAAATAGATAATATTCAAAAAATACTTACTATACAGGGTGTCCCAGATAACATTAACTACATGGGGTCTTATGAGGATTTTGGAAATGATAAGAGATATTATAATTCTGGTTAAATGGAAAAAATTGACGATATTCTGAGCCCAATCAGGTGCTGTATTAAAATTTAAAATATCTACAAAGGGTTTTCCAAATATTAAGCAAAAACTAAAAACTGCTTTTAATAAAAATAATTTATTTATTGCTTGATATTTTAAAAGTCTTTATAGATATTTTTATTTTTGAAATAGACTGGGCTCGGAATAGCGCCAATGTTTACCCAATAATCCAAATTTATGTGTATTACTGTTTTCAAAATTCGCATAAGAAACCGTGTAATAACTTTTATCTGGGATACATGGTATACCACAACTATTTTTTAAAGCTTCTAAACAAGTAACGATAACTTTCAATGTGTGATGCAAAGTTTATATAAAAAAGAAGTATCGAGTGTGCACAAATCTATCTTTCACATGGACTGCCTAGGCTTATCGGGCCAAATAATGTGTTTGCGCAGGCCTTAAGTTAAAAACGGGGTGATTGGAAAGAGTGAAACCAATGTAGGTTTGTGGCAGATTATGGCAGAGGCGTGGTTTGTTTGTGCTTCTTGCATGGCACTGAAAGCTTATTTCAGCCTGCGAAAGTCGTGGTGAGATTTCTGAGATATACAAGTCGAAGAAAAAAATGACAAAGACAGAGTAATAAATAAACTTGTCACAAAAAAATTATATTAAAAAATAAACACATCATCATCACGTGACTGTCCCAAACCTATTTTGGTTTCACTTCTTATATCATACTAATAAATATAATTTTGGCTTTCTTATTTGAATGGTTTAAGAATAAGCTAGTTTATTTATTACACGTGTATTCCATTAAAAGAAAATAGTTGCTTAACATAAAAATGTTAAAAAAGAAAGGGTTGGAAAAAAATTATTTTTAAAAATGTTAATGCCTTATTCGACTTCTAAAAGTTTTTTTCTACTCTCGTGCGAGAATTACGTACTTCTTGCCCTCATTTGCTGCGAGAATTCGAATTCCCGCACAAATTTTTATTCGTGGACTTGTCTTTATAAACCGCAATTTTTAAATGTTTAAATATAAGGTTGTTTATGTTATTTAATGTATTTTTTTTAAATATTTTATGACGGTTTAGTAATTATTAAAAAAAAATGCATTTTTTAAAATAATTGAGCGACCTTCGTAGCTTTTTCTAAACGTCAAATATATCAACAATAGAATTTTGCTTGACACATTGCATGTCTTGAATTTTATATCAATTTAAACTGTTAGCTCGCGTTACTACGTCAACCGTTTCATTTAAACCACAAAAACGTGTCCAAGCTCTTCGAATAATAAGCGCTCTTGAAAACCATTTTGATTTTTTAGTTTGCTTTAATTGGTGTCGTAACCATGAATATGTCTTGAGGTGTAGGGCGAAAGCCCATGATACTGTATTTTATGCTATTTTATTTTTCTATTTATGAAATATGTGGAAAATATCTAAGAATCTTTAGGCTTGGATGTGGCCGGACCCCGAGCCCCCTTTCTAGGTGCACCAATGCTTTAATTATATTTTTATCCTTGGCTTTTAACAACTCTTTACACTGAAACAATGGTGTAACTAACTAAACTATCAATACTTACGTGTGCAAGTGAATTTCCAGGCCCTTTTTGGATAAACAAATAAAATACCACTTTACCATATTGATATCTCACAATAGCACTTTACCTTTTAAAACTTGAATTTTCTGTGATTTAAAATATTAATAGTAGGTAACGCATTTCTGGCATAGACCACTGTGCCTTGCGCTTTCACTTCGCCTCCGAGCAGCTTTAGCTCTCGTCACGCCCGAGGAAAACTATAAAAATAGTTTTTTGAGGAAAGGAACCTATTCCGCACTAGTGCGAAAAAAAACACCATAACAAAAAATTAAAAATAAACGTGTCGGACAAAACGATATACGTTGTCAAAATTTAATATAAATAAATACTTGTAAAATTTTGTTTCACTTAATTGCTGGCCCGGCCATCTAAGCGCGTTATTCGGCCATCTGCAATTACATGCGGCAAAGTAATATTTTTGCACTTGTTAAATTTACTATTTTCTACTAGGATGTGGAAAACTCCAATTTTCTGTGCGCAAGAAGTTAGTTTTTAGGGAGTAACTGACACAATAATTAAATAGTCTGCTATAATTTTTAATAAAATAAAGAGAAACTATATAATGTGTGTTTAAATCATTTTGCAAAAAGATGATTTTGCATATTGGGTGCACCGGACCGCACCACTTGGAAACCTTAGCAACGCGGTAATAAGACAACTTCAATATTTGTTTACATTTCAATTTCGTCTAATTTGACATGTTTATTTATAAATTACATCAAATTTTTAAAAAAAAGGTACTCATAGGTAAAATATTGTACCTAACTCCACTTTGCGTCGTTCGTCCAACTGCCGTCACGTGCGGTAAATAATCACCTTCCACACTTGTTAGGTAAAATTTTTGCACTGTACAGGGTGTTCGAATTCGCGAAATTTTTACTTTTGAATTGCATCTTGACATTAGTCCTGATGCTTATCATATTTGACAGGCGCTCAAATTTATAGTTTTTGTAAATTGGATGCTCCTTATATTATTTAATTAATAGATTAGGCTATATATTTATGAGACTATATTCCAATAGTTTCCAAAAATACCCGATATGCCGTAGTTTATAGCCATAGTTTCTGAGATATTAGCAATTATTTTTTAAACTGATAAAAAGGTAACAGTACCGCTCTACCGCTCTTTTGTTAATTTTAGTATCCTTATTCCAAATTACGTTAGTCCCCATGTATCAACAGTGAGAATGACATGATGTGACACGACATATAAACTTTGTTGTCATTTTGAGCGTCATTAAAAATATATATATATATATATATATATATATATATATATATATATATATATATATATACTCGACCGTTGTATCTTGTGACATCCAACAAAAAGTCGGTTTTTGTGACATCCACTTTAAAACCTGGTGTTATCCAAAAATAAAAAATATGAAATGTAATAAAAAATATTTTATTTTTAATTCCATAAAAATATTTGTATAAACTCACAAATTTAGAAATAAAATTTTTCATATCTTTGTGGCGTCCATTGTATATACAAAAAATTTTGACGTTGTAACATCCCTAAATATTTGTGTTAACTTGTGACATCCAGCAATGTTGCCAATGTTTCATAAAATAACGGATGTAACAAGCACCTCTATAAAAATAAGAAATATACACTGGATGTCACGAGGAAACAAATAACAAATAAAATATACAAAGACGTTAGGGATGTCACAAATGTGTGCAAATATGTTACAGGTATTTGTATGCAAATAAGAAAAATATACACTGGATCTCACGGGGAAGAAAATAACAAATAAAATATACAAGCACGTTATTGATGTCATAATAGGCTTACAAGATGAATATACGGCAAGGACTAAAAAAAAATACTCTGCTAATATATGGGCACCTACGCTCACACTAGGTACTTTAATTATAGTGTACGTGTAAGCTAATATTGTCACGACTATATTTGTGACAAGTGGTATCTCTACCATATATGTCATAGGTTTGTTATTTAGTGCCCACTGAGGGATTTAGGGAAATATGAAAATTAAGTATAAAGAATCCACATTTATACATGTATTTTATATAAGAAAACAGATTATTAACAGGAATAGAGGTTATTGCTATAAATAATTAAATAATGTAAAAAAAGGGATGCTGGCTGGAGAGAGTTGACCTAGGGGCCATACGAAATAGACCTTATAGGCCGTAGAGAGTTGGCCTTATGGGCCATAAAGCGTAACCACCATAGTGAGGTTTTACTTAGTTATGTTAAGTAGGGACCACATTATTTCAGTGGTGTACTGGGTTCGTAGGGATCACGTATTTCAGTGGTGTACTGGGTTGATCACTTGCTAGAGTGATGCCGGTCTATTATCCAGCATCGGCTTTTATAGCATAAATTAGTGCAAGCGCAGCAATATTGGTTTTTGCTATAGTAAAATGATCCGAATTTAAACTTATTTATGACAGTAAAACTAAAAACTGTAATATATTTTATTCAACTACAGAGTCAAATACCTTTCGTTTAATACCACACAAGCCATATTTTCCTAAGGAATTTTTGACATTTACCCCCACCCTTTTTTTAAAATAAACTAAAATGTATTTCGTTTAACTGCTGACTCAATTACCTTTCGTTCGATATCACACGCCATATTTTCACATAAACTCCAATTTTTGAAATCTACCCCCACCCTTTTACTTGGTTTGTGTTCGGTGGATTTTGTTCATTTTTAAATGGGACCATCTCGACTCAGGACCAAGCCTAGGTACCAAATGCGCGTTGGTCGTCACAGACAGACATACAGACAGACAGACAGACAGACAGACATACAGACAGACAGACAGACAGACAGACGGCGCGACAAAAAAGTTTCAAATTCTTCTGAAACGCAAAGATATATAAAAAATTTTGAAATCGGAGCAACTTTTTTTTTCTCGAAAAAATTAGGATCACCATTGCTCACACTACTATAGTATAGTATATGTGTGAGCTAAAATAAATATAGTTAAAAAAACTAAAAAACACGCTTCAAACTAAACAGTTAAAAATAATTCTTAATATTAGTTGAAAACAATAATGAACGAAAAATACTAGTATTATTGTGAAAAAAACGCCGGGCTCTCGATATACATAGAAAATATGGCACAAAGCGCCCCACGATTTTAGCTGACACGACTACTATACTATAGTAGTGTGAGCTTATATATCTTTGCGTTTCAGATGATTTTGAAACTTTTTTGTTGTGCCGTCTGTTTGTCTGTCTGTCTGAACCTTTCATTTTGAAATTTGTATTGGAGAACTTGGCTTTACTTTTATCTCAATTCTTTTTACGGAATGCCATTTTCGCGTACTTGGCTTTTTTTCCATGAAATGTTTTTGTTATGATTTCACTTCTTTTTTAAAGGAATTGGATAATACTTAATTTTTAAAGTAGTAAAATATGCGGAATATTGTTCAAAATTTTTGCAATGCTTTACTTAAATTTTTGAGGTTTTTAATTTTTTTCCATGGTTTTATCGTAGTTCCCATCAGCCTTCCAAAGCTCAGCTGTCTAGCGTTTCTGAAAGTGCACAATGTTACTTTTACATGTATAGGGGAGGGAAATAAATTAAAATAGTCGTGTTTTTAAATTTTGTCCTATAGTTTTATCATAGTTCTTATCAGTCTTCCAATGCTCAGCTCTCTAGCGTTTCTGGAAGTGGGTAATCTTACTTTTACATAACTTTACATTTATAGGGGAGGAGAGTAAATAAAAATATTGGACTTTCTAAATTTTTTCCCATGGTTTTATCATAATTTCTATCCGCATTCCAATGCTCAGCTCTCTAACGTTTGCCCACTATGTTTAATATAAATTGACATTTATAGGAGAGGAAAGTAAATTAAAATGTTGGTGTTTTTAAATTTTTTTATATAGTTTTATCATATTGTCTTTCAGTCTTAAATAGCTTAGCTCTCTAGCGTTTCTGGAAGTGGGCAGTGTTACTTTTACATAATTTTACATTTATAGGGGAAGGAAGTAAATCAGAATTTTGGGGTGTTTTAATTTTTTTCTATAACTTTATCATAGTAACTATCGGTCTTCCAAAGCTCGGCTAGCATGTCTGGAAGTAGGCAATGTTACTTTTACTTAACTTTACATTTATAGGGGAGGGAAGTAAATTAGAATTTTGGGGTGTTTTAATTTTTTCCTATAGTTTTATCATAGTTCCTGTCAGTCTGCCAAAGCTCAACTCTCTAGCATTTCTGGAAGTGAGCTATGCTACTTTTACATAACTTTAATTGTATAGGGAAGGAGAGTAAATTAAAATTTTGGGGTTTTTTGATTTTCTCCTATAGTTTCATCATAGGTCCTATCAGTCTGCCAAAGCTCAACTCTCTAGCATTTCTGGAAGTGGGCGATGCTACTTTTACATAATATATGGGAGGGGAGTAAATTAAAATTTTGGGGTTTTATGATTTTTTCCAGGGGTTTGGTCATAATTTCTAACAGTCTGCCAAATTTCAGCTTTGTAGCATGTCAGGAAGTACAGTAGAATATTGATGATCTATACATGAGTGAATGAGTGAGTCAGTGAGTGGCAATTTCGACGTTTTTTGAAATTTCGTAACTACTTTACTACTTTATGGAATTCCATGAAACTTGGAGGGGTTGTTAACTCCATGGAGATCTACGACTGTGCAAAGTTTGAGATTCGTAGCTCATTCCGAAGTAGAGTTTTAGGTATGTCAAATATCGGCTGAAATGTTTTAAGAAAAGATGGTTACGGCGCGCGAACTTGGCGAGGCACTGCCGTGTCCTCAGATCTACTTACCTTTAAATTCAATAAACTTTGATTGCAAACAAAAAAACACTTTGCCGGAACAGCTTTTGCATGATTTCTACGCGGGGTCACAAATAAAACGAAAACATAATTATGTAAGTGTGGATGTCACAGAGAGACGAATTTAAATCGAAGTATACATACTCAACTCAGCCCAGGGCTGGCCGATTGCGGACCGGCCGTTTGCAAATATAGAATACCTACAGGGGCGCCCACTACGGGGGTAATAAGGGGCTAGTGCTAAGGTCACTCATCGTCAAGCAAGCTTTACAGGTAGCGAAGCCTAACTCTGATTTTATATTTTTTGGTTATAATTTTTAACATGTTTTCCTCGGTTTCGCATTGGCGGCTCGTTGTTATTTTAAAAATGTGGTTTTAACACAGTCTAAAGATCTATTTAATAATGATACAGTTTCAAGATAGTTTGCAGCATAACTTTTTTATTACTTAAATATATATAGTTTAGGTACCTTCATACTGTGTAAAACAACATCTTCAAAATAAAACAGAACCGCCAATGCGAAACCGAGAAAAACATGACAAAAATAATAACCAAAAAATAGAAAGCTTGACGTTAGCTTCGCTTCCTATAAAGCTTGCCTTTACGATGAGTGTCCTAAGCTAGGGCACCTCCAAGACGTAAACAGGGAGGTGCGAAGCACCGCCAAGCATAGTCACATAGAAACTGATTACTAATCGGCTTTGCTCGGTACACAAAAAATGGCCGATATTCCAGTAAAATCTATGACTACAGTACCTAGATTTAAAAAAAAAATCTAGAGAATCTGGACTAGGTACTTACTTATGTTTAGCGAATTTTTGATAAGTTATGTAGCTCTATACCTAGCTGGATATGTTTTATTTACTGACGCTGGCGCCACTTTGGCAGAATTAAATAAATAAATATATTAGAGGCGCAATTAGGGGGGGGGGGGTTCTATAAAATCGGTTAAGCAGTTTCTGAACTCGTTTCCTTTACAGGGTGGGCCAAAAAAACCTGGACATTTTTTTTTATTATAACTTTTGAACTATACAATCGATATTAATGGGACAAACTGCACTTGCCAAAGAATTAATCAGAGTTTTGACTAATTTATCATTTTTTGTCCATCTCAAAATCCAAGATGACGGACGAAATTAAAATGTACCTTTCAAAGATGCTCGTTTATTCTTGTGTTGCGAATATGTTCTAATTATTTTTTTAAATTAGTAAGAAAGCTGCGTTCTTGCCAGGCACGACAAGGTACGATTCAGCAAAATTGGTTCAGTGGTTCTATAAAAAAATATTTTTGTTCAACCATTGTTTTGCATATTATACGATTGCTTGCCAATCATGTCTGCATTTATTTACTTATAAATTCATCACTACTGAACCGATGTTAGTGGAAATAAACAACATCCTGGTGATAATTGATTGCTTTTTTAAGATCATGATCAAAGTTATCGCCATCTTAAATTTTAAGATGGCGGATAGAATTATTCTTGATTCTTAATGGCGTGTTTATTTTATTTTCCGAAAATGTTTTAGATTTTTTTTAATCTATGAAAAAGCACTACTTTTTCCTCACACAACGAGGTAAAAATTATTAAAATCAGTGTGGTGGTTCTCAAGATATCTATTTTTGTTTCAACCATTGTTTTAGAGATTATACGATTGTATTGCCAATCCTGTTTTAATTTTCTTATAAATTCTACCAATTTTAGTGAAACATAAAAAATCGTGGTAAGAATTGATTGCTCTTTAAAGATTATAATCGAAATTTGCCGCCATCTTAGAATTTAAGATGTCGGACAGAAATTGCCAGTGCAATCGCATAACTGGTAAAACAATTGTACAAAATCAGATTTTGTGAGAACCACTTCGCCGATTTTATTAAATTGTACTTTATTAAGCGGGAGAAAAGTAGTACTTTCCAATAAATTAATAAAAAAAACTAAAAGATTTTCGAAAAATAAGAATAAAAGTGCCTCTTTGAAGGATCAAGTATGGCTCTGTCCAACATCTTAACTTTTAGGATGGCGGCAAATTTCGATTATAACCTTGAAAGAACAATCAATTCTCACCATAATTTTTCTTATTTCTCTAAAATCGGTTTGGTAATAATGATTTATAAGGAAATGAATGCAGACAGGGTTGGCAATGCAATCGTATAATCTGTAACACAATGACGAAAACAGAAATAGGTTTTTTGAAACCAATACGCCGATTTTGCTAATTTCTACCTTGTTGTGCGCGGGAAAAAAGTGCTTTTCTATAAATTAAAAAAAGAATCTAAAATATTTCCATAAAATAAGAATAAACCCACCATTTTTAAGAATCAAGTATGATTCTGTCCGCCATCTTAAATTTTAAGATGGCGATAAATTTTGATCATGATCTTTAAAAAACAATCAATTCTCACCAGGATGTTTTTTATTTCATCAAAGTCAAAGGTTCAGTAGTAATAAATTTGTAAGGAAATAAATGCAGACATGATTGGCAAGGCAATCGTATAATTTTCAAAACAATGGTTGAAACAAAAATATTTTTTTTTAGAACCATCAAACCGATTTTGCTGATTCATACCTTGTGCGTGGCAAGAACGCAGCTTTTCTACTAATTTAAAAAAATAATTCAAACGTGTTTGCAACATAAGAATAAACCAGCATCTTTAAAGGGTACATTTTAATATTGTCCGCCATCTTGGATTTTGAGATCGCTGACAAATAATTATAATTAGTCAAAACTTTGATTAATTCTCTGCCAAGCGCAGTTTGTCCCATTAATAGTTCAAAAGTTATAACTTTTGAAAAAAAATTGTGCGGTTTTTTTTTGGCCCACCCGGTATATACGTATTGGTTGATTTATAATAATTCTAATTTAATTCAGCAGATTTGTTTTTGTAAAAAATCACTGAATAGAGGTAAAAATATACTATATAAATCAGTACGTTTTGACGTAGCTAGATTAAAATTTAGCGCTATTTTTACTCATCTGACTTTAACGACGTGGTAAAAAGGAGGACGGAGATAGCAATTCACAAATAGTATTAAGTCCCTATCCAAGTCCGTTAGTTAATTCACTTTTGCTCTGAGGTACATGAAGGAATATTTATTTATATTTTATATTTATGTTCCCAATAAGCTAGCTAACATTATTTATTATGCTAACATTTTTAAATATTTTTACAAAGATGCAAGTCAAGTGCATCGCTGGACCACATAGCAACAGCCGCCCCAAAATAAAAAATAAACCAAATTTAATTAATAAAATAGGCATAATGCAAGGTTGTCGCTTTGACGGATGTTACAAGTGCGTGCAATTACGATGAAAATATACATTGGATGTCACAGAGTGATGAATATCAATTGGATCAATTCTTGAATATACTCGCGCCAATATACACGGAAATTTTGGCGTCAAAATTTTTTAAAAATTTTGCTGTATTCTTCATCAGACTCATGGTATGCTATGACATCCATTTAATTTAGGTACACCCGGGCCCTCCCCATCAGGACTGTACCAAAAACATGGAAAAACGTTGTGACATCCGAATTTGGATGTCACGGCGTCGAAGGATGTCACAAGATATCTAAAATTTTTACGCCTGGATGTCACAACGATCAGCGGATATCTATATATATATATATATATATATTTGTCATTTTCACTGTTTATACATGGGGACTAACATGGTTCGAAATAAGGACACTGAAATTATCACAAAAGTGGTAATGTTATTTTTTGTCATTTAAAAACTTATCGCTAATATTTCAGAAACTATTTATTAAAACTGCGACATATAGGGTATTTTCGGAAGGCATATTCCAAGCCTAATCTATTAATTAAATAACATTTACAAAAACTTTAAATTTGAGCGCCTGTCAAATAGAGTAAGCATCAGGAATAAAGTTAAGCTGCAATTTAAAAGTAAAAATTTCGCGAATTCGAACACAATTTCTGTTATATTCCTTAATCAATTATTAATGGTCTAAAAGGGTGGGGAAAAATATAATGAGACACCCTGTTGGTACAGTGTAAAAATTTTACCTAACAAGTGTGGAAGGTGATACTTTACCGCACGTGACGGCAGTTGGACGGTCAAGCCGTCAAGGGTTGTAAAGACACTTTCCGCCTGTGTTAGGTACAATATTTTACCTATGAGTGTCTTTTTTTTTCAAAAAATTTAATGTAATTTATAAATAAACATGTCAAATTAGACGAAATTGAAATGTAAGCAAATATTGAAGTTGCCTTATAACCGCGTTGCTAAGGTCTCCAAATGGTGCGAGTACGGTAAAGTACCTTTACCGAACGGCGTGGTAAAGTAATTACTTTACGCGAGTAGGTAAATTATTTTATGCACCGTAATGTCAAAACAAGTTGATCTCATAAATTTTTGTGCACCGCAATATTAAAACAAGTTTATTGCATAAGTTTACTTACATTCTATATTCTTATTTTTCCACACACGACTGCTTGACCGAACTTCTTAGGCGCAACCAAATACGTAATATACATGGAAAAAACCTTAAATTGTATTTCTCCCCTTTGGTGCACTAAGGCGTAAGTCCCATTCATTACACACGCAACTGACGTCCTTATTGTTTGGTACAATAAGTGCGAAGGCTACGTGTGTAATGAATGTGACTTACGCCCTTAGTGTACCAAAGGGGAGATTTCTTTGTATTAAATTTTGTCAAGTTGGGGTTTTTAGTGATTTTTATGACTATAACATTGTTGCTACGGGAAGGTTTCTTTCCGAATTAGTGCGGAAAAGTGCAATTTTCCGCACGCAAAATGCATGATGATACAAAACAATATTATTTATTAATTTTTCAGAGAGATATTTACTAGAGGCAGTAGTTTATTTTTCACTTGATTGCTGGTTAAACCACTAACCACTAATGCGTTGTTCGGCCATTTACAAATGCCTACGTATTTTATTATTTTCTGCTCGCATGCAAAAAATACCTACTTTGTGAACTGTTTCAAGATAAGTTTGGTGCGAAAGGTAGAATTTTTTACACTGTTATTAGATTATATAGAAAATCGTAAAATTAATTGTTTGAGTTTTAGCACTTCTATTGTAAACTAACACAGCACCATTTTAAAGACAATAGTGTATCTGTAGCGTCTATAAAATTTTGAATCTAATAATTACAACAAATTTAATTCTATAAAATTTTTTATATTCTTTATGGAATTTTTAAAACATAATTAAAAAACTATTCTTTAAGGGAATAGCCATAGTCTAGTGCGGCGCTGATTCAATTAGGCGTGTCTATGGGTTGGCCGTTTTCGTGTATGTGTAAAGGACAGACTTATGCAATTTTCGTATTGTCATCCTTTAATGTGATACTCAAAAACCACTTATAGAGTAAATAGCTAACCGGGTGTATTGGAATATTACGTATATGGAAACTACACCCGAATATCTCTCAGTCTCTCCGATGAGGGACATAGAAGTACATGGAGAGGAAGCAACCATCGAAAAAAAAGTGATAAAGAATAGTATTAAATATGAATCAGAAAAACTACTAGGAAATCTCACATATATTATCAATCAATGAATAATCCAGTACCTGATGATTGGAAAATTGCATTTATATCCTCACTGCATATAAAAGTAAATAAGCTGGATTGCAAGAATTACATAGTATATTGTATTGTGCAAGCAGATCTTATAGTGGTAATGTTTTATATCCTAAACAAGTCATTAAGAAAAGGGTGCCAGAAATATAGACTCATGTTACCTTTGTGGACAAAAAGCATAATGATACCTTTTCAGTAAGAAAATTATGGACAGTGTCAGAGCAAACTAATATCAATCATATATACATAAAAGTGATAAAAGAACTATACAAAGGGTTAAAATATAGAGACTCATGTTACTTTTGTGGACCTACAAAAAGCATATGATACCGTTCCATTAGAAAAATTATAGACAGTGTAAGAACAAACTAATATCAATCATACATATATAAAAGCGATAAAAGAACTTTACAAAGGGTCAAAATCTAAAACTAAAATTGGAAATCGACTGTCAAAAGAATTCGAGGTAACGAAAGGCTTAAGGCAGGGATGTTGTATCTCTCCAACTCTTTATAACATATATATCGCAGTAGCTCTAAAAAACTGGAAACGTAAAGTACACAGCATGGGAATACAACTTAATGACCGATTTACCATATACACACAGTTTGCTAACGACCAAGTAATTGTAGCTAATGATAAAGAAGACATGGAGTATATGATGAGAAAGTTAACGGAAGAATACCAAAAGTGGGGGTTAACAGTGAACGTGGACAATGGACAAACAATATCTCCATGCAATGAGAATGTATACTTGGGTGTCACATTTGATAAGACAGAAACATACTGTAAAGAACTGGAAAAAAGAATAGTAGAAGCAAAAAATCATACTCATGTGGTACACAACGGATGAGTATCATGTATACATCTGGATCCAGCTTAAACACGGATCACCCAACATAACCTGTGGCCTAAGTATATGATAGTAACGGAAAATAATAAGCCTACCAGACCGAAACTAAAGGCAAACTTCATTTGTCTCGCTGCCAAGTGCATTGTACTTCAGCTTGTCCAAAGTTAGCTTTGTGCGGAAACTTGGTTACTTAACAGTTAAATCCGTTTACCGCCATGTTAGCTTATTAATTATTAGCGCAAAATGATTAGCTGCGATCTTGTTAACCGCGGATGTTGCAAATAGACAATTCCTTACGGGCTTATTGAAAGAGATTACTGTGTGCCAATTTAAAGTTTTAAGGTCACAGACCTATAATAAGAATGGACTGAGCACGTCGCATAAGAGCAATGCTGGCGAAGTAATTCCAGAGTGAGATAGGGCTAGTAGGGGCAAAGCACGGACAAAAACGCATTATATTGAATGGGAAAGACTTCTTTTCTGAATTAATTCGAAGCTTTGACTTAGACAAACGACTTTATTGAAAGTAAAGAAGTTTTTGCCATTGCTAGAATCTATAAAGGTAAAGTTTAATACGAATTTTTATTCAAAAACTTTTTAATTTAATAAAATATAAGTAGGACATTTTACACTTTGCAGGTCTGAAGTGCCTGGCTTGAGATCTTTGTCACCTACCTATAATGTACCCACAAAACAGCAAGAGTTACTATAAATAATGTGCAGGTTGACCCAGGAAAATGTTGCACTATTGCAAACTTTCTTATGAAGCATGTAATGGTAGATTAAATGACAAGAAAAAACAGGTAGCTACAGATACTTTAGTACTGGCATAGATACAGTGTTAAATTAATTTAAAAAAAAGTTATTTCCCATACAATATATTGCGTTTTTGTCCCTGTTTTTCCCTTACCAATCCCATCTCACTATGGAATCAATTTTCGAGCATGAGGCTCAGTCCATTCGTTATATGGTTCAGGTACCTGACCCAAACAAGGACATGCACTTAGTAAGACCAGTGCCCTCTATAGGCTAAAACTCAAACCTCATAGCGACATCTACATTGTCCTTTTAATGGCTGTCGGCAGGTTGTATATAAATTTTAAAAAAAAGTGGTTTCTTTGATCTCCCTAAACTGGCTATACACTCGTATTAATTTTTTGGGTTGTCACGTTTTATATTTTAGTTTACAATTTTTTGAGTTTGGGACCTAGGCGGTCTTGTTTCATTGTTTTTCTTGTATAAAAAAAGTGAAAAGACTCTAACTAAGTGATTTGGTAAGTACAATGTCGTAAGAGTAACCAGTTTACCATTATAATTTTTTTGGTAAATCTCAATTTTTCCCAATAAAGCTACTAACGCTAATCTCATCAAAGCAAAAACTCAATTGATTGATTTAAAAATAATTATTTCGAATAAACATTTTAATGGAAAATTTGATATAGAAAAAATATTATTAAATTTAAATAAACAGCTAATAAAATTATTTAAAGAAAAAATCTCTGAACATTAAGTGAAAAAAATCCTGTTTCAAATGCCAATATATTGATTGACATTTACTTAAAATGAATAAAGTAAAACAAAAACAACAAATAAAAAATATTGCAGAGGTAATAGCGCAAAATAAAATGAGGTAAAGCTTACCCTTCTTATTCCTTCCCTTAAGGGTCAGTGGCGGATCCAGGATTTCCAGGGGGGAGGGGCCAAGAAGGAAGCAAAACCCAAAATATTCCTTGGTCTGCGTGCGTTTTTAATAATTCTTAGGTCTAAAATTTTTGAAATACTAAGGGTTTTTTAGAAAAATAAAATAAAAAAGTGATGTTTGGGGTAAATTTTGGTTAAACTCGCGGTTAATTCATTGGCATTTTCATCCGTTCAACTAAAGAAAGTTTTATGTCTGGGGGAGGGGGGTGCCCGGGCCCCTCTGCCCCCCCCCCCCCCTGGATCCGCCCCTGCCAAGGGTCATATTACACAAAAACTTGTTTTTAATGAGAAAAATATAAAATTAAGTTAAAATACAAACAATTAAAATTACGACATTTGCAATCATTTAAAAACACTTAAACAGTAACATGAATTTATTTGCCCTAGCCCAACAACCAACTGTCAACTATTATTATATATTATTATAAAAAAAAAATTACTTATAACACTTTAGTTAACCTTAAAACAAGCTATTGATAAATTTTCATTTTTTGCAGCGTCCTGTCAAACTTCTGGTGGTCTTAAAAATCTACGACATTGTCCATTAGTTACGGATAACAATACTTAGGCCTAATCCGCAGTTTCACTTCTTCACAGAAAAAGATGAAAATATAAATGAAATTTTCATCCCTTTCTATTAGAAAAAGAGGAAACTAGAAATGAGCGGCAAAAAGTGACACTGTATTTTTATTTTTCTACTCATTGCAGAACGCTGGTGGATTAAAATTTAAAAGGTTATATTAGTCAAATCATAATTACAAATTCGTAATATTTTTGTTAATGATTCCTGACTACAAATATAATATAATTTTTAAAATTTTGGCGCTTTGAGTTATTTTAAAAAATTTTTGAGGGTTTTGCACAATATTTTTACTGTATATTTGCATAAATTAATAATTTTTTTTTAACTATCTAATTTGACTGAAAACCATTTTTTAACGAAATACTCCAGGAGAATAATAAAATTTTTAATTTAATAATTGAAATTACTGTGATTTTTAATTTGAATGATTAAGTAAAAGTAATAACTTAAAAAAATAAAAAGATTTTCTAGTTACAAAAAAGTTATTCTTATTTTTTTTTCTATATTTTTTGATCAAAGTTATTTATTTAACCTATTAAAAAAACCTCAAAAATGCTAAAGTTGTGGACATTTTGTCCAAATTTGTATTTTTTCAAAACAACAAATTTCCAAGGCTTAAATTTCTTTAAAAATTTAGATTTTAACCCATGAATATTTTTTACCTTTCTCTGGGAAAGTGACATAGAGGTACACGTAAGGGGTCTAAATTATGCAGATTTTTTTAAAGAAATATGAATATGATATAATTTTTGCATGTTATTAACACTAGGATATCCAGTGCCGGGACTTGGTCCCGGGACTTTTCCTAAAAAAAGTGGTCCCGGGACTCAGTGAAGGTCCCGGGCCCTCAACTTGGTCCCGAAACCGCTAAATTATACCAGACACATGCATAATAATAAATGCACTCGTGGCACTGAAATCTCACTTTGGACAAAAGTAATGTTTCCCTATACTTACCTTTCTATTTGCTACGTTTGTCAGTTTGTTTTTTTGTTATCCATTTACCAATATCAATAAACCTGAGTTCTGTTCTGTGTTAAAGTAATTTAATTACTTTTATTTTAGTTTCGAGACCAGTCCCGGGACTAGTCCCGGTACCTGACATTTGGTCCCGAAGTCCCGAAAACAAATTTGGTCCCGGGACTCGGATACCCTAATTAACACCGATTTCTAAAAAAAAAATATTTTTTTCTGTCAGGAGATGCGAATACTCTCCCCTAGCGGGGAGCTAAAGAAAAAAATATTTTAGGTAAATTCGTAAAGCCCGACTAAATAACAAAAAAAAATCCTCTTTTAGTTATAGGTGTATTAGTTCTGATATAAATTCGGCAGTCAAAGGGGACACCATGTACATTTCTAGTTTAAGCTCACACGTATCCTATAAACTATTGTTTATAATACTGATCGTTTGAGAAGCGCTTTAAGATGGCCTCTATTGGGACAGGGCCTCATTGTATATTGTAGATTAAGTTCAACTGATGATCTCCCTATCCAAAGCTACCAGCAAAATTACCTATAGTTGTGTTAAAATTTTAAATATAATAAGAAGGCAACCCAAATTAATTAATAGTAACAGCGACTATTAACAGGGGCGTGCAAAAGGGTGAGGCAACGAGGCAGCCGCCTCAGGCAACCACCTTCAGAAGGCAACATTTTCAAAATTTTTCCGCTCACTATAAAATTAAATAATCTGCAATTAAAAATGTAAGGTAAATTATATGTGGTGCAAAATAAACTGATAGATGTGTTTGCAGAAAAAAAGGTCGAGGGTACCAAAACTTCTGGGCAAGTAACTTTGCATGTGTAGGTATTTGTGATAGTTAATTATATTTGAGATTTTTGAAAAAGCGAGTTGATTCCCCAGATGTGTTTTTGTGAGCAGATACTTCCTATAGTATATAATGTAGTTATATTATGTATGTATGTATGTAAATGTATTAATTTAAACCGTAGTTCAAATGGCATGTTTGCAAATAAAATTTGATTGTTAATAATATTTATTAGTGTGACATCACCGATAATAAAGGAGCGCAATTAGAGGAGGAACTAGCCCCCCCCCCCCCCCCCCGAGCTCAAATTTTTTTATTTTTTCTTTTTTTGACTAAAGATATTTGCGCCTTTATTTTCGTCATTTTTGCGCGCTGCGCAATTATAGTTTTTTATTTTGCAATTTTTTCTGGGGCATTATTTTTGCCGAAAATAAAATTTTTCAAAAACTTTTACCTGTGGCGCTATTTTTTTATTTCTCCAAAAAAATTTCCACAGCGCGATTTTTTTCAAAAAAGACTCAAATATTTGTATTATTTTTATAGTATCTTTTTTAAATTGCAATTATTTCCTTCATATTAAGGTGCTAACCCATCTCAGAGCCCCTTCTCAAGTAGTATTTTTTGGAATTTTTTATGTATTAAGCCTGTGCCTCAACCTTCCCCAAACTAGCCTCGCTAGTTGTGCCCCTGGGTGGGAAATTATTAGAAATATTTATAAAAACATCGGAGAAATCATTATATGACGGACAAGAATAATACATTAAAATCCTAAAGACTGAGACATATAATAGCACTGGCGACAATGTTCTCTTTAATGTTTCGTGTGGATTTTTCCGCTTGCCTCAAAAGAGGAATTAAAAGTACACTTCTAATATCTCTAAAGTAATAAAATTAATTTTAGTTCCTAGGGTGCAGAAAAAACAATTGCACGAGATGTTTGTGTTTAAATAAAGGGCAGCAATTTTCTCTGTGCCTCAGGCAACCAAAAAGTTAGGCACGCCCCTGCTTTTTAAGTTGTTAATTTTAATTTTTTGTTTATGGAGTAAAAAAGTTTAATTAATGTATGTTCCAGGAACAAACTGTATTTTGCGGGAAAGATTTCTTGCCCTAAGTAAGAGAGAATAAGTCGGCAATTCGTTAGGAGTAAACCACAATCCTCGCGGTTAAAACCGTCAATTAGTTGCGGCTCGTAAATCTTTGGCAGTGTTGCCATTGCCGTCGAATGCTGGTAAGAACCATAAGGGAACTAAACGTAAATTACAATTAAACATATCGTCATTATGAAGCATTGGTGGTTCTACAGTGAGGGAGAGGGGTTGATGCGGGTTTTTACCCCCCAAAACCTAAAAAATTTGTAAAGTATAAGGGCTGAAAAAAATTATATTTTTGTTGAACTTCTTTATCAGAAAAGCACTCAAGTAAGAAAGCGACTGTGAAAAAACTGCACACGGAAAAAAGCGCACAGAGGTGTCTTATATTTCGCATAAATTTCAAAAAACTTGATCAAAGACATTGAGTAAATAACCCATATATTTACTCAATGTCAAAGTATTGCAATATTACATGGGGAAGTTTCGAGGCCTATGTCCAAAGATGGATAGAAGACGGCTAAATAGAAGGTACATTTTTGAAGCCATCAAATAAATTTACTTCGGAGAGCTTCTTCTTTATCAGCGGCTTTTGCATATTTTTGTGTTTGCGCGAGCGACAAAATATTTTTAAATATTATAAGGACCCCGATTAAGTGGGTTTAATCAAATATACTTTTTATTTTATGTGCCAGTGTAAATGTTACCTACGACCTTAGGGTAAAAAAAATATCTTACTCTAGGCCTACGACCTACCAATAATACTAGTCTAATGGCCCATTTATGCTCTTAGGATAATTATGAACCTAGACGTGAATCATAAGAAGCATTAATCAAAATATATTTATAGTAAAAAAAAATTCCAAAAATTAAAAAAAAATAAATAAATCTTCAAGTTTTAAATATTTCAGTAATTTTTAAAGTTTTTATTAATTTCCATTAATCTTCAAAATTCTGATAAATTTTCAAAATTTACATAGATACAGGGTGTCCATAGAGGAGGTTATTTCGGAAAAAAAAAACATTTATATAACATGGGAATCGATTACAAAAAGAAAAACATTTCTCATAGTCAAATAATTACTTAGCTATAATTTTGATCCAAAAATGTATTATTTTCTTTTTGAAAAAATAACGAGTTAAGGAGATATAGGCTGTCAAAATAACCTCCACAAATGTATAAAAATAAAAATCTTTAAAAAATTTTTATTTTTGCTTAATTATATATTTATAAAATTAAATATGATATTTTACTAATATGTCTCCGTAGGGCCTTATTTTATTAAAAAAATATATCAAGAAAGACATTTTGATGCATTATAAAAGTTTTTCCTGAAAAAAATTGAACGCATAATTTTAAAAAAAAAATTTTTTTGTCCCAATATACGACTTTTAAAAAATTTATTATCAATAAAGTTTAAAAATCGCCAGCCTTAATGCTGTGTATCTTGAGAAAGTTGCCCTAATTCGTCGTTGATCTTACAAACTGACGTATCTCAAAAAAATGCAGTTTTGAGATAAGACCATAACACTACCTTATTTGTGTCGTTCTTTCATCTCACAAAGTGTCGTAACTTATAAAAATCCTTTAAATCGCACAAAAATCATTAGATCTAAGAACATTTTTGGTGATATAAATCCAATATTAACTTTCCGTAAAACTTGAAATTGCTCTCTTGTAAAATAACATTAAATGAGTTACGTCAGTTTGTAAGATCAACGACGCTAACAAGTAACCTGTAACAATAGGTACCACTCATACGTCAAAAAGTATGTTTGCGCTGTTTTATTATGTGCGAGTTTTTCTTTGTGCGCTTTACTACGCGTGCGCTTTTTTTTATAGCATTTTTTCTTAGGCGAATATTTCCTTTCCGCTTTTTTCCTGTGCATTTATTTACGATCACCGTTTCACCATTACCACCCCCCCCCCCCAACTCGTTTGGTCCAGAACCGCCCTGGTTATGAAAAAGAACGTAAATAAGAAGGGCAAATATGTAAAGTATAATACAGTGGTTCTCAAATGTTTGTAGAATGGGGAACCCTAAAGCTTGCTTTTTTTTCCAGGGAACCCCTTCCTAAGCACTTAAATATCAGTCATAATGTTCAATTTTGTGTAAAAAAATTAACATTAACACTACCTACTTTTTAAGCTTCCAAATAAAGAGTAGAAAATATAAGAACTAAGTAAGCACATAATATATTAATTACTCAGAAACATTAAAAACACTAAAATAAGTATTAAAAATAATTTTATATAATTTTTTTTAAACTTAGTGCGATGGATGAGCCGGTTTGTTGGAGAAAAGTTTCTCAAAATCGAGTTCAATGTTTGAATGTTGTATTGCCACATTCAGGATTTAATTAAAAAACCCTGCTTCACAACGGTCAGTTGTCGCCAACAGCAATAATTTTTTAATAGCAATATTTGCTATTTCTGGATATGCACTTCTAAGCTGGGCCCAAAACTCCAACAAAGTAGTCGAATTAAAAGATTAAGTTTTGAGGTTTTCATCGGCTGCAATATCAATTAGCTGTTGAGTTTGTTTTACAGTTAGAGTTTGATGAGGTTTCTCGACTGAAACTGAGAACGGATTGTGAACCCAATCAAGATCCTCTTTTTGCCTTGGAAAATATTCTTTGATTGAAACTTGCAGGTTTTCAAGATGGTTCGGTGATATTCGACTCGATGTTTGCTGATGGACTCTTTGACTCGGACCCAAATCGTGCAGTTTAGGAAAGTACTCCTCTATTTAGACAAGAATTCCAAAACTGTATTTTATTTAATATAGCCTGGATTTTGTCATGTAGTAAGTTAACTGTGACAGAAGTTCCCTGAACTGATAAGTTTAATTCATTAAAGCTTGAGAAGATATCAGCAAGATATGTCAAAAATTGTAACCACGATATCAGTTATTGTTGATTGTTTACAGCCCTCTGTTCCTCAAATCCTATTTTTTTTATAACTAGGGGTTAATTGGGGACCCAATGTACAGCAACAAATTTTAAAAAAATGTAGGTCTGTAAATAACTTTAATTTTTTTTCTTAAATCTCGAATCCGACAACGCCATTTTATTGACAGGAGCGACATTTTGAAGATAAGTTTTCACAAAATTGTAGCTCCAAAACCACAAGGGCTACAAACAAAGTTTTGTTATATTTTTATAGGTCTCGAAATTTGAGGATGAAAACGTGAAGCTCCCAGGTCTCAGCTGGCGTTTCTAGTTGGTGGTCTGTTACCTTTCCGTACCTTGTACCACAAAGTAACTTTGTGCTTGTCTTAGTCTGCTTTTAGTGGTTATGGTTGCAAACATTTTAGGCTTGGACAGTGCTACGTAAAAACATGCTTACAGTATAGACCACCACTTAGTAATTGAGCATCAATAGGTTCGGTTCGACAATCTATTTCCAGAACTATTTGAAATTCTTATACGAGAAAGTTTTCTATTTTATTAATAAGTTTTTACTTTAGAGCTTTTAGGAGTGACCTTAGATTGGCAAAGAGGTTAGCTGAGATTAGCTTTTACAGCTGTAAGCATTAAAACCAGAGGTGCGAGTTAATTTCGTTAATCCGCGGCTCATTTAGCTCAAAGCCCGTTGCAGCATCAGTTACGGAGCTACCAAAAGCTTTTTCGCTTGGTTGTTACTTATAACATTTAGCTACTGAAACTATATCATCTTCAGAGCTACTTAACTGTCAGTATTCGACGCTAACTATCTACGTATTAGCTTTGAGTTTCAGCAACATAATAGAATTAAGTATAAAGTAGGTACTTATATACCGCATAAATATTTAACAATAATATTACTTGATTATCTTTATTTCTGTTGTTTGTTCTTGCATATGCATAAATCGATAAAGCAGGTAAAAAAATGTAGTCATTCAAACTCGATCAAATGCATCTAGCTAAAATTCAAAAATTTACTTTGTATCATGTATCCAGAAATTTCCGAACAAATTCTTTTATATAAAGCTTAATACAAATTATAATTTAAAAGAAACTTATGGTGATGGAACTTTAAAACTCTTTCTTTTCTTTCCCTAACCTAAGTAAATTCTAAAATATGTCTGAATTACTATCTTTAATTCACAATTATTTGCACTCCAACACGAAAATGTGCTCATGCCGTTTGACCACGTAGATGGTTAACGAAAGAAAAATGCAAGATTAATCTTTTGTTAATTTTACATATTGTTTATCATAAAGAACATTCTTCTCCTCCCATCGCGTTTCTTGAAAGAAGTGTTATGAATAAGATCGAAACCAGTGGCATTGAAAGTAAAAAAATGTCCCTTTCAAAATTACTTACCTGTGACCAGTTGCGTGCCTATAATGTAGGCAGAAACGACTGGCCTACCAGAGATAAAACCCAAAATTTTTTTTTTCATATCATCGCATTTAAATAACTTACCTCATGACATATTCAACAAAAATATTCCTAATAAGCATTCTTTCATTATTTTTTTATTCAATATAGATTGCGCAAGGCATATTTCAATTAATTTCATATACCTAGTGCATTATCGCGCATTTCTTATCCTATATTTTCCTAATAGGTGCTCCGTATGCGAGGGGTCATCGGCACCCTAAAATTTTGTACAGCGTCCAACAGGACTTGGGTCCTGACGTGTACTGTTGGGTCCTGTTGAGTACTGTTGGGTACTGTCGTGTACTGTCGAGTACTGTTGGGTACTGTCGTGTATTGTCGAGTACTGTTGGGTCCTGTCGGTGTACTGTTGGGTACTGTCGTGTACTGTCGAGTACTGTTGGGTCCTGTTGAGTACTGTCGTCGTGCTTTGGAGGGGGTCCGACAGGGACAAAGCGCGCCCTCAAAAAACATGCGAGCAAAAAAAAAAAGAAAAACAAAAAAAAAAAAAGGTCATCATCTTTGGGGAACCGCGCCGCGCTCACAAATCTTGCGACCAAAAAAAAAAGGTCATCCTGGGGAAGGCCGACAGGGCCTTAGCGCGTCCTCAAAACACTGGCGACCAAAAAAAAAAAAAAAAAAAAAACGTCATCATCTTGGGGGACCCGCGCCGCGCTCACAAAAACAAAAAAGGTCATCCTGTTTGGGGAACGCCGACACGGCCTTAGCGCGCACTCGAAAAACTTGCGACCAAAAAAAAAAAAAAAAAAGTCATCCTGTCTTTTTGCATCTACGCCACTGTTTCGGGTAAGAGGGTTGTGTCGAGTATTGTTGGATTCTATCGTGTACTGTTGAGTACTCTTACGTACTGTCGTGTACTGTCGAGTACTGTTGGGTCCTGTCGTGTACTGTCGAGTACTGTTGGGTACTGTCGGGTACTGTTGGGTCCTGTCGTGTACTGTTGGGTACTGTCGTGTACTGTCGGGTACTGTTGGGTCCTGTCGTGTACTGTCGAGTACTGTTGGGTACTGTCGTGTACTGTCGAGTACTGTTGGGTCCTGTCGTGGTACTGTCGAGTACTGTTGGGTACTGTCGTGTACTGTCGAGTACTGTTGGATCCTGTCGTGGTACTGTCGGGTACTGTTGTGAAATTTGTACAGTACTGTTGAAAGCTGATGACCCCTCGTCCGTATGGCTTTTGTGAAAGCCGCATGTTATATTTCTGTTATCGCTAATTAGGTGGCATGATATATTTCTATTGTCGCTAATTGCATAATAAAGGCTCCGCGTTTTTCGATTTTTAAAAGACGTTGTATTCTGCAGACCGCTGGCGCTGTAAGAATGAGACAGAACAAGGAGGCATCGCGTGGCTTGTTCCGTCCCTTCCACATGAATATTCGTATGTCCCATGCATGCGTGTGCGGTGCTTGGTTAAAATTAATTATGCCCACTGTAAAGAAAAGCGGAATCTACAAATTAGAAATAACAAAGAATAGTTTGTCTAGAAAGCAGTAAATGTTTTAGTGAACATTTTCAAAAAATAAATTAAATTACTGGTTTTTTAGGTTAAATTTGAACACAAAATATAAAATAATTTAAGATTAATTGGTACGAAGAGACGCATTGTGTCTTTCTTGCTAGTAAAGTCAGTAGGTACTTATGTAGCGCATAAATATTTAACCATAAGATTAATTGATTGTCTTTATTTCTGTTGTTTTTTCTTGTGTATGCAGAAATCTAAACTCGGCCAAATGCATCCAGCTAAAATGAAGTTAATGTTTGTAAAATATTTTTTTTTTCCAGGGGGGGGTAATTCTCCTGTTTTCCCTTTAATTATTAGGAAAAAGTGCATATATATTTTTCTCAAATCCGCGCTTGTGCTGTATCCAGAAACCTCCGAACATCCGAACAATTTTTTTTATAACGCCTATAGTCAGAGCATATTATTTTAAAAGGCTTTCCGTTTTCGGTCTAGAAGCAAATCATATTACTTTTTGGCAACAGACCATTTCCCCCTAATTTGACCCCGCTGAATTCGAATATCTCTGTTGCCAACTCGAAAAATCGACAGGGACGGAGAAAATCCCCCCCAAACCCCCAAAAACCTGTTTTTTTTTCAGTTTTATTTATTTATTTTCTCGAAAACTAACCTTTTTATCAAAAATTGCAAAGAACAGTTTTTTGTGAAGAATAAAATTCCCTTTCCAACGATGTATTGGACAATACGGTTAGGAACAGCAAGTAGCTCTTCAGTAACGTACGTAAATTGGGATTATTTAGAAAAAAAACATGTTTATTATAGGTTTTTCAAAAAATTTTTAAAAACTACACTTTTTAGGAAAAAATATGCAGTATACTTTATTGTAGAACATAAAATTTTCTTTTAAAAACTATTATAATGTAGGGTTGTTGCCATATTTAAGGCTTCAGGGGCGTACTAATATAAACTTATTTTCAAAAATAACTGAAATAATCAGTTTCTCTTTCATATTTAAATATCTTTTCTAAGATTTTCAGAAAAAAATGTGCCTTTAGTCTTTGTTGAGGATAAGACAATTTCTTTTTAAATGATATTTTACAAAGTGAGGTTAATGTTATGATAAGTACTTCAAAAAGGTTCGTAATTTATACCTACGAAAATAAAATGTTTCCAAATTAAAATAAACTGTTTTTTGATTAGATTAGATATTTTGATTTATCTAAATAAGTTCTTTAAAGCAAAAAAATACCGGTAGTTATAAGGGGAGGGGGCATAGGGGCCATGGCCCCCCCTAAGCAATATTTTTGTGCAGAAAGTAACAGTAGTAGCTTTGACACAGATGTTGTTGGTAATTTTTTTAAGCATATGGACCTAAAAATAAAGTGGTGAATCTTATGCAACGGTTTGGGGGGGCATAATCATAATTAGGTTCTCATACTTTCGACCTTTTGAACTTTCGACCTTTTGATTTTTGATCTTTTATACTTTCGACCTTTTGTACTTTCGACCTTATTTTTTCGACCTTTTGTTCTTTCGACCTTTTATCCGCCGCTCTTTATTATCCACCGAAAAGCTAATAAGACATAAAATTGATTAGTTTGGATTGATCTTAAATAATTTCTTTAAATTAAGAACACCACTGGAGCGGTAAGTATAAAATAGCTTCCAGTTTCTTATACATCGTTTCAAAGGAAATTTTATTGGCTATGAGGAAGTATAAAACACATTTTTTGATAAAGAGCTTGGTTTTTAAGGAAATTGAATAAAACGTATGAAAAACATGTTCTTTTTAATGATTTTTTGAAATCACCCCCATTGACGGACGTCGCTGGAGAGTTTGCTATAAGTCAAACCCCACCGAGTTTCACATTTTTAAAAAGGGAATTTCCCTGTCTACAAAAAAAGTGGAAAAAGTTTTTTTATGTTTAGCTTAGTTTTTGAGAAACTTAGATAAAACGTGTAACAAAAATGGTTTATTTTCTGTTTTTTCAAAATTAATTTAATTTACGGATGCCCCTGAAGTTTTATTTATAAAACCGATTTAACCATGTTATACGTCGTTTTGAAGGAAATTTTATTGAGTATACCAAAATGTAATACATTGTTTTCTGTGGCTATTAGTTTTTAAAAAAATTTAATAAATCTTGGAAAAAACATAGGTATTTTTTCAACTTTTTTTAATTACTTCAATTAACGGACGCCGCTGGAGAGCTTGTTATTAGTCTAACTTTATTAAGTTTTACAATGTTGAAAAGGGAATTTTATTGTCTACAATAAAGCGTATTATACATTTTTCTCTTAGAAGCTTAGTTTTTAAGAAAATTTGAAAAAACCTCAAATTTTCAGATTTTGGGGGGTCTGGGGGGTTTCTGGAGGTTTTTGCAGCCATTAAAGAAAAATAATATGTTATTATTTTTTAATTATACAAATATATATTTTGAATGTATACCTGTGACAATTTGGGCTTTCCAGCGGCAATTTAAAATTCCGCCGCCATTTTGGCGGCCATCTTGAATATCTCAGCCCCTGTCAATATTTCGAGTTTCGAGTCAAAATAGGGGGAAGTGCCCATTTGCCAAAAAGTAAGTGGATTTTCCCGAATCTTGCTTGAACTACTAGTACAAATTATGATTTAAAAGAAACTTATGGTGATGAAATTGTAGAACTCTTTCCATTCTTTCTCTGACCTAAGTAAGTAATTCTAAAATATGTCTGAATTGCTATCTTTAATTCTCAATTATTTGCACTGCAACATGAAAATGTGCTCATGCCCTTTGACCACGTAGATGGTTAACGAAACAAAAATGCAAGATTCATCTTTCTATTAATTTTACATATTGTTTCTCTTAAAGAACATAGTAAGATTTTCTTCTCCTCCCCTCGCGTTTCTTGAAAGAAGTGTTATGAATAAGATCGAAACCAGTGGTATTGAAAGTAAGAGAATGTCCCTTTCAAAATTACTCACCTGTGACCAGTGGCGTGCTTATAATGTAGGTTTAAAGGCCTGGCCTACCCTAGATAAAATCCATTTTTTTTTATATCATCGCATGTTAAATAACTTACCTCATGACATGTTAAACAAAAATATTCGTATTAAGTATTTTTTCATAATTTTTTATTCAATAGATTACGAAGACATATTTTAATGAATTGCATATACCTACTGCAATATCACGCATTTCTCATCTTACATTTTCCTAATAGGAGCGCCATATAACTTTTGTGAAAGCGGCATAATATATTTCTATTATCGCCAATTGCATATTAATGGCTGTGCGTTTGTCGAGTTTGAAAAGACATTGTATTCTGCAGACCGCTGGCACTGTTAGTATGACAGAGACAGAACAAGGAGGAATCGCGTGGCTTGTTCTGTCCTTTGCACACGAATATTCGTGTCACATGCTATGCTTTCTATAAAGAAAGGCGGAATCTACAAATAAGAAAATCTTTGGAAAATCGGCTTTAACTAGGAAAAGTTTTTCTGGACAGCAAAATGTTTTATCAAATATTTACAAAAAATAAAGTAAAAACGGCTTTTTTAGGTTGAATTTGAGCGCCAAATATAAAATAATTTAAGATTAATTGGTTCCAAAAAACGTATTTTGGCTTTCTTGTTAGTTACTGTCTTTTCCCATATTTTGTGTTAGCTTATTTTATTTTGATATTTGATAATTGAGATTGAGAGAGGGTGTTCTTTGGAAATTTTTAAATTGTATTCTAATGTTTGGGTGTAAGCGTGTAATTTTGGCCTATCCTGCTTTGATTAAAACTGCATGCAAACAAGTAAGACAGGTGACGAGACTAATAACCGGTAACTGAAAACTGACGGAATACCTGCACAGAATAAGAATTTGAAGGAGCAATACTGTAAGAAAAACCTAACTAATAATGGAACTACTGCGTCTTACAAGGTCTTATTTCAAGTCTCTTAAATTAAGAAAACACACAGCAAGTCTCCAAAACCTGAAGTTGCTGTAGAAGCGAATGAATCAATTAAATCAATCAAGATATAGGAGAGGCAAACTGTTACGATAAGATTTAAATAAGTAAGTACAAAAATTTATGAAGTTTTACTATTTGTTTGAATATGTTGTTTGAGTTGGTAAATTGCCTGAAAGTTTTCTAATGGATACGTAAAGTTCTCACTCGAGCTTAGTCTTTTGTAAATTCGGGAGTACCCGCCTGTCCACGTGATAGCATTTTACCCTGCTCTTGGTCGGAAGAAACGTTCTTATGCGATCTTGCCAACGACATTCAAGAATCAACGAATTACGAGAGCTGCCCTTTACATTTTGCATATAGGAACATAGAGGGCGACACTGAACGAATGTCGTTAATAAAACTTAACCTCAATCCTTACCTACCCTAAATTCAAAACGTCAGTGCTTTACATGTAGTTTTATAGCTACAATGAATTAAAGTATTGTTCATACTCGTCTTAGTCTTTTGTTTTTGATTAGTCTTTATCCTTTGATTAGTCTTAGCTGTCTTAAACAAAATCGGCTGTTCATACTTTATACAAATAAAATTTTGAGGTTATGTTGAGATTTTCTGTTAAAAACATGATTAATAGCGGTAAATTTAAAATTTCGACCGCGCGCTTGCGCTCGTCGGACGCCCTGTAAAAAAAACAACAAACATCAGCTGATGTCTGTCACTCGTCTTAGTCCTTCCTAAGGATTGAAAGATGGCAACTCTTAAGACAAAGACTAATCAAAGACAAAAGCAAAAGCATTGTATGAACACTCCCATACGAAACAGTGCTTTTAACTTTCTTATGACAGGACATATGACTAAACCAAGACAAAAGACTAGACAAAAGACGAGTAGGAACGATCCATAAGTTAACAAATCAGTCGAAAAATTGAATCAAACATTTTCGGGCTATAATCTAAGGAAATTATCTTAACAAGAATGCCTTGCTGAGTTGATTTCTATTTTATATCAATGTTTACAAGACTTATTCGAGTTACATAATCAAAGTTTATATATAATAGTTTCTCGTTGGTATGTGAAGAATTAAAGCTCGTGCGGATGCAGGTGCACTAAAAGACCCAGAAAAACATCGATGCTATGTACATGTACATGCTCATCGCGGAAGATCGACATGTGACATATCGCGAGATTGAGGCTTCACTAGGGATTTCATAGACCTCAATTCAAAACATTTTGCATGACAAATTAGGGGTAAGAAAATTAGTTTCCCGCTGGATACCGCATCTGCTAACAGAAAGAAGCTAGGGACAATTGGTGTCAGAAAACTCTAGATTGCTTTGAGGCAGGAAACTTAAAAAACGTGTACAGCATTGCCAGTGGTGATGAATCGTGGATTTACTCATCGGAACCCGAAAATAAACGTCAGTCGTCTGTTTGGGTGTTCCAAAATGAAGAAAAGCCAAGTAATCCGTTCTCGAAGTGCATCCAAAAAGATGGTCGCGACATTTCTCTCAAAAGCAGGTCATGAAGCAACAATTCCTTAGGAAGATAAAAGAACTGTTACTGCCGATTACATCACCATTTGTTTGCCGAGCTTCGAAAAACGAACCCTGAACGACGAATCATCCTTCACCAAGACAATGCAAGTTCGCTTAAAGCTCAAAAAGCATTAAATATTTAACCCAATAAAACGTCGAATTGTTGGACTATCCTCCATACGAAGTCCCAACGTTTTCTAGCCTTCCGAAAATCAAGAATGGACTGTGTGGTCAAAGATTTCAGAGGAAGCAGTCGACGCCTTCAAGAATGCAATTTTGACAGTACCAAAAAACGAGTTGAATTACAGCTTTGACAACTGGTTTGAGCGCATTCAAATTGCATTAATTTGCGTGGAGAATACTAAAAACAACCCTCGTAGAAGTTAGTTTCAGCGAGTATTCCAAAGGATTGTCGCTAACATTGATCGTGTAAAGGCAGCTTAAATATTGTTACATTTACGTGTCTAAAACTATACGTCTTGTCTAGGTACAGCGGACTATAATGCCCAGTGAAATAATGTGCTTTCAGATAGTAAAACGAAACCATCCTGGAAAAGAAATATATGACTGTGGTCTTATTTCTTTTTAATACGGTCGAGTTGGTGAGAATTGAGATGTTTCTTTTTAAAATATAGATTCTAAAAATAAAAATATGGATTTGAACTTTTAATATATTATTTTCAAATTTTAAGAATGCTGTTTTCAATTCAAAGAAAGAATTATATCAAATCTAGAAAACATATTTTTACCTTCCTAGCCCGCGTAGCATTAGTTTAGTTCCTATCCGCCTTTCAAAGCTCAGCTCTCTAGCGTTTCTGGTAGTAGACAATGTTACTTTTACATAACTTACTTTTACATAACTTTACATTTATGGGGAAGGGCAGTTAATTAAAAAATTGCTGTTCCTATAGTTTTATGATAGTTCCTATCAGTCTTCCAAAGTTCAGCTCTCTAGCGTTACTGGAAGTAGGCAATGTAATTGTTACATAATTTTACATTTATAAGGGACGGAAGTTAATTAGAATTTTGGGTTTTTTTCAAGGGTTTGGATATAATTCAGTCTGCCAAATTTCAGATTTGTAGCATGTCTGGAAAGACAGTAGAATTTTGATACATGAGTGAGTGAGTAACTGGCAATTTCGACGTTTTTTGAAATTTCTACTTTATGGAAGTCCATCAAACTTGGAAGGGTTGTTAACTCTATGAAGACCTACGACTGTGCAAAGTTTGAGTTTCGTAGCTCATTCCGAAGTACCTAGAGTTGTAGATAGGTCAAATATGGGCTGAAATGTTGCAAGAAAACATGGTAGAGCAGTTTAGGCCGCGAACTTGGCCGGGCACTGCCGTGCCCTCAGATAAGTATAAAGTTCTGAAAAAATACACTGCCAATATATGGGCCCCTAAGCTCACACTAGGTACTATAGTTATAGTGTACTTGTGAGCTAATATAACTAAAAACTGAAATATATTTTATTCAACTCCAGACTAATTTACCTTTTGTTCGATACCACACAAGCCATGTTTTGACTTAAACTCAAATTTTTGAAATCTACCCCCACCCGTAAAAAACAAAAACTAAAATGTATTTTGTTAAACTCCGGACTCAATTACCTTTCGTTTGATCACACACGCCATATTTTCACTTAAACTCTAATTTTTAAAATATACCCCCACCCTCTTTTTTAAAATAAATTAAAATGTATTTTGTTCAACTGCAGACTCAATTACCTTTCGTTTGATATGACTTGATTGACACACGCCATATTTTCACATAAACTCTAATTAAAACTAAACCGAACCGACCCAGCCTAGGTACCAAATTTCATTCAAATCGGCCAAGCGGTTTTTGAGTTATGCGCGTTGGTCGTTACAGACAGACAGACAGACAGACAGACAGACAGACAGACAGACAGACAGACAGACAGACAGACAGACAGACAGACAGACAGACAGACAGACAGACAGACAGACAGACAGACAGACAGACAGACAGACAGACAGACAGACAGACAGACAGACAGACAGACAGACAGACAGACAGACAGACAGACAGACAGACAGACAGACAGACAGACAGACAGACAGACAGACAGACAGACAGACAGACAGACAGACAGACAGACAGACAGACAGACAGACAGACAGACAGACAGACAGACAGACAGACAGACAGACAGACAGACAGACAGACAGACAGACAGACAGACAGACAGACAGACAGACAGACAGACAGACAGACAGACAGACAGACAGACAGACAGACAGACAGACAGACAGACAGACAGACAGACAGACAGACAGACAGACAGACAGACAGACAGACAGACAGACAGACAGACAGACAGACAGACAGACAGACAGACAGACAGACAGACAGACAGACAGACAGACAGACAGACAGACAGACAGACAGACAGACAGACAGACAGACAGACAGACAGACAGACAGACAGACAGACAGACAGACAGACAGACAGAGAGACAGACAGACAGACAGAGAGACAGACAGACAGACAGACAGACAGACAGACAGACAGACAGACAGACAGACAGACAGACAGACAGACAGACAGACAGACAGACAGACAGACAGACAGACAGACAGACAGACAGACAGACAGACAGACAGACAGACAGACAGACAGACAGACAGACAGACAGACAGACAGACAGACAGACAGACAGACAGACAGACAGACAGACAGACAGACAGACAGACAGACAGACAGACAGACAGACAGACAGACAGACAGACAGACAGACAGACAGACAGACAGACAGACAGACAGACAGACAGACAGACAGACAGACAGACAGACAGACAGACAGACAGACAGACAGACAGACAGACAGACAGACAGACAGACAGACAGACAGACAGACAGACAGACAGACAGACAGACAGACAGACAGACAGACAGACAGACAGACAGACAGACAGACAGACAGACAGACAGACAGACAGACAGACAGACAGACAGACAGACAGACAGACAGACAGACAGACAGACAGACAGACAGACAGACAGACAGACAGACAGACAGACAGACAGACAGACAGACAGACAGACAGACAGACAGACAGACAGACAGACAGACAGACAGACAGACAGACGGCGCAACAAAAAAAATTCAAAATCATCTGAAACGCAAAGATATATAAAAATTTTTGAAATCGGAGCAAAAAATTAGGATCACCATAGCTCACACTACTATAGTAGCGTATATGTGTGAGCTAATATTTCTTGAAATAAATAAGGTATGGAGTTTTCCAGAAAAAAGGCTTAGGAGGAGTAAAATATAAAATTAATACCTAATAATGATGAATTAAACAATTATAGCACCCCACTGGACAGAGAAAGATAGCGCTAATTGAAGCCATCTCTTTTGTGCCTTATTTTATTCTGGCCGGACTTAATGTGTGTGTATATTATTTCATTCCGTAACACGATAGCTCCATGCAAATCGCTGAACCGATATTTATAAAATTTTCAGGTAAAATAATGTTAAAAGCTGATTAGATTTTCGTTAATATCAATTAATGCTAATAAAAACAATACCATAGTTTAAAACAAAAAATCTAAACTAGTAAGAACCTTTCATTTTAAAATTTGTATTGGAGAACTTGACTTTACTTTTATCTCAATTCTTACGGAATAAGATTTTCGCGTACTTGACTTTTTTACATAAAATGTTTTTGTTGTGATATACATTTTTAAAATTATTTTATTTAAAATAGATTCAAAAATATACAAGGAGAATGACTTTTCGAGTAGTTGATAGATTACGCAGCCGACTAATCCATCCATACTAACGACTACCAAGGAAAAACCAAAACAAAACATGGTAAACATAATACTGCGACGCGCCCACGCTTTAGCACCCACATAACAATAGGGAACTTGCCCATTTTTTTTTATTTTACTAAAATGTGTATTTCTGTATGAAAACGCATTATACCAAATATCACATAATTAAAGTTGGAATCGCTGACTGGTATATTTAAACACAGCAAAATGTGACGTCACTCCCCCCTTATGAGTATAACGGCCATTCGGTTTATAACTTTTTTATTTATGCATTTTTTTTATTTTTGTAAAAACATTCTTTAGGCAATTTTTTAAGAGCAATTCAACTGTCAAATTAAAGTTTATTTGTCACTTTTAGTTTTTGAGATATTACATAAAGTTTTTATTTTACTTATGGATTGATCCTTATTTTATTCGATTTTTAAAATTAGGGTAAAATTTCCTTTAAAATGATGTTTCACACTTAATCTTGAATTTTTTTATTTTCTTATATTTTTTTATATTTTTATTTTTTTATTACTTCTTATTTTTTTATTTTTTTTAAATAATTTAAAAATAATTTAAACCAATTCTTATTCAGCAAACTAAAAAAAAGTTAAGAGGTAACTAAAAACTAAAAATATAAAAAACAATAAAAAAAAATAAAAAATAAAACATTAAGTGTAACATGTCATTTAAAAAAAATTGCGCTGATTTCAAAAATTGAATAAAAAAAGGGCATTCCATAAGAAAAATACAAACCTTATGTAATATCTCAAAAACTAAAAGTGACAGATAAAATTTAATTTGACAGTTGAATTGCTCTTAAAAAAGTGCCTCAGGAATCTTTTTACAGTAATAAAAAATATTCATAAATAAAAAAGTTACGGGGGTGAGTCGAAAATGCACCAAATTGAAAATATATATCTTGAAAGTAGTTTAAGATATCGATGTGCGGTTTTCGGCATTAATGTTTTAACAAAAATCGAGCTCGTAACATATAGGTTAGTTTTCTTCTATCTCCTCTAGCAATGGGCGTTTCCTATCAAAAGTGTCCAATTTGGACCACTCTGTACCTATGTGGGTAGGTATAAATTAAAGTAAATCAGCACTAGTGTTTATAGAGCTCATTCTAAACAGTGTTTTAAATAGGTGGGTACCTACTTAATTAATATACTTATTTTTTATAAGACTTATTAGTATGGTTATATATATATATATATATATATATATATATATATATATATATATATAATTATTATATTATAGTACTTACAGTACTTAGGTATTTGTACTTACTTGCGAGCTGTTACACCACGAACTTCAGCTTGAGAAAAATCCTCCGAATTTTTAATGTATAATGCAGTCATAAACTAATAAAATAGACAACCAATCCAAAATGGCCCCATTTACCGATATCTCATACCAGATGGCCATACACGACGGTGTAAATATTTAATGAGAATTGCCTCCTCCGAAAGAGTCGGCGGTGTTGCCATACCAAAGACAATTATACCGATCTACTTTACAATCGTTCTACTAACTTTCCCCCGCTTATAGATTCCTTTTTCAAGACGTGGACATTTAGTGACTTCGCGTAAACAACCCGGAGCGCTTGGCAATTCTTTCCCTCTTTTAAATGAGGTGCATTAAAAAGAGAGAGCCTCTCGGGCGCGCGGCCCCGTGGGTTTGCTCGAACTCTATTAAGAATGAGGTATTTAGAATTTGGTAGGTATACGGCTTAATTTAATCAAATATTATTCCTTTTCGAGCGACTGCCTATTTATTATATGCTTAGGCCAGAAACTAGTTAAATTCTACTTAGTGCAGGCGCTGTAGGTAGTTGAGTGTGCAAAATAAGAGGAGCGCACTTTGACAGTGGGTCAAGGATCTGGATGTTGCCAAGCCAGGTTTTGGTCCAATTTTTTTTATCCACCCTCCTCTTATAGTCGTGTTCGAATTTCTGAAAATGTAACTATGTTGATGCTCTAAAGCCGCAATGACAGAGAAATGAATCAAAAATATTAAAAACCTAAGCTAAAAATAAAATTATTTTAGTTTTTTAAATTTTAGCTGCAAAAACCCCCATACCTTCTTCTTCTAGCTTCTTAGTGAAAAATATGTAATTGTCTTTATTGTAGACAGAAAATTTCCTTTTCAACGATGTACGATAAGAAAAACGAGACACATGATGAAAATGTAAACAAACGACCAGTCGTTGTGAGATTTTTAAACCGATGGATACGCGATGTTATTTTCAAAACGAAGAAAAACCTTACAAACAGTGGCTTTGTTATTAGTGAATTTCTTACCTCTAAAAAACTTTCGCTCTAAAAAAAGTGCGTGAAACAGTGGGTGTCAAAAATTGTTGGACAATAAATGGTAAGATTCATGCATTTATTAATAACAGCAAAAAACACATTCAGAGTGAAGGCGATCTGGTTGACTGATTTGTGAAGCACCACTTTTTTTTTCTAGTACAAAACTGATTTTTTTTGTTATGCTAGTGAGTCGCAATGTTTGCAGTGAAACTCTACTTTTTTTTATCAATTTAGTTACCTAATACTTTTTTTTGTTCTTGGTGTAGTTTTAGTGGGTTTTTAAGTATTTCTGTTCTTTGATAGATTGGCGTATTTTGCACGGAATCAATTGAAATTTTACGGAAAACTTTTTTTTTCTTTAATAGATATCCATTTTCGTCTAAACCAACTGTGTTTATAATTATTATTTTTCCAAATTAAATTTAGATAAAGTATATACGAATTTTACTCATAGAAAGATTAAAAAAATGAAGCAAAATAAACCTATTTCAATTGCTCATATCAACATTTCATCTCTAATGGCTCACTTTACAGATTTTAAAAATATTGTTTTGCAAAATAAATACGATATAATAGCTGTTTTCGAGACTTCGTTAAAAAATCACATTCCAAACAGCTTGGTACAAATCAATGGCTACAGCTTAATAAGGCATGATAGGGTTAATCGAGACCGAGGGGGGTTAGCCTTTTACCTTCAAACAGGGTTAAAATATATAAAAATGGATGCACCTGATACCAATGAACAACTTTGGTTAAAAATTAAAGTGAACAAGTTTAATCTCGCAGTAGGAGTCGTTTACAAGCCACCCAGTTACTCCTATAAAACATTTTTAAATAACTTTGAGGGTTATCTTTCCTCTATAATCCCTTTGATAGACAAAATAATCTGCGTTGGCGACTTTAATATAGATTATCTTAATATTGATAGCTCTGACTTTAAACTAGCTAATTAAACTTTCGAAGGGCTGGGACTTTCGCAGATTATTCAGGAACCCACACGGATTACACAAACGACCCTGAAACTGCTTGATTATATACTTGTCTCCGTTGAAAATATTTTAAAAAACTCGGGAGTTGTTCAGGTCGGCCTCTCTGACCAGGAGTTGGTCTTCTGCGAGACCACGACTTTAAAAATATGAACGTGCAGCAATTTTATAGTGACCTTCAGTCAATTCCTTGGCAAAATATCTACCACCTCAAATCAATAGACGAAAAAATTGAATTTTTTAACTCAAATTTAATCACTCTTCTTGACATCCATGCGCCCTTTAGGATCATCCGGATTACAAAACCTTATGCACCCTGGATGACAGACACTATCAAAGCAATGGCGGCGGATAGGGACAAAATTTTAGCTAAATATAAAAAACATAAAAACTTGGCTGACTGGAACACATATAAGCAGTTGCGCAATATGGTTACAGTTACTATTGCCCGTGAAAAAAAATATTTTTGCAGCAACAAGAGGGCAGGATCACAGTTGACCTGTGGGCCACTTTAAAACAACTTAATTTTTCCAAACCTCAAAACTACAATATACCTGATTCTCTTAATGATATAGGAAAAATCAATCAACATTTTGTCAACTCAATTTCAAAAATACCTGCAGACATTGAAACTCTTAATTATTACCAAACTCACAAGAAAGAAGGTATTTCAGCCGAATTTAAATTTACCACTACCACCGAATCCAATACTATTAAAATTATCTCTAAAATTAAATCTAAAGCTATTGGGATTGACGGTATTGGGATTTCATCAATTAATTTATGCCTCCCATTTTTTCTTCCCTACATAACTGATTTAATTAACTTCTGCTTATTAAATTCGGTTTTTCCAACTCTCTGGAAAAAAGTAAGGGTTATGCCCTTAGCAAAAGTCAATTCCCGAGAAGCATTTGACCAACTCAGGCCAGTAAGTATTTTGCCCTCTATATCCAAAATATTAGAAAAAGTCATGCAAGAACAAATACAAGCGCATGCAGAAAAATATAAAATTATCCCCGTGCATCAATCTGGTTTTCGTAAACACTACAGTTGCAATACAGCTTTAACCTCCATAGTGGACGACATCCTTGGTGCGACAGATAACAACAAATTAACAGTAATGATTCTGCTTGATTACAGTAAAGCTTTTGACACGCTTAATTACTCCTTATTGCTTTCAATTTTTAGCTTTCTATACTTTTCAGATCATGCTATGCAAATGATATCAAACTTCTTAAACTTTCGAGAACAAGCTGTTTTCTATGAGGGTAAAAAATCGAGTTTCTTGACGATCGACGCTGGTGTACCGCAGGGCAGCGTTTTATCGCCGCTTCTGTACTCTTTGTACGTCTCGGGCTTTCCATCTGCCTTTTTGTCCTGTCTTTATCATTTTTACTGTGACGACACTCAAGGATATTTATCTTTTTCTGTAGATGAAAGCAGTCATGCCGTCAAAGCAATTAATTTTGAGCTAAACAATATATCTGAAATTTCTAGAAAACATTGTCTACAGCTAAACTCAAAAAAATCGGGAGCTATTGTTTTTGGGCCAAGGGGGCAGAGGGAGGCTTTTGAGAACACTTACAAAGACCAACTTGTCTTAAACTCAACACCTATTGCCTTTTTTAAGTCTATCCGCAACTTAGGGTTGATCATGGATCAGGACTTGAGGTTTACGGAGCATATTAATAAGGGTATACAAAGAGGTTAATTTCATCTAAAAAAAATATATGAACACAGAAAAATATTATCAAAAAAAGTCAAAACTATGCTGTGTGAATCATACGTCCTGTCTCAGGTTAACTACTGCGATACAATTTATGGTCCCTGTATCAGACAGGTCGACTCCACTAGACTCCAACGGCTGCAGAACTCCTGCTTAAGGTTGATTCATGGTATTAGAAAGTATGATCATGTGACCCATTCGCTTAAAAGGACTAACTGGCTAAATATGTATAACCGACGCTTCTTACATTCCGCAACTTTTTTCTTTAAAATACTAACAAATAAAAGTCCAAACTACCTGTATGCAAAAGTACGGTTCAGGTCAGATGTGCACACTCTAAACCTACGTTTTAGGGGGAGGCTGACGCCCCCCAAACATAATCTTGAATTATTTAAAAGATCATTCTCCTATCAGATTGCCACAGTAGCCAACAAACCGTTGTTTCAAATATTAACATCATATAGCATATCAAATTTCAAAAAAAAACTTTTTAATATTTTATCTAAAGAGCAATAAATTATCTTTTGTGCTCGCTTCGGTTTTTTTTCTTTTAAAGGGATAACAATATTTTATTGTCGCAATTGATTCAGTGTAAAGTCTTTTCGATCCCGTAGGTACTTAATCGGGTTTATTTATTATTGACTTTTTTGCGCTATTTTATTAAGAACAGAAACGTTCAATTTATTATGTAATTTTTTTTTAACTTAAATCATTTACTTCTTATTTAAAAACTTAAAACTAATAAAATTTAATATTTTTCTCCAGGTTAGGTGGAAGAACAGACATCCGCTTCTGGGGCTTCCTAAAAGCGAATGAACTGAATCTCGCCCATTGTAAAATAGTTTTCTATTTATACCATTGATTTTGTTAAAAACCTTTTTTTTTCTACAATAAAGACCTTTATTATTATTATTATTATTATTATTATTATTATTATTATTATTATTATTATTATTTTTTTTTTTTTTTTTTTTTTTTTTTTTTTTTTCACAACCGTGGTTGGTTTTGGCACATCTAAAACGGGACCGAAGTCGGTCAACGTCCTAGTCGTGTGTGAGTACCCGTCGGACAGTCCGACAGGTTCCGAGGATGACAGCTTTTTGTGCGGTGACTATAATTTTTTCCGGTTCAGTCAGTTCTAGGTTAAGAAGCTCCTTTTTTAAGTTAATATCAACCAGCCCGCTGCCTGAGATTATTACGGGATGTATGGATACCTTGTCTAGTTGATAAATATCTTTAATTTCATGAGAGAGATCTATGTATTTTGTGAGTTTTTGATTTCGACCTTCCCTAATGTTATGGTCGTTGGGGATTGTAATGTCAACAATTTTTGCAGTGTTGTTACGCTTGTCGAAAACAGTAATATCCGGTCTATTATGTGTTATCTCTCTGTCAGTGAGTATTGGTTTATCATAATAGATTCTGGCTTTTTCATTTTCAGCGCAGTCTACTGGATTGTATTTGTAGTAGGGAATGGTCTTGTCGGTGATGTTGTATAATTTGCAGAGACTTTGATGAATTATCTTGCATACATCGTCGTGTCTGTTTTTGTGATCTCTAGGTGCCAGGAATGCACATCCTGATATGATATGCTGAATTGTCTCTCTTCTTTCGCCGCATAGTCTACACATGTCTATTGGTATCTCTTGACGCAAAATGTATTTCCTGTAATTTTTTGTGGCAATAACTTGGTCCTGTATCGCTATTATAAACCCTTCCGTCTCCATCATCAGATTGCTCTTTGTCAGGTAAAGCATTGAAAGTTTCTTATCTACGTCTTTTCCGTTTAATGCCGCAGCGTATCTTCCATGCAGTTCTTTTGCTTTCCATTCTGTTTCTAGGTCTATGTAGTAGTTTTTGCTTTCTTTGAATGGTGGTTCTTCGTCTGAGAGGTTTAGTGGAGAGAGTCTACAATCAACTGCCGCAATCGTTTTGTATGCTGGGTTTGGATGATATTTCAGGTAAATAAATATCCTCTCTATTTCCTTGTTGTGTGCATTTTTTAGGTTTCTCAACCCCCTTCCCCCCTGTTGTCTTTTTATGTAGAGCCTGTTGACTGAAGAGCGGGGGTGGTGCACTCTGTATTTTGTCATAGTTGTTCTGATAAGCCTGTCTATTCGTTCTAGATCTGTTTGGCTCCATTTTATAATTGCAAAACTGTAAGTTATGACTGGAATCACCCAGCTGTTAATGGCGGATATTTTTGCCCAAGCACAAAGAAGAGATTTGAGCACCGCTTTAAGTCTTGCTATCAGGTTTTCTTCTAACAATTGTTTTGTTTCTGTATGGTCTATGTTGAGTGATTGTTTCATGCCCAGGTACTTATACTTTTCCCCAATAGGGAGGGGGAAGAATGTCTGTTGGTCTAAGAGGGTTATATTTTCACTTTCCTGGATTTTGCCTGCCTTCACGTGAACAAACGCACATTTTTCCAACCCGAAAGTCATTTTTATGGCCTTACTAAAGCCTGTTACAAGTTCTAAAAGACTGCAAAGTTGTTCTGGGTTGGCTGCATATAGTTTTATGTCATCCATAAAAAGCAAATGGTGTATTTTAGTAGTAGCCTCCCGCCATTTTAAAGGGTAGCCCTGTCCGCTTTCTTCAAGCATATTACTGAGCGGGTTCAGTGCCAGACAGAACCAAAGAGGGCTAAGGGTGTCGCCCTGGAATATTCCTCTTTTTATTTTTAAACCAGGAGTGATATATTTGCTTTTCTCTGTATTTACACTTAGAACTGTTTCCCAGCGTGTCATTAGATGTTCGAGGCAGTTAATTATTTGTGGATTTACTTTGTATATCTTCATTACTTCTAGCAGCCAGGAATGTGGTACTGAGTCGAAAGCCTTTCGGTAGTCTATCCAGGCTACCGAAAGATTCCTTCTCTTCTGCTTTGCATGGGTGGTAATTATAGAGTCTATAATCAGCCATTCTTTGCTTCCTCTAGACTTTGATTTGCATCCGTTTTGTTGCCAAGCGAGCACTGCGTTTTCTTTAACGTGTTTGTTAATATTTTCTTCCATTACTGCGGTCAGAATTTTGTAGACAATCGGCAGGCAAGTTATGGGACGGTAATTTTGAGGATTATCTATATTTTGGTTTTTTGCAAGAAGGTACGTTATTCCTTTTGTAAAGTATTCTGGTATGTCAGCAGGGTTTTGGATGGCATCTGTGAACTGTTTGGCCAGATATGCATGTGCTTCTGTTAGGTTTTTCCACCAATAGGCCTGTATTTTGTCTAAACCTGGCGCTTTCCAGTTCGCAGTCCTCTCCAGTGCCTTTTTGATATCCTCTGCTCTAACCTCGATATCAGGCATAATTTGTAGGTTAAGCATATTTTCATTTTCTCTGTTTATCCAGCAAGCGTTCCTGTCGTGCTCTTCGGGATTTCCCCATATATTGGTCCAATAATTGTACATTTCTGCTGGCTTTGCTACTTTGATATTTGTATTTTGTGTCTTACTGTCTGTAAGTTGCCGGTAGAATATTTTTTGGTTTTGTTGAAACTGTTTGTTTTCCTGGTACCTTCTTACTCTTTCAGAATATCTTCTTATCCTTTTTCCTAATGCCGCTATTTTTTGTTTTAGATTATCTAGATAACTTAACAGCTTTTGTTTCGAGTCAGGTAGGTTGAGTTTTATTTTAAGCTTTTGGCACATTGGCTTCAGGCGTCTTTTGAGCCTGTTTGTTGGGTTTTCGGCGTGTAGGTATGTATGTATTTGCCCTGTTTCTTTTCTTAATTGGTTTATTTTGTTTTGTAGTCTCTTTTTCCAGGGCGGTTCTTGATTAGTATCCCTGTGTGTTCGCTCTTGTCCGACCGGTAAATCCAGGAGTTCCAAGACTGTAGCAGCTGCACAGTAGACGATATGGCATGTCTCTGTTAAGGTAACACTCTCTTGCATCTTGGCCTGTATTGCTTTATTCATTATCTGGACTGTGTTTTTGGCGGTAGCAGAGTATCTGATTTTGGGTAGTGTTGGTCTGTTTTCCACTGGTATCCCAGAGTATTTCTCTATGTTTTGCTCCAGTGCATTATTGACTTCTTGAGGGATTTCGTCTGGAGGAATTTGAAATATTGTTGATCTTCGAGGTACTGTGTTCTGTTCTCTTGGTTCCTCATGGGCATCTTGTCCTGTGTTGTTGCCCCTCGCTTCTGCTTTTAGTTGCTCTAATTCGGCGTCAGATAAAGCCTTTCGTCTAATTATTGATCTAACTTGGTCTGAGAGCTTTTGCGGGTCTCCTCGAGTGTCTGGTCTGATGATCTGCCAGTGGTGAAATAGTCGATTTCTGTGGTCTGTCAAATACTGTCCGGCGTTTGTCACGAAGAAGTATGCGCGCATAAGGTCAATATTATCTTGCCTACTCCAGCGCATACGCCTCCTTCGAGCAACTGGTGCGCGGGCGGGGCTCTCCTGAACTGGATTGTCCAAGCCTTGCTCACCATTCCCATTTACGGGTGCCGGGACTATAGGCCTTGTGGTTCCATTTCGCGGGTGCGTGCCACTTGCTCCACGCGTCCTCGCTAACGACTGAACTGTCCCGCCACCTGGTGCAGTCGTACCACCAGGGGCATCCGAGGCTTTACTTCTTGTTACTACTGGAGCGATTATTCTCAGCACGGGGGCTGCTAACCCAACGTACCGGTGTCCACCATTTTCCCTTGGTGGAGCCAGGTTTTGGTGTTGATATGTGCTTGTGTGTGTTGTGTAGGGGAAGATATGCGCTATGTGGACCCGCTCCCGTCGGGGTGTGGCTACAGGTGGTACGGTTCGCCCAGCATTCCGTAGCAGCTGAATTCATGCCACAGGCCTGATTCAGCCGACCTGACCTGATTATTATTATTATTATTATTATTATTATTATTATTATTATTATTATTATTATTATTATTATTATTATTATTATTATTATTATTTGATTTTGACCTTTCATGGCCATTCGCACTCCCTCTTAGATGAGTAAGGGGAACATTCACTTATCCCAGACACTATGTGTCAGAGGGATTAAGCTCTGTGGGTGCCCCTTGTGGGTCCTTTCTGGTTTTCTCCTTTTTGATTTTGTCCGATAAACTTTCGGACTGTCCTTGCCGTACCGAGCAGTACTGCTTTTTGTAGTTGGATATAGAGATTTTTCGATAGATCTAAGGCTTTTAAGTTTTCTAGTAATTTTTTTGGAATTACGCCAGTAGCAGACATTACTATCGGGATTGTCTCTACGTCATTCATGTTCCATTGCCTTTTTATCCGCATTTCCAGCTCTCTATACTTGGCTATTTTCTCTGCTTGTTTTTCTCGCAGATTATGCGAAGTTGGAATTGCGATATCAATCAAGGTAGTTTTTCTTGTAGTCTTATCAACAACAATAATATCGGGTCTGTTATGAGGAGTGGTTTGGTCAGTTAGCACACTGCGATCCCAATAGAGTCTGTATTTTTCATTTTCCAATACGGGTTCAGGTTTGTATAAGTAGTATGGCTGCTTATCAGAGTTTATCAGTTCAAAATTTTTTCCCAGTTCTTGATGGATAATTTTTGCAACTGAGTCATGGCGCTCTTTATAATCTGTTGATGCATAAACTTGACAACCATTGGTGATATGCTGAATTGTTTCCTGAGCTTGACAACCATATCTACATTTTCCATCCGTCGTAGAGGCATCCTTTATGATGTATTTAAGGTAGTTTCTTGTTGGAATAACCTGGTCTTGAATTGCCAATAGAAAGCCTTCCGTTTCTGGAAATAACTGTCCTGAAATCAGCCAGTAGTTCGACGCTTTTTTGTCGACATTTTCCTGATTCAGTTCGTTAAAGTGCCTTCCGTGTAGTGCTTTTTCTTTCCAGGTTTGTAACTTCTCCTCTCTTGATTGATGGTGTTTCAAAACTATTTCTTCTTTAAGGGACAGCGGAGAAAGGTTATCAATCTGACATATAGCTTGATGAAGTCCTGAATGAGCGGCTTTTAAGTGAAAGTACTTTCTGAGATTGGCAACCTGCTTATCCATAACCTCTCCCAAGTCTGCCAGTCCTCTTCCCCCTTCTGAGCGATGCAGTGACATTCTCTCAACCGCACTTTTAGGATGGTGTGCTTGGAACTTGGTGAGAATTACTCGGGTTTTTCTTTGGAGGGCTTCTAGTTCGGTCTTTGTCCATTTTATTATTCCGAAGGAATACGACAGGGTTGCGCAAGCGTATGTGTTAAGTGCTTTAAACAAGTTTTTACTACTAAGCTTGGTTTTAAGTACTCTCCGTACCCTCTCTATATAGGATTGTTCGAGTTCCTTCTTTATAGTTTTGTGTTCAATTCTTTGTAACTGTTTCATCCCTAAGTACTTATAGGTATTTCCCTCCAGCATGGCCTCAATTAATTGCCCATTTTGTGTTTGGAAGTCGCCTGGTTGAATATTGCCTTTAATAATGTTGACTGTTTTGCACTTTTCTAGCCCAAACTGCATTTTTATGTCATTAGAAAAGTTTTCGACAATATTGAGTAGCTCTTCCAATTGCCTTCTCGTTGTTGTGGTTATTTTAAGGTCATCCATGTACAGCAAATGATTGACTTTAATGATTTCTCTGTTGTTTTCTTTGAGGCCAAATCCGTAACCTGTTGAGTTAAGCCTGTTTGAAAGAGGATTTAGTGCCAGACAAAACCACAGTGGACTAAGCGAATCTCCCTGGAAAATACCTCGTTTAATAGGGATTGAACTGGTTTTTATTTCAGCTTCATTCAGAACTACCGTCGTACGCCAAGATGTAATCGCATGCTCCAGGAATTTCACGATGTGTGCGTTTACCTTATAGACCTTTAAAATTTTAATTAACCAGTCATGAGGGACAGAGTCAAAGGCTTTTTTATAGTCTATATATGCCATATAGAGGTTCCGATGTTTCGAAAATGCCTGGTTGCAAATAACAGAATCTATTGTAAGCTGCTCCTTGCAGCCCATGGCATGTTTTGTGCATCCTTTTTGCTGCTCTGACAGAATTTGGTTTTGAAGAACATGGTCATATAATTGAGTAGCAATGCATGACGTAATCAGTTTGTATATTGTTGGTAAACATGTAATTGGACGGTACTTTGATGGATCATGGGTGTTTTTCTTGTCTTTAGGCAGCAGGTATGTTATGCCTTGTGTCAGGAATAGTGGCATTTTGGTTGGTTGCCTTACAATTTCATTAACGTACTCTGTCAGTTTCTCGTGTACGCAGACAAGCTTTTTCAGCCAAAAGTTTTGTATTCCATCTGGACCAGGAGCCTTCCAGTTATGTGTTCCCTTAATTATTTTGCTGATATCTGTCTTAGTAAGAGGACAATACGCCATATCGTCGTAAAATTGCGAGCGGTTTGCTTCTTCAGATACCCACGAAGCGTTTAATTTAGCGTTGATGGGCGTGGCAAGTTGTTCTCTCCAAAAGGTGTCCATGACTTCTGTGGATGGATATTTGCATTTGGGTTCTTCACCTTTTTCGTTTAAATATTTGTAGAATCCTTTCTCGGATCTAGAAAAAAGCTTGTTGTCCTGTTTTCTTTCGTGACTGCACTTATACCTGTTAAGCCTTGCGGCGTATTTTCCTAGTTTTTGACGAAGTGTGTCAAGGCATAGCGGAACTGTACTATTTTCAGCTTCTCTTGTGGTGTGGACTTTGTGTTTACTCATAATGGTGTTAACGCAGTTGGTGAGTTTTTTCGTTCGTATTCCTCTTTGATATTCAGTTAGTTGACCTATTTCTCTTCGCAGCTCATTAATTCTTCGTTGCAGTCGCTTTAACCATGCTGGCTCAAAAGATTTCCGATCTGATCTTGTAGAGTTATTTGTTCTAGTTTTGACTCCAAGATATCTGCTGACCGCTGTTGCAGCGCAATAGACAACTGTGTGAAGCGTCTCGAGACATGAGGCTTCTTCAACGAATTGAGGTAAAACTGCTTGATTTAGATTTTTAAGCACTGCAGATAGGCTTTTTGACGTGTTAATCCTTGGCAGAGGTGGCCTTGATGTGGGGTCGCTACCTTCGTATTCCAATACTGCTTTCCGGAATTCATTCTGCAGTTCTTTAACAATTCTTTCTTCTTCATTATCGCTATTCATTTGTTCAGGTTGTTCTTCATTTGTTGGTGGCGGTACGTTTGGGGTTTCGTTTTGCTCAGCTATGGAATACCTTGAGCTTCTTCTGCCTCCTCTTGCGACTTCCGTTTTTATCGTATTTAAAGTGTCTTCTGATATTAGTTTGTTTCTAAGTATTACTCTATATTGATCAACTACTCTCTGCTCGGTAACAGCAAGGTTTGGATATTGCGTTACAAAGGCTAGGTGCATTCTTTGTCTATAGCCTGTCTTATTTCTTCCCAGGTCTGTGACGCTGTAAAATATACGCATTATTGATTGGTTTAATTCTAACGTCCATTTCATGCGTCTCCTGGGTAGTCCTGCTTGAGTGAGCGCTGGATGTAATTCCTGCGCAGCACCTTCAACAGAAGGAGCATTTTGTGGTTCAGGCTGTCTTCCATTGTTTTGTAAGTAGTTTGTTCGTCTACTGCTTCTTGCTCCTATTTCTTGCGTGGTGGTGTTAGTACTCGAGGGGGTGCCACCTGGTTCACCCTGACTCGAGCCAGGTCTTGGATCCTCCTGACGTGTCCGAGCAGATATGACCTGGTTATCTGCCACGCCCGAATATCTTTTTCTTCTTGTATTTATAGCAAGTAAGAGATTTTTCTCGCTTCGTGAGTTGCTAACACACTCGGCGGTTTTCCCTTTTAGTCGCCTTTTACGACAGGCAGGGATTACCGTGGGGCTATTCTTATTGGTAACCCGGACCCCACACGGGTTATTATTATTATTATTATTATTATTATTATTATTATTATTATTATTATTATTATTATTATTATTATTATTATTATTATTATTATACAATTCAGTGGGGTACGAACAAAGACAAATTCTCCAGCGGCGTCCGTTTATTGAGGTAATGCAAATAAATTAAAAAAATAATTATTAAAAATTGTGTCCTATAGTCGGTTGTAGAGAATAACATTTCCTTTTAAACGATGTGTAACAGGGCAGCATTAGTTTTATTTACAACAATTTAGGACCCTCCGTAAATTACATCAATTGAAAAATCACTAAACTTACCAATTGTTTTACAAGTTTTATCCAATTTTCTCAAAAACTAAGCTTTTTAGGAAAATCTTTATTGTAGAAAATGAAATTCCCTTTTTAATAGTATATAAGTTAGAGCAATCAGATTAACAGCAAACTGTCCAGCGGCGTCCGTTTTTTGAGAAAATGTGAGAAAAACTTATAAAACCACATGTTTGTGACAAGTTCTGCCCGATTATCTTAAAAACCAAGCCCTCTATCAAAAATTGTGCTCTATAGTCGATTATAGACAATAAAAATTCCTTTTAAACGCCGTACCACAAGGTAAGGTTTATCTTCACAATAAAACTTCACAGGCTTCCGTAATTAAAACCAATTTTTACAAATCACCAAACAAATTAATTTTGTTACAGGTTTTATCCAAGTTTCTTAGAAACTAAGCTCAATAAAAAAAAGTGTTCTAAACTTTATTGTAGAAAATAAAATTATCTTCGCAAATGGGGGTCATTTACAAAATAAATAAATAAAAACATTTTTGTAACAAGTTTCACCCGATTCTCCAAAACACCAAGCTCTTTATCAAAAAATGTCTCATACTTGATTGTAGAAAAAAAAAATTCCTTTTCAACGAAGTATAACAAGGTAAGAAAAGTTTAATTTTTAAAACTTTGGGGATATCCGTAAATTAAATTAATGTTTAAAAATCACCAAACAAATTATTTTTGGTTCGATTTTTTTTAAGATTCCTAAAATTTGAATCAGTGGCGGTAATAGGCAATTCCCCCTCACATATCTAACCGTACCTACAAAATTATGGCGCAAAATGTAGAGAAAAGGTGAGTAGTAGGATCACCTTTGCTGCTAGCCGTACCTAGAATCTTTTTTTGGGGGGGAGTTTCATCTTTTTTTTGTGGAGGAGGGATGAAAGGAAAGGTGGGGAGGTACAAGGGGTGCAAAGACTATCAATGCAGATGGCGGGTATAGTGTGGTGCTTCATTTGTTAATTTTTAAAAATTTATTTTATTTACAAACGCCTCTAAAGTTTTAAAAATGAAATTTATCTTACCAAGTTATATATCATTTTAAAGGAAATTTATTTTCTACAAATCAGCTGTCAAGCATATTTCCTATAAAAAGCTTAGTTTTTTTGGAAAATCGGGTGAAACATGTGACAAAAATGCTTTTATTTTTTTTTGTTTTATATGACCCTTATATCTATACGAACGTCGCTGGAGAGTTTGTCATTAACCAAATCGCACTGACTTATATATCGGTAAAATGGGAATTTTATTTTCTTTAATAAAGTTTAGAACATATTTTTTTCAATTGGGCTTAGTTTTTAAGGAAATTGGATAAAACCTGTAAAAAAATTAATTTATTTGGTGATTTGTAAAAATTGATTTTATTTACGGACGCCTGTGTAGTTTTAATTTAAAGCTAAATCTTACTTTGTGACACAGCAGTTAAAAGAAAATTTTATTGTCTACAATCTACTATATAACATGATTTTGGACAGAAGGCTTAGTTTTTAAGATAATCGGGTAAAACAAGTGAAAAACATGTGGTTTTTTAATTTTTTAAACATTTTCTCAACAAATGGACGCCGCTGGAAAGTTTGGTATTACTTTGCGCTAGCTTATAGATGGTTAAAAAGATAATTTCATTTTCTACAATAAATTGTAAAATATTTTTTTTTCCAAAAAGCTTAGTTTAGTGATTTTTTAAAATTGATGTAATTTACGGACGACCCTAAATTGTTATAGATAAAAGTAATCTTATTTTCGTATACATCGTTTTGAAGGAAATTGCATTGTCTACAATTGACTATAGGACACAATTTTTGATAGATAGCTTAGTTTTCAAGAAAATCGGTTAAATCATGTGATAAACATGTTTCTTTTTTTCATATTTTTATATCACCTCAATTAACGGACGTCGCTGAAGACTTTGTCATTGGTCTTACCTCACTATGTAATAGACCGTTAAAAAGAAAATTTTATTGTGTATATTAAATGTAATTACATATTTTTCCCTAAGAAGCTTAGTGTTCAGTAAATTTGAAGAAAACCTCAAAATCTCAGGTTTTTGGGGGTCGGGGGGGTTTTTGCATCTAACATTTTACAAACTAATAAAATTTTATATTTAGGTTGGATTTTACACATTTTTGATTAATTTCTCTGTCATTGTGGCTTTAAGGCGTCAACTTAGTTAAATTTTCAGAAATTCGAACACGGCAGAGAAGGAGGGATAAAAAAAATTGGACCAAAACCTGGCTTGGAAACATCCAGATCGTTAATCTGCGACCTTTTGTCAGCTAGAACCCATTATCAAACTGCGGTCGTCATATTTTGCATACTCAACTACCTACAGCGCCTGCACTAACTCGTTTGTTTCGGCTTAGGCGTTTATGTTTTGGACATATAAATAATTGTCTATATATATATATATATATATATATATATACCGGGTGGGCCAAAAAAAACCGGACAATACAAGAATAAACGAGCATCTTTGAAGGGTGCAATTTAATTTCGACCGCCATCTTGGATTTTGATATGGCGGACCGAAAAAGATATTTAGATAAAATATAATATAATTCTCTGCCAAGTGCAGTTTGTCCCATTAAAATCGATTATACAGTTCAAAAGTTATATTGAAAAAAAAATTGTCCGGTTTTTTTTGGCGCACCCGGTATATACAGACTAATAATTTCTAAAATACAATAAATAGTCAAAAATATCTTTGATTTCCATAATATATGCCCAAGAAGAAAGGGTTGGATGGTTTTTAGATCGAGTGGCGCACTTTTTACACCGTAGCGACTACTTAAGTGTTTAATTAATAAAACATTTTAATTGTCAGAAAACTGTCATTAGAATTAATGTAATTTGATCAAAATCTGATCAACTCGTGAGTGTCGAACACTATTTTACCTGAAACTTATGAAAATCGGTTTAGTGGTTTAGGAGCTATCGTGTGACGGAGAGGCATACGCACACACACAGGCAAACATCACGACGATATTGGTAATATAGGTCAAAATACACCCAAATAACAAATTTTCAGCGTTATCTCAAAAAAAATATTTTCGTCGAAAATAATACCTTCACTACCCATTGCTGCGCGAGCTAGGAAGGTAAAGAAATATTTTCAGGGGACCCAAATTTAACCGCAAACAAAAAAATCGCTTTTCAATTTCGGTCAAATAGTTTAAAAAATGGTTTTGAATTTAAGCAGCCCAAAATCTTTGAATTTGCCCGACCACTATAAGACTTGGATATTTTTTTATAAAAACTAAAAAATATTGAACTTTAGACGCTTTCTTGCTATCACCAAATATATTTTAAAAAATTACACTCTTTTAAAGCTGGTCTATAATAGTAAAATAAAGATTTTTGCAACCTAGTAAAATGTTGTTGGAAAAAAATCTTATAGCATGTACAGAAAGAATTTTTGAAATCGCCCTATATTTGATAAAATTATGCGAATATGGTTTTTGAAGAGAGTGGGGGGGGGGGGGGAATGACAGAAGGGGCGATGGGTGGAAGCAGGGAGGACTGCAAAGTAGGAATTAGTAAAGTAAAGGATTGCAAAATGATAATTAATTATCCGCTTGCAAAATGATCTTTAGAATATTTTTAGAAAAGTTGACCATTTTCGAGTTCTTAGCAAAAAACCGTCAAAAAGCACGTTTAAGGGGGGGGGGGGACACCACCCTGCCAGTGTTGAGGGGGTGGTTTCCTTTCGTAAAATGTTCGAACGAGTCTTATGTCTATCCATAACAAGTGTGTTGCTTGTGACACAAACATTTGAGCGAACGTTTATTTGAGCATAGAGAACTAAATATAATGTAAGATACAAAAAAGCGCAAAGTAATTAAATTAAACTTTTGTTTGTTAATTATTTTTATAGGAAGTACTTCATATGCAATATTTTTTTCCTACCACTACACATGAAAATGATGGATTTCACACCATTTTACCATCCTCAGAAAACGTTAGATTTCACCATTGAGTTGTATAACGCCCTAAAAGGGCGTTAGAGACGGAAAGACAAGGCATTTTTTATTGACCCTATCCAATTTGGTTCCTATGGTCGGGTATTTCTTTTACAATAAAAACAGAGATAGACATTATTGAACATGTGAAACGGACAAAGATAGGGTGATTTTGCATGCTAATAATACCCTAGATAATATAAGGGTACTTTTATCTCATTCACACTGACGGCATAAGTGCGACAGAAAAGCAGCTGGCACCTTTAATCCACCTGCCGTATTTTGAGTGATTCTACCTGTTAGTCCGTGTATACAGGGAAAACTGATAGACAATGTTGTCTAAGTACGGAAATGATTTTTTTTGAATTTTGTGCGGGAATATTACAAAAAGAAATCTTAAAACGTTTAAAAACAAGTTTAGAAGTAACTATTTGAGTTTAAACATGGTCCAAAATTGTTTTTTGTGCAAAAGAAGAAAAAAAATCCATAAAAAAACAACATTTCATGGGTAAGTCGTCTTGACAGATAGTTTTTCCTAAAACACGAGAAAGTTCAGTAGCGTCACGATAGATAGTTTTTTCTGCGACCGTGCGATTTTACCCTCACACATTTTGATTCAGAAAGTGTCACTTCCCCGCACTTTTTTTTGCATTGCATGAAAATTAACAAAAAGTATTTGATTTTCTTAAAACTGATTTCTTTTTAAATTCTTACATACCGATTTTTATCCAGTTGTTTTTGTTTTTTCGAACCAAACTTTTGACATGTCACGGTCGAGTTTCATACATCTTGATGAATTGTTACACACACTGATCTATGTTTTTATAAATTTCGCTAAATTTAATGTTTTTTGCGGACTTTACAGTAATTTTAAGTTAAATTTTGGTCTTTCATCGCGAAAGTATATATTTATTATTATATGACCACCGCGACCGGTCTACAGGCCGGTATCATATGTTTATGTCCTTCTAATGTCATTTGACTATCATGCTGTCTTACTTAATAAGGTCACTTAGTTTAATTAATAATTTTGTCCTACATAATATAAAAGAAGAATAGAAACCAACAAAAAATTTGTGACACTTCGATTACCCATTTTCTTTGATTGCGATGTATTAGGGTGACCAGATTACGGTTTATTAGGGTGCCCAGAGTGCGCAAAAAAAGATTTTGAAAAATTTCCCTAAAAAAATTGAAGACCAAACACTCACTCGCCACTCAATGTTTATGGTCGCATACACTAATCCTAACTCGATTTCCGACGATTATGGACAATGGTTACCCCCTGGACGTAAACCTAACAACTTTTACTATATTTATTAACAATAGGTAGGTTAGGTTTGGTTAGGTTGGGTTAGGTTGGGTTAGGTTGGGTTAGGTTGGGTTAGGTTGGGTTAGGTTGGGTTAGGTTGGGTTAGGTGGGGTTAGGTTGGGTTAGGTTGGGCTGGGTTGGGTTAGGTTGGGTTAGGTTGGGTTAGGTTGGGTTAGGTTGGGTTAGGTTGGGTTAGGTTGGGTTAGGTTGGGTTAGGTTGGGTTAGGTTGGGTTAGGTTGGGTTCGGTTGGGTTAGGTTGGGTTAGGTTGGGTTAGGTTGGGTTAGGTTGGGTTAGGTTGGGTTAGGTTGGGTTAGGTTGGGTTAGGTTGGGTTAGGTTGGGTTAGGTTGGGTTAGGTTGGGTTAGGTTGGGTTAGGTTGGGTTAGGTTGGGTTAGGTTGGGTTAGGTTGGGTTAGGTTGGGTTAGGTTGGGTTAGGTTGGGTTAGGTTGGGTTAGGTTGGGTTAGGTTGGGTTAGGTTGGGTTAGGTTGGGTTAGGTTGGGTTAGGTTGGGTTAGGTTGGGTTAGGTTGGGTTAGGTTGGGTTAGGTTGGGTTAGGTTGGGTTAGGTTGGGTTAGGTTGGGTTAGGTTGGGTTAGGTTATGTTAGGTTGGGTTAGGTTGGGTTAGGTTGGGTTAGGTTGGGTTAGGTTGGGTTAGGTTGGGTTAGGTTGGGTTAGGTTATGTTAGGTTGGGTTAGGTTGGGTTAGGTTGGGTTAGGTTGGGTTAGGTTGGGTTAGGTTGGGTTAGGTTGGGTTAGGTTGGGTTAGGTTGGGTTAGGTTGGGTTAGGTTGGGTTAGGTTGGGTTAGGTTGGGTTAGGTTGGGTTAGGTTGGGTTAGGTTGGGTTAGGTTATGTTAGGTTGGGTTAGGTTGGGTTAGGTTGGGTTAGGTTGGGTTAGGTTGGGTTAGGTTGGGTTAGGTTGGGTTAGGTTGGGTTAGGTTGGGTTAGGTTGGGTTAGGTTGGGTTAGGTTGGGTTAGGTTGGGTTAGGTTGGGTTAGGTTGGGTTAGGTTAGGTTGGGTTAGGTTGGGTTAGGTTGGGTTAGGTTGGGTTAGGTTGGGTTAGGTTGGGTTAGGTTGGGTTAGGTTGGGTTAGGTTGGGTTAGGTTGGGTTAGGTTGGGTTAGGTTGGGTTAGGTTGGGTTAGGTTGGGTTAGGTTGGGTTAGGTTGGGTTAGGTTGGGTTAGGTTGGGTTAGGTTGGGTTAGGTTGGGTTAGGTTGGGTTAGGTTGGGTTAGGTTGGGTTAGGTTGGGTTAGGTTGGGTTAGGTTGGGTTAGGTTGGGTTAGGTTGGGTTAGGTTGGGTTAGGTTGGGTTAGGTTGGGTTAGGTTGGGTTAGGTTGGGTTAGGTTGGGTTAGGTTGGGTTAGGTTGGGTTAGGTTGGGTTAGGTTGGGTTAGGTTGGGTTAGGTTGGTTCAGTTTGAGTATGTTCGGTTAGGTTCCGCTAGGATTGTTTAGGTTAGGTTTAGCTATATTCGGTTAGGTTCGGTTCAGTTTAAGCAAATCGAACCGAACCAAACCGAACCGTTAGATTCGGTTTGATTTGGTTCATTTCGATACGGATGGGTTCAGTTTTCTTTTGTTCAGTTAGACCTTCGATAAATTTTAAAAAAGTAAATAATTATTAATTTTTAGTGTTTTAAGGAATAAAAATTGATATAATGTTCAATTAAACTAATTTTTATTTGTAAAAATTTCATGCTTTTTTAAAAATTGTGCATTTTCATAAAAGGACCAAAAAAACTGACCCGATTTGGATCAGTGACCTTAGTTATTTCAAGTTTTTGTTGACAGCTGATAGACGTCAGGGACCGTTTTGTTTCAGTTTGAAATGAGAAAATGCTTCTTTTGTAGCAATTTGTATGGGTTTTAATGGGGTTTTAAGAATGTTTCAATTTCAATTTTTTTAACAAAATCAACGATAGTCCGCATTTTTTTTTTAGAAATCACTATAAAATGGTCTAAAATTATCATTTTTCAAAAAACTTCGTAGTTTTAAGAAAGGTGGTAAAACGTACCAGACCCCTGAAATGTGTTGCAGTCTAGGACAACTGGGCGCCGCCAACTCGGCGCCACCAACTGGGCGGCAGGCCAACTGGGCGCCGGGCCAACTTGACGCCGAGCCAACTGGGCGCCGGACTAAAATATTTTTTCTTGATAAAATGTGCAGATGAAAAACAACCTTAAAAAAATTAAAGTGGCGGATCCAAAATGGCGGACTTTCTTATTTATGCATCGATATGTATCGAATATGGAACTTGGCGGTGTTTCAAGTCGCAGAACACTACACCTACCAAATTTCAACACTTGACTTAATAGATGTTGAAAGTTTTGTATAAATAACATATTTATTTTGTTTTTATCTGCACATTTTATCGAAAAAAAAAAATAGTCCGGCGCTGAGTTGGCCCGGCGCCCATTAGGCCCGGCGTGGCGCCCTGTTGGCGGCGCCGAGTTGGCCCGGCGCCCGGTTGTCCCATTTCGAATTGAAATTTTTAGTTCCGAAATTTCATCTGACTCGAGCATAACTTGTAGTCCACCCAAGAAAAGAAGAGTTGAAGAAGACCCTTGTTCAAAGAAAGAAAATATTTTACCTGGAAGGTACAACATTTGTAAAGTTCTAAGATGAAAACAATAATTTTAATACATCCACTGCACTTAGCATGCTTAGAAATTCTTTTTACTCTTTTTTTTTACTGAAGAGAATTTTGTAAACACACACAAGTAAGTATTCATGAATTATTTATTATTCAAACAGAAAATTGTTGATAAAAAAATTCTAGTGGAATTCAAAATTTTTATTTTGCGCCCCCACTGCCCTTTTTTATCCAAGACAAGCAAATAGAATATTTTTGCGATGTTGCATGTTTCCGGACTCACCAAACCGAAATTCTATTTTCATCCCTATTTTGCTCATTAAATTCTTACTTGTATTTGGTCAATTGCGATAAAAGCTTGATATAATGGCAATTTTGGCCCATGCCGGGTCTACCCGTAGGGTATAGAAGTCAATGGATTTCACCTATGGACAAAAATTTTTCTGCACATGAAAAAGTACTTTTCGCACAAAATTTACAAAGGTCAAAAGAAATAATTAGTTAACAGCAAAATTTAAAATACTCATAAAAAAAACAAAGATAAAATTTAATCAGCCAATAAGGTCTTGAATAAACCACTCTATACAATAACTGGCGATGAATGATAGACAGACAACTCGATAGAAACTAACTTTCTTACACTCGCGTGTTGTTTCACTCGGCTAGCGCCTCGTTCACAACATTCACGGTCATGTGAAATTTGTCACTCTCTTTTTTGTCTCTTGTTATGTAATAGACTATTTTTTTTGTAACCTTACCATATGAATAGTAAAGTTACTCATTTCTGACCTTACTAACTGGAAGCCACAAAAAGGGTCCACCTATTAAAAAAAAATAATGAAACTGGGCCTCCTTTCAAGGGCCTCTCCAAATTATTTTTTGTTGTTTAGGGATAAAAACACAAGAGATGAAAGTGTCACTGTTTATCCCTGGGATCAAAAGTGATATATCAGGGATAAAAAATTAAAATCAGGGATGAAAAGTGATAGGTCAGGAAAGACAAACCAGGTTTATAACAGACCTAAATTTAAACTGCGCATTTAAAATATTTTAGACAAGTGATTCTTATTTGACTAAACAATCGTTTAACCCTATTTTTTATGCACCCACGCTTTTACCTTAGTCTGTTAAAAGTCACGTTTGTGTACTTAAAATTTTCTAGTTTTTTATACAGCTAATGATTTCAGTAAAACCGTTTAACTTAAAACTGTTTACCTATTTTTGAGTTTGATGTTTGGCTCCACTCCACTTACCTGTTCCAACTTAATTTCTAAAATCCTAAATTAAAATCAGCGACGTTATATACCTCAAAGTTTTAAATTTGATACAGATATCGGTTGACAAATGAATTTTGTTTTAAATTAGTTTAAAAATTGTATTGAGTGATCTTAAGCACCACAAAGTAGCAAGTTTGAATCAAATCAATTAATAAATACTTGCAGCCGTCATGTTCATTTTTGTAAGTTTCAGTTTCCGTATTTAATACATACTGGTTGATAAATGGGGAACTCCGCCATTTGTTTTTTTTTTAAGATTGATGAAAATAAATTGAGTAGGTGGATTTACTCCGACAATTCTCTCACTCATAAAAATGTCTAGACTAAAGTTTTTCCAAACGTTTTCCGAGTTTTCCGAACATTTCGCGAGTTTCTATGGAAATTTTTCGAGTTTTTCCGAGTGTATTCGAACAATTCCTGAGTTTTCCGAAAAAATTTTCAAAGTTTATTCCAATATTTCCGAGTTTTTGGGGTCAATTTCAATTTTAATCAATTCAATTCAATTTCAATATATTTATTTGCCACATTTTTTACATGGAAATGAGTTTTATACATCATAGCCTTAAGTAAGTAAATATATCATGAAATATACATTGCAATGGTTTCTTTGTACCTACATAAATGTAATTAAGCCCATTTACCGGAATTCAACAAAGTTAAAAAAATAACAAAAATAATAATAATTGTGACAAACTTGATGGATTCAGGAAAAAGTTTTTTGTTGGTTTAGTGTTGTTTTTTAAAAAAGTTTAAAAAAATTAAATAAATAAAAGTAGAAATAAATAAATGCAAAGTAGTTATACTACCACAATGAAAAAAAAACAAATAATATATAAAAGTAAAAAAAAGTAATGAAATATTCTTGAAGACCAGTTTCTAGTTAAGTCTCTATTTATTTATTATAATTTTGGATAATTTTGAAGTAACCAAGTGCATATTTATTTTTTTAAATAATTTTTTTTGACATTGTGTTTGAGTTCAGATGGTAGCAGGTTAAAGTGTTCTTTTCCAATATATGTATAGCAGCTTTGACCAATTGTTTTTTGTTTTCTTGGTAGTCTATTTTCTACAACAAATCTTGTGTCAGGAATATGTGAGATTTCTGGAAACAGTAGATTATTTTGACCTAGATAGAGAACAGAATATTTATAATAGAGTTAGTTGTCTTAAACTGAGTAAGTTTGTGCCTTTGTACAAATTTTGAGTTTTTCTAAACATTACACAAGTTTTCTTTGAGCATTTGCTGAGTTTTTCGAACATTTTCAGTTTTCCAAAAATTTTCCTAGTTTTTCTGTGTTCCTTGTTTTTCCGAGCATTTCCTGAGTTTTTTCGAACATTTCTAAAGTTTTTCTGAACTTTTATCGAGTTTTTTAAACATTTTCCGTATTTTGCCGAACATTTCCCCAGTTTTCCAAACATTTTCCTAGTTTTTCTGAACATTTTCCGAGATTTCCGAAAATTTTCCTAGTTTTTCTGAGCATTTTCCGAGGTTTTTTGAACATTTTCAAAGTTTTCTGAAAATTCTTTGAGTTTTTCTAAACATTTTCCGAGTTTTTCGAAAATTTCTCGAGTTTTTTTGAACTTTTACAAAGTTTTTCTAAACTTTTCTCGACTTTTTTAAACATTTTCTGTGTTTTTCCGAACATTTCCCCAGTTTTCCAAAAAGGTTCCTAGTTTTTCTGAACATTTTCCAAGATGTCCGAAAATTTTCCTAGTTTTTCCGAGCATTTGCCGAGGTTTTTCGAATATTTGTAAAGTTTTCTGAAAATTGTCCGAGGTTTTTTGAAGATTTTCCGAGTTTTTCGAAAATTTCTCAAGTTTTTTCGAACATTTGTAAAGTTTTTTTTAACTTTTCTCGAGTTTTTTGAACATTTTCCAAGTTTTTGCGAACATTTCGCAAGTTTTATAAAATGTATGTTTCCGAACATTTTCCGGGGTTTTCCTGACATTTCCCATGTTTTCCGAAAATTTCTTGAGTTTTTCCAAAAAATTCCTGAGTTGTCCGAAATTTTTTAGCAACAGGTTTAAGGACTGTCCATGTGTTTCTGGCCTTAAATCTTGGAAGTCAGAAAATATATCTACTTTTTCTTACCTACATATCTATGCCCTCCACTGGGCAAGACGCGTCCACCCCTGACGAAGGTTGCATGTATACTGAAAGCCAGAGACAAAAAAGAGACTGCCGAAAAGATAGGGCCGCGCAGCCAACAAGTTCCAGTAGCGCACAGCGCTGCAATCGCGGACTATGTTTCTATTTGTATTTAAAACTAATTTTATTCTGTTCGATTGGGGTCGTTCATAAATTACGTAAAACTTTGAGAAAATTGTCTATCACATAACGCTTAGTATTTTCCTAATGCCATTTGTTGTTAGAAATGGTTTACTATGTTGAATTGAATTGAATAAATCTTTATTAGCAAATCATGCTATTTCAGATTACAAACATAAATATAAAAAATACATTTAAATGTTAATACATACACCAGTATTTCTATAACAAAACAAATCCAAACTTATAATACTAATTGTTAGTCCACGGTTAGAAAAACGTTAAATGCAATGGACTGTATAAATTTTAATTAATGATAGCGCGAACAAACATAAATATTGATATGAAATTACGAAATAATCAAAACGTCCATAGGTAAAATATTGGTGGCACACAACGGTAATCAGAACAAATGCACTCACCTCTTTTGCAGCCAAATTCTCCACTTCCAAGGGGCCCCTGATGGATCTAATGATGTCACCACGTAGCTGAAGGGTTGAAGTTTCTAGTTCTATGCTTCAGTACACAAAAATCGAGCACTTTCAGGTGTAGATATTTGAAATAGTTGGAGAACGAAATTAACACGCCATTTTCTCTGGCGATTGACAAGGATCTCCCTGGTTGTTGGTGCGCATGTCCAAATACGCGGAATGCGCTTTGTCCTTCATACAGTTGTGTGTTTTTAAAAATATATATAAACAACCGCAAAATTTAGTGGGAGCTAACATAACTGCCCTCCAAAACACACAAATTTAGAATCTCAACCGGACAGATATAGCTATAAGAAAAAGAATCGACCGATAAATATAAATGAATGAAAACAGATAAGTATCGTAAGTTTATTTAGATATAACGAAATCCCGAAAAAAGGCAAAACAAACAAACAAAAAATTCAAAAAAAATTAAAAATAAAAAAACCTATTGTAATACCCGGTAAAAGGTAGAAAATTAAAATTACTTTTAATTTGGCAAGAGGTGCAGTTTTACAACTGGCCGCTTATAAACACCGGTAACCGTTTGTACCGTCGCAACACGCACCTGACCGTCCCCGCCGGGATGCAGTTCGATGACCCGACCGACCGGCCATTTCAAAGGCGATTGAATGTGATCACTTGTTATGATAACCAAATCATTTAATTTGATATTTGGGGACGAATCAGCCCATTTGTGTCGCTGTTGTAGCGTATGCAAATACTCTATAGAATACCGTTTCCAAAAATCATTATGTAGTTTTGGATTAGTTGCCATCTCGAGAGCCGATTTAGGGGAACCTCGGACAAATCTGACTCAGGAATTTCTGAATTAAGGGGTTCAAGTGTCAAAAAATGCCCAGGGGTAAGAGGTTGAAGATCGTGTGGGTCTGAAGAGGCAGGAGATAAAGGGCGACTATTAAGTACGGCTTCTATGCGACAGGTAAGGGTGGACATCTCCATGATAGACAACTTCTGGTCGCCGACAACTCGTACAAAGTGAGTTTTAAAACTTTTGACGCCAGCTTCTGCCAGGCCATTGAAATGTGGACTGAGAGGAGGTCCCAGATGCCAACGAATAGAAAGTCTGATGGCAGCACTTCTTGCGTAATCCAGTAATTGGTTACGAAACCCTATAAAATTACTGCCTTGATCTGACCAGCATTGCGTCACGCTTCCGCGTCTGGAAATGAATCGATGGAATGCACCTACGAACCCTTCGGTGGACAGTTCCATGGTTAATTCCAAATGCACGCAATGTGTGGCCGTACAGACAAACACACAGACATACGATTTGAAAGCTTTACAACCACGGTAACGATGAGGAATCACAAAGAAAGGTCCACAAAAGTCGATAGCTACACTCGAAAAAGGTTTTAGTTGATTGATTCGATGAGCGGGAAGTGAACTCATTATGGGCGGTCTATAGGGTATAGGGTTGATTCTAAAACATTGCAAGCACTTGGATATGGTTCTTTGAATTGCCCGTCTGGCAGATAATATCCAAAATTGCTGTAAAAGCAGATTATGTAATGTTTTAAGCCCAGGATGAAGATATTGTCGATGAGCGGACTCGATAAGAAGAGTAGTTAAACGATGGTCACTCGAAAGTCGGGGTGTTTTGCAGAATAAGACAAAAGGTCAGATTTTTGTAATCTGCCACCGACTCTAATGATATTATTCTCATCAAGAAAAGGTGAAAGTTTTCGCAAAGGTTTCGGTATTGGTTTATCCTTAGATAACGCGGAAAAAAGCTCAGAAAAACAAGAACCTTGCACGCGTTTGATAAGAAGGTGTAACGCACTTTGCATCTCACCGGTGGTAGGAAAAACAATATTCTCAAAAATAACTTTTTGGTCCGGCGGCTTAGTGGGTTTTTGATAGGAAAGGTTTTGAAAAAGGTTAACTATTCGAAGGACATAACAAATGATACGTTGAATTTTTGATATAGAGGAATATTTGATAAGAAGCTGATCTAAGAAGTTGACATCAATTATCGCATTGCAACAGACTTTTGGCTTTTCCTCCAGATTAATATTCGTTTTCGCGAGACCGCAAAAACGACGGTGCGTTCCACCACATGTCATGTGACATGAGCTGTGAAGGGGTGGCCCCTCGTGACGCAGAAGGAATGTAGCGCCACGAGTTTGAGGGAATGATTTCGTGGATTCTACTGACTCGATTTCCAACAAAGGTTTGCCAGCGATTAGGAGGGGATGAAAGCCAGTGCAATACGACTTGCGAATGGCAGAAAGTAACGATATTTGTAAAAGTTATTTTTCCTTCATAGCTAGATAAGACGAAATCAATTAATTCGCTTAAGAGAAATGCGCCTAGGAGTTCTAGCCTAGCCAAAGTTTGTGACTTTATAGGCGCGACCCTAGATTTTGCAGATATGAGAGAAACAGATATATTGTTTTCCTCTTCTACACGAAAATATACGACGCCTGCGTAGCCTCGAATTGAAGCGTCACAGAAGCCGATGATTTGACAGGTATTGATTTTTGACAGTTTGATTTGTCGGGGTAATTGAAAATTGGAAAGAAGCGGGAATTCAGAACGAAGTTTGTTCCAAGAGTCGATGATAGAAGAATCTGGTTCTTCGTCCCAGCCTATTTTCGATATCCACAACTGTTGCAAAATAAATTTTGCTTGTAGCAACAAGGGACAAAGAAAACCTAAGGGAACGAAGATTGTTCCTATGATAGATAAAATAGAACGTTTGGTTGGGGGTTTGTCCTTCATTCGGCATTGATAACAAAAAATGTCGTTTTTTGGATGCCATTGAAGTCCTAAAACTTTGATAAAGTGGGGTTCCTCCTTGTCGAAAGAGAGAGGCATTTGACGATTGGACTCTGGCAATGTTGCCAATAACTCAGGACAATTGCTTGCCCATTTTTTAAGTTCAAATCCTCCCGACTTCAACAAATCATTGAGTTCTGTTTGAAGGGAGAGAGCTTCAGAAAGCGAAGGGCTAGTTCCCAAGATATCGTCGATATAGATTGACGTTTTTAGAACAGTACTAGCCATAGGAAAACGTTCCTTTTCTCTCTCTGCCAGCTCATTTAAGGTACGCATGGCTAGAAAAGGTGAGCATGTCATGCCAAAAGTGAGAGTAGAAAGTTCCCACACTGAAAGTGGGTCCTGTGGAGAAAACCTCCACAATATCCTTTGATAAGGACGGTGATAAGGATTGATAAGGACTTGACGGAACATCTGTTTGATGTCAGCAATGTAGGCAATAGGATTAAGACGAAACGTAAGGAGTAAAGAAGCAATATCCTTTTGAAGTTTCGGTCCAGATAACAATGTGTCATTGAGACTAATATTTTTTGGGGTGACTGCCGAACAATCCCAGACTACCCTTAATTTTGTACTTAAGCTTTCCGGCTTTAGTACGCAATGATGTGCTAAAAAACACGACACGTCGACCTTTGGTTGACTAGATAAAACTAAACTCATATGATTATAATCGATATAGTCTTGCATGAAACTTGAATAGGCAGTGTACAGATCAGGATTTTTGATTAATCTATTTTCTTGAAGTAAAAATCTACGATAAGCTTGCGGATAAGTATTTCCTAGGTCAGGGTTTATTTTGTCTTTAAACGGAAGATCTACCATGAATCTACCGCTCGGTTGCCGTACTACACTAGCAGTAAAAATTGATTCTGCCTGTTTTTCTTCCTTTGATAAGATTTGTTTTTTAGGCAAATGTTCGATTTCCCAAAACCTAGGGAGAATGACCTCTAAAGGAGGTGAATGACTCGTTAAAAAACAACTGGTTCGTTCCGTAAGACTACCTACTTCGTCAACCTTTCCCATGACGACCCAGCCAAAGATAGTTTCAAGGGCTGAAGGCTGCCCTACCTGTCCAAGAACCCTGCCCTCCTTGAATATCTGTGCGAATAGCTCGCAACCAATAACCAGGTCCACAGGTCTAGATTTGAAATAAGATGGGTCGGCAAGTTTAAGGTTTTGCAAGTGTTTCCACTGATTATCGTTCAAAGAGAATGTAGGCATATTGGAACATAGTTGTGGAACCACAATTGCTTCGAAATTAAGTAAAGGAGTGACTTGTCCTTGTGGCTTAATGTGACATTGAACGAGCCCTTTGGAAGTAAAAGAAGACATCTGATTTAATCCGAATATTTCAGTGGTGTAACTTCGCCTAGGAAGATTAAGACGCTGAATACACTTTTCATTGATGAATCCTGTCTGTGATCCAGAATCAAGCAGTGCCCTTACGGGTTGAAAATTTCCGCAACCGTCCATAACATCTATTATGGCGGTGCATAAAAGAAAGGTACCTGAAGGTCCTGAGGCATTTAATGACACATGAAGATTATTGACAGGTGGTGTGTGAATGACAGGACTAGTATCTTGGCTTCCAGACTCTGGATTAGTTTCTAAGATATGAGTTAAAGTGTGGTGCCTTTTACTATTGCAAGTCCTGCATGAATATTTTGATTTGCACGTATCTACATCATGCAAGGGATGAAAACACGCTAGACATAATTTTTTCTGTTTGACGAAAGATAGGCGATCGATAGGTGAGAGATCAAGAAATGTTTGACATTTCTAAAGCACGTGACCTTGATTACACCGGAAACATTTAATTCCCGTACTTGAATTAGTTGAGGTGCCAGCCAGTCCTATAAAAGGCGAATTGGATGATTTATAGGTAGGCTTTTGCCCAAACTGATTTCGCATAGAATTTGAATTTTGATAGGTAGGCTTTTGCCCAGACTGATTTTGCATAGAATTTGATTTTTGATATATAGGCACCTTTTTGGGTGCTGTTGATTAAGGAAGTGATTCCAAAACTTTACATATTTTTTCTAGAAATTGAAAAAGTGACACAAAAGTGGGAATTTCGGTATTAGTATTGGCGTGACTCATTTCGAAATTTGAACGCGTTGGAATATCCAATTTTTCTAATAAAATGAAAAAAATAATAAAGTCCCAACTGTCAACGTCAAAGCTAAGTGATTTTAAAATTTCTAGGGATTCAGAAAAGGTGTCAATTAAATTATGCAATTCTTTAGCTGACTCGTTTTTTAAGGTGGAGTTCATAATTGAGCTTAAAGCATCATTTGCGAGGTCTCGCTTGTTTTGATATCTATTGACTAATTTGTCGTAAGCAATTTTATAATTTTGATCAGATAAGCTAATCCCTGATATCAATTTTAAAGGCTCATCCTCGAGATATGAAAATAAATATTGAAGTTTTCGAACGTTACTTAGACTTTGATTTTGATCTATAATGTTATTAAAAAGATCGAAAAAGCTTGGCCATAATTTTTTATCACCTCGGAATATGGGAATACCTAACTCTTTGAGTTTTGGAGTTTCGTTTTGTCGAACATATGATCCCGAAAAGGATGGGGCCTCAACCGGAAATATTTTAGAGTAAACCCCCTTACACGCATAAAAATATTTACGAGCTTCTGAAAGGATCGCATCCTGTGTTTTAAACTCCTCGTCGTCCGAGTCGTCTATGAACATAATGACGTCATTATGCGCCAGCATGCATTTATCGAAGGTTTCATCCAAATCGGAATACCTCACTTGAAACTCGTTTCTCGCTCTTTCATCCTTTTCCGCGGTCTTTGACAACACATAACACTCGGTGATCGCAGATAAAAAACCCTTGCGTTTTTGTACGGCTTTTTTGACAGACATGATTTTACCTTTGAAATGACGAAATTGTCGGTAAATATACAATTAACGCTAAATTAATGCTTCTGAAATAGAAAAATGACGAATTGTCGAAAATATGCACTAATTTATCGCAATTGATGAAAATTGTTTTAAATATCGAAATGATATGGTACACCACTGAACTTTTGTTTTGTTTGTTTTGATTCCTACTCGCTTTGTTTACTGAATGACCACGCTCTAGACACGTGTCCTGCACACACCACACCGACGTTTTTCTCGACTCGATTCAAGGCCACCTTGTTTGGCTTGGCCACAGATTAGGTAAATAAGTGGCTTGGCATGAAAATAATTATTAATACCGTCGTATGGATTTATTCTAAATAATTCGGCTCGCAAGGAACACTTTATGTTAGTCCACGGTTAGAAAAACGTTAAATGCAATGGACTGTATAAATTTTAATTAATAATAGCGCGAACAAACATAAATATTGATATGAAATTACGAAATAATCAAAACGTCCATAGGTAAAATATTGGTGGCACACAACGGTAATCAGAACAAATGCACTCACCTCTTTTGCAGCCAAATTCTCCACTTCCAAGGGGCCCCTGATGGATCTAATGATGTCACCACGTAGCTGAAGGGTTGAAGTTTCTAGTTCTATGCTTCAGTACACAAAAATCGAGCACTTTCAGGTGTAGATATTTGAAATAGTTGGAGAACGAAATTAACACGCCATTTTCTCTGGCGATTGACAAGGATCTCCCTGTTGTTGGTGCGCATGTCCAAATACGCGGAATGCGCTTTGTCCTTCATACAGTTGTGTGTTTTTAAAAATATATATAAACAACCGCGAAATTTAGCGGGAGCTAACACTAATAACTATTTACTTCTTATTATTACATAATGGATAATATATCTCTGGAGAACAGCATCGCTGTGGAATAAGCTTCCTGCGACACTTTTCCCTGCAGGTTACAATCTGAACCTTTTCAAAACCAACATACACCAACATTTCCGCGCACTTGCCGCTTCTCGAGCGTGATAGGGATCTCTTTGCGAGTGCGCACCGTAAAAAAAAAATATTGAAATAAAGCCAGGTTAAATAACAGCAATCTTTATTCAACTGAATTAGGATATAAGTCATTGTTTTATAAAGGAATCAGATTGTATAACAAATTACCATTAGACATTAAAAATTGCAAATCAAATTAAGAGAAAACTTAAGAAGTACTTGTTGCCTAGTCAGCCTGATTGTTTATGTAAACCACCCTTGGTACTATATTATATTATATTATATTTTATTATTTTAGTCTCCATATTATTTTTTTGGTGTGTTTTAGTATAGTGACCTTTTCTCATAAAGAAAGATGGCAGCAATGTTTTTTTTAGGATAGGATTAAAAACATTTTACAGAACAGTATAAGTACTTGATAAAGCTGTGTGTTACTAGATTATTCTTTTAGTAGGTAGGTGATCCGTGGTATAGGTTAGTTAGTTCTGTTGGGAATGATACAGGAATGTGCTTGTAATGGTTTTTCGGTATTATTAGAGAATTATTGAAATATAGCCAGGCTATAATTGTGCCAGGCACAATTTTGACACCTTCACATTGTAATATCAGCTGTGATCTTTCAACACATGGCCTTTGTTTACTATATGAACCGGAATAAATAGTGCCTTCTTTTATTAATTGAAAATAAACGACGATAGTTTTAAATTCGACTTTGGTATGAATTTTGAACGACTAACTGTCAGTTTTCAATGTAAATGTGTTAAAATAGTGCCTGGCACAATTATAGCCTGGCTATATTTCTCTAATAATACCGAAAAATCATTACAAGCATTCCTGTATCATTCCCAACAGAACTAACTATACCTACCTACTAAAGAATAATCTAGTAACACACAACTTTCTCAAGTACTTACACTGTACTGTAAAATGTTTTTAATCCTATCCTTAAAAAAAAACATTGCTACCATATTGCTTTATGAGAAAAGGTTACTATACTAAAATACACCAAAAAAATAATATAGAGACTAAAATAAAAAAATATAATATAATATAATATAATATGATACCAAGGGTTTACTTAAACAATCAGGCTGACCAGTGGCGTATATATGCCCCCCCCCCGAAGCTAAGATTTTTTTAGATATTTTCCACATATTTCATAAATACAAATATAAAATATTATAAAATACGTCTTTATAAGGTCTGGGCCCCCCCGAAACTTTTTTCTATATACGCCACTGAGGCTGACTAGGCAACAAGTACTTCTTTTTTTTTCTCTTAAACATATTATTTGATTTGCAATTTTTAAAGTCTAATGGTAATTTGTTATACAATCTGATTCCTTTATAAAACAATGACTTATATCCTAATTCAGTATTTATACGGTTTGAATAAAAATTGCTGTTATTCGTTGTTGCATAGGTATGAACATCTGTAACATTCATCAATCAATGTCAATAGAAGTTGCAACCAAAAAAATAAATAAATAATACAGGTATTCTACCCATATTACAAATTGCAAGTCATTTTTAAAAGCAAGTTACAAGTATATTGTAAACGCAGTCGAGTCAAACCTAACCTCAAATTCTTGGTTTGTTTTTCTGGAATTTTCGGATGCAAAAATTTTGCTACGAAATAACTTTTTCAGTACAAAGGAGATCTGTTTTGTGTTAAAGCGCGTCTTATCAGACAAAACTGGTCTTGTTTTGTGACTAAGACAAGGTAAGAAAGATAATTAATGTTATTCAAGTTAGGGTCGATTTATATACTTGTTATACAGATTGACACTGAACATATACATTGGTTTTAGATAAAATGTGTCAACTTAGTATTGGTGTATTATGTGTTCGGGAGGGGTGATCATCTGTCCACAGCAGGTATACAAATTTTTTTAACAAGACTGTGTAGGACTCCACAGGACACTAAAATACACTACAGGACCAAGAATTTATTTGAGTCCTGTAGAATGGTGTACAATTTTTTTTCAGCTGTTCACCCCTCAGTTATGGCAGGGGAGGATCTAGGAACTTCATTTAGGGGGGGTAGATATCATAATAAAAATTGCATAAAACAGTTTTGCATTGTGACCAGGATGTGTATTCTGTATGTAAAAACTTAATATAGTTTGAGATTTGGGGGGGGAGAAGTTCCCCTCCCGTAGATCCGCACCTTCTTATGGGTTCCTTATTGTCCATATAATTTTATTATTATTGATGTATTGCCTTTTCGGCATTTTCCATTTTTAGTTTTAGTAGATATTTTAGTCAGTTGTGCACCCAAGAATAGGTATTTGGGGGACCCGAGACACAGTTATGCCATATCTTCACCTATTTAATTTTTTTATTCATGAAATATGTGGAAAATGTCTAAAAATCCTTAGGCTTCTGTCTTTTAGTTTAGTGTTTGAACATAATTCTAGCTAGTGCTTCTACTTTTTAGGTACACAGACATTATGGAATTGTATGGATCATTACAATCACATTGAGTACACACTGCTTGGTTGCAAATGTTTTTTCATTTAGGTAAGTAATAGAGAAATATTGGTTAATAAGTTCTGTCTCTTTCCACACCCATACTAGGGCCTATTCTTAAAATACATAATGCCATTTAACATAATAATTATATGTTCAAAATTAATGCTCAAAGGGGTAGCAGTGTTTGGCCTTGTATTACACATAACTTTTTTTTAATGTATTTTGTTTCTTGAAAATGCTGAAAGCATAGAGAAAATAATAAAAAAGTGCTTAATTCTATGGTTCAAAAGCGGCAACAAGTTTACGCTAGCGCCACCCTTGGCTACTGAAAGAATTAAGAATGAGCGGGCGGGCTCGGCGGGCTTTTTAAATAGATTTTTTTCTTAGTAACGCTGCTATTTTTGAGGTCATGCTAATTTCATGTATACGAAAAGAATTTGGATATCAAAAATATATTAATTTTAGTCAAGTCAACCTGTAAGATATTCAAACTTTTTCCGCATACGTAAAAATTTGCATGACCTCGAAAATGTAATACTTAAATAAAAAACAATGTTTTATAAAAAACGTAATATTTATTTTTTTAAAAATGAGAACTGTTTTAGAAAAATCTAAAAATATTTAACAAATATAATGTTTTTTCTTAAATGTATAAACTAAGTATTTATATTACAAAAAACTGTGGATTTTTAGAAAACTTAAAAATAGTTAAACATGTACCACCTAATAATCCTTTATAAAACCAATATTTAAAAAAAATAAGAACACACTTTTACAAATTTCTGGGTTCATGTGGAATTGCTCAAATGTTGTAATGTAATTTTCATATATTCTTCACAAAATCCATTTTTTAGTTTTTTAATAATAAAGGTGGCCACATAATGATGTTATCCCATTGTTGATTGTTGCATTGGATGACTAAAAACCAAAAAAAAAAACTGCCAAGGGACTCATAATAGTAGGTATTTTATACAGGTGTTAATAAAGTATGCAGCCAAACTTCAGAGGATTATCTTGAGTGATTTTAAGAAAAACAACTTATTAAAATATTAGTTTTTTGTTTGCTTTTTATTTATAACTCGCTCAAATCTGGAACATGTATTTTGTTACAATGCATACATCATTAAGCATGTCAAATATTAGGAAAAATCTACAGGGGGATAATTTTTCCGCGGTTATGCCCCCTTTTTTTCCCCAGAACTTTTTTGCAGCAAGTCACTGGCAGATTCAAAAATGTAAAATGAATTCCTTATTTTATTCAGAAATTTTTTGATCTGCAATATTTTTATCTCTAAATATTTTTCAGAAAAAAAAAACAAAATAAAATAACTTGTATCTTCAATTGCTATTTAGAAATTACATAAAACTCGCATAAAACTAAAATAATGCAGGGTACAAATTTTCCTTTTTTGTCTTTTCTTGGAAAAAGTTATAAAAAATTGCAGAAGATCAAGAAGTTTCTGAGTAAAACAAAGAATTTATTTGAATCTACCATTGGCTTACTGCAAAAAAGTTCTGGGGGAAAAGGGGGCATGACTCCTGAAAAAATATCACCCTGTAGTTTTTTCCTGATATTTGGCAAGCTTAATGATGTATGCCTTGTAGCTAAACACATGTTCCTAATTTGAGCAAAACATCGCAAAAGCATTTGCCGAACCATGTTTACTTAGTTTTTTTCTGAAAATCCCTAAAAAAATTAATTTTGCTTTCTAATTTCTTTTCTGAACAGGGGCGTCGCTAAGGGGGGATGGGAGGGAGTCCCTCCCCAAAATATTAAATTTTAGGAAAAGTAGAAAATCACAAATAAAATTTTAGGTAGAAAGATTTTTGAAGGCAAAATAAAAAAAAATTGAGTGAGGACCATTTTTTCTGTTATTAACTTTTTCTCTGTAAAACCAAAAAAAATTGAAAAAACAGTTTTTGGACAAAAACTAATAAAAAGTTGGGTGGTAACATTTCTTTTTGGTAATCTAAAACTTTTTGGATAAATTAAAAAAAAAATTATTAGTTAGGAATAGTGGCTGTTGCCTCCCCCACCCCAATAAGCCTTCGTGTCGACTCTGTCTGAAATATGTGTTTATATGTAATATAATTTCAGGGGCTAACCAAATTTTTAAGGAGGAGCTTAGCTCTTGAAGCTCTGCCCTAAGTACACTTTGGGCCTATTCTTAAATTATGTAGTTGACCCACCTCCCCCCTCTGTACAGAATTTTCAAGAAACAAAATACATTAAAAAAAAGTTATGTGTAATACAAGGCCAAACCCTGCTCCCCCTTTGAGCATTACTTTTGAACATATAATTATGTTAAATGGCATTATGTATTTTAAGAATAGGCCCTAGTATGGGTGTGGAAAGAGACAGAAGTTATTAACCAATATTTCTCTATTACTTACCTAAATGAAAAAACATTTGCAACCAAGCAGTGTGTACTCAATGTGATGTAATGATCCATACAAATCCATAATGTTTGTGTACCTAAAATGTAAAAGCAATAGCTAGAATTATGTACAAACACTAAACTAAAAGACAGAAGCCTAAGGATTTTTAGACATTTTCCATATATTTCATCAATAAAAAATTAAATAGGTGAAGATATGACATAACTGAGTCTCGGGTCCCCCCAAGACCTATTCTTGGGTGCACTACTGACTAAAATATCTACTAAAACTAAAAATAGAAAATGCTGAAAAGGCAATACATCAATAATAATAACATTATATGGACAATGACCCATAAGAAGGTGCAGATCTACGGGAGGGGAAATTCCCCCCCCCCAAATCTCAAACTATATTAAGTTTTTACATACATAATACACACCTGGTTACTATGCAAAACAGTTTTATGCAATATTCATTATGATATCTACCCCCCCTAAATAAAGTTCCTAGATCCACCCCTGCCATAACTGAGGGGTGAACAGCTGAACAAAATTTGTACACCATCCTACAGAACTCAAAGAAATTCTTGGCCCTGTAGTGTATTTTAGTGTCCTGTAGAGTCCTATTCAGTCCTGTTAAAAAAATTTGTATACCTACTGTGGACAGATGATCACCCCTCCCTAACACACACAGCCTTTTTCCTTGAGGTTACTAGTCACTCCTATAAGTAACTCGAAATGACATCACAGTTACTTCGAGTGACCAGTTGTATGACATCACCGGTCAGTGACATTATTTTTCTCTAAATTCCTTGTAAAATACACTTCAATTTTAAAGATTTTGGAATTACCAAGTTTGAAATATAAACGAACGCACTTAACCTTAAAATTTTGAAGCAACCACTTCTGCTAAGCTGGTGAGCCTGTGTGGTTACTTGTGATGTCATGTTTAGTGTTACTCAGTGAGGAAAAACCTAAAATGAGTAACCAGGTTACTTGGAGGAAAAAGGCTTACAATGCACCAATACTAAGTTGACATCTCAAACCAATGTATATGTTCAGTGTCAATCTGTATATATTTGCCTGGCCCCAAAGGATAAAAGGATTAGAAAGCCTTAAAAACATCTGTTTTTTTTAATAAGAAGCATTAAAGCAGAACTATCAATGGCAAAGAAATCAGCCTTAAAAATGCGAAACAAAATGATTGAAGGGAATACCCGAAAATCTTCTTGAAAAACATGAATAAACTTTTAGAATAACAAGTATATAAATCGACCCTAACTTCAATAACATGAATTATCTTTCTTACCTTGTCTTAGTCACAAAACAAGAATAGTTTTGTCTAATAACACACGCTTTAACACAAAACAGATCTCCTTTGTAGTGAAAAGTTATTTCGTAGCAAAATTTTTACATCCGAAAATTCCAGAAAAACAAACAAAGAATTTGAGTTTCGGTCTGACTCGACTGCGTTTACAATATACTTGTAACTTGCTTTTAAAAATGACTTGCAATTTGTAATATGGGTAGAATTGTATTATTTATTTATTTTTTTGGTTGCAACTTCTATTAACATTGATTGATGAATGTTACAGATGTTCATACCTATGCAACAAGTAATAACAGCAATTTTTATTTAAAAAGTTTAAATACTGAATTAGGATATAAGTCATTGATTTATAAAGGAACCAGATTATATAACACATTACCATTAGAAATTAAAAATTGCAAGTGAAATAATATGTTTAAGAGAAAACTTAAGAAGTACTTGTTGCCTAGTCAGCCTGATTGTTTAAGTAAACCCTTGGTACCATATTATATTATATTATAGTATATTTCGTTATTTTAGTCTCCATATTATTTTCTTGGTGTGTTTTAGTATAGTAACCTTTTCTCATAAAGAAATATGGTGGCAATGTTTTTTTTAGGATAGGATTAAAAACATTTTACAGTACAGTGTAAGTACTTAATAAAGCTGTGTGTTACTAGAATATTCTTTTAGTAGGTAGGTATAGTTTGTTCTGTTGGGCATGATACAGGAATGCCTTTAATGGTGTTTCGGTATTATTAGAGAAATATAGCCAGGCTATAATTGTGCCAGGCACTATTTTGACACATTCACATTAAAAACTGACAGTTAATCCTTCAAAATTCACACCAAAGTCGAATTTAAAACTATCGTCGTTTATTTTCAATTAATTAAAGAAGACACTATTTATTCCGGTTCATATAGTAAACAAAGGCCATGTGTTGAAAGATCACAGCTGATATTACAATGTGAAGGTGTCAAAATTTTGCCTGGCACAATTATAGCGTGGCTATATTCAAATAATTCTCTAATAATACCGATACATGCATTCCTGTATCATTCTCAACAGAACTAACTATACCTACCTACTAAAAGAATAATCTAGTAACATACAGCTTTATCAAGTACTTACACTATACTGTAGAATGTTTTACATCCTATCCTAAAAAAAACATTGATACCGTATTTCTTTATGAGAAAAGGTTACTATACTAAAACACACCAAAAGTGTTCAGTATTCGTTCGATCGCAGTTCAGTACGGTTATATTGCATCGTACCTGCATGATAGTGCTAACGAGGTCAAAGTCGGAGTTTGTTTTGTTTACAATAAACCTCGCGCGCGAGATACCTGTGTTGAGAATCTATATACAGTGTGTATTATAAATAATATATCATGTTTAAAAGCAAAAAAAGTGTACCATCACCTGTGAAACTTGTTTTAAAAATTAGCGAAAAGCCCAAACAAAATCAAGAAAAAATGGATAATGACGAATTATTTCAGGATAGCCATGCTAGAACACAAAATGAAGAAGTTTTATATAGCGAATGGAAAAAATCCCAAAACGAAAAAAATTCATTTCGTGTACAAGTGGATTATCTCCGAAGTCAACTGAAAAGTATGCAAAAAAAAATTGCAGATTTAGAGACAAAAGTCACTAAAAAAGAAGAGTCTGACATGGACTGCATTACTGATGAGGACGATCTGGCAAGAGAAACTGAGTGGATCAGACAAAAAGGAAAAGGTTGGAAAAAACGTCGAATGGATACTTCACTCTCACCACCACAACAAAGCTCGGGCACTGGAGAGCCCTCCAATAAAACACAAAATGAAGAACCCCCAACTAAGGTTAAAAAAGCTCCATTACCTCCACCGATTATGGTAAATGGCGTAAATAATTTTAATGATATTTATGAAAAGTTAAATATCATACAAGGAGTTAAAATAAAAGTATTAAATAACGAAAATATTAAAATAAATGTACAAGACGCAGACAGCTATCGGCTGGTTACTAAAATGCTTAATGAAATAAAGCATCAATGGCACTCATACGAAAACAAACAAATAAGGCCAATTAGAGTAATAGCGAATAGGCTACACTTCTCATGTGACCCACAAAAAATTGTAGCTGATCTACAAAAAAAAGGTTTTAAGGCACTGGAGGCCAGCAACAAACTTAACTGGAGAACAAGACAACCTCTTAACATGTTTATGCTCACATTTAGCCACGATGAAGATATCAACAAAATTTTTGAAATTTCCAGTATCCTTGGGATTGAAGTGGAAATAAAAGCACTAAAAACTTCAAAGTTAGTCCCTCAATGCAAAAGATGCCAATCTTATGGACACACGCAAAAATATTGCGCTAAAGAACCACGTTGCGTAAAATGCACGGGGAAACATCTTACTGTAGAATGCCCCAAACCAAAAGAATCTGAGCCAAAATGCATCCACTGTGGAGGCAAGCATCCTGCTAACTACAGAGGATGCCTTGTTGCTAAGGAAATACAAAAATTGAAAAATAAACCTAAGAAACCGAATCTCCTACCAAACGTGAGTACAGATAGACAAAACCAACAGACAAGAAACACAGTCACACAAAACTCTGTGACAAGGACATACAGCCAAGTAGCAGCAACAGCTACTATACCTGATATTAATATCAGTAGTCAAAATACTATGGAACAAACACTACAATTAATTTTGGAGAAATTGAACAAACTTGATGAGCGATTAACTAAACTAGAAAGTAGCAATAACGGAGCTACCAATATGCCTCAAAATGGTCAGTAATCTTAGAATCCTAGCTTGGAATGCCAATGGTATCTTGCAACATCAGCAAGACTTGCAAGTTATTCTAGACATAGAAAAAATTGACGTCTGTCTTGTGTCAGAAACGCATTTCACTAACCAGTCTCACATTAAATTTAAAGGTTATAAAGTGTATCATACAACTCACCCTAGCAATACTGCACATGGGGGAAGTGCTGTAATAATTAAAGAAAATATATCACACTATGAGGAGATGGGATATAAAACCATAGAGATTCAGGCTACATTAGTAAGTGTAAAAACCAAAACATATACATTAGTCATAAGTGCTGTCTATATACCACCAAGGCACTTACTAAAGAAAAATCAATATCTTAATTTTCTCAGAAAATTAGGAAACCGTTTTATAATTGGAGGTGACTTTAATGCAAAAATTACCTACTGGGGATCTAGACTGACGAATTCTAAAGGAAAAGAACTTTTGCAAGCTATTAGTGAATATCAATGTGAGCCGATATCAACTGGTAAGCCCACATACTATCCAACAGATCCAGGAAAAATTCCAGATCTAATTGATTTTTTTATAGTAAAAAATATATCTTTAAGTTTTGTAGATATAGAAGAAAGTTTTGATTTACACTCAGATCATTCACCTATTATTCTAACTCTTAGTAAAAACATAATAAAGAAAGAAGCAAATATCTCACTAGTTAATAAACTGACTGACTGGATTAGTTTTAAACAAAGTCTGTCAGAAAAAATAAACCTATCAGTACCATTGCAAACGCCAGAACAAATCGATAAAGAAGTTGATTATTTTGTTACAAATATTCAACAAGCAGCTTGGGAAAACAGTCCAAAACCAAAGAGAATTTTTAAGGGAAAAAACAATCCAAAGGAAATTAGAGACCTTATATTGGAAAAAAGGAAACTAAGAAGAAAGTGGCAACAAAGCCGTGATCCTCGGGACAAAACAAATCTCAACAACATGACGCAGCGCATTAGGCGAGAAATTCTAGTAATAAAAAATGAATCTATTAACCATTTTCTTAATGAACTTACAGATGATAAAAATACCGACTATTCCCTTTGGAAAGCAACCAAAGATTTTAAAAGACCAATTATCCAAATTCCACCCATACGAAAATCTAACAACCAGTGGGCAAGGAGTAACGAAGAAAAAGCAGATATTTTTGCAAGTCATTTAGAAAAAACATTTCAGCCCCACGAAGCACCAGATGAACACTTTCATTTAAATGAACCCCATCAAATCGAGGACCATATTAAGCTTACATCACCAAAAGAAATATTAACAGAAATCAAAAATATTAATTCGAAAAAAGCCCCAGGGTATGATCTTATTAACGGGGTAGTCATAAAACAACTCCCCAGAAAAGCTATCGTAAAACTATGCAACCTAATTAATGCGTCTTTTAGGCTTAGGTACGTACCTAAACTGTGGAAAGTTGCAGAAGTTATCATGATTCCAAAACCGGGAAAACCACTCCATGACGTGTCTTCTTACAGGCCAATATCTTTGCTGCCAATTATATCCAAGCTATATGAAAAATTATTGCTTAAAAGAATAAAACCCATCATAGAAAGACAAGAAATTATTCCATCTCATCAATTTGGTTTTCGAGACAAGCATTCCACTATAGATCAAGTACACAGAATTACTAATATAATAGAAAAAGCACTAGAAGAGGGAAAAGTTTGTTCTGCAGTTTTTCTAGATGTAGCACAAGCATTTGACAAAGTGTGGCATGAAGGCCTTAATTTTAAACTAAAAAGGTTTCTGCCAAAACAGTATTCGGATATTTTGGAATCATACATATCTGATAGACATTTTAGAGTAAAACAGGAAGACTCATACTCAAATTTAAGAGAAATTCAAGCAGGCGTGTCCCAGGGTAGCGTACTAGGCCCTTATCTATACTTATTATTCACTTGTGATATCCCAAAGCCAGAAAATTGTCACTTAGCAACATTTGCCGATGATACTGGTTTATTGACGGTAGAAAAATCTATTGAAAAATGCATAGAGAAACTTCAGGATGCAGTCACCCAAATTCACAGTTGGACCACAAAGTGGCGAATAAAATTAAATGAAACCAAATCAATTCATGTTGATTTTACAAACAAAAATATAAATCACATACAAATAACAATTAACAACATTCCAGTACCATATTCGAATCAGGCAAAATATCTAGGTATAACACTTGATACCAAATTGCGCTGGAAAGCACATGTTAAGAAAAAAAAGAAGAACTTGAGATAAGGTATAGAAAAATGAACTGGCTAATTGGAAGGAAGTCCAATTTAACAATTCATAATAAGTTACTGCTTTATAGACAAATACTGAAACCAGTATGGACATATGGTATTCAACTATGGGGTTGTGCTAAAGAGAGTAACATTCTAGTTGTACAGAGATTTCAAAATAAAGTATTAAGAAACATTGTGAATGCACCTTGGTACGTTCGAAATAGTGACCTTCATCGAGATCTAAAAATCGAAACTGTAGCAGAGACTATAAAAAAGTACGCAAAAAGCCATGAAGATAGACTCCATCGGCATGTGACTGTGGAAGCAATTCAGCTTCTAGACAATACTATGCTAGTTCGACGACTAAAAAGAGTGAAGCCGTTTGAGCTAGTAAACTAAGTGAATTACACATAAAACAAAATAATGCTATAAACACAACACAATTTTGAGTTACAGACTAAACAAAGCGGGGAGAACTGTTGAGTGAACCCTAAGTTTAAATCTGACTTTTCTAGTAAATTAAGTTAAAACAAAATTGCTAATTAGTCTTACTGACTAGATTGTAATAAAAAAAAAACACAGTGTGTTTGACAAATAAAAAAAAAAAAAAAATTATATGCAGACTAAAATAACAAAATAATTTAATATGGTACCAAGGGTTTACATAAACAATCAGGCTTACAGGCTGACTAGGCAACAAGTACTGCTTAAGTTTTCTCTTAAACATATTATTTGATTTGCAATTTTTGATGTCTAATGGTAATTTGTTATACAATCTGATTCCTTTATAAAACAATGACTTATATCCTAATTCAGTATTTATACTATTTAAATAAAAATTGCTGTTATTGAACCTGGCTTTATTTCAATAATTATCCATTATGTAATAGTAAGAAGTAAATAGTTATTAGTTTTATGTTTGGATTTGTTATGTTATAGAAATACTGGTGTATGTATTAACGTTTAAATGTATTTTTTATATTTATGTTTGTAATTTGAAATAGCATGATTAGCTAATAAAGATTTATTCAATTCAACATAGTGAACCATTTCTAACAAAAAATGGCATTAAGAAAATACTAAGTGTTATGTTATAGACAATTTTCTCAAAGTTTGACGTAATTTATAAACGGCCCCAATCGAACAGAATAAAATCAGTTTTAAATACAAATAGAAACATAGTCCGCGATTGCAGCGCTGTGCGCTACTGGAACTTGTTGGCTGCGCAGACCTATCTTTTCGGCAGTCTCTTTTTATTTTGTCTCTGACTGAAAGCAGTGATTGAAAGATTTTTCCAAATGATTTTGTATTAAATGAAATATCGGCAACACTGCACTATGGAGGCAGAAATGCTTCCTCTCTCTTTTTTCCTATGTAAATTATTGCATAAGAAAAAAAAAACAGAGCTAGCATTCCAGTTCATGTGGTTACCTGCTATTACCAAACGAATAGAATCAGCGCCCTCACCGGTCGTCACCGGCTGCGTTCAAAGGTGCCGAGTGCGTGAATTTTAGAGTATACTATTAGCCTAATGTAAATTGACTGTCTACTAAATTATACTCTTTTCTGATGCAGTCATAAACATATCAACTCTAGGTAAATTGTCTGATTGTCCTTTTATTAACCCCGCATCAACCATCTTCAGTCTTTAACAGAATCACAAAACACTAAATTAAGAAAATTTAGACAAAACTACGTCCGGAAATAACTGAACACCACGTTCAAAGCTCCAATAAGTACAATATCAATTATTTACGTGTTAGAGTAAAACAGGAAGACTCATACTCATTGACATTGTTTCAATGTCGGTTAACGGTCGCATGGATCGAGATCCAAAGACGTGACGTCACAACCAATGGCAGCGCGTTTTAAGAACAGGTCAAGTTATTCAAATTTCAAACCTTTATTCCTCAGGTAATTTAATTGTGATTGGAATTTTTCTTTTTCTAGGAAGTTTCTTATGATAATACCTTACGATTTTAATTGTTTTTAAAGAATTCGATTTTTTGGGCAAGTTCCTTATTCAAGCACGCGCGTAGATACGTGGCGAAGTCGAAGGACAACGAAGCGTATCCACCAACGAAAGTGGTAAAATGCGATATGAAATCGTCGTTATAAACGCATAGCCCCCACAGTATAGAGCGTTTTATTTTAGGAACTATTATTACATATTGCTGTTGGTAAAAAAATATTAAGATTTGTGGTTACTGTTACCAGTAGTAACAGTGGTTAAATGGACGCTTCGCCACTGCTTTTAAAGATATTAAATTATTAATGTCAAAATTGTCCCAAGCCACCCCGTTTGATGGTTTAAAACTAATGCAGTTTCGAATTTCAAATTTTGAAATGTACAGGGTTGAATTAATTTCAACTAGCAAGTTGTTTGTGTTAGGGTGATTAGTAGCTTCCTCGTCGAAATTCGTTTGCATCTATTAATTATTTGTGTCCATGATATGAAAATTCATAATTTATTTTAAAATTATTTACCAAATCGAACACACATTTTGAGTTTGTATGTTGAGAGAAATACGTGCATTTTGCGTTTCTTTACCACGGATCACCTTGATCCGTGTTTTTACCATTTCGTTTCGCGCGTTTTTTGTCTATATTATTATCAACATTTTTAATGATCGACGAAATTACGAATCGTTTAAATTATTTTCCACTATATTATTTTCGACAATTTTACGGATCGACAAAAATACGTTTCGCTTGACTTACTATTTTCTCTTTTATTTTTCGATTTTTTTTTCGACTTTTTGCGGTTTGACTTTTTTTAGGATTCGATTTTTTTACGGTTCGATTATTCTGCAAATCGACTAAACTCCATTTCGAGGATTTTACGTTTCAGTGCTTCGACGAAACTACGTTACGATTGTTTTATTTTCGACCAAATTACAGTTCGACAATTTTTTTTCGACCATTTTGCATTTTTCGGTGCTTTTGTGACAACCCCACACACACAAATCCTACCTCTAAATTTCAATTGGCAAATGGTTGCAATGTTTACTTGTTTACTGGGTAAACTTTACAAAATTTAACTGAGTATGACGTTATGGCAATCTGCACAGTGTGTAGTAAAGCCATGCAATAATAGTAGTAAACCGTATTTTGACAGTTTTGCATTGGAATATGACAGCTAATCTTTCAACAAAAGGATTTTGTTTACTATACGATACGAAATAAATACTGTCGACTTTAATTACAAGTTTTAAATTCGACTTTGGTATGTCAATTTTGAAAGATCAACTGTTAGCCTGCAATGTGAATCTGTCAACATACTGCTTGACACTATTATTACATGGCTTTATTCGAAAAAGTCCCTGTTATCTGTAGAGGGCTACCTTACTATATTTTTTTGGCTCCGGAACGAAATACCGATGTACAAAATAGCGACGAACGAAATAGCGAGTAATGAAATAGCGACTATCGAAATAGCGATGTAATGAAAGAGCGACTATCAAAATAGCGATGTATCAAAATAGCGTTTGTAACAAAACAGCGATATATCAAAATAGCGATGTATCAAAATAGCGACAATCAAAATAGCGATATATCAAAATAGCGACAAGCAAAATAGTGACAATCAAAATAGCGATGTATCAAAATACCGAATCAAACCAAACCGAATCGAATCAAACCAATCCGAACCCAAATGAACCGAAATACGCTATTATATCCTTCGGTATTTTGACTATACCAGCTTATTATTACAGCGATATTTCGGTTTCGTTTAGGGATATAGTTCGACTAAAGGGTTTCTTTCTAAGAAATTAAAAAAAAAACTTTCCTGACTGCTTTCCCGGGATCCTACAGGGTGTGAATCCGAACCGAACCAAACCGATCTGAGCCGAATTCGGTTCGGTTCGGATTCACACTTTCTAGAATTCCGGAAAAGCAGTCTGGAGAGTTTTTTTTTAAATATGCTGGCTCGGTTCGTTTTGGTTGGGTTCGGTTTGGATTCACACCCTGTAGGATCTCGGGAAAGCAGTCAGGAAAGTTTTTTTTTTAATTTCTTAGAAAGAAACCCTTTAGTCGAACTATATCCCAAAACGAAACCGAAATATCGCTATTTTGATAGTCGCTACTTTGTTACATCGCTATTTTGATCGTCGCCCTTTCATTACATCGCTATTTTGATTGTCGCTATTTCGATAGCGCTATTTTAATACTCGCTTTAATCTTGTACATCGCTATTTCGTTCCCGAGCCTATTTTTTTGGGTGTACTTATTTAGGTTAGTAAAAGACCAAAACAGATTTTATATTGATTTAATGAAAAAAAAACTTTTTTTCCCATGTCAAATTCAGAGCCGAATATCTTAGAAACTAATCGTCAGATTTCCAAAATTTTTAGAGGCGTGTGAAGGTATTCAATATACCTTTCAAATAAGGTACCACTAGACTCACTTCCCCTATTTCAATGTTAAGGGTAAATGTAACCTCTCGAAGGGAGAACAATTCACACGAATTTTAAGATAGCCAAAATTTGTTGCTTGCTTCGAACATTAAAATTTTCTAAGTTTCCTAACAAAACCGACGCGTTTTGGTCGTTTTCAAATTTTCTTATAGTTTTTAAGAAAATGCAGGTAAATCGTTCTTAATGTTACACCCTGTATAAGATAAACTAATGAAAAAATTCTCACAAGAAAATGGCTAAAAAACATTAATGAAAAACTGTTAAGAGACGGTCGGTATATCAAAACAAAAGCAGGCCGAAAAACTTTTCCAAGACTCTCATCTGCTCAAATTTATGACACGGTAAAACAAATCATTTACATCCCCCTTTCGCACAAATTATTCCCTTTGTCGCGTTGCCTTGTGGATATATCAAGTAATATTAATGACACCCATAAAATTAAACTAATAACAACAGCCCTGTAATAAGCTTAGAGAAAGTTAATTTAACTCAAAAACCAATAGCGAAAGATATAACCACAAGTCAGAAAAATGTGACTGATTGCTAATTGTGTTGGATTACCATGAAATTTCTAGTGATCGCTACGGGATTGCCAAGTGATTAAAAGGGACTGCCACTGGTTATTAAAGATTGCCATCAAGTCCCAAATATGTTTGAAGAATTCCCCGATGGGTCAGGATTGTGTTTATTGTTGAGTGGAGTGAAATGGAACATATTCTATCAGGTGCTGATCTACGGGAAGGAAAAAGGGGGAAATTTCCCCCCCCAAAATTTCAAACTATATTTAGTTTTTACACACAGAATACACCTCCTGGTCACTGTGCAAAATAGTTTTATGCAATACTTATTATGAAATTCCCCTCCCAATAAATTTCCTAGATCCGCCCCTGGTTCTATGTTATGTGATGTGTGCCAATACGCACCTAGCAAAAAAAATTAGTCCCATTGCCAACTTACATTGTGGAAAACAGGTTAAGCCGGGCTCCCATTGTCGAGTATTTGGCAAGTACGAAAATATTTGCGTACTTGGGCATACTTGGCAAGTACACCAAGCTCCAAAGTAAATTTGACAAGTGCAGCGCTTCCACTACTCCTGTACTTGACAAGTACACCAATACTTGTTCAATTGGCAACACCACGTGCATACGCGACCAAGGCCAAAAATATAATAAAATTAATAACAACCCGAAATATTTGCTGAACCAGCAGGCAAGTAGTGATCAAATACGCAAATAATTATAATCAATTTGGCCAGATATAACATATAACTTATATGTTCTCTGCTTTGGCTCATGTAATTTTTACCCACAACCAGTGGCGCACCCAGGAAGATGTCTTGGGGGCCCCAGGCCTCTTGGGGGGGTCATGAAACATGTGGAAAATGTATACAAAAATCTTAGGCTTGGGGGGGCGGGCCCCGAGGTGGGTGCCCCACCTGAGTGCGCTCATGCGACAACCGCCGGGACTTCGCCAGTGGCCAATAATTATTGCACAAATATTGGCCGAGTATACCACTTCCACTACTTGGCAAATGCAAATTTACACGAGAATGGAACCCCGGCTATAAAAGAACTTTCTATTGGCGAACAGCTGAGCAGTTTTTGGTACACTCAAAGCATTTCCATATTTCGCCATATTAAATCAAAATGATCGTAAAACAATTCTTCTTTAAATTACTATATCACCAAAGAAATCTAAAGATTGCCATGGTCTCTCCAAAGATTTTTTTGCGAAATTCTAAAAATTATCATTGTATTGTTAAGGATTTCCAAGGATTGCCAAAGATGTAAAAGTTGGTAGATTTCTGAAGTTATTTGTTTATGATATTTAATTTCAATGGTCTCCAAAGTAATTTTATTTTTAAGAATCTGAATCGTACAAAAATCCAAATTCACGCGCAATCCAATACGAAAACTGTTTTAAAACTGCTTTGGTTAGATGGAACGACAAAATAACTAGTCCAAAAAACGAATGCTTTTAGTGTGGTGATCGATTTACTTCAGTCATGTGATCATATGCAAAGAGTTAAATTTAGAGTCACGTGACTAAAAGAAAGGTTAGGTTGCGTCGTCTCGCGTGAAGGTAGATCGAAGGCAAAGCATGAAATCGAGAGCTTTAAATTAACGTTGTACACAAAAAAAAAGATTTGTGAATTAATTTGCAAAACTGTTTATTGTATGTAAATTTTATTTTAAAAAGTTACGGCCACTCTAGTTTTATTCCTTTGTAAAATTACATAGGATTATCATAATACATTTTTAATTTTAGTTCTAAGATAAAATTACAGTAATTTAGTTTATATTCACAAACTATAAGCCACTACAGACTCCCAATAAACTAAATATAACATAGATTAAAACCAACTTCATTCATCATCAGCATTCATTTTTAGGTCAAACTTGTGAAAAAGTATTAATTTTTTATGTCACAAGTTTTATGTGAAATTTATATATTTATTTATTTGTAATTTGTATTTTGATTTTTACAAAATATTTGTGAAATTACCTACATAGATTATAGAAAGCCTCAATATTCACAAAATTTTTGTGATTTTATTCGTTTTTAGCAAATATAGATTGTGATACTTTAGGAAGTTAAAATCTTGTTTTGAAGCTTGTACTTTGGTAGGTATTTTTTTTTATCGCAAGGAGATCCCTATCACGCTCGAGAAGCGGCCAGTGCGCGGTATATATAGTTTATGACCTTTTGTTATTTAAGAATCGCCAGGGTGGTAAGCAAGAAAAAATTCGGAGAAAGATTAAAAAATTTCAATAAAAATTTGCATATGTATTGTGCAATTTTGATTACACTTGATCCCCTCCATAAGTACGTCCTTCAGAATCACTGTAATTCAGGAGAGTTCAGCATAAAGTGATTAAAAGCTAAAAACTTAATAGGTACTTACGTGCATTTATTTTGATTTAAACATTCAACATGTCGCAGTCTCGTAGAAATAAAAATTAAGAGGCTCTTTAAAAAATCAACATATAATGCACATGTTCCACCATTTTTTTTTGGAAATTTCCACATTTCTGTATATTTACGTGGTTTTCACGGCATCTTGTCAAGTGTTAAAATTGGTTGTGAAATTCAATTTATTTTTCCTTAAATGCCTAAATTTTTCCATTTTGGGTTATTCACTGTTTTTTGTAATTTTCTCACATAAATGTAAATTTAATGTAATTTTATGGTATATTTTTATTTCAGGTGAAATGCAAATCATTTCTAAAGCGTCCGTCATTTAGAGGAGTCCGAAACCGGTTTAAGTGGCCTGCTGGAACGGAAATCTTATACTATCCGATAACAGTACAACCACAGATTACTTAATGGATGATCAGATCATGGCACAACGTCGACCTGGAAGGGATATTGGATTTTTCATACGGTTTTATGATAGTCGAAAGGGTTGATGGAACGAAGCTAATTTCTGCACTAGTATACGTCACTTCTGTTAAGCCCTTGTACCAATCGAAAGGGTCTCCTGATAGTAGTCTATGGACAAATCAAGTTTCGTGTGCAAGTCGTGCCAACTTTCTGCCGATAAGCTAACTTTGTTAAGGGCATCCCATATATCAGGTTTTGACTTGTTGTCATTCTGATAAATGCGTTTTTTGAAAGATATGGCGGATTCAAAATGGCGGAAAGGCGTTTCTTTAAAAAAATTGTAACTTTTTTATTTCTTATCCGATTTTCATGGAACAAAGTTTAAAATACTTGCTTTGTAATGTATTAAAAAATGTATTGGTCAGAAAATATGTATTTTTTTGTATTTGTCAAAAAAATTTAAAAAAAGGTATTTTAGTTTTTAAGTTATTTCCAAATAACTGGAAAAAAATAGGGTTCTTTGGGGTATATTTAAAAATTATGCTTTTAATGAAAACCATAAGAACTTTTTGAAAGTCACTTAAATTTGTTAAATATACCTAGCAGATCAGGTTTTGATTTATTGTCACTGTGATAATTGCGCCTTTTTTTAAATATGGCGGATTCAAGATGACAGAAAAGCATATTTAAAGACAAATTGTATCTTTTTTATTTTTTATCCGATTTTAATACAACAAAGTTTAAATTACTTGATTTGAAATGTATTAAAAAAATACTTTTTAAAAAATGTATTTTTTTTAATATTCGAAAAAAAGATCTGGTGAAACATGTGAAAAAAATGATTTTATTTTTTAATTGACCCCCATATACGGACGTCGCTGAAGGGTTTGTCATTCATTAAACCCCACTGACCTACACATTGTTAAAAAGAAAATTTTATTTCCTACAATAAAGTATAAAACACATTTTTGTCAATTGAGCTTAGTTTCTGAGAAAATTGGAACAAAAACTTGTAACAGAATTAATTTGTTTGTTAATTTGTTAAAATTGATTTAAGTTGCACAGGCCTGTGAAGTTTTAATCTGAAGATAAATCTTACACTACTATACACGTGTAAAAGGAAATTTTATTGTCTACAATCGACTGTAGGTCACAATTTTTAATTGAGAGCTTGGTTTTTAAGATAATCGGGTAAAACCTATGTGGTTTCTTTCATTTTTTTATTTTTTTTTTATAAACGGACGCCGCTGGATAGTTTGTCATTAGCCTGACCCCACTAACTAATACATTGTTAAAAAGGAAATTTTATTTTCTACAATAAAGGCCAAAATATTTTTTTTTCCAAAATAAATTGATAAATTTTGTGATTTTTCAAAATTGATTTTATTTACGGACGCCCCTAAATTGTTATAGATAAAACTACCATAGCCTTATTATACATCATTTAAAAGGCAATTTTATTGTCTATAACAAAGTGTGTATTATATTTTTTGATATAGAGCTATATAGAGCTCGGTTTTTAGGAAAATCGGGTAAAACCTGTAATAAACATGTTTCTTTTTTAAATTTATTTACACTACCTCAATAAACGGACGCCGCTGGAGAGTTTATCATTAGTCGTACCCCACTGACTTATACATTGTTGAAAAGGAAATTTTATGGTCTACAATAAAGATTAGTATTAGTATTTTTCCGTAAGCTTACTTTTTAAGAAAATTTTTAAAAAATCAAAAAATTTCAGGATTTGGGGAGTCTGGGGAGTTTTGGGAGATTTTGCAGCTAAAATTTAAAAAACTAATATAATTTTATTTTTAAATTAGATTTTACACATTTAAGGCGTCAACTTAGTTACATTTTTAGAAATTCGAACACGACTATACAAGGAGGGGGGGATAAAAAAAATTGGACCAAAAACTTGCCCGGCAACATCCATATCGTTAGTCTGTGACCTATTCTCAGCTAGGATCCATTGTCAAACTGCGGTCCTCATATTTTGCATACTCAATAACTTCTAGCACCTGCACTATGTTGTAAAAACTTTCGTCGATTGATATTCACTTTTAAAAATAACAACAAAAACGTTGTTTGATAAAATCACCTGTTCTACTAGACGCCTCAGCTGCGTAAAGCCGCGCGCCGCCTTATAGGCGTCCGCGTACAACAAATTGTTTTTTTATTGTAACAAATTTAAAGTATACATCTATATAAAACTTATATACACCAAATTAAAGAAAAATGTTCATTCTATAACTTTTATTTAAACTTTTTTTACAAATTTTGCTTTGGTGTTATTAAAAATGTAGGTTAAACTTTACTAGCTATACAAAAAAAAGTAAAAATTCAGTTATTTTTTATTTCTAAAAAAACGAAGCAAAATTTTGAAAAATATAATACAAAGTTATTTTATTGCGGATGTTTATTGATTCATTTGCCATTTCTTGCAACCCTCTACGACTATTTTTAAGAAAGATACATTGTTTTAAAAAGTATCGTGCAAAAAAATGTGGTGGGGGCCATATCTTTAAAAAAACGCATTTACCAGAATGACAACAAGTCAAAACCTGCTCTATGGAGTGCCCTTAACAAACTTGGCTTATCGGCAAAAAGTTGGCACGACTTGCACACGAAACCCCCTTTTAGGCCGATTTGTCCATATACTATAGGGGCAAAAGCATGCGACACATCAGTATGGATGCTAGCTAGCAGGCAGCGTTTGGGGTCCTTATCGGTAATGTCTTTTGAACTTCCTAGAGAACTGTACTGTTAAAATAGACTACTTCCAAAGACTAGGAACTTATTAAATGAAAGTTAGCGACTTTATTATTAAATTTGGCTTTGGTATGTCAATTTTGAGAGGTCAGCTGTTAGTTTTCTGTGCGAATGTGTCAGAATAAAGTCGACTCTAAAATAAAGTCAGGTTTTATTCCAATAAGTCCCTAATGATACTATTCCTAGCTCTACGTTGCAACTAATAAATACTACTTTATTTAGCAGTTCGGTTATGAGTGGAGAGTAAATTATTTTCTGAATATTTCGGAATTGGGATCGCAGAATAATGATAAAATCTTAATGCTGAACTCTACGTATTGGACATTCTAAAAAAAGTATTCTCATTTGCCTCTTTAGTATATTAGTAAAATTTGGACATGGAGCTTGGAGCCAGTTCTTCCAGTGTACTCACTAGTCTCCCTGGATTGTCACAGTCAATTTTGGCACAAACTCTAATTACCATTGTTTATCTCGGCTCTGTAATGGAAGCATAAGTGACAAAACCTAGGGTCACTGCATCCTGGAAGCCTGGCGTCTCCATGGGTAGCGACAAGCCCACGTGACCTACCTCGGAATTTCCATGGGCGACTCGTCAACTTACCTCGGAATAATTAGAGTACCTACACGCAATTTTTATACAATATTGTAAATTAACCTCGGAATTTTTAGAGTACCTACAATTTTTGTAGAAGTTTGTAAAGCGATCTCAGAATTTTTGGAGTACCTACAGTATGTAAAATATTTTTAAAAAAATTAAAGACCATACTTATATTTTAAGTTTTAGGCCAACTTTTTATTTTTATAATATAAATTAATAAAAAAAATACTACAACAATTCAATGCATACACTTTTACCATTAGATATAATAGCAGTTATAGTACTTACCTACAATCATAAAAATATCATTTCTGTGGGGTTACCCTAAATTTTGCCTCTTTTGTAAATTTCTTATAGTTTCTAAAGTCATTTCTGCGGTTCTGCCGTGCTTTCAATCAGGTAGACTTTGTGCAAAAACACAATTTTTTGAAAAATATTCCAAAACTTTTATTTTTGTATTTTACATCGATCCGTAAGTCTTTATTTGTTTTTAAAATAACATACAGTGTCTTTAAAGTTCTTTAGATTTGGAATTATAACATTTAACGGCATTGTTAGAGATCCATTACTTAAATATTAAATCAAGTAAAGCAAACTTCAAACCTATCGAGACTTCGAGCCTTAAGGTAAACCTGGACGATCACTTTAAAGTAGGAATGTTCAGGAAGCCAGAATAGTTTTTAATGGTACCTAGTCTTAATTCTACACTTTTGTTATTTTAATTTGATGTCCCATGTTAGTACCATATACGTCTAGAGTACGTACATTTTACGTTTAATTGGATGTACCATGTACGTACCTAGTACGAGTTTTTACGTACATAGTACATGGCTAAAATTGTGTCCCTACGACGTATATATATGGACGTCCAAAAATGTACGTACTATGTACGTATAGTACGTCGCAGAGTTACCTACTATGTACGCACATAGCACGTACTTGTGCTGTCTGGGTAGAGAGTGTGAAACCAAACCGAACCAACCGAAACATATTTTCAAAAAATGTGTTATTCTAAACTTTCTCAATTGATAGCAAACCTGTGATTTGAAGACAGTGTTTTGGTGGAAAAAGGTCAGAGAGTGTCTGTACCGGTTAGAATACGTTTGCGATCAATTGTGAAAGGTTAGGAAAACACCGATTGATCGCAAACTTTTGTTTCAAAGAAATTTCCGTTCGAAAAAACCGTTTTGGACAATTTTCCGTTCGAGGAAAATGTTTTCGAACAAAGTTCCGCGACCCGTTGTGTTGCTACCCAAAAAATACCTAGAGATGGTAAAATTTTTTTAGACCTTGAATTTTTAGATTGTTGAATTTTTTTAACCTTCCCAGCTCGTGCAATAATGGCTAGGAACGGTATTGCTTTCGAAGAAAAATGTTTTTGAGATGACGCCGAAAATGTGTTTATTTGGGTGTATTTTGACTTATCTTCACAATATCGTCGTGACGTCTGTGTGTGTGTGTGTCTGTGTGTGTGCGTTAGGTGTGTGTGTGTGTGTGTGTGCCCCTGTGTCTATAGTAAAGCCTTCTTTTACAATCATTACAGTATAGCTACTTTCGATTTCTGACCTATTGTTTTTCATTCTTTTGTATTTCGATCTCTTGTATTTTCTACCTTTTGTACTTTCGACCTTTTGTACTTTCGACCTTCTCTATTTTCGATCTTTTGTACTGTCGACCTTGTGTATTTTTGACCTTTTGAAGTTTTGGCCTTTTGTTTTTCGACCTTTTGTACTTTCGACCTTTTGTATTTTCGGCCTTTTGTAGTTTCGACCTTATGTTTTCGACCTCTTGTACTTTCGACCTTTTGTGTCTTTGACATTTTGTTCTTTCGACGTTTTCTTCGCCGCCCGCTTTTGTTTGGACACCGTAATAAAATAATAGTAGGTATATGCTGTGTTTACTTTTAATTCCGCGGCAAGATTTTTTAAGCCCAACCGGAAGGACGGCTATAATTTGTTAAGTGATTAAAAGGGACTTTAATGCCAATGTTTATATACTAAAAATAATAATAATCATAAAATAAATAAATATTAAACCACTTACTACGGTACTCTAGTTTTAGAATGTCAACCCCCGGTATATAATAATACAGCGGGCAGTGATAGTTTTCATTTTTTTGGTGAGCTTTGGGCGCGTTGCTATGGTAGATATTAAACAAAAGTCAGTCAGACGCTAACAAACATAGAAAAAAATGTGCAAAAAATAATTTTTATTTCATAACAAACTAAATAAGAACAAGTTTGAATTAAATTTCTTAAAGATGGAACAAACGAGGGAACAAAGAATAATTCCTACTTTGAGATGGACATTGAAAAGGCCGCCAAAGAAAGCAGCTTTCAGAGTACCGAAAGCGATGCAATAAAAAGAATGTCAAAAATTTCACCGAAAAGGTATTCCTGTTTTTTATCCTGGAGAAGTCTAGAAAGTTAAATGCTTTCTTTATATGCAATTTATGACAAAGGACACAATAATAATCGAAACCAACCAAGTCATCAGCAAAGTACAGCAAACTTCTGCCAACCTGGAAGCAACAGAATAACCGTTATCGTGTATCATGAAAGCTTTTTGTTTTTTGTATATTAATAAAATAAAATGATCCAAAAAACCTATAACTTTTCTTTATAGTTTTAAAGTAATTACTTTTAATCACCTAAGTCCATGAAAAAAGGGATTAAACGTACAATTTTATGCCCTAGAATAAATCCAACAATAGTTTTCTATATTTTATAAAACATGTCAAATAATTTTTGGTTTCTTGCGCTGTGTAGGTAAATATTGAAATCATAAAAAACATCGTTTTTATTCGACAATCTGAAAAGCATTATTTGAATGGTTTGTTTATTTGGACAGTCTAAATATATATACCGAGTGTGACGGACAGTTATTTTCGTAACATTTGTAAACCATTTTATTTTTTTAAATACAAAAAAAGCTACGCTTCTGACAGTGTCAGATTCGTAATATAACCAAAAATATTTAGCTGTCGTGTCGCTACCCAAAGAAGACACTACGTCTTCGTGATGCAGTGACCCTAACAAAACCACCAGTAAATAAGCCGCGATTGACAAATGCGCGATATAACAAAAGCGCGATGTAACAAAACCGCAAGTAAAACCTAATCTAACAAAACCAGGGGCAGATCTAGGAATTTTATATGGGAGGGCATCAGGGAGTGGGATAATTCGCCGCCGTCTACTCACCGTGGCTAATTCGCCCCCGGGTTAAAAAGTTCGCCCGATTCGCCGCTGGCCCGACTCGCTGGTGACACGACTTGCCGCCGGGCCAACTCGCCACGAGCCGCCGTAGTTTCAGCTTGCAATTTTTAATGGTTTTAGAGTTCCGGTGGCAATGTAATTCATTATTTTTTATAAAAGAAAAATTCAAAATGACGGATCCAAAATGGCGAAGTTTCTTATTTATAAACCGATAAGGTTTATGTTAAGCTTGAGAATAATTAAAATGGCGGATTTTACTATTTAGAAACCGATTTTAAATGATTGTGTTGACTACATGTTATGATTTTATTATTTAATACATCGCACCATTGCTACAATAGTGTCTCAACTCAAATATGTTGTGTATTTAAGTTGTGACACTATTGTAGCAAGAGTGCGACATATCAATTAATAAAAGGAAAAGTTCGCCATTTTGGATTGCCATTTTGACTTTTTGCAAGTTTATTTCAAAACTCATCATCAGGAACCTTAAACACAGTAAACTTTAAAAATAATACATATCGGTTTATAATTTGAAAAGTCCGCCGTTTTGGACCAGCTGTTTTGAATTTTAAGTTTAATTGTAAAATCATAATTAGCGACCTTAAACTGCAATTACATTTTATTTTCCATATTTTTTATAAATAAATAAACACTCCAACATTTAGTAAATATCGGTATTTAAATAAGAAAGCGCCATTTTGTATTGACCGTTTGGGAGAGCTTCAAACATATTGACGGCCTATTGAAGCATACACATAGACTGGAAGTGGCCTATTCAGGTCTAAAGTCCGTTTTTTGAATAGGGATGGGCATAGTTTTGCAACGAATTCGGATTCGACGCAAGAAAATACGTATCTTTTATTTGAAACATTTTTTTCTTAAACGTCATTATTTCCAGCCACTTCCAAAGTTGAAAACATCTACCAATAATCAAAAGAGCTTAATCATGTAATTTTTTGAATCATTAAATAAACTTTTCCCCTAGGTTTTAAAAGGGGTGGACGGGTGGTCTGGTGCACTCTGTATATATATATATATATATATATATATATATATATATATATATATATATATATATATATATATATACATATATATATGTATAATTATAAATACGTATTGATCAATGCATATTGATCAATATTATTGACCGTCTAGGGCTGTTTTAGGTTTCGTTTACGAATAATAAGAATTTCTAAGAGTGAAAATATATTTCTGCTATTTCCCAATTCAATGGTAAAAAGAATGTTTGCATGTATAGAATGGATTTGATTAGGAAATTTTCGGAGAAATTCGTGGTTATGAGGCCAGATAACCAAAGTGTAGTCGACATACGTTTCCACAGTTTTCATCTTCATTTCATCTGGTACCACGGATTTATTAACCTCAACATGGATTGCTGATATATTATATCGCTCAAAAACCTAAAAATCACTGTAAAATGTGTTTGACGTTCTGACCTTGCTTCAGGCAGGCGCGTCGTTTTTTGACAAGTTTGACTTATAGTTCAGGCAAGATTCGGGAAAATCCACTTTCTAGATGGGGCAATTCTCCCTATTTTGACCCCGCTGAATCCGAATATCCCTGTTGCCAACTCGAACAAAATGGCGGCGGAATTTTAAATTGCCGCTGGAAAGCCCAAATTGTCACAGGTGTATATTCAAAATATATATTTGTATAATTAAAAAATATATAAATATAAATAATATATAATTTTTTTTAATGGCTGCAAAAACCTCCAAAAACCCCCCAGACCCCCCAAAATCTGAAGGTTTGAGGTTTTTTCAAATTTTCGTAAAAACTAAGCTTCTAAGAGAAAAATTTATAATATACTTTATTGTAGACAATAAAATTCCGTTTTTAAAATGGTATAACTTAATAAGGTTAGACTAATAACAAGCTCTCCAGCAGCGTCCGTTAATTGAAGTAATTAAAAAAAGTTGAAAAAATACCTATGTTTTTTCCAAGATTTATATATTTTTTTAAAAAACTAATATATACAGAAAACCATGTATTACAGTTTGGTATACTCAATAAAATTTCCTTTAAAATGACGTGTAACATGATTAAATCGGTTTTATAAATAAAACTTCAGGAGCTTCCGTAAATTAAATTAATTTTGAAAAAACAGAAAATAAACCATTTTTGTTACACGTTTTATCTAATTTTCTCAAAAAGTAAGCTTAACATGAAAACACTTGTTTTACACTTTTTTGTAGACAAGGAAATTCCCTTTTTAAAAATGTGAAACTCGGTGGGGTTTGACTTATAGCAAACTCTCCAGCGACGTTCGTCAATGGGGTGGTTTCAACAAATCATTAAAAAAAACATGTTTTTTATACGTTTTATTCAATTTTCTTAAAAACCAAGCTCTTTATCAAAAAATGTGTTCTATACTTCGTCATAGCCAATAAAATTTCCTTTCAAACTATGTATAACAAAGTGAAAGTTATTTTATATTTACCGCTCCAGTGGTATTCTTAATTTAAAGAAATTATTTAAAATCAATCCAAACTAATCAATTTTGTGTCTTATTAGCTTTTCGGTGGATAATAAAGAGCGGCGGATAAAAGGTCAAAAGTACAAAAGGTCGAAAAAATAAGGTCGAAAGTACAAATGGTCGAAAATACAAAAGATCAAAAAACAAAAGGTCGAAAGTTCAAAAGGTCGAAAGTACAAAAGGTCGAAAGTACGGCCGCACAGTGGACCGAGGTAAATGTGGACATTCGCTTTAAAATTCATTAACTTTTTTGTTTTTTGACTTTTGGCTATGTTTTTCGGTTCATTGAGAAGCTTAAATGTTCTTTTATAAGATTTAAGAAAAAAAGAAGTTAAATGTCAAAAATTTCGAAATGGCGGATAATTTGGAACATAACTTAAAATAGACTTTTTTATTTTATTTCATACCTAACCAGAATTTTTTTTATGAAGTGTGTCTGTCTCTTACAAATCACATAAATTATCTGCATTTAGAAACAGTATTTTAATAAAAGTTTACATTTTGAATAATAACAAGCAGAAGATAACTTACAAAACTTATTCCGCATTTTCAGTTTTTTCTAGAAGCGACAATACTTAAGTTTTCATCATTTGTTTAGTTGCTGACTGGACGGAGACTGGAAATAACTGGATCAGATGAAATCAGTAAATTATGTAATATGTCTTCATTTGTACATTTTCTGTTGCATTTCCGCGATCTGAGTTCTCTATACCTTCTAAAGTCTTTGTTTCTGGCCTCTGCGGCTTCTTCTGAAAGGTGTCCAATTGGTACCAAAGCGTCTTTAATTATTTCCAACCCGTGAAATCTTGTGGACCGTGGCTGGCATATAGTACCAGTTATATAACTCAACATATAGCTGGGCGGTTTCTAGCGTATAGTTCTGAAATGCATAAACATCGTTGTTACGACCAGAAGCTATAGTTTGCAATATGACGTGAAATCTCTTAACTAAATTAATATCCAAACCTGTTATTTTCGCTGATTGCGTACTATTGCTAAAAAATCTTCTTGCGGTGTTGCCATCATTGCTTGTACGAAATCCCTGTTTCACCATATCAATGTTCAGTCCCAATTCCTTTTTGAACCTGTCTTGCATAATCGTTTTAGCATTGTTTTTCATTGTTTTTTCTTCTGTGGTTCTTGCTGCCCACTTTTTAAATCCCAGATTATATGAAATATGTATCAGACATTCAAATGTTCTTATCCAGGCATGTAGCGAGGACATTTCTAATTTATAATACTCCGGATTTGGTACTTTGCAAGCTACTAAATCCAAGTTATTTATTTCTGTTGGCTTAGCTCCACAAATATACCAATTCATTGAGGATTTGGATCCTGCTAATATTGTACAAATTTTGCCATAGATCATTGTTAAAAGAAGTGTGTGTTTTATAGACGTAGTTTCAGAAATTTGTGTTTCAGTCAGTAGATTGATTTCATCTTTTAAAGAATCCGATGCATTATTTATTCCCTCTTTGGATTCTTTTATGAACTGAAAATTAATTGGTCGACAATAAAATGGCGATGATGGTCGTGGGTTTTCCCAAACAACATTTGAATCTTCATCAACCATTTTAAGTGGGACGTAAGCTGTCATAAATATACTTGAGTCATCGGATTCACTATTTTCAAAAGTTTGCTTATAATTGGATTGGCCAGAAGCGCCATCGAATCCATATTTACCTATAAGACTTAGTTTGCCAGACACAGTATTCTTTAGAGATTCTAGTATCCTCCTCGCTGTATGATCTAACAGGGACTGCAAAGTAATTCTCGCAAAAGTATCGGTTATCATAATAGAACTTTTTGGAGGATAACACTCACGTTTTGCTTGCTGAACCTGATAATATGACGGATACAGGAGGCAGCCTTCTAGCTCAGCAGATTTTCGTAAAATCAGGTAGTTTTTAGATAGTTTTAGGGATACGTATATTGCTAGCGCCTTTTCCTTTGAATAAGAATGTTGGTGATACAATATTTTCACAAAAATGTCTTACCTTTTCTACATGTTGCGGATGTTGCCTTAAAAATTGGAATATTTTATTTACATCATTAATTTCACTTTCACTGCCAATTTTCGAAGTTATGGCAAAAGATAATTCTTCCACGTTTTCTTGTCTTAAAGTCTCCGTTCTTCTTTTCTTTTGCTTTAAGGACAGATCTGCAAACTTTTTGTGCTTTTTCTGTATAATTTTTGATGATAATCTTTCAGGTTGACATTCCACAACAAAAGGCGGCCAGACCAAGTCTTGTTTAAGCCACGATTCATTTTTCTTTAAAAAAACTTCATACGTACGGTTACATTCTTTCCATTTTTTTGAAACAGTTAAACAAAATTTTCTTAGGCACTCACTTAAAACAGCCTTCTCGTTTTCACTCAAAGTTTTCAATTTAAATTTTTTGACGGTAACACTCACTAATGTTTTAAAGTCGCTTAAGCTAACACTTGCCGAGTTTAACATATTTTAAAACGGATACGCGAAGAATAAATTTTTCAACGTCATTTTTGACAGCTCTAATACTGTCACAATATAAACAATTCACTTGTTTCTCCAAAGCGCATATTGTTTCAAGGCACTCTACGCTTTATTCGCGACCATTTAGGTAGAGTACAGCCAAAAATTACGCGAAAACGGATTTCAGGCCTGTGTTGAGTTGTCCAATTCTTTTGAAATAGACCGTATATTTTCTAAACTGGCGCCTACTGGCGGCAAATTTCCTTGTATTTGTTTTAAGGAACCTTTGACCTTAATATCAAATATGAAAATAATTTATGCATGTTTAAGCTTTTTTAAAAATTTTAATTAAAGTTTAGTTTTATGTAACATATTACATCACTGTAAAATTTTAAAAATTATTATAACTAAATACGTGTTGATTTTAAATTAACTTGGCAATTTGCAAGCTCATATGTCATAAAGCATGAAACTAAAACAGAACCGATAAGTTTTTGGTCAGGTATGAAATTATGCTATTTAATTTGTAACAGCCTGTTTATTAGGAAAGTTTTAAAAATATAATGTGTCTGTGAAAAATACTCCCTGTACAGTTTATTAAGTCTGTTAAAAAAAAGTTATGCTTGTTTTAAACTAATCCGAAGTTTTTAGAAGATATTTGTTTAAAAAATTATTCAAAGTTGGGAATATGTCAAAATTTCTGAATGTCCACCAACATACATTGCCTCGATCCACGGTGGGCCGCGGATCCACATCGACTAGACAGGTCAATTCGACTTGATACAGTAAATTAAAATTTTTTTTTAAATATTTTGTTTTGTCGATTCGACTTTCGACCTTTTATGGCTTCGGCGGCGGGCCCGATAATAAAATGTCCTTTTATACAGTCTGTCACAAAATGTGACCCATAGTATAGAAAACTCTCCAGAGGCGTCCGTAAATTGCAAAAATTTATATATTTATGAGTACCTAATTATGATTATGCCCCCCCCCCCCAAACCGTTGCATAAGATTCACCAATTTATTTTTAGTTCCATATGCTTAAAAAAATAACCAAAAACACCTGTGTCAAAGTTACTACTGATACTTTCTGCACAAAAATATTGCTTAGGGGGGCCATGGCCCCTATGCCCCCTACCCTTATAACCACCGGTGTTTTTTTGCTTTAAAGAACTTATTTAGATACATCAAAATATCTAATCTAATCAAAAAACAGTTTATTTTAATTTGGAAACATTTTATTTCAGTAGGTATAAATTACGAACTTTTTGAAGTATTTATCATAACATTACCCTCACTTTGTAATATATCATTTAAAAAAAAATTGTCTTATCCTCAATAAAGAATAAAGGAACATTTTTTTCTGAAAATCTTAGTTAGAAAAGATATTTAAATATGCAAGAGAAACTGATAATTTCAGTTATTTTAGAAAATAAGTTTATATTAGTACGCCCCTGAAGCCTTAAATATGGCAACAACCCGACATTTTAATAAAGTTTTTAAAAGAAAATGTTATGTTCTACAAGAGGGAAAACTACATATTTTTTCTTAAAAAGTGTAGTTTTTGAGAAAATTTTGAAAAACCTATAATAAACATGTTTTTTCTAAATAATCCCAATTTACGTACGCCACTGAAGAGCTACTTGCTTTTCCTAACTTTATTGACCAATACATCGTTGGAAAGGGAATTTTATTCTCCACAAAAAACTGTTCTTTGCAATTTTTGATAAAAAGGTTAGTTTTCGAGAAAATTGCATAAAACTGAAAAAAAAAACAGGTTTTTGGGGGTTTGGGGGGGATTTTCTCCGTCCCTGTCAATTTTTCGAGTTGGCAACAGAGATATTCGGATTCAGCGGGGTCAAATTAGGGGGGAATGGTCTGTTGCCAAAAAGTAATATGATTTGCTTCTAGACCTAAATCGGAAAGCCTTTTAAAATAATATGCTCTGACTATTACGTGCATGCGCGAAAGTTTGCCGGGTTGGACACTCGAGCTTTCGAGCCCAAACCACCTCTGAGCTCTACCGCGTTCTGTGTAAATCGACTGATCGTTTTCGTATTTTCTGAAGTTCAAATTTTTATTATTGATAGAACAGTGTTGTAAGCAAAATCTGATCCACAACGCCAAACGCATGGTGCGGTTCTACGTTAGCTATCCATTTTGAAGTTAGGCGGTACGTGTTTTGTACCGATGAGTACCTTCAACCTAGGTAAAGTAAATCATTGTGGGTAAAGTAAATCACGCTGTTGTGGCGCGTTTTAACTTGCCGAAATCATCGTTCCAAAAGAGCTCTCAGGTTAGGTGCGCATGAACGACGCAAACAGGTAAGTTAAATCAAGACCAACAAAAATAAAGGCACGACCCTGAGACAATTAGCTGGACTCGGGGGATTGACTTTTACATTGGGTCTTATGGGAGGTCAGACGTTTTTTTATAATGTTTTCAAAATGGCAATAAAGATTTCCGCAAAATTTCAGTGAAGTATTCTCAGACACTATCCCGATATTCCACCAAACTTTTGTAAGGATGCAAGATGATTAAAAGGTTAAAATCTTTAAGACTTAGCATTCCTTATTTTGAATTCAAATTACCCGCCATGTACCGCATGCCATCTGTTATATTTGATATGTATTTTAGTTTGTCATGTGTGTTTGTCATGGCATTTGTTTGTATTGTAAAACTTGAAACTTTTTCAATTTTTTAATGATTTTTTACAATAAAGTTCAATTAGAATCCAAAAATATCAGCGCTAATCTTTAAAAAACAAAATTGCACTACAAAAAAAATCATTTTTTAATGTTGTAATTTTTCTAAACACATGTAAATAACTTTATTAAGTTTTGAAAGTTTGCCGAGTGCCGAATATAAACAGATAGATGTAGGTAATCCGATTGCTTTCCACGCAGAAACGAACACATTCGCTTCTGCTTTTAATTTAATTTTTGTGTGAGCTAATGATGCGGCTCTAAAGAATTAAGGAATCCCATACATTTAGAAAAATTGTTCTACAAGAAAATAGTAAAAACAATCTCAAAACGGGCTTTATGTAAAAAAAAATCAAATTTTCTTGAACTGTCATTCCAACATTCCAAGACAATCAGCTGCGTCGTGACGTGACAATAAAAAAAAATCTGCCTCCGATATGACGTCAATAAGGATCGTGGCCCATCCGTTTTGATAGCCCTCGTTACATATGTCCCCTAAAAGAAATACAAAAAACAGAAAAAGATTAATTTTTTATAAATTTTATTTTATTTATTTTAATTAATATTTTATAAAATTGTTAATCATGTAACTTATTAGACGTTTAAAGAGTAAACCTATCTTCATTAATTTTTTTATACTTTTTGCTGTTCTCATCTTAAAATTAATAAGAAAAAACTTTAGTTTTTATTTACTTTCCTCTTTTGACGGTACCATTTTTATAATATAACACATACTAATTCAATTATCTATGTCCTGACCTTATAATACCCTTATCCCATAAGGGGCGCCAACTGTAATTCCAAATTCCATTGACACCGAAATGCGGGACACTTCAATTCGGATAATTAGACCAAAATGTCTAATCTGTAAGGGAAATCGTTTACAAAGTTGTTTGACATTACGTACGGTAAATATAATATAAAAGGTTGAAATACAGATTACTCCCAAAAAGGGGCATTAGGTATCTTTTTGGAAATTACATTTAGTTTAAATTTTATTAAGGTACGTCCAAACCGAACAACATTTTTGGCAACACGCAACAAAATTTATTAATGTTTTCAACGGATCAACAATCAAACAACAAAATGCAACTATGTCGGTTTAGAACGTTTTTCTACGTTGTCCGACGCCTATTCTCCACCTCCTTCGATCCTGACAATCATCTTCTGTCAGGTTTTCTTGACTCATTGATCTTTGAATTTACTGTTTTCATTCTAGTTTAGGACTCCCTCTTTTTCTGCGCTCTATTGGTTGCCATTCTAGCAAACTGTAGTGTGTATATGGTATATCGGTTGTTAAGTTATATTCCCATGCCGTGTACTTTACGTTCTCAGTATTTTAGAGCTACTCCGATATATATTTTAAAAAGAGTTGGAAAGATACAACATCCCTGTCTTAAGCCTTTCATTACCAGGAATTCTTCTGAAAGTCGATTTCCAATTTTAATTTTAGGTTTTGACGCTTTGTATAGTTCTATTATCACTTTTATGTAGGTATGATTGATATTAGTTTGCTCTAACACTGTCCATAATTTTTCTACTGGAATGGTATCATTTGCTTTTTGTAGGTCCACAAAGGTAACATTAGTCTCTATATTTCTGGCACTCCTTTTCTCAATTACTTGTTTAAGACAAAAAACATTATCATCACAAGATCTGCCTGCAACAACAACATACAAGAATTTTTTTGCGTGTTTTATGCATTTCTTTTTTTGGATTGGATGAGCCTTTAAACATTGGCTTGCGCAGAACTTTGCTCCATGCTGGAATCTGCAGGGCCGGGCGCGCAAATGGGCTCACAGTTTATTAATGAGTTGGGAAGGGTTTAATTTTTTTAGCGGCTTTAAACAATTTTCATTCTATTTCAAAGTTTTTTATACATATCTGTAATGAATAAAAAAGCATTAGATCTGCTAAAATATCAATTACATACTTACCAATAATAATTATGTGAAATACCTGTCCCGAATAGGGCTAACTTAATAAGTTTTATTTTTTATTTTAAAAAACTACCAAACTAAATAATTGTAAACATACTACCGTTAGTGGCAGATTTAGGCCCTAAAAATTAAACTAAGTTATGAGTTTAGTAGTAAATTCAAGAATAAATTATTATTTTTGATTCAAAAAAGTTGGAACTGAAATATATCTAAAAAACCTACTACAGTGTATGGATTCTTGAGCTAGGTGAGAATGAGAATTAGCATCTCGCCATGTCAGGACCAATAGAGATGCGGATGTCGAGAAAGATCGCATACGCATTGCGACTTTTACCCGATTTTGAGGGAGTACTACTACTCATCAATTCAAGAATTCATACACTGAGAGCCTTATTTTGACTTCAACTTTCACCACGCGATCGTAGGACGCATGCGGTGGGTGACTTAAATTGACCGTGTAATTCCTATTCTATTTCCTTGCCTTACTACGACACAAGACGCTAGCGCTACCAAGTCCACTTCCAATCCCTGGCTTCGCATGCGTAGATCTACCAATATTATTTACCTCATGTATTAGAATCGATGTACAGGGTGATTTTCACTTGAATGATTCTAACCACATGAAAATAGAAAGTTTCAAAAACCTAACCTAACGAAACCTAATCAGATCTAACCGAACCGAACCAAAGCAAACTAAACCAATATTTTTTTTCAAAAAAAAACTTTCCTGACTTCCTACCTGGGATGCTAGAGGATGTGAATCCGAACCGGACCGTACCGAACCGAACCTATCCAAACCTAACCCTACCCAACTAAACCTAATTAGCAGTACGTGTTGTGGTTTAGTTTGGTTAGGTTAGGTTTGGTTCAGTTTAGTTAGGTTCAGTTTGGTTCGGTTCGGATTCACATCCTCTAGGATCCCGGGCAGGAAGTCAGGAAAGTTTTTTTTTTGAAAAAAATTATTGGTTCAGTTTCCTTCGGTTCGGTTAGATTTGATTAGGTTTTGTTAGGTTAGGTTTTTGAAACTTTCTATTTTCATGTGGTTAGAATCATTCAAGTGAAAATCACCCTGTATGCATCTATTCTAAGACATGAGGTAAATAATATTAGTAGATCTGCGCTTGCGAAGCCAGGGATTGAAAGTGGACTTGGTAGCGCTAGCGTCTTGTTTACTACGACTAACTTTACTACGACTAACTTTAGTAAACGGGGTAGCGATTCGACTTGCCGCACGGCAAACCGAGGCGACTCGCCGCACGGCTAAAGTCGATCTGTTAAAGTAGAAAAACGACATTTTAAATAAAACTTTTTGCCTACAAATATCTCGTTAATCTCTTTCACCTGGTATATTATGCTCAAAAACATTCAACTAAAGGTAGACCCCGTATAGAAATCCTAAACTTCATCAGACACAAAAAGTATTATACTGGGGATTTCTTTCAAATTCGCAACAATGTTGCAAGTCAGTGGCGTATATACGGGGGGGCCTGGGGGGCCCGGGCCCCTCCCGAAGCTAAGATTTTTTTGGTTATTTTCCACATATTTCATGAATATAAACATAAAATAGCATAAAATACAGCCTCATGAGGTCTCGCCCCCCCCCCCAAAACTGTCTCGGGCCCACCCCGAAACTTTTTTCTATATACGCCACTGTTGCCAGTACTTTTATAACTTGTAATTTTGATGTAGGTACAGAAGTAAAATGGTAACTAATAAAAATCAAAAGAATATTTTGTTTTTGAATTCGGCTTACGTTTTGGATTGCTATACATGTATCTGTAATAGAATATGTTTACTATCCTATGTGAGAAAAGGATTGTTTTCATTGATTTTTTTTTGAGATCTTATCATTAATAAAGTTTTTCTATACAATTTAATTCTAGGTTGTAAGTATAACCTCTAGATATGTATGTGTGCATGTCTGTCTGTGTGCCTATATGCACATATGTATATAAATGTTTGAACAAAAGTTTTTTTTTAAGTTAGAATATGTTATCCAATAATCAATCGGTAAATTTTTGTTTACATAGGTACCTAAACTTAACAAAAATCATAAAACATTTGCTTTTAAGTTCCTGTTTTTATAGATCTATGTGGCGGTTTAAATCCTTATCTATTTTGAATTAAAAGGAAAGTATAAATTAGAAATAATCAGCTAAAGTTGGTTTTTTTCGAAGATTGTTGATTGTCGATTTTTATAGAACGTACAACGATTAGCACAAAATTGCAGTTTTTTGCAGGAACACAAAATAATTAGCGGCGATATCCTGTAATGCAAACCATTTTTTTTAACTGCACATGCGCACCTCTCTCTTTCTGATCACATAAAATTATCTTCCTCTTACTAACTTCACATATGCTCGACCACAGCTAAGAGGGAGATATTTTATGTGAGAAGAAAAAGTACCGTAGCGAATGCGCAGTTTAAAATATGGATTTGGTTTTCGGTTTTCTGAAAAAAACGGGACTCCATTTAAGTGTGAAAAACGTTCAACTGAAAGTAAGTTTAATTAAATTTCTTTGGTGTGAGGTAAGAGTTCATAAATAGTTTATTAGTTTTGTATTCCTAAGTGGTATTTAAAAAGTTATTAAACCAGATGACTAAACTGCACTTTTAACTATTAATTATTGTTCTCACTACAAATGTTTTCGGTATAAAAATAACTCTTGCTTTTAGTCCAAATAAATTTAAGTTAAATATTTTGATCACGCAAGTTAAAAAAACCTTTTCTTTATATAATATATGTATATATATATATATATATATATATATATATATATATATATATATATATATAGCTTAAAAAAAGTAGTCTACAAAACTCCCCTGGGCAACTCTGGAAAACTCAAAAAGCTTTTTGATTTGATTTTACGCGAAAATGGAATGTCGCAGAGAAAACCTATGTTGACAAAAAAAAATTGTGTGTGCTTAAGACCACATGGCAGAAGTGTAAACTTTAACAAGGCGAAATTAATAATACTGGCCTTCATCTGCATCATCATATTGCTCGCTGAATGTTCCTCTCACAGTTAGTCGACTCGAGCCGACTTCACCTGAATGAGCGTTACATAGCCGAGTCTGACGGCTCAGTTCAATTCAGTACCCACAAAAACTACTAAACGCGCCTAAAGAAGTTTACACTTCAAAAATTCCTTTACAATTTTTCTTAAAGGTTATAGCTCTAGACTTACATGTATAAAAGATAGAGGGCACCAAAATTGACAAAAATCAGTTCTTTGCATTTTACGCAAAAACGGTCGTAGAGAAGAATTTTATTTTAGAGAAATATTACCCATACGAGTCTTTACAATCAATCTCCATAGTCTATAGGTCTACAACAACATGTTTAGAAGGTAGATGGCAGCTAAGTTTTCAAAAATGGTGTTTTTTTTAGTCGTAGAAAGAAACTTTATAAACATAAAATGTTAAAGGACACAATTTTCTACATTCTTTCCTTTTGGGCCACAGGTTTACAACTACGTGTAGAACATATAGGGCGCCAAATTTGCAAAAATTATTATTTTATTTTATGCAAAAACGGTAGGTCCTAGAAAAACACACTATAGACAACAAATCTCCAGGACGCCATTATCTACAATTCACCTATGTGAGTCACAGCTCTATGACTTATGGTTTTTGCGTAAAACGCAAAAAAGTATATAATGGGCATTTTCGGCAACCTCTGTCTTCAACACATGTGGTTGTAGAGCTGTAAATTGTCATTGTCGCATTGTAGAAAATTGTGTCTTGATCATTTTATGTCAATAAAGTTTTTTTTATGACTGCATAAATTGCAAAAAACATAATTTTTTGAAATTTTCTTCTAAACGTGTGGTTGTAGACCTATAGACTATGGAGACCGATTGTAGCGAATCCTATGGGTAATATTTCTCATACATTAAATTTTGCCCTACGACTTATCCACAGTAAACTAATCATTTATAGTAAGGAAAGCACCCCGGTCTTTTCATAATACTGTTATACACACCCCCTGTATACATTAGTTCGGAATACGAAGTTCGAGAGACGCTGATTACAGACCGTCACCCCTTGTATAAAAATATTATGGACAGAGCAGGGCTATCAAAACGGACGGGCCACGATCCTCCACTTTGTTGACGTCACATCCGGGGCTGATTTTTTTTTGATGGTCACCTTACGACACAGCTGATTGTCTTTAAAAATATTGAAGTTAGAATGACGGTTCATGAATATTTAATTTTTTTTTAAATAACGCCGTTTTTGAGATTGTTTTTACTTTATTCTTGCAGAACAATTTTTTTTAAATGTATAGTAATCCTTAATTTTCCATAGCCGCTTCATTAGCTCACACAATAATTCAGTTTAAAGCAGAAGCAAATGTGACAATCACAGATGACAAAGTCAAATACATGTCAAATATAACAGTTGGCATGTGGTACATGGCGGGTAATTTGAATTCAAAATAAGAAATGCTAAATCTTGAAGATTTTAACCTTTTAATCATGTTGCTTCCTTACAAACCTTTGGTGGAATATCGGGATGGTGTCTGAGAATATTTCACTGAAATTTTGCGAAAATCTGTAGTGCCATTTTGAAAATATCATAAAAAAACGTCTGACCTCCCATAAGACCCAATGTAATGTTTGGAAAAGCCGTCTAAAGACCCATTATGCTTCTTGGACATTATCACTTTCAACACCCTGTATTTCAAAAACTGGTCATTAATTTGAGTTGGGCCCCTGAGAACTTTTGATAAGAAAGGTTCAGTCTACAGCAAACCAAAATTTCGTGAAGTTTGACGGAGTACGGAAATCCCATAAGAGGTGTGCCTGATCCTTTACCAAATCCATTAGTTTATATTTTTCATTAAAAAACAATTAAAAAAGGTTCCGTTGATAGAAAAATAACCTATATTTGCATTGTATTATGTGTAAAGCATTGTAATTATTAAGTTAATGTATTCTATGCACTAATAAAAAGGAATTTACTGCAGAATATTCGTCAAAGAGCCTTTTTTTACTTGAAAATTATCCTCTCAAGGAAATTTATATACCTAAATCAATGGAAAAAAAACTTCTAAACCTTAGATTTAATTAAAAAAATTCAACTTTCCTTTTTATTGTTGCTAGTAGCCATTAATAAAAAATTATTTGATTGAGCATCCTTACTAATTGGTGTTTAGGCACATTGAGGGTTGACACAAAATAACTCATTCTTATCAGCGCGCAAAGTTTAAATTTAACACTATGTATTTAATTGACGAGTAGAATAGATTTTTTGGTGTTATAATTCAATTTGATAAAAACTTTTCAAAACACCATATTATAAGATGTAGCTTGATTGGAGAACGAGTGCATTGATGGTTATGAGCATCCGGTATACAATAAATTGAAAAGCCACCCTGTAGCTTAGAGACAATCTGCGCAAGCGTTATATTGTTTCAAATCCCCCTGTAAATGTTTAGTACGGAATACAAAGTTAGAGAGGCGCTGGTTTTTCCACGGCACCCCGGTATACTGCGCCAATTGAGTAATAAAACTCCCACCGTGTAAGTGTCTGGTCTATCTCTGTCATTCGTCTATGGACTTATCGTTCTCGCGTAAAATGCAAAAACCTTTCAGGGCCTTTATACCACTCAATGAAAAAACTGATTTTTGTTCGCTATTTTTCAGAAAAAAAATTAATAGCGGCAACCATGTAGACCAAACGTCACCCTTGCATCATTTATCGTTGCCTTTGAGAGGTTATCCGAATAAACGTGCGTTTTCGTTGTTTTTTTTTATTTATCACAAAATAAAGATTTTTTTTATTAAATAACTTTAAAAAGTGCATTCTGTGTGACAAAAGTGACGAGAAGTGGCTGGATTTATCATTTCACCGGTAAGTTTGAATCTCTTCCAGAAACCGTCATATTGTTTACGATTTGGTAAGACAGTGGTGTGGTTTATAACTTTTTTTACAAAATATTAGTGATATATTTTACAAAGAAGTTTTAAGAAACTTTATTTATTGTTGCAAATTCCTTTATTTTCCCACCTCTAGTGTTTGGGTTTTTTTGGAAAAGTTTCTTAATTTATTCTGGCAATAATATATAACTCCAAAAAATATATTTCTTATGTAAACAACCATTTTCACTCTGTGATGTTATGTTATGTCATGCTACTGTACAGTTATTAAACATTTTAAAAATATTCAAATTTATGAGTTTACTAGGTTCCCCACTGATCCAAACAAGAGAGAGCTTTGGAGGGAAATTGGCCTTTATAAGGAAAAAATTTTGATCCTCAGTATGTTCGTTTAGCACCTAGTAGGCACTATCTTGTACCAAATACCTTGCCCAAGGTCAGGTGTTAAAGATTAGTTCAAATTAAGAAAACTACTTACTACTAGTGGTTAGTAGTTAAATATTCAACTATCTCTTTTTATTATAAAGTATACATAATATATTATCACTGGTTGTTTTTGATGTTCGATCATCATGTAATGATGTAAAAAAGTAATTTACAAATATAACTATAAGAAGAAAAAAGGTAGTACCTACTTTTACACAGAAAAAAAAAGAGTTTTAACTTCCTTTTCACTTCCTTTTCACTTACTTACTGCATAGCCCCTGGTGATTAATTAAAAGAAAGCCTTGAGTCAAATGGATTAAAATATTATGCTTAATTCTTATATTTGCCAAATTTAATAATGTTTGTATATACAGGGTGTCCCATAACTTAGGGGCCATAGGTGTTATGCCCGCAGTAAGAAAAACGATAAATGCAATGGACTGTAAATATTTTAATTAAATGAAGCGCGAACAAACATAAATATATTGATATGAAATTACGAAATAGTGAAAAGCTCCATAGGTTAATTGTTATGCCACACAACGGCAATCAGAAACAAAGGCACTCACCAGTTTGCAGCCAATTTCTCCACGTTCTAAGGGGCCCCTGATTGGATCTAATGATGTCACCACGTAGCTGAAGGGCTGAAGTTTCTTTTCTATGCTTCAGTACACCAAAATCGAGCACTTTCAGGTGTAGATATTTGAAATAGTTGGAGAACGAAATTAACACGCCATTTCTCGAGGCGCTTGACAAAGGATCTCTCTGGTTGTTGGTGCGCATGTCCAAATGCGCGAAATGCACTCTGTCCTTCATACAATTGTGTGGTTTTAAAAATATATAAACAACCGCGAAATTTAGCGGGAGCTAACAATAGGCCAACAAGTGATAGAGGAGGTCATGTCTGATCAAAAACTTGTTGTTTTTTTAACTTTTGTGATAATAACTTTTTAAAAAAACGCAGTAAAAATATGAAATTGTGTAGTCTTGTATTGGAACAAAAGCAGTAAATTGAAATTAATTTAAAAAAATTAATTTGAAAAAAGTTAGTCATTTTTTTTAGAAAATACTATTTTTTTGGTATGAACTTTTATGAATGCCATATTAAATGCAATGTTTTTTAAATATTTTTTGTTAATAAAAACAAGTCTCTAGCGAGACATAATAATGAAATATTATTAATATTTTTTAAAAGAGAAAGCAAAAATTAATTTAAAAAAAAATTATTTTTTATACATTTTCGAGGTTATTTTGACAGCCCGTACCTCCTCCACTTGTAATATTATCAAAAAAAGAGTACCACATTTTTTAATCACAATTAGCTGAGTATTCAGCTGGCTGTGACAGATTTTTTTTGTATAACCCGTTTTCACCCACTCCTCTTTAAAAATCCTATATCTTAAAAACAGATGAATGTTGACCCCATGTTATATAAACTTTTGTCTTGGAAATAACCTCCTCTATCACCTGCTGCACTATGGCGCCTAAGTTATGGGACACCCTGTATAATAATCACTTAATTAGAAATAATATTTTTTCATTTTTATTTTATTTGGTAAATAAAAATTAAATAGATTTTTTTTATGGAAATCAAAAGTATTTTTTGATAAAACTGAATAAGTCATATTTTTTAACATTTGCAAATGTAAAAAAACACAGACTCATACCAAATATTTTCTAAAAAAACTAATTTCTAGAGTTTAATAAACTAATGAATGGATTTTGGTAAAATAAACCAATGAGTGCTTTTTATTTCGAGGCAAGAGTTTTGCTGATAAAATATAACAAAAAATCTATATTATAAGTATAGGCTGAGAAGATTGAAGAAAAAACGACTACACCTTAGTGTGCTTTAATTTGAAGAGAATAATGATGGTAAACATCGCATATCAATATTATAAACATAGAAACCGAAAACACCCAAAAGTGTCGAAAATGCACCCTGATGCAAAAATGTTGATAAATATCTGAAGGTCTGAGTATATAATTCGGAGTTTTTGACTTTTTTTAACAGAACAAATCTACTTACTGTACAAAATTTACTAACATAAGGTGAAAGAGTAAAAAGCTAAAAAAACAACTTTGACAATTTGAAATAAAAAGAAACACTTTTACCTGTGTTATAAATTTTAGCGATTAAAGTAACACTTTTCTATATCCCGAAAAAATAATATAAAGTAGATTTCTTATCTTTAGGGAAAAATAATAAAAATCAAAACTACGGATATTACCAGCTGTAAATAAGTTATTGATTTCTAATATTATAAATCGATAAAAAAATTAATTCTGTAAAAAGAGTCATTTAAATAGAATGGCTGTCAAAGCTGTACCGGTAATATTTTACACTTATTTAAATTTTATAATTTTGGGTGCAAAAATTTTATAGGAAAATGTCTATAATATATTTATTTTATTTTAAACAAAATCTGCACGCTCATTGTTTTTCATCGATTTCTCTTTTATACCTCTTACAGTGTTGCCTGCGAGGATTCGGCGAAATTTTCTGAGATTTCATGCATGATGAATGAATTTGCGTATTAAATAATGGGGATGCGTCTTCTAGGGTTCCTTGAATTTCTTTGACCATGCTCTAGAAGTTCTAGAAGGCAAAAAGTTTTAAAAGGTAATAACTTTATATACTGGTGTTTATAATTTACCCGTTTGCCACGCCTGCGGCATGAACCGCGGCGGGTCCAAATGCCGGACTTCTTTAACCGTTTTCAAGTGTAAACTAGACAATCAAGTCTACAGGCTACTACCTATATAGTCCTTGCCATAGGCAGTTACGCTTTTGTAACATTTCCAACCTCTTTGTTTATCATGTGCATAATGACAGCAATAAGAAAAATACTGAAAAACGCCTTCAGTTGTTCTTATCTGTGCGTTATTTTGGTCAAAATACAGTTAACATCTTTTTATTTAAGACAATGAGGGTTTTGCCTTTAATTTTATACCTACATGACATATTCAATTTTTCAATGTCAAAGTCACAAAAGTGTAACTGCCTATGACTAGGATACTACTTGGTGCACAGGGTGAACAGGGCAAACACCGGGACGCAACGATCCGGGGGCGCCAAGACGTTAAGAATGACGCAATTACCATCTACGAAATTGGTTTTGCAGAGGCGATTAAAAAGAAAACATTTTGAAGGACATGTCGGTTTTGCCTGGGGCGCAAAAATCTCTAGAGTCGGCCATCCAGTTAGGTGTGAGAGCTTGCTTTCCTAATCCTAAAACGCTTGTTTTCCATATACAGGGTGTTCCAACTAAAAGGTAACAGAGGTGTTTTGGGTATTTTTCGTGCGAATTTGGAGAAACGCTCGAACACGTCGATTTTGTTTGCGAGGGGGACACTCTTTGTCTATCTTGAAATTTTTGTGGCACGCACCATCTTCGAGGGGTATACTTTACCCCTATATTTTGAATAGGGAAAGTGGGTCTAGGGGTACCTTCGTTTGAAGCTCTCTTGAATATCTTTATAACCGTACACAAAATCGATGTGTCCGAGTTTGTCCAAAACCGCACGAAAAATACCCAAAAAGACGTATGTTACCTTTTAGTTGGGACACCCTATAGAGTGGTTTCTATATATTTGGTATGCCCGTTCTTGGTGACAGGGCTATCAAAACGGACGGGCCACGATCTACAACTTTCTTGACGTCACAGCGATGGCTGAATTTTTTGATGGTCACGTCATGCCACAGCTGATTGTCTTTAAAATTGTTGAAGTTGGAATGACGGTTCATGAATATATATTTTTTTTAAGAACGCCAGTTTTGAGATTGTTTTTACTTTATTCTTGTAAAAAATACTTTTTAAATGTACAGTAATCCTTAATTTTTCACAGCCGCTTCATAAGCTCACACAAAAATTAAATCATAACAAAAAAATTTCATGTAAAAAAAAAGCCAAGTACGTCGAAAATGGCATTCCGTAAAAAGAATTGAGATAAAAGTAAAGCCAAGTTTTCCAATACAAATTTAAAAATGAAAGGTTCTTACTAGTTTGGAAATGTTTTTTTAAATTTTGCTATTACAGCCAAACTTTTTTATGTTCAATTTAGCACTGTGCCTAAGAGTCATTTACAGCCGTAATAGCCAAGTTTAGAAAAATATTTCCAAACTAGTAAAAACCTTTCATTTTGAAATTTGTATTGGAAAACTTGGCTTTACTTTTATCTCAATTCTTTTTACGGAATGCCATTTTCGCGTACTTGGCTTTTTTTACATGAAATGTTTTTGTTATGATTTCACTTCTTTTTTAAAGGAATTGGATAATACTTAATTTTTAAAGTAGTAAAATATGCGGAATATTGTTCAAAACTTTTGCAATGCCTTACTTAAATTTTTGAGATTTTTTAATTTTTTTCCATGGAAATAAATTAAAATTGTAATGTTTTTAAATTTTGTCCTATAGTTTTATCATAGTTCCTATCAGTCTTCCAATGCTCAGCTCTCTAGCGTTTCTGGAAGTGGGTAATGTTACTTTTACATAACTTTACATTTATAGGGGAGAAGAGTAAATGAAAATATTGGACTTTTTAAATTTTTCCCATGGTTTTATCATAATTTCTATCAGCATTCCAATGCTCAGCTCTCTAGCATTTCTGGAAGTGGGCAATGTTAGTTTTATATAAATTTACATTTATAGGAGAGGGAAGTAAATTAAAATGTTGGTGTTTTTAAATTTTTTCATATAGTTTTATCATATTCTCTTTCAGTCTTAAAAGTTCAGCTCTCTAGCGTTTCTGGAAGTGGGCAGTGTTACTTTTACATAACTTTACATTAATAGGGGAAGGAAGTAAAATAGAATTTTGGGGTGTTTTAATTTTTTTCTATAACTTTATCATAGTTACTATCGGTCTTCCAAAGCTCAGCTCTCTAGTATGTCTGGAAGTAGACAATGTTACTTTTACTTGACTTTACATTTATAGGGGAGGGGAGTAAATTAGAATTTTGGGATGTTTTAATTTTTTCCTATAGTTTTATCATAGTTCCTATCAGTCTGCCAAAGCTCAACTCTCTAGCATTTCTGGAAAAGGGCGATGCTAATTTTACATAACTTTAAATGTATAGGGGAGGGGAGTAAATTAAAATTTTGGGGTTTTTTCCAGAGGTTTGGTCATAATTTCTATCAGTCTGCCAAATTTCAGCTTTGTAGCATGTCTGGAAGTACAGTAGAATATTGATGATCTATACATGAGTGAGTCAGTGAGTGAGTGGCAATTTCGACGTTTTTTGAAATATCGTAACTACTTTACTACTTTATGGAATTCCATGAAACTTGGAGTGGTTGTTAACTTCATGAAGATCTACGACTGTGCAAACTTTGAGATTCGTAGCTCATTCCGAAGTAGAGTTTTAGGTAGGTCAAATATCGGCTGAAATGTTTCCAGAAAAGATGGTAACGGCGCGCGAACTTGGAGAGGCACTGCCGTGCCCTCAGATTTAAAGCAGAAGTAAATGTGATCGTTTCTGCATGGAAAGTTGTTTATTTTCGGATTACTTTTAAAATTTATTATAGTTATTTACATGTGTACACAAATTTCAATATCAAAAAAATATTTTTTTGTAGTTTAATTTTGTTGTAAAAATATTTACACTATAAGGTTTAAAGCAGCTTAGTTTTATACAATTGTTTTCTATTTTTTGTCTCTTTTATTTTAGCTGCGACGTTAAAGTTTATATACTGGTCATAATATTTTTATACCTTTCACCGGTCTCAAACTAGCAAGCATTTCTTTATGATATCCCAATTTTAAAAAAGCGAGATATAAAAAATTGCCTCAATAAAAAGAGTTTTATAAGTCCTTCAAAAAAGACGGTTCTCGACACCAACGCTGGATGTTCGTCTTGCGATATTTAGACCAAAATACAACCACCATAGAGTTTAGTTAGTACAAAAAAACATAGACTGACAAGAAAATAATTGAAATGACAGCCTTCGGCAGTGTTGTATTTCAGAGAAGGATAGGGCTTGTTAATTTGAGGGGGCTATGCGATAACCTAATACGTTATAGCATAAATATGGGACATACCCATGCATTCTCACATGCTTAAAGCCAGGACCCCTATTTAGTTCTTAATGTTCGTTTTTCAAGTAGACAGGATTTCGGTTACTGCGCATGGATCAGTTTTGGTAGTTTTGGAACATACTCCGTTACGTCACTACATTATTTGAGAATTGTCAAATGTTTAGGGTTAAGTCTATCAATTTTTTCTAAAAACTAGTTGATTGGGTAAAAATTTATTAAATATTGGATTAAAATTGTAGATTTTCTAAAACTAATTGTGAAAATTTATTGTGGACGCCATGAAGAGTGTTTAATGGTATCTATAAGCCACTAACTTTATTAACATATTCAAAAGAAAAATACATATAGTTACCTATGGAATGGCACTCCCTTACTTTTTCGGGACATTTTTTCACAAACCGAACATGTTTTACAAAGATTATTTCCCATTTTTCACAGAAAAAAACATGATTTTACACGACAAACGAAAAACGCCGCAAAATGTCAATATGGCCTCCACCCACAAAGCACGCGCACTTAAAAATTCGCCTCCGCGTTTCCAAAGCCAGCTATGAGCGCTTCAGTGTTCGATTCTTTGAACATATATTTATGCTATAACGTATTTGGCGATAACCAATGAGTGCATCACCGAAACTACAGTGCAGTGCAGAGAAGAGTGCGCTTTTAACAATATAAAATATTTTAAATCAAGATAACGCTTGCTTTAAGTCGAGAAATATACTTGTTTTGATTTGAAAAAATTAATGTCTTGTTCATAGAAATTCATTTTGCTTTCTTTTTTGAATCAAGAAAATACAGTTTAAAAAACTAATAAAGTATCTTTTTAAAACTGGATATAAAGAAAATAATAATAATGTTGAAAAGGAGCCGTCGTCGTTAAGTTAGGTCAACTTGCTTTGAGAGAAGATAATACTTTGGAGAAAATACATTTTCTAGGTTTATATTTTTTTTGTCCAGAAAGACGCAGGAAGCACTCTCTACATTTACATCAAAGTTAGCAACCAATATGAAAATAAAAAGAAATAATACAAACGTAAATTTTAGTACCTATACCCGTGAATAAAAACAATTTTTTTTGTGGCTAAGCGGGTATTGAAAGATCTTGTTCGCTTGTATTTTTGCGTGGGCAGCTCGAAAGCTGTATACCCAAGGGGCACCAAGATCTAATGAACCACTACTAAGTGTTGACTGTTTCGTTCTTATGGGACTCTTCAGAACACTGCATTGTCAATGTGACACGTTTGTAAAGCAGAGAGATGGTATATAAATGTCATCTTACGATATTGGTAAGAATAATTGAAAGTAACTGTCATTACCAGTTCAATGAATTTGGCTAACAAATGGTGACATCGCGTTTTTTTTCGACTACGGTTCGACCATTCCGCAACTCAACTTAACTCCGTTTTGAAGCTTTTAGGTTTCGACTAAATTATTTTCGTTTGTTTTATTTTTTATTGTTTTATTTTCGACAAAATTAGGTTTCACAATCTTTTTTTCGACTATTCTACGTTTCGACAAAATGTTTTTTTGATCTTTTTGTGGGTATATATAGATATGTATATACTCTGCGTCCGTAAAGTCTAGAATCACCGAGTTTTTGAAAAAATTACATGTTCTTAAGAAAAAAGTTCCAAAACTTCGATTCTTATTCTAAAACACGACATAGGTAACTTTTTAAAATCGTGTCGTGTTTAAGAATAAAAATCGAAGTCTTCGAACTTTTTTCTTAAGAACGTGTAATTTTCTCAAAAACTCGGTGCTTCCAGACTTTACGGACGCACAGTATATTACAAAACTAAGGGCTAAAGTACTTTGGTAGAATATCGTGTCCCGAAAACGTGCAGACATGGCAAAATTTTCAAACACAACAATGCACTTAAGATGCGCCCAGACGTGCCGGCCTTAGAATAATGGAGAATGAGACAAGAATTTTACCATTTTCCAAATTGAATTAAATCCTTTGTTCTTACTGACTCAAGTCGAAAAATAATAAAATATTATAATGACCAATTAATGCTTGTTTATTTATATTTCTCACAAGGGCGCACCCAGGGGGGTTGGCTTCGGGTTTCAGGCCCTCTGTAGCACTCCGATGGCTCAGATTGGGTTTTGGTAGATACAGTGGACTATAATCAACATTGGCGCAAAAAATTCATTTAACTAGAGAAAGTAAATAATTTAAAAATTGTAGGTTAAATTTGAAAGAGAAATAAAATTGTGATATAGCCTCATGGAGAGGGACTTACCGCTGTTTTGAAGTTCCAAAGTGCAAGGTGTACACCTTTCCATAAGAGCTATGTGACTTGAAGTTCCAACAGGATGATGGCACGATTATTTTGATTATTTGCGGTATTTTAAAGTGAATTTTCACTATTTTTTAAATTTAAATTTTAAGGTTGTCGTTTTCTAGACATGGCGACGCGCAGCACACTTTGTCTGTCTCTCTGTCCTGCGCTTGCAGTTTTTTCGCACATGCGCACAGCACTTCACCCTCTATAGGAAACCATATCACTATATTTAAAATTTTATGGATATGTGAAAAACACGATAGAGGACGCTTGTAGTGCCAAAGTATATAAAAATAAAGAAATAAGAAATAAAATGATCATTCTTAAATTTAGAATAGAAATTACATTTTTTGCGTTTAATTCTCGCATTTTAATGCAATTTTGCTTTAGGTAAATTTTATAATAACTAATAGTTGACCCATTTACTTAGGATTAATATAAATTTAAGACTAATAATTTTATGTTCAAGACAAAATTTTAGTCTATGAAAAATAGGAAAAATAAAAGTAAAATTCAAAAATAAAAGAAAAATAAAGAGGTTTTTTATGGAAACCGAACACCCCCCAAGTCTTAGATTTTTTAGATTTTCCACATATTTCATGAATATGAAAGAAATGGCATCGGCTCTCCAAAAACCTATTCCTGGGTGCTTATTCTAAAACACGACATAGGTAACTTTTTAAAATCGTGTCGTGTTTAAGAATAAGAATCGAAGTCTTCGAACTTTTTTCTTAAGAACGTGTAATTTTCTCAACAACTCGGTGCTTCCAGACTTTACGGACGCACAGTATATTACAAAACTAAGGGCTAAAGTACTTTGGTAGAATATCGTGTCCCGAAAACGTGCAGACATGGCAAAATTTTCAAACACAACAATGCACTTAAGATGCGCCCAGACGTGCCGGCCTTAGAATAATGGAGAATGAGACAAGAATTTTACCATTTTGTTCTTACTGACTCAAGTCGAAAAATAATAAAATATTATATTGACCAATTAATGCTTGTTTATTTATATTTCTCACAAGGGCGCACCCAGGGGGGTTGGCTTCGGGTTTCAGGCCCCCCAAGTCTTAGATTTTTTAGATTTTTCACATATTTCATGAATATGAAAGAAATGGCATCGGCTCTCCAAAAACCTATTCCTGGGTGCGCTACTATTTCTCATCTAACTATCTATCTATTTAGCTTTCTTCGATCCATATTTGGATATATGGCTCCCCCAATATCTTCCACTCTCCTCTGTCAGTCGCCATGGTCTTCCATCTAGTTCCCGCCTGTTTTTTTAAACTGTTCGCCCATCTCATTTTTAGTCTTGCCCTACTTCTTTTATTTTCCCAAGGTTTCCAGTTTACAATATATTTGTTCCATCGATTTGTAATATTATGACCGGCAAATTTCCATTTTAATTGTCTAGTTCTTCTCTGAACCCCCTTACTTTTGTTTTATTTCTTTATTATCTGTTAGCTTTACATGTAACATTTGTCTTTCCATTGATCTTTGGGCTTTTGTTACCCTATTCACATTTGAGTTTGTAAGTGTTCAGGTCTGGGATCCGTAGGTGATTGTAGGAAGGATACAATGGTTATATACTTTTGTTTTTAATATGTAGCTTAATTTACATATCGTCAGCATATCTTAGGTGGTTCAAGTTTCGTCCGCTTATTAAGTTCATGCCTATTACTTTCCAATCTAATACTCTGTTTCCACCAATGCATACCCACCCCGATTCAAAAAACGCATCACGTGATGACCCATGGATTTGCACCGATTTTAAATGCAGTGTCACCTGATGCGTTTTTTTAATCGGGGTGGGCATGCATTGGTGGAAACAGGGTATTAGTCTTTAAAAACATATTTTAGGGCCTGGTTAAATATTTTAGGGGATACTGTGTCACCCCTTCGGATACCTCTTCTTATGCGGATTGGCTTGGTTTCTTCGTGGATATTTATAGGTGTAGTTACTTCGCCCTATATATTGGTTTTTAAGTTTGTGTCTCTGCAATCTATTCGGCTATTAATTAAAGATGCTTTTACTGCCTAGTGCTCATTGCTATCGAAAGCTTTTTTGAAGTCTATAAACACAATATATAGTGGAATATTATATTCGTTGGCTCGTTCTGTTAGGATTTTCATGGTTAATAAGTGGTCAACTGTACTGAAACCTTTTTTGAAGCCTGCTTGTTCTTTTGATTGATATCCGTCAAATTTTGTTGTTAGTCTATCTGTTAAGATTTTCGTGAAAAGCTTATAATATACTTTAAGAAATGATACAGGTCGATAGTTCTCTACGTCTGCTCTATTGCCTTTTTTGTATAGATTAATGGTTATGGATTATTTCCAGTTGTTTGGGAATTTTTTTTCTTTTGGTATTTGATTCAGAAAAATACTATACTACAGCTTACCAGCGTACTTGGGCACCTCTGCCGTTATGCCGTCTTTTCCAGCTGATTTGTTATTTTTCATTTTCTTTAATGCTCTCTTTATTTCCGCTTTGCTTATTTCAGGTTGTTCTGAGTTTATGTTCTTTATTTTTGTTTGGAGTTTCTTCATTGTTTCTGGCGATGATTCAATTCTTGTTTGGTATAGTTCTAGATATAAAATAGTTGTGTGCCGTTCATATAATTTATTTTAATTATTTTATATCTACCTGGGTACTTTAGATATTTTATATTTCTGTTATTTTCTATAATTATCTCAACTTTTATTTATTGGCTTTTTCTTTTATCATTTTTCTTATAGTTTTGTTTATTTCTCCAGGTTCCGCCTTTTTTCTATTCATTCCTTTATTTCTTCTGACATCCAGTTTTCTATATTTTTATCTTTTTGTCTTCTTGTCAGCGTATCATTTATTTTATTTATAGTTTCATTTTTGTACCTTAGGTTATGGGTTAGCGTTACTTTGTATATAAAGCTTTATTTTGTGTAAGTTTATTCATGTCAAGTTGTTCATTGTTATTATTCTTTCTTTTTGTTTTTTTGTTTCTCATAATTTAGCCAATTAATTTGTATTCGACAAATGCAAACGACATTAGACAAATGCAAATATACAGATGGTTTCACCCATAATGTTAAAACAAAATTTATTAGGGAAACAAATTCAAGCCCACTTGTTATTTTTCTCCCTGTTTTTTGTAATTTCCACCTTTCGCCTTGTAAATTTAACAGAGCGTATCAGGTTTTCCAAATTAAATTAGGACCTAGTGATATTATTAAATATAGCAAAATACATCACTCATCAGATAAACCAAAATAAAATTAGGTACAGAAACATATCAACAATGTCCTAATTAAAGACAAAATTTAATAAATTAAGTATTAAACTTATTTTTTACGAAAACTTATAATAACAGTCACATAGGCCCTTTTCAATTGCCACGGCAGTACTTGGCACGCGATGATTGAGGGTGTTTGCTATAATATTTTGTTTACTATACGAAGAAAAATAATTTCTGATATTTTTGCGCGCCAGAATATGTGCAGTTAGGTTTTTTCAAATTAAGGTAGTTCCAGTATTCATGTCATTTTTATTTTCAAGTGATTTTCGTAAAGAGGTGACCGTGGCATAATTTAATACGAAATGGTGAATAAACCTTCTTTGGTGCGAAAATGAAACCAAGTGTACAGGGTGTCCCATTTTGATGGTATTAAATGAGAAACTTATAAAAGGTAGAGACCTGGAGACTTCACATTACTGTCCTCAAATTTCGAGGCCTAAAAAAATATGACAAAAGTTTTTTTTACAACCCTTGTAGTTTTGAAGCTACGAGGGAAAATTAAAAAATTTGGAATTCTAAAAATCGATCTTATATTTGTTATTAGTGCAGATATTTTAATTTTGTTGAAACTTCTCTTCAAAAAGTTGATCCTGTTAATTTTTGGGCCGGCGATTCGGATTGGAGATTTAAAAAATAATAAGTTACATACCAACCTAGACTTTTTTAAAAATCTTTTGCTTAACATTGGGTCCCCAATTAACTATATAGCAAAAAAAATTTAAAATCTGAAATCTCGAACTCGACTCGACGGACCAAAAATTTGACGTCATTTTCTTGACAGAATTAACTTTCTGTAGAGAGGTTTTAACAGAATTTAAAAATATGCCCTAATAATACAATGGCTTGGAAAAAACTTTTGACATATTTTTCTTGTCCGGAACTTAAGGAATTAATGTGAAATCCACAGTCTTCTATCTTTTATAATAACTAAGTTTCCCAGTCAATACTATCAAAAATGGGACACTTTCTACTTCCTTCTTCGGGGATGATAAGTCGCTTCACATTTAAGTAGCTCTGTGAACTGCTTAAGGTACTTACAAAAGTGTAAACCGGCAGGCTGAAGATCTCGTCACATGCTTGTCTTTTTCTCTTTTAAAAAAAAAATGTTTTGAATGCTACTGATTATTACATAGAGAAAGAAGTAGCGAGATTGGCCAATATCATATGAAAATTTTAAAAAAATGAAGAATGCCACCATCTTAGGACCAACAAAGGTGCAGGAATCATTCGCACTTGTGCAGTTCGACTTTTCCCTGACATTGAGGTACTCGTTTGCACCCATTTAGCAATTTATACATTAGGTATCAAATTGTTGATTTTCATTTTTTTTTCCAATGCTCATGAAGAATTGTAAGTAAGTTTGTAAAATGATCAAATTTGTTTTCACCCATTTACATCGGTTTTTGACAAATGACATTTTCTTTCGGCGAGTCCTGTAACCTCCAAAAAAATAAATAACGCGATGTAATCAGATGAAAATAAATCCATAACCTCGCTTTCTTCGATTTTTTAGTTTTGTCTAATAGATTCCTTGCTGTATGTACACTTGTTTTCATAAAAAACGCATACAAGCATTTTACCTATCTCGCAAAATTTATATTTCATATTTCTAATAGTGAATTCTTTTGAGAAAGTTAGTGCGCCACTCGTGGCCAACTGACACTGTTTTGGTGCCGTAAAAAATTTGCCCCAGTGCAATTTCAAAAGAATACAAAAGTGCACAGGTGCAACACGAGCTCGGAGTTGCTCAAAAAAAAGTGCCGTATTTCCTTCCAAAAACAATTCGCCATATTATACCCATCAGGTGACGCTGCATTTAAAACCGGTGCAAATCCATGCGTTTTTTGAATCGGGGTGGGCATGCATTGGTGGAAACAGGGTATTAGTCTATGCATTCCATTCACAAGTTTAGAATAACTGAATTTTGCGTCAAACTGATTTTGACAATAAATAATTTATAACCGTAAGTCAATATCATTGAGTTGTATAACGCCCTAAAAGGGCGTTAGAGACGGAAAGACAAGGCATTTTTTATTGACCCTATCCAATTTGGTTACTATGGTCGGGTATTTCTTTTACAATAAAAACAGAGATAGACATTATTGAACATGTGAAACGGACAAAGATAGGGTGATTTTGCATGCTAATAATACCCTAGATAATATAAGGGTACTTTTATCTCTTTCACACTGACGGCATAAGTGCGACAGAAAAGCAGCTGGCTACCTTTAATCCACCTGCCGTATTTTGAGTGATTCTACCTGTTAGTCCGTGTATACAGGGAAAACTGATAGACAATGTTGTCTAAGTACGGAAATGATTTTTTTTGAATTTTGTGCGGGAATATTACAAAAAGAAATCTTAAAACGTTTAAAAACAAGTTTAGAAGTAACTATTATTTGAGTTTAAACATGGTCCAAAATTGTTTTTTGTGCAAAAGAAGAAAAAAATCCATAAAAAAAACAACATTTCATGGGTAAGTCGTCTTGACATATAGTTTTTCCTAAAACACGAGAAAGTTCAGTAGCGTCACGATAGATAGTTTTTTCTGCGACCGTGCGATTTTACCCTCACACATTTTGATTCAGAAAGTGTCACTTTTTTTTGCATTGCATGAAAATTAACAAAAAGTATTTGATTTTCTTAAAAATGATTTCTTTTTAAATTCTTACATACCGATTTTTATCCAGTTGTTTTTGTTTTTTCGAACCAAACTTTTGACATGTCACGGTCGAGTTTCATACATCTTGATGAATTGTTACACACACTGATCTATGTTTTTATAAATTTCGATAAATTTAATGTTTTTTGCGGACTTTACAGTAATTTTAATTTAAATTTTGGTCTTTCATCGCGAAAGTATATATTTATTATTATATGACCACCGCGACCGGTCTACAGGCCGTTATCATATGTTTATGTCCTTCTAATGTCATTTGACTATCATGCTGTCTTACTTAATAAGGTCACTTAGTTTAATTATTAATTTTGTCCTACATAATATAAAAGAAGAATAGAAACCAACAAAAAATTTGTGACACTTCGATTACCCATTTTCTTTGATTGCGATGGATTAGGGTGACCAGATTACGGTTTATTAGGGTGCCCAGAGTGCGCAAAAAAAGATTTTGAAAAATTTCCCTAAAAAAATTGAAGACCAAACACTCACTCGCCACTCAATGTTTATGGTCGCATACACTAATCCTAACTCGATTTCCGACGATTATGGACAATGGTTACCCCCTGGACATAAACCTAACAACTTTTACTATATTTATTAACAATAGGTAGGTTAGGTTTGGTTAGGTTTGGTTAGGTTGGGTTAGGTTGGGTTAGGTTGGGTTAGGTTGGGCTGGGTTGGGCTGGGTTGGGTTAGGTTGGGTTAGGTTGGGTTAGGTTGGGTTAGGTTGGGTTAGGTTGGGTTAGGTTGGGTTAGGTTGGGTTAGGTTGGGTTAGGTTGGGTTAGGTTGGGTTAGGTTGGGTTAGGTTGGGTTAGGTTGGGTTAGGTTGGGATAGGTTGGGTTAGGTTGGGTTAGGTTGGGTTAGGTTGGGTTAGGTTGGGTTAGGTTGGGTTAGGTTGGGTTAGGTTGGGTTAGGTTGGGTTAGGTTATGTTAGGTTGGGTTAGGTTGGGTTAGGTTGGGTTAGGTTGGGTTAGGTTGGGTTAGGTTGGGTTAGGTTGGGTTAGGTTGGGTTAGGTTGGGTTAGGTTGGGTTAGGTTGGGTTAGGTTGGGTTAGGTTGGGTTAGGTTGGGTTAGGTTGGGTTAGGTTGGGTTAGGTTGGGTTAGGTTGGGTTAGGTTGGGCTGGGTTGGGTTAGGTTGGGTTAGGTTGGGTTAGGTTGGGTTAGGTTGGGTTAGGTTGGGTTAGGTTGGGTTAGGTTGGGTTAGGTTGGGCTGGGTTGGGTTAGGTTGGGTTAGGTTGGGTTAGGTTGGGTTAGGTTGGGTTAGGTTGGGTTAGGTTGGGTTAGGTTGGGTTAGGTTGGGTTAGGTTGGGTTAGGTTGGGTTAGGTTGGGTTAGGTTGGGTTAGGTTGGGTTAGGTTGGGTTAGGTTGGGTTAGGTTGGGTTAGGTTGGGTTAGGTTGGGTTAGGTTGGGTTAGGTTGGGTTAGGTTGGGTTAGGTTGGGTTAGGTTGGGTTAGGTTGGGTTAGGTTGGGTTAGGTTGGGTTAGGTTGGGTTAGGTTGGGTTAGGTTGGGTTAGGTTATGTTAGGTTATGTTAGGTTGGGTTAGGTTGGGTTAGGTTGGGTTAGGTTGGGTTAGGTTGGGTTAGGTTGGGTTAGGTTGGGTTAGGTTGGGTTAGGTTGGGTTAGGTTGGGTTAGGTTGGGTTAGGTTGGGTTAGGTTGGGTTAGGTTGGGTTAGGTTGGGTTAGGTTGGGTTAGGTTGGGTTAGGTTGGGTTAGGTTGGGTTAGGTTGGGTTAGGTTGGGTTAGGTTGGGTTAGGTTGGGTTAGGTTGGGTTAGGTTGGGTTAGGTTGGGTTAGGTTGGGTTAGGTTGGGTTAGGTTGGGTTAGGTTGGGTTAGGTTGGGTTAGGTTGGGTTAGGTTGGGTTAGGTTGGGTTAGGTTGGGTTAGGTTGGGTTAGGTTGGGTTAGGTTGGGTTAGGTTGGGTTAGGTTGGGTTAGGTTGGGTTAGGTTGGGTTAGGTTGGGTTAGGTTGGGTTAGGTTGGGTTAGGTTGGGTTAGGTTGGGTTAGGTTGGGTTAGGTTGGGTTAGGTTGGGTTAGGTTGGGTTAGGTTGGGTTAGGTTGGGTTAGGTTGGGTTAGGTTGGGTTAGGTTGGGTTAGGTTGGGTTAGGTTGGGTTAGGTTGGGTTAGGTTGGGTTAGGTTGGGTTAGGTTGGGTTAGGTTGGGTTAGGTTGGGTTAGGTTGGGTTAGGTTGGGTTAGGTTGGGTTAGGTTGGGTTAGGTTGGGTTAGGTTGGGTTAGGTTGGGTTAGGTTGGGTTAGGTTGGGTTAGGTTGGGTTAGGTTGGGTTAGGTTGGGTTAGGTTGGGTTAGGTTGGGTTAGGTTGGGTTAGGTTGGGTTAGGTTGGGTTAGGTTGGGTTAGGTTGGGTTAGGTTGGGTTAGGTTGGGTTAGGTTGGGTTAGGTTGGGTTAGGTTGGGTTAGGTTGGGTTAGGTTGGGTTAGGTTGGGTTAGGTTGGGTTAGGTTGGGTTAGGTTGGGTTAGGTTGGGTTAGGTTGGGTTAGGTTGGGTTAGGTTGGGTTAGGTTGGGTTAGGTTGGGTTAGGTTGGGTTAGGTTGGGTTAGGTTGGGTTAGGTTGGGTTAGGTTGGGTTAGGTTGGGTTAGGTTGGGTTAGGTTGGGTTAGGTTGGGTTAGGTTGGGTTAGGTTGGGTTAGGTTGGTTCAGTTTGAGTATGTTCGGTTAGGTTCCGCTAGGATTGTTTAGGTTAGGTTTAGCTATATTCGGTTAGGTTCGGTTCAGTTTAAGCAAATCGAACCGAACCAAACCGAACCGTTAGATTCGGTTTGATTTGGTTCATTTCGATACGGATGGGTTCAGTTTGCTTTTGTTCAGTTAGACCTTCGATAAATTTTAAAAAAGTAAATAATTATTAATTTTTAGTGTTTTAAGGAATAAAAATTGATATAATGTTCAATTAAACTAATTTTTATTTGTAAAAATGTAGGAATCATAATTTTCTTGATTTTGTTTTGAATTTCATGCTTTTTTAAAAATTGTGCATTTTCATAAAAGGACCAAAAAAACTGACCCGATTTGGATCAGTGACCTTAGTTATTTCAAGTTTTTGTTGACAGCTGATAGACGTCAGGGACCGTTTTGTTTCAGTTTGAAATGAGAAAATGCTTCTTTTGTAGCAATTTGTATGGGTTTTAATGGGGTTTTAAGAATGTTTCAATTTCAATTTTTTTAACAAAATCAACGATAGTCCGCAATTTTTTTTTTAGAATTCACTATAAAATGGTCTAAAATTATCATTTTTCAAAAAACTTCGTAGTTTTAAGAAAGGTGGTAAAACGTACCAGACCCCTGAAATGTGTTGCAGTCTAGGACAACTGGGCGCCGCCAACTCGGCGCCACCAACTGGGCGGCAGGCCAACTGGGCGCCGGGCCAACTGGGCGCCGGACTAAAATATTTTTTCTTGATAAAATGTGCAGATGAAAAACAACCTTAAAAAAATTAAAGTGGCGGATCCAAAATGGCGGACTTTCTTATTTATGCATCGATATGTATCGAATATGGAACTTGGCGGTGTTTCAAGTCGCAGAACACTACACCTACCAAATTTCAACACTCGACTTAATAGATGTTGAAAGTTTTGTATAAATAACATATTTATTTTGTTTTTATCTGCACATTTTATCGAAAAAAAAATAGTCCGGCGCTGAGTTGGCCCGGCGCCCAATAGGCCCGGCGTGGCGCCCTGTTGGCGGCGCCGAGTTGGCCCGGCGCCCGGTTGTCCCATTTCGAATTGAAATTTTTAGTTCCGAAATTTCATCTGACTCGAGCATAACTTGTAGTCCACCCAAGAAAAGAAGAGTTGAGGAAGACCCTTGTTCAAAGAAAGAAAATATTTTACCTGGAAGGTACAACATTTGTAAAGTTCTAAAATGAAAACAATAATTTTAATACATCCACTGCACTTAGCATGCTTAGAAATTCTTTTTACTCTTTTTTTTTACTGAAGAGAATTTTGTAAACACACACAAGTAAGTATTCATGAATTATTTATTATTCAAACAGAAAATTGTTGATAAAAACATTCTAGTGGAATTCAAAATTTTTATTTTGCGCCGCCACTGCCCTTTGTTATCCAAGACAAGCAAATAGAATATTTTTGCGATGTTGCATGTTTCCGGACTCACCAAACCGAAATTCTATTTTCATCCCTATTTTGCTCATTAAATTCTTACTTGTATTTGGTCAATTGCGATAAAAGCTTGATATAATGGCAATTTTGGCCCATGCCGGGTCTACCCGTAGGGTATAGAAGTCAATGGTCAATATACACTAACACAAAGCCAAAAATATTTAAATAGGGATAAAGCATGTATCCGTTTTATATGGAACCAACTGTACATGTACAAATTGTGAAAGGCTTTCGCTGCCATCGTCCAATGGTGGGTGTGCTTTCGGGCTGTTCGGCCGTCGTCGTTGGAAATTCGTTCTCGACGTTTCGCCATCTCGAGTGGATGGCATCTTCAGGAGATGTTGACTGTTTGTCGGCTTCTCGAAGACACCAGTCTTCGATTATCGTGCAAAAAGAATCGATTCGATTCAAAATCGAACCGATTCTGGATCCACTAACTTTCTCAAAAGAATTCGCTATAATATTCTCAGGTTTATCTGCACTTATAATTTTGTAGCCAATTTAAAAATGTTAAAATATTTCTGCAAAAATCAAACAAAAATGAAAATCTAATTCGTTTCAATGCAGAACGTTTAAAATAATAATATAGCAATTTATACAAAGCACAGTGCGTTCTTTAAAAACCACGAGTAAAAAAACACCATTTACCCACAATTTTTTATACCTTTATTATATATTTAAAAAAAATCCCGAAATATATTGCCAAAAAGAACTTACATAGTATATGTTTTAAATTAATGTTAAAGTCATGGCGTAAGATACTTTTAAAAGTGAAAGCGATCCCCTATGTCTTATAAATGTCCTTTACGCTCAAGCAAAGTAAAGGTCCTTTTCTTTATCAGATCATTTTCAGGTGATCTCGGAGCGATTTCTCGGGGATTTTGCTTTTGTTTTAAATCAGCTTAAGTCAGCAGAAATCTTTTTATATTTAAGGAATATGTCTTGTGCTCACCAACATCTTTTGTCCAGTGAGACTTCATTTAAAGAATAGAAGTGATCTCCACTCAGCGCTATCAAAACACGTAGCTATGCGGAGAAAGCCAGCTCTTTAGTGTTGCCAGTTCTACGTGTTAGTATGAAATTATAGGATGTAAACAATAAATATATTTAGGCAGGATTTTTAAAATTATATCTCTCCTGTCCTCCTTCTCGGAGGTCGAAATCGGTGTTAACATAAAGTAAGTATAACCTAACCGTGGTAAATTGATCACAAACGTGTCCTAACCTAGCCGTGCCTGGACAGGTTAGGATCCGTTTGCGATCATTTGACGGTTAGGCTAAAACCAATTTAGACCACCTAAAAAGAGGAAAAAGGAGCTATAAATAAAGAATGAATAATTGAAAAAATTAAGTTATTTCCAAAGAACAAATACACAAAAAAGTTCTTTCCAAATTTTGTGTTTGAGTATAGATGCATCGCTTAAGTTACATTAGACTCGAAGGTTATAAATACGGTTATAAATTTCGACTACTTACAACAAGTATATGAAGTTATCTTGCACCTAAATGTAAAGTAGAAATGTTTAAAGGCCTTGGCAACTCGCCCCATCTTTTGGAAACCCTTGCAACCCATGCAGATGCCTGATGCAGTGTAGCCATTTGTGAAGTGCTGACCCTCACCCCAACGCTGCGCATTAAAATGACGGATTTATAGAACAATAATGAATTGAATTTTACCAAACTCAGAGTAAAAAATCCAAAATGGCAGCTGTCCCGTTAGTGTTTCAATTTGTCATTTCAGTTCACTGGTTTAGTAATGTCAAGTACTTGTCAACCACAACTGTCAATAACTGTTCAGGGTCTCAAAATATTACTTTCTTCATAAGATTAGAGAAAGTTTGAGATTTCCTTTCTTTTACAACAAAAACAACTGACAGTCTTCGCCACGAGTGCCCTTCTACTACGTTTCTATTTCAACTTTTATAATGATAATGCCAAAACGCATGATGTACCCACCCTTTTTATTTTGGTTGGTTGTCAAATCCAGTATCTAGTTGCTCCAGAATCTCTGATCATAACGGACTTCCACTTTGGGACGTTACCGCACACCCCCTATGAGGTTTTTAAATATTCGCAGTAATGGTAAACTCGAAAGGTCATCCAGGTTATTCTTGAATATCGCGCAGGCAAGATAGCATGCCCGCAACGTTCCTTTGACCAATGGCAAGGTAAAATGATTCATGGTCGATAAAACATTGCCTTGATCCTTCTCTTAGGCACTTTATCGGCCTTTCCGTTTCCGTGCGGGAAACCCCAGGGTAGCTATTCTGGGTCTTGAACGATGTGACCATCCATATCATACGCTCTGACCAATAGCAAATTCTGATCGGTCGCATGTTGTGCGAAATGACTTGTAGAGTGGCCAGGCTAAATGATCTAAGTGCCAAAATATACAAATTTTAGATTTTCCACCCAAAATGATGTATGTGTCAAGGCCAATACGGGGCTATAAGATCTGAGTGCAATTTCCCCACCTTATGCTCCAACAAACATGTTTAAAATCACGTCATCGGTAATTCCGCGTGCATGTATTGTACAGTCTTTGTTAGTTTCCCACAATAACGCTTTTTGGCACTTAGATCCCTTAGCTTTTCCACTCTACACTTGTCTCGACCAATGGCGTAGTCGCCCACTCTTCAGAGTTATTGAATTTCACGCGTTTAAAGTGAAATCTGTTCTTCTGCCCCGTACCGACTGAACGTTTCTCGGTCGGATCGTAGGAAAAGCTTGCGCAATGGAGGTCTTTTCGCATAGCACGTGACGGCTCGGAACTAATTTAAAGCTTGCCATTGGCCAAACGACAGGAACTTGGCGTCCCTTTACTTGACTAGAATTCCTATATGTTACAAAGATTGACGTCGCCGATATCTGTCATATACAGGAAATCTAGTCTCGATAATCCCTTCAGGTGCTTCAGAGCCTTCGTAAACAAGCGCGGATCCATTGGTCCGAACATGCACAATGCTTTAGGTGCTGCTTGGCTGCCCGAGCAGATTAATATGGTTGCTTCCTAACGGTCTCTTATCCTTTTCTCACCAAACGAAGCTTTTATGGTATGTCTAGTTTGGAAAGCCACTGACACCATTTTGAGTTTTTTCTAAATTGAACTTTTTCCAAAGTGTATCGACAAGAACCCTTATTTTAAAACACTTACTACGCCACTATAAAAATAAAATTCTGCCAACGAGAGAACGTGAACAAACCCAATAAGAGCCTTATTATTTTAAGATGTCTTTGATCCTGGATTTTTCTGTTGAAAAGAAGGAAAATTAACTTTTATGAGGTTGTTTAACCCCCATATCAACCTCGTCCTTCCCAGAGGGAAGTGAAACTCAGAGGCTGTTCACTCTAATATACATAAATGACTAGCAACAGCGAAGTTTGTTTTCCAATTTTGTGAGCTCTCAAGGCCCAGAACTTTCGGAACGGACATGTGAACAGGTTGTATCATAATCGATGTACTAAACTTTAAAAGGTGGTTGCAAAGGTTAAAAGAAGAAAATAATTTATATCATACATTTTGCAACAAACCTTATTATATTATAAAATACAGTGTGTCAAAATTATTTTAATAAGTTTGTGGTAATACGAGGGTTGTCTTTTAAGTATTCTCCACGAAAATTAATGTACTTTTACATGCGCTCAAACCAGTTGTCAAAGCTGTAATTCCACTCGTTTGTTGGTACTGTCAAAATTGCATTCTTGAAGGCGTTGACTGAACTCATTGACCATGCAGTCCATTCTTTATTTTCGGAAAAGAATAGAAATCTTAGCTTAGGACTGTATAGAGGATGGTCCAAAAATTCGACGTTTTGTTGGGTTAAAAATTCATTGGCTTTTTGTGCGAACTTGCATTGACTTGGTGGAGGATGATCCGTCGTTAAGGGTTCGTTTTTCGAAGCTCAGCGATGACTTTTGGCAAACAAATTTATTGGTGATGTACCAATCGGCAGTAGCTGTTCTTTGATATTTAGAGGAATTGTTGCTACATGATCTGCTTTTAAGACAAATCTCGCGACTTTTTTTTATCTTGGAACACCCAAATATACGACATATCAATTTGATTACTCCGGCTAATAGAAACCGTGGTGGGGACGAAACTGCGGAAAATAAAAAAAATAAATGATTGAAAATTAAAAGAAGTCAGATCGGATTAGAGACCATGCACAAAAATATACAAAATTAGAAAGAAGCTTTTAGAGGATCTAAAAATACAATGTAAATCCTTAAAAGATAAACAAGGTTCGGTCCCCATTTAAGTTAAATTTTTAGTTAACAATCCCTTAAAATATTTTAGAGAAACTTTATAAATCTTTACAATTTAAAAGTTAACAGCCCCTCGAGAAAACGTATTATTTTCTTTGAACGGTTTCGCACTTCCATGGGGAGATAAATAACTAGTTTTCTCTGACAAGAGTTTTTAAAAACAATATCATGAGGATTGAGACGTTTAAAAGTAAATCAAAACCTACAGCCTGTAAAAATACTCTGCCAATATATGGGCCCCTAAGCTCACACTAGGTACTATAGTTATAGTGTACATGTGAGCTCATATAACTAAAAACTGAAATATATTTTATTCAACTCCAGACTAAATTACCTTTTGTCTGATACCACACAAGCCATGTTTTGACTTAAACTCAAATTTTTCAAATCTACCCCCACCCTTAAAAAAAACAAAAACTAAAATGTATTTTGTTAAACTCCGGACTCAATTACCTTTCGTTTGATATCACACACGCCATATTTTTACTTAAACTCTAATTTTTAAAATATACCCCCACCCTTAAAAAAAACAAAAACTAAAATGTATTTTGTTAAACTCCGGACTCAATTATTTTTCGTTTGATATCACACACGCCATATTTTCCTAGGTTCAGCCTAGGTACCAAATTTCATTAAAATCGGCCAAGCGGTTTTTGAGTTATGCGCGTTGGTCGTTACAGACAGACATACAGACAGACAGACAGACAGACAGACAGACGGCGCAACAAAAAAGTTTCAAAATCATCTGAAACGCAAAGATATATAAAAAATTTTGAAATCGGAGCAACTTTTTTTTTCTCGAAAAAATTAGGATCACTATAGCTCACACTACTATAGTATAGTATATGTGTGAGCTAATAAAAACTAAATATAGGCGCTTTAACATAAAATTTTCAGTGGCCCAATTGATAAGGCGTTGACGTACAAAGCCAAAGGTTCCGGCTTCGAGTCCCGGCAGAAGCACAGAAAAGTTTTTTTTAGAAATTTTCGTTCTTTCCTGGTTTATTAAAATTGAGTTTTTGCAAAAATAGTCAGACACGTCCGTCTATTTTTAATTCGAGAGGAGCACGGTTTAGTATGTTTAAATTGTTTTTAAAAGGCACACCCAATAGAGGTTACGTTAATGACGTATACTTATGTAAAGAAAGTGGGAAACTCGATATTTAGTTCTTCTAAATGCCTTTAAAAAATATTTATGTAAACAAATTAATAACATATTTTTCAACGTTTCTGAAAAATGTTGAAAAAATACTTTTACGATTTTATTTTGCAACAGAGATTACTTTTTAGAAACTTTTTTATTTTTATTTACTACACTAATATATTTTTGACGATCTTATTTACTCTACTTTTCTTGTATATTTAATAATTTTACGTTTTTTACACTTCTAAAAGACTGCTCATTTAAAATTATTGACTTTATTTTCCCGTTTTTAGGTCATAGCTTTTTTAAAATTTATTTTTCCAAACTTTGTTTTACCTTAACATAACTCGCAAGTTTACTAAACGTAAATATTTCCTAAAGCAACATTTTCTTTTCGTATTTTTATTTTACTATTTTACGACATTTTAGGCCAATAAAAAATAAGTAAAGTAAAAAAATTAAAAATATTATATGATAAAAAGTTAGCAAACTAACAAAAAAAGGGGATTTATTTTTCTGGTAATTTTTTTTCGGTCCGTTTATGTACAAAAAAATGCAATTTCTGCAATAATGTTGAGGTTATATTCATTGCGCTGATTTGATTACGTCACCCCGGTATATGGAGTAAGAATAAAAGATAGGACCGATCCCGAGAACTGTTTGGTAACAAAGAAAACCGATATGGAAAGTATGTATGCTAGGTAAAAAGAGACTGCCAATCAGTGCGGCCGGCAAAAGCAAAATGTGTGTGCTACTAACTGTGTAAGTTGGAAAACCAACTCTTCCTTCTTTTTTTTACACTCGCGAGTTAAGCACACACACCTTTGTGTGAAGTATAAATGAATGTATGAATGTACGATAGTGCCGGTTGCATATTTGTAAACGACATCCATGCTTGCGATTCGGTTGTAGCCCGAACGCTGCCGTAACCGTGTCAATGAAGCCCTATTCTACCCTTGACACGGTTCGGTTACGTTGGCGATCGATTGACAACGGTTAGGTTTCACATTCTCTAGGATCCCGGGAAAGAGGTCAGGAGAGTATGTTTTAACAAAATATATGTATGTTAGAAATTTACAAATTCTTTCTTAAGAAAGATTGTGGTTCTGAAATCCAGACTGATTTTTAACGAACATTTTTGCCATCACGGGTGTTAGTTACCCAAGCGATTTACCATATCGTCTGCTATTTACCAGAGATGTTCGGGCGAAAGCCGACTGGCGAACCTGGGTGTTGTATACAAATATGCGTGCCGGTTAGCACCCCTTAATGATCTAATCTGGTACCTAGGCCATAATTTAAATACTATCTAGTATATAGAACCCAGTAGACTTCAATATATATTTTAGGCCAGAAACTTAATCATCATGATCGATATACCACATAATGCCATGATTGTAGCCTTAGACCACAGATGGGTCATAAACCTTTTGAAATAATCAACAGGGTACAGAGAGCCACAATGTGCCCGCACTTGCTGCTAGCTCCAAATAGGCATTCCATATACCCTGTCTTATGTGGTGATTTCCTGAATGGCCAGGCCACAGAATCACCAGATTAACCCATCCCTTTTATAGATGTTATCGGGTGATCCCAAAGGTTACCAGTTTTTTTCTGTTAACATACTGGTCAATGCTCATCCGTTACCAGACTACCCATTTACTCATGGGTCGAGGCCCCTTTAGTCGCCTCTTATGACAGGCCTAGGGGTTACCTTGGTACTATTCTTGTACTATTCTCCGGACACCATACGGACCTGTGTGAAGTATAAAATTATTTTTGATTTTTGTCGATACACACACAGCACCTCTTCCATTTTTTTCTTTCCTATGCTTTAGGCAGTACGACCTTTTAGATAATACGTGATTAAGTGGTTTTAAAACCACATTCAATGGACGAAACTTGTCTATAGATGGCGCAGCGGCGTCTCAGACAAGACGTGCTTCAACTTTCGAGTGGTCGAGCCAGATCGCTAGATGACGCCACACCTTTGAATTTACTCGGATGCGATTTGGTTTTGGTTAAAATAGACTTAACAAGGTATGCTGTTCTCCACTGATGACGTGGAACACATAGAAACGTACGTCTGGAGATGCTACCTTGTGTAAGTTGAAAACTAACTAAAACCAACTCGTCCTTATCTTTTTGACACTCGCGAGTTAAGCACACATATCTTTGTGTGAAGTATAAAATTATTTTTGATTTTTATCGAATCACACACAACACACAGCACCTCTTCCAACTTTTTTCTATTCAAGTACAGAAATGATTATTAGTAGTAGGGAGTATTTTTTTTCCATATTATCTTTTGGACTATGTCATAACCCACTAAACACAAAAACATTTTAATAATGTCAAAATAATGTTTAATTTAAAAACATAACGTTAGGTTGGATGTAAGTTCTAACGTCATATTCATAGTGAAAAAGAAGCTTAATAACCCGTTTTCTGACGTTAGAAAAATAATTTTATGTTTTTATAACGTTTTTCTAAAGTGTTTTTCAAACGTTAAAAAAAATATCGATTTTTAACAGTGAAATGGTTTTTCAACAATGAAAAAATATATTTTTTTCAAATATCTCTAAAGATAAGTTAACTTAAATAATGTAAATAAAATTCTTTTTGGAAAAGCAGAGCAGCAAGAGTCCGTTGAGGTTTTCGTAAACTCGATACTCAGTAAAGGAAATTCGGAACCGCAGAATTCGCAAGCCTCGCAGCGGGACCAAACGAATGCCTCGGCACGGGACCCCATCCGATCAGAATGCGAATTTCAAACGAGCATTCAGCTGAATATTGTTTGCCTTGTATTCACTTGAGCATTAATGAGAACGAGAGCGAGGCACTTACTACAAAATTATTGTTTACATATAATTTTAAATTTTATTTTCAGAAGCTACGGATCCGAATATCCTTTACTGAGTGTCGAGTTCACGAAAATCTCAACAGACTGTTGCTGCCCTGCGTTTTCAAAATAGAAGAATTTTATTTACATTATTTATGTTACCTTATCTGTAGAGATATTTGGAAAAAATATATTTTTTTATTGTTAAAAAACATTTATTTTTCAATGTTAGAAAAACATTTTTTTTCACTGTTATAAATCAATATTTTTTTAACGTTCGAAAAACACTTTAAAAAACGTCATAATAACATAAGATTATTTTTCTAACGTCAGAAAACGGGTTATTAAGCTTCATTTTCACTATGAATATGACGTTAAAACTAACATCCAACCTAACGTTATGTTTTTAACTTATACATTATTTTGACGTTATTAAAATGTTTTTGTGTTTAGTGGGAAATATATATAGTTTAGGTACCTTCATACTGTGTAAAACAACATCTTCAAAATAAAACAGAACCGCCAATGCGAAACCGAGGAAAACAAGTCAAAAATAATAAAAAAATAGAAAGCCTGACGTTAGCTTCGCTTCCTATAAGGCTTGCCTTTACGATGAGTATCCTTAATATTAACACGGATCACGGTGATCCGTGATATTAACCCCTTATAATGGCCAAGCAAATATAACCAATGAGCCTGTATATCAAAAATGTACAATAGGGCATTTATTTTTCTTTAACTGCTCTATTCAAGAAAGAAATTTTCCACTCAGATTCAAACACAAATAATAAAAGACAAGACGTCGAACAGATTTATCGATTTTATTCTCAGAAATTGCAGCCAATTTGTTGTTTTCCTCCAAGTTTTCTCGCATTTTAATATTATCCGCTTGTCTATTTTATTTTTCTTACATACATGTCTTGAATACAAAAGTTTTATTCATATTATTTTTTTTTTAATAGGCTCGAAAATATTTCAAATATTAATCCGACAGGGTTATCTTTTAAGTTTTGCTGTATACAGGGTGTCCCAAAACCCATACTGCAGCAGGTGATAGAGGAAGTTTTTTCCGAGAAAAATATTTATATAACATGGGGTCAACACATATCTGTTTTTAATATATAGGATTTTTAAAGTTAGAGGAGTGGGGGGAAAAGGGTTTTACAAAAAAAAGAAAATCTGTCACAGCGAGCTAAATACTCAGCTAATTGTGATTCAAAAATGTGGTATTCCCTTTTTTAATAAAACTACAAGTTGAGGAGTCAAAGTAACGTCCAAAAATGTATAACAAATAATAATTGTTTAAAAACAATAATTTTGTGTACTTATTCTTTAAAAAAATATCAATAATATTTTATTATTATGTCTCGCCAGAGACTTGTTTTTTTAACAAAAAATATAAAAAAGCATCGCGTTTAATATGGCATTTATTAAAATTAATCCCAAAAAAATAGTTTTTTCTAATTCTCAAAATTATTTTTATTTCAATTTATTGCTCTTGTTCTAATACACGACTTTACCCAATTTCATATTTTTTCTGCGTTTTTTTAAAAATTTATTATCAAAAAAGTTTAAAAAATCGCCACTTATGATGATCGTATCTTTTGATTTCCGGAAAAGTATAGAAATCGATGGGACTTAGGTCGGGACTGTATGTAGGATGATTCAACAACTCGACGTTTTGTTGAGTTAAAAATTCATTGGTTTTTTGTGCTTTGTTTGAACTTGCATTGCCTTGGTGGAGGATTATTCGTCGTTTGAAGTTCGGGTTTTGAAGCTCAGCGATTACTTTCGGCAAGTAAATGGTGACGTAGCAATTGGCAGTAAGAGTCATTTGATCTTCCATAGGAATTGTTGCTACCTGCTTTTGGATATCTACACCTCGAGAACGGATGATTTTTATTGGCTTTTCTTCATCTTGGAACACTCAAACAGACGACTGACGTTTATATTTGGGATATGAGTAAATTTACAATTCATCACCACTGATAACGCTGCACACGTTTTTTGGGTTTTCTGTCTTAACGCGGTCTAGAGTTTTCTGACACCACTTGACTTTACCTTCTTTTTGTTCTTCGGGGAACAGATGCGGTATCCAGCGGGAAACTAGTTTTTTTACGCCTAATGCTTAATGAAAAATTTTTTGCTTTAAGGTCAGTGAAAATCCTTGATGAAGCCTTAATCTCGCCATGTGTCACATGTCGTTCTTACATAATGAGCATGCGCACAACATCGATGTTTTCCTTGGATCGTCGCTAAGGATAATCTACAAGCTTAAATTCTCCATATCTACGAGAAACCGTCTACTGATGTAGTGCTTCATTACCGAAAATAGAAATCAACTTGGCAATGCATTCTTGTTGAGATAATTTCCTTCGGAAGTTGTAAAAAATTATAGCCCGAAAATGTTCCCGGTTTAGCTTCATTTTATAACTTAAAAAATTCACTGTAGCTATAAAACTGGCGTCTTGAATTTAGGTTAGGTAAAGATTAAGAGTAAGGTTAACTTTCAGTAATTACATTTAATTAGTGTCGCCCTCTATGTTCCTATATGCAAAATATAAAAAACATCCCTCGTATGCAAAGATTCTTGTAAATTTAATAGCCGTTTCACTAAAATAAGAAAAATATAATTTCAGTAAGTAGTCAGCGGTGTGTGACATCAATCATCATGCCACATAAAAACTATTTTAGTTTTAAATTTTTATGTTTTACTTTAGGTAGGTCTCTACTTTTTTAAATTTCAAATTTTTTCTATATATATTATAAACGTTAAACTTTTGACTTATAACCGTTTTTAAAGAATTACTTTATTCTGTGCAATTATAGACATAAAAAATTAACAAATTAGGTAGGATGTTGTAAAATTAACAATATTTTAACTTATACAAAGCAGGAAACAATAGTCTTAGTGTTGATTCATAAATTTAATTTCAAACAAAATGTTTAGATAATTAATATAATATTTTTGTTTTACATAATTTTTTTTGTATTTGAGCTTTGCTAATAAAGATTATTATTATTACATTGGCAACGTTGCTGCGCGCGTAATGCGCAACGTACGTTTGTCAAATACTGGGCATGTGCACAACGCCATAACGTATGTTGCGTCGAAGTACGTGTCGTGACTTATAACCTCCAATAATCATAACAAACGTAGTAATATACGGAGGTTTTGCGGCAACTTCAATGAGCTGTTCTTGTGAATTTAACTTACAAAATCTTGACTCGTAGCTAGGTTTTTGTGTGTTTTTAGTAATAAAACAGCTTTTATATCGATTTCTGTTTGGAAAGTATAAAAATTTGTTAAAACTTTTATGAAGGAAACCTCAAAATATTTGCTTTTAGTCTCAAAAGTAGCCAATCTATCATTCGGAAAGCTTTTATTGTTCAGTCTATCCGACTCGAACAAAATTTTCGATTAACCATTTGTAAAAGCTACGATTTGTGGTATTTCCTTGACCCGGGTTCACGCTAAGGACACTATTTCTTTTTCTACATTATTACCAACAAATGTTGGTGATCATTCTCGCAGTAACAATAGGCGAAGTTATAGCGAGACTGAACCCCCAAATGCAGGATAAAGGTCAGTTCAGCTTAGCCTTATAAATTACATTAAATTAACTTAAATTACCCTAAGCTAAATCAGACTGACTTTAGGAGAAATTTTATCGATTTTTACATTTTTTTAAAAGGTTTTCACTTGAATTTTCTGTAAAGTACATACTTTTGCACAAAAAATTCTCTTAGGTTAGTCTAATTTAGATCAGGAACTAACCTTAAGTCCCTCAAAAGAATTAAGTAATTTTAGATGTCACCAACATTTATTGATTTCCAGTGGCAGATCCACAAGGGGTGGCAGAGAGGGACTATATTGGCCCGCCCCTCATCTTTGGCATTAAGCTTATAATCTTTAGTTTTAGTAAAAAAAAATAAATTTTGTAAATAATTAAAAACAAATAATAATAATTTTTTTAAATTCTCCCACAAAAATTTCCAAAAATTTTCGGCCGTCATGTTTTTAATTCCGTGTGCCCACCAGTGGCGGATCCAGAATGTCCGGGGTGGAGGGGCCAAGGAGGGAAAAAACACAAAACAATTTTTCTTGCGATTTAAAAAAAATAGCTTTAAAGTTTACCACTACGCGAACAAAATTTGCCGCAGGCGAAAATTTGAGCAAAAACAGTTAAATTTTGCGTCAAAATTTGAAAAAATTATATATTAGAGAAAATTTTTAAAAAATTTTATATTTGGTAAAAATTTGCGGCTATAGTCCAATTTAGGTTTATACGTGACCTTGAAATTTCTACCCATACTGGAAAATACGGAATGTGTAGTGTTTTTTAAGGTTATACTTTTGCAAAAATCCTTTGTGCTGAACGCTAAAACCATTTTCCTCATAATTAGCATAATTATTGATGGACCAATCAACCAATCGTGATTCTTTGGTAATATTATGGCGCCCGCCCGCAGACTACCACAAAATGACGTATATGCGTACGTTTTTGACGTGACCTTGACGAAGTGCGCTTGCATACCAAATCTCACGCACAAATATGTAGCACAACTTAAACCATCTAATTTAAACGTTAGTTTCGTTACACAGAGAAAACAAAATGAACGGTGTACATTAACTTTCAGCCAATAAACGGAAGTTTATTGATTCAATGTACACAAGCATCAGTAGCGTACCTACCCAGAAATAAATCCTAGGGGAGGCTTGAGCGCGGATCGATATTCAGAGATGAATATAAATGCAAGTATTCATGTAAAGGACTTTTAAATACCAGTTCATAACATTAATGTTCGTGTTCATTAAATCGATGTTTTTTGTTCATTCGCAGATCATTATGTACAAATAAATGATTTTACGTACCTTTTTTGTTCTGTCTAAAATTATGGTTAACCTTGTGGTTAATAACGAAAAAGACAAGTGTGGCTCGTGTTTAAAATGAGACTTAACCAAAGCTGACAGTTACTAATTTAATTTAATTAAAAAAAGTGAGAACTGCTGGGTAGGCAAATGTTTATTTATGGTCAACAACAATTAATACTAGCCAAGTCAAAGAGACGTTTTTAGTAGGCATTCAGTTATTTAACAGTAATATAAAATTTATAAAAAAAAATTTAAGCACCTAAAAATATCTATAATAAACGGATTTATGACGGATCTGATGCCTTTCTATCTTATTAGCACACTCCAAGTGAACTCCACGCTATATATTGAAAACAGTCTTTTTTGTATATATCTCAGAAACGAAAGCTTCTACGAAGTTTTTGGTTATTATAACACATTATTTAAAAAAAAAATTAATCCGCATATTGATGCAATATGCTTTATTAAAAGATGAATATTTTTACCATTTTTCAATTGTAAAAAAACTGTGGTCAGCATTACTGGAAACTTCTTTCAACTAGTTGCAGTGTCTACACACGGACAGACGTCATGACGAGATTGCTAGATAAATACATACACACCCAAATACCATAAATACGTAAGAGCTATGGTTATTTATAGTGTCCTTAATGCCCTAGCTTACCGGGAATCGATGGAAAATCATAAACAACATGTGTAAGTTTCCAAAGTGTAATTTTCTTTTTACAAGCGATGAGCATTAATCATGAAAAAAGTCCCATTTTCTCGGGCATAAAAAACGAGAAAAATGAGCCTTCCTTTATTCTCTTTATTTTTTATGTCATTTAATACATTTTTATTTTCCGTTGTCAAAGTAGGGTAGGTAGGTATAAATTGACTTTTTTAGGCTCGACCATTTTTAAAAAATGTTTACAGTGTGTTTTGCAACAGTCTTAGCAATAAGAAGTTTTGTTACTAAAACAAAACCAGATAATCCCTCAAATAATAAGGAATGTATTTACCAAATCCCGTGTGAGTGTGGTAAATCATATGTAGGTGAAACGAAACGCCCTCTTCAGGTTAGAGTAAATGAACATCTAAAAAGTACCCAATTAGGGGATATTGAAAAATCCGGTTTAGCAGATCATGCATGGTCAAATGATCACAGGATTCAGTGGTCAGAAGCTAAAGTTTTACATAAGGAGGCGCATTGGCGAAAACGAAAGTTTATTGAAGCTGCGTTTATAATGCAGAATAAAGAAGTTTTCAGTCAACCAAGCACGGACATACCAAACATATGGAAACCACTCCTTAAGGAAAACAGGCGTCTTACGATTAAAAAGGGGGCGGGCCGTCACACCTGACTGCATAACAAGTAGTATAAGTAGTAGCCTAGAGACTAGATTGTTTAGTTTACACTTGATAACGGTTAGAGATACTTACTAACCGAAACGTCGTGTTTTAAAATAAATAAAGACAATGGAAGTCCGAAATTTTATTTCTAGTCCTAAACTATATACATAATAAATTCGCGGATCAACTGGTGCTTTAGCAAGCGTGCTATAAGCAGTTGAGAAGCTGCTAATTCCCAACCTGCGGTTTAGTTCGTTTCTGATTTGTCCGGATGTATTGAGGTTGAGTGATTAAGGTCATTTTCTTTTCTTTTCTTCTCAAAATAATTTATGTTTTTCTTTCTATCCCTTTTCCGTAAGAAACTATGAGGCCCTTTTTTTTCTAAGAGGAGAGGTTTAAAAAAAATTAAAATAAAATATTATCTCTCTCTTTTTTAAAAGGGAATCACACAGCACCGGCAGCTGTTCGTCTGGTGGCATTGGGTCATGGGTTCAATAATATTAATTAAAAGATGTTAATTAACTAGGGATTTAATTAATTGGACGCCACTTAATCTTTATCAAAGAAAAGATCAAGAAAAAACTTTTAAAAAAATACAGAAAAATATTCAAACTGGCTAAATAAAATCAAAGTCTTTAAGTTAATTAATAATATTAATTAGTTTATAAAGTCTAATTAATAAGTCAAATCTTATTAATGTTTAAGCATTATAAAGTGGGAGGGGAGTCAAATTTTAAATAATAGGCAAATGTTTTAGACACATTGGGGTGATGTATTGACATAAATGTTGTGACATTTTATACAGTGTGTTATAAAAAAAATACTATGAAACAGCCTTAACTATCTTAACCTAAATACCAAATGAAAAATTCTAGAATTTTTGTTTACTCATAGTTACTTAATAACTAACCTTGTATACCACCATGTAAAATCAAATTAATACATAACTAGTACTTTTTTTTTTTTCACATTAAATACCTTTAAAATGAGATTCCTCCTTCAGCTTGTTATTTTTAATAATTAAGAATAATTAAAAGTTTTAAGTTTAATTCATTAAGAAAAAAATTTCAGTTTAATCAATTAGAAAATTTAAAAGTTTATGTTAAAAAATTTAAAGAATAAACTGTTTAGTTTATAAGAAGATATCAAAGTTTAGGTTTTACCTTAAAATTCAAATAGAAAAATAGTAATTAATTATTCAGATAGGTAATCACTTATAATGGAACCAATTAGGATGTTTTATCACCATGTCAACCAAATACCTGCAAATACAGACTAGGTATTCTTTCAATCTCATAAAGCCTGAGTGCCCATATTACAAGGAGCTGCAAATCCTCACGTGACGTCACGAAATAGAAAGATGAGGTTTGTTGTGTGTGATGTTCCCTCTTAAACCTCAATCGGTTACTCATACTTGCAGTGTCGGAAACTAACCCATAGAGGTAAGATGGTCGATTTTTGTCTTACCCAGAAACTCTGGAATAAAAAATTACCCCGGTAAAAAAAAACGGTTTCAAAAATAAAATAAAAAACAGGCAAAAACAAAACCACAGGAGAAACACTGATGTTTTTATTTGTTGAAAAAAAATCAGCTCAACTCACCCCTGTCATCCTATGGCCCCGTCAAAAATTTACGCCATTATGACTAGCGCGTTACAGCGGCCACGCCAACGCCATGATGGAAAATTGCCTTTTCTTTTCTGTAACAAGGAAAAAGATGGACTTAATTTCAAGAAAACCCTTAAATTTTTGGTTCAACAACAAGAAGAATCCTTCAGCTTGGATTTAATAAGGTAAACTTACCATTTTTTAAAATTTCATCACCAAAAAATGAAATCACTTGTCACTGCAAAAATTTTTGCTGTTTGCTGTTCAAAATGTCGAAGAAAAAGGAAAGATCGATCGGCTGACCTAATTTTTGCACCCGTTCTGGAGGGGACCAGAAAATGTGCGCCTGCGGCATACTCATTCCCTGCGATCGATACTACGGCTGAGACAACGAATAAACAATTCCCTTCATACTCAGATGTGTTAATGGAAATAAGGTGCCAACCAATAGACGACAAAATGGCGAAAAAACTTTCTAAATATTAAAGAGGACTTCCAATAAGTGTGAAACTTCATTAAAAAATATTTATGTAAAAAAGTCAATTTTCATAACTTTTATAGTTTTCCATAGCCCAAGGCTTCTTATTCTGCGGTCCAAATGTAACAGCAAAAAATTTCTATCTGCCACAATGGAACAAGGTACAGCGCATCGGCCTCGTAACCAGCAGGCCCGAGATCAAATCTCAGCAAGAGCACAATAATTTTTTTTATTAATGTTTTAATTAGAATTTGTTAAAATAAGTTACTAAAAGAAAGAAAATATAGAAATAGGCTATTTTTAAGTGTTTTCTAAATTTCCTTTGTAGCGGAAAATAAAAACGCTACACACCACCCCACCAAGGAAAAATATTTTACCTTGTAAAATATTTCAAAAGGAACTTCATAACATCAAAATATGTTTCCAACTAAAATCTTACAAAAGCTTATTATCTTATATTTTTACGTTAGATCAAATAAACTAGATCTTTCTTATATCTTATATATGTATTAGAAAATACAATTTTTTCTTTTTCTGGTATTTTGGAATCTTTAATGATGTAATCACTTAGGCAATACGAAGTTTTTCTTGATTCTTGATAACTACGCGTATCACACGCCCAGAGGGGTCAAAATCAGTAGGACAAAATAGAGATTGGACAAAATTGGTGCGGTCTAATCAAGAAAACAACAGATGCAAATATTCATAAAGATCTAAAACTTAGGATAGCTAATACTATTTACCTACTTGGGTATAAGCAAAATAGTGGCTATATATATATTTTTTTTTTTTAATTCTATATTCTTAAAACTATACGTTTACGCGTAAACTATGTACATGGCTACTAAAAAATTTACTTAAGAATTTTCATCTGAGGAACTTGAAGAACTCTCAGAACAAGACTCCTCATAATAGTAGAATGGCTTAAGGTCCTTAATGTGCCAAGCACCAGCCTTAGAACCGTCCTCATTACACAGGTCATAAACTAAAGGGGATCTTTTTTTCTTTATAACTGAAAGAATATACTTAGGGGCAAATTTATTCGCAGCATTAGACAATACTTTATTACGTCTCCAGACTTGGTCACCCACGTTAAACGATATATCCCTCTTGCGGAGGTTATAGGCTTTAGAGTTTCGCTCGTAAGCAAGGTGAAGTTTTTGACGAACTTCAGTAAATATCTCCTTTAGCCCTTCTAAGTTCCTGGCATATGAATTTCGGTCTCCTGGCATGATTTCCACATCTTCCTCCTGAACTCTATCTGCATCAAGATAAAACTTGCCCGACAAAGGTATATGCCTACCAAAAACTAAGAAAGACGGCGAATAGCCTGTAACATGATGCCTTGACGTATTGATAGCTTGCTGAATTTTCGCAGTGTTCACATCCCAGTCATCATGAGACTGAATGTAACACCTTAAAGTCGTACCTACACTTTGATTATTCCTCTCTACAAAATTACACTGAGGGGAATAGAGTGCCGTAAACCAAACTTTATTTACCTCATATTCTTTACAAATATTCCTAACAATTTTTGAGGCAAATTGGGCTCCATTATCCATTAAAATTGCACTGGGAACACCAAAAACTAAGAAAACCTCCTCCTCTAAGGCTCTACGAACTAAAGGGGCTGTAGCATTTCGAAGGGGAAAGATAAGGGTATATTTGGAAAACCAATCGGCGACAACTAACATCCATTTATTCTGCTTCTTGGACCTAACCAAAGGACCTATCAAATCAATAGCTAGAATTTCAAATGGCCTTGTAGCTTCTTTCTCCTTACCCATCAGACCCATCTGTGCTCTATTACTCATTTTCTGTGCACCACAAACTTTACATGAACGACAATAGCGAAGGACATCATCCTTCATTTTGGGCCAATAAAAAAACTCTTGCACCCTAGCTAAGGTTTTAAAACAACCGAAATGTCCAGCAGTTGGTGGATCATGACATGATCGAACTACACTCACTCTTTGAGGTCTAGGAACCAAGTATTTCCATTCCGGCAATCCGGTTTGCATAGGTAAACGAGAAGGTATGAACTTAAATACAAAATTATTTTCCACTTTCCATTGTGGGTATTGAGTAGGATCTAAATTAATTTTTTCTCTCAAGTTAATATAAAATTTATCTAAGTGTTCTATATTAATTTGATACATAGAAATTTGGGCAATAACATTACATTCTTGGACATCCTCGTTTTCGTCGTTATATGGAATTCTTGAAAGTGCGTCAGGAACCAAGTTTGCGCTGCCTTTTCGATGGACAAGATCGAAGTTATGCTCACGCAATTTAACAGCCCACCTTTGAAGTTTTCCACTAGCGTTTTTCATGGAATTTAACCAAAGTAAAGACCAATTATCTGTAACAACGGTAAACTTTTCTGCACCCTCAATATAGCATCTAAATTTTGAGATACTAAATAGAACAGCTAAACATTCCAACTCGACAATACTATAGTTTCTCTCGGATTTTGATAAACCACGGCTGGCATAGGCTATGACCCGTTCTTCACCGTCAATATTCTGTAAAAGAACTCCCCCTAGACCACGAGTACTGGCATCACACTCAATAATAAACTTTTTCGAAAAATCTGGCTGACTCAAAATAGGGGCAGACACTAACATTTCCTTAATCTTTACAAAGGATGCTTCAGCGGCTTCGTTCCAAGTAACTGACTGACCCTTTTTTCGTCCTTTAAGTAAGTCATTTATGGGAGACACCAATGCAGCGAAGTCCTTAATAAAACGCCGATACCAGGAACACATTCCCACGAACCTTTTGATCTCTGTAAAATTCCTAGGTCTCGGATAATTAACCATACACTCTACTTTATCTGGGTCGGTACGGAGCGAATTATTTCCAATAACGTAACCTAAAAATTTTAAATCGCCAGTTTTAAAGAATTCTGACTTCTCCAAATGAATGGTTAAGTTGGCCTCTTCAATTTTTTGTTTTACTACTGACAGTAACTTCACGTGATGCTCAAAATCCGGTGAAACTACCAAAAAATCATCTAAGTAGGAAAAAACGTGCGGTTCAAACTCTGGACCAAATATACTGTCGACCAGACGCTGCTGCGTCTGCGCAGAATTGCACAAACCAAATGGAACAGAGCGGAACTGAAATAAACCCTTACCTATGACACTGAAAGCAGTCTTGGGACGTGATTCTTTCGCCAGGGGTATCTGCCAAAAAGCTTTTCGCAAATCGATAGAAGATATAAATTTAGCTCCTCTCAGCGTGCTTAGGATTCGGTCTATGTTCGGTAAAGGATAACTGTCATGACGAGTCACCTCGTTTAAAGCTCTTCCGTCAAAACAGAAGCGATATTCCCCATTGGATTTCTTAACTAATAGCACCGGAGAGCACCAAGGGCTGTCCGAAGGTTCAATTACCCCCAATTTTAACATTTCGTCTATTTCTTCGTTAAGAATTTTAGATAAATACGGTGACATTGGATAAGGTCTTTTTTTAAAAGGTTTAGCATCTCCTGTAACGATTGTCATTTCCATCTTATGTGTACGACCAATTCGTGTTTCGCTACTTATTTCCTGAAATGATTTAATAACCTGTTCGGCTCTAGCTCTTTGATCACTATCTAGATCATCTAATGAAAGCAAAGAGTCTTTATAATAATCTAAGGTTGGTTGTTCTAAAACGACTAAGTCTGAGTGTGAAGAACCGCTATGAACACTCCATGAATCATATCTAAAATCTACAACTATTTTAAATTGTCTGGCAAAATCTGCACCAAATATAAAAGCTTGAGGCAAAGAAGGAACAACTAGTGCTTTTATAATATGACAACAATTATCTACATAAATGGGTAAGTCAACTACACCTTGCACTATTCTCTGGGTTCCATCAGCCGTACTGATTACTCTATGTTCTGAATAAGTGGTTTTTAATTTACAAAATTTTAAAATATCTATACCTTGTAAACCCACTACTGAAGAAGTTGCCCCAGAATCAAAAAGAGCCACTATAGTTTGATCAAATAACTTTACTGATATGTAAGGTCGATTATCAAAATTTTTTCTAATAAATAAAGGTGAAACATGATTAGAGTTTGTACTTGAGTTTTTATAAAATGCAGCAACAAAACTTTTCCAGGATTCCCATTCTTTAGCTGAAAAATAATTTTTAGTGATGGCCTTTGCCTTATAAAAAGTGTCACGACCATCTAAAGACACCTTATCTATTAGTTTTTTGAACACTTAGGGCACTCTCTTAGTCTCTTACCTTTATGTCCACACTTATATAACAAAATACAGTCTTCTTAGCTAAACAAGTTTTAAAAGAATGGTTTTTCTCACCGCAGTTCCAACAAAGTATTTCTTTAAGTCTTGGAGAGGTAGGATTATTGGAAGTCAACGAACTAGTACTGGGTAAATTATTTGCTTGATTCAAAAATCTTTTATTCGAACTATCATTCCGATTTGGATATCTTGTATTTGAGTTATGATTCTGATTCGAAAAACTTGAACTTAAATTATTATTATGATTGAAAAATCTTTGTTGTGAAAACTGGCCTCTAAAATTATTTGTTGTCGGAAAATTATTTCTATCATTTCTATCCTGAAAATTGTTACTTGAGGAAAATGTCTCTAAAGCAGGTGGTTTTCTACCTTGATTCAAATTCAGATTTTCATCCAAAGTCTTGCAATGGTCCATCAACTCCTCAACATTTCTAATATGTGTAAGTCCTAGTTGACTTTTATATTCGTCTAATAAATTTTGTCTTGTATACTTAACTTTTGTCGGTTCTGCAGGAGAACGAGGTAATCTACTAAATAATGTATTCAAGTGAGCTACATAAATATGAACTGGCTCCGCAGGTTTCTGTTTTCTAGCTTTAATCAAATTCCAAAGGTCTTTATGTTCATCGTTGGATAAAAAGTCTTTTTTCAAACGGTCAACCAGTTGAGCCCAAGAAGTCACTTTATCCTTAATAAAAGTAAACCAATGAAAAGCATCTTTATCAAAAAGTATACCCGCCGACTTAAAAAGTTCCTCATCAGAAACATCATGAGCTCTAGACAGGAGAGAAATTCGCTCTAGAAAAGTATGAACATGTTTGCGTTCGCCAAAAAATTTGATTCCCCACTCAGAAATAGGCACCCTATGTGCATTACAAGCGATCACTGGAGCAGGCAACTGAAATTGAGGGGTCGTATTCTCGAAAGCACTAGGAAACGGCGAGGAAGGTCTATAGTTCGTCTGTTCAGGTGAAGTCTTGGTAATCAAATCATCCTCAAGTTTCAAACAAGTAGAATAAACTGTTCTTTTATACTCAGTAATGTCTGAAAACTCTTCCGTCCGAAAATCGGAAAACGTTGCGAGCGCCCATGTACATGCGCGAGGCGAGACTTTAACTTTTGAAAAGCATAATCTTTAGTATTACCCTCAAAATTTTCAACCTCTTCTTGAATTGACTGTAAAGATTTAGTGACCTCCAATTTTTCCTTCTCGAAAGTATACTCATAGGCATCAGTTAAAATCAAACAACCAGGAGCGCGTTTCTCCCTTTCTTTAGCTAAAATTCGCGTCAAAATTTGTCTCTTCTCTTTAATAGGGCGAGTGACCAATGCACCTCTAATGCCCAACTCATAATCTAATTCAAAGTCTAATAAATGACTCGCTCTAGGAGTACCAAAAGGATCCATTTTTTTTTTAAGTCTCAAAGTTTGGTTCACAAAAATTTAAAAATAAATGCGTTTTATTTTAAATCAATAAACGCAGGTTTCAAAATTAAAAATAAAAAAAACTAATAAAAAATCAATTCAAAACTGTCACTTCAGCTTTCAAAAATAATTGCGCGCAAAACTAAAAAAGGTGAAACTAATCTACTATTGTTTCACACTATTAATAAGCATTCAAAAAAAATCCATCAAAATATTGCACGCAAAAAAAAATCATTAAAAACAAAAAAAAATATTGGACATCTTTCCAATTATTTTGTTCTTAATTCAAAATGGCTTAAGCAGAAAATTTAAATTTAAAAAAAAATTAAATTTAAACAAATACAGGGAGTTTCTAAGTTTTTTTTTTTTTATAATAATATCTAAACGACCGTCTATCATGTTTTCAAAAAAAATATTCAACCTAAAAGATAAAAAAACTTTCAATGTGGCAGCTGAAAAAGGTACTCTCATATAAAAACACACCCACCTAAATTTTAGAAAAATATTCCATTGTTTGTAACTGTATTTTTATGGAAAAGTTGAGAAAGAGATGTTAAGTGAGTAGAGTATTTGCACTACCCTTTTTTCAAAAATATTCTGAAAAGAAAAAAATTAAACTACCAATTGGTTGTTTCATAAAGTTAAATTAATTAATTTTATAAATATATTAATGCATTACTTATCTTATTAAAAGTTGTCAAAGGAAGAAAAAAATTAAATAATTTTTAGTGCACCAACGAACACCGCCGAAAAGTATTGCATCACTCTTGTACTCAAGAAAATCTATTTTCCAAAATATTAGTAGGTATCAATATCATAAAGTCGTAAATAAAATACAATAGCGCCCCAAAAAAAAATCAGTAAAATAAACCAGTTAAAAATATCATTGTAGGTATGTAGTAGGTATGGTAGGCAGAACGTATTTCACTTTCAATAAAATATAGTCAGCTGTTATACAATAAGAAAATAAATACAATGTAATTAACAAGTTCAAAATAAAATAAATCAAAAGCGCTCTGAAAAAAAATCTTAGTATAATCACTTAAATCAGTAGGTAATACCTACAACACTATATTATAATGTTTTAAAATGTACCGGTATGCATAAAAAATTTGTGTACGCAAATACAAAAAACAAAAAAACAGCAAATCGTATGTTTATGAAAAAACAACTCTAAACCAAGGTTAAGATAGCCAGGACAGTTAAAGTTAATCTCTAATCTCCCACTCAAACTTCATAATGAAAAAAATATTTTTTTTTTTTTTAAATTTAGAAAAATTTTCAAAAAAACTCTAATAAAAATTCCCTGTCAATGTCATATTTCGGAAAGCTATATTGGTCGAACCCCACGTTGGGCGCCATATTTTATGAGGCCCTTTTTTTTTCTAAGAGGAGAGGTTTAAAAAAAATTAAAATAAAATATTATCTCTCTCTTTTTTAAAAGGGAATCACACAGCACCGGCAGCTGTTCGTCTGGTGGCATTGGGTCATGGGTTCAATAATATTAATTAAAAGATGTTAATTAACTAGGGATTTAATTAATTGGACGCCACTTAATCTTTATCAAAGAAAAGATCAAGAAAAAACTTTTAAAAAAATACAGAAAAATATTCAAACTGGCTAAATAAAATCAAAGTCTTTAAGTTAATTAATAATATTAATTAGTTTATAAAGTCTAATTAATAAGTCAAATCTTATTAATGTTTAAGCATTATAAAGTGGGAGGGGAGTCAAATTTTAAATAATAGGCAAATGTTTTAGACACATTGGGGTGATGTATTGACATAAATGTTGTGACATTTTATACAGTGTGTTATAAAAAAAATACTATGAAACAGCCTTAACTATCTTAACCTAAATACCAAATGAAAAATTCTAGAATTTTTGTTTACTCATAGTTACTTAATAACTAACCTTGTATACCACCATGTAAAATCAAATTAATACATAACTAGTACTTTTTTTTTTCACATTAAATACCTTTAAAATGAGATTCCTCCTTCAGCTTGTTATTTTTAATAATTAAGAATAATTAAAAGTTTTAAGTTTAATTCATTAAGAAAAAAATTTCAGTTTAATCAATTAGAAAATTTAAAAGTTTATGTTAAAAAATTTAAAGAATAAACTGTTTAGTTTATAAGAAGATATCAAAGTTTAGGTTTTACCTTAAAATTCAAATAGAAAAATAGTAATTAATTATTCAGATAGGTAATCACTTATAATGGAACCAATTAGGATGTTTTATCACCATGTCAACCAAATACCTGCAAATACAGACTAGGTATTCTTTCAATCTCATAAAGCCTGAGTGCCCATATTACAAGGAGCTGCAAATCCTCACGTGACGTCACGAAATAGAAAGATGAGGTTTGTTGTGTGTGATGTTCCCTCTTAAACCTCAATCGGTTACTCATACTTGCAGTGTCGGAAACTAACCCATAGAGGTAAGATGGTCGATTTTTGTCTTACCCAGAAACTCTGGAATAAAAAATTACCCCGGTAAAAAAAAACGGTTTCAAAAATAAAATAAAAAACAGGCAAAAACAAAACCACAGGAGAAACACTGATGTTTTTATTTGTTGAAAAAAAATCAGCTCAACTCACCCCTGTCATCCTATGGCCCCGTCAAAAATTTACGCCATTATGACTAGCGCGTTACAGCGGCCACGCCAACGCCATGATGGACAACGGCATGATGGAAAATTGCCTTTTCTTTTCTGTAACAAGGAAAAAGATGGACTTAATTTCAAGAAAACCCTTAAATTTTTGGTTCAACAACAAGAAGAATCCTTCAGCTTGGATTTAATAAGGTAAACTTACCATTTTTTAAAATTTCATCACCAAAAAATGAAATCACTTGTCACTGCAAAAATTTTTGCTGTTTGCTGTTCAAAATGTCGAAGAAAAAGGAAAGATCGATCGGCCGGCCTAATTTTTGCACCCGTTCTGGAGGGGACCAGAAAATGTGCGCCTGCGGCATACTCATTCCCTGCGATCGATACTACGGCTGAGACAACGAATAAACAATTCCCTTCATACTCAGATGTGTTAATGGAAATAAGGTGCCAACCAATAGACGACAAAATGGCGAAAAAACTTTCTAAATATTAAAGAGGACTTCCAATAAGTGTGAAACTTCATTAAAAAATATTTATGTAAAAAAGTCAATTTTCATAACTTTTATAGTTTTCCATAGCCCAAGGCTTCTTATTCTGCGGTCCAAATGTAACAGCAAAAAATTTCTATCTGCCACAATGGAACAAGGTACAGCGCATCGGCCTCGTAACCAGCAGGCCCGAGATCAAATCTCAGCAAGAGCACAATAATTTTTTTTATTAATGTTTTAATTAGAATTTGTTAAAATAAGTTACTAAAAGAAAGAAAATATAGAAATAGGCTATTTTTAAGTGTTTTCTAAATTTCCTTTGTAGCGGAAAATAAAAACGCTACAACTAATTTAATGATATTAGGATGGTTCACCTAACCTTCATGAATTGATGAACACCAATTTCTACCCAATCATCTCTATATATTTAATCGGATAGGCCTTTACATATATGCGAAGGGCGGCAAAAATATTGATATTAGCTCACACATATACTATACTATAGTAGTGTGAGCTATGGTGATCCTAATTTTTTCGAGAAAAAAAAAGTTGCTCCGATTTCAAAAATTTTTATATATCTTTGCGTTTCAGATGATTTTGAAACTTTTTTGTTGCGCCGTCTGTCTGTCTGTCTGTGTGTCTGTATGTCTGTCTGTCTGTAACGACCAGCGCGCATAGCTCAAAAACCGCTTGGCCGATTTTACCGAAATTTGGTACCTAGGCTGAGTTTTGGGCCGAGATGGTCCCATTTAAAAATGAACAAAATCCACCAAACACAAACCAAATAAAAGGGTGGGGGTATATTTAAAAAATTAGAGTTTAAGTGAAAATATGGCGTGTGTAATATCAAACGAAAGGTAATTGAGTCTGGAGTTTAACAAAATACATTTTAGTTTTTGTTTTTTTTAAGGGTGGGGGTAGATTTCAAAAATTGGAGTTTAAGTCAAAACATGGCTTGTGTGGTATCAAACAAAAGGTAATTTAGTCTGGAGTTGAATAAAATAGATTTTAGTTTTTAGTTATATTAGCTCACACGTACACTATAACTATAGTACCTAGTGTGAGCTTAGGGGCCCATATATTGGCAGAGTATTTTTTGTATAGAAAGCACGCTGCGCAGGCGGTGCTACCTTTCCTTTTTTACTTTTTTCTCTCCGATGATATTCTGTAGTTGTGAAAGTTCGCGGACGTTTGATAATGTTTAATCTATAACTGAATTTTCACTGCGATTAGGTATTAATAAACGAAGAACGAAACCGGCTTTTCATCCTATATAACTCAACAAAAACAACTTTAAAAATATACTAACAACATTGACAAACACTTTATTAAAATATTACAAAAGACAATCTCTTTGAAGTATTTAGTTCACAGAATACCATGTGATTAGAACTAGAGAGAGAAAGGTTGCAATGCTGAGCATTCATTATATGTTCTTACTCTAAAAAAACTCTTTAAATTTTTGCCTCAATGTCCCATATACGTAATGAATAGCCGTGGCCGTTCCAGTTATTTTGTATATAATTCATTGTTTCTACCACCCTAAAGAAGCACAGGGGAGCTAATTTAAAAAATCGATTTTTGAAACATTGGGTATATGACACGAAAAGAGAGGGAATATACAAGTTGAGGATTGGACACTTTTAGTGGGATCACTTGGATCATAATGGAAATCAAAAATGGTATGGTCTTACCATCCATCGAACTTTAAAAACATAAAGTCAAGATCCTCTTCTGTGAAAGGTTTAAAACCAATGCAACCAAAAAAAACAAATGTCAATAATATTGTAGCTACAATATAATGAAAATAGGTATTATTTTAATTCTTTTGCGAGCGGTAATACTAATAATGTTGGTATATATCAAAAAATGTGTAATGACAAAATTTATTTGTCTTTGAGAAGGTAGTAAAACAAGCTTTAAAATACTAAAATCGGACCACTGGGTAGGGAGATACCAAAAACATTCAACTAAAGGTAGACCCCGTATAGAAATCCTAAACTTCATCAGACACAAAAAGTATTATACTGGGGATTCCTTTCAAATTCGCAACAATGTTGCCAGTACTTTTATAACTTGTAATTTTGATGTAGGTACATAAGTAAAATGGTAACTAATAAAAATCAAAAAAATATTTTGTTTTTGAATTCGGCTTACGTTTTGGATTGCTATACATGTATCTGTAATAGAATATGTTTACCATCCTATGTGAGAAAAGGATTGTTTTCATTGATTTTTTTTTGAGATCTTATCATTAATAATGTTTTTCTATACAATTTAATTCTAGGTTGTAAGCATAACCTCTAGATATGTATGTATGCATGTCTGTCTGTGTGCCTATATGCACATATGTATACGAATGTTTGAAAAAAAGTTTTTTTTTTTTTTAAGTTAGAATATGTTGTCCAATAATCAAGCGGTAAATTTTTGTTTACATAGGTACCTAAACTTAACAAAAATCATAAAACATTTGCTTTTAAGTCCCTGTTGTTATAGATCTATGTGGCGGTTTAAGTCCTTATCTATTTTGAGTTAAAAGGAAAGTATAAATTAGAAATAATCAGCTAAAGTTGGTTTTTTTCGAAGATTGTTGATTGTCGATTTTTATAGAACGTACAACGATTAGCACAAAATTGCAATTTTTGTGCAGTCAACCAACTTGAGCTTGTTTTTTGCAGGAACACAAAATAACTAGCGGCGATATCATGTAATGCAAAATTATTTTTTTAAACTGCACATGCGCACCTCTTATGTGAGAAGAAAAAGTACGGTAGCGAATGCGCAATTTAAAATATTGATTTGGTTTTCGGTTTTCTGAAAAAAACGAGACTCCATTTAAGTGTGAAAAACGTTCAACTAAAAGTAAGTTTAATTAAATTTCTTTGGTGTGAGGTTAGAGTTCATAAATAGTTTATTAGTTTTGTCTTCCTAGGTGGTATTAAGTTATTAAAACCAGATGACTAAACTGCACTTTTAACTATTAATTATTGTTCTCACTACAAATGTTTTCGGTATAAAAATAACTCTTGCTTTTAGTCCAAATAAATTTAAGTTAAATGTTTTGATCACGAAAGTTACAAAAACCTTTTCTTTATATAATATATATATATATATATATATATATATATATATATATAAAAATTAGTCTACAACCCTCTCCTGGGCAACTCTGGAAAAAAAAAGCGTTTTGATGTGATTTTACGCGAAAATGGAACGTCGCAGAGAAAACCTTTGTTGACAAAAAAAATTGTGTGTGCTTAAGACCACATGGTAGAAGTGTAAACTTTAACAAGGCGAAATTAATAATACTGGCCTTCATCTGCATCATCATGTTCCTCTCACAGTTAGTCGACTCGAGCCGACTTCACCCGAATGAGCGTTACATAGCCGAGTCTGACGGCTCAGTTCAATTCAGTACCCACATAAACTACTAAACGCGCCTAAAGAAGTTTACACTTCAAAAATTCCTTTACAATTTTTCTTAAAGGTTATAGCTCTAGACTTACATGTATAAAAGAGGGCACCAAAAATGACAAAAATCAGTTTTTTGCATTTTACGCAAAAACGGTAAGTCGTAGAGAAGAATTTTTTTTAAGAGAAATATTACCCATACGAGTCTTTACAATCAATCTCCATAGTCTATAGGTCTACAACGACATGTTTAGAAGGTAAATGGCAGGTTACTTGTCAAAAATTGTGTTTTTTTTAGTCGTAGAAAGAAACTTTATAAACATAAAATGTTAAAGGACACAATTTTCTACATTCTTTCCTTTTGGGCCACAGGTTTACAACTACGTGTAGAACATATAGGGCGCCAAATTTGCAAAAATTATTATTTTATTTTATGCAAAAACGGTAGGTCCTAGAAAAACACATTATAGACAAGAAATCTCCAGGACGCCATTCTCTACAATTCACCTATGTGAGTCACAGCTCTATGACATGGTTTTTGCGTAAAACGCAAAAAAGTATATAATGGGCATTTTCGGCACCCTCTGTCTTCAACACATGTGGTTGTAGAGCTGTAAATTGTCATTGTCGCATTGTAGAGAATTGTGTCTTGATCATTTTATGTCAATAAAGTTTTTTTTTATGACTTACCGTTTTTGCATAAATTGCAAAAAACATAATTTTTTCAAATTTTCTTCTAAACGTGTGGTTGTAGACCTATAGACTATGGAGACCGATTGTAGGGAATCCTATGGGTAATATTTCTCATACATTAAATTTTTCCCTACGACTTATCGTTCTCGCGTAATATGCAAAAAACTGATTTTTGTTCGCTATTTTTCAGAAAAAAAATTAATAGCGGCAACCATGTAGACCAAACGTCACCCTTGCATCATTTATTGTTGCCTTTGAGAGGTTATCCGAATAAACGTGCGTTTTTGTTGTTTTTTTGCAATATTTATCACAAAATTAAGATTTTTTTTTATTAAATAACTTTAAAAATGCCTAAGAAGTGCATTCTGTGTGAGAAAAGTGAAGAGAAGTGGCTGGATTTATCATTTCACCGGTAAGTTTGAATATCTTCTAGAAACCGTCATATTGTTTACGATTTGGTAACACAGTGGTGTGGTTTATAACTTTTTTTACAAAATATTAGCGATTTATTTTACAAAGAAGTTTTAAGAAACATTATTTATTGTTGCAAATTCCCTTATTTTCCCACCTCTAGTGTTTGGGTTATTTTGGAAAAGTTTCTTAATTTATTCTGGCAATAATATATAACTCTAAAAAATATATTTCTTATGTAAACAACCATTTTCACTCTGTAATGTTATGTTATGTCATGCTACTGTACAGTTATTAAACATTTTAAAAATATTCAAATTTATGAGTTTACTATATTCCCCACTGATCCAAACAAGAGAGAGCTTTGGAGGGAGATTATTGGCCTTAATAAGTTTGTTCGTTTAGCACCTAGTAGGCACTATCTTGTACGAAATGCTTTGCCCAAAGTCAGGTGTTAAAGACTAGTTCAAATTAAGAAAACTACTTACTACTAGTGGTTAGTAGTTAAATATTCAACTATCTCTTTTTATTATAAAGTATACATAATATATTATCACTGGTTGTTTTTGATGTTCGATCATCATATAATGATGTAAAAAAGTAGTCAGAATTAACAAATATAACTATAAGAAGAAAAAAGGTAGTACCTACTTTTACACAGAAAAAAAAGAGTTTTAACTTCCTTTTCACTTACTTACTGCATAGTCCTTGGTGATTAATTAAAAGAGAGCCTTGAGTCAAATGGATTAAAATATTGTTCTTAATTCTTATATTTGCCAAATTTAATAATGTTTGTATATATAGGGTGTCCCATTACTTAGGGGCCATAGGCCAACAAGTGAAAGAGGAGGTCATGTCTGATCAAAAACTTGTTGTTGGCAATTTTTTAAACTTTTGTGATAATAACTTTTTAAAAAAACGCAGTAAAAATAAGAAATTGGGTAGTCTTGTATTAGAACAAAAACAGTTAATTGAAATTAATTTAAAAAAATTAATTTGAAAAAAGTTAGTCAGTCAATTTTTTTAGAAAATACTATTTTTTTGGTATGAACTTTTATGAATGCCATATTAAATGCAATGTTTTTTAAATATTTTTTGTTAATAAAAGCAAGTCTCTAGCGATACGTAATAATGAAATATTATTGATATTTTTTAAAAGAGAAAGCAAAAATTAATTTTAAAAAAATTATTATTTTTTATACATTTTCGAGGTTATTTTGACAGCCCGTACCTCCTCCACTTGTAATATTATTAAAAAAGGAGTACCACATTTTTTAATCACAATTAGCTGAGTATTCAGCTGGCTGTGACAGATTTTTTTTTGTATAACCCGTTTTCACCCACTCCTCTTTAAAAATCCTATATCTTAAAAACAGATGAATGTTGACCCCATGTTATATAAACTTTTTTCTTGGAAATAACCTCCTCTATCACCTGCTGCACTATGGCGCCTAAGTTATGGGACACCCTGTATAATAATCACTTAATTATAAATAATATTTTTTCATTTTTATTTTATTTGGTAAATAAAAATTAAATAGATTGTTTTATGGAAATCAAAAGTATTTTGTTGATAAAACTGAATAAGTCATATTTTTTAACATTTGCAAATGTAAAAAAACACAGACTCATACCAAATATTTTCTAAAAAAACTAATTGCTAGAGTTTAATAAACTAATGAATGGATTTTGGTAAACTAACCAATGAGTGCTTTTTATTTCGAGGCAAGAATTTTGCTGATAAAATATAACAAAAAAATCTATATTATAAATAAAGGCTGTCCCATTTTTATCATTTGGGTGGTTTCGGGAACTTCTAGAGAAGATTGAAGAAAAAACGACTACACCTTAGTGTGCTGTAATTTGAAGAGAATAATGATAGTAAACATCGCATATCAATATTATAAACATAGAAACCGAAAACACCCAAAAGTGTCGAAAATGCACCCTGTAGACTAGGGGATCAAATAGACTCTTTAAATCCTGATGCACAAATTTTGATAAATATCTCAAGGTCTGAGTATATAATTCGGAGTTTTTGACTTTTTTTAACAGAACAAATCTACTTACTGTAAAAAATTTACTAAGAACAATATATTACCAAGGTGAAAGAGTAAAAAGCTAAAAAAACACCTTTGACAATTTGAAATAAAAAGAAACACTTTTACCTGTGTTTTAAATTTTAGGGATTAAAGTAACACTTTTCTATATCCAGAAAAAAATAATATAAAGTAGATTTCTTAACTTTAGGGAAAAATAATAAAAATCAAAACTACGGATATTACCAGCTGTAAATAAGTTATTGATTTCTAATATTATAAATCGATAAAAAAATTAATTCTGTAAAAATAGAATGGCTGTCAAAGCTGTACCGGTAATATTTTACACTTATTTAAATTTTATAATTTTGGGTGCAAAAATTTTATAGGAAAATGTCTATAATATATTTATTTTATTTTCAACAAAATCTGCACGCCCATGGTTTTTTCAACGATTTCTCTTTTATACCTCTTACAGTGTTGCCTGCGAGGATTCGGCGAAATTTTCTGAGATTTCATGCATGATGAATGAATTTGCGTATTAAATAATGGGGATGCGTCTTCTAGGGTTCCTTGAATTTCTTTGGGAGATACGCTTAAACAAAAAATCTATCAATTTGGCGGCGATTTTCAAAGGTGGCGGCCAAACGACCATGAGTTCAATTACGTGACCAAACTTTTTTTTATACTCCTATGGGTGCTTAACAAAGCCCCGTAGTCAAACTAAGTGCCCATATTAGGTCACACGTGACAGGAGCTAGCGCCTAGACTAACAAGAAAAATAGCAAAAAATTGAAAAAATTTCGAGAAGAGGATCAGCTAGGATTTATATGAATAAGGCTCTGAAGTCAGGAAAGAGTTCATATTCAAAATGTTCAATTAATTTTTGGAGTCATTTTTATGTAACCTATACTTCATTTAGCCACACTGTCCACTACAGAATTTAAAAGGTCATTGAACCTGACTGGCCAACTGTAATCAGATAAAAAAATCTACGTCACCAGGTTGCTTTATACCGTTTGTTTTATGAAAACACGTCACGTGTCTGGTCAAATTCAGTAGGCCACCTGTGTAAAATTAAAAAGATCTTGGGAATGACATGTAAAATAATAATAAGAATCTAAAGAAAAATTTTATCCCCACACCTTTTTTGTGCTGAATCACTGGTAGATTTTCAAATACAAAACAAATTCTTAATTTTATTTTATTTAGGTCTAAACGATCTCCAGTGTTTTGGTGTCTGCGACCTTTCAAAAACAATCAAAAACGATTGGCTAATTTTTTGATTGCTTTTGAGTTTTAGTGTATGTCCCGACAAACCCATCAAAGTCGATGAAACTCACATTTTTGGTTATTGTATTTTCTTGTCAAATTTATTGGCACTTCCGGCATTGGCGGCGCGTGGTAAAAAGCTTTAGGGTCACTGCATCCTGGAAGCCTGGCGTCTCCAGGGATAGCGACACCAAACATAACCTCATTTACGAAAAACGCAAATCTGACAGTCAGGAGCTTAGCTTTTTTATGTTCAAAAAAATTAAATGGTTTACAAATGTTACGTAAAGAACTGTCCGTCAAACCCGGTGTATATACATTTGACTGTCCAAATAAACAAACCTAAAAAAACTAAGTTTTTTATGATTTCAATATTTATTAGGGCCCTGTGTTAGGACCCACGCAGTGCAAAAAACCAAAAATATAGTTTGCATGTTTTATATATATTCTAAAATATAGAAAACTATTATGTTGGGTTTTGTATCATTTAATAAATTTCTCTATGCTCTCTAGGGAATAAAAGTGTACGTTTAACCCCTTTTTCCATGGGCTAAGGTAGTATTTCTTGTCCCCAGTGATTAAAAGTAATTTCTTTAAAATCATAAAGGCAAAATATAGGTTTTTGGATTATTTTATTTTATCATAGTACAAAAAACAAAAAGGAATCAAGATATATACACGATAACGTTTATTTTGTTGCTTCCAGCTTGCCGTAAGCTAACTGTACTTTGCTGATGACTTGGTTCGTTTCGATTGTTATTGTGTACTTCGGCATAGAATATTGCTTCCATATTAAACAAAGCATTTAACTTTCTAGACTTCTCCAGGATGTAAACCAGGAATACCTTTTCGCTGAAATTTTTGAAATTCTGTTTATTGCATCATTTTCGGTACTGAAAGCTGCTTTCTTCGGTGGCCTTTACCATGCCCATCTCAAAGTAAGAATATGCTTATTCTTTGGTCCCTTGTTTTTCCCATCTTCGAGAAATGTAATTCGAACTTTTTTCTCGACTAAACTTATTTAGTTTGTTATGAAATAAATATTATTTTTTCCACATTGTTTGTTAGCATCTCATCTCACTGACTTTTGTTTAATGTAATGCCCTGGCAACTATCACTGCCCACTGTTTTATTATATACGGGGAGTTGACATGCTAATACTACAGTACGGTAAGTGGTTTAATGCCTATTTATTTAGTGTATGATTATTATTATTTTTAGTATATAAAAATAAACCTTGGCATTAAAGTCCCTTTTAGTCACTTAGCAAATTATAGCGCTCCTTCCGTTCGGGCATGAAAATTCCCGCCGTGGGATTAAAAGTAAACACTGTACGGCCTAGGTTTATAATATACCTACTATTATTTTCATTAGTGTTGAAAAAAAAGCGGGCGGCGAAGAAAAGGTCGAAACCACAAAAGTTCGAAAGTACAAAAGGTCGAAAATACAAAAGATTGAAAAACAAAAGGTCCAAACAAAGATCGAAAGTAGCTACACTGTAATGATTGCAAAACAAAGTAAGAGACATACAGGTACACACACACACATACTCAGAAAAGTTTTTAAAAAATCAACATCCAATAAGGTAGGTATTTTTTTGGGCAGCAACACGACGGGTCGCAAAACTTTGTTCGAAAACTTTTTCTTCGAACGGAAATTTTAATGAAAACTATTTCTTCTAATGGAAATTTGTTCGAAAACATTTTTTTGAACGGAAATTTGTTCGAAAACCATTTCTTCAAACGGAAAATTGTTCGAAAAAATTTTCTTCCTTCGGAAATTTGTTCGGAAACATTTTTTTGAAACGGAAATTTGTTCGAAAACATTTTTTTCAATCGGAAATTAGTTCGAACACTATTTCTTTGAACGGAAATATGTTTTCGAACGGAAATTTGTTGGTAAGAAATAGTTCAAAAACATTTTCTTTGAATAGAAAACATTTTCTTCTAAAGCAAGCTTTTCGAAAAAAGACGCTCTAGACCTGGATTTCCAAACCTAACACAATTCATATAGTTTGACTAAGACAAGGTCTTTCTAACATATTTTTTCAAAAAAACCCTGACTTCTTTCCCGGGATCGTAAACTATCTGAAAATTTGTTTACTTTCCTCCTTTGGGAAGGTCGAAATTGGTATTTTCCTAAACTTTGTCAATTGATCGCAAACGTATCCGAACCGGGCCAGATACCCCCTGATGTGCTCAATTGAGAAAGGTTAGAGTAACACCGATTTCAACCTTCCAAAATGAGGACCGGAAAGCTAATTTAGGGAAATCATTTTTCGAAAATAGGTTTCGGTTGGTTCGGTTTGGATCCCGGAAAAAAGTCAGGGATGTTTTTGTTTCCAAAAATTGTTAGAAAAAGACCCCATTAGTCGAACTATATGAGTTGTGTTAAGTTTGGCAAGCTAGGTCTAAAATTTTTTTCCGTTTGAAGAAAATGATTTCGAAAAATTTCTGTTTGAAGAAAACATTTTGGAATAATTTTCCTTTCGAGGAAAGCGTTTTCGAAAAATCTTTTGTTCGAAGAAAATGTTTTCGAACAATTTTTGGTTTGAAGAAAATGATTTTCGAAGTTTATGCTTTCGAACAATAATATTATATATTTATATGAAATGTACGACAAAATTATAAGTAATTAAAGCCGAACCTTATGAAAACTATAAAAAGGTACTAAAAAAAACACAAAACCTAAAAACACCCAAAAAATGGGAAAAAACTTGCAAAATAAACTAAACAGTGCGAAAAATAGCATATAAACTTCGTGATAAAAGCTTCATTTTATTCCATGATATATTATAATACTATTAATAAACATTTAACATACAAATGTATTTCTGTCCTGTTTGTTTATTTATTACGTATTATTTTTATACAAAAAACACAAATAATATTTAAATGAAAATGATTTTTAACAATAAATATACCTACAATAAATATTCATAACCTAAAAACTCAAGGAACATATTTTTTATTTCTTAAGCTGTATAAAAAAGAGTTCTTTTTAAGTTTTATTAAAACATTTTTTTTTCTCAGACTGTATAAAAATGAGTATTTTTCGCGAACGTCTATGGAATTTTGAGTACGGTTTTGACACTCGTGTCGCTACCCCTGGGAGACGCCAGGCTTCCAGGATGCAGTGACCCTAAAAAGCTTTGGTGGTGCACGCCAAAAATAAAATAAATATTGCGGTGCAGGCATAAATTTTTTTTGAGTGGCACGCTAACTTTTTGAGATATAATATAATTTAGAGCAAATAACTAAAAAATTAGATATTTAGTTAGATATTAGTTACCTACCTATTATTATTGTAATTATAAATAAATAATAAATGTATCATACCTAGTTATATTTTCTCTTCTAATGGCAAATATGAAAATGAACTGCTCTAAAATGCAACGCGAACTGCGGACGCTGCCGGGGGTGCGGGCGGCATCGAGGCTAGTTTTTGTATAAGCGCGGTGCCGAAATAAGGTTCAGATTATATGTACTGTAAAATTCTATTGGGACATGTCGTCCTCTCTTTCTATATTTCGTAATTAGCATGCGACATAACATCCACGGTTTGGTTCCAGTAAATTACCGTAAAGAATTAGATTCGAGCTTGGTTTGAACACGAATACAAACACATACATACCGGATATTACGAGTAATTTCTAGATAATATTCCAGTCTTTAGTGAATTCCTTTTGGGGTAATTATTAATTAAATTAAGCAATGATCAAAGTTTAATATTTTAATAATTAATAATATTTTTTTAGGTATAATTTGGGAGTGCACGTGCACATGTGCACTTATGAAGAAACCGCCACTGACTTCCGGTATATCGTCGCCTTTCTCACGAAAGGACCTAACTAACATTTGGTAAATTTGTCAGGAGAGCTAAAAAACGAAAAAAGGGTCTGCTTCTGCAGTTAGACCAAAAGTGATTTTATTAATCAAAGCTGAACTATTTGTAATGAAGATAATGCCACTTCGTGAGACCAAAGAGTTGCATGAGAACAGTTAGAAGGCAAAATATCTAAATTTTCGTAATTTTGTTAGTTAGGTTCCTTTGTGAGAAAGGCGACGATATGTTTATAACAAGCGCGGAAAGTGCCTCTTTCTCTAAACAATTTCCCTTTTTTGATTTTGACTTAAATAATTTTGACTTTGATAAGTTTGTCGCGTCTGTATTCCTTTAAAATATGTCATAGACACAGGGTATCTAGACCATAGGGCAGTCACATAAAGTTACGCTTTTGTTTTTTGAAAAAAGCGGATGAAATGTAATCCCTCAAAACGTTACGACCCAATAACGCTCTAGGTTCGTTATGCCCTGCGCAACTGTGTGAATCCGCAAACAACAAAAAAAAATAACAGCAGTATAATAATAGCAGTAATAGTAGTAAAACAATAGCAAAATAGTAGTAGTGGTCAAGATAGGCAAATCCCCGTGACGACCGAATGGTATAAATTTCGGTTAGGGGTATCACATTTGAATATTGGGGAAATTGCGACAAACATAATTTATACGTTAACTCCCTTAACATAAATAAAATGAACTACACTCTACACGCACGAGTCTTTTTTTATGTGATGGGTAAGAGGCTAAAATTTTTGAAAGTGATTCCTAAATGTCAATTTAGTGAGTGTAAAAAAAAATAACTATGAATTTTGTGATTAAATCTAAACATTTTGTAATATCAAACATGGAAAAACGTTTTCCTACAACCACAAAAAACGTCAAATTCACCCTTGTGCAGAAATTTTTCCGCACATGTGTGAAAACTACTTTTCCGCGCATGTGCGGAAATTTTGACTAGGTTTGGGGCGTCTATGCAAGATCTACTGAGGGGGGAATAAAATGTAAGAAAATTAAAAAAAAAATTGTTTTTCCCACACCTCTCATTTATTTAAATGCCTATAAAAGGTGTGCCACTGATGTAAGAGGTGCGTATTATACATCCTTAGAGAGTACGTTTCATCAGCCTCAATAATTGTTACTTAGTTGTTTCTTGCCAAGTTAAAAGTTTGCAAATAAAAATGGAGAATACTGTAAGAGAGCACTTTTGAGGGGGGTGAGAGGTGAGAGGGGGGATGCCCTCCACCACCACTTTAAAAAAGATCAACTAAAAAAGTCAGTTTTAAGTTATTACTAACCAAAAATATTATTTTACTCACTCTCATTTTTATTTACTGAGTAACAAAAATGAATGTTCAACATTTTTGTTTGATTTAAGGATTTCTACAAACACATTTTTATTTTAAAGCAGCTATTTAAATAAAATATGCTCAGCTAAATAGGTATTTATCTGTATACAATGGGCTTTTAGCCAAAAATATTTTTTTTGAGAAATAAATAGTGTTAAGGATAAAAAATACCACAAAAAAATATTTTAAAAATGTTTCCCTTTTTTCGTAAGCTAATAGAACGTGGACCACTGCTGTTAGAGGGTACTAAGGTACATCGTTGAAAAGAAAATTGTATCCGCTTGAAAAATGATCTCCAGAAGATTTTTGAAAAAGTTGACTGTTTTCAAGTTATTTGCAAAAAACTATCAAAAAGCACGTTTAAGGGAAGAGAGCCACCCTGCCAGGGTTGGGGGGGTGGCTCCCTTTCGTAAATTGTGCATTAAACGCAGCATATCGCTTGAATCTCAGATGTAGGGCGTGAACTATAATATATCTATGTAAAATAAATTAAATATTAAATCAAGACAAACGTTGGAAATGTCTAGGATTAGGTCTATTTTGATCTGTACCTGTTCTATGTACGAACCTATTTCAAGTCTTAAATTTCCTTTGGTGTTCTGCATCATGAAATATTTCATAGACGAGTTTAAAAAAGTCATAATGTTACTGCTGTTCTGTTTTAGTCCCAAATATGTCATATCACTGACGTTGTAAATTCGTCTAAATAAAACATCATTTTGGGTGTGTCTATGGATCGTCTTAAATGACATACAGCCAAGTAGCAGCAACAGCTTATATACCTGATATTAATATCAGTAGTCAAAATACTATGGAACAAACACTACAATTAATTTTGGAGAAATTGAACAAACTTGATGAGCGATTAACTAAACTAGAAAGTAGCAATAACGGAGCTACCAATATGCCTCAAAATGGTCAGTAATCTTAGAATCCTAGCTTGGAATGCCAATGGTCTCTTGCAACATCAGCAAGACTTGCAAGTTATTCTAGACATAGAAAAAATTGACGTCTGTCTTGTGTCAGAAACGCATTTCACTAACCAGTCTCACATTAAATTTAAAAGTTATAAAGTGTATCATACAACTCACCCTAGCAATACTGCACATGGGGGAAGTGCTGTAATAATTAAAGAAAATATATCACACTATGAGGAGATGGGATATAAAACCATAGAGATTCAAGCTACATTAGTAAGTGTAAAAACCAAAACATATACATTAGTCATAAGTGCTGTCTATATACCACCAAGGCACTTACTAAAGAAAAATCAATATCTTAATTTTCTCAGAAAATGTGGAAACCGTTTTATAATTGGAGGTGACTTTAATGCAAAAAATACCTACTGGGGATCTAGACTGACGAATTCTAAAGGAAAAGAACTTTTGCAAGCCATTAGTGAATATCAATGTGAGCCGATATCAACTGGTAAGCCCACATACTATCCAACAGATCCAGGAAAAATTCCAGATCTAATTGATTTTTTTATAGCAAAAAATATATCTTTAAGTTTTGTAGATATAGAAGAATGTTTTGATTTACACTCAGATCATTCACCTATTATTCTAACTCTTAATAAAAACATTATAAAGAAAGAAGCAAATATCTCACTAGTTAATAAACTGACTGACTGGATTAGTTTTAAACAAAGTCTGTCAGAAAAAATAAACATATCAGTACCATTGCAAACGCCAGAACAAATCGATAAAGAAGTTGAATATTTTGTTACAAATATTCAACAAGCAGCTTGGGAAAACAGTCCAAAACCAAAGAAAAGGAAAAAACTATCCAAAGGAAACTAGAGACCTTATATTGGAAAAAAGGAAATTAAGAAGAAAGTGGCAGCAAAGCCGTGATCCTCGGGACAAAACAAATCTCAACAACATGACGCAGCGCATTAGGCGAGAAATTCTAGTAATAAAAAATGAATCTATTAACCATTTTCTTAATGAACTTACAGATGATAAAAATACCGTATTCCCTTTGGAAAGCAACCAAAGATTTTAAAAGACCAATTATCCAAATTCCACCCATACGAAAATCTAACAACCAGTGGGCAAGGAGCAACGAAGGAAAAGCAGATATTCTGCAAGTCAATTAGAAAAAACATTTCAGCCCCACGAAGCACCAGATGAACACTTTCATTCAAATGAACCCCATCAAATCGAAGACCATATTAAGCTTACATCACCAAAAGAAATATTGGCAGAAATCAAAAATATTAATTCGAAAAAAGCCCCAGGGTATGATCTTATTAACGGGGTAGTCATAAAACAACTCCCCAGAAAAGCTATCGTAATACTATGCAACCTAAACTGTGGAAAGTTGCAGAAGTTATCATGATTCCAAAACCGGGAAAACCACTCCACGACGTGTCATCTTACAGGCCAATATCTTTGCTGCCAATTATATCCAAGCTCTATGAAAAATTATTGCTTAAAAGAATAAAACCCATCATAGAAAGACAAGAAATTATTCCGTCTCATCAATTTGGTTTTCGAGACAAGCATTCCACGATAGATCAAGTACACAGAATTACTAATATAATAGAAAAAGCACTAGAAGAGGGAAAAGTTTGTTCTGCAGTTTTTCTAGATGTAGCATAAGCATTTGACAAAGTGTAACATGAAGGCCTTAATTTTAAACTAAAACGGTTTCTGCCAAAACAATATTCGGATATTTTGGAATCATACATGTCTGATAGACATTTTAGAGTAAAACAGGAAGACTCATACTCAAATTTAAGAGAAATTCAAGCAGGCGTGCCCCAGGGTAGCGTACTAGGCCCATATCTATACTTATTATTCACTTGTGATATCCCAAAGCCAGAAAATTGCCACTTATCAACATTTGCCGATGATACTGGTTTATTGACGGTAGAAAAATCTATTGAAAAATGCATAGAAAAACTTCAGGATGCAGTCACCCAAGTTCACAGTTGGACCACAAAGTGGCGAATAAAATTAAATGAAACCAAATCAATTCATGTTCATTTTACAAACAAAAATTTAAATCACATACAAATTACAATTAACAACATTCCCGTACCATATTCAAATCAAGCAAAATATCTAGGTATGACACTTGATGCCAAATTGCGCTGGAAAGCACATGTTAAGAAAAAAAAAGAAGAACTTGAGATAAGGTATAAAAAATGAACTGGCTAATTGGAAGGAAGACCAATTTAACAATTCATAATAAGTTACTGCTTTATAGACAAATACTGAAACCAGTATGGACATATGGTATTCAACTATGGGGTTGTGCTAAAGAGAGTAACATTCTAGTTGTACCGAGATTTCAAAATAAAGTGTTAAGAAACATTGTGAATGCACCTTGGTACGTTCGAAATAGTGACCTTCATCGAGATCTAAAAATAGAAACTGTAGCAGAGACTCTAAAAAAGTACGCAAAAAGCCATGAAGATAGACTCCATCGGCATGTGAATGTGGAAGCAATTCAGCTTCTAGACAATACTATGCTAGTTCGAAGACTAAAAAGAGTGAAGCCGTTTGAGCTAGTAAACTAAGTGAATTACACATAAAACAAAATAATGCTATAAACACAACACAATTGTGAGTTACAGACTAAACAAAGCGGGGAGAACTGTTGAGTGAACCCTAAGTTTAAATCTGACTTTTCTAGTAAATTAAGTTATAACAAAATTGCTAATTAGTCATACTGACTAGATTGTAATACAATAAACACAGTGTGTTTGACAAATAAAAAAAAAAAATACACGTCCGTTTAGAGACGCCATAGGTCACCGAAAATGACCGCTTTTTGACCTTGCTACCCGGCTACCTATTCTCGTACTAGAAGGATGTGATGGTTCCCATCACATACTTTGGCCAATTGCAAGTCTTCAATTAGCTCCGAGCCGTCACGTGCCATGGGAAAGGACCTCCATTGCGCAAGCTTCTCCTACGATCCGACCGAGAAACGTTCAGTCGGACGGTGCAGGAGAACAGATTTCACTTCAAACGCGTTTAATTCACTAACTGTAACGAGCAGGCGGTCAATGGTCGAGACAAGTCATGTTGCACAACATACGACCACTCAGAGTTTGCTATTGGTCAAAGCGTGTGATGTGGACGATCACATCGTTCAAGTACGAGAATAGAGGCCTGGGTGCAGAAGTGCCAGTGGTTTAGAATACTTCTTTGATAAATATATTATTACCGTCTCGACTAAAAAGACAAATGCAACCCTAAAGAAGTATTAACAGTTGAAGAGAAAATTTAAAACTGATATATTTCTCTATTAACGCGAAGGGTTGAAAATAACGGTATAGCAATTGCCCAAGATCGGCGCGTATCGGATATACCGTAAAACAAACTTCGGGCCCCCGGATTGGCTATAAAAGTCCCACCAACGTCCCGTTTGGTTATCAGTTAGTTTACGAGTCTTTTAGAAATTTGTTCTATATCGCGAACATGTCAGCAAAGGTAAGAGGGCTAAATTTATTAAAATAAGTGCTTAAAAATATTTGTCATTTCATTTATGCATAAAGTCAGAGTATAAAATAAATTAGTCTGTTTTTCCTTTTGGTTCAACATTTTGACACTCCTGACAGACCCTAGAACAAAATATACCCAAAGTTCAACCCAGTAAACAGAGCATGATAAATTTTTAACTGAATGTAGTATTTATACAGAGTGTTATTAAATAACATGCTAGTATTTAAAAATGTCGTTATTAAGTCCATTTTAAGAAAAAAACTTATATAAACATAGCTATATTTAATAAGTCTTTACTTTTGGGATTCAAGATTTTGCCCCCGATATTTTTTTAAAAAATTATGGCACGCCACTGTTTTTTTAAATAAATATTATGTTTAAAATTCTCATTCTTGGTTGAGCAAACGTCATTTCTTGATTTTTTTCGTTTAGCATACAGTTTTCGTATAAAAAAAAATAATGTCATTAATTTGAACCTCGCTACCACGGAAAATAGATTTGACCAAAGTAAAGGCGGCAAATCAAAAATGGCCGCCGACCCGGCCTTTTTAACGATTTCCATTACGTTCTCTGGCCCAGAAATGTCAAGGGCTTGTCAACCACTGTTTTTGAGTATTTGTTTTTGTCCTAGTTTTTTAAATAAAATTTAGGATGAAATCTACCTATTCAAACATTACTTTTTCCATTTTAGTGGGAAAAGTCCGAGAATTTCTTTATTTTTCAACAAAAACACAACGAAATTAACAAAAACTAAGAGTCTTCCCCATTTTGACAAGGCCGTGTAAGTAGGCTTGGTTAGGCTGCCTACCAGTGCCCAACTATTTTTACCGCGTTTTCAATGGTAATGTCAAACGCATGGTGTATCCACTATCTCTATTTTGGTTGGTTGTTAAATCCAATCTGCTGTTCTAATATCTCATGCCTGCTACACCCCTTGCGAGAAAAAATAATGTATTATTTTTTTTTAATGCCAATGGCAATTTCCGCACGAAATCCACTGGTCAAAATAAAAAGTAGGGTCAAGTGGTGTAAAAGTGAGTCACCCAAAATCCCGTTGAAAAATTAAATACTTAAACAAAAAATACTAATTCCGAAGGATTTTCTCTTATAAACTGATAGCAGTAGTTGTAAGGACCTCATACCTACAATTTATTTAATTTTTTTATAAAAAATACGCTTATATATAAAATTACAAAATCCATAGCTCTATTTGTGGTATAAAAACGTTAGCGAAACTTTTGTCGTGTGCGTTGGTAGATCGGTTTTCCTATAAATAAATATTTTTGCACTTCTTTGTTGTATTTAGGTAAAAAAAACAAAAACTATATCTCAAGTTTAACCTAAATGTCTTATTTTTGGTTTAGACGGCGATCCGACTGTGTATACGGGAATTGTATCACTGTCTCATGTTTCGCCTGACCTGTCTCATTTTTGAACTTTTTCAAGGTAAAATATAAGACAGTTTTCATTTTTGTTTCATATTTTTCCTAGTCCTACAGAGGAGTATAATACCTTAAAAATATAAAAGTTTCAAAAAGTGTCCCATTTTTACACCACTGGACCCTAGTACATTATAAGCCTAGGGACTAAAGTGATACTTTTAATACCGAGGCGAAAAGGTTGTAGACCGACCAAAGAGAGGACTATAATTCGTTGATGGATTAAAATGAACTTTAGTTACGTGGTTCATGCACTTTAAAACATCGGCCCACGTACTTATTCTTTGGATGTCAAAAAATATTATTTTAATGAATTAGAGGATTGCATAATATGTGCGGTGGGGTCAAAATAAGATGTTGGCCCCTTATAAATATAATAATTAATAAAGTATATAAAATTTAGTATCGCAACCGTTTGGGGCAAATTTACTGACATAGGACAGAGATAAGTCAATTAAGCTTTTCTTATAATTTAACAAAAGTGTTTACCCAGGGGGCCTTGTTAACAGCTTCGAAATTTTAGCTCACACTACTACTATATAAGTAGTGTGAGCTATGGTGATCCTAATTTTTTCGAGAAAAAAAAAGTTGCTCCGAATTCAAAAATTTTTATATATCTTTGCGTTTTAGATGATTTTGAAACTTTTTTGCTTTGCTGTCTGTCTGTCTGTCTGTCTGTCTGTATGTCTGTCTGTCTGTCTGTCTGTATGTCTGTCTGTAACGACCAACCCGCATAACTCAAAAACCGCTTGTCTGATTTTAATGAAATTTGGTACCTAAGTTGGGTCTTGGGCCGTGATGGTCCCATTTAAAAATGAACAAAATCCACCGAACGCAAGCCAAATAAAATGGTGGGGGTAGATTCCAAAAATTAGAGTTTATGTGAAAATATGGCGTATGTGATATCAAACGAAAGGTAATTAAGTCTAGAGTTAAACAAAATGAATTTTAGTTTATTTTAAAAAAAAGGGTGGGGGTAGATGTAAAAAATTAGAGTTTAAGTGAAAATATGGCGTGTGTGATATCAAACGAAAGGTAATTGAGTCTGGAGTTAAACAAAATACATTTTAGTTTTTTTTTAAAGGGTGGGGGTAGATTTAAAAAATTCGATTTTAAGTCAAAACATGGCTTGTGTGGTATCAAACGAAAGGTAATTGAGTCTGGAGTTGAATAAAATATATTTCAGTTTTTGATTATATTAGCTCACACTATAACTATAGTACCTAGTGTGAGCTTAGGTGCCCATAGATTGGCAGAGTATTTTTTTATATGGCAAACCTGTGGGTAATTTCATAAGCTACCAATTTGATAAAACATACTTGTGAAATTGCAATAGTTTAGAAGCCATAAAGCGCAATCTAAAAAAAAATTTTGCGCCCCCTAGGGGCCAATAATATAATTTTTTTGACAGCCAAAAACTTAGTGCGTGAAGGCCGATGCTTAAATCGTTCAGAATTGAAAAAATATTTCAAGGGAACGTTATTAATTAACGTAACGCAAAAATTCAGGATTTTTGACTCCCCCTTCCCCCCACCCCTTGTAACGCATTTTCAAGAAAAAAACACATTAAAATAACATTGACTTTAACGCAAGGCCAAACCCCCCTCGCCTCTGCCATGTTCAAAGAATCGAAAAGTGAAGCCCTTATAGCTGGCTTTGGAAACAATGGCAAATTTAAATTCGCGGACGCGAATTTTCAAGTCCGCAGGCGTGTGTCTTGTCATGTAGATACACAGCTGCCGGGTGGGATGAGGCCATCTTTGTTGCTTGTTTACGTTTTGCGGTGTTTTGCGTTTGTCGTGTAAAATTATTTTTTTCCTGTTATAAATGGGAAATAATTAATAAAATTTCCGGGAGAAGTAAGGAAGTGCCATTCCATGGGTAACTACTTGTATTTTACTTCATAATTCGTTAATAAAGTTAAGAGTGGTTTATAAATGCCAAAAATACTGTTCATGGTGTCCACAATAAATCTGCACAATTAGTTTTAGAAAAACTACAAATTTTCAACAACATTTTCACCCAATCAACTAGTTTGTAGAAAAAAATAATTGACATAACCTTAAACTTTTGACAATTTTCAAATAATGTAGTGACGTATCGGAGTATGTTTCAAAACCATCAAAACTAACGTAAGCGCAGTAACCGAAATCCTGTCTACCCAAAAAAGGAACATTAAGAATTAAATAGGGGTCCTGGCTTCAAGTATCGCATGTGAGAATGCATGGGTATGCCTCATATATAGGTCATATCATTATTTTTGGGACAACTTTTTACAACTTTTTTTCCTTGGCCTTTGGTATTTGTTCTGGTAAACAGCTGATAACTGTCAAAAAGTTATCTCAAAAATTATGGTGTGGGGTTTACATAATATTCCAATACCCACGGTAACTGCCCATTCATAATACAAACATGAGGGCCTTGGGGTCTTTAAGCAAAAAAGACCTGATTGGTTGCTTTCAACATTTGCATATTATTTCCATATAGTACGTATTATTGCAATACCTACGGTACCTTACGATGCAGAATGCAAACATATTTGAAAGAGCAATATAAATGGGATTAAGTCTATCCTTTTTGCGTACCTTAAGATAAAATGTTCTTGGTTGGATTGGTTATACTATTACGCATGAATATTATTTTATTCTTGTATTCGTTACGTCAATTCATCGGCGTACAGTTGAAAAAAACTCTATCTATGTAAATTTGGTATCTGTGCATTTTTCGTACCTTTATTTCTGAATGTTTGCATCAAACGCCAACCATTGTGTAAATAGGTAACTGGGAGTATTGGAATATTACTTAGATGGTATGCCCCATATTTATCCTGTAACGTGTTTGTGTAGCCTATTGGCTCTGGACCCATAAATGGTTTTTTGGATTCTCTTTGTGCTGTTTTTTATTTGTGTAAGAGATCAGTGCCTCTCTACTATTTCTAATTACCTCACAGATAGAGTTAAGGAAAACATTATTAACCTAAATAATTATTTAAGTCGTGTTCGCTTTCGGAACAAATCAATAGATCAAACGATGGGTAGGATGGTAAAGGCAAGGGTGTTGGGCGGCTCGGGCGGAGTTCCAACTTTGTATCTCTATTTAAATTCATAGCAGCCGTTAAAAGCTCGTTTTCGCCCCCAGAAAGTGGCCAATGAAACGATAAATTTCCGCACAGTTTGACGTTAATAGCATAACTGAATTTATTAAATTTACCACTTTTACCCATTAGTTATTCCATCGAGGATGTGGTTCCTGTTGACGTAATGTTCAGGATTAATATCACAACGATTAATAGCAAAATATATTCAACATATGTTCGATGATATTTAAATATCTTAAATATATGAAAACATTTCTTTGAATTATTTTTTTTTCTCATTTGATAACCGTGACTCTTTCGCCGACACTAAGGCCTCCATTTCGGAACGCCTAATTGCACGGGTCATCGGCCACCTTTGGAACCCCAGACCGGGTTTTTTTTTATTCGGTCCTTTTGTCCCTTAAAATGGCCTACCGATTGAAGGAGTGTGTAACAAAGTCCGCCTTCACGAGATATCCGACCTCATCCGGCCTTGTTACCGGCGTGCAGAGCTGTCACAAGTATATTATGAAAGTACTTCAAGTACAAGTACCAAGTACATTAAAATTTGTAAAAGTACTTGAAGTACTAAGTACATTTTCTTTTCAAATGTACTTCAAGTACATTATAAAAGTACTTGATTTTCTCCAAGTCTTTTACTTCTACAATAAAAGTACTTCAAGTACTTTAAATATAAAATGCCAAAAATGTAAAAAAAAAAATCAAATATGTTAAAAAATTTCAAAAAAGTAAAAAATGTCAAAAAATATCTAAGATGACCGTCAAAAATGTAAAAAGAATTCAAAGATGTAAAAAAATGTAAAACATGTCAAAAATGTTTACAAAATTTTCAACCTGAAGGTTTTATTTTTGGAATAATCTTGTATGTAAATATGTATTACTTATATACCTAAATTGCATTTATTTATTTTTTCTGAACTCATTATTTTACATACAAATGCCATAGAAATGTAATGGAAACAGATAATATTTTATTAAAAAATTTAAAAATATATTAAGTTTTTCTGTATCAAATTGCATACGGTTATTCCAAATAGGTCACATTTGGTGAAGCAATTGGGGCACTGTTCTTACCGTCAATAATTTTTAAATCACTCAAAGAAAGTACTATTTTTATAATAGCCCACAAAACTGCTTAAAAACTTGTTTAAATCAAACTAAATAAATAAGCATAACAAACGTACTTCGAATGTACTTGAAGTACTTTGAATGTACTTGAAGTACTTTGAATCTACTTGAAGTACTTTAAATGTACTTGAAGTATTTTGAATGTACTTGAAGTACTTATAATGTACTTAAAGTATTGTACTTGACAAAATCAAGTACATTTCCAAGTACATTGTAAAAAGTACTTCAAGTACCAAGTAAAATTACCGGATTGTAGATGTACTACAGGTACAGTACTTGAAGTTCCTGTAAGTACAATTTCAAGTACTGTACTTGAAATCCCTGACAGCTCTGCCGGTGTGAATGAAGGCATAGGACAATATTACATTTTACACTCCCCAGGAATCCTATAAATGTCTGCAGCACCCGACCTCGGTAACCGACGGGGATCGAACCCGCCACTGTAGCAAGCGAGATTCCTTAGCTCACTTGTGTTCAATGCGCGAACGCACCGAGCCACCAAGGCTACTTTAAATTACCAGGACTGACTTTTATATTTTGCATATAGGAACGTAGAGGCCGATTCCGATCAAATATCGTAACTAAACCTTAACCTCAATCTTTACTTAACCTAAATTCAAAACGTCAGTGCGATATATATATATAGTTTTATAGCCACAGTGAATTTTTTAAGTTAACAAATCAGTCGAAAAATGGAATTAAGCCGGGAACATTTTCTGGCTATAATTTTTACAACTTTTATCTCAACAAGAATGCCTTGCCAAGTTAATTTCGGTTTTCGTTGGTTGGAAAATTCAAGCGAGGACGGATTGGTCTTAGCGACGATCTACGGCGAGGTGCATGTTTCCCGCTGGATACCGCATAATATGTTAACCAAAGGACACAAAAAAGCTAGTACTCTATTCGCTTCGAGGCCTTCATGCACTTTTCGTGTTAATGCAAAGTTGACTTCAGGGTTAGAAAGCCCTTACTTTTGACTGCCAAACTCATGCCAAACACAATATGGCGACTCAAACATGAAAAACAGAAGAATTTTGGAAAATTCACAACTTTTCTTAACCGATTTTTAAAAAATTTATTTTGTTTTATTTTACCATTTGAATTTTTAATGTTTCTGTGTCTCAAAGAAAAAATATTAATCATGTTTGTTTTTCGCGTTTTTTGCGTTTTATAGACCAACTCCTGATTTTACAAAAAAAAACCAGGATACAAAAAAGATGTGTTTGATGTGACAAGTTTTATCAACACTAGTTCTAATTTTTACCATAGGTTAAAATTTTTTCAAGTTGTGCTCAAAAAACTACGGATACTACTAGACACCAAAAATTTCTTTTTTATGTAAGTTTCAAAAGTGAAAAAATGCTTCAAAAATTAAAAGGTTCTACTATTCTAAATAACGTGAGCTAAGTTTTAATTTTTTGTAGTCTATATCCACGATTTTGCACCAATGCTTTCTCGACTATTTTTTGTACCTTAGGTACCTAAATCAGTGAAATGGTCATTTTATGCTCTACAAAAAACTAACAAACCATTTTTCTCTTAATATTACAGCTTTTGTCTAAAAAATCTGTTAACAAATGACAAAGTAATGAATTTTTCAAAATTGTTCTTTTTTTCCTTATTAAGGCGCTATCTTGTATTTGGCATAAGTCTGAAAGAGGTCTTATTGTGTTCCAGAAAGCAAGGGCTTTCAGCCTGCTACGTTAAATTTGTATTTACATGCAAAAATAACGGATGTCACCAAACAACTAGATAGTTAAATATGATATTATTAAGTTTTTTAGATTTTAGATAATTTTAAGAGAAAAATGGTTTGACAGTCTTGTGTAGAGCTTTTAATTACCTTTCCACCAATATGCCTTTTAGGTTCCTAGAGGTTGCCCTAAGGTATAAAAAATAGTCGGGAAAACAATGGTGCAAAATCGTAGTTCGGACATATCTAAACCTACATATTTGACAGAATATGGGCAATAAAAAATAAAAAAATAGTTTACGTTATTTAGAATTGTAAAGCCTTTTAGTTTTTAAAGCCTTAAAAAAGCCTTTTAAATTTTTTAAAATTGATGAAAAAGTATTTTTTAAAGTATTGTATCTTTTTATCTATTTTTTAATTAAGAATCCAATTGTTAAAATAAAGTTTATATGTCGCTTTTTTTTGTTGAGATGTTACATAAAGTTGATATTTTTTATGGAATCACCATTTTTTATTCCCTCAATATTTTTTAAAATTTTTACCCTCCTAGCACGCTCAGAAATAGCTAGAAAAGGTATGAATTTTTAGCTCACACATATACTATACTATAGTAGTGTGAGCTATGGTGATCCTAATTTTTTCGAGAAAAAAAAAGTTGCTCCGATTTCAAAAATTTTTATATATCTTTGCGTTTCAGATGATTTTGAAACTTTTTTGTTGCGCCGTCTGTCTGTCTGTCTGTCTGTCTGTCTGTCTGTCTGTATGTCTGTAACGACCAACGCGCATAACTCAAAAACCGCTCGGCCGATTTTAATGAAATTTGGTACATAGGTTGGGTCTTGGGTCGAGATGGTCCCATTTAAAAATGAACAAGATCCACCGAACAGAAACCAAATGAAAGGGTGGGGGTAGATTTCAAAAATTAGAGTTTATGTGAAAATATGGCGTGTGTGATATCAAACGAAAGGTAATTGAGTCTGCAGTTAAACAAAATACATTTTAATTTATTTTAAGAAAAAGGGGGGGGGGTATATTTTAAAAATTAGGGTTTAAGTGAAAATATGGCGTGTGTGATATCAAACGAAAGGTAATTGAGTCCGGAGTTTAACAAAATACATTTTTGTTTTTTGTTTTTTTTAAGGGTGGGGGTAGATTTCAAAAATTTGAGTTTAAGTCAAAATATGGCTTGTGTGGTATCAAACAAAAGGTAATTTAGTCTGGAGTTAAATAAAATATATTTCAGTTTTTAGTTATATTAGCTCACACGTACACTATATCTATAGTACCTAGTGTGAGCTTAGGGGCCCATATATTGGCAGAGTATTTTTTTAGATGACGCCAAAAATGTTTTATTTGGGTGTATTTTGACCTATCTTAGCAATATCGTCGTGATGTCTGTCTGTGTGTCTGTCCGCAACACGATAGTTCCTAAACCGCTGAACCGATTTTCATGAGATTTTCATGAAAAAAAGTGTTCGATACTGTAACACGCTGATTAGATTTTGGTCAAAATCCAATGTTGCTGATGACAGTTTTTTGACAGTTTAAAAATTGAAAATATGCTAAGTTTTTTAAGTAGCATCGCGCGCGGTTTTTGGAATAAAGTAGAACATATTTTTCACAATTTTAATTCGTGTTAAAACCAAAAACTTCGTAAAAGCTTTCGTTTATGAGATTCGATATCAAAAACTCTATGGATTCATTATGTGAAGTCCATTTACATCAAAATGAAATTTTTATAAATAAAAAAGTTAAAGGTTCCAATCAACAGGACCAAAATGCAAACTTTTAAAAAACTTCCTGTAGCTCGAAAACCGCTGGATGTATCAAGATACGGTTTTGATCATCATGTACTGACAACAACTGATAAAATGGATTAAAATATAATAAATTCACCTAAAAAGTCAAATTAAAAATATTCTGTTTTAGATCATATTATGTATTACCTTCTATAATTGAGAAAAAAATATTTAAAACTAAAACAGGTAAAAACACTCACATACGGCTATTCCGTTAGTATCGAATGGGAATACCAATACTAACAGAAATGCCGCATGTGGCGCAAAACCGTTTATAGTGAAAATACATATTTAAAATAAAATAACTTGATTTGAAGTAAAACTAAAACAAATTAAAACCGGATCACTTTTTATTTCAAAATTATAAGACAATAAAAAAGTACAAATCTTTAAAACCGTTTTTCTGAATACGTCAAATTTCTATTTCTTGGGGACGGCAGTATGTTTATATTTATATTAAATCACTGTCTACACACAAGCAATAGTTGAATTTAAAAATGTATTTAATAAATTCGCGATGATATAAACATATAATTTTTAATACTTTTACCCAATAGTTCTGTTATGGAACATGTGGTTTCTTTTGATGTATCTAATATTCGGGACAAATAATATCTAATAAATTTTCCATATCGTTTTCATATTTCAAAAGTAATGGAAACAATTACATTAATTTGTTTATCACCTTCTTTGTCATTTTATAATTTTTACTCTCCATTACTCTCAATTTGTCCAAAGGTTCTCTTTTCCTCTTCTTGCTCTTATATCTTAATCTATTTCCTGTCTCCAGTTCACTCAAATGGGCATTTATTTTTTTCGTTTTTCATACACGTTTAGTTTTATATAGTAGGGAAGGCCCTCAAGATATTGGAAACTTATTTTCTTATTCAGCAAACATCGATAGATTTGTTCATTGATCAATCCCAACCAAAATTTGTTAAAGAACAGGGGGGTTTTCAGATGGGTTTAGGCGCAAAATGCAAAATAAGATATCAATACAAGGAAATTATTTTCTTAATAATAAAACTAAATAAGTAAACTAAAAAATATACTATTCCTAATCTCTAAGGATGGCAAGTTGTTCTGACAAGTGAAAAACCATATGAAATGAGTGCCTGATTTTCTAGTTTTGAATGAGATAATACTTAGGTTGAACTATAACAAAAGCTTAAAATACGACATTGCTGTTATTTAAAAGCCCCAAAGCCTTGCCCTGAGTTATCTGATGCGCGTCAATTTGACACATTTAAGACTAAAAGTTTTCATGCACATAGGTCCGCAGACGCTTCGTTGCCGATCTACAAAGTGTTTTTTAAAATTTGTTTTTGTTTAAACGAGCAGCTTTTGCAAAAGTGCCCGAAAGTGTTTTAAAAGCCACCGCAAATATCCTTAAGGAACCGGAAGTATGTAAAACTGAACCGGAAGTGACGGAAAGACAATTGAAAGGGACTAAAATTTACAAAAGCGACCGGAAGCAGATAAAAATGTCGAAATGACCTAAACTGACTGAAAACTGACCGGTATAGACTAAAAGTGAGTTAATGTTTATTCGTAAGAAAATAACCACAAATCAGCCCAATTTTTGGATCCAAAAATTTTCAGCCAGAGATATTTTCCACCAATTGACATGAGCCAGACTACTTTTCTTATAATATTTATGATCTGCTCTTCTTCTTAGTGTAAAATATTTAGAACTAAGAAAATACTCTGCCAATATATGGGCCCCTAAGCTCACACTAGGTACTATAGTTATAGTGAACGTGTGAGCTAATATAACTAAAAACTAAAATATATTTTATTCAACTCCGGAATAAATTACCTTTTGTTTGATACCACACAAGCCATGTTTTGACTTAAACTCAAATTTTTGAAATCTACCCCCACCCTTAAAAAAAACAAAAACTAAAATGTATTTTGTTAAACCCCGGACTCAATTACCTTTCGTTTGATATCACACACGCCATATTTTCACTAAAACTCTAATTTTCGAAATATACCCCCACCCTTTTTTTTTAAATAAATTAAAATGTATTTTTTTGAACTCCAGACTCAATTACCTTTCGTTTGATGTCACACACGCCATATTTTCCCATAAACTCTAATTTTTGAAATCTACCCCCACCCTTTTATTTGGTTTGTGCTCGGTGGATTTTCTTCATTTTTAAATGGGACCATCTCGGCCCAAAACCCAGCCTAGGTACAAAATTTCATTAAAATCGGTCAAGCGGTTTTTGAGTTATGCGCGTTGGTCGTTACAGACATACAGACAGACAGACAGACAGACAGACAGACAGACATACAGACAGACAGACAGACAGACAGACGGCGCAACAAAAAAGTTTCAAAATCATCTGAAACGCAAAGATATATAAAAATTTTTGAAATCGGAGCAACTTTTTTTTTCTCGAAAAAATTAGGATCACCATAGCTCACACTACTATAGTATAGTATATGTGTGAGCTAATAAGTCGACTTATATCATTAACTGACTTTTTGAACCCATCGGAAAATCATCACCAGAAGGAAAAATTGTTGATTATTATCATTAATAGAACGTACTTTTTTATATACACAGACAAAAATTTTAAAACCTTTCTCCCGTTCAGTATCTATTTTTAATAATATATTTGATAATAGTTTTATTGAGTATTTGTATATATCCGTATTATCTTCATTAGACAATTTGGGTTCTCTGATTTTTTCATTTCAACACCTATACTTTAACTCTGTGTTCAGTTTTTGGCACCTCAATAATCATTAGGTGGAATTCCAATATTTTTACAGTTTTTTATCTTAAGTGTTTGTTACTACATTTTAAATAAATTTCTCTTTGATTTTTTTTACAGATTCGTGTTCTTATTATACTCTTGCACCACCTTGACTTGCGTTATGCTGCCAAACTCTTTTAAGAAACCGTACTATTTCTAATTTGGTGCAATTTTCTTCTTTATTATTTGAGTTATAGTAAAAAGAATATTTATAGTATATCTATCTATCCGCTCCAAAACCCTTTTGGGTCTTCATATCAAGGACCATACGTAGACCACACTTGTTATGTATTATTGTTAGTAATAAACAATATTTTCCATTTCTGAGGATTATTCTTTCCGTAGCTAATAACCCAGGTCAGATATTGTACAATTCGATCGCTTTTCTTAAATTTATTTTTCTTCTTTCCTCAAGATCAGTTACTGCCCATCGCTCCAAAATGCACGTCCTCTTACATCTCCAGCATTTTGTTCTCATTATCGGAATTTTGTTACTAAAACCTCATGCGCTTAGAACTTTTTGCTAGAGGGACTATAGTGGCGAGTAAAATGTCCATTAACTATAGAGTGAATATTTTCTAGAGAGTGCTGCTCTGCTTATAAAAGAACATAATTTAAACATAAATAAAAAAGCGGGTAGAAAAAAATTCTCAAAATAAATCTAGTCTGTAGCTCAGAACAAAAGTGTATTTTATTCAAAATGTCCGTTTTTTTTCTGATCTAACTTATGGACAAAAGATGATGAATTTAGCAAATTATAAAGAGTAGACTTTCAAAACAAAACAAAATTTGGCTCGCTTTCCTGTAAAATTCACATTTTGTGACTTAATTTACTCTTGCCCTAAGGTACAGTTTTGTTAATGACTATTTAGCAAAATTTTCAAAACAAAACGCCTTTGAGTAAATATACAAGCTTTTTACGTAGGATGACTCTTTGTATATATACTACCCGTCACATAAAATATTTGAAAAAAAATGTTCAAAAGCAGTAATTAATATTTTAAAATGTTTAAGTATATTGTCAAAGGGTCAATGACCAAGGACAAAATATGTAACGCTATTTTTGTGACGAGGAGTGTCTTCACCAAGATGTCAAGTAAAAATTGGTGTCTCTATCAAGCTGGTGCATGCGTGTAAATACGTCACATTGGACGTTTCCAAGAGGTGTAAATTAATAAAATGTGCCTGGCAGGCGAGAGTAAGAAAGGCAACGTCGATGCGTGACGTCACTCGAGTTAATAATTCTCTTTTAAAGGACGTTATTTTATGTGGCTTTAAGCTGGTTCATACTACCTTTTGGCAAAACCCTGGCTTTAAAAGAAAAAAATGGTATACATGTATTTTCAATAGTAGAACTATAATTGTGTATAAAATGAAGTGCTCAAAATAACCCTGATTAATGTGCAACCTAAAAAAATGTAAACGGCTTAAATGAATTAATAATAACGCCCTTTGTTACCTACAAAAAAAAATACTCTGCCAATATATGGGCCCCTAAGCTCACACTAGGTACTATAGTGATAGTGTACGTGCGAGCAAATAAAACTAAAACCCGAAATATATCTTATTCAACTCCAGACTAAATTACCTTTTGTTTGATACCACACAAGCCATGTTTCGACTTAAACTCAAATTTTTAAAATCTTCCCCCACCCTTAAAAAAACAAAAACTAAACTCTATTTTGTTTAACTCCGGACTTAATTACCTTTCGTTTGATATCACACACGCCATATTTTCACGTTAGCCCTAATTTTTGAAATCTACCCCCACCCTTTTTGAGGAAAAAAAAACTAAAATGTATTTTGTTTAACTCCATACTCAATTACCTTTCGTTTGATATCGCACACGCCATATTTTCACATAAACTTTTATTTTTGAAATCTTCCCCCACCCTTTTATTTGGCTTGTGTTCGGTGGATTTTGTTCATTTTTAAATGGGACCATCTCGACCCAAGACTCAGCCTAGGTACCAGATTTAATTAAAATCGGCCAAGCGGTTTTTGAGTTATGCGCGTTGGTCGTTACAGACAGACATACAGACAGACAGACAGAGAGACAGATATACAGACAGACAGACAGACAGACAGACAGACGGCGCGACAAAAAAGTTTTAAAATCATCTGAAACGCAAAGATATATAAAAATTTTTGAAGAGTAACTTTTTTTTCTCGAAAAAATTAGGATCACCATAGCTCACACTACTATAGTATAGTATATGTGTGAGCTAAAACAAAAACTAAAATGTATTTTGTTGAACTCCGGACTTAATTACCTTTCGTTTGATATCACACACGCCATATTTTCACTTAAACTCTAATTTTTGAAATATACCCCCACCCTTTTTTTTAAATGAATTAAAATGTACTTTGTTTAACTCCAGACTCAATTACCTTTCGTTTGATATCACACACGCCATATTTTCACATAAACTCTAATTTTTGAAATTTATCCCGACCCTTTTATTTAGTTTGCGTTCGGTGGATTTTGTTCATTTTTAAATGGGACCATCTCGACCCAAGACCCAGCCTAGGAACCAAATTTCATTGAAATCGGCCAAGCGGTTTTTGAGTTATGCGCGTTGGTCGTTACAGACAGACATACAGACATACAGACAGACAGACAGACATACAGACAGACAGACGGCGCAACAAAAAAGTTTCAAAATCATCTGAAACGCAAAGATATATAAAAATTTTTGAAATCGGAGCAACTTTTTTTTTTCTCGAAAAAATTAGGATTACCATAGCTCACACTACAATAGTATAGTATATGTGTGAGCTAAAATGGGCATAGCTCTCTTACCTCTAGAAAGAAAAAGGTGCATCGCACTCAACTTAATTAACCTACAAAACGATGCCTGGGACTATCGTTGGTAGGGCCTTGTAAAGACGAAACAAAATGAGCACTTAACGATCACAGCCAACTTTGTTAGATACCTAATGGCAATATTACTTTTTTTTGAGCTGAACTCCGGGCCGGGGAAACCCCTTCATCAGGGTGAAACTCCTAGACCAGCTCTTCGTCAGGGCATCGAAGAAATTATGTTCTCTGGTCAGGGTCAGCCCCTAGGTATAATGGTGGACCCCTCAGGGCGAAAACCAAAAGTTATACCGTGTAATGCCTCGTCAGCTTAATTGATAGGCATGACTACTTGATTTTCCTTTGAAGAAAAATCATTTATTTTAGTACATTAAGTAAGACCGTAAGTATTTGAATAATTCTCATTCAGTTATTTAGACTATGTGCTAATATCTTTCTTTAAAATATTCTCGTAAATCTAATACATAATGTTATTTTGTTCTTATAGTTCTTATCCGTCTTTGTTAAGGCATTTTTTAAAAAAATCACATTAGAAAATTAGCTCACACATATACTATACTATAGTATGGTGATCCTAATTTTTTCGAGAAAAAAAAAGTTGCTCCGATTTCAAAAATTTTTATATATCTTTGCGTTTCAGATGATTTTGAAACTTTTTTTTTTGCGCCGTCTGTATGTCTGTCTGTCTGTCTGTATGTCTGTAACGACCAACGCGCATAACTCAAAAACCGCTTGGCCGATTTTAATGAAATTTGGTACCTAGGCTGGGTCTTGGGTCGAGATGGTCCCGTTTAAAAATGAACAAAATCCACCGAACAGAAACCAAATAAAAGGGTGGGGGTAGATTTCAAAAATTAGAGTTTATGTGAAAATATGGCGTGTGTGATATCAAACCAAAGGTAATTGAGTCTGCAGTTAAACAAAATACATTTTAATTTATTTAAAAAAAAGGGTGGGGCTATATTTTAAAAATTAGAATTTAAGTGAAAATATGGCGTGTGTGATATCAAACGAAAGGTAATTGAGTCTGGAGTTAAAAAAAAATACATTTTAGTTTTTAAAAAAAGGGTGGGGGTAGATTTGAAAAATTAAAATTTAAGTCAAAACATGGCTTGTGTGGTATCAAACGAAAGGTAATTGAGTCTGGAGTTCAATAAAATATACTTCAGTTTTTAGTTATATTAGCTTTTAAGTAGATACACTAAAACTATACTACCCAGTGTGAGCTTATGTGCCTATAGATTGGCAGAGTATTTTTAAGTGTAATGCAGGGCTATACTCCCAATGAACCTTCCGTATAACATTGATTTCTGTAGGTTTTTTGTCGCCCGTCGCATATACTTTCCAATAATATACAGTCGAAATTATACCTATTCGATATGACGTCATACTTGCTGTCCTTATTTCTACAATGTCATTTTTCACATGATTGTTATGTTGTTATCACAAATGGGTATAATTTGAACCGTAGCATCTATCACATAGCCGAACGTTAAAGCAAAGCAACGATCCTGAAAACTTGTCTAAAAACAAACAGTTGAGTTGACATATTTATCATTGGACTTAACTAGCCCGCAGTGCAGTGCGTATTCGCTGCACATGTTGGCGGTTTGGTTTGGTTTGTTTCCGGGTGGGAATCCTAGCTAGGTATGTACATGGATGTTTGTGATTGTTTAATACTTTTAGAGTAAGAAGAAACACAGTTAAGCTGGTCAAAATAAAACACTGATTCACTCTATAGACATAACTTCACGTTAAACCCTTAGTTTTATAATTTTTCGTGTGCTGCACGCCACAGAGTTTCCATTTTCGCCGCGGCAGCGCCAGTTTCATTTGCTGAGGGCTTCGCGGCTGAATTATGAGTTCCCATTCTTTTTCGGCGCGCGATTTGCGCCCTGAATTTATGATTACAGCGTGTTTGCTTATAACTGTCGTTGTGACCCAATACTCAGTAGTTCTTACAAATTAAATTATAGGAAATTCCAAGCATAATTCAAGTGAACTCCATGCTATATCAGCCTTGAAAACAGCTTTTGTAAATATCTCAAAAATGAAAGCTCCTAGGTCTTAAGTAATAACATGAATTATTGATTCTACTGTGTTCTTATTTTTAGAGTGTCAAAAAACTGTATTAAGCATATAGGAAATTTTAATCAAAATCTAATCTGCTCTTTACAGTATTGAACACTATTTCCTGAAAATCGGTTCAGCGGTTTAGGAACTACAGTGGATCGGACAGAAATACACACACAGACGTGACGACGATATTGCTAAAATAGTTTAAAATAAACCACCCAAATAATACATTTTCGGTCTTTCTCAAAAAATGTTTCTCCTTAAAAACAATCCCTTCTCTAGCCTCGTCCAAACAAAAAAACAAATGTTGCAAAAACAAAATTCTTTAAAATTTTGCTGTTCATTGAGTATGCGCGAGACTAAAAAACACGTTGGGGCAATGCATCAAATAATATTGTTGCGTGTTGCAAACAAATGTTGCTGCGTTTAGACGTACCTTAACGTATCAAATCCGATGAATGGAACAAATTGGCGCGAAGCTTTAAACTTCATTAGTACGGCTAAACCGAAATTGGAAAATTAATAAACTGAAGATGATAAAAACCGAAAACAAAAATGATCTTTGGGTACAAACTGTAGGAAGACCAACTGCCAATTTCAAGTATCAACCATAGAACCCTGAGGCAAAAATCGAACATTACCACAAAAACAGGTAAAGTCAGCCCCGGCAAATATTCTAAGACCAGGTTCAATAATATTACAGAAATCTTGAATTACAGTCAAAGACTAAATAAATTAATTTTTGGGGTATACCTTTCTTTTTATTTAGTCGGACAACGTTTTTCTACGTTGTCCGACGCCTATTCTCCATCTCCTTCGATCCTGACAATCATCTTCTGTCAGATTTTTTTGACTCATTGATCTTTGGATTGACTGTTGCCATTCTAGTTTAGAACTCCCTTTTTTTCTGCGCTCTATTGGTTGCCATTCTAAGACCTGCTTTGGTAATCTTTCGTCGTTTAGCCGTTGTACATGGGCGTACCATATCAGTTGAACTCGATTCCCATTCTTTCTTTTATGATCTCATTTCTTATGTGATTTGTTCTAGATATTCTTATTGATCTTCTTATTGCATCCATTCCGACACTTTCCATTTTTGTTTTGTATTTTTCTGTTACGCGACAAGTCTCTATTCCATACAACAGCGTGCTTTTCAACATTGTTTCATATATGTTAAATTTTACATTATTTTTTATCTCTCTGCTCCATAAAATACTGTTAAAACACCTTTTTTGCTTTTACTATTCTTTTTTCCAGTTCTTTACAGTCTGTTCCTGTCTTATCAAATGTGACACCCAAGTATACATACTCATTACATGAAGATATTACTTGTCCAGTGTCTAGTTCTAACTCACTGGATTCGTTTCCAATACATAAGTACTGTGTCTTGTCCACGTTCACTGTTAATCCGCACTTTTGGTATTCTTCCATTAACTTTCTCATCATATACTCCATGTCTTCTTTATCATTAGCTACAATTACTTGGTCGTCAGCAAACTGTAGTGTGTATATGGTAAATCGGTCGTTAAGTTATATTCCCATGCCGTGCACTTTCCAATTTTAATTTTAGATTTTGACCGTTTGTATAGTTCTTTTATCGCTTTTATGTATGTATGATTGATATTAGTCTGCTCTAACACTGTCCATTGTTTTTCTACTGGAACGGTATCGTATGCTTTTTGTAGGTCCACAAAGGTAACATGAGTCTCTATATTTCTGGCGCTCCTTTTCTCAATTACTTGTTTAAGACAAAAAACATTATCACTGCAAGATCTGCCTGCACGAAACCCACTTTGCTCTTCTTCTTCTTCTTCTTCATGAAAATCATTCTTTATTAATTCTCTAAGAATTCTACCGTACAATCTACTTAGAGCATGTAACGTGTCATTTTTACGTTTAAGACAACGTTACATATTTGTTTATTCAGGTAAATAATCAAGGCTCTTCGACTCGCCTTTCTGTACACAAATTAAGGGTATTTTATAGAGCTAGGTTTGGAGGTTATATAGTGTCCAAAAAGTTACCTTATAAAGGAGACATTCCATCGAATTACTGTGGACACTACGCACACCGTATTATCTGGACATCGTAATTGGAATTTAAGATCACAGGTTTCGGGAAAATCACATAAAAACTTTTGATTGTTTTGTTTTTATCTGTGGAATTTTGTGATGTTCTTTGTCGTTCATGAAATTAAACAGCTGGGGAATGGCGGTGTTGCCGCATCACAAATGGTTTCAGTAACAGGGAGGAAACATTTAGATGAACAGTTCATTCCCTTACGTTTATTCTCGAGGATATTGGGACAATCCGAACCTCATAGCTAGTTGTGATAGCACGAAAACCTATTTAGGTCCACGGTTTGACCAGTAACAACCGAGGCTCCGCCCACTTTGATATCTTTATTAATTTGATAAGGGGAAGATAAAATAAATACGAGTTATGCACTTTTGTAAATGGGAGATAAACGAGGGATAAAAACCAAGACTAAAAGAATAAACGAAATCGTGTGAGTTAACATCTGAACACTCTTGTGCCGAGTTTAAGCGGTAGTTCAGTGTGTATTTTTGGGTTCAGGTTCAGAAACAACTTTATTAATGTAGAAATGTTTTACAAAAATGGCGTCAAACCATATGAGTCTTAGAGAAAACATTTATAAAGAGCAAAGGAAACTTTTGACTAAGACTGTAACTAAAATACAACTAAATTCTACACTCAGTATAGCTTTACTCATATGGGAATTGGTTGAGTGTTCGAATATTCCTGGGTTTAATGCGTAATTGATTTTACAGTTGATGGTTTCAATGCTGAGCTTCTTATAGTCCGTCTGGTTATTTTCCTCCTACTTGCTATATCGGCCGGGGTCCGGTAGGCAAATGTTCGGTCTATGTATGGAGGGTGTCTCGACGTCCTTGTTATAAAAATTTCAACCGTGGAAATAGATCCGACAACACCTCAATGCGCGTTTTACCTATTTTCAATGTCCCCTTGGTCGGTGCTGGCCCCTATATACCGGTATGGAACTATTGGTGTATTTCCTCATTGGTTAGTTTAAAAACCGCGGGTTTTTCTTCCAGTCTCGTTTTACTGTCCCCACTCCCCACCAAATCTACGAACGGTTTCCGGTGGCTTCATTTTTTTTTTGTGTTCTCGACAAAGTGCCTGGTCTCTTCCTAACGAATTTTGGCTGGGTCGACAACAGTTTCTGGGATCGCCTTTGTTTTTGGTTATTGGCACTGCAGCGATTGTAGGAGATATCCCAAAAACTGTAGAAGGGAGTCCGTCGTGTTTAGGCGAATCCTGGAGTGACGCTCATACCCTTTGAGGGGGATTTAAGTCGGCCTACGCCATTTGTACGGGAAATAAGAGCAGTGCCCTGTCCATTCCATCGACAGCTGTGCTGGACGCTGGTGGGAAGCCGGACGAGCCAGTTGTAACCCTGGGAAAGGTTTCTACGCTCGGGCAAGGATCCCACAACCTTTTGACCACCATGTGCTGCCCTAGCACCATGTGCTAAGCAAGCACGAGGAGAGGCGCGGGCAAACCAGGAGCAGCGGTAGCAGGAGGAGAACAACACCACTTCCAGGTTTAATAAAACACCAAACTAACAATTAAATAATTGCAGGACCAAGGTAGGAGCAAGCCTTTAGACATAACCATTTCATATACTTTTTTAAATATAATTTGGACCAAATTGGCGCCCTACGTAAGTTTTGGCTAGTTTTTTAACATCTGATGTATTTTTTTTTTGTTTTTTAATTTGAAAAAAAAAAAGAAAAAACTTTTTTGGAATTTTTTTTAGGGAAATTTTTTTTGGTGTTACAGCATAGCCAGGTTTTTTGGTATTACAGCCAATCATTTTTTTAAATAAAAAACAAGATCATTGGTTTTCGGAAATAACACTTTTTAAATATTTTTTGGTAATATTTAAGCGTTGATTTGGAATTTGTTGTTTTAGTAATTCTCATAGGTTTTTGTTAGCTTATCTTCACAGGTTTTTTCTTGGAAAATAAAAGATTCATTTTTATTTATTAAGGAAGAATAAGTAGATAAAAAACATGGAAGTTTTTATTGAACGGAGTCCAACTCATGTCTTAATTCTTTAAAGTTTTTGTATGAAAAACATGTTTTAATTTTTTAAATTTTTTTAAAGAAAAATAAATACAACAATGTAAATTTGCTTCAATTTTTTTGTTGATTTATAGGTGGATGGACCTCCAGACATGGTCTTTTTATGTTTTAAATATATGACATAGGTAGTGTGTTTTCTTCTAACAATTTTTTTTGCAGGTTGCCTACTACTAATATGTTATTACTTCCTGCTTGTGATAAGATAGAAACTGTTTCACCGATTATTTTTTAGTGCAGTCAATTTATTTAGTTCAACAAGTTATTTTTTTTTGGTTATTTTAATTTTTTGTGGGATATCACCACTTTGAAATTGGAATATTTTTACAGGGTTTCACACAAATTTTTCTTGGCTGAATTATTTTAAAGTAAATATAGCTTAACAGCTGGTAGCTTTGTTTAGTTGAAAGTATTAATTAGTAATGAAAGAAAAGGAAAATGAGTTTATTTTGCTTTGTCATTTTCTTTTCTTGTTTTTTTTGGTGGTAACTATTGATGACAATTAAGATCTTACGTCACTCAGTTACATCGGGTCAGAGGAGGGTACTACTACTTATAGTTAGCTCGGAAGTTTAGGGAACACAAGGCTAAAATTCCTAGAGCAACATATTGGCTGAAGATCAACGCCAGAGGTCCAGTTAACATTTTTTTTTGGGGTATTTTTTTTTGAAAGACAGTTTTTAGGTCTTTGGTTTAGTTGTCTAGTTGTGTTTCGTGACTGGTGAATTTTTTTTTTGGTAGAAAATACGGCGTTAGGCTTTGGAGTGCATTTTTTAAAAAATGACCTACGGGTATTTCTATCAATTAAAGTTTTTCTTGTTCACAATTATTTTTTTCTGTATTTTTTTTCTGCGTTCAGGTCATAGCTTGGTCATGGCCAATGAAGAGCAAACATTTATGTTTGAGCCTTGAGAAGTCTTGCCTGCTCCGGATTAAATACAGAGAAAATGAATTTGAAGCCCAACTAGATATAATACCACAAAAGAAATGTTTAACTGAGACAGATATAGATATAAGTTTTTTGATTTTTTTTAGTTTATTTGTAGAGTTCAGTAATTTTTTTAAGTAATGTCATTTTGAGTCAGTGAATCTAAGAGAGACTTTCAACTAAATATAAATGCTAGGCGGTGGTAATTGGTAAAAATATTTCAAAATTTTACTTTTTTTAAAATAATTTAATTTTTCTCGGTAAACATAACTTCTCGAATTCTTGTTTGGTCTAAACGGTTTGTATAGTGGTCGTAGTTTAAAGGGTGAGACAGGTTATATTTTTTTTAGGGGACCAAACGGGAACTTCTTGAGTTACAAAAAGGTGAAATTTTTTTGTCTTAGTTCGGTTCCAGGCAGGAATAAATAAATCTTTTACTTCCAAATCATAATTTTAAATAACAAGATTTATTGGTTAAGTGTTTGGGTCTTATAGTAAAAAACGTTTTGTTTTTGGAGAGTACTGGTATGATATGAAATTATTTTAATTTCATGCCAAATGTTGTTTGACGGCAGATATGCTAGTCTTCAGTTTTTTGTTAGTTTGCAGTTCAGGACAGTGACGTGTACTTAAAGGGGCCTTACATCTGCGCCCATTGTAAAGCAACTTCCAACTTACTTGCTTAGCTTTTCACTTAATCTTCGTTTTGTTGCTTCTGAAATTAAAGCGTTATGTTGGATAACGATGGATGGTATTAGACTGAGAAAGTACCTAGGTATTTAGGGATGAAAACTTGGAAGTTGTGAACAATTGGGAAGTAATTTTTTTATTTTCATTTTTTTAATTTTAAAATAATTTCATACTGGTGACCTCAAATAATGAAGCAAATTTTTAAATTAAAATACACTGTTGTGGAATAAATGGGAAAGTGTTCAGGTTAAACAATAAATTTAAGATGATTGATTTTAAAAAAAAAGATTTCAACCTAAGAATAAATTTAAAAACAATAGGTTTTCTTTGATGCGACTAAACAAAGAAGAGGGCATATATTTTTTTTTGTTATGCATAATATGACAGTAGTACCTTTTGTATTGCAATAATTAGGGGTTTTCCTCCCGCGAGCTGGGTGGAAATGGAAGAAATGTTTGGTTCGGAGTGTAGAAATCGAGGAACGAGGACTTCCTGCCAATCTTTTTAGGATTTCGCAACTTCGGTTTTCGCTAAATTAAAATACATCCAAATTTGGCCTACAGGCTGAATCTCACATCTTCCAGAACCTTGCAGATTTGCGGAGAAAGACAATTTTTGTGATCTGTTTAGTTATGATAGGAATTAAAATAGTAATATGCACATGAGGGAACTAGATATATTTAGGTTAAAAATTAGTAAGAACACTGCTCTGAACAATTTTCCATAATAGAGTCCTATTTTCACAGGGCGCTCCAAAATATCTTCACCTTTCGTTGAAATAAGATATTGTTTCGCCTGTGGGCGTTTAACCGTTGGAAAAATATATAGAGTCCAGATGGGATTGGAATGGAAATCACAAGTTTTGGGTTTTATTGACATTATACTTAGGGAATAGGGGAAATGTCTAATAAAAAGTTTTTGGTTTTAGGCCGAGTTTTGTTGAGATAACAAAAATTTAATTGGGGCCGGGAGTTTTATTATGCTCTTTTAAAATTAATGTAATAAGTTTGGCTTCTTGATTTTTGTTTCTGGGTTTTACGCAGGATTATTCCCAACTGTTTCATTTCAAAATGTCATTTGTAAGTGATAGGGTCTCATTAGCCCTTGTACATTTGGTAATTTTGCTTTGACTAATAGTTGTGGATAGGGCACAATTTAATTTTATATCTCGTGAACACCAGGAATAAGGATCTGAGAATGCATTAAGCAGTAAAATTTTTTTTTTGATTAGAGGTTGTGTGTAAAGACACTTGAGTAGGCAGATTTAGTTTTACAACGTTCTTATAGGTGAACCTTGAAATTGTTTTCATATTTGTTTTTTTTTAAAGGGCGCACAAGATAATTCTTTACGGGGTTGAGTGCAAAGTTTAAAACTTAGGTTCACATTATTATAGTGGTACAGTAAATAAGTACTCACGTTGTTTATTTCCTTTAGTAATAATTTTAAACAAATATACTAACATCGTTTGTTTTTTTTGGAACATAAATATTTTTTAACTTTTCCTAAACTGATTGGTTTTTTTGCAATTACGATTTTTATACCTTATGATTCTTAAGTAAATTTAATCTTCAACATTTTTTTTTGTATAGTAAATTAATTTTTCTAGCTCATTTACTTTTCACATTGCCACAGTTTTGGGAGAGGAAAGGAAATCTACAACTGTTTTTAAAGGAAAATAACAAAAACTTTTGCATGACAACTCGAATAAGATTTTTCTCGTGTTGATTTTATTTAATTTTTTTTAAGGTTCACTAATAGGAGCTGCAACCCCACTTAAACATTTTTAATTTTTTTTTGAAAATATTTTTTAAATATTTAAAAAAAATTTTTTTTTAAGAAGGGAAACTTGATTTTTTTTGTTGCAAATTTTTTTTTTGGTGCATAGTAGTACCTTGTCCCTACAATGGTTCTACCAGTTTATTTAAAAAAAAATTTTCTGAATTAAAATATAATTTCATTTCGAACCCTCGCGTTTTAACAACCTATCATCTTTTGTTTTAACTTTTTTCTCCCTACTCCAAACCAGGGTAGAGTAATATTTTGAAAATTTTAGTGAGCCACTAATTAATCTTTTTTTGATTATTGGGCTACTGTGGTAGACACCAAAATTTTTTTTTTAATTTTTTTTTGGACACCTTTTGGTACGATCCTAGGGTCTTCTTGACCATGGTTTGCATCAATTTAGTTAAAATTTTGGGAATTTCATTTTAACGATTATTAGAGAGTTGCAGTCCTACCAAGACGTTATTTGTGTAAATTTTTTATTACCATCGGTAATTTTTTTAAAAATTTTCTTTAAATTTTTTTTAAATTACACACAACGTCCTTACTAGTCTAATTCGACGCAATTTCAGTGAGCGGTTTTTTTTTAATTGAGCATATTTTACGATTTCTATAAAATGAACATCTGTTCCGATGTTTATTGCGTTCACTTATATATTAAGGGATGATGTGACCTTAAGCAATGCATGTTTCGTGTAAACTCATAGTAGGTAAGCAGGTTAAAGTGGGTTTTGATTTATTCTTTGTAGAAAAATCATTGTATACGGCGATTTGGGTTTTTTTTTGAGGAGTTTATTAGTGGAGCCGTTCTGCAATAGCAGGAGTATACCCTAGCGTTAACTGTGTACAACAGCTTTGGGATTTTTTTTATTATAGGTAGTCTGTTGTACGTTCCATTTAGGGATAAATTTACCTATTCGGTTGCTGAGGTAAACAAACATCACTTAACTTTAATTTTAATCCAGTTCAGCTAGGATAAGCGCAATTATTTTTTTTTTGGTTTTACTCACGCAGGAGTGGAGCATAAGACCTGAACACTGCCAAAACTCTTGTCTCTCTTTTATTTTTTTAACTTTTTATGGTTACTTGTTAATTCTAATTTAGGATTTAAGTAGTTATTTCTCTCTGCAAGGTTGGACGTCATAGTTGGTTGTACAAATACTTAATATAAACTATGATTACATTTTTATAAGCAAATAAATTTTATTTTCTTACTGCTCCGGTGTTCTTCGATTTTGTTCGCGTCTGCCCGTATTTAAGTTTTATATTTTCTACATTTGTGAGAAAATTTATAGTGATTTTGTAGTTTAAAGTGAACTTTGTGTTTGTTATTGCGTGGTTTAGTTTTTATAATTGGGAGGTATAATTAAGAGGTTTAAAGTTTAAAGTTTTAATATAAAAGGCATCATGGCTTTTTCTTTGAGTCGATTGTCTGACATAAGGAACTTAGTCAAGGACGAGTTAATCTACGCATTAACATGGAGAGGCATAGCCATTGGATCGGTGGAAGAGATGAAGCAACAGCTCATACTGATTAGACAGAGAGAAAGGACTGATGGAAGTATGAGATACCCTCCGTATCCCTTTAAATTTTGCCAGGATGCTTTTAGCTGCATGAAGAAGCTAGATAGTCTAGTACCGCTGGTAGAGAAGTTCTCTGGTACGAGCAAAGGGGGAGAGTTTAGAAAAATCGCTGTAAGGTTGGAATATGTGTTAGCCAGGATAAATAACATGAATCCGTCTAACTTTGAAGAAAGTCAAACCAAAGGCATACTGGTTGCGGAAACCTTGAGTTTGATTGGGAGATTGCAGAGCCAAGCAACAGATTTACTAAGAGTTGGCGTTACCTCAGATGATGATGAAGCATCTGAAACCCAATCAACGAGTCCAAGCTCAGACCACTCGACAAATGTTGGCAACTTTCCCAGCCAGTCTCAACTACCGCAACCACAGCACTCGAGCACACAAACAGCTCAACAGCCCACAAATCAGCCGTCGGTCATTGCTCCATTGCAAATGCAAGTGCTTACAAACCCGACTCAAACACCAGTACAAGCACCACCCCCAATGCTAATTCAGAATGACGGTACAACAGCTTTTCAGTATCAACAACCGTCTACCGTTCCTTTGAGTTTAGCTGCCCTCCAAAGTAGCATAGCACCAATTGCTCAGTCACGACCATTTTCATGTTCGTCGCCAGTACCAATGTCAAGTGATCCTGGTACCTCATATCACGTTGCACCTGTACCTCCGCATAAATCGAACCTTAAGTTTACAGGCGAGAGGGGTACGATCCCCGTCACCGCATTTTTCGAGAGAGTGGACGAGTTGAGTCAGGCTAGAGGAGTCAGCAAAAAGGTTTTACTGAATTCGGGCATTGATCTTTTTGAAAAGTCAGCTTATACTTTTTACAAAGATGTACGTAGAGAAGTCCATACATGGGAACAGCTGGAACAAAGGTTCATGGCAGAATATCTTCCTTCTTCATATGGCGAGAAGCTATTGAAGGAAATACAAAAACGTAAACAAGGCCCTGGATAGTCTATAGGGACCTATATTTCTTGACTTGGCTGTCCTGTTTCTGAAGAGGCGAAATTAGCTATCGTCTTCAGAAATATAGCGGACATCTATAAGAAAGGGTTGATTGCTACTGAGGTCAATAGCCTATCACATTTAAAGGATCTGTGTCGTAGAATAGACCAGAGATATGGTTTAGAGGAAGAAAATTTTACATCTAGAAGGAACCAATCAATCGAACCTGACTTGGCCTACGTTGACGTAGAGAGCGACAGTGACGATTTTTCAACAGGGGTTGATGCAATTCAAATATCAGGTGCCGGGACATCGAACCAACAGAATTTAAATCATCCTGCTAATAGATTCGACAGAAATAGGCAGCAGCCAGCAAGCAGTTTCTCTGCTAGGGCTGATAGAGAGAGACAACAACCACCTAGTGGTCAGTCTAGCGTAAGTGACAGGGATGTACAACCACCACAGGGTGTTGGATCTGGTAGGGCGAATAGGGACGTGGTATGTTATAGATGCAACCAAACAGGGCACATGGCAATCGGGTGCGCACCTAGAGGTAAGCAGTGTTATTCGTGTGGACAAGCAGGGGTTACAGTAAGAGAATGTCGTAATTGTAATCGTCAGGGAAACGGACCCAGGCGCTCGTAGGTGGTCGACCTTCGAGTCTGCCTGAGCAAGCATCGACCGATAGGCTAACGTACGTCTTAGATTATGTGATAAGTCATGCTCGTAAAGATGAGAGGCCCTATTTAGAAGTGGATGTGCTCGGAAATAAGTTACTAGGTTTGTTGGATTCCGGGGCTTCACGTACCTTTTTAGGGAATCATGGTTGGTCAATCATCGAGAGGTTTGGTTTTTCACTTGATACGACAAAAAAGACGAGTTGTATTGTGGCAAATGGTCAAAGTACGAGTAGTATTGGGACAGTGCAGCTTCCTATGCGAGTTCAGGATAAATTTAGGTTAATAGAGGTCGACGTCGTTCCTGAATTGCCGCACACTTTGATTTTGGGATTAGATTTTTGGATTTCGATGGGTATAGTACCGAACCTAAGTACTAATGAGTGGCACTTTGCCGATAATAAAGATGTGATTTGTTCTTTGGAAACATCAGACCAACAAACAACTCTTACACCTTATGAATCAGAACGACTAGAGGAATTGGTCGTTAAATATAAGACTATTATGGGTGACTCACTAGGATGTACAGACAGGGTAGAACATAAGATTACAACAGATGCAGCACCGATAAGACAACGTTCATATAAGGTCTCACCGGTCATTCAGAAACTTATTGATGACGAAATCGACGAAATGCTGAAAATGGATGTGATAGAACGTAGTAGTAATTCATGGGCTTCACCAGTGGTAATGGTACAAAAGAAAAACACAAAGAAATATCGTTTCTGTGTAGACTACCGCAAATTGAACTCAGTGACGGCGCGTGATAGTTATCCTTTACCACTCGTATACGAGACTCTTGACAAGTTGAAAGATGCTAAATACTTGTCAACTTTAGATATCAAAAGCGCTTATTGGCAAGTACCAATGGAAGAATCATCGAAGTCACTAACAGCATTCATCTGTCGACGCGGTCTCTTCCAATTTAAGCGGTTACCATTTGGTCTTCATAATGCACCTGCAACTTGGCAGAGACTCATAGATAGCATTATAGGGAACGATTTAGACCCCTACGTGTACGTATATCTCGATGACCTCGTAATTGTCACACATAGCTTTTCTGAACATCTTAGAATTCTTGAGGAAGTCCTACGAAGATTGCAGAATGCAAAGATAACGGTAAGTTGGGAGAAATGCCAACTGTGTAGGCCAGAAATGACTTATTTAGGTTTCGTAGTGGACCGTCGAGGCATCCGAGTTGACCCTAATAAAATTAGAGCCATGTTAGAGCTCCAGAGGCCAAGAACTGTCAGAGAATTTCGTAGAGTTGTAGGTACAATATCCTGGTATAGACGTTTCATAGAGAATTTTTCAGCGATAATAGCTCCAATTACAGCTCTAACTAAGAAAAATCAAAAGTTCGATTGGACTCCAGACTGCGAAAAAGCATTTATTAAGATTAAGGAACTTTTAGTGACTGCACCGATTCTTACATGTCCAGATTATACCAAAGAATTTGTCATTCAAACAGACGCATCAGGATATGGAATAGGAGCATGTTTAACGCAGCCTTATCCTGAAGGAGACAAAGTCATATGCTATTTGAGTCGATCTTTGACTAAGCAAGAACGTGTTTACACGACCACCCAGCGAGAATGTTTGGCATTGGTTTGGGCGATAGAGAAGCTCCGGCCATATATTGAGGGGATCTCATTTAAGGTCATAACAGATCATTTTAATTTAAAATGGCTTCATAGCTTGAAAGAGCCCAGTAGAAGACTTGCTCGTTGGTCTGTAAAACTGCAGCAATATGATTTTGAAGTAATCCATCGGAAAGGGAAAGATTTAGTTGTCCCGGACATGTTGTCTCGTGCAGTACCTATGATTGATACAATTTCGCAGCCCAGAGACGTTTCAACAGCAATTAAAGATCGATGGTACCAAAAGATGGTAAAGAGGGTCGTAGAATCACCGTTAAAATTTATGAATTGGAGATACACTGATAATAGGTTGTATAAATATGTCAAACAAGAATACCCGCAACTTTCACCATCTAACGAATATTGGAAAGAGGTAGTTCCCAAAGATCATAGGCGTAGAATTATTGGAGAAGCTCACGATCCTCCTACCGCAGGACATATGGGTGTGTACAAAACCTTCCACAGACTGGCAGGAAAGTATTATTGGCCAAAAATGCGCCAGGACGTGGCAACTTTTATAAAGAAATGCTTTGTCTGTGCAGCTCACAAAGGTGATACACAAGGTGTATCTGATCAGATGATATCTCACCCAAAACCAACTCGTCCTTGGGAAATTATTTCGACGGATTTATGTGGCCCTCTACCTCGTTCAACAAAGGGTAATTGCTGGATTCTCGTCGTTACGGACTATTTGAGTAAGGTTTCCTTAGTTTTTCCAATGCGAACAGCCCCTACTCAAGCCGTTGTCAAGCATCTTGAGGAGCAAGTATTTATGGTCTTCGGAGTACCCCGTTTGATACTTTGTGATAATGGCCCTCAGTATAAAGGTAACGAGTTTAAACGTTTTGCTGACAGTTATCAGGTTAAAATTCAGTATAATCCGTATTATCACCCCAGAGCGAATCCAACAGAAAGGACGAATCGTACGTTAAAAACCATGTTATGTTGTTATGTGAAAGACAACCACAGGAAGTGGGACGAACAAATACATAAACTTGCCTGCGCGATTCGTACTGCAACCCATGAGACGACCAGGATGTCTTCTTTCTTTGTTAATTTTGGTAGGAATATGTGTTTGTCAGGAAAAGATTACTCCAACCCAGTTTTGTTATCTGAAGAGAATGGTGTACAATCCGCAGCTGAAAGTAAGAACGAAGGTTTCCGGAAGCTCTATGCTGATGTTAAGAGAAGGTTAGAGGTGGCTGGAGAGAAAAACGTAGTTCAGTATAATTTGCATACAAGGGTACCCAACTTTGTTGTGGGTCAGCGTGTTTGGAAGAAAAATTATGTTTTGTCAGATGCTGCGAAGTTTTTCTCGAAGAAGTTAGCACCGAAATTCGTTGGTCCTTATGTGATTAGGAATAAAATTTCTCCATGGATATTTGAGCTTCAGGAACCATCGGGTAAAGTACTACCAGGGAGTTGGCATGCCAAAGACCTTAAGTCGGCAGCGGACCTCACCGATTAACCTTTTTAGGTTAATCGTCTTGAAGTTGGGGGGGGGATTATGTAACGTGTCATTTTTACGTTTAAGACAACGTTACATATTTGTTTATTCAGGTAAATAATCAAGGCTCTTCGACTCGTCTTTCTGTACACAAATTAAGGGTATTTTATAGAGCTAGGTTTGGAGGTTATATAGTGTCCAAAAAGTTACCTTATAAAGGAGACATTCCATCGAATTACTGTGGACACTACGCACACCGTATTATCTGGACATCGTAATTGGAATTTAAGATCACAGATTTCGGGAAAATCACATAAAAACTTTTGATTGTTTTGTTTTTATCTGTGGAATTTTGTGATGTTCTTTGTCGTTCATGAAACTAAACAGCTGGGGAATGGCGGCGTTGCCGCATCACAAATGGTTTCAGTAACAGGGAGGAAACATTTAGATGAACAGTTCATTCCCTTACGTTTATTCTCGAGGATATTGGGACAATCCGAACCTCATAGCTAGTTGTGATAGCACGAAAACATATTTAGGTCCACGGTTTGACCAGTAACAACCGAGGCTCCGCCCACTTTGATATCTTTATTAATTTGATAAGGGGAAGATAAAATAAATACGAGTTATGCACTTTTGTAAATGGGAGATAAACGAGGGATAAAAACCAAGACATCTGAACACTCTTGTGCCGAGTTTAAGCAGTAGTTCAGTGTGTATTTTTGGGTTCAAGTTCAGAAACAACTTTATTATGGTAGAAATGTTTTACAAAAATGGCGTCAAACCATATGAGTCTTAGAGAAAACATTTATAAAGAGCAAAGGAAACTTTTGACTAAGACTGTAACTAAAATACAACTAAATTCTACACTCAGTATAGCTTTACTTATATGGGAATTGGTTGAGTGTTCGAATATTCCTGGGTTTGATGCAAGCCCTGATCTCCAGTAATTGATTTTACAGTTGATGGTTTCAATGCTGAGCTTCTTATAGTCTGTCTGGTTATTTTCCTCCTACTTGCTATATCGGCCGGGGTCCGGTAGGCAAATGTTCGGTCTATGTATGGAGGGTGTCTCGACGTCCTTGTTATAAAAATTTCAACCGTGGAAATAGATCCGACAACACCTCAGTGCGCGTTTTACCTATTTTCAATGTCCCCTTGGTCGGTGCTGGCCCCTATATACCGGTATGGAACTATTGGTGTATTTCCTCATTGGTTAGTTTGAAAACCGCGGGTTTTTCTTCCAGTCTCGTTTTACTGTCCCCACTCCCCACCAAATCTACGAACGGTTTCCGGTGGCTTCATTTTTTTTGTGTTCTCGACAAAGTGCCTGGTCTCTTCCTAACGAATTTTGGCTGGGTCGACAACAGTTTCTGGGATCGCCTTTGTTTTTGGTTATTGGCACTGCAGCGATTGTAGGAGATATCCCAGAAGCTGTAGAAGTGAGTCCGTCGTGTTTAGGCGAATCCTGGAGTGACGCTCATACCCTTTGAGGGGGATTTAAGTCGGCCTACGCCATTTGTACGGGAAATAAGAGCAGTGGTAAGTTCGATTTTTTTTAATTATTTTTTTGAGTTCTTCAAGACAATATTTGCCTCCCAAATTGTAATTATTTTTCGTGTGAAATGTACTTTTTTTGACAAAAGACGTGGGGAATTTTTGGCGTTTTTATATTTTTCTTTTAACCACGTGTTGGATATAAACTATATTGTTTTTCTCCTTTGTCTACAGCCCTGTCCATTCCATCGACAGCTGTGCTGGACGCTGGTGGGAAGCCGGACGAGCCAGTTGTAACCCTGGGAAAGGTACGTTAGGGTTATTTTAGTTCATCTGTTTAAATCTACTTTATTTTATTGAGTCGACATGGGGTTCTCGATTTAAGTTACTCGGTGTAGAGGAACTTCGTGCAAAATTGACGAATTCCAGGAAACTGAAACATTTCATTTTCCACAGGTTTCTACGCTCGGGCAAGGATCCCACAACCTTTTGACCACCATGTGCTGCCCTAGCACCATGTGCTAAGCAAGCACGAGGGGAGGCGCGGGCAAATCAGGAGCAGCGGTAGCAGGAGGAGAACAACACCACTTCCAGGTTTAATAAAACACCAAACTAACAATTAAATAATTGCAGGACCAAGGTAGGAGCAAGCCTTTAGACATAACCATTTCATATAATTTTTTCAATATAATTTGGACAATCTTTTCATATTATTTCCAGTATAATTTAGACATTATCTTTCCAGATAACTTTTCAATATAATTTTAACACTTCTTGTGAACGCAAGATAAAGGTATGACGTCATGACCACAATTTTGCGGCTTAATTAACTTAAGTTCTACTGTCAAATTGCTATTGAGTGTTATTCTGCCCCTAACTTGTTTACATCCATTTCATTTATTTATTTATTTTTATGTTTTTGGTATTTTATCCAACTTTGCCATTAAAATGAACAAGATGAACTAAATTTTTGTGTTATTTGTACAACCCAATGACCAACTTTGCGGAGACAAAAGAGAGATGAGATTATATTTTTTTTAGCGGTTCCTTTACACTGTTTTACCTCATGGGGTGGATCTCGGACTGGGTTGCTGTCTGTCTCATTCTACCCAACGTAGAATGATGACAGCAGATATTTGGTGCAGATCTCCCCTATGATGGAACGATTTTGGAAGTGTATTTTTTTTTACAATTATTTATATAACCGAGTCTCACACTACTGACTCAGATGATGAGAGAGATGACCTGTTAAAGGAGTCCATCTACCTGTAAAGTGCTTCTATTTTTGTCATCTTAATTCAATCTTTTGGAATTTTATTCTGTTTATTAGTCAATTTTTTGTTTTTTAATTACACAAATACTCTGGAAGCCTCAGAAGTAGGTAGAATTTCATTGTTTGGCTACAACGTTTGGGTTGAACTGTATTTTATTTAAGAACTTCTTTGTAAAACATTGGTATTAAATAATGTGGCGCACTTAAAATTTTCATATTTCTGAACCCCCCCTTCTCCACTGTATAAAAGTTACCGAGCATATCAATGTTTTACCTAGCTGGAAAATACAGTTCTGCTTCCAGATATTTGTTTAATTATTCAGGGGTTTTGTTGTGTCACAAGTTGGCAAATTGTCATTATTCTAATTACAGTGTCACAAAATGGCGGCAACGTCTTTAAGCTGCCCCAAATGGCATCCAACGCATTTTAATAGGCCACAAGCACTGGTTACTGAAATTCCCCTGTACGTGTTGCAATCCAGCTGGATTGGGCTATAATTCCTGACACTTTATATTAACTGTTGGTCTCTCTTTAGTGGGTACTTGCCATTTTTTTCATTTTAGTTTTTATTAATTATATTTCGATACTTTTCCCTTTTAACTGTGCCGCACTGATAAGGTCTAATAGGCAAAATCAATGTCGCGCTTAACTTCCACTGTTGGTCTTTCTTTAGTGGGTACTTTCTTTTTCCCTTTCAGTCTTTATCATCTTCATTTAATTACTTTTCTCCCCTTAATTGTGCCGCACTGATAATGTCTAATAGGCAAAATCGATGTCGCGCTTAACCACCACCACCGTTTAATTAAGAGCCCAAAAATTAATTTATTTTGTAATGCGATACCCCCTCTGTTGCGCCTTTGAGCAATATGAGCATTTAGCCCACTCTCTTCTAAAATACGATAATCATCTGTTTTTAAAATTTTGGGTGCCTCAGATACTCGGTACGTTGCAAGATTGGATTCAATGGATTTCACATCCAACCAAAATTAAAAAAGTGAGTACGCGATACATTTGATATTAATATTGAAAAAGCTGAAACTTTGGCTGAAATAGAAGGGCACTCGTAGGCAACCCGTTAGGCAGCCTAACCAGGGTTGCCAACATTTGAATTTTTAACTACGGGACGCTAAAAGCGCATTTTCGTGGCCAACTTACTGTTTTGGTGCTGTCAAAAAATTGCCTTAGTGCACTGACTGACTGACAATGTACTAGTGCAACACGAGCTCGGCGAGCCTGTGCCAAAACATGTGCACTAAATATAACACTGAGTTTATCACTTGCGCAATAGAATACAAAATACTCTGCCAATATATGGGCCCCTAAGCTCACACTAGGTACTATAGTTATAGTGTATGTGTGAGCTAATATAACTAAAAACTGAAATATATTTTATTCAACTCCAGACTAAATTACCTTTTGTTTGATACCACACAAGCCATGTTTTGACTTAACCTTAAATTTTTGACACCTACCCCCACCCTTAAAAAAAACAAAAACTATAATGTATTTTGTTAAACTCCGGACTCAATTACCTTTCGTTTGATATCACACACGCCATATTTTCACTTAAACTCTAATTTTTGAAATATACCCCCACCCTTTTTTTAAATAAATTAAAATGTATTTTTTTTAACTCCAGACTCAATTACCTTTCGTTTGATATCACACACGCCATATTTTCACATAAACTCTAATTTTTGAAATCTACCCCGCCCCTTTTATTTGGTTTGTGTTCGGTGGATTTTGTTCATTTTTAAATGGGACCATCTCGACCCAAGACCCAGCCTAGGTACCAAATTTCATTAAAATCGGCCAAGCGGTTTTTGAGTTATGCGCGTTGGTCGTTACAGACATACAGACAGACAGACAGACAGACAGAGAGACATACAGACAGACAGACAGACAGACAGACAGACAGACAGACAGACAGACAGACAGACAGACAGACAGACAGACAGACAGACAGACAGACAGACAGACAGACAGACAGACAGACAGACAGACAGACAGACAGACAGACAGACAGACAGACAGACAGACAGACAGACAGACAGACAGACAGACAGACAGACAGACAGACAGACAGACAGACAGGCAGGCAGACAGACAGACAGACAGACAGACAGACAGACAGACAGACAGACAGACAGACAGACAGACAGACAGACAGACAGACAGACAGACAGACAGACAGACAGACAGACAGACAGACAGACAGACAGACAGACAGACAGACAGACAGACAGACAGACAGACAGACAGACAGACAGACAGACAGACAGACAGACAGACAGACAGACAGACAGACAGACAGACAGACAGACAGACAGACAGACAGACAGACAGACAGACAGACAGACAGACAGACAGACAGACAGACAGACAGACAGACAGACAGACGGCGCAACAAAAAGTTTCAAAATCATCTGAAACGCAAAGATAAATAAAAATTTTTGAAATCGGAACAACTTTTTTTTTCTCGAAAAAATTAGGATCACCATAGCTCACACTACTATAGTATAGTATATGTGTGAGCTAAAAATTTGCACTAGTGGCGAACCAGTGCTGCATTTTTTCCAAAAAATATTCGCTATACAGGGTAGCCTCAACTCTCTTTGTTTTATAGATACAAAGTGACAAATTTAACCATTATTTTTTTTTTTGATTTTTTGTTATAACTTCCTTATTTCACAACAATAGGAATCTTGTGAAATTATGTATAAAACAAAAAGTAATAATTAAGTTAAAATTATTTTAGAAAAATAAAAAACTCAAAATTATTAACAAAAATCTATTTTTTTTAACAAATTAAGTTTTTGATTATTATAGAGAGAGGCTTTTAGATATGTGCAAAAATCTATCTATTTTTTTAAATAAATTTGATTGCTCACTAAAAAATTAATTCTTAAAAAATTTAGCCTATAATTTTTTAAAGAAAAGTAATATAATATTTTTTCATTATTGTAAATCACAAAATTATTTGACAAAGTCAAATTTGTCATTTTTAAAATTTACAGTTTTTACCCACTCTTCAAACTTGAGAAATACAACGTGGAAATAAATTTCTTTTCACCATTTCTTAAAGTTTGGTGCATAATCTAATCTAAACAAGTAGTGTTGTGTTTTTGTTAAAAAAGAAATAAATTCTCAGACTTTCTCTACTCGAATGGAAAAAGTAATTTGTTAAGACCCTGAACAATTTTTAATGAGTTGATTTACAGTAGACAAGCAATTGACATCTTTAAACCTGAGAATGAAATGTCAAGGTAAAAACCACAGTAGGGCACCGGCCATTTTGAATTTGCCGCTGTTTAAAAATCTAGTGTCCCTAAATAAGTTTAAGTTCAATAATCGGTTATCTTAATCCATAGATCATATGGACCAGTTATGGCAGATTTCTACATTTAATTGTAACCAGTGCCTTGAACGCAGATCGATATATTTTAATCTTAATTTTTGGGGAAAATTCATGTTTTAGGGGTCAATATTCAGGAGCTTGGGGGAAAACTTCAGCCCCTAAGCCCCGTCCTTCGTATGCCACTGTTCAGCAGTGGCGTATATAGAAAAAAGTTTCGGGGTGGGCCCGAGGCAGTTTTGGGGGGGGCCCGAAACCCCATGAGGGAGTATTTTTGCTATTTTATGTTTGTCTTCATGAAATATGTCGAAATTATCTAAACAAATCTTAGCTTCGAGGGGGGCCCGGGCCCCCCAGGCCCCCCATATATACGCCAGTGCCACTGTTGTAACACTAACAACCTCTCTTGATGATTACTCTAAGAAATTTAAAGCAACCAACAATCCAGTATATCAGTCCTTGGTTGCTATATGAAACTACCCGGGCAGCCTTCCTTGTTGCCTCGATTGTCGAGCAAATTTAAAATTGTGCTTTTATATCTCAGCTTACGAAGTTATCATATTAGGTATGATATTTTTTTCTAACATTTCTTGATATAGTCGCGTCAATTTAATATAAAAATTGAGGAAAATAGCTAAGTGATGGTAGTATTAGTAGTTGTAGTAGTAGTGTGGGGTAGGCTCTAGGCTTGACGACTAGGCACATAAAGTGCCCATTTCGCCGACCTCCATGGCATCCCCCTTACTGCATCCTTTCTTCGCTAAAGAATCTGCCCGTCTTCTGTACAAAGGCCAAAATATCGGACTACCTCAGATTCAGAAGGTCCTCCATTTCAAACGCTTCCTCTTCGAATACCTCTCTTCTTGCCTCCTTGTATGCTTCACAACATCAGAGCATCAGAGGAAATGCGACGGGGTCTTGTCCTCCACTTTATTAAAACGGCGCAACCACAAAAATAAAAATGTAGTTAGTTGTGGGTGGGGCTAGATGCTAGACAACGCCTTTAAAAAAAATGATTAATTTATTTTAACCGATAAGTAGGTAATCTTTTATTTTAACTTGCTGCAGTCAAGTCAAGCAAATACGAGAAAAACAAATAAAAATTTACCACTACTACTATGTCGGTTTAGAACGTTTTTCTACGTTGTCCGACGCCTATTCTCCACCTCCTTCGATTCTGACAATCATCTTCTGTCAGATTCTTTTGACTCATTGATCTTTGGATTGACTGTTGCCATTCTAGTTTAGGACGTCCTCTTTTTCTGCGCCCTACTGGTTGCCACTCTAGGACCTGTTTTGGTAATCTTTCGTCGTTCATCCGTTGTACATGGCCGTACCATATCAATTGCCTTTAGTGATGTCATCTGTTATGCTTCCCTCGATTCCCATTCTTTCTTTTATGATCTCATTTCTTATGTGATCTAATCTAGATATTCTCATTGATCTTCTTATTGCATCCATTTCGACACTTTCCATTTTTGTTTTGTATTTTTCTGTTTAAAATTTACCAACGGGTACTAAAATTTACCTAAATTTGACACTTCTAGGTTCATTGTGAGTTTAGTTTAAGTCATAGATAGGTATAAAAAAATAATTATTTAAACAAAAACATTTCATATAAAAAAGTACGCGAAAATGGTATTCCGTAAAAAGGATTGAGATAAAAAGTTCTCCAATACAAATTTCAAAATAAAAGGTTCTTACTAGTTTGGAAATGTTTTTCTAAACTTGGCTATTACGGCTGCAAATAACTCTTAGGCACAGTGCACAAATTGGTTCTTCAAAGTTAAAAAAAAAATCCAAACTACTAAATACCTGGGTTTACTTTTATCTCAATTCTTTTACTTTTTTGGCTTTAGTAATTTAAAATATCCCTGACTGTACTTTAACAACACCAAAAAATCAATTTAGTTATTACGAAGTTTAAGGCCTCTCCTCCATTTTGAAACGACTTTAATTATTTCAAAATCTCCAAATTTTTACGTCATTATACTTCGAACAGAACGAAATTTCATATATTTATTACTACCCAAAGAAAAATTCCCGAAGGCGCCCTTAAGGTTTAGGGTAAAACAAGAATCTATCTATCCTCTCGTTTCGTTGATATAAACCTTGTTAAGAACAACATAAAAGAATCTTGTAAAGACAAAATACTTACGCTCATAGGTCCCAGATTAATAATAATGTCAGATATCATCCCTCATATAACTGGGTTTGTTCTTCCTCACCTGAAGTAAATATATACAGCTCCTAACTGACCCTTACCGACCCTTATCGCATCTAATTGACGTTTTTTTTTAAGATTTTCATTTTACTCAAAGGTAAATTTGACATAAAGACATGTATTTTTAATTTATATTCTGGATCAGAATCTTTCATTTTGTTTTTTATAATTTTTTTAAGCTTTTTTAAATACCGCTACTTGTGCCAGCTTTTATATTGTGTAAATTTTTGATGTCGTAATATAAAATGTTCCTGACTTTACAAATCTCTTTAGTTATTACAGTGGCGCACCTAGGAATATGTCTTGGGAGGGGCTTGAGGCTTCTTGGGGGGGGGGACCCAAAGCCTCATGTTGTCGAATTTTAAACTATTTTTTGTGTTTTTTCATTAAATATGTGGCAAATATGTAAAAAAAACCAAGGCTTGGGCCGGGCCCCGAGACCCCCCCCCTGTGTGCGCCCATGGGTATTAGAAAATTTAACAAATCCCTTCCATTTCAAATCCACTTTAACTATTTAAAACTCTACAAATTCTATATTATATTACGTCGATATACTTCGAACAAAACAAAATTTCGTTTATTTATTATTACCCAAACAAAAATTCCCCAAGGCACCCTTAAGGTTTAGGGTAAAACAAGAATCTATCTATCCTCTCGTTTCGTTCAAATAAACTTTCTTAAGAACAACATAAAAGAATCTTGTAAAGACAAAATACTTACGTTTATAGGTCACAGATTAATAATTATGTCGGATATCATACCTCATATAACTGGGTTTACTATTCGTCACCTTTATGTTCTAGTCAGAATTTTTTATTTTGTTTTATATCATTTTTTTAAAGATTTTTTGAATTTACAACAAGTGTGCCAGTTTTATTATTGTGTACTTTTTTTAGGTGATAATTTAAAATGTCCCTGACTGTACCGAAACAATCCCCACAAATCACCTTGGTTATTAAAAAATGTAGCTGATCCCCTCCATTTTGAATCCACTTCAATTATTTGAAAATCTCCAAATTCTATATTATAATACGTCATTATCCTTCGAACACAACGAAATTTCGTATATTTATTACTACCCAAACAAAAACTCCCCAAGGCGCCCTTAAGGCTTAGGGTAAAACAAGGATCTATCTATCCTCTCGTTTCGTTCATATAAACCTTGTTAAGAACAACATAAAAGAAGCTTGTAAAGACAAAATACTTACGCTCATAGGTCACAGATTAATAATAATGTCGGATATCATACCCCATATAATTGGGTTTGCTATTCGTCACCTGAAGTAAATATTTACAGCTTCTAATTGGCCCTTACCTCACCTGATGGTATCTAATTGACGTTTTTTTGTAAGATTTTGGTTTTATTCAAATGTAAATTTAAATGACGTATAGAGACATGTATTTGTAATTTATATTCTAGGTCAGAATCTTTTATTTTCTTTTATATAATTTTTTTGCGTACCGCTTGTTGTACCAGTTTTAATATTGTGTAATTTTTTGAGATGGTAATTTCAAATGTCCCTGACTGTAAAATCCGCACAAATAACTTTAGTTATTAGAATATTTAACGGATCCCTTCCATTTCGAATCCACTGTAATTATTTAAAAATCTCCAAATTCTACATTATATTACGTCGTTATACTTCGAACACAACGAAATTTCGTATATTTATTACCACCCAAACAAAAATTCCCCAAGGCGCCCTTAAGGTTAAGGGTAAAAGAAAGATCTATCTATCCTCTCGTTTCGTTCATATAAACCTTGTTAAGAACACAACATAAAAGAATCTTGTAAAGACAAAATACTTACGCTCTTAGGTCACAGATTCATAATAATGTCGGATATCATACCCCATAAAACTGCGTTTGCTATTCGTCACCTGAAGTAAATATTTACATCTCCTAATTGGCCCTTACCTCACCTGATGGTATCTAATTGACGTTTTTTCTAAGATTTTGGTTTTATTCAAATGTAAATTTAGATGACAGATGTACATGTATTTTCAATTTAAATTCTAGGTCAGAATCTTATATTTTGTTTTACATAATTTTTTTAAGGTTTGTTGTATACTGCTTGTCGTGCCCGTTTTATTATTGTGTAATTTTTTGAGCTGGCAATTTAAAATGTCCCTGACTGTACCGAAACAATCCCTACAAATCACCTTAGTTATTAGAAAATTTAGCTGATCCCCTCCATTTCGAATCCACTTCGATTATTTGAAAATCTCCAAATTCTATATTATATTACGTCGTTATCCTTCGAACACAACGAAATTTCGTATATTAATTACTACCCAAACAAAAATTCCCCAAGGCACCCTTAAGGTTTACGGTAAAACAAGGATCTATCTATCCTCTCGTTTCGTTCATATAAACCTTGTTAAGAACAACATAAAAGAATCTTGTAAAGACAAAATACTTATGCTCATAAGTCACAGATGAATGATAATGTCGGATATCATACACTATACAAGCTGTCAATGGTATGACACACTATATTTTAATTACTGATAGAGGTCAAAATAAGAAAAAAAATTAGGGGTCAAAACCCTTTTGTTTTTGAGATACAAAATTTAGTAAAGTTGTGTATCAGAACAAAATCAATAATTAGATATAAAAATTATTTTCAAAAAAAATATATATACAAGGTGTCCCAGACCACCCGTCCACCCCTTTTAAAACCCAGAGGAAAAGTTTTTTTAATGATCCAAAAAATTACTCGAGTACGCTCTCTCGATTGGTGGTAGATGTTTTCAACTTTCGGAGTAGTAGTAGGAATGGCCATATTTAAAAAAAATAATGACGTTTAAGAAAAAAATGTTTCAAATAAAAAGTACGTATTTTCGTGCGTAGAATCCGAATCCGTTGCAAAATTATGCCCATCCCTATTCAAAAAACGAACTTTAGGCCTAAATAGGCCACTTTCGGTCGGCGCCGGAATTTGAAAATACCACCAATTAAAAGATCGTACTCGATATGGCTACAATCAGTTTTTAGATCATTGAAAAAATCCATCCCCTACGTTTTAAAAGGGGTGGACGGGTGGTCTGGGACACCCTGTATATAATAGCCATAGTAAACGCAATATTTTTGTTGAAATTTTATATTATTAAAAACAAGTCACTACACGGTAAAAAAATTGTCTTAGATCAAAGCAAATTGCTTTAAAGTAAAATAATTTGTGCTTTCCTATTCACCAAGAGAATATTTTCTTGATATTGCACAAAAAATGTCTTGCCTCTTTATTTTAATGTGAAACAGAAATTGTTTTATTATAAGTTGGAACTGAATTAATCTAACGCACCGTTTTCTCTGGAAGCAAAATATTAGTTATATAAAGACAATTTGCCTTGTTACAAAATGGAGTATACTCAAACAAAACAATTAAAGAAGAAAAATAAAAATTTTGACAACCTGTATCTTCTAAACCTGTCACTTTGTAAAACAAAAAAGTAAATCATAGTTGCCGAGATAATCATTTTGCGGTGGCATATTTTTTTAAAACCATTTTTCCCCACTCATAAAACTATAAAAATCCCCTTTCACCCATTAAAATATTAAGAATCATATCGTTTAGAACCCGTATAACTGGGTTTGCTATTCGTCACGTGACTTATATATTTAGGCCCTTATCGCACTATATCCCATCCAGTGTTGCAAGATTTGAAGGTTTGAAGGTTTTTAGTGTCGGCAATTTCGTCCATATATTCACTGGAGTCCCAAAAGAAAGAAGAGCAGCCAGAGGGGTATCCTTATTAATAAAGAAAAACCTAAAAAATAAGATTACCGACTACGATTGCATTAGTGAAAACATACTTCGAGTGAACATGAAGATGCTTCGTCATAATATAAGCATAATAGCAGTCTACGCACCATCAGATGACGAAAAAGTAGCTACAAAACAACTGTTCTTTGACCAACTTGATGAGACTATCACAAAAATCGGTAATACCAGAGAAATAATTATGCTTGGCGATTTTAACAGCCGAACTGGAAGGCAAACCCAGAGCAAAGTGATAACACCATTTGGAGAGGAAGTAACAAATGATAATGGCTTAAGACTGATGCAATTGTGTGAAACCCACAACCTAAAAATAAATAATGGTTTTTTTAGGCATAAGGATATTCATCGATATACCTGGATTCAGCCAACAAGAAATCTTAAATCAATCATTGACTATGCTATAGGTGGACAACACTAGCAATTAAAGTGGTATGATGTGCGAGCCCTTCGTGGTAATACCTGTGGATCTGACCACCATCTGGTAAAAGCAAAAATATTATTCCCTTTCAGAAAAACACATAAGGACGAAAGTATTGTAGAAAATGAAAACCTAGAATGCATCGAAGACAGTCAAAAATACAACTTTAGAAGTCTAGAAATCGAAAGTACTCAAAGATTGTATCAGAACCGATTATATAAAAAATTAATAAACACAGAACACTCATTTGAAGAGATATATACAAACATTATAAAAAGCTTGAAGGAAGCAAGCATCGAAGCTGTTGGATACCAAGATAATAGAAATAGCAGGACGTAAAAAATACAGGAAATGGTCAAAGAGAAAAAACGCACATACTTGAAATGGCTCAGTACTAAAGAACAAAGAAACCTAGAAATCTACAGGGAAACCAAAAGACAGCTGAGAAATTTGATACGCACAGAAAAAAATGAACTGTTCGAGCGCAAATGCCACGATATCAATACACACGTAGGAGGTAAGCAGAGTTCTGAAGTATGGAAATTCATTTCTACAGTAAAAAACCCAACAAAAGAAAAAGTAAACATCCAGATCATCAAACCAGAACAATGGACATAACACTACAAGGGACTGCTGCAGGAAACGAGACCCGAATATCTGGCAGCCTCTCTGAGGAGAGACATAGAAGTAGACGGAGAGGAAGTAATCATCGAAAAAGAAATGATAAAAAATAGTATTAAAAAGCTTAAATCCGGAAAAGCTAGCGGACCTGGAGGAATATATGCTGAAATGCTCAAATATGGATCAGAGAAACTAATCGAAAATCTCACATATATTATCAATCAATGCATAAACGGACATCCAGTACCTGATGATTGGAAAATGGCATTCATATCCTCAATACATAAAAAAGGAAACAAGCTGGATTGCAACAATTACAGAGGAATTTCAGTAACTAGTACTCTCAGTAGATTGTACGGTAGGATTCTTAGAGATCTAATAGAGAAGGATTTTCATGAACAAGAAGAAGAAGAGCAAAGTGGGTTTCGTGCAGGCAGATCTTGTAGTGATAATGTTTTTTGTCTTAAACAAGTAATTGAGAAAAGGAGCGCCAGAAATATAGAGACTCATGTTACCTTTGTGAACCTACAAAAAGCATATGATACCGTTCCAGTAGAAAAACTATGGACAGTGCTAGAGCAGACTAATATCTATCATACATACATAAAAGCGATAAAAGAACTATACAAAGGGTCAAAATCTAAAATTAAAATTGGAAATCGACTTTCAAAAGAATTCCTGGTAACAAAAGGCTTAAGACAGGGATGTTGTATTTCTCCAACTCTTTTTAAAATATATATCGCAGTAGCTCTAAAAAACTGGAAACGGAAAGTGCACGGCATGGGAATACAACTTAACGACCGATTTACCATATACACACTACAGTTTGCTGACGACCAAGTAATTGTAGCTAATGATAAAGAGGACATGGAGTATATGATGAGAAAGTTAATGGAAGAATACCAAAAGTGGGGATTAACAGTGAACGTGGACAAGACACAGTACTTATGTATTGGAAACGAATCCAGTCAGTTAGAACTAGACAATGGACAAGTAATATCTCCATGCAATGAGTATGTATACTTGGGTGTCACATTTGATAAGACAGGAACAGACTGTAAAGAACTGGAAAAAAGAATAGTAAAAGCAAAAAAGGTTATTGGATGTCTTAACAGTATTTTATGGAGCAGAGAGATAAAAAAGAATGTAAAATTTAACATATATGAAACAATGGTGAAAAGCACGCTGTTGTATGGAATAGAGACTTGTCGCGTAACAGAAAAATACAAAACAAAAATGGAAAGTGTCGAAATGGATGCAATAAGAAGATCAATGAGAATATCTAGAACAGATCACATAAGAAATGAGATCATAAAAGAAAGAATGGGAATCGAAGGGAGCATAACGGATGACATCACTAAAAGACAACTGATATGGTACGGCCATGTACAACGGATGAACGACGAAAGATTACCAAAGCAGGTCCTAGAATGGCAACCAATAGGGCGCAGAAAAAGAGGGCGTCCTAAACTAGAATGGCAACAGTCAATCCAAAGATCAATGGGTCAAAAAAATCTGACAGAAGATGATTGTCAGGATCGAAGGAGGTCGAGAATAGGTGTCGGACAACGTAGAAAAACGTTCTAAACCGACTAAATAAAAAAAAAAAGGTTTTTATCCGAATTTGAAAGATTTTGACTATTTTAAGCTAAGTTATAAATTTTGCAAATGTAGGTAAATTTAAATACATTATTTTTCAGTTTGGTTTTTATAAATTAAGTTATAAATCTTTTATTTGTTTGGGTTTCTCTTCCATTTTTATTTAAAAAAGTTGTTTACGGTATAAAGTTTTTTTTTGGTTTGGTGTCGACATACCATACCCGTTACTGTTTTAAAGGATATGAAGGGTTTTTGTTCTTCATATAATTAAGGTTTTTTTTAAAGAATTTAGTTTTGAGCTTTTTTGCATACCAACCGTTGCGCCAGTTTAATTGTTTTGGTTTTAATGCTGTAATGTAAAATGTTCTTGCCTGTATTTAAACAATCCCTACTGATCAGATTGGTTATTGGGTACATAGTTTAGAGCTACCTTCGTCATTTTCATTTGTTTTAAATAGTAGTTTTCGTAACTGAGGTGTTAAAAACTTGAAGATCAAAAAAATTTTATGAACAAAAATAAAATGTCCACTTATCTAAGAAGGAAGCAAGCATTTGCCTGGAAAAAAAATTGAGGACAAAAAAAAATGGACCCCTAGATAATTTAAAAACGACGCATTAACCCTAATTTTCCAACTGAGTTACCAACTGTAAGCTGCTATTCAAAAGCAGTTTTTTGATATATTCACTTTATTTAAAATATATTTATATATACAGAGGGTGTCTCTAAAAGGTCTGTACAAAATCTTAGCACATATTCCTGAGGTCAAAATAAGTCGATTTAAAGCAACTTACCTTAGTCCGAAATTGCTTCGTTTCAGAGATACAGGGTGGTGAATTTAAAAATTAATTTAAAAATTTCATGAGCGAAATTGTCGAAAAGCAACAAACTTGAATATAGCTTTGAGAACAATAGTCAGTAGAAAACTGGCTGTTGCTATGACATTTTGCCAGTGTAAAACACTCTAGTGAAATAGTAATTCAAAATAATTTCAGTATTCCGTTGGGGCATCGAACACTAAAAACGAAAATATCACGAAAACGACTTACTTTAGCGCATGTTAACAAAAGTACCTTTTTGGCATAAAAAGATTTAGGAAAGTATTTTCTTAACAAAAAAAGTTAAAAGTTACACTGAGAAAAAAGTTATAGTCATTTAAAACTATAAAAAGAGCATTGTGAAGCGCCCTCTAACGGCCACAGTGGATAGGTGTCAGGTGGTGGTACCAATTTTTAAAGTAATGCGTTGAGAAATGTTCATAAATTTTAAGACAATCGATTTTTAATTTTTAAATTTACCCTGTATCTCCGAAACAGAGCGATTTCGGACTAAGGTAAGCTACTTAAAATCGACTTATTTTGACCTCAGGAATATGTGCTAAGATTTTGTACAGACCTTTTAGAGACACTATATATATATTTTTTTAATTTAAAAAACATTTTATTTTCATTTATAAATAGAAATAAAATGTCGGACTTTTATTGTCTATATTTATTTTAAACACGACGGCGACGTTTCGGTATATATGTATATACCCCCCCTTTTTCAATATGGTGGTGATAACTTCTTTATTCTGCATTATAAACATAGCTTTAGACCATTGAATAATGTATTCATTCGACCATTCATCCCTTAACCTGAAGAGGGCGTTTCTTTACCCACATATGATTTACCACACACACACACTCCTTATCGTATTTCCCGCTAAAAATACTGTTTTGATATTTTATTGTTTGGCCATTCGTCTTATGTTTTCTGAATTATGGAATGTTAGTCATTGGTCCCCTTTTCGAGAGCTTAAAAAACGGTATTAATATTACCTATGTCCACCGTTTGCTACGTTTTCCCCTTTAAGAAATCTGGCAACTCAACAATTTATTGGTATTTGGAGACACGCGGCTTACGTCAACATAAAATCTGCTTTTCCGGTTCAGTAACGTAACTATTACTAAGTATATTCGAAAAAAAACATTAAAAATTATCCTATATATTATATAAAATAGTTTTACTAACAGTGTCTTTAGTGGTTTTTGTCTGCTTGCCAGTTTAATCCGTGCCGTCTCGGTGTACCGCACCTCGCGGCATAATATTTTATAACCCAAGGTTGTAAAAGGCAGCTCTAAATTTGCTCTTTTGGTTACTCCAGTAAACTTCCTTAGTAATTTGATTTATTTAGAAAAATGAAATTTTGTGAATTGCGTAAACGTATTACCTTATTTATATAGATTTTTTTTTTGAAATATCCTCAAGGTATACTAACTTTACGCAATCTTAAAGATCCACTAAATACTCGTGAACGGAAAATAATTTGAAGTAGAGTTCACATTAAATTAACCGCATTTTTGTTAGTCTTTTAAGAGTAGTGGAAAGGGGGGCAAATGGGCTACGTCGACAGCGATGACTAGGTCTTGTAAATCTTAAAAAAATTTGTAAATACTAAATTTAATTTTTATAAATGTATTTTTTCTTACAACTTTTTATTTTTTAAATAAGTATTTTAAGCTTGGTTAGTAGTTTAATAAATAAAATTTGTCTTACAAAAATATTGATAATAAATTACACAACCGCCCCGCTTGTTTTGCCATATATAGGTACTTCATTTTAACCCGCATGTGGGGAAAAGTCAACTTTTTACAAATATAAAAATACAAGTATAATGGAGTTCTTGCCAACTTAACTTCAAATGAAAAACGCAAAGGTTTTTGTCCCCCCTTCCCTACTATTGTAAAGTGCTGTCCTGAAGGTTTCTAAGAGAAGATGATTTGCATGTTTTTGTTCTCTCTTGTTATTAAACGCTAAAATTACATAATATCAAGAAAATAAATACGTAAACGGTTTTACTAAATCCCTACAATAAAAACAAAAAGAGGCGCCCTAAAAAAAATCATCCAAGTGGTATTTTATAATTTGCACTTTAAGTCATAAAGTTCAGCGAAGTGCAATAAAAACTAGGAGAAAAATAAAAGCCTTAAAATTACATAAAATACAGCTTGTTCAAACAAGTCGTAAACAGCTCCTTAAAGATTAAATCAACCCATCAAAAAATTAATAAAAACTTTAAACTAACTAAAAGTTGAAAGCACTTTTCCTAAACTTTGGTTATTGCAAGTAACGTAACTTGAAGCGGTAGATAACAAAGTAAAACAAAAAAGATTAAAAAAATAATCTACAGGCATCAATACCTCGCACAAGTAAATGGGTACCTAACAGTCGTTCCTCGAAAAAATGATCTCAGAACGGAAAGTACCCTTAAAACATTGACATGCATGCTAGATAGGGCATAATACTGACAGGATCTTTCGTAGTATGTGGCGTATGTGCTTTAAACAAGCAAAGAAGATGGAAATCTCTGCCACGAACAGCTTGCTCTTAAACCCTCCCATCTTGAGCGCCGAAGAGATAAGGTTCTGCGAGTCAGACTGACCCTAAGCTAAGTTGCGGTCGTGGTTTCGCTGTCACAGGTCAATTCAAATGCGAAGTTATTTGCTAGTTTTGACATTTTCAGTGATTTTAATGTGTGTTGTGCAATAGTATTTTTGAAATTAAAGACAGTTTTGACAGAAAAGCCTAGAGAAGCTTTTTTTACCAATAATATGGTTCGGCAGCATATTGTGTATAAAGAACTTAATGTCTTGGTTAAAGAAACGTATGTAGGAAATCAACAATGCAATGTTACTAAAACAAAACGTCTTTTGTATCGTATTACAACTTATTAATTTTTATTTATTATAAAGTTTCAAAACAAATCTAGATTTATGAATGAAATATGCGGCTAATCTAAGTCCGGCCCCATATGTCAACATTATCAAAGATCATGTACATATTAAAACAAAGAAGTCGATTACCCTACTTCGTATTCAAAAAATGGCTTTTCGTTAATTAAAGAAAAATTTAAGTGATTCAAAATGAAAAAAGTCCAGTAATCTTTAAGGTTCTCGCACTTTTTCTACTCTTCGCATATCAGTAAAAGAATGCATTAAGAAAGATTATGAGGGGTAAATTTCTCATACTTTTTGGCGTTTCATTGCTAGTCAAATTTGCGAAAGAATATTCCAGGTATTGTGACCTATAATAATGCGACGGTTTCTGATGATAGAGCAATTGCAACCGCTGTTTCAGACTATTTTGCAATTGTTTCCGAACCCGGAGACACTCCTAGTAGAGTTGGTCTGGCATTACTTACTTTGCTTCCGACAATAGATTTTATAAATATTAATAAACAGGAAGTTAAAAAAATATAAAAAATAGATGTGAATAAGTTTGGTGATCCTGACATCCTTCCTGCGATTTTCTTTAAAAACTGTGTTAATACTTCGCGTGCGCCGCTCACGATAATCCTTAACACATAATTTTCTGCTAAAGTCTTTCCAGATGAGTGGAAAAATACCTATATCAATGTTCTCAGTTCCTGGCAAGTTGCTGTAGGCCATTCTTACAAAACTTCTGTTCTCTAAAGTAAAACATCTCATCTTTTAAAACCAGCAAGGCTTTTTCAAGGGCCACTGAGACGAATCTGGTGAATCTGATGGATTCTGTGAAAACTAATTTTTCAAAAGCATTTGACAAAAGTCATATCCCAACTCTCTTATTGAAAAGATCGGTATGCAGAGGTTTCTCCTGAGGCTTATTATTTCATATTTATCAGATCATTTTAAGTGTGTAAAAGTAAACGGTGATGAATTAGATCACAAACCTGTGACAGCTGAAGTGCCGCAAGGGACCCATTTAAGCCCTGCTTTTAGTATTTACTTTCGGTATTTCTATATGCTTTAGGCATTCAGAGTATGTCGCATACTGTAATGATATTAATTTTTTTGAGTTTATTAAGTCTTAAATGGCTGTCTTGAACTTGAAGCGGACATGATAGTTCTCTCTGTATTGTTTGCGGAATCGGCTGTTCTTGAACACAGATAGTTCTACAATAACTTTCTCATAACTTCAATTAAGAGGAGTCGATGATTATTCGTACGGTATTGGTGGAAATGATCTAAAAAAAATTGATATACAAAGGATTTAGGTTATCTGCTTGATACTAAATTTTCTTTTGATCTTCAGTTAGACTAAATCGTTCAAAGACGTATAGAAACCTTGTTTTCATTACAGTATCTCCAAAGTTTTGATTTAATACATTAGTAAGAATCCTACCAGAATATTATAGTTTAGTGTTTGATCCTATATACGAAAAATATACTTCAGGAATAGAAAAAATACAAGCAAAGTTTGTCAATCACCTAAATCTTTTATACTAGAAAATAATAATTTTCACATAAGTTTTCCAAGATCACGAACCAACTTTCAGATAAATTATGACGCAGTTAACGAATGCCAGTGCCAACTCCCCAATAGACTACAGTACAGTTATAATAACACATTGAAATCTTCCACATTTCTACTTATGCTCGTAAAGAGGAAGCTCATTTTGTTTTTCTCTAATTTCTAAGTCCACTTTTATTTTATTTTCTATTTTTAGGTGTTTTTTTGCTTCTCAGTTCTCTGAGTTCTTTTTTCTTTTACTAGAACTTAGGTTTTTTTTTGTAATTTTTGTCATGTAGCCTGTTTTGCTAAATAAAAAAATAAATATAAAACACTTACTGGCATAAAATTTTATTAACAAAAACCCATAAAACTTACTGGCTTAGGGTTTTATTAAAAAGAACCAACTAATTTAGATCTTACACACTTTGACTAAAGCGTATCATTCCTTTTTATTTTCAGCTTGCCGTACTTTTCATTTGTTGTGCCGCAGTGCAAGCACAATATCAATTCAGCCCCACTAGTTTCTACGGCGGTAACTTAGGCAACGAAGGAAGTCAAGGCAGTGGTGGTCAAGGAGGAAATTCTGGAAGTGGTTACAATCAAGGTCAAGGGAGTTTAGGTTATTTCGGCGCTTATGGAAGTCAAGGTCAAGAAAGCCTAGGTAACTTCGGTAACTATGGAGGTCAAGGCAATCAAGGTGGAAGTGGTGGAAATCAGGGGAGCAGTTTTGGCAGGCAAGGAGGATCGGGTCAAAACTATTTTGGTTACTGGGCTCGTAATCTAGCTCTCTACGGAAATGATGGTTTTAACCCTGGCGATTTTGGTGGTAGCCAGGGACAAGGTAGCAGCGCTCAGGGAAGAAACAACAACAATCAAGGATTCGCGTTTGGACTTGGAATGGGAAATCAAGGCAGTGGTGGTCAAGGATTCGGAATGCAAGGCAGCGGTAGTCAAGGCAATGGTAACCAAGGGTATGCGACCAGTTATTCAAATGGCCAATATAGCGAAGCTATCAATTTTCCTTACACCAGACCAGCGATGGTTATCGCACATATTCCTCAACAGGTAAGAACACCAGACTAACAAAAGCTTTCGAAAATGTATTAGTAAAACTCTGGGTAACAATAAAAATTATTTTTTTATAGAAATTTGCAAGTAAATAAATCTAATTAAAAAAGATTAAAGAAAAACTTTAAATCCAGCTTTAAGCGAATTATAAAAATTGTGTTTTAACTTTTTCAGATTACCTCTACTGTTCCCGTAGTGCAAACTAATGAAGAACCCTATGATCACAATCCAGTCTACAACTTCGCCTACAGCGTTAGCGATGCTCATACTGGTGACCATAAAAGCCAAGAAGAAAGCAGACACGGCGATTCTGTTAGAGGACAATACAGGTATGTGTTTCATTTATTTTACTTCTATACTTATGTCATTACCTCGTTGAACCAGCTGTCAAACTATCATTAAAGCATAAAGTTAAGTTCCAATCGCCTGGTTTATACAACTAATCAACCAAAAGTAGGTATTTGTATTTCAATTAGAGGAAATCGGTCGCGACACACCAGACTCGCCACTCTGGGTGCTGCGTCTATCAATTCGAAACAAATATTAGAGAATTATTGAAATACAGCCAGGCTATAATTGTGCCAGGCACTATTTTGACACATTTACATTGAAAACTGACAGTTAATCCTTCAAAATTGACATGTCGAATTCAAAACTTTCGTCGTTTATTTTCAATTAATAAAAGAAGGCACTATTTATTCTGGTTCATATAGTAAACAAAGGCCGTGTGTTGAAAGATCACAGCTGATATTACAATGTGGAGGTCTCAAAATTGTGCCTGGCACTAATATAGCCTGGCTTTATTTCAATAATTCTCTATTGGTTTTTAGAGTACATGATCTAATTTTTAGAATATTAAAAGCTATTTTTTTTTGTTTTGTTAAAATTAAAATAAGTTTTACCTAAAGCGTAGTAAGTACCTTTAAATTAATATTATATTTATTTGTTTTGTAAACAGTAATGATAAGCTCTTCATATTTTTCTTATAATTAGCTAAAATTTAATTGTTTCTGGAGCAAAATGAGCAGAATACCCCAAGCACTACGACTTTATTTTTTATTTAAGATATGTTTCGGTTCAGAACTATTAAAGAAAGAGCCAAGAACTTATGACATATAGTCCCCATTGCTACTGTGCAGAAGGTAGAGATATCGAATACTGCGTTTTTTCATATATGGACATTTTTTAAGATGCTTAAATATTTTTTGTTTGTTTTTTATGTTGTTTAGGTTATTATGCCCCATTTATAAATAAATAAATCAATTAATAATACTTTTGTTTCCAAGTGATAACAAATAGCATTGCTCATTATTTCTCTCTATTATTTAAAACAAGTATATGAAGATATTTTGCACCGAAAAGTAACGGATAAATCTGTAAAGGCTTGGCAACTGGCGCCATCTCTTAGAAATTCTTATAAGCCGTGCTGACGCCTGATGCACTGTTGCAATTTGTAAAGAGCCAACCCTTTCCACAGACGTATTGGCAAGACCCTGAAAAAATCAGCTGTTCTCGAAGGGCTGACTTTTACATTGGGTCTTATGGGAGATCAGACGTTTTTTTATGATATTTTCAAAATGGCACTACAAATTTCCGCGAAATTTCAGTGAAATATACTCAGATACCATCCCGATATTCCATTAAAATTTTGTAAGGATGCAAGATGACTAAAAGGTTAAAATCTTCAAGGTTTAGCATTCCATTCCATTAAACTTTTGTAAGGATGCAAGATGACTAAAAGGCTAAAATCTTCAAGATTTAGCATTCCTTATTTTGAATTCAAATTACCCGCCATGTACCGCATGGCAGCTATTATATTTGACATATTTTTGACTTTGTTATCTGTGTTTGTTATGGCATTTGTTTATTTGTTTTTATTGTAAAACTTTTTTGATTTTTTAATAATATTTTACAATAAAGTTCATTTAGAATCCAAAAATACCAGCGTTAATCTATTTAAAATTAAATTACAGTACAAAAAAATTGTTTGATGTTGTAATTTTCATTTATAGTTATAAAAGTCTGCCGTGTGCCGAATATAAACAAATAGATGTAAGTAATCCGGTCACTTTCCACGCAGAAACGAACACAATCGCTTCGGCTTTAAATTTAATTGTTGTGTGAGCTAATCAAGCGGCTCTGATAAATTAAGGATTACTATACATTAAAAAAAAATTGTTCTGCAAGAATATGGTAAAATCAATCTCAAAACCGGCTTTATTTAAAAAAAAAATCAAATATTCATAAACCGTCATTCCAACTTTAATATTTTACAGACAATCAGTTGAGTCGTGACATGACCATCAAAAAAAATTAGCCCCCGATGTGACGTCAACAAAGTGGAGGATCGTGGCCCGTCCGTTTTGATAGCCCTGGTATTGGTTCTTTTGCCAATACCCCTAGCACCGGTATCGCCGTTTATTACCAATTAAAAAGGTGTTTCTTTTTCTATGTTTCTTGTCAAAATTTAATTGTACACGTGTAATAATTGCTTCGTAAACCTCATTACGAGTTGCGCCAATTAGTCAAGCTACGCACAGGCATGTTGTTTTGGGTAAACAATGTTTGTTGCCTTGAAAGCACAAGTAGAGATCTCGCATAACATATGTTATTTTACCAAAGTCGCCCAAAACTTAAGATGTATTATTTTAAGGGACAAAGTTACACTCTCTTCTTCTTTAAGTGACATTACCACCTCTGGTTAGGTTTAGCTTGATTAATCAGAGCCTTCTCTTATTCCCATATTATATATGTCATATTCGACATCCATCTAAAATTTTCGTGGCCTCTCTTCTTAGTTTAGAGAAACATTCCCAAACTAGTAAGAACCTTTCATTTTGAAATTTGTATTGGAGAACTTGGCTTTACTTTTATCTCAATTCTTTTTACGGAATACAATTTTCGCGTACTTGGCTTTTTTCACATAAAATGTTTTTGTTATAATTTCACTTCTTTTTTAAAGGAATTGGATAATATTTAATTTTTAAAGTAGTAAAATGTGCGGAATATTGTTCATAACTTTTGCAATGGCTTATTTAAAATTTTAAGGTTTTTTTATTTTTTTTTCCATTGTTTTATCATAGTTCTTATCAGCCCTCCAAAGCTCAGCTCTCTAGCGTTTCTGGAGTGGGTAATGTTACTTTTACATAACTTTACATTTATAGGGGAGGAGAGCAAATGAAAGTTTTGGGGCTTTTTAATTTTTTTTAAATGCTTTTATCATAGTTCCTATCAGCCTTCCAAAGTTCAGCTCTCTAGCGTTTCTGGAAGTGGGCAATGTTATTTTTACATAACTTTACATTTATAGGGGAGGAGAGTAAATGAAAGTTTTGGGGCTTTTTAATTTTTTTTTCATGGTTTTAGCATAGTTCCTATCAGCCTTCCAAAGCTCAACTCTCTAGCATTTCTGGAAGAGGGCAATGTTACTTTTATATAAATTTACATTCATGGGAGAGGGATGTAAATTAAAATGTTGGTGTTTTTAAATGTTTTCCCATGGTTTTATCATAGCACCTTTCTGGAAGTGGGCAGTGTTACTTTTACATAACTTTACATATATAGGGGAGGTAAGTGAATTAGAATTTTGGGGTGTTTCTATCGGCCTTCCAAAGCTCAGCTCTCTAGCGTTTCTGGAAGTTGGCAGTGTTACTTTTACATTACTTTACATTTATAGCGGAGGGCAGTAAATTATAGTTGTGGGGTTTTTTAATTTTTTCCTATAGTTTTGTCATAGTTTCTATCAGTCTGCCAAAGCTCAGCTCTCTAGCGTTTCTAGAAGTGGGCAATCTAACTCTTACATAACTTTTCATGTATAGGGAGAGGAGTAAATTAGATTTTTGGAGTTTTTTTTCCAGGGTTTTGGTCACAATTTCTATCAGTCTGCCAAATTTTAGCTTTGTAGCATGTCTGGAAGTACAGTAGAATTTTGATGATCTATACATGAGTGAGTGAGTGAGTGAGTGACAATTTCGACGTTTGTTGCAATTTTGTAACTTCTTTACTACTTTATGAAAGTCCATGAAACTTGAAGGGGTTGTTAACTCTATGAAGATCTACGACTGTTTGAGATTTGTAGCTCATTTCGAAGTAGAGTTTTAGATATTTCAAATATGGGCTGAAATGTTTCAAGAAAAGATTTTTCAGCAATTGCGCAAACTTGACGAGGCACTGCCGTGCCCTCAGATTTTTGTGCTCATGAACAGGGTAATGGTAGCGCGTAGACCGTCCTATTAGATTTTATCAGTGTGGCACAATCAAAATGGAAAAGCAATGAAATGAAGTTGATATAAACTAAAAAGCAAACATTAAATGTGGATATCTAGCCTAGAAAACCAAACTACCAGTTTGGAGCATCAGCCAAAGTAGCCTGGGGTCTGAGGCAAAATCCAATATTACAGAGATAGCTAAAGTCAATCTAAATAGCTATCCTAAGCTCAGGTTCAATAAAATAAGGGATTTCTCGAAGTCTAATTAAACACTATATTAATACATTTTTTCGGGCTCTTTTTTGATAAATAATAATTTATTATTTTATTACAAAAATTGTTTCTAGGAAATAAAATATGTCATATACTGTCTTTAAGCATAAGTAAATTAAACAAGGCGTTAACAATATGCCGAAAATTATTTACGGCTTAGAGCGTCGCACCCATGTTTAGGAAATTTGTTCAATCACTTGCACATTAATTGAAGCTGTTTTTATTTTTTTTTTACGGGTATGCGCACTCGCAAGGAGATCCCTATCACGCTATCACCGTTGGTAAAGTGTGACAGACTTGTTGGCCTAATTCTAAGTTTCCTTCGCTTAGAGATTTAAAAAAAAAAAACATTCTACCTATTAGCTATAACCTATTAGGTGAGAATTAGTGCTAAGATCTCAAAGATTAGCTTAGAATTTAAAAAACTCCTGGCAGAATAATAGGTAATGAGTTAGTGAGTGACCTCAAGCAACAAAAAATTAGAAAAACATAAACAGGAAACCAAGAAAAGACAGAGAAGGATTTTATTCCAACAAGCGGCTAGAATACTATAGAGACCTGCTAACGGAGGACAGACCAGCCTCAATAGACAACGAGAACGTACAAAATGATAATGCCAGAATAAATAAAGAAGCTTCTCAAATCACACCTCAAGATATCAGGGCAGCTAAAAGAGTAAAAAAAAATAAAATAGCATAAAATAAGGCATCATCAACTGGTAGAGACAGGCAGTAATTACCTCAATATTCAAAAAGGTAGTAGATTCGATTGCAGAAACTATAGAGGAACAAGCGTTATGTGCTCGATGGGAACACTTTATAGCAGAGTGCAATTTAGAGATTCGGAAGAATAAAATGTTTTCCGTGCTGGAAGATCATGACAGACAGAATATTCTCTTTAAAAAAACTTATAGATAAAAGAGCGGAAAGAGGAAGGCCGCTGCATCTTGTGTTTGTGGCCTGACATAAGGCTTATGAGATGTTGCCACTAGCAAGTTGTGGCCAAACCTTGAGAAGGTTTAAGTCATTCCTACGTAATAGCTATAAAAAATCTGTACTCCAAAACTAGTAGCGCAATAACAGATGGAACTAAGGTCTTTGAAAATTTTCCTACAACAAAAGGGTTGATATAAGATAAGGTTGCTTTTTAGCAGCGCTATACTTTTAAAAACTTATTTGGAAAGCGTATTTAAGTCCTGGAGAAAGAAATGTAATGGCATGGGTTTAAGGATAGGAGATGAAATTCGCTATTCTCTTCGAGGATAGAGATGACGCGAGCTACAAAGCTGAGAAAACTTCAAGAAGAATAAGAAGCAGCCCAATCTCAAGACTAGATCATTTGAGAAATAACCAAATCCGTCAGATAATGGGAGTAGGTGATGAAATTATTAATGAAATTGAATGTAAAAGACTTAGATAATATGACCACCTTGAGCGAATGGAAAAAAAGCAGGCCAAAGAAGAGAAAGAAGAAGGCGCTGCAGACCACCACAAAGTTGGAATAAAGACGAGCAAGAGGCGATTGGAAACCGTGGCGTAAATGAAGGAGACTGGTGGAATAGAAATTTGCGGTCGTCGAGAAGCACGAAATGGCAACAGCCGTAGACAACTTGCAGTATATATATATATATATATATATATATATATATATATATATATAGATATCCGTTGATCGTTGTGACATCCAGGCGTAAAAATTTTAGATATCTTGTGACATCCTTCGACGCCGTGACATCCAAATTCGGATGTCACAACGTTTTTCCATGTTTTTGGTACAGTCCTGATGGGGAGGGCCCGGGTGTACCTAAATTAAATGGATGTCATAACATACCAGGTGTATGATGAAGAATACAGCAAAATTTTTAAAAAATTTTGACGCCAAAATTTCCGTGTATATTGGCGCGAGTATATTCAAGAATCGATCCAATTGATATTCATCACTCTGTGACATCCAATGTATATTTTCATCTTAATTATACGCACTTGTAACATCCGTCAAAGCGACAACCTTGCATTATGCCTATTTTATTAATTAAATTTGGTTTATTTTTTATTTTGGGGCGCCTGTTGCTATGTGGCCCACCGATTCACTTGACTTGCATCTTTGTACACATATTTAAAAATGTTAGCATAATAAATGATGTTAGCTAGCTTATTGAAAACATAAATATAAAATATAAATAAATATTTCTTCATGTACCTCAGAGCAAAAGTGAATTAACTAACGAACTTGGATAGGGACTTGATACTATTTGTAAATTGCTATCTACGTCCTCCTTTTTACCACGTAGTTAAAGTCTGATGAGTAAAAAGAGCGCTAAATTTTAATCTAGCTACGTCAAAACGTACTGATTTATAACAGTATCTTTTTAACTCTACTCAGTGATTTTTTTACAAAAAAAAATCTGCTGAATTAAATTAGAATTCTTATATACCGGGTGGGCCAAAAAAAACCGGACAATTTTTTTTCATTATAACTTTTGAACTATACCATCGATTTTAATGGGACAAACTGCGCTTGGCAGAGAATTAATCAATAATTTTGTCTAATTATAATTATTTGTCAGCGATCTCAAAATCCAAGATGGCGGACAAAATTAAAATGTACCCTTTAAAGATGCTCGTTTATTCTTATGTTGCGAACACGTTTGAATTATTTTTTAAATCAGTAACAAAGCTACGTTCTTGCCACGCACAACAAGGTATAAATCATCAAAATCGGTTTGATGGTCTAAAAAAAATATTTTTATTTCAACCAATGTTTTGAAAATTATACGATTGCCTTGCCAATCATGTCTGCATTTATTTCCTTACAAATTTATTACTACTGAACCTTTGACTTTGATGAAATAAAAAACATCCTGGTGAGAATTGATTGTTTTTTAAAGATCATGATCAAAATTTATCGCCATCTTAAAATTTAAGATGGCGGACAGAATCATACTTGATTCTTAAAAATAGCGGGTTTATTCTTATTTTCTGGAAATTTTTTAGATTTTTTTTTATTTTAATTTATACAAAAGTACTACTTTTCCCGCGCACAACGAGGTACAAATTAGCAAAATCGGTGTATTGGTTCTCAAAAAACCTATTTTTGTTTTAGTCATTGTGTTACAGATTATACGATTGTATTGCCAACCCTGTCTGCATTCATTTCCTTATAAACTTATTATTACTAAACCGATTTTAGTGAAATAAGAAAAATGATGGTGAGAATTGATTGTTCTTTCAAAGTCATAAACGAAATTTGCCGCCATCCTAAAATTAAGATGTCGGACAGAACCATACTTGATCCTTCAAAGAGGCAATGATTCTTTTTTTTTGAAAATATTTTAGTTTTTTATTAATTTATTGGAAAGTACTACTTTTCTCCCGCTTAATAAAGTACAATTTAATAAAATCGGTGAAGTGGTTCTCACAAAATCTGATTTTCTACAATTGTTTTACAAATTTTACGATTGCATTGGCAATTTCTGTCCGACGTCTTAAATTCTAAGATGCCGGCAAATTTCGATTATAATCTTTAAAGAGCAATCAATTCTTACCACGATTTTTTGTGTTTCACTAAAATCGGTAGAATTTATAAGAAAATTAATGCAGATAGGATGGCAATACAATCGTATAATCTCTAAAACAATGGTTGAAACAAAAATAGATATTTTGAGAACCACCACACTGATTTTAATAACTTTTACCTCGTTATAAAATAAGAATAAACACGCCATTTTGAAGAATCAAGAAACACGCCATTTTAAAATTTAGGATGGCGATAACTTTGATCATGATCTTAAAAAAACGATCAATTCTCACCAGGATGTTGTTTATTTTACTAACATCGGTTAAGTAGTAATGAATTTATAAGTAAATAAATGCAGACATGATTGGCAAGCAATCGTATATTATGCAAAACAATGGTTGAACAAAAATATTTTTATATAGAACCACTAAACCAATTTTGCTGAATCGTACCTTGGCGTGCCTGGCAAGAACGCAGCTTTTTTACTAATTTAAAAAAATAATTAGAACATGTTCGCAACATAAGAATAAACGAGCATCTTTGAAAGGTACATTTTAATTTCGTCCGCCATCTTGGTTTTTGAGATGGCAGACAAAAAATTATAATTAGTCAAAACTCTGATTAATTCTTTGCCAAGTGCGCTTTGTCCCATTAATATCGATTGTATAGTTCAAAAGTTATAATAAAAAAAATGTCCGGGTTTTTTTGGCCCACCCTGTAAAGGAAAAGGGTTGTTTTTTGTTTCCGCTAATCTCAGAAACTGCTTAACCGATTTTATTGAAATTTGGAATAGGTACATGTTTCATGAGTTTTCTGTCTGGTTAAGGCATTTTTTTACGCTACGATGCATTCAATTCAGGCTAACTGACGAAGCCAGTTATTACTTGGCTAGTTATTTATAAAATAGCTTTTAATTTTGGTATGTTTGCTTAAATGTATTTTAAATATGTTTTGGCTCTTAAAAAACATAAAAATATTTAAAATAAAGAAAAATTATGAACGCTGGCAAAAATAAAGATATGATATGTAGGTATTAAATATCTAAAAGGATGTCACATGACGAGCTTTTAGCCATTGACATAAAATCTATTTTGAATTAAATTAAATTAAAAATTAATTAATTAACAATTTGTCAAAAAATCGTTCAAAATGTTTTGGTTCGGTCGAAACTACCCATTTTTGTTTATAAAATTGTATTGTGAAAACCGCAAGTTTTTATATGTTTTTATAACCAAGTTCTGAATTTACCATCTTCATCTCCTTTACCTCCTCACCTACCCCCCGTTTTTTTTCATAACATTTTATTGTCAACAGTTCAACTGATAAATCTAAAAACCGCATGTTCGTATCTATTTTGATTCCAAAGTTATGAATTTATCCCATTTACACCCCTCATTCAACCCCTATCCAAATTTTTTTCAGAATATTGTATTGTCATTGGACCTTCATCACTGTGCCAAATTTCGTTAAAATCGATTTATACGCCCCCCCCCCCTAATTGCGCTTCTAATGTATTTATTCATTTATTTCCAACGAGTAGCACATATAAAAAAAATTCAGAAGAATAATTTAGGTACCTAAAAAAAATAACATATGGGTTAGCCGATTTGGAAAAAAATATAGATATAAAAGAAAAGAAAATGGGAATAAATTGCTAGACTGAACAATGAAAACCTTATATTTTTATTTTATATTATTTGCATAATAATTAAGGGCCTTAATTCTGCCAAAGTGGCGCCCGCGTCAGTAAATAAAACATATCTAGCTAGGTAAAGAGCTAGATAATTTATCAAAAATTTGCTGAACATAGGTAAGTACCTAGTCCAGATTATCTAGATTTTTTTTTAAAATCTAGGCACTGTAGTCATAGATTACTGGAATATCGGCCAATTTTTGTGTGCCGAGCAAAGCCGATTAGTAAACAGTTTATATGTGACTATCCTTGGGGGTGCTTCGCACCTCCCTGTTTACGTCTTGGAGGTGCCCTAGCCCCTTACCACCCACGTAGTCGGCGCCCCTGTTAGTAGAGTTTAAAGCCGCTTCTATCGTGTCACCCCGTGTGCACTTCATTGCTAAAATGTAAGACACAATTTAAATCATTTCTTACACCCTAAGAATGCAAAATCGACTGGTCGTCCAAAAATCGTCGTGTGCAGGTGGTGGTGGGGGTAGTTTTTCCAAAAACTTGGAAAAATTTTTTTTTGCATTTTTTGAATCTATAAAGTGTGGTCATGACTCCACCAAAAGCATATAGTAATACAGTCGAACCTCTCTAACTCGAACCTCTATAACTCGAACCCCTCTATAACTCGAACCTTTTAAGCGGTCCCTGCACTTTTTACATGTATTTTAACCTATGTAACTCGAGTCTCTATAACTCGAACTCTCCATAACTCGAACTGTTTTGGTTGTCCCTTCAGATTCGAGTTATAGAGGTTCGACTGTATTACTATCAGAAACATTTATTTTTCAATGTTGAAAATATCGTTCCCAATGCTTTTATATGGAGTTCCCTATTAAACCAGTGCTCGCCCTGAAAACGCGTATTTATAATAATTTATAACTTGTTATATATAACTCGAGAACCCTTTGCTTAATCAAAAAAACACCTTCTGTAAACTTTGTGTATCATAGATCAGGGATCACAAAGATTTTTGAAAAATGTCAACTGGACGTATAGTTTTTTTTTAAAGTAGCAAAGAGTGAGGCCATGACGCGACGAACACGGCATACACTGACATGCGATGAAGGGTCAGATATTTTACAAATGCACGGCGGGCCAGGCGAAACGCGACTCTATGTCTTGAGACACACATAAGTTCGTTTTTCGTTTAACTCTCGCGGTTACAGATACTTAAGTTACTTACTTGGTTTTTTGCTTGTGAATTGCGTTATGTATAAATGTTGTGCTTGTGTGATTTGGCCGTGAAGGGCCAAATATGAAAGGCTGGGCATGAAAAAGAGGGAAATTTAGTTCTATATAAGAATGTGACTCTCGGCCCTACGGACCTCTAATTTATTTCTATATTAGTATGTGACTATCGGCCCTACGGGCATCGGGGAATCCATATTCACTATATTAGTAAGTAACTCTTGGCCCTACGGTCCCCCAGTCGTCCATATTCGCTATATTGGTATGTGACTCTCGGCCCTACGGGCCTCCGGGAACCCATATTTAAAAGGGAAACTACCCGCCTCCAGTTTAATTCTATATTATAATGTGCCTCTCGGCCCTACGGGCCTCCAATTTATGTCTATATTAGTATGTGACTCTCGGCACTACGGGCCTCCGGGAATCCATATTTGAAATTGAAACTACGCGCCTCCCGTTAAATTTGATATTGGAACGTGACTCTCGGCCCTACGGGCCTCCAATTTATTTCTATATTAGTATGTGACTCTCGACCCTACGGGACTCCAATTTATTTTTATATTAGTATTTGACCCTCGATCCTACAGGCCTACGGGAGTCCATATTCACTATATTAGTATGTGACTCGGCCCTACGGGCCTCCGGGAATCCATATTTGAAAGGGAAACTATGCGCTTCCCGTTAAATTCTATATTGAAATCGAGACTTTTGATTTGAGCCCCCCACTCCCTGCTATAGGCATAATATGTGAAAACAGAAAATTTGACATGGTGTAATTAGTTAGTAGGCAAATAATTGAAATTTAAAAAAAATCTGTTTTTGAAAAGCACAGGGACTTATTGCGCGTCAATGCACTAAGTGGGTGACATCTAAAGCCACATAAATTTATTTTGTTATCGTAGAAATAGGTTCAATCAAGGGCTGTCAAGTCACCGGAAGTGATGCAGCAAAATCGTTTCTGAGATATAAATTGTCAAAATATAACCAATTTAAGGTTTTTTATATTTAAGGAGCCCTGGAATGGAGGGGTGCGACCTACAAAAAAAGTTTTTTGAAGTTTTTTTGTTAATTTGGCCGTAAAAATAATTTCTGTTATTAAAAAATTAAATTTTTGTATTTTTTTTTGCCTGATGACGTCACTTACATAAACGGTGCCAGCGAGTCCTTTTATTCAAGATTTAAACTTATCGTAGAGCTCTGAAATTTGGCACACTAATAGGCATCGACAAACTAAATCGAAATGGATTCTTGCATTTTTTCGATTTGACCCTATACGGGCCTCCGGGAATCCATATTTGAAAGGGAAACTACGCGCCTCCCGTTAAATTCTTTATTAGAATCGCGACTTTTTATTTGAGCCCCCCACTCCCCGCTATAGGCATAATATGTCAAAACAGAAAATATGACATAGCGGAATTAGTTTACACCTGGAAGACACAATTTTAACGGTAATGATTTATGATTTTTTTTTGCAAGCCTATACAATAGCGCATCTGTCGCCGTCGAGATAATTAAAATTAATTGTCGGCGTCTTAAAATATGACACTTTAAAGTAGCACCACTTTTTGGCAAATTTTGATGGTTTGCAAAAACTCAAGAAGTACCAAACTAATCAAAATTTTTTTCTCTGATGTTTATAGATCTTCGTAGGCCCTATCAATAAAGTTATTAAAAATTTTTAATTTTGAAGTCTCGTGATATAGGCAAATAATTGAAATTTAAAAAAATGCTGTTTTTTAAAAACACAGGGACCTATTGCGCGTCAATGCACTAAGTGGGTGACATCTAAAGCCACAAATTAATATTTTTACCGTAGAAATAGGTTTAGTCAAGGGCTGTCAAGTCACCGGAAGTCGAGCAAAAAATGTTTGAGATCTGACCCTTCAAATTTTTACATACAAACGCTGATATCTCAAAAACAACTAAACCTATTCCGATTTGGTTTTTGGTTTTCTCAATAAGACTAACATTGCTATGATTCTTATAGAAAAAATTTTCGTTTTTCCCAACTTTGAAAAAAGTGGAGGGGGGAGGTACCCTAAAACCTTGATTTAAAAAAAATTGTCTACTTCGGGAGGGGGGGGGGATGTGAGAGTCACATACTAATAAAGAAATAAATTGGAGGCCCATATGGCCGAGAGTCACATTCTAATATAGAACTAAATTTCCCTTTTCTTTACGCCTAGCCTTTGATATTTGGCCCTTCACGGCCAAATCACACAAGCACAACATTTATCCATAACGCAATTCACAAGCAAAAAACCAAGTAAGAACATCTGTAACCGCGAGAGCTAAACGAAAAACGAACTTATGTATGTCTCAAGACATAGAGTCGCGTTTCGCCTGGCCCGCCGTGCATTTGTAAAATATCTGACCCTTCGTGACATTTTTCAAAAATCATTGTAATCCCTTATCTTTGATACACAAAGTTTACAGAAGGTATTTTTTTGATTAAGCAAAGGGTTCTCGAGTTATAACAAGTTATACATTATTATAAATATGCGTTTTCAGGGCGAGCACTTGTTTAATAGGGAACTCCATATAAAAGCATTGGGAACGATATTTTCAACATTGAAAAATAAATGTTTCTGATAGTAATATTACTATATGCTTTTGGTGGAGTCATGAGCACACTTTATAGATTCAAAAAATGCAAAAAAAATTTTTTCCAAATTTTTGGAAAAACTACCCCCACCACCCCCTGCACACGACGATTTTTGGACGACCAGCACTCTTTGCTACTTTAAAAAGAAACTGTGCGTCCGATTGACATTTTTCAAAAATCATTGTGATCCCTGATCTTTGATACACAAAGTTTACAGAAGGTATTTTTTTGATTAAGCAAAGGGTTCTCGAGTTATAACAAGTTATAAATTATTATAAATACGCGTTTTCAGGGCGAGCACTTGTTTAATAGGGAACTCCATATAAACGCATTGGGAACGATATTTTCAACATTGAAAAATAAATGTTTCTGATAGTAATATTACTATATGCTTTTGGTGGAGTCATGAGCACACTTTATAGATTCAAAAAATGCAAAAAAAATTTTTCCAAATTTTTGGAAAAACTACCCCCACCACCCCCTGCACACGACGATTTTTGGACGACCAGTCGATTTTGCATTCTTAGGGTGTAAGAAATGATTTAAATTGTGTCTTACATTTTAGCAATGAAGTGCACATAAATCGGTTCTAGAAGCCTTTTACGCGCTTTTAAACTCTACTATGTAGGTATTTTATTTTGGCAAATGGCCGGTCCGCAATCGGCCAGCCCTGGGGTGAGTTGAGTATGTATACTTCGATTTAAATTCGTCTCTCTATGACATCCACATTTACATAATTATGTTTTGGTTTTATTTGTGATCCCGCGTAGAAATCGAGCAAAACTGTTCCGGCAAAGTGTTTTTTTGTTTTTAATAAAAGTGTATTGAATTTAAAGGTAAGTAGATTGATTTATTTAAACAATTACTAGACAGAGAGCCGTGTCAGAGGAAGTGGATGTCCCCGTGTAAAACATAAAATGCCGCGCTTATTTTTTATTAGGATTGGGCTTCACCTAAGGACTGTCGGCCGGGTTGACACGTGCCATGAATTTTTAATTAGGTTCAAGTTCCTCACAATCCCGGTTTTTAATATGTAAGAAACATGCTAAAAATCATCTTACGAACCACAAATTAGGACTGAGAATTACATTTTCAAGTTCAACAAAATTTGTCACACAATTAAAGTTTTCATAACAAGGCCGTACCTAGGGGGATCAAGGGATTTTTAAGCAATAACAATAAGAAATCAATACCTAGTATAATATTTTCCTAGGGCCTGAAGTGGTACTTTTTATCCCAAGGCGAAATGCTTGTAGCACGAGCCTAGCGAGGGCTACGATTTGCTGAGGGATAAATAGACACTTTAGTCACGTGAACTATTTTTTGCACTTTTAGGCACCGGTTTTGTAAAATTTTTATTTTGTTTACTTTATTATACCTACCTACTATTCATTCTATTTTTATGGAGATTTATGTAAGAAATACAAGTTTGGATAAATGTGAAAAAAGCAGAAACTAAAAATTGTCTTTATTATCAAATATATATTAAACCTCTGTAAATATTTTTAACTCCTATACAGCATCTGTATCTATATTTTAACCAATATTGTATTTCTTGCACAGTTTTCGAAATCGAAATTTATCTGGGACACCCTTTATATTTTCTCGGTGTTGAAAATTCATGGATAACGAAGTTAGAAATGGTGCCAATTGAAATGGAGATGAAAAGTGACGGGTCAGGGATAAAAAGTGACAATCAGGAATAAAAAGTGACAGATCGGGCCTAAAAAAAACGAAAAGTAGCGTTTAAAGCATTTTTTTTCTTGGCGAATTTTAGAGGGTGACACCAGTTTTAAATAAAATTTCGCTTCAGAAACACTACCGCAACAACAAAGGAAAATATACCAATATCAAGATTTTTATCAAAAAATTTCAAAAAATTAATTTGGAGAAGTAATATTTTAAATATGGAACAGTTTCCTTTTAACTTTATATTTTGGATTCGACCAGTCATAAAATTGGTTTTGGGCACCAGGCGGCACCGTATTCAAAATTTTTAAAATTTAAACGTTTTTGTCGACAAAATTGGATAATTTTGTCTACAAATTAAAATAAGAACCAAGTCTCTAGCTCAAACCGTTAAAAAGTTGTCAAAATCACGTGACCACCTGTCAATTTAACAGAAAAATATCAAATATGTTTTTTGTAAGACTTTTTACGAGTTTAAATATGTAACTGCGGGTTAGCTTATCTGTGCATAAATTATTTTTTCCCTTAATGGACCCATGCCATTGTCGTACTTCTATGGAACGAAAACATCGAATTATGTATCCCGCATATTTTTTGTGTTTTTCAGGAAACCTATTAACTTTACGACAAAAAGTAAGCTATCCTTTTTTAAAGATAATTAAATTGTCTTTGAGCGGGGGTACATTTTGACCCCGTAGGGGTTCGTTACACATAAAAAAATTACCCTCAAAAATAAAATTGTAAATTACGCTTCGGCCATGTTTAAGCCGCCATATCTACGTCAGTATCAGTTTCCGTTTGAAACTAATAGCCGTTCCTTATTTAGCTTGACATCCTTTTTCGATCTGTATAGTTTTTTAGTAACTTTCATGACTTTGGTGAAAACATGAAAATTTTGTACCCTGGGGGTATAGGCCAATTTAGTAGTTTTTTGAGTGTAACTCGACGAGAACCGCCTAATATTAGACCCACCATGAATAAATCTTAACAATCTGCATATTTTTTATTTTTTATGTTTTTTGGTAAAACCAGTAGTTTTCATTAAAAAAATCAAAAACCCTAAAAAAAAACAACGTATTTGAGGAACCTACATAATTTACAGTATAGAAACAAATAAAAAACAAAGTATTGATAGTGTTTTGTAGAGGCCATTATAGTAGAAGCTAATCAGATGGCGGGTTGTTTATGCAGGATTTTCGCAGGTATCTCCATTTTTTTTGGGACATGTCTTATGACTAATCGATTAAAATATATGAGTATCGGTTTGCAATTCAAGCCCAAAATCCTACTGGGCTCTTAGACTAATAAATAAACTTATTTATTCAAAGATAAATAAAGATTGGTTAATGTAAGTCTATAAAAAATCCAATGGAACCTAATTTTAATTTTTTAGGTTAAAAAAATTGGCCGTGTCCGAACATTAATAAAATGGAGCAATGAACAAAAGAATTTTGCAGTGGAATATTTTCAAAGACATTTGAAATTAAAAATTCCACCCAAGAAAAAAGAGTGCGAAGACTTGAAGAAAAGATATCCTACAATATTCAATAACAAGAGTTGGCCACAAATAAAAATATTTATTGTTAACAAATATAAGAAATAATTATTTTATATCTTTTTTTACATGTTTATAACGAGTACTTTATATTAAACGGTAAAAATTGCTTTGTTCATTATATTTAAACAATATGCTCAGGGCGTTATTGAATAATATGTTAACATTTGAGTACGTAATTCTTGAGTCAAATTTAAGAAAAAACTTTAAATATACATTATCTCCTAAAAATCTTTACATTGAGTATACAGGGTGCCAATATTTTTCAATAATTATCGTTTTTTATTAGTATCTTTGATGCTGTTCTAGATATTTTTTGTATAATTAGGTGTACACCTTCCATTAATGAAGTGGTATCACAGATACTAATAAAAATGAGATTTTTGAAAATCTTTAACACCCTGTATATGTGCATTAGAAGTTTTTTCTTAAAACGGAGCTAAGAAATGCCTCCTTCAATATTAGCATGTTTTTCAAAATTAATTGTTTGTCAATATTTAAACCTAGTGATCACAATTATAAGAAATACATGAATAAAAATTAAAATTTATTTTTCACTTTATAGAGCTGGCGGTAAGCTACTTTTAACACATATCTCTCTGGATCCGCCACTGATTCTAAGTATAAAAAACTTGACTTGATATTAACTTTTTCGATTTAAAATTTTTGACGAAACTTCTTTCAGATCGTTACAATGTCGAACCCTAACTTTCATGAAAATCGGTTCAGCGGACACACACACACATACACATATGGACAGATGTCAGGACAAAAATTGCTAGGATAGGTCCAAATACATCAGATATTTTATTAAATAAATGAATACATGACGGATCTGATACCTTCCTAGCCCAATAATATACTCCAAGTAAACTCCTTGGTATACATAAGCTTTGAAAACATTTTTTGTAAATATCTTAGAAAAGAAAGCTTCTACAAATTATTGAGATCAATTTGTTCCACTACCGAGGGTGGCTCTGATTAAGTCACTATTGCTAATTTTGTAATTATTAAAGGTTAACAAAGGTTTAAATTTGGTCAAATTAAAAAACAATCATGCTTGCGTTTTCAAGTTTTTTAGAAAAACATATTTTTTTTTAATTGAACAGCCTGTATTTTATAAGTTTACAAAAGGTCTAAAGAAAATTAGGTTTCTGAATTTTTTCCTAAAGTTATAAACAAAGATAATCCAAATTTAAAATTACATTTGGACTCGAGTTTAGACTACTTCTATTAAATAAAATTTTAATACTTGCCTTGGCGTAATTTTGAATTTAAAATATTGTTACAAATTTAAGTATTTAAATTTTATAGTTAGAATTTATTTAGGTTTAGTGTAGTATTAGGTTGACGTATTTTATGGTTGTATTCTTAATCTAGGTTTTAGTTGCGTTATCTGTGACAAACTGGTATGCGAAAGTCTAGAAAAGGGCTGGAATGATTGCGAATCGAACAAGGATGGAAGGGTTCTAGAATAGTAGGCAGCCCTCATATATAAGGCCGGACGTCGTGCATCAGTCAGTCAGTCACAGATAACATACTGAGTGGTGGTGAGATTAACACGAAGTTAATAGACCGATTATAGTGGTGAATTATTAGCAAGTTTAAGTGCGTGTTTTTGTACATAATTTGTGAAAATAAATTGACGTATCGTTTTCAACAATTGCGAGTTTTAATTTGTCGTTGTGAACCCGTAACAATATCTTCGTTATCTTTAACTTTTGGAAAAAAATCGAAAAACCATTTTTTTTAGAATAGGAAGATCTATTAGAAAAACTTATGAAATACAGGGTGTTCAATTTTTTTGCTTGATTGTTTTTTTAATAAGACCATCTTACAGAGGGGCAAAAATTCTACTAGTTTCCCCTTTTAAACTTTTTTCTATCTTTAATAATAACAAAGTTCGCAAGAGTCAATCTCATAAATATTAGTCTAGCGATTCCAAAGCCATCGTGGACTGGATAGACATACACACAAACAAACAGATGTCACAAAATATTTCTAAGTTATCTCAAAAAATTCCGTCGAACATTATACCTTTCCTAGGTTTTGCTGCACGGCCTAGGAAAGGAAAAATTGGGACTGATAAAAACTTAAGAGTCCAAAAAAACAATGGGAGTTGCATACAAAAACGGACAACTTTTATGTAATTTGACCTACAAACTGTGAATATTGGGTACAAAAATTAATAATAAGCTGATTATTTTTCAACTAAATTTAACTAAAGTTAGGTTAAATAGATAAGGAATTTTTAAATCTAGTCAGATAAAATTTAATCTGACGAGTTTCTTTAACGTCAAAGGAACTACAAATTTATTTACATATATTTTTTTTTCACTAATGATAAACGTTGAAAGAGTAATTTTTTTTATAATTATAGAAAATTCACCCATCATGTATATGTAGAAATTTGACGTGCAAAAAGCCATCCACAAAACTTTATTTGATCGTATGCTTGTTTTTGTACAAAACAATATATAAAAAGCAATACTAAGAGTAGATTAGGTACTAAACTTTTTTTATAAAAAAAAACAAAAAAAGATCCCACCCTGCCCTTTTTAAAAATGAGCTTTTTATTACAGTCGATGGCACTTAAAAGCTGCTTCCTTCCAATAGCAGCTATTAAAAAACAACTTACTAGAAATTAACCCATCACTATAGCATACAAGTGTATATTTGATTTTTTATTTGTTTCCCCGTGAAATCTAGTATAAACTTACCTTATTTACGTACCTATGCTTATAATATCCGTATTTTTTTTAGTTCTTCTCGTATATTCATCTTGTTAGCATATTATGACATCAATAACGTGCTTGTATATTATTTTATTTGTTATTTTCTTATCCGTGACATCCAGTATATATTTTTCTTATTTGCATATGTTGTGACATCCATAATATGTTTGTATATTTTATTTGTTATTTGTTTCCTCGTGACATCCAGTGTATATTTCTTTTTATCATAAAGGTACGTGTGACATCCGTTATTTTTATGAAACATTGGCAACAGCGCTAGATGTCACAAGTTAACACAAATTTTTAGGGATGTTACAACGTGAACATTTTTTGTATATACAATGGATGCCACAAAGATATGAAAAATTTAATTACTAAATTTGTGAGTTTATATAAATATTTTTATGGCATTAAAAATAAAATATTTTTTATTACATTTCATATTTTTTATTTTTGGATAACACTAGGTTTTAAAGTGGATGTCACAAAAACCGACTTTTTGCTGGATGTCACAAGATACAACGGTCGAGTATATATATATATATATATATATTTTAAATCTTTATTGTATACTCGACTGCAGAATTATTGTGCAATAAATTTTGCAAAAAAAAAAAAAAATATATATATATATATATATATATATATATATATATATATATATATATATATATATATATATATATATATTTTAAATCTTTATTGTATACTCGACTGCAGAATTATTGTGCAATAAATTTTGCAAATAGGGCACAAATGGTCGAAACGCAAATAAACAACACCCAAGCTTAAGTTTAAGCAACTTTTAGTAATTTTTATAAAAATATAATAATTTAGATATAGAGGAAAGTCGCCTAATATGTTGTAACTTGTTTTTAAAAAATAAAAAGTCGAGAAAGGCACAAAACAATTTCTTGAAAATTAAAAAATGCTAACTTTTTAACGGACCATCGCATCAATATGCGATTTTTAGAATATATTAGAATACATTTTGGAGCTTTAGTTTCTGAGATATTTACAAAAAACAAGGCTGATAAATCATGGCTCCACAAGGTATCAGACCTGTCATTTATTAATCTTTTATTATTTCTGTATATTTTTCTTTTTTAATTACTTTTATATTTGCTAAGTATGTTAAAAATATGGTTAACTAGCTAAACCAACTAAAATACAAAGTCAAGAAAAACAATATAAAAACCATTTTAAAGAGAACATAAAGCAAAATAAAATACTAAATTATTGAAAAAACTTGACGCATATTAATAACAATAAACTTTTAGTAATATCTAAAAAACTAAAACTAAAAGATAAAATTCTAGTAAGCACCCTTTAAAAAATTATATCAAACATCAGCTTACATCAATCAATATTTTTATAAATAACAAAGTTATAGCCCTTTCTCAAAAAGCAAAGTTTTTTTAGAAAATCCATAGCTTAGGTTGGGTTTGATTATGAATGGTGCGAATGTCGCCTCTCCACTGCGACTCAAGTGGTCTATTGTGGACTTAAATATCACCAATACCTATCTCCTTTATGAAGCAGATCAGTTTGTTTGGTGATATTTCCTCAATATCCTGAGGCTCTATCTGTCCAGGTACAAATATTTTCGCCCTAGTTCTCTGTCTTGCTACGCAGTGGCAAAATCCATAGCTTAAAAACATCATTTAACTTTTCTAGAAAATTTTTCCTCAAAGCACCTTAAACCAACTTAAATCCCTTAAAAGTGCATAAGCTGGATCTCCCTGTACAAAAAGTTAATAAGAATAGCATTGGCGCACCCAGAAATATGCCTTGAGGGATTGGAGACCCCATAGTGCCGTATTTTATGCTATTTTATTTTTGTATTCATGAAATATGTTTAAAATATAAAAATCTTAGCCTTGGAAAAACGCGGGCCCCGAGTTCCCCCCGGCGTGTGACCATCAGAATAAAATACCAAAAGATAATGCTGAATCGGATACCGCATAAAACAAGAAAAAAGTAAGGCCCAGACTGAGTTAGAGAAAGAAAATAGGTAAAGAGGTCAAAGCAATAAAAAGTTTGACTGTCTCTGGAAAACCATGATTAAAGCCACTACTAGTGTTACAATCTCAAAACTACATCAAACATATCTTTGATTTAAATAGGATATTGGTTCTATACAAGGGCTTATAGCTTGTAACTACATCCAATAAAGTTAACATGGTGCACACCGGCTAACGCTTCAATTTTCAATAACCGAGAGGTGTTTTGATTTAGTCAATTACCGGCTTGATAGCAGAACATGGCTGCTAGCCCGATTCCCATTAAGCAAACAGATTAAAATTAGCGAAAATTGGGGACTATATTAAGGTGGAACACATAGACGTCAAAGCATAAATATAGGCCAAACCATGAGCATGAAGTTAGCGAAGCACCCATCGCAGATCGAATCGTGACTAGGTGGATAATTTGCCGTTAATTAGTCGTGAATTAGTTGTGGAAAAATTAATTTTGTCGCTCTTATTTTTGACCGTTTTTGAGGGTGCTTCGCTAACTTCATATGAAGTTAGCAAAGCACCCTCGTAAAAATGGCTTTTATCAAAATTGAATATACTGGATAATTTGCCGCTAATTAGTCGTGAATTAGTTGTGGAAAAATTAATTTTGTCGCTTTTCTTTTTTACCCTTTTTTTTGGGTGCTTCGCTAACTTCATATTTTGGCACCCATCGCAAATCGAATCGCTACTAGGTGGATAATTTGCCGTTAATTAGTCGTGAATTAGTTGTGGAAAAATTAATTTTGTCGCTTTTATTTTTTACCGTTTTTGAGGGTGCTTCGCTAACTTCATATGAAGTTAGCGAAGCACCCTCATAAAAATGGCTTTTATCAAAATCGAATATGGTGGATAATTTGCCGCTAATTAGTCGTGAATTAGTTGTAGAAAAATTAATTTTGTCGTTCCTATTTTTGACCCTTTTTTTGAGTGCTTCGCTAACTTCATATTTTGGCACCCATGCCGTTAATTAGTCGTGAATTAGTTGTGGAAAATTTAATTTTGTCGCTCTTATTTTTTACCCTTTTTTTGGGTGCTTCACTAAATTAATATGAAGTTAAAGTGGCACCCTTGTCAAAAATAGCTTTAGACATAACCTATCGAAATCGAATATCGTCGGCGAAACCGCAAACCCAAGTAACTGCAAAAATCAACATTTTTAGAAGGCACTAAAAACCTCACAATTTTGAGTTATTGAAATGGATTTAAAACAGATGAGTGGTTTTAAATGTTTCGATTTTAAAATATTTAGAATCTTTTGTTAATTAAGAGATTTTGCACATGCTAATAGTAATACAATGAACCGATTGCCGCCAAAATGTAATTTTTGAATTTTTGTCAGTTACTTGGTTTTGCGGTGTCGCCGACGATATGGTGAAAATTTTGCCGCTAATTAGTCGTGAATTAGTTGTGGAAAAATTAATTTTGTCGCTCTTATTTTTGACAGTTTTTTTGGGTGCTTCGCTAACTTCATATTTTGGCACCCATTGCAAATCGAATCGCTACTAGGTGGATAATTTGCCGTTAATTAATCGTAAATTAGTTGGGGAAAAATTAATTTTGTCGCTCTTATTTTTTACCGTTTTTTGAGTGCTTCGCTTAATTCATATAAAAATAAAAAGACACCCAAAAAACACTCAAAATTAAACGCGATTAAATTAATTTTTCCACAACTAATTCACGACTAATTAACGGCAAATTATCCACCATATTCGATTTGGATACGTCATGTCTAAAGCCATTTTTACGAGGGTGCTTCGCTAACTTCATATGAAAATAGCGAAGCACTCTAAAAAACGGTCAAAAATAAGAGCGACAAAATTAATTTTTCCACAACTAATTCACGACTAATTAGCGGCAAATTATTTACCATATTCGATTTTGATAAAAGCCATTTTTACGAGGGTGCTTCGCTAACATCATATGAAGTTAGCAAAGCACCCTCAAAAACGGTCAAAAATAAGAGCGACAAAATTAATTTTTCCACAACTAATTCACGACTAATTAACGGCAAATTATCCACCTAGTAGTGATTCGATTTGCGATGGGTGCCAAAATATGAAGTTAGCGAACACCCACAAAAAGGGTAAAAAATAAGAGCGACAAAATTAATTTTTCCACAACTAATTCACGACTAATTAGCGGCAAATTATCCACCATATTCGATTTTGATAAAAGCCATTTTTACGAGGGTGCTTCGCTAACTTCATATGAAGTTAGCGAAGCACCCAAAAAAAGGGTCAAAAATAAGAGCGACAAAATTAATTTTTCCACAACTAATTCACGACTAATTAGGGGCAAATTATCCACCAGATTCGATTTTGATAAAAGCAATTTTTACGAGGGTGCTTCGCTAACATCATACGAATTTAGCAAAGCACCCTCAAAAACGGCCAAAAATAAGAGCGACAAAATTAATTTTTCCACAACTAAATCACGACTAATTAACGGCAAATTATCCACCTAGTAGCGATTCGATTTGCGATGGGTGCCAAAATATGAAGTTAGCGAAGCACCCAAAAATAGGTTCAAAAATAAGAGCGACAAAATTCATTTTTCCACAACTAATTCACGACTAATTAGCGGCAAATTATCCACCATATTCGATTTTAATAAAAGCCACTTTTACGAGGGTGCTTCGCTAACTTCATATAAAGTTAGCGAAGCACCCTCAAAAACGGTCAAAGAGCGACAAAATTAATTTTTTTACAACTAATTCACGACTTATTAACGGCAAATTATTCACCTAGTCACGATTAGATCTGCGAGAGGTGCTTCGCTAACTTCATGCTCATGGTGAAACCAAGCGAGAAGTGAAGCAATTACAGCTTGCTCTGAAAGAAATGGAAAATTTCAATTCGCAAACGCAAGCTCTTAAGCGCGCATGCGTGTGTTTTGAAGCAAACGGACAGCTGTATTCACGGTGCCTAGAATAGAACGGTGTTCGAATCTTATATAAAGAGTATGTCCCCCTAAGTTGCAATCATATAGAAAATGTTTTTATTATTAATTTTAGGAAAAAAATGTATTCTTCATAAAAAGTTCTGCATTATCTAAAACCTAGAATACAGTCAACAGATATCAAACTTTTTCAGTCGTATACGAGGTTTGTCAAAAATATGAGTTTTACTCAAGAGTAACCTCAGGCATCACGTCTAGGTTCATAAATATCGTAAGAGCGTAAATGAGCCATTAGACTAGTCTTATATAGTAGGTCGTAGACCTAGACTGAGTTATTTGTTCTTACCCTAACATCGTATGTAATATTTACACCGGCACATAAAATAAAAAAGTGATCTGTATATTTGATCAAACCTACTAATCCGGGGTCCTTAAAATGCAATTCTTCGCGCAGACACAAAAAACGCGAAAACCGCTAAAAAAAAATATAGAAAGTTTCTTTAATTATGTCATCGTCCCTTTTAAGAAGCTCTCCGAACATTTGATGGCTTTCAAAATTTACCATTTCGCAACTTCACCGTGTAATATTGCAATACTTTCAATCAAGTTTTTTGCCATTTATTCGAAACATTGGGCGTGTACGGACAAAACAAACCCCGTATTTGGATTCAGTGCATCGGGATGTAGATACTTGTTTTATTTGCCGAGATTATTATTGTTTAAGTTTTTCCTCTGTGGGCTTGTTTTCCACAGGCGATTTCTTCCTTGTGTGTTTTTCTGATAAAGCAAATCAACAAAAATATAGATTTTTCAACCATTAACTTACCTGTAGTAGCTATCCGCCCTTATATTTTACATATTTTTTTGGGTTCTGGGGGTGACGGAGTAAACTTCACGCTATATCAGCCTGGAAAACGGTTTTTTGTAAATATCTCACAAATTATTTAGACAAATGTGTTCTACTTCATTCCGAAAACTGTCCATTGATGCGGTTTTCTTTAGCATTATTTCAATTTTTTAACTGTCAAAAAACTGTCAGTGGCATAAATGGAATTAATACCTAACCATTTTGTTAGTGTCAATCACTATATTTTTAATAAAAATCTTATCAAAATTGGTTTAGCGGTTTCGGAGTCATCGTGAGTCGGAAAAATAAACATATACACACACACAAACAGGCGTCATAACAAGATTGCTAAGACCTACCTTAGCAAATACACCCAAAAAACAAATTGTCAAATCTCAATTTGTTTTAAATCGAAATACCTTTCCTAGCCATGCTGCGCGGGCGTTCGGTCGTGTTTCCCGTATCTACATAAATAAAACCCGGTTTAGTATTGCCCATACTATCTGTTTGAAAACCGTCCGATTTCAGATAAAGGTCCTGTTTAACCCAACAACTAGAAAGCAACCAACAAAAAAATAAATTACAAAAATGCTAGAAATATTTTAATGAGTTTTTATTAAAGCACGTACTTATATTAATCTGTACTGGGAAAGGTCCTCTAAAAATTACTGCTACAAGCGTACCGGCATGTTGGATTTTAAATAAACCCCAACTTATGACTTTAATAAATTAAGGCTACTGATACGCTGCTGCGCTATCAGCGCCATCCTCTTTCTAAGCTTAAAAACATCCAATATCAGTTATCTTAGGATAAATATTAATTTGTTTAAAAAAAAATGCCAAGTAAGCTGTCACCTACACTCAAAGTTGCAAAACCCAAAGATTAAATTTTAAAAATAAATATTAATTCCAACTTTGATGACGTTAAATCATCGCATCGACAAATTGTCAACGTCATATGAAAGCAGTTCCTTTAGAATTTTATTAAAAGCGTCTACTTTTTTAATCCAATCCATACGTTGGGGTTTATTTGACACAGTCCCTAGAATAGACCGTTCTTCGGATCTTTTAGTTTTTGTTTTTTAGTACATCCTTATAAAATATAATTTTGTAGACGTCTTATTTTTCATTACACAAAACTTTAAATACAAATCAAACTGAATGTGATCGTTTAGTATCAAAGGTAAACCGAGAACTTGAAAAGTAAACAAAGGTGTAGGTTAACGGATTACTTTTGAAGCTAAAACGAACACATTATTTTCTTCGAATTTTAATTTTTGTGTAAAGAAAACTAAAGCGGGCTTAAAAAAATTACGACTGGTATGTCTCAAACATTATTTTATAAGAATATACCAAAAAACAGTAGGAAAATTGCCTTGGTTTTCAAAAAATTCAAAAAATATTAGTTGTTCATATCATATCAAGCTTTTGTTTACAAAAATCAGCTGGACCACCAGGGACGTGAAAAATTCGACATATAAGATCCGAAGACCGGTCTAATTCTAGGGACCGTGTTTATTTAACTCAAATATGACGAAATGCTTGTGGCATTCATTTTCTATTAATGGTTTTAATACACTTTAGTAGTAAATGTATATAACTACGTGAACCAAATCCTTTACAAAACTATTTCAAAATCAAATCTAACCGCGCTCGCTTCCGGTGGCTGACTGGCCCTGTTTGCCCTCGCAAAACAAGTAAATATAAATCTTGCCAGTGACATAGCGTTTATGTTTACTTACAATGAAGTGATTTAAATCAAGATTTAAATCATCTTCTGTTGAATTTCGGTTTATAATGCGAAATACAGGCGAGCGGACATAAAGGCCTTTTCATATAGGGCGCCCCAGACCAAAACTGCATTGAAAGAGTGGGAAAATACTGAATTTCTGTCGAAAAAAATGTTAGGTCGTTGCGTGGCCGGCCCTACCGGACCTCCATGCACCTAGACCCTTATGAGTCTATTGTGCCCATTAGTTTGACAAAGGTGGCATATTTTTTTTGTCACCCAGTACACAGCAAAAATTGCTCGACTACAATAAAAACACTTTGGCTCAAAGATATAACACTAAAAGTCTAAATTAGCATCACCCGTCTTATACTAGAGAGTGCAACGAATAAGCGACCCTAATCCCTTTATGGGATCTTGACAGATCCACGGTTTTTGGATTAGAGCTGCATCGATCTCACTCTCTTTTAGAAGTAGTGCCAGGTGTGTCGAAGCCACCAGTTGTGATGATGATGATTCATATGTGAGTGAGCCTTACGACCACCAGTATGTCTAATGTGGTTTCTCACTACTGTATTCCTACTCCACCTAAAAGGCTAGCTATCAGTTTGGATGAAACACTGTTCAGATCTTCTGAATCAATTTAAGAATCACACTATATATCTCACTCTTTCGATATCCTTTAGACAGAGTCTGCATTCGATCTCTTCTCTTACTCCCATTCTCTACATGGGAGGCCTGAGTCGATAATGGCCCGGAAAGTCCAGTCACCATCCGGATCTCGTGCCCGGTTAGTCCAATAATGTTTCTGGCACTTTTTCTACAAGGTTTTTTAATGAACTTTTCTAAGTAAGCCATTTTTGGTAGATTTTTCTAGAATCGTTAAAAGCTGTTTCCCATCACCAGGGCTGGTCCGGGACCAAAAAAGTTAGCAGATGCCGCACCCCTCGCTGTTTGTTTTGCGGCTTCATTTCCTTTATCCCTAGAATTCCACGGTATCCATACTAATAATACATTGTTAATGCTACCAAGCGCATTCCGTTTAGTTCTCGATATGTACATATAGGAATCAAGTGCTCTAATAGCTGTTAAACTGTCTGATGTTTATTATCCTGTTGGTCCATTCGTGGTCAATAATCCACTGGGAACACAGTCCAATGGCTATGGGTTTGGCCAGAAATATAGTAGCCAATTGGCCGAGATTATGTTTAATCTCGATCCGATACCTGGGAGCATTTTAAATTCTTCGGTGTCTAAACAACCATTAAAGTTTTTTTGAAAAAAATCACAATTAATTGAATCCAGCTTATTGGTGACTTAACATTTAACTGACTAAAATCTATCATCCCTTGATAATATAAGTCAAGTTTTCATCGCATTTCTATCATCTTGGTGGGGTGTTGAGTAATTTACTCAGGAGAGATTTAAAATGGACTGTATAAATGGTTTTTGTTCTACTCACTGTTCGTTGCTGGGTTGTGGGGTCGATGGGCGGCCGCCTTTATCCTGGCTTCAGCAGTTCTATTGAGGGGTTTCCATTACAGAGGTTTTAAGGAAGGGAGGACGAGGGAAAACACTCGCGAAAATTCGTAAATCTAATTTACTTAAAATTATTTAACTAAAAAATGCTTCGCTTGATTGCACACCGTGTGATTGAATAGGGATGTGAAACGATATATCCCGTTGAGATACTAATTCACACTGATTTTTCATTATATTTTTCTAAAAGCTACAGTCTAAGATGGACAAATTCCAATTCTACACAGTGAGCCAAAAAATGTCTTATCCAACAAAAAGTAAAAATAAAATAACTAAATTCTAACATCCACACGAAATGAATGTACTGAGGACCGAACATCCCGCCGGCCAAAAGAGGTTTACCCCTTTTAATTTTAACTACTATCTACATTGTCTTCAATGGGGAGCGGACACAGCTTAACAACCGGTCGCTTTAAAGTACCGTTAGTGGTACGCACGCTTGCCACTCGTACTACACCGTCCGAACCTGGATGCACTGCCTCAATACGACCCAGTCGCCATTGCATACAGGGGTGTTATCCTCTTTTATAACCACAAGGTTACCAATTTTTAGTGAACCTTTACTATTATGCCATTTAGCACGTTGGTGAAGAGTATGTAAGTACTCTTTAGACCACCGAGACCAAAAATCCTGGTGCAACTTCTGGAGCAATTGCCAGCGATCTAATCTATTAAGGGGGGTGTCACTAAAATTGGGTTCGGGAAGTGCACTAAGAGACTCTAAGGTCAAAAAATGACCTGGGGTGATTGCCGAAATGTCATTCGGATCACTACTAAGGGAGGTTAAAGGCCTACTCCAAAAAGGCTTCTATCTGTACAAGCAGAGTGTACATCTCCTCGTATGTTAAGATTTGAGATCCAACTATACGTAACAAATGAGTTTTAAGGGGTTTTACTGAAGATTCCCGAAGACCGCCAAAATGAGGTGCAGAGGGGGGATTAAAATGCCACGAAATTATTTCTGCTTTTGAAGCATCACGCATTAGATTACATAAAGTTCTATAAGCTCCAGTAAAATTAGTTCCACAGTCACTGTGGAGTGAAACAAGTCTGCCTCTACGGCCTACAAAGCGGCGTAAGGCTGCCAGAAAAGCATCGGAAGACAAGCTTGAAACTAGCTCTAAACGCAAAGCTTTGGTAGCATAACAAACGAAAAGACAAAGGTATGATTTCGTCGTGCGAGCTCCTCGGTAGCGAGTCATTAACAGATTAAAGGGATCTGCGAAGTCAACACCTGTGTGAAGAAAAGGCTTAACTTGGCTGACGCGAAGTAAGGGTAGATCACCCATGAGAGCTTGAACAGGGGTTGGATGTATCTTATAGCAAGTAATACACTTAGAAACTACCTTTCTAATTACATTTTTGCAGGAAATTATCCAAAATTGTTGTGCGATTATGTACTGAATTGATTGAAATCCTGCATGGAAATATTTCAAGTGTACATAACTAACCAAAAGTTCCGTAAATCGATGATTGTTGGGCAATAGAGCAGGAAATTTTTGTTGATAGGACAACGAAGTAGAATTTCTTAATCTGCCACCAAGGCGAAGTATACTTTCATCATCTAAAAAGGGGTTAGTCTTCTAAATAATTTTGAGGGTAAAAGATGCTGTTGGATTCTATCAATTTCATGAGAAAAAGCTAAAGTTTGAACATGCTTCACTAAGAGCATGACAGACTGATGTAACTCTAAACTAGTAAGAGGTTCAGTTACTTTGATTTTGTTTCTACAATTCGACAAAAATCCTAAAATATATGCTAAAACTCTACGTAATCTATCAAAACTAGAAATATTTTCTATTAGTTGAGCTAACAAATGGGGTTCTAATTCTGCTACAAGAAGACATGTTTTTCTATGTTCAGGAATGTCTTCATCAGACAATGGAAGATTTATTTCTGTCCATGTGTCAGTGTGTTGCGACAAAAAACTAGGGCCATACCACCACATTGAGCTTTCTGACAACTCAGATGGGAGGAGACCACGACTACCTAAATCTGCAGGATTGTTCTCAGATATGACATGATGCCAATGCGAGGAAGGGATTTTTTCTTGGATGAAAGTTGATCTATTACTAACAAAAGTGGTAAATCTATGTGGGGAAGACTTTATCCAAGAAAGGACTATAGTTGAATCACACCAAGCGTATATTTCACTAATTTTTAGCCTGGGCTGAAAAATTCCTAGAACATAATGTTACAAATTTAGGTTATTTAAATTTTATAATTGGAATTTATTTAGGTTTAGTGTAGTATTAGGTTGATTTATCTTAAGGTTGTATTCTTAGTCTAGGTTTTAGTTGCGTTATCTGTGACTTGCGGTTGTAATAATACGAGAACTTTCCGGACGTCGAAGGCTGCCGGAAAGTTCGAGAGAGATGGACGATCCTATATATAGGGCCGGGGTCGCGCACCATTCAGTCAGTCAGAGATAACCAATGGTAGTGATTGCGAAGTTAATAGGCGGATTAAAGTAGTGAATTATTCGCAAGTTATTAGTAAGTTTAAGTGCGTATTTTTGTACATAATTTGTCGAAATAAATTGACGTATCGTTTTCAACAATTGCGAGTTTTTAATTTGTCGTTGTGAACCCGTAACAATTGGTGTCAGAAGTGGGATTAAAAGAAATAAATAGTGCAAAGACTATCCTTACACAGTACCACCGGCTAGGACAATTAAAAAGAAGAACAGTAAGTGATTTTGCCAGAATATTCGGAACTGAATAGTGCAAAGACTACCCTTACATAGTACCACCGGATAGGACAATTGGACAGAAAAAAACAGTAAGTGATTTTTCCAGAATATTCGAAGAAGTTCGATATTGTTTTATTCAAAAACCCAAAAGAGGTATTTAAGAACCGACTTCGACATTAACTTTACAGTCCAAAAATTGATAATTAGAGAGATTTTCTAGAATATTCTATCACTTTCTACGATGCTCTATTCAAAAACCAGAAGAAATATCCAAAAAGCGACTTTGACATTAGCTTAGTAATTTCAAAAGTAAGAACTAAAAAGAATTTCTAGAATATTCCATAACATTCTACGACGTTCTATTCAAAAACTAGAAGAGATATACAAATACCGATTTCGACATTAGTTTAGTTATTTCAAAAGTAAGAATTATAACTAGAAGAGATATACAAATACCGATTTCGACATTAGTTTAGTTATTTCAAAAGTAAGAATTATAAATTATTTCTAGAATATTCCATAACATTCTACGACGGTCTATTCGAGAACCAAAAGAGATAATCAAAAAGTGACTTCTACATTTGCCTAGTAGCAGAAAGAGTAGCATTTACCAGTATATTCCAGAACATTCCATTAGGTTCTATTTAAGGATTGGAAGAGATATTAAAAAACCGACTTCGACATTCGCTTTGTAGCCCTAAAATACACGTTTTAAGTGATTTATCACGAAGTTGATGCTTACTAGACAAAGATCGGCCAAGATGGAAGATTTAACTAAAATGATGCAGGCTCTAGCAGCTCAAATGGCTCAAAACCAGAACGACATGAAACACACCATGGACGACATGAAACACACTATTGAACAAAATCAGAATGATATGAGACAGACCATCGAACAAAACCAGAACGACATGCAGGAAAACTTTGACCAAATAAAGAGCAACTCCGAACAGCTGAGAGAAGAGTTTAAGACTGCAACCGAAGATCTTAAGGAAGAAATAACTCAAAGAATGCATAGTGTGGAACAAAAGGTACAAAATAAATTGCAGAATGTAGAAGAAAAGGTACATAATGTTGAAGAAAAGGTGCAGAATGTTAGGGAAGAAGTTTTTCAGACCATGGAAGAAAAATTCCAGGACGTGTCAAAACAGCTTATACAGCTCCAAAAAGAACACAACAAAATGAAAGCTCAGGGATGTATTGTGAATTCCAACCAAAACATTAAGCCTCCAAATTTCGATGGTACGTCTTCCTGGTCTACTTACAAACAACAGTTTGAAGCTGCCGCTGCTGCAAATGGTTGGGATGATGAGGAAAAAGCTAGAGCATTGTTAGTAGCTCTACGAGAACCTGCTCTGGGACTTTTACGGTCCATTCCAGTCGAACAAAAACAGAATTATAACGCTTTAGTGGCAGCGTTAGAAAGAAGATATGGAGATGAACATTTACGAAATTTGCATTGGTCAGAATTAAATATTCGCCAACAAAGAGCAGGGGAGTCATTACAAGAGTATGAAGCGGATATCAGGAGGCTGATGTACTTGGCTTACCCAGAAATGCCAGAAAATTACAGAGATCCCTTTACGGTAGATCGCTTTATTAACGGCTTACGAGACACGGACTTAGCAAAGTTACTTCGTCGAGAACGCTTCCATAACAGCAGTGAAGTGTTGATTCGAGCCCTTGAAATTGAATCATCAAATAATATGTCCAGGCCAAAAGTAAGAGCTGTTTCAATTCAGGAGGGAGAAGAAATGAGCAATGGAGAGGAGGTCAACTTAAAAACGCTAAACCAACTGTTTCAGTCACTGATAGAGAAGATTGATTCTTTGAAAGAAAGCAGACGATCCCCTCCAAATGTAAAGTGTTTCAGATGCGGACGTACAGGGCATATTCAACGCGATTGTCGCGTCCAAATAAGGTCTCGCTCGCCATCTAGCGGGACAGAGTACCGAAGAAGAGATCAGGAAAACTAAAACTAGTCAACGCAGAGGGGCGGGTGTTGGCTAATGGGAATTTAGCCCCCAAAATTTACTCTATCAAGAGCTTAAAACATACTGCTGACAGTCTTAACATCGACGGACTTATTAATGGAAGAAAAGTTAATATAACAGTAGACACTGGTGCTGCCATATCATTGCTTAAGTTCAAAATTGCAACGAGATATAAAATTCGACCAACAGAAAAGAAAATAACACTTAAGACTGTGACTGGAGAATCCGCCGACGTGTTGGGGCAGACAGACATAGACCTACAGCTGGGGAGGTTGAAGATTCGCCACTCGGTATTAGTTGCAGACATAGAAGACGAATTTATTTTGGGAATGGACCTGATAAGTAAACATGGATTTGCGTTTGATAATAAACTTAATACCCTAAGATTTGGGAACGAAGAGTTCATTTTGTCAAATAGTCACATCAATAAAGAACCAATAAAGGTGGTGGCAGTATGCACAACAAGACTAGTCGGTAACAGTGAGACCATAATTTTTGGAAGGCTAGAAAGTAAAACATCAAGCTGCGTCGGACTCATAAGCCAACAAAACACACCCAACACCTACCTCGTTGCAAAATCACTAGTTAAAACCGATAAAGACATCCCGATTAGAGTCGCCAATATTTTCCCAAATAGTGTCAAAATTAATAAGGGGGAGGTGGTAGCATTATTTGAGCCAGTCCAGAAAGTAACAAGATGTGAAGAGCCAACTTCGGAGGATAAAAGTAAGTTACCAACGGAGGTACTTCAGCAATTTGAGTCAACTTGGCAACATCTCACTCCAGAAGAATTTAGTAAAGCGAGAGAGTTTATAGAAGAACAAAGTAATATCTTCGAAACTAGGAGTAGTTCGGGACGCACAAACCTTATTCAACATGCTATCAACACTGGCGATGCCCAACCGATAAGACAACCCCCAAGAAGACTACCAATGGCCAAGCAAGAAGAAGTTCACAATCTCATTAATAAAATGCTCAGCGACGGTGTTATTGAAGAGTCATCAAGTCCTTGGTCATCTCCTGTGGTGTTGGTCACTAAAAAGGATGAAAGTACTAGGTTTTGTGTCGACTACAGGAAACTTAACGATGTGACCAAGAAAGATAGTTACCCACTGCCAAGAATAGACGACACATTAACAACGTTGGCAGGATCATATTGGTTTTCTACTCTTGACCTGAAAAGTGGGTATTGGCAAGTAGGAATCTTTGAAAGAAATAAAGAGAAGACTGCATTCTCTGCTGGAAGTGGACTTTATCAGTTTAATGTGATGCCATTTGGCCTGTGCAATGCCCCAGCTACATTTGAAAGACTAATGGAAGTCGTTCTACGAGGCCTTACTTGGAAAACCTGCCTAGTCTATTTGGATGATGTCATAGTAATGGGGAAATCATTTCAAGAACATCTAGATAATTTACGAGAAGTATTCTCAAGAATCAGGAACGCAAATCTTAAATTAAACTCAAAGAAATGTTTTCTGTTCCAAGAAAAAGTTGAGTTCCTGGGTCACGTCGTTTCCCGAGAAGGCATCCATACCGACGAAAAGAAGCTACAAGCAATAAAGAATGGCCTCAACCTCGTGACAAACATGAATTGAGAAGCTTTTTGGGTCTGTGTACATACTACAGACGATTTGTAGAAGGATTCGCCAAAATAGCGTCTCCGTTACATAGACTTACAGAAGATAAAGCTTCTTACAAATGGAATACCGAATGTGACCAAGCATTTAGAAGACTAAAAGCAGCATTATGTTCTAGTCCGATTCTTGCATATCCCATTCCAAAAGGAAAATTCATATTAGATACTGATGCGAGCAACGATGGCATAGGAGCAGTACTCTCCCAAGTACAAGATGGAGAAGAACGGGTCATCGAATTTTTCAGCAAGAAGCTATCCAAACCGGAGAGAAATTATTGTGTTACTAGAAAGGAGCTCCTAGCCATAGTTAAATCCGTAGATCACTTTCACAAATATCTCTACGGACAAGAGTTTCTGATTAGAACGGATCATGCTGCGTTACAGTGGCTCATGAAAATGAAACAACCTGAGGGGCAAGTCGCGAGATGGATAGAAAAGCTACAACAATACCATTATCAAATTAAGCACCGAGCAGGAAGGGTGCATAATAATGCAGATGCATTGTCCAGAAGACCTTGCCCCGAGGATTGTAAACATTGCAGGAAAATTGACCAGAAAGAAGGAATTACCTACGTGCGCCAGATAAAGTTAGAACCAGATGAAGAATGGATGTCGGCTTCGATTAGAACCACACAACTTAACGACAAAGATGTAGGACCTATCTTGCGATTGAAAGAAGAGAACAAGCCACGACCATCATGGCAAGATATCGCAAACCAAGGGGTGATATTCAAATCACTGTGGGCACAATGGGATTCACTGATAGTAGAAGAAAACATCCTTAAACGTGCCTGGGAAAGTGCCGATGGCCTTACTGTGATTAATCAAGTAGTGGTTCCTAGGAGCATGGTAGACAATATAATGGCCGAATGCCATGGTGGAAAATCAGGCGCGCACCTAGGCATAAATAAAACCATGGACAAAATTCGAAACCGATTTTATTGGGTCAATTACTTTCAAGATGTGAAAACTGGTGCCGCCGATGTTCGACTTGTGCAGCCAGCCAAGGTCCCAAAACAAGGTCCAGAGGTCAAATGAAACAATATAACGTAGGTCTGCCATTCGAACGCATTGCTATTGATGTGGCCGGACCATTTCCAGAAACTAAAAAGGGCAACAAATACATCCTTGTTGTCATGGATTATTTTAGCAAATGGCCAGAAGTTTTTGCTTTGCCTAACCAAGAGGCCGCTACAGTTGCAGAAGTTCTGGTAAATGATGTTTTCAGCCGATTTGGCATTCCTTTGGAACTACATTCAGATCAAGGAAGAAACTTTGAATCAAAGCTATTCCTGAATCTATGTGACCTTTTAGGAATACATAAAACACGGACTACTGCTTTGCATCCGCAGTCAGATGGCATGGTTGAAAGATTTAATAAAACAATAGAGGAACATCTTTGCAAAGTTGTTGATGAGCACCAAACAGATTGGGACCAATATATTCCATTGTTTTTGATGGCCTATAGAACTGCCATTCACAATACGACAGGAGCTACTCCATCTAGTATCCTGTTTGGTAGAGAACTGCGTTTACCATGTGATATCATGTTTGGTTCACCTGAAGAAGCACACTTAGAGGTTAATGACTATGTCGAACGTTTAAGGCAAAAGCTGCACGATATCCATGAAGTGGTTAGAGAGCGAATAGAAATAGCCAGTGACCGCATGAAAGCGAGATATGACCTGAAAGCAAACTCTTCAGGGTTCAAAGAGAATGATCAAGTCTGGCTATACAATCCTCAACGCAAGAAAGGAAGATCACCTAAGTTGACACCACCATGGGAAGGGCCTTATAAAATTGTTAAGAGAATTAATGATGTAGTCTACCGAATCCAGAGAAGCCCGAAGTCCAAGATGAAAGTTGTTCATCTAGACAGACTAAAACCTTACCTGGGAAATGTTGATCGAGACGATCAAACCTGAAGAGGAGGATAGTGTTACAAATTTAGGTTATTTAAATTTTAGTATTAGGTTGATTTATCTTAAGGTTGTATTCTTAGTCTAGGTTTTAGTTGCGTTATCTGTGACTTGCGGTCGTAATAATACGAGAACTTTCCGGACGTCGAAGGCTGCCGCAAAGTTCGAGAGAGATGGACGATCCTATATATAGGGCCGGGGTCGCGCACCAGGCAGTCAGTCAGAGATAACCAATGGTAGAGATTGCGAAGTTAATAGGCGAATTAAAGTAGTGAATTATTCGCAAGTTATTAGTAAGTTTAAGTGCTTATTTTTGTACATAATTTGTCGAAATAAATTGACGTATCGTTTTCAACAATTGCGAGTTTTTAATTTGTCGTTGTGAACCCGTAACAATAATGTAACAATTTTGATAACAGAACTGCTCCACACAGTTCAAGGTGGGGTATACTTATTGTTTTTAAAGGGGCTACTTTGGATTTTGCAGTCACAAATTTGACACAAAATTCATTATCTTTTAATGAAAATCTAAAATAAACAACAGCACAATAGCCTTTTTCAGAGGCATCTGAAAAGCCATGAATCTGAATTGATTGGTAACTATCAGGCACTACTCTACGAGTTATTTTACATAAAGATAGCAAACTAACTTCACTTGTAAATTTTTCCCATATTCTACTAATTTCTTTTCTTAATTAACTTTCTCCTGCTCAGCTAAAGTAAGCAATGATTTGATAGCTAAATAAGGGCTGCATGTTAATCCATAAGTAACAGTACAAAGAGCTATGTCTTCGATTGGACCATCAGGCTGAAAACGCCAAAGAACGCGTTGATAATCCTGATGAGGAGGAGTAACTAGAATTTGTCTAAACATTTTACAGATATCCGCTGTAAATACGAATTTTTCCAATCTAAATAACAGAAGTAATTAACATATGTAAGCTTGAAGTTTGGGACCAGGAAGCAGGCAATCGTTTAATGAATAAGGATCACTAGAACCTTTAGCAGAGCCATTATAAACCACGCGAAGTTTAGTTGTGACACTAGAAGGCTTTAGTACACAATGATGTGGAATATAATAACTTTTATCTGGAATGGCCAAAGATGAAACTATTTTCATATGTCCTAAAGATAAGTATTCCTTAATAAAATCGGAATATTGCATGTAAAGATCAGAATTTTTTAACAATTTACGTTCTAATGCTAAGAATTGCTTGAGTGCTAACTCTCTACTGTTGGGAAAAGAAGGTTCACTAGACTTAAAAGGTAGAGATACTACAAATCTGCCTGTCTCTGTTCTATAAGTGGTTTCAGAAAATATTTTTTCAGCTAAACTATCTTCAGGTGACATTGAATTGACCTTGGGAACTTCCTCGACAAGCCAAAATCTTTGAATGGTATCTTCGAGGGTGTCCATTGCCACAAATGTTTGAGAAATGAATTGACTAATTACTTTAGAGGAAGAACAAGTTTTACCCATAAGCAAATAACCAAAAATACTATTAATTGCCACTGGATCATTAGGACAAGCAACAATATTTCCATCTTTAAGAATTCTTGCAAATATATCAGCTCCTACTAATATATCAACCGGTCTAGATTTGTAAAAATAAGGATCGGCTAGCTGACAATTTTTTAAGAAAGGCCAATTAGTAGTGGAAAGTGTTGAAAGTGGAAGATTTCCACATATTTTAGGGATAACTACGGCACTAAATTCTAAAAGGGGACTAGATTTTCCTGAAGGACGAATGGTAGAAGAAATGCTCTCACAACTTTTAAGCATAGGGGCTTCACCAATGCCTTGCACATCGATATCTGATTTGTAACTATGTAAACCAAGACGTTTAACATAAGCTTTCGTTATGAAATTTGAGGTTGAACCTGAATCTACGATTATTCTAATAGGTTGATAATCACCTTTGCTATCTAAAATTTCTACTATTGCGGTGGATAATAATACACCCGAAGAATCGATGCTACTACTTAAACATAAGGGGTTGTCTACAGTTAATCCGACAAAAGCATTGGGGTTGCTTTGTGAATTTTGACTATGAATATGAGGTAATTGAGCTACAGAGTTAGCATTATTGGAAACTATACTACTATGGTTGGCATGGTGGTTGGCACCCGAACTAGTGGGGTGGCCAATGGAATTCGGGAAACTAGAACTAGAATGCGCTACTGGACTACAATGAGTATTGACACTCTGATTATAATAATTTGGAGTGGAACTAGAGCTACTAAAATGGGGGTTAGGACCCTGACCATGATTGTGTACAGGATTGTACTTAGGACCCTGACTATTATGGTGTGTAACAGTACTGCAGGCTTGAAAATTTCTATTACTTTGACTACTATTATTTTGACTACTATTATTCTGACTACTATTATTCTGACTACTATTATTCTGACTACTATATAAGGTGCTAACTTGATTGGAACTATCATTTTCACTGAAACAAAGTAAACTATGGTGACGAACACCGCAACGAAAACAGGAATTAGTGGAGGGGCACTCCTTTATACTATGCGATCTAGAAAGGCAATTTAAACATAAATAATTTGCCTTGGCAAGTTTATAACGTTCATTGGGAGTTTTTGAGCGAAAGAACTGACATTTAGAAAGAGTGTGATAAGGTCCCTGTTTGCAAACTACACAAGTATTTTTATTAATATTTTGATTGGGTTGACTTAGAAAAACATTGGAAGTTTGTCTGGAGCTACCTGATTTAAAACTACTACTATTATTAGTTATAGATTTTTTAAAGAATTTTTTATATTCTTTCCGGGTTAATTCTACATTATCTAAAGCTTCACAGTGTTTTTCCAAATACGCTATTAACTCTTTATAATCAGGCATTTTATTGGAATCAGAAAGCTGTAACTCAAATTTTGTTGCTAAGGAAATATCTATTTTTCTATTAATCATTTGAACTAATGGAAATGACCAGGCGTCTATAGGTAACTGTAATTTGCGCAAGGCCTCTAAATTATCGTTAAAGGTATCTAACAGGGTACGTAAATCTTGAGGATTTTCTGAAGATACTTTTTTAGCATTTTCAATAGCTGACCAATGACTAGCTGCTATGATTCGTTTTCTATAATATATTTTACACAAAGTATCATAAGCAATGGAATAATTAGCATGAGTTAGTGGCAAATGCTGAACTAGGAGTTTTGGCTGTTCCTCAAGGGCTTTCAGTAAATATTCGAATTTAGTTACATCCGAAAAGTGAGGATTGTTATGAACCAGGGCTTCAAACATATCTTTGAAACTAGGAAAGTAAGTTACATCTCCTCTAAAAATAGGTAAATCTAAAGGTTTAAGATTGTTAGTAAACTGAGGTGCCTTTGAAAGGAAACAGAAGATTGCGTTTCACTGGTTGTATGAGAAAATAAGCTAAAATATATGCTTTTAATATGCCAGAATTTATTTTCAAAATCAGCTCGAACTTTATCTTCAGCTTGAAAATCATCCTGTTCATCTAATAAACCTATCAAAATGTTATGCTGTTTACTGAAATCATCTCTAATTTGTTCTAGGTCTTGATAGCGAACCTTGAGTGAAGCATATTTGCTATCAGTCTCAGCTTTTATAGCAAAATCGTATATTTTAGTCATGCGACTAATTTCACTCAGTCTTAAGTTTGTTGCTTTTCTAACTTTATCTGACATTGTAGCTTAATAATTAAACCAAATTAAAAATTATAAAAAAATCTGTTTTATATTTTAAATTTAAAAAATTTAAAAAAAATTATTATTTATTTCCTAAGTTAAATTTTAAACTTAATAAATGGCGAGAAATCTACTAACTACCAATTTAATGAAGTTGTCTAAACGTGGTAAACGAGTGCTACTATTTGTTGAAAACAAAATTTTTCTACTATTTTTTCTCAACTAATAAATTGAGCAATTAATTGGAAATTTTAATAAAAAATGCTCCTACTACTAAATACGCAATTAATTTTATCAGTTATTTACCTAATTAGCATATATAATTAATTATTTTATGGTTTCAGAAAAAAGCTACCACAATTTTCAATTTATACTGTGTCACTGTGTATTCTAATGGCTGGACACAGTAGACGAAATACTACTACTAAAAGGCTTGACCACTGTGTCAGCGTACTAAAGCAATGCATACAGTAAATTCTAATATGGAGTGTGGCTAAATTCTAATTGCGAGTGTGAAATCAACGGTGAAGCAAGAGCTAAATGAGACGACTATACGTTCTATACTATATGAGAATCCATTCCCGTTACTAAGCGAGAGACCGGCTGCTAAACTGCTTTTCCTCGAAGCAAAGCAAAAAAAAGGCGATACGGAAGAAATTGATTTCTATTCAATTTGAATAAATGCACGGCCTATAATTGGAAATTTTGTGTGAATGTTTTCCAGCAAGAACTCTAAAACTTTATGTTAATTAATGACTATATGCCGATTAGTTTACTCCTAACTTTGAGTTTAGTGAAAGGCGGATCAAAGTCACTATGTATTTTTATCAAAAAGTCTACCTACTATATAAAAAAAACGACGATCAGGGTAGTAAAGTAGGAGTAACGCTAGAAAGGATCTGGCGAAAAGGACCAAAATGGTGGGGTGTTGAGTAATTTACTCAGGAGAGATTTAAAATGGACTGTATAAATGGTTTTTGTTCTACTCACTGTTCGTTGCTGGGTTGTGGGGTCGATGGGCGGCCGCCTTTGTCCTGGCTTCAGCAGTTCTGTTGAGGGGTTTCCATTACAGAGGTTTTAAGGAAGGGACGACGAGGGAAAACACTCGCGAAAATTCGTAAATCTAATTTACTTAAAATTATTTAACTAAAAAATGCTTCGTATGATTGCACACCGTGTGATTGAATAGGGATGTGAAACGATATATCCCGTTGAGATACTAATTCACACTGATTTTTCATTATATTTTTCTAAAAGCTACAGTCTAAGGTGGACAAATTCCAATTCTACACAGTGAGCCAAAAAATGTCTTATCCAACAAAAAGTAAAAATAAAATAACTAAATTCTAACATCCACACGAAATGAATGTACTGAGGACCGAACACATCTTATTCTACCATTTTACGTTCCAAACCAGCAAAACGGTAGCTAACTAAAATTAAACGTTGTATTTTGGTTGAAAATTAGTTGCTGCCTGTGCATAAGAGTACAGCGATTATTTAAGGATACTTCAACGTTGATAGGAAACTGTAATAATCCCACAATGACTATGCAACATTTTAGCTACGAGAGTTGTTGCAGTTGCATCGACCACCGGTTGCGTCAACGTGTTATTGTTGCAGTTGCATCGTCCACCCGTTGCGCTAACGTCACAAAGCTGCTCCAGTTGGTCTTAACGTTTTTTAAAGGTTGTTTTATCGTTTGTAGTCAACTTCATGCTGGTTAACGAAGGGCCCACGATCCTTATACTTACAAACTTATACCACCTACCTGTAAAAATTTTTTATTTATTTTATTTGTCGCTACTTTGGAAAATGTAGCCTTAAATGCAGGCTTAAAATTCCCTTGGCATAAAGGTCTTTAAAACGTTGAGAATTCTGGGTCAGTGTCATGATGTCATGTCAAGCCGTACAACATTATATGAAAGGTTAAGAAATTAAGTTGTATAAATAGTTAAATAAATAATAAGGCGATGACATAGTAGTTGTTATCATGGATCATTATTAATATATAATAAATCTTTTTTTCTACGACGAATTACGAAAATCGCGAAAATTTATACTAAACGAAAATATTTTAATCTTTCGTTATAGCTTTGTTAATAGGAATACCAACTTTAATCTCACAAGCCGAAGTTTTCACAAATATATTTTATGCAGTTCAGGGACTTAAGAGGTCACTTTAGTCCCTAGTTTTAGTGACAAAAATGTCAATTTTATTCCCTAGGGAAAAAAAATTACTTGTTAAGACATACACAGCTTTAAAATGATAACCCTAACTGTGATAGACTGTCAATCACTAGGATGACATTTTATATCTAGAGTATCCTTTATTGCAATTTTAATGGAATAAGAGGTGTTGCTAAATACCGTTCCATTATTTTTTTTTTAATTATTTTTCCTACACTATAGTGCATAAAATAGTATATAAACCACGTGATTAAAGATTAGCCCTCCTTTCAGTCAGTCTACAAACTTATCGTCTCAGAATTAAAAGTATTACTTTAGCCCCTAGGTTTCTAATGTACTATTCCTCTCTAGAACGCTTTTAAACTCGTGTGAAATATGTCGCAACCCTCAGACTAGAAGTAGTTGTGTGGGGTGACCCGCAGGTCTAACTAGCAGGCCAGAGTAGCCCCTTTTTGCCATACCTTAGACGTCTGTTTTCCAACCGATGATGTCCAGTTATGAACAGTTTGAGGTCTATTCGTGTTCTTTCCAGCAACCATCTTGGTCTGGTCACTTTTGCTCGGTCTACGAATTCGCTGGTCTATCTGCAACCCGTTCCTGTTTCCCAGGAATTAGACAGTGCATCCTGGGCTCATTTATTGAATTCACTCGGCACTTGTCTTTTTGTCACGCTCAGAAGTGGCTCCGAGCCTACACAGGCGGTTCCTGCTTTGATCGTGTGTTCGTCTGCCTTTTCGTTGCCTCAAACCGATGATTATTATTATTATTCAGGAAGAGCCTTTTTTTAAAGGCCTTAACGTAAGAGTTTGGCTTCTGGTTCTGTGACAAAGACTTTATTTGTTTAAACCTTTGCTTTTCTAAGATTTTTTGTTTTTTATTATTTGCCGAATAGTCTAAAATATTTACTAAAGGAAATAAAAAAGGCAAAAACTAAGAGATTTCCAAATGAGGAACTGTTGAAATTAGAATTTTAGCTTTGACTTTTAGAAAGCCCAATACGGTTTTAACATTTCCTGACTATACTTTTGCAGTCATTTTTCCAAGTCAATTTATTTACAATTAAACTGCGTCCGAGATTTCTCTAAAAATTGTGTATTCTAATTTAAACGGCTCATTGATAGCCTAGTATTCCACCCTGAAAAAACCTGGCAAAGTCCTCAAATAATATCATGTAATTTACGGTAACTCATCATGGCTCATTACTACTAGAGAAGGACCATTAATTATTTTGACGTACTAATTTTCACCCCGAATGCCAAAGGGCAAAATAGGCTAAGAGATTGTAAGGTTGTCCAGTTCAATTATGCGGTATGTTGATAGTTTAATATTTTGCTAGGTATTAATGACGTTGCGCAGGAAAAAATATTTTAATAGCCAGTATTAATCTTAATTAACGGCTCCCTGAAATAAATACAGGGTGATCCATATTGGATACTTTTAAGAGATTTAAGCTCCTTTTAAAGAAGAAAAACAGACCTCTGTTTACGGCGCTAAACTTAAAATAAACAGCAATGGCTGAAGACGGTATTGGTTTCGATAATAGAAACTGAGATAACGCCGAAATTGGACCTATGTTAGCAATCTCGTCATCATGCCAGTCCATGTGTGTGTGTGTGGGTGTCCAATTTTCATAAGATTTTCATGAAAAATTGTGTTCGATACTGTTACGAACTGATTAGATTTTGATCAAAATACATTAATGCTGATGACAGTTTTTAGAAACTTAAAATTTTTTAAAAATGCTTAATATTTATGGGAACATCTCCTTAATATGCGGTTTTCGAGGATAGTAGTAACACATTTTTCGTTCGAAGGAGATTTTGTTTCTGAGTTATTTACAAAAAACTGTTTTTACAACTGATATAGCGTAGAGTTTACTGAGAGTGTGCTAATGGACAAGAAAGGTATCAAATCAATTTTAGATCCATTTATTAATTACGAAAATCTTATTTTGATGTAACTTGCTGTTTTTAATATTTTTTATGCGAAATCCAACTGTACCAATGAATTTTATGTATTACTTTTAGCTTTTGGGATATTAATGCTATGTTTTTTTATTAAATGACCTTTTTATAGTTCGATTATCGGATTCAGCATAACATTTTCCTTAAAACGGCCTATGCATATATCTAGTTAGTTAAAACCCCATTCAAAACAGTATATCATGAAATTGTTTTAAAATTATACGTAATTTTTGATTTATTTTGAAAACCAATTAAAAGGATGGTAATTTAATAAACAATACCAATTTAGGTGATATCTCAAAAACTAAAATTGACAGTGAAAAGTGGATTCTTAAAAAAAGCTATTTTTTAAAAGTAATTTATAACAACATTTTTAATAATTATAAAGTTTTTTTACGCGTCTCAAAAGACGGTTTGTTTTTCTCAAACACTCCTGGAAATATGGTAAATTTTCAAAAATGTCCAATTTTCATTACCTTGTTGCGTTCGGGAGGGGTATGCATAATCTTTTATGTAGCAAAAGTAGTTATAAACCTGTATTTTTTTTTTGTTTTAGTTTGATTGAACCCGATGGTTCTCAAAGGACAGTCAACTATGCCGTGGAACCCCACAGTGGATTCAACGCCTTAGTTCAAAGAACTCAAGTTCGTCACTAAACAATATCAATTGGAAAAAAATTGAAGACATTAGTGGAAAAAGGTATTCAGTTAAAAAATCATTATTTTGATAAGAAAACGTTTGGCGTATTAAAATAGAACGTTTTTGTATAAAAAAATAAGTTTTATATAGTTGTACTTCTTAGACGACCCAAATTATATAGTTTTTGAGTTATTAATTTTTTTAAAAGTCATCAATTTTATTAAAAAAGTAAAACAAAATACTGTTAGCACCTTTTTTATGCAAGCAGTATCTAAATCCGTTGTTTGATAGAGGATTCCATTAAACAATGTTGAAGCATATAAAATATTCGGCTTGTAACACCTTTATATTCTAATGTCTTCAATTATAGATACTTATACCAAGATTTTTCAAATCCATATAGTCAATTTTTTCTTTACTTAAAGAAACTACTAGATAGATCTTAAGATAATATTCATGCATATTATTAAAAGATGTTTTTAAAATACAAAACGCTTAAATCGTGACTCCCAAAAATTTTATTAGATGGGTACAGTGACACTGATAGTCTCTTGTATTTTAATTTGTGACTAACCTGATCGTTTAAAATTTTTGGGTACGACCCATTTTCTACTCTGCTATTTATTTTGTTTTATAGATACCACTCTTCTGTATTTTCACTCCATAGGCACTACTAGTACAAGTTTTTTTCTTTTAGAATTATTTTCTTAAGCGAGTATTTATTTAATCTAAAAATATTGTATATTCATGTATATTGTATATGTTTGGTAAATAAAAGAACATATTAACCATTTGCGTTTTTTAATAAATTAATTGGTTCAAAATAAAAAATATATTTACAAGTATTTACAGTGCTCAGTTAATTCATACCTGCATACACATCTGAAGCGGTAATTTTTACCTTTATAATTTTCGAAAAAAGAACCGATAAAATAGGATTGCCTAAAGATTCTTTGTGGCAATTTTTTTTCCAAATGTCATAAATTCAATAAACATTTTTTATGTCCTTCAGTTTCCTAAATTCGTGGACTCCTTTTTAACAATCCTTTTCGATTCTGCTACAAATAGCCTAACATAAATCAAAAAATTCCTTACATTAGTTTTTGAGATACGTTGGAAAAATATATAAGAAGTAGCCACAAATTATATTTCACAGGTTACTGTTTATTCAGGTGACATTTTTTGTCAACACGTGTCAAAACGTTTTTAACCCACACGGTAAAAAAAATTGTCTTAGATCAAAACAACTTGCTTTGAAGTAAAATAATTTGTACTTTCCTATTCACCAAGAGAATATTTTTTTGATATAGCCCAAAAAATGTCTTGCCCTTTATTTTAATGTAAAACAGAAATTGTTTTATCCTAAATTGGAACTGAATTAATCTAAGGCACCATTTTCTCTGGAAGCAAAATATTACTTATATGAAGACAATTTGCTTTGTTACAAAATGGAGTATACTGAATTAAAACAATTAAAGAAGAAATATAAAGTCTCATTTCAAGGTTAAACGCTGCGTTAAACTAAAAAGAAATATTTTAATTCAAAACAAATTATTTTGAAGTAAAACAATTTATTGACGAAAAGAACGTATTTTAATTGAAGACAAAAATTTTTACCGTGCACATATGAAAATGATGGATTTCACACGATTCGCATCCTCAAAAAACATTAAATTTCACCCATGTTCAAAAATTTTTCGGCACATGTGTGGAAAAGTACATTTCCGCACATGTATGAAAAAGTGTACGATGACGTTAACTGTCACCATACTTTCCCGCACATGTGTTGCAAAGTACTTTTCTACACATGTGCAGAAAAGCAGTTTCATTTAATTTGTGTAAAATTAAAGACCAATTTTTACAAAAATTAGTATAGTTTAACAGTGTTCCTAGGAAAAATAGCCTACACAACTCGATGGAAAGTAAATTTCTTACACTCGCGTGCTGTTTTACGCGGCTAGCGACTCGCCCACAGCATTTTGTAAAATTTGTCACTTTCTTCTCTTGTTATGTAATATACTATTTCGAGAAAAAACACGATATGCTATGTGTTTTAAGGTCACTAAATTACCTTGTTTTGAGACATTATATTTTGAAAACTAATAAAAAGAGTTTTGTAAATTCTTTCGTGTTCTTTAGAGAATTTATAGTAGAATCAAAAAAGATAAATAAAAAGGTGTTAACTGATTTAACAAAATGAAGGACTTGAAAAATACTTGGTTAATTTTTGATATTTAGGAAAAATATTGGGTCAATAGAATCTTTGGGAAATCTTATCTTACCGGCTTTTTGTTTGAAAATACTAAATCTTAAAATAAGCGCTCTAGATTTGTCTCATGGAGTTATAAATTATGGCACTGTATGTACCGCAAGGAAAAAGTAGTTATCTCCACAAATAAATGAAGAGCTCACTTGTAGATTGTAGATTACCTACAAAACAGATATTTTCTGCAGGAATCTGCATCTTACTTGCGCCTTCAAGATCCGAAAGCCACTGCCAAATAAAGCTATTTGCCTGCTAGTTGGCTTATTTCTAGAGAAGACAGCACTGCTCCTTGGATGTAATAAAGCAAAGGTTTGTTTGGTACTTTACCAAACACTCGCTGTTTGCTCTGATATTGTGCGAGATATAGAATATAGCTAAGAGGCACGAAAGTGGAGTATCGTGGCCTGTTCAATTTGATAGCCCTGCTCTAGCATTCAAAAGTCATAAACTCGTAGACGTTGTTAAATATTTGTATCCCCGCAATTTAAATCACAGGGGGTTGCTACGCCCCTCCTTCCTACATAACTGCGACAACATTATTATATGAATACAGAATGTAGTTTGTCTACAATAAATTTTCCAAATAAGCTTTTCGTAGAGATTCGGTGTCTGGGGACGTACCGAATAAATGTAGAGTGGTTTTTAACTATCACTGGGAGTCCAAAAAATAGGTTGCGTTTTTGTGGCAGTTATTCTGTGTGTCTATCTATGCAACTTTTAAACCGTAATACGGATTAAAATGGGGTTTTTTCTCATTTACATTATCAGCATGGTTAGCCTTACAGCCCATGGTAAGTCTTGGTTTGCTTTCATTTCTTCATATTTTTAGTTCTAAGGCCGGAAAACGCGAAAACGCGGAGAATGGACACATTATCTATGCCCATACAGCCACGGTACGTACTTGGGACGTGATTCTCGGACAAATGTCACGTCCCTGGGACGTACACGTAGGTACCGGTTCGTGCTATGTACGTACCGGAGCTTACATTTTCCAACCACATGTATATCCCCGGAATGTCCCTGGGATGTGGTGCAGTACGTACCATGTACGTCCCATGGACGTGCATATATTTCAGGTACTTACATTTTACGTCCAATGAGGAACCCAAACGGGATGTAAAATAATTAAAGTACGTACCATGTACGTTCCCGGTACGTCCCTGGGGTGTGGTGCAGTACGTACTATGTACGTTCTATGCGGTACCTACATGTTACGTCCTATGCGGGACAAAACGGGATTTAAAATGGTCGAGGGTATCTTTGTAGGTACATTTTTAAGACGTAAACTGCAGTTGTAAATGCGAACAGGGGAATAGGTTTGCACTTGGAACAGGTGCAACAAAAAATACCTATACGTCATTAATAGTTTACCATCGAAGTCTCGAAGCTTGTCTTCTTTTTTTTATTTAGTTAATTATAGGTTTATATTCAATTTTCTAAAATTGTCGATAAAGTATATTGAATGTTGCGCCATCTAGTTTACATACTATGTACGTACAGCTTTGTACATCTATAATACGCACCTAATGGGTCCCGGGACGTACAGACTTAAAATGCAGGTAAAATGTACGTCCCTGGGATGTAGGTGGCTGTATGGGTGAGCTGAGCACTCTAGTTTCTTAAACCGATGTATCTAATCTCTCAAAAAGACAAACGACATGACGGCAATACGGGCGGCCATAGGGTTTTATAAATTATATGATGAATTCTATCAAGTCACCAATTAATTAGATCGATGTTCACCAACTTTAAGGCTAGGTGACCAAACTTGGATAAATGATTATATCAAAAGCTGTTTTTAATTTTTTTGTTCACCTGAGTCTTTTTTTGTATAATTTTTTAGTTTTTTTTGGTAAACTGCTTCACGGCTTAGTAAGTTAACTTGCAATGGACATTTTGGAAGATACAGATAGTGATTCAGATAACGAAGATCTAGAGCTAATGTTGGTGCAAGCCAGTTAGCGATATTTAGTGGTTAAAGGTTAAGCTAAAAATTTTGCTCTTATGTTCAGCAGGCAGTATTCATTCGATCGCAGTTCGGTACGGTTGTATTGCATCGTACCTGCATAATAGTGCTAACGAGGTCAAAGTCGGGGTTTGTTTTGTTTATAATAAACCGCGCGCGCGAAAAATCTGTGTTGAATATCTATAAACAATGTTTATTTTAAATAATATATTATGTTTAAAAGCAAAAAAAAATGTACCATCACCTGTGAAGTTTGTTTTAAAAATTAGCGAGAAGCCCAAAAAAATTCAAGAAAAAATGGATAATGGCGAATTATTTCAGGATAGCCATGCCAGAACAAAAAATGAACAAGTTTTATATAGCGAATGGAAAAATCCCAAAACAAAAAAAAATCACTTAGTGTACAAGTGGATTATCTCCGAAGAAAAGTTGGCAGATTAAGAGATAAAAGTCACTAAAAAAGAAGAGTCTGACATGAACTATAGTACTAATGAGGACGATCTGGCAAGAGAAACTGAGTGGATCAGACAAAAAGGAAAAGGTTTGAAAAAACGTCGAATGGATACTTCACTCTTACCACCACAAAAAAGCTCGGGCACTGGAGAGCCCTCCAATAAAACATAAACTGAAGAACCCCCTACTAAGGTTAAAAAAGCTCCATTGCCTCCACCGATTATGGTAAATGGCGTAAATAATTTTAACGATATTTATGAAAAGTTAAATATCATACAAGGAGTTAAAATAAAAGTTTTAAATAACAAAAATTTTAAAATAAATGTACAAGACGCAGACAGCTATCGGCTGGTTACTAAAATGTTTAATGAAATAAAGTATCAATGGCACTCATACGGAAACAAACAAATAAGGCCAATTAGAGTAATAGCGAATAGGCTACACTTCTCATGTGACCCACAAAAAATTGTAGCTGATCTACAAAAAAAAGGTTTTATGGCACTGAAAGCCAGCCACAAACTGAAATGGAGAACAAGACAATCTCTTAACATGTTTATGCTCACATTTAGCCACGATCAAGATATCAACAAAATTTTTGAAATTTCCGGTATCCTTGGGATTGAAGTGGAAATAAAAGCACTAAAAACCTCAAAATTAGTCCCTCAATGCAAAAGATATCAATCTTATGTACACACGCAAAAATATTGCGCTAAAGAATCACGTTGCGTAAAATGCACGGGGAAACATCTTACTGTAGAATGCCCCAAACCAAAAGAATCTGAGCCAAAATGCATCCACTGTGGAGGCAAGTATCCTGCTAACTACAGAGAATGCCTTGTTGCTAGAGAAATACAAAAATTGAAAAATAAACCTAAGAAACCAAATCTCATACCAACCGTGAGTACAAATAGACAAAACTAAGAGACAAGAAACACAGTCACACAAAACTCTGTGACAAGAACATACAGCCAAGTGGCAGCAACAACTAATATGCCTAATATTAGTATCAGTAGTCAAAATACTATGGAACAAACACTACAATTAATTTTGGAGAAATTGAACAAACTTGATGAGCGATTAACTAAACTAGAAAGTAGCAATAACGGAGCTACCAATATGCCTCACAATGGTGAGTAATCTTAGAATTCCAGGTTGGAATGCCAATGGTCTCTTGCAACATCAGCAACACTTGCAAGTTATTCTAGACATAAAAAAAATTGACGTCTGTCTTGTGTCAGAAACGCATTTCACTATCCAGTCTCACATTAAATTTAAAGGTTATAAAGTGTATCCTACAACTCATCCTAGCAATACTGCACATGGGGGAAGTGCTGTAATAATTAAAGAAAATATATCACACTATGAGGAGATGGGATATAAAACCATTGATATTTAAGCTACATTAGTAAGTGTAAAAACCAAAAAATATATACACTAGTCATAAGTGCTGTCTATATACCACCAAGGCACTTACTAAAGAAAAATCAATATCTTAATTTTCTCAGAAAATTAGGAAACCGTTTTATAATTGATGGTGACTTTAATGCAAAAAATACCTACTGGGAATCTAGACTGACGAATTCTAAAGGAAAATAACTTTTGTAAGCTTTTAGTGAATATCAATTTGAGCTGATATCAACTGGTAAGCCCACATACTCTCCAACAGATCCAGGAAAAATTCCAGATGTAATTGATTTTTTTATAGTAAAAAATATATCTTGAAGTTTTGTAGATATAGAAGAAAGTTTTAATTTACACTCAGATCATTCACCTATTATTCTAACTCTTAGTAAAAACATAATAAAAAAGAAGCGAATATCTCACTAGTTAATAAACTGACCGACTGGATTAGTTTTAAACAAAGTCTGTCAGCAAAAATAAACATCTCAGTACCATTGAAAACGCCAGAACAAATCGATAAAGAAGTTGAATATTTTGTTACAAATATTCAACAAACAGCTTGGGAAAACATTCCGAAACCAAAGAGAATTTTTAAGGGAAAAAACTATCCAAAGGAAATTAGAGACCTTATATTGGAAAAAAAGAAACTAAGAAGAAAGTGGCAGCAAAGTCGTGATCCTCGGGACAAAACAAATCTCAACAACATGACGCAAGTGGGCAAGGAGTAACGAAGAAAAAGCAGATATTTTTGCAAGTCATTTAGAAAAAACATTTCAGCCCCACGAAGCACTAGATGAAAACTTTTATTTAAATGAACCCCAGCAAATCGAAGACCATATTAAGCTTACATCACCAAAAGAAATAATAACAGAAATCAAAAATATTAATTCGAAAATAGCCCCAGGGTATGATCTTAATAACGGGGTAGTCATAAAACAAGTCCCCAGAAAAGCTATCGTAAAACTATGCAACCTAATTAATGCGTCCTTTAGGCTTAGTATGTACCTAAACTGTGGAAAGGTGCAGAAGTTATCATAACTCCAAATCCGGGAAAACTACTCCATGACGTGTCATCTTACAGGCCAATATCTTTGCTGCCAATTATATCCAAGTTCTATTGAAAATTATTGCTTAAAAGAATAAAACCCATCATAGAAAGACAACAAATTATTCCATCTCATCAATTTGGTTTTCGAAAAAAGCATTCCACGATAGATCAAGTACACAGAATGACTAATATAATAGAAAAAGCACTAGAAGAGGGAAAAGTTTGTTCTGCAGTTTTTCTAGATGTAGCACAAGCATTTGACAAAGTGTGGCGTGAAGGCCTTAATTTTAAACTAAAACGGTTTCTGCCAAAATAATATTCGGATATTTTGGAATTATACATATCTGATAGACATTTTAGAGTAAAACAGGAAGACTCATACTTAAATTTAAGAGAATTCAAGCAGGCGTGCCCCAGGGTAGCGTACTAGGCCCTTATCTATACTTATTATTCACTTGCGATATCCCAAAGCCAGAAAATTGTCATTTAGCAACATTTGCCGATGATACAGCTTTATTGACGGTGGAAAAATCTATTGAAAAATGCATAGAAAAACTTCAGGATGCAGTCAGGAAGTTCACAGTTGGACCACAAAGTGGCGAATAAAATTAAATGAAACCAAATCAATTCATGTTGATTTTACAAACAACAATATAAATCACATACAAATAACAATTAACAACATTCCCGTACTATATTCAAATCAGACAAAATATCTCGGTATGACACTTGATGTCAAAGTGCGCTGGAAAGCACATGTTAAGAAAAAAAAAGAAGAACTTGAGATAAGGTATAGAAAAATGAACTGGCTAATTGGAAGGAACTCCAATTTAACAATTCATAATAAGTTACTGATTTATAGACAAATATTTAAACCAGTATGGACATATGGTATTCAACTATGTGGTTGTGCTAAAGGGAGTAACATTCTAGTTTTACAGAGATTTCAAAATAAAGTATTAAGAAACATTGTGAATGCACCTTGGTACGTTCGAAATAGTGACCTTCATCGAGATCTAAAAATCGAAACTGTAGCAGAAACTATTAAAAAGTACGCAAAAAGCCATGAAGATAGACTCTATCGGCATGTGAATGTGGAAGCAATACTATGCTAGTTCGGAGACTCAAAAGAGTGAAGCCGTTTGAGCTAGTAAACTAAGTGAATTACGTAAAACAAAATAATGCCATAAACACATCACAATTGTGAGTTACAGACCAAACAAAGCGGGGAGAAGTGTTGAGTGAACCCTAAGTTTAAATCTGACTTTTCTAGTAAATTAAGTTAAAACAAAATTGCTAATTAGTCTTACTGACTAGATTGTAATACAATAAACACAGTGTGTTTGACAAATTAAAAAAAAATGTTCAGCAGGGATATTTAGACAAAATGAAAAAGAAAATTAAAAAAACGGATATCAACAACTTAATTTTAACTGAGTTTATCGCGTTCTTTCTTATTTTTAGATGACCATCGGACTAACTGAAAAAAAAGTGTCAGATGAACGTCATATAACATAATAATATGTCAAAATATCGATGTTATCGTTAAAAATATTTGATTACTTTAAAAACTCGCTCTATAGGTTTAAGCAAGACCAACAAAAGAATTTTGGCCACGACTCTAAAAAAATCAGCTGTTCTCTGGGGGCTGACTTGTACATTGGATGTTATGGGAGGTCAGACGTTTTATTAGGATATTTTTTAAATGGCACTACAGATTTCAGCGAAATTTCAGTGAAATAATCTTCAAAATTTAGCATTTCTTATTTTAAATTCAAATTACCCGCCATGTACCGCATGCCAACTGTTATATTTAACAAGTGTTTGAATTCGTTATATGTGTTATTCACATTCGCTTCAGCTTTAAATTTAATTTTTGTCAATAGCTCCGAAAAATTAAGGATTACTATACATTCAAAAAAAAATTGTTTTGCAAGAATGTAGTAAAAACAATCTCAAAATTGGCTTTATTTAAAAATAAATCAAATATTCATGAACCGTCATTCCAGCTTCAATATTTTAAAGACAATCAGCTGTATCGTGACGTGACCATAAAAAAAATCAGCTCCCGATGTGACGTCAACAAAGTGGAGTATCGTGGCCCGTTCGTTTTGATAGTCCTGGTTTAAGAACCAAAAATTCAGAAAATCTACTTCAATCGTAGAGCAGGTTCATAATTAATATAACGGCGCCGGCGCGTTAGATCTAAGGGTCAGGAATCGCGAGAAAAAAGAGCTTAAAAGGGTAAGCTAATTTGGATTTCAGGGCATACAGAAGTATTAGGACAAGAAGGCGGAATATCTTGCGTGAATTGGATCATATACCGATCCGATTGTATAGACCCTGAATTATTTCTAGACGTTACCAAGAAACAAGTGCATGCAAAGCGCGATCGGTCTAAGTGTCAGGAATAGCGAGGAGGAAGAGCAAATTTACATTTACTTAGAAAGCCAGATCACCCTGAAAGTACCAGCAAACCTATAAGATCGCTGACGGCTTCATGCGTTGTGAAAGATTGCGCAGAGGCCCTAAGCATAGAAAAATTAGCTTCAACGCGTACGTTAGTTTGGATTTCAGGGCATACAAAAGTATTAGGACAAGAAGGCGGATTATCTTGCGTCAATCAGATCATGCACCGATTCGATTGTATAGAGCCTGAATTATTTCTAAAAGCGCATTCGGTCCAAGTGTAGGAATAGCGAGGAGGAAGAGCAAATTACAGTTTACTTAGAAAGCCAGATTACCCTGAAGATGCAGCATACCTATAAGATCGCTGACGGCTTGATGCTTTGTGAAAGATTACGCAGAGGTCCTAAGCACAGAAAAATTAGCTTCAAAGCGTAAGCTAGTAAGGCGGATTATCTTGCATGAATCGGATCATGTACCGATTCGATTGTATAGGCCCTGAATAATTTTTAGACGTTACCAAGAAAGAAGTGCATGCAAGGCGGACCCAATAATTAGGTTCAAAACAGCTTTAAATCTCCTGGGAAACATGAAAAGGTTTAAGACAAAAGACTTTGCGGAACAAAAAACCCAACCAAACTGATATTGTTTTTGGGATGGACCCAAAAAGACATTGTTAAGGGAGTACATGACAAATATAATTGCCTGAAAAGAAGCTACCTGCCAAACCTGTTGGCAATAGGAAGAATCACCAAGGCACTCGTAGCAAAATGTGAGGCCTTACTGAGGATGACAAAACAGACACACGGGAACCTCTAAACTAGAGTCCCTGTATGTTAGCATATTTGGATATATTATTATATCCAAATATGTCAACATACAGGGACTCCACTCTAAACGAGATTGAGCTACACATGCTATAATGGGCCGACATACTGCAGGAAGGCCTAGTGAGCAACCTTAACATGAATTAGAAGTACAGAAAATGGGTTGAGAGATAGATGACCTAGTTACTCACACCGCAATAACTTGCATTGGGTCTGCAAGTTGTTGTATTATATATTAGTGGAAAATTTGCAATGGATTTCCGTTTTTTTAAATAAAATCTATTTCAGATAAATCTAAATATAACTATTTAAAACCACAGATAAATTAATCTTAAATGTGTTCGTATTAATCTAAAATATATTTGCAATAATGTTAAAATATATTTAGCAAAAAACTTCAGCCAGTTAGAACTTTTAACAACATCAAATATAAATGAAACAAAAAATTAAAATGAGGTTCTCAACGGGACGAGGTTTCGTGCTTTTCTCGACTCCCTCCGGTGAGAAATTACCAAAAGTTTAATTACTTTTGGGCCATAAGTTATTGATCTAGTTGGCTGCGAGCCCCTGAGGCACTTTAGTCTGTCATGTCACTGTTCTCTATAACCTTGTTAACACCGATGATAAATAATGGCTGGATCCCTTTTTTGCAAAGCGTGGTTTTCGTAGGAATATTGTGCAAAGTTTTGTATTGTTTTAACAGGGACATTTGGAAACGCTTTGAATAAATTAACTTTAACAAATGTTGTGGTGATTTTTCTTAATAATTATCGACAATCCACAAATGTCTTTAAAAACATGTATAGTCAGTCATCGCGGGACAATATCTGTTTGCAACACAGAATTTTTTTAAAAAAGACTGTTATGTAGTGCGCGTCCACTGAGTATAAAGAAAATTAAAACAACAAAAACTCAAAAAAACCCTCAAAAAAATTGGCCGGCGAAAAAATGACGTAACATTCAACGTAAAATATTTGGTTAAGATTCTTGATGTTTTTAGTAATCGGTGTTACCACACTATAACATTCTTAAAGAAATTTAGTGTTGCCTGAATTTTTGGCCAAAAATCTTATATATAAATAAGTTAGGTTTTCTTACATTCTTAGTTGGTATTACCACACTACAGTATTTTAAAAGAATTTCAGTTTTATCAGCAGAAATTGACATGCAATTTCGGTAGTGATTTCTCAGTCAAAGGGTTTGGCTATCCACTTTTTTTCAAGACATCTGTGCGATATTCATATAGCCGTGTTAATCATAAAAAAGTATGTGAGCCAATTCAAGCATGAAATTTCCAGATTTTCATCTTTGTTGTTTATATTAATATCATTCCTCGTAAACTTAATCCTTCTAAATTTTCAGAATTACTTCTAAAATAGTTTCTTTAATTACTGTTTCCAAAAATGTATCAATTAACTTGCCATTACCTTAATAAATCTTCTGTTATAGGCATTTATTGCCCCTACTAAATGACATTTTTGAGCTATTTATTGAACTTTATGGTACTTTTTACTGCTTTTTACTAATTCTTTTTAGGGCAATAATCAAAAGGACAAAATGTAAGCATTTTAATGCCCAATGGTGATCCTAGTTTTCAGTCTGGATGAGTAAACAAACAAAGTTTTGAGTTTTGTAAAAAGTGACGTCATTTAGTTTTTTTTTAACGTAAAGTATGATACCTTGCAAGAAACATGACTAGCCGATGTTCCAAATCTGAACCAAATGATTTTTGTTATATTTGTGGAAGTTACGATTTAAAAAAGTCTTAAAGAACTATTAGTGATTTTGGGAAAAGTCCCTATTTGGCTAGATTTAAAATGAGACCAAGACAAATATAGGCCACCGCATATTATTTGCAAGACATGTGAAGAAAAGCTAGAGAAAAGGACTAATCTTCCGAATACCGATGGTTTGAAGAGAACCCTAAAATCATTGTAATGATTGCTATTTTTTCCTTTGCAAGATTAATGGATATAATAAAAAACATCGTTAAAACATATTATGTACCCAATCAATATTAAATCAGCAATCAGACAATTTCCTTACAGTGATAACCCTCACCTCCCAAAGAACTAAAAAAAGTTTCCGACAATAGCTCTTCAACCTCCCCAGAGACCTTGGATACAAATTTTAAACCTTTAAACTATGGTGAACCTCAACTATTTTCACAAGGTGAACTAAACGATTTAGTAAAAGATTTAAAAATGTCAAAAAAGTTTTAGCACTTTTAAAAATTTTCAATAATTAAATGCTTAATTTTAATGTAAAATTTAAAACCAATCCTTTTCATTGGGGAGGGCTAAGCTAAACATGTTCCGCAGAAGATTAGTTTTTTCTTTTTTTTTCTAATTTTTTGTGCTAAGAGCAGTCCTATAATCACATATAAAAATGAATAAATATAGTTTTTGTTCTTTTTCGTTTTAAAATATAATGAACAGAAAAGGAAAAATAAACATTCATTCTGTAGTCAAAAAAGCAGAGAAACTAAAAAAAAAACCTCGATGCTTATGGAGAATTTAGTGATTGCTTTTTTTATTTTTAGTGCTCCGCTGGAGGATCTAAATCTTTCATTGCACATGCTGCTGTTATTTTTTGTAACCACTTCGTTGCTCATGCTGCTGTAATTTGTTTAATTCTAAGCCTACAAGCTATAGGCAATGGTGATGAATTAGCTCCATTACGGTGGGTTTAATTTTTGCAGGTTTTAATTTGAGGCTTTTTCTAGTTTAGGTTATTTATTTTTTACAAGAAATTTTAGGTACCTGGCATTTATTAGACCTAATTTTTTTTTAGTGTATAACCTGAATATGTCAAAGCATGTCGTTGTAATTTGCCACCCATGTTAAAATCGGGTGGCGGAAGAAAGATCGAAAGACAAAAGATCGAAAGACAAGAGATCGAATACAAAAGAACGAAAAACAAAAGATCGAATACAAAAGAACGAAAAACAAAAGATCGAAAAGGCAAAAGATCGAAAATACAAAAGATCGAAAAACAAAAGATCGAAAGGCAAAAGATCGAAAATACAAAAGATCGAAAAACAAAAAATCGAAAAGGCAAAAAATCGAAAATACAAAAGATCGAAAAACAAAAGATCGAAAATACGAAAGATTAAAAGTACAAAATATCGAAAGACAAAAGATCGAAAAAAAATCGCAACGCGTATCATGTTTGCTTAGGTATATTCACATAAACAGTTTAAGCAAGGTCAGGTAAGGTAAAATTACATAACCGTTAAATAAACTAATGGCTTGTCATACTTAACACAAATCATATAGTTCGATAAATTTTTGTTGAATCACATTTTTTCAAAAAAAAACTTTCCTAATTTTTTTCCCGGGATCCTAGAGGGTGTGTAACTAAACCGAACCGAACCGAACCAAAACGAACCGAACGGGTTCGGTTTGGTTTTACACCCTGTAGGATTCCGGGAAACGGGATCTTTTGTAGTTTCGATCTTTTGCTTTTCGATCTTTTGTGGTTTCGATCTTTTGTCTTTTCGACCTTTTAAATTTTGATCTTTTGTCTTTTCGATATTTTGTATTCGATCTTTTGTCTTTCGATCTTTTGTCTTTCGATCTTTATTCCGCCATCTGTTAAAATTAATTTCAATTTTTTCCATAAAATTAGAATTGAACAAAACTTTTCTATACTTTGAATATTTTTTTATGTAAATGGCCAAACCACCGCCTCTACCTCCATTTTTATATTTTGTTTAAATAGAATAACCGGGAATACTACCACCACGTTTTAATTTAATTAGGAATATTTATTTTTTTTGAAAATATATGTTAGAAAGAGACCCCATAGTCGAACCGGTTCGGTTCGGTTCGGTTTAGTTACACACCCTCTAGGACCCCGGAAAAGAAATCAGGAATGTTTTTTTTTTTGAAAAAACTATGTAATAGCGATATTTTGAAACACGCTATTTTCGATCTTTTGTACTTTCGATCTTTTGTCTTTCGATCTTTTGTTTTTCGATCTTTTGTATTTTCGATCTTTTGAATTTTCGATCTTTTGTTTTTCGATCTTTTGTTTTTTGATCTTTTGTAGTTTCGATCTTTTGTCTTTTCGACCTTTTGAATTTTGCTCTTTTGTCTTTTCGATCTTTTGTCTTTCGATCTTTTGTCTTTCGATCTTTGTGCCGCTACCTGTTAAAATTAATTGCAATTTTTTCCATAAAATTAGAATTGAACAAAACTTTTCTATACTTTGAATATTTTTTTATGTAAATGGCCACACCACCGCCTACCATCCATAACCGGGAATACTACCACCACGTTTTAATTTAATTAGGAATATTTTTTGTAAATTAAAAAAACCCAGCAAAAGCTTTCTTTACGCTATGTAGGTATACTACTGACAATATGTTCTAGTCGCTAAAAAATAAACCTAATCTTTGTTAAAATTTTATTTATTAATTCCAAATTTATTTGATAATATCACTTTTATTATTTAATTTTACAATAAATTTATTTTTTAAATACACGTATGTAAGCAGGTAGTTTTTTAATATCCGTAGGAAGAAGTTTTATTTATTTGAGCACAATTATCATATTATAATTTATTTAAGTTGTTTAAATCATTTTCACTTGAAATACGGTGCACTACTTCTTTAAATTTAACATAAATATTTCCATTTAAAACACATAATTTTTGTAAACTTTTATATTAATTTTTGAAATACCTCGCGACAAAATTTGGTTAGGTACTCTTTAATTTGCACTCTCGATTATTTTTTTGAAAATTTGTGTACGCGTCGCACAGTCGTTCAAAACCCTCTAAAAATTACGCATTGAGGCTCTTACATGTCTTTAAGCAAGTCAATAATTAGCTACTATTATACTAGGATCATGACCTATACTACCTGTTTTTCTTTACCCCACTGCTCACTATCGCCGAATTGCTCATCGCCGGGTCGCCAAAGTGTTGCATTTTTTGATTTGTTTGTTTCCAGTTCTGGATGGAACAAATTAGTGACTTGTTTACATTGTAGTTTTTATGGGGGAAAGTTTTTTTTAAAAGATAATTTAATATGGATAAATTAGCTATTGGTAGATAGTAGGTAATAATACTATTATATATATTTAATAGTTTAAAATGATTTTTTTTAATGAGTAATAGTTTAATAATAATTTCAGACTCAAGTCAATCTATCTATAAAGTTCCACTTAGCTCACCTTTAAAACTAATAACGTTAAAACCATATAACACTGCTTTTATTGCTAATAATATCTCACTCGTCCTTACCCGTCCTTTAAAAAAAAACCTTTTAATATAGATAGGTGTCCCAATTTTAAACATGGACAATTTTATGTTTATTATATAAAGTTAATCACATATTAGCCTGTTTTAAAGGATCAAAGTGTCACATTTTATCCTCAAAATGGCGGAAAATAGATAATAAATTATTATCCCAAAAAGGATTGTAGTCCTTGCTACGCTTGTGCTACAACCTTTTTGCGTCGAGGGGAAAAGTGCCAGTTTTGTCCCTTGGTATATAATATAAAGTGTATCTGTAAAAATGCATCCTAACTAATAACTTTCAAACGGAATTAGATATCAATTTTAAGTAAAAAAAGACTGTTGATTTTAGAGCGCCATAAATTGTCAAAAGTTTAAATTTTTACATGTCAATATACAATAAACTATACTTATGTTTTAGCTATTTCAGTCACCCTGTATGCATTATCAATACCGTAAAATTAATAAAATAAAAATATAATTATAAGAATTATTATATTTTATCTGCAATTCGGAGTTTTATATTTGAATAATGTTTAATAGCTTTAACGGCAAAGAAAACTATATGCGTCAGTTTTACACGGTTTTGAGTCACTGTGACATGAAAGGTCGCTACGGCGCCGACTCAGAATAACGTTAACCATAATTTTGCTGACAAAAAACATTTTATTATGATTGGTGAATAATGTCGATTTTAATGATTTTTGTAGCTAAAAGTCACCTTTTTTTATTTACAATAGGGATGAAGTTTTTTTCCGGATCAAAACTAAAAATGACAGCGATGCGCCTAATTTTTTTTTAAGGGGGTCAAAAATTGTCATTTTCAGAAAAGGCCTGACTTCTTTAATTTTAGCGAAATGTCAATTTTAGTAAAAAGTCGTATATCTTAAAGCTTTAACTTTCGAACAAGCTAAAAGTCTTTGAAATCGGTTCAGTAGTAACGAATTTATACCCAAAGAAAATGAATGCGGAATTTTTAGGCGGTTTTGAACCATGTTTGAAAACGCATTAAGACTGCTCGGGACAGGTTGCCGAGGTTTCGATCTGGTATTTGATGGCACTTCACTATCTCCTACGTTTATTTTCAATTTTTGTAAACCATCGATGGAGAAAAGCCAAGATCCCTAAATAAAATAATGTTCATGTTTAGCGATGTCTCTTCTTAAAATAAATAATTTAATATTAAATATTACAAAGTTACGTTACATTATTACATGGGACAAAATGTAAATTATTATATAGTTCAAAAGAAATAATAAACATCTGAAATTTTCTTAAATCTTCTCTAATATTGCAGACCGTTTCTCTTTCCGTCACCGTTTTCACATCCGTTGCTGTTTCTGTTTCCATTACCATTATTTCTTGCACACGGATCAGTCATCGGACAAAACGGAAGGCATGGAGGAACGAACAAAGGATTGCCTGGTAACTGAGTGTAGATGATTTGCATTGGCATACCTGGTAAACAGTACGGCACATAGTCTATAGGAAAGCAAACTGGTTCACTGGAATGTCCTCCAGCTCCGCCGTTTCCACTCTTACAGTCGCACATTTTTAGTTTTGTTGTTGCGAAAAATTACTAGAAATTTGGAAAAATTGTGGACCGAAAATTTAAACTTTTTGACTTTTTTCACTTTTATTTACATGTGTCAAAATTACACCATGCGACACTATGCACCACTTGAAGATCTGCCAAGAAGACATTTACAAGCAACACCCTCCTCTACTTACGGAGACTCATGAATGTCCTTACTTCTACTAGGACCGATGCACAGTAACTCTGTCATTCGTCTATGGACCGATGTTAGACTTGGTGCATTCTGGAAACCTGGCGTCTCTTCTTCTCCTCCTCAAGGATGCAGTGACCTCTAATTTAAGATTACTACATCCTGAAACCTGGCAGCCAAATTCACACTCTTTTTTTTTTAATAACAACTTAAAATATGCACAAACTTATGTTGGGTTATTCTGTTAACAATTATTTTCTTTAAAAATAAAATCCTGACCGCATTTTATTGGTAAATATTGGCAAATAACAATATTTTGTTATTGAAATGTCACTTGTACCCCCTACCTTTTTATTTCAATTTAAAAAAAACTCGTCGGTAACGATCGATAAAATCAAAAATTTTATTAAAAAACAGTTGTGTTTGTTTTCGATATTGCTAATGAACTTGGTTACAAACTGATTGCAGGAGTTGTGCAGTTGCTGATAACTAGTCCACATTTCATTCTCGTTATTATCAGCTTGACTTTTTCGCACTCAATAATTTTGACTAAAAATGCCACGTCAAATCTCGTTGTTGGCCATCCAAGGTTGTTAACAATTTTTTGTTTATACTTTCCGGATCAGAAGTTCGGGATTCAAAGGCCATGATGCTTTCGGATTGGAAATTGGTTTTTTTCATTTAGGTTTTTTCCCTTATATTCGTTACTTTTCCTGCGATTAGTAGGAATGATTCAGTAAATGTGCCTTTGACGACTGTTTTGACTTCTCTCAAATCCATCAAGGACAAACTCATTATAGCCGCTTATATGACGCTTGTCTTTTACACGAGACAATGGCGATTTTGGAATTATTTTACAGCACACTACTTTTTATTTATTACTTTTTATACGCTAACAAGCCTCGTTTAATAACCAATTCGATAAATTTGCACAGAATAATTTATTTATTTCAATACTGGTATATTTAAAAGAAAAATGCGTATATTGACGGTTCTAAAGGGTGGTAAAGGGGGTAATTACCCCCCAGAATCCGAAAAAATATTTAAGGTATAAGGGCGGCTACTACAGGTAAGTTAAAGGCTGAGCAAAATTATATTTTTGCTGACTTGCTTTATCAGAAAAGCGCCCAAGGAAAAAATCGCCTATTGCAAAAAGTGCACACGGAAAAAAGCACACAGGGGACACCCCAAATTTGCGAATAAATTAAAAAAAACTTGATCAAAATATTGCAATATTACACGATAAAGTTGCGAATATTGTACATTTTCAAAGCCATATTTTAATAATTTTTAAAGTTTTTACGAATTTCAAAAAATATTTTTAAAATTCAAAATTCTAAAAAGTTTTCAAAATTTACATACATATATATATATATCTTTATATATATATATATAGGGTGTTGCATATTTAAGGGGCCCCAGTAAAGCAGGTGATAGAGAAGATTACTTTTTTTAAATTAATTTTTATACGTTAATGGAAGCGTCGTTTAATAATCAATTCGATAAATTTGCACAGAATAATTTATTCATTTAAATACTGGTATACTTTAATGAAAAATGTGTACAATGGCAGTTCTACAGGGGGGTTAAAGGGGGTAATTAACCCCCCCCCCCACCAAGTTAATGGATGAAAAAAATTATATTTTTGTTGAGTTACTTTATCAGAAAAGCACCCAAGGAATAAATCACCTGTATAAATAACCTTCACATGAAAAAAAGCGAAAGGGACACCCCCAATTTTTCAAATAAATTGAAAAAAACCTGATCAAGGTATTGGAATATTACACGGTGAAGTTGCGAAAATGGTACATTTTCAAAGCCATATTTTCAAACAAGTTTCATGGCTAATCGGGCAAAAAGGAGTTTTTTGTTTCTCTCATATTTTTCCGTGGGTAGCCCGAAAGCTTAACCTCACGGGGGTCCAAGATCTAATGGACATCTAATAAGTGTTGACAATTAACTGTTTCGTCCTTATGGGACTCCTCAGTCAAAACTTATTAGGTGTCCATTAGATCTTGGACCCCCGTGAGGTTAAGCTTTCGGGCTACCCACGGAAAAATATGAGAGAAACAAAAAACTCCTTTTTGCCCGATTAGCCATGAAACTTGTTTGATTTTTAAATTCACGGGTACGAAATTTCACGTTTGTAAGCCATATTTTGATAATTTTTTACGAATTTTAATAAAAAAATTTCAAAAAGCGCAGGTCAAAAAAGCGCATTACTAAAATAGCGAAGGTCAAAATAAAATTTTGCTATTTTGATATTAACAGGTTTTTTTTATTTTTACGAGTGCCGTGCGGGAATTTCTCTCGGTATATAGGGATGCAAATAAATGAATTTAATATTTTTTATATGAAAACCAAAATCAACAGACGACATTTGCTCAGCAAAAAATGAGACTTTCAATAATAATTTTTGTGTAAAAAAACAGTGGCGTACCATTATTTTCTTCAAAGTTGATGTATTTTAAACATATATCAGATACCTAAAAAATATTTTATTTACTGCGTAATCTGTAAGAGACTGTAATTTTTTTATACAGGGTGTTAAAGCAGAAGAACGAAGTAATACCAAAATAAATTATTCTTAGTGTTTCCTTTAGTTACTAAAAACATAATCAATATAAAATTTAAAAAAATGGAACTTCCGATAAAATATTTAAATTTGGTTATCTACGATCAAGGTAAAATTTCACGGAAAAAGATATGTAATTGTATTTTAGAATAGAATTTTTTTTTAATGGTTTATTTTTGTAGGGTATGGAATGTCTGCTTATCAAAGAAAAATATATAATTTTTTGTTCGTCGAAACATAATTTTTTCTTAGCTAGTTTGGCATTTTGAAACACAAGGCGGTGGTTTTGAGCGTAAAAACTTGCTCTGTATGTAACTAGCTTCAATTTTTTGCTTAATTAAAATAATTTTAAGCGAAATAATCATTTTTTATATTTTAACGATTGCTATGACTTTTCTCAGGTATATGAACTTTGTCTGGTGGTGCCTTTTATGAGAAACTTTATAGCCAATTTTACGTAAAACTTAAACTTCTGACAACTACACTAGACAAGCATAAAGTCCTCGCTAATATAAACCCACTTGCGGTTCAACTTGAGTTTGAAATATCCGCATAAAGTTTTAGCTCTAGGATATCAGTGCATTGTTGGAAGTTCATGAACGGGAATATATTTCAATGCGAACAAATTATATTTTAAACGCTAGCAAAAATATTTGCTCATATTTAAGTGCATAAGTGCATGCTCAGATGCAGACACAGAGCACGCGAGTAGCTTATACGCAGCCAAAAAAAAGTTTTTTCGCTGGAACAAAAAAGTCTTGGGGGAGGGGGGTAATGGTCAACGGTGACCGTAAATAAACGCATAGGAAAAAAGCAGAAAGGAAACTTTCGCACAGGAATAAACGCTACACAGAAAAAAGCTTACGTGTAGTAGGGCGCACATTAATTTTTTTTCTTTTTTTAATTATGCCGTCAGTTTTTTTCAGGAGAAACTATTTTTTTGGAACACACTTTTATAATGACATATTAAACAAAATGCATTTTTGTGATATTTTGTGTTAATAAAAATAAGTCTCTATGCCGACATATTAATAAAATATCATTAATATAAAAAAAAAAATAATACTTTTCTTTAATACATTTGTGGAATTTATTTTGACAGCCTATACCTCCTTAACTTTTAATTGTATCAAAAAAGAAATAATACATTTCGGGAGCACAATTATAGCTAAGTATTCACTTGACTGTGACAAGCTTTCCTTTTTTTGTAAAATCTTTTCCACCATGAGTGTTGATACACTTCATGGTATATAAATTTTTTTATCAGAAATAACCTTTTCTATCACCTGTTTCATTTTGGCTCCTAAGTTATGCGACACCCTATATATATGTACATTTTATAAACTTTTTAGAAGTTTTTTTTTGAATTTTGAAAATATTTTAAATTTTTTTATTAAAATTTGTAAAAACTTTAAACATTATTAAAATATGGCTTTGAAAATGTATTATTTTCGTAACTTTACCGTGTAATATTGCAGTACTTTGATCATTTTTTTTTAATTTATACGAAAATTTGGGTGTCTCCACTGTGCGCTTTTTTCCGTGTGCACTTTTTTAAACAGGCGATTTCTTCCTTAAGTGCTTTTCTGATAAAAGTAAGAATAATAATAAATTTGTTTGCTTCCAAATAAAATTTACAGTATTCTATAATATTTTATAATTAAACTTATGTGGAATTAAACAGTCTCACTTCTGAATTATAAAAATATATAATTTTTTTCAGCATTTAACTTACCTGTAGTAGTCGCCGTTATACTTTACATATTTTTTCGGGTTCTGGGAGTGTAATTACCCCCTTTATCACCACGTAGAGCTGCCAATGTACGCATTTGTCTTTAAAAATATACCAGTATTTAAATGAATAAATTATTCTGTGCAAATTTATCGAATTGCTTATTAAACGAGGCTTCCATTGACGTATAAAAAGTAATAAAGAAAAGTAACCTTCTCTATCACCTGCTTTACTTTGACTCCTAAGTTATATGACATCCTATATATATGTATATTATGGAAATTTTTTAGAATTTGGAAGATAAGTGAAATTTTTTTATTAAAATTCGTAAAAACTTTAAAAATTATCAAAATATGGCGTTCAAAATGTACCATTTACCTTGCGCTGTTTTGGTTGTACGCTTTTATAGGCCGCGCTATTTTGGCCATGCGCTTTATGGCCTGCGCCATTTTGTCTGTGCTGTTTTTACCTGGGCTATATTGTACCACTGCGATATCCAGGTGTGCCAAGTGGAGGCAAACGCCGCCGTCGTTGTTTGCCCATCGATTATGAGCTATAAAATGAGAGCGATGTTCAAAAACGTAATCACCCCGCTGTGTAGTTGCATACGTGATGAAATTTACATTTACACATACGACGGTAAAAATGTGCTTTTTTGCTTCATTTACGTAAAAAGGACCTGTTTTATGGGTTAAGAAACGCTTGGTTAATTAAAATAAAACGTTAATAGGCAATAAAAGGCCAAAAATTTCTAATTTTAGCACACCGAATTAAACTTTTATGATTTGAGACGTGACCGTGGTTACGTTAGTCGTAAAAGTTAAAAAAGGGTTTTTGAACCCTAATTTCAGATAGGGTTTTGATGATCTGTTAAAATTTTAATTTCATTTAAATAAGCTGGTTTGGAAGGCTTGACACAGATATTAATTAAATATCAATGAACTTAAGATAAATAAAGATACATAAATGTCACGTGTCAGATAATTAGGCAGAATTTTTATTACACTTGTATGGTAAAGTGGGTAGGAATGACATCGTCCGTGACATCGGTACAACAGACCGATATGTCCATATGGGTTCCAAATATACAGGTTGTTCATAAAAAATGTCGGCAAACTTCAGAGGATTATTCTTTATGTGATTTTAAGAAAAAAACTTCACTTCAAATAAACATGTGTTCGCAAATGCTTAGTTTTCATGACACAGGGTTTTAAGTTTTTGTTTGTTTTTCTTTAAAGCTCCTGCAGTTTCTGAGATGTTTACATCCAAAAACTACAGAGAGGTATTTTTTCACTGGTCAGATTCAAAAATACAAAATAAATTCTTTGTTTTATTCAGAAAATTTTTATCTCTTTCAATGCCTTGTACCTAAATACATGCTCTAAATTTGACCTAAATATCTCAAAAACTGAACGCGCTATAAAAAAAACAAACAAAAAATTAAAAAATTTTCTCTTAAAATCACTCAAAGATTAATCCTCTGAAGTTTGGCGATATACTTTATTAACATTCTGTCGATAAAGAAAATAATAGGATGGTGCTTCGACTACTACGTAATCTTCAATAGGGACAACGGAACGCTCCCGGTCATTTTTGTCACAGATTTTAAGTAAAAGCGGTTACCCATAGAGGTCGTTATGGTTACTAAGCATATAGGATCACTGGTTCACGAAAACGAAGTCGACAGGCGTAGAATAAGCTACCACTTTTAGAGGTCGCCGGGCAAAATAAGCAGTGACTCTCAGTCAAATATCTTTATTTGGATTCATTGGCTACATACGATGCTTTACCACGAGTTCAGTCAAGATCGCCACCTTTCAAATCGTGCCTGCAAAAGTTGTCATTGCTCAATCTGTGAAAAAATGGCGGATTTTCTCTAGTCTGCAGCTTTGAAAAGCTTTCTATTTATTTTTATATCTATATAAATATGATTAAAGCTCGTCCCTGTTTTGGACCAACTTGGTAGACAAAGTTTTGTTCCAACAAACTTTGTGATGGTTTTGTCGGAATGGCTGCTAATTTATTTACCAGGAAATAAACACGTTATTGTAATGCTTTTAAGGATATATGCAATGCCGAATATGGCTATTAAAGCAAATTTTATGAGCGCGCCACAGTTTACTGTCTAATATTACCTATTTTTGCAGATTTCCTCGTTTCCATTCTGGTGTTTTTACATAAATGTATTTTACTTAATTTACAGTGAAATGCCTAAAACCGTGTTTTTCTTTTGTATAATATGTGGAGTTTGACTTTCATAAAGATCAGAGGACTGATTTGCCCAAGAAAAATTTGTTTACATAGTTGCTGGAAAATGGCGCACTCGGCGCAGATCGATAGTTGTTCGATCCAACGTCGTATATTAAATTTGATCAAGCGCACGACTGCGGCACAACGGCCAAAGAACTTGTGAGTTTTGAAGTAGAAAATGTAGTGCAAATTTTGAACTTTATAACAAATAAAAATATACCTAAAATTTTTGGCATAAATAAAAAGGTCACAAACACTTGCGTAAATTACCTCTAGTAGGGAAACCGTTGCGAAATCGTAGTTTTCTCGAGGTGGGTCATAGTCGATCAGACAACCAACCGAAACCATTCACACAACGTTTCCGTTCAGTGCAGCTTTGGTTTTCACAACTTTCACAACTAATAAATGCCTCTTGGCTTGACAAGCAGATCGCTTCGCCCGCTTCGGCGTTTAAAACTAACCAAACAGACCGTATGTAATATATGTAATGTGTTGTATTTGTACTTTTTTACAATGAGAAATATAGTTTTATAACTTTTGCTGTTCATATGTTTGGTTCGGACACAGTGGACTTTAAATTGCTGTTTAAAAAACTAGAAAGGCTTGGTATTAGAGGTCCTGCTTTGAAGTTAATAAAATTATATTTAGCAAATAGGAAACAAATTGTTTGTGTTAAAAATAGTTGTGTTTTATACTACCTTTAGTGGGAAGAGATACAGCAGGGTATGTGTCAGGGATCCATACTGGGTCATCTGCTTTTTCTGTTGTATGTGGGCGACCTCCCTGAGATAGTCAGTGAGCAGGCGTTTCAGAACATTCATGATACAACATGTCCTGAGGCGGAACAGATGCTTAGGAAACTTTCACTGTGTTATTATAATAGCAGAGAGAATGGCGGGCTGGTGTTCGGAAAACAATTTAACTTTAAATTTTCAAAAACTGCCTTAGTGAAATTTTAAAAATCAGGAAGGGTAAAGGATTCACTCCTTGTGAAGTTGAGCCATTATTCAATTTCTAACTCTAAAAAGTAAGATGTTTATGTGTTATATTAGATCCACCACTCAACTGGCAAAGACAAATAAAAACCTTAACCTCAAAACATTCTAATGCCAAAGTAGTGGTTCGTAGCTTTCGTGAAGTTGTTACACCAAACTGTTTCAGAGTTTACTATTTTGCAACTATACAGAGTTTAGCGACCTATAGAATTATATCTTGGGGCTCTTTAAGTGATGTCCATAAAGTTTTCAAAGTCTAAAAAAGAATAATTAGAGCTTTTCTTGGTTTTCATCCAAGAAGCACCTGCAAACCTCATTTTGTCGATTTGGGAGCTTTAACAGTGCCAATCGTTATACTTTCTGCATCAAGTTGGAACACAAAAATCATTTTACACAAAACTGGGAGCTCTATGGGGAGCACATTCATATCATAACGAGTGGCAGAAAGGTTTGACTATACCACACTATAGCCCTACATTCTTTGAAAGAAACTTAGAATAAAGAGCAATTAAAGCCTACCATGGCCTACCATCTTCGGGAGGATGTCAACCTAGATCGGTTCAGAATGAAGTTGAATCTGTACTTGCTAGAAAAGGTTCTGTATAACTTTAATTTTTAATATTATTATTATTATTTATAAAAAAAAATATAATTTAATTTTACTTTATTTTGTTGTCAAATAATATATTAAAAAAGGCTATGATTTGGCTGTATTAATAATCTAATTTGATTTTTACCTATATTTTGTGGTCAAATGGTTTATTTTTAGAAAAGGATTTTAACTTTTTAATAATTTTAATTAATTTTATCAAAACTATAACATTTTTTTGTGTGAGATTGCTATCTCTTAAAAAAACTGTGATTTACCTATATTTTAGATTACAAAAATCTTAATTTTTAATGAAAAAATTTTTTACAGCGAACTGTTTTTATCAAAACTAATTTATTTTTGTAACGTTACTTTTCTATTATCTCCTAGGGATTGGATTTTTGGAATTTTTACACACAGTATAATAATTGTGCACTAAATGATCTGGTGATTGCGAGTTTTTTGGCCAGCAGGCCTGCCCTGCAAACTTGGAACTGTCAATTAGCAGACCCATAAAATCGCCTTTTTTGGCTTTGCTTTTTGTTATAGAAATGTGCATGTTGTACTTCTGTAATGTTTATTGTCAATAAATGATATTCTGTTCTATTCTATTGGATTCTATGCCTGAAATATTTTACGGCCAAGACTCCTAAAATTGAAGATACCTATGGTAGGGGTTTCTCAAATAAAGTCGCTCCAATTAAAACTATTTGCAAAGTTTTTAGCAGTAAAGGTGCGATAAGAGGTAATAAAACTTCAAAATGGCGCGACTGCGGCACTTTAAGGTTTTAACTTCAAATTGTAAGCGTAGCGAATTTTTGTCGTAAAAAATATATATAAAAAAGTAGTTATACATTAATAAACACTTTGTTATTGTAAAGTTATGCTGAAAAAAGCTGAAATTTAGATTCTACACACTATGCATTATGCTTGTTTCTGCGAATGCCATTTTTGTATGCCACTTGCTTGCTGCGTGCAGGTTTTCAGTTTTTAAATATTAGGAAGTTATTGCAATAAAGCCAGTAATTGTCCCGGGCACTATTCTGATAGTTTCCCATTATAATAACAGCTGTCTTATTTATAAATTAGGCCTTTGTGTATTATAAGAGCCGGAATTAATAGTGCCGCCATCGACTTAATCGAAAATAAATGACTGGATTTAGAAATTCGAAATTGGTATATCAATTTTGAAAGAACAACTGTCAGTTTTCAATGGAAAACTGTTAGAATAGTACCTGGCACTATTATTGCCTGGCTTTATTGCAATAAGTCCCTATTTTTGCATTGTGTAGCCTTTGCTTTTTACCTTTTTGATAATCGTGACTTTTTCGCCAAAACTAAGGCCACAAATTGGGAGGCCAATTTGCATGAGCCTTTGGCCACCTTTGTAAGCCCAGTGTCAGTATTCTTAAAATCCCCCCGAGCGAGTGACGACGAGTGAGCAGTCCCTCGATTCTCACCGTATTGTATAAACGCAGTATTCTTGGTTTTGGAAATACGTAAAAAGTGATATGAAATGAAATGCCAATTTTCTGGTGACAACTTCAACCAATAAAAAAGCAAAGAATTTTAACAGACAACTAACCAAATAGAGTTGAAAGAAAGTAACCTCAATTTTTTTTCACCTATTTTTTGTCTGTGGATACACAAACTAAAAAAAAAGGCAGAAAAAAAGTATATTTGAAAGAAAACACAGAGCAGAGAAACCTATAAAAAAACAAAGCACACGTCACCAAAACAAAAATTTTTAATAAATATACAAGAAATTTTTCGAAGTGTGGTCAAAGACTAAACAAGTTAATTTTTGGGCTAGTCCTCAGAAAGGACCGTGGTAGCCGCAGATATATGTTTTCACCTTGTTAGACTTCATCAGTACGGTGGATGGATAGGGAATGAAATGAAGATGATGAAAACTGAAAAGAAAAAATGAAATGTGGATAACCACTTTAGTTATCTCACAGTTTTTGACAAAATTCAGCACGCCTACACCTATCGAAATCTCCCAGTGTATGAATTCTTGAAATGAGTGAGAGTGGAAATAAGCATCTCCCCACATCAGGACCAATAAAGATGCGAAAATCAAGTGAGCAGTTTGGCTTACACCTGATTTTGAAGGAGTATTTCTTCTCACCCATTCAAGAATTCGCACACTGGTGTGAAGTTGCCAAAATATCAAACGTTTTTTGGGTGAGAGTTTCAAGAATACGATTGAGGGAGAAACGCCCACTTTCGCTCGAATTTCGAGAACTACTCGCTCGGCAACATTTCAAGAATAACGACACAGACTGTGTGCGGCTTTACATGGTATCCGATCTCATTTGCTCTGGTTAACGGCATAAATGAAGAAGTGGGAAGTTTAAATTTTACACTTGCTCAAGGAATAGGAAATTTTATAAATATCTGTAGCATCCGAAGGGATTTAAACCCATCACTGCAAGCGAGATTCCTTGAACACACTTGGGTTTGGTATGCTAACGCTCTGAGTACCAAGGCTATAATACTACTACAATAATGTTTTAAAAAATGCATTCTTTATAATAAGTTCAAACTTCCCGCCATGCGCCGCATGCCTAGTCAAAAAAACTACGTCTGAAGACGCCAGGCTTCTAGGATACAGTGATCCTACGCACGCCATCGTTCTCTTCAGGAACTTTGTCACGGCAATAATTATAAAACTGGTTTATTTGTTTAAATGAAAATCTATTTTAAGGGTAACTTTTCTAATAAATATGAAAAAACTACTAGATACTAAAATATAAAAGTGGGAGTCCCTAATCCTTCCGTTTTGAATCCTAAAAGGAAAAACTGTAAAAACTTTGTTTCGGAAGCGGTACAAAAGGTAATTTAGTTGCCTTACTGTTTTTGTAAATACGCGTTTTTTATACTAACAGATCTCGAAAACCAGAAAAGAAGAGCTGCTAAAAAAAGAAGTAGGAAATTTTATAAATGTCTGTAGTATCCGACCTCTGCCACCGACGGGATTTGAACCCATCATTCAATTCAAACTTCCCGCCATGCGCCGCACGCCTAGGATCACGGAAACTACGTCTGAAGACGCCGGGCTTCCAGTATACAGTAACCCTACGCACGTTATCATCCTATTCAGGAACTTTGTCACGGCAATAATTGTAAAGTTGGTTTATTTATTAAAATGGAAAACTATTTTAAGGTTAACTTTTCTAATAAACATTAAAAAACTACTAAATTTTAAAATATAAAAGTGGAAGTTCCTAATCCTTCCGATTTGATCCTAATAGGAAAAACTGTAAAAACTTTGTTTCGGAAGCGGTTTTAAATGTAATTTAGTTGCCTTACTGTTTTTTTAAATATGCGGTTTTTATATCAGATCTCGAAAATAAGGAAAGAAGCGCTACTAAAAGAGGATAAAAAATTATATCAAATTGAGGCAATAATGCTAATGCTTATTATTTTGAGCAAGGCAGTTCATTATTGAAATTTTATTTTAATTTAATATTTTTAGCGACTTATTTATGGCGCGGAAATACATCCATCTTATGATTATATATGTTTAAATAAATTACAAAGTCAAATATGTTTTTTAAATGTGAACTATATTATGACTTGAAATGAGATAAATCGATTTATTGGTCCTAGTGGAATATATCTAAGTGCGAATAAGCAAATAAGTGCACAAAACACATTGTTTTCCTTATCATAAGCTTGTGAATACACTTAGCCAAACAGTGAATTGAAATATTTAAAGAGACAGCTAAGATATAATGTGTAAATATTTGTATTGTTGACGCATTTTATTTCAGTTTGTATGATTTTAACATAAAGATGTATCTAATCTAAATTCATTATTAGAGACAATATGTTGGGAGGTCATTGACCAAATGACCCTATGAGGAGCCGCTGCTGTAAATAGCTGTATCTCGTCTAAGCGCCTAACTAAAAAATATATGCATGCTCGTCTGATAATGAAATACTCTCGTAAAAAAGCAGAAAAATCGAATTTTACTCTGACATTATGTAAAACTCAACGAAAAAGTGGTGCTTAAACTATCCGCAAAACTGATTTGGGGCTCTTTCGCTCGTATTTTTTTAATGGCGTATTTTGCAAAGTGCTAGCCGAACAGGCCTCAGCATCAATTTGCATTAATCCCCTTAAGCTAAGGCCACTACGGACGTTAGACATATACTGCCGTGCAAAGCAGAAACCTAGTAAGTCAAAAACTAGTGTTTTGGGAAATAGAATTTGAAGTTTATATAACTACAAACTAACTATAATGTATTTAACTACATACTAACTACATAACTTCCTTGTTTTTCAAGCCACATTCTAGAAAAACTGGCTGGCGCCGTTTTTTACGGCGATTTCAATGGTATAAAAATCTCATTTTCGAGTAAGTCGAGTTACTAGGTTTTTGCTTTGCACGGCAGGATAGAGCAAAGGCAAACATTTCTGTCCAGACAGTTCTGCATCAAAGAACAAACAAAAAACAGAATCATAATTTAGAACACTTTCACCAGTATTTACTAAAACCTTAAACATTGGAACTTAGACCAGGCTCTAAGTTCTAAATCTTTTCTGATCCATTTAAGTGTATTTTTTATTACTTTTCTTAAAAACTGTAGATATTTGGGCTACGCTAATGCGTAATAACACAATACCCAAGTTGAAATAAGTTGTTGGCTAAACGTCTTAAATTGCAAGCCAACGTTGCGTCTAGACGTTGACTTTGATTTAAGCTCGACCCTGTTTCAAAACAATTTGATGTACGATTTTTTGGTTTGTTAAACATTGTGAGGCATGTGTCGCAGTGAACACATGATATTGATTGTTAACTAATTTACCAGAAATGAAACAAGATTTTGAAGAATCGAGCAATAATTTTCATGGCTAATAAAAGCTTTTCTACCAACACATTTTATGAATGCACCAAAGTTTACTTTCCGATATTTCCTCTTTTGGCCATCCTCCTCCATTCTGACGTAGTCTTACAAACATCTGGTCCTCCCATCAAAAACTCTTTGTATATCTCTTTATATTCCGTGCAGTACATAGATAGGTGTCTCGTTTCTTGTGCAGCCACGGTATTTTTTCGCATAAAATAAATTAGTAGTGTTAGGCAAAATCGGATGTTTAGTATTCGAATGATTTTAAAAATCCTTACTTCTTAATACCGTCAAAAAAAATCGATTTTCACTAGAATTTTTTAATAGATTATAATTTATAAAAAATAAAATCCTCGCGGTTCGCAATGCAAGGTCGTTAAAGGTTTTTAAGGTCCCTAGATTTAGTTTTTTATTTTTTTAAAGTTGTTGGTTTTTCTTATCCCACTTCAATAGCTTACAAAAAAACCCGTGACATAACGGGGGGGGGGGGATAAAAATATATAGAATAATAATTCTACCTACATAGTAGCTAAATACCTATTATGTACTATATTACACATTTTGGTTTAGATCTTGTAGGGGGTTCGGTTCGGTTCGGTTCGGTTCGGTTGTTAAACCCAAAAGGGAGAACTTAAATACCCGCCTATTCAGTCGGTGCTCTGACGTTACCTTTCTGCTCCCGACTTCTCAAATCTTGTTTAGAACTACCCGCTACCCATCCGGGTAATATATTAATATCGTGACAGTGACTGTCAACCAAGGCCAACACAAATAGCAAATAGCAAACTATCTGCGGGTCAAAGTATGTCGTTAAACTGAAGACCACTATTATTCGATTAATGTTGTTGTGCATCGTTTGTAACTCTCTGTCAGCCAAGGCCAACAAAGATAGCGTACGTTTTTGAACAGGTTATTTTTTCATTCGAATGATTGAATAAATCTCACTGTGAGGCAAGTGCAAGGCCAACAAAGATAGCAAAGGTTTTCTTCATATATTCATGTTTAAAAAAAATCGAATGACGCCGACTATTTGCATAATTGGATTTTTGATTATTTTTTCATTCAGATGCGCCCAATACTAGAAATTAGTTTGCCATAGGCATGGGTAACACAGAAAATTTTCGCATGGTGATACAATAACGCTGATATAGTTCAAATTATACCCATTTGTAATGACGTCATTTTTGTTTATCTTTGTTTAGTATATTACAAACATCGGTGAAAATAAACTTTTTAAAAAAAGTAGTGTTTATGATTTAAATAGGTAGGTAATTGTTTATGTGAAGTATCCATCACTGTCAATTAAAAAACATTGATTGGCAAAAATATCCATACGTTTTCTTCTCACCTGGTGACGTCATTACAAATGCATATAATTTAGACTATACCTACTGCTTGCTGTATTAAGGCAATGTGTCAGCACAATTGTGTTATGATACAGTAAGAGTGGTAAGCTATAAGCATAGACGAATGACAAAGATAGACCAGACACTTACACGGTGGGAGTTGTATTACTAAATTGGCGCACTATACCGGGGTGTCGTGCACGAATCAGCGCCTCTCCCACTTTGTGCTCCGTACCAAACATTTACAGGGGGATTTGAATCAATATAACGCTTGCGCAGTTTGTCTCTAAGCTACAGGATGGTTTTTTAAATTATTGTATACCGGATGGTCATAGCCATCAATGAAATCGTTCTCCAATCGTTCTACATCTTATAATATAGTGTTTTGAACATTTTAACACCAAAAAACTCATTCTACTCGTCAATTACATAGTTTTAAATTTAAACGATGCGCGCTAATAAGAATGAGTTATTTTGTGTCAAAGCTCAATTTGCTTAAAAAGACTCTATAAACACCAATTAATAAGGAAGCTCAATCAAAGAATGTTTAAATTAATGACTACTAGCAATAAAAAAAAAGGAAAGTTAAATTTTTATTCAATCTATAAGGTTTAAAAGTCTGTTTCCCATTCATTTAGGTACATAAATTTCCTTGAGAGGCTAATTTTTTAGTTAAAAAAAGACTGGGCTCTTTGACGAATGTTATGCAGTAAATTTCTTTTTATTAGTGCATAGAAAATATTTACATATTCTACATTAACTTAAATTAATAATGTATACTTTTACAATGCTTTATACATAATAATGTTGCAAATATAAGTTACGTTTCTATAAACGGAAACTTTTTTAATTGTTTTTTCATGAAAAAAAAGAACTAATGGATTTGGAAAATTTTGTTAGTATTAGCTAGCTGATGTAAAAATACACTCTTAACCTATATTAACTAGGTAGTAATGGGTGTTTAAAAAAATGTAACGTAAGCCTTTTGAAGTAAAGTGAATATTGCCGGTTATTCATTTAATTAAACAGGGTCCGGCATAATGATCTCCCACATTTTGCACTGCCACTGTGCCTGAATTACTGAAGAGAGGGGAAGCTTAGCGAAGTCGGTTGGTAGCTCGCGGCTTGCCATTTCCTTGCCATCGTGCTTTCGTTATCGAGACATTAATCAAAAGTAGGTAACGAATCTGTGATTACGACACAAAGAACTTTTCGTACTTACTTCGCACTTGGTAGACATGCTTTAGTTCCAGATACTTTGGGAATATCCGAACACTATTCCCGAACCATTGACAAATTGAAAGCAGCATTACACCAAAAAATTACAGGAATTTCGCTTTAGAGTTACTGTGTGAGTGAAACTTTCAGAAATCAGCTTCGACTGTGTACCGAAAAAAATGGTCGCCACATGGACTCTGTAATTTTCAGTTAAAAAAAATGAAATATAAATAGCATTTACAATGGCTTTTTTAATGTGGGAGATCATTCTGCCGGACCCTGTATATAAGTACAGTGAAATAATCTATGTTTTTCCAAATATTAAAATTTAAAACTAAACATTTAAAACTCCGTCCATGTTGAACGTGTGTTGACAGACACTATATATTTAACGTGAATTTCATCTTTCGTCAAAGTTAGTTTTTTTGCCGAAGTATTTTTAGCACATCAAATAGCTTTAGGTTCCGTTTGGGAATGCGATGGCGCTTGCTAACATAGTCTTCGCACCGATAGGCCACAATTTAGCAAAACCACATTTAAAAATAAGGTAAAAAGTCGAAAAATCACGAAAAACTGCAACCACAAATGAAAAATGCCGAACATTACCGTCATATTTTTATCTATTTTGCCAATGTCAGTCATAATCAAAAACATATACCGAGAGTAGCGGTTAATGTCCATGGCGACAGCACAGGAGTCTGTCAATAATATTTTTATACCAGGGGTGACGGTCTGTAATAAGCGCCTCTCGAACTTTGTATTCCGAACTAATGTATACAGGGGGTATGTATAACAGTATAATGACAAGACGGGGTGCTTTCGTTACTATAAATAATTAGTATACTGTGGCTATAAGCGACCCAAAATTATGCCAGTTTGGTAACACTGCTTTGTTTTATCGTTCTTTGTTTTATTCTACGTTTCCGTTTTTAAGAATTCGGGGAATCCCCGACTCTCGAATTAACTGTACCCGAAAAAGAAAACTGTTTTGCAGTATCTATATCTCCCATCCTTGAAAGTATCATGAGTATCATGAAACTATGTGTCATGCAGTCGTGGTATAATACGTATATCCTATCCACGGGCTTTTTACTAATCGTGACGTTACTTTTAAATGTTTTCGCAATACTGTGATATTGTTGCGTGAAATAAAACAACTGTCAGTTATGGAAAATAGATTTGGACAAGATATAACGCGTCGAACATTAAGATAGCGCACAGTACGTCAGTGACGACCCCCAACTCACCAACCTCAACTTCCGCCATCTTGTAAAGTATCATGGTGTCATATAATTTGTTATCACTACCCATGACACAGGAAACGGTATCTATACAAAAGCGACCGCGCCACTGTGAAGTGCGTTTTGCTGTAACATAAAATGCGTTATTAAACATGCGAATTATGCTAATCTATTGATTTTTGTTGCTGATATATCTGGTCGTTTTTGTAGAACGACGATTTATTTACATAATATGTAAAAATTAAAGAGAGAAACAGAAAAGAACAGGTACTTATCAAATCAAATCAAATCAAATCAAGCTTTATTGTCTTAAAGTATAAAAAAACACCAGATTCTAAAAGGAGTCCCTCACAACCAAAAATATTAAAGTAGATGCTCGAAGAGTCCTCGTTCTTCGGCTAGACAATATCCGAGCCTATTATAAAAACCAACTTTTGCATTTAGGAGCATGTCAGGAGTAATAGTTTGAAATGCTTCTGTTTTTTATTTTGAAGTGTTTCCAAATTATTGGCCCCATCAGCGGCGGCGCGTTGAGTGGTCAAGGGTGGCCTCAGTTTTTTCAAACACCGTATGATTTTTTCAAAACCCATAATATTTTTGTTTGTAAAATGTAAAATTTTCTTTATGTCAGAAGTTACGGGTTCCTTACTATTTAAGAGCACGCGCCGCCGCTGGGCCATATCATGCCCGTTAACTTTATTTTATATACTCCAAAATAAATAATTGGCGATCTCGTTGACCAAAACACATCTGCCCATTTGCTTGTCAATCAATTTTAAATTGGACGACAAGATCCCCATATTCCTAGTTGTGTGGTCTTCTGGTATATTTTACTAAGTTTCTGTAAAATGACCTAAACCATGCTTTTCCTTTATCTAATACGTAAAATTCGATTTTCATGAAGGTCAGGAACTAACGTTTTGAAAAAGCAGGGAACAGTTGCGTAAATTACTTTTAGTCAAATCTAATCACACAAGAATTAAAATTAACTTTAAAGATAGAAAAAAAACGAAATTTTGTAACGATATGTCAAATTTGTAAATCTAGTCCATACAGTTATGGAATTCATTACTAAATATTCCTACACGAACATTTTAAAATAGTACCTAAACGTTAATCGACATTTATGTGTTATAAAACCCTTAATAATAGAAGACACTTTCTAAAATATTAAATTGAGAGATGCTGTACAGTATTTTCTAATAAAAATGTGTTCTCATATTCATTAGTGGTTGAATTGAATCAGTTAAATTAATTTGTCAGCCAACTTGACAAGTTAGAAATTAATTGAATATTTTCTGTTAGAGTCCTTATTTTGTGGCAATGAAATGTGTTATTTGATTTGCATAACCCTTCGCTAAGTCCCATTTAGATAGTAGGGACTAAAAACAAAGCCTACAACTTAGGATGTACATCGACTTAGTATCATAAACCTGCTGAAAAAATATTGTAAATGATGAATACAAAGCTTTACTAACGTTTTTTTTAACAGAATATCGAATTCTGTTAAAATTTTGAAATATTAACATAATTTTTTTCAATTTTTTTTTATCTACTCTTTTTGCTTTATGGATCAGGTGAAATATTTTAATACTATATTATCATAACAAAAATATTTCATGTAAAAAAAGACAAATACGCGAAAATTGTATTCCGTAAAAGGAATTGAGATAAAAGTAAAGCCCAGTTCTCCAATACAAATTTCAAAATGAAAGGTTCTTACTGGTCTAGAAATGTTTTCTTTAAACTTTGGTATTACAGCCAAGCTTCTTCATGTTTAATTTAACACTGTGTCTAAGTCATTTGCAGCCGTAATAGCCAAATTTATAAAAACATTTCCAAACTAGTAAGAGCCTTTAATTTTAAAATTTCACGTACTTGGCTTTTCTTACATGAAATGTTTTTGTTATGATTTTACTCCTTTTTTAAAAGATTTGGGTCATATTTAAGTTTAAAAGTAGTAAAATTTGCGGAATATTGTTCAAAACTTTTGCAATAGCTTATTAAAAATTTTGAGGTTTTTGAATTTTTTCTATGGTTTTATTATAGTTTCTATCAGCCTTGTACAGCTTAGCTTTCTAGCGTTCCTGGAAGTGGGCAATGTTACTTTTACATAACTTTACATTTATAGGGAAGGGAAGTACATTAAAATTTTCGTATTTTTAATTTCTTCCTATAGTCTTATCATTGTTTCTATCAGTCTTCTAAAGCTCAGCTCTCTAGCGTTTCTAGAAGTGGACAATGCTACTTATACATAACTTTACATTTGTAGAGGAGGGAAGTTAATTAAAATTTTGGGTTTTTAAAAATTTTTTCTATAGTTTTATCATAGTTCCTATGGGCCTTTCCAAGCTTAGCTTTCTAGCATTTCTCGACGTGGACAATGTTAATTTAACTTAATTTTATATTTATAGGGGAGGGAAACAAATTAAAATTTTGGGGTTTTTAAATTTTTTCCCATAGTTTTATCATATTTCCAATCAGTCTGCCAGAGCTCAGCTCTCTAGCGCTTCTGGAAGTGGGGAATGTTACTTTTACATAACTTTACATGTATAGGGAAGGAGAGTAAATTACAATTTTGGGGCTTTTGTAAGTACAATAGAATCTTGATGATCTATACATGAGTGAGTGAGTGGCAATTTCGACGTTTTTTAAAATTTCGTAACTACTTTACTACTTTATGGAAGTACATGAAACTTGTAGGGGTTGTTAACTCCATGAAGATCGACGAATGTAGTTAAGTGTCGTAGCTCATTCCGAAGTAGAGTTCTTTATAGGTCAAATATGTACCGAAATTTTTCAAGAAAAGATGGTATAGCAGTTTCCGCACGGACTTGGCGGGGCACTGCCGATGCCGTGCCCACAGATATGTATATCAAATGACACTTTTATCATGAGGAATCTATGGTATTTTTTGCACTTTTAGACTTCTTTTCCGAGAAGGTACCCTACTAGTAGGAAAATGATAACCACATTATTGATAGACGCCTTTGTATTTTGTTACCATGATCAAACGTGTTTACAACCTAAATATTCAAATTCTCTTTTACTTTTTATCACTAACATGTCGCTTTTCATCCCGATTTCCTCGTTTTATCCCTAATAATCATATGAGACACATTTATCTATAAAATGTGGAACAGAAAGTGCACTTTTTATTCCTTAAGTGCAAAAAATTACATAGTAAAACATGGGAGTTCTGATTATCTAACACCGGCCTTTTTAGGTATTAAAATAAAGTATACCCAGACTTCTTTTTACCCGACTTTGTGCATCTAAGTTTTTTCTTTATCTTCCGCTTTGTGAGCTATAAACTGATAAGATATAAACGTGCAGGGCATTATTGAGATATATTCTCCCATTGATCATAAAAATAGAGAAATTACACGTAAATATCCCTTCCAAAGTCAATCCCTGTGTACGACACTATTAAAAGTGTAAAATAGGAGTATTTTTAGAAAAAGAAAGATGTTAGCATAATCAATAACCTCTCAATCTACAGTTTTGTAGGCTAAGAACGTAATAGGGCAGTGGCGTGCATATAAAGTAGGCGGAAAGGCGTTGCCTACCCTAGATAAAATTCCAAACACTTTTGTTTCATATTATCATATTTTAAATAACTTACCTCATGACAAATTCAACAAAATAATAAGCATTTTTTCATTAAATTTTATTCTGAAGATTTCGTAAGATATATGTTAAACAATACTAAATTGTATATTCTCATAAGAAGTTTTTCATAAGGCTTTTGTAAAGGTGCTGTAAATTATTTCGATTATCGCTAATCGGATAAAGAAGGCTGCGCCCTTTTCAATTCTCGAAAGACACTGTAGCTTGCACACCGCTGGTGCTGTAAGAATAAGAGAATTGCGTGTTTTTTCGCGTCCGCGTTTGGTCCTCGTCCCCGGCACTCGAACATTCATGTGTCCCAAGCATACGCGTTGCTTGGTTAAAGTTAATTTTGCCCACTATAGAGAAAGATGGAATCTGCAAATTAAAAAATTTGTGGAAACTCGACTAGTAAAGGTTTAGTTTTTCCAGAAAGCAGTAAATGTTTTATCGAATATTTATAACTAATAGGGTACATGGTAAAAACCGATTACTAATTTTGTTTGACCACTGTAGCCGATATCTGGACAGGTCCTTCTGGGCGAAGTACAGTGATTTTGACTGTCAAATAATTTAAAACCTGACGCACCATTAAAATAATTACTGAAGACATAATAAAACTTACAAAAGATTTAACTCTGAATGACTTTGTCCTGATATTCGCATGGTCTAATGATTTTGACGTAATTAAAAGATTTAAATAAAAAATAAAATATTGTACTCATACAAACATTATTCTTACTAAGGACGGCTCTAGAACAAAATACTGGGGGGATAATGGTGAAACGGTGATCGTAAATAAACGCACAGAAAAAACGCGAAAAGAAAATATGCTCACAAGAAAAAAAATTAACTAACTAAAAAAGCACGCAGAGAAAAAGCGCACCTATTAAAACAGCGCACAGAGAAAACAAACAAAGAAAACTTTTGACCTATGAAAAAATCACAATGATATAAATGTTAGTTTTTAACCCCCTCCCCTCCTCGTAGAACCGCCTATGTTCTTACTTCAATTGCAATTGATAGCTATAAAAAGATAGGGTATGAGCAAGACGTTAAAAAATTTTATGAAAATTTAGCGCTGTATGCGGATAGATTTTGTGACATTATTATCATAGAATAAGGAAAACTGAAACTGTTAAAAAAGTTGGAAATTGTTTTTTAAACGAGACGTTCCATTCGTCAAATTTAATTTATATTAAAACCTGTTCCAATTCAGATATTTTAGAAAACAACAGTAGTAGGAATAATAATAAGAATAACAACTTAAACATTAGTATAGTAGAAAGCTATAATAAAAATTTAGTAGTATGAAATTTTGGAAAGTGTAGAGAATGATAAAGATAATTGAATAAATGGAATAAAATAGAAATAAATATAAATGAAATAAATGAAATTCAAATTAAAATAATTAGTCAGAACAATGCAGAAGATAGTTCTCCATTATTGGATAATGGTAGCATTATTAATAATTTTTTAGACGAGATATCGGCAGAACTTCCTAGAGTCCTAAATACAAAAAAAACGCTTTTCGTTATATTTTAATGCATCGAGTTTACCCGCAAATTGTGATGAAATTTCTCAATTAATTTTACAGTCACTGTATGTAGTTGTCGCTTTGTCTGAAACTTGCTTAATAGATGCCATATCGGATAAAGAGATACATATACTTTAATTGCTGCCTTTTTCCATATTTGGGCCGAATCATCTCAATTTCAAAATAACTATAATTTTGTTTGATTTTTTAAGGGCTTCGATGTTTTGTGTCAGCTTATTTTATTTCAATATTTAATAATAGAGTTTGTGTGGGATTTTTTTTCGTAAATTTTTCACTTATAGTGTAGTATCTATGTGTATGCAGCAAGCGTGTAATTGGCGAAACAATGCCAATTTCACCCACTGTAAAAGGCAATTAGATAGATAGATAGATTAGATATTAGAAAAACATTAAAAGAACTTAACATATTTAATCAAAACTTTTAAATTGTCTTTCTCTACACACACATTTTATTGACTTTCTGACAAACAAAACTAAATTCCTTTCAGGCTGATTTTCTTTTTAAATTATTTATACCAATCCAATTTATGAAGGTCTAAAAATAGAAAATATTTATAAAAAGGATGTACACACGTACAAAAAAGAGAAAAATTATAAATTTTTGATAAAGTATCACAGAATAGGCAAATCTTCTTTTTGGTTGCTTAAGAGTTTTGTAAAATATAATATATAACAAACAATATAAAAATTACATATGAAGAAGAAGTAAAAAGCTATTTCCAAGATCTAATAAAAAGTGAAAGCTAAGTAAACGGTAAAAAAAAAACTTTTTGAAACTTCAACATTTAATTAATGTTGTGGTTAATTTTTAGGCCATTCGTCAATTAAGGAGACATTCCTTTATTGCTATCGTTATTCAGTAGACCAATAAGTTTGTCGATGGTTTGAAGATCTCTTCGTTACTTTTAAATATTTTGCAGGCTAATTTTGGAATTAAATCGTAAACCGGCTCTCACTGGTCAAGAAGCAATCCAATAATGTCCCCTCATCCATTTTATTTTAATAAAAAATAAAATGGATCCATGACGGATCTTCCTAGATTATTACCTTAAAAACCGGTTTTTTTGTAAATATCTCAGAAACGAAAGCTCCTACAAAGTTTTTTAGTTAAAACATAAATTATAAAGCAAAACGTAGCCTACTATATTCCGAAACGGCATATTATTGCGATGCTCTGTTAAAAAGTTATCATTTTTTTAAATTCTTTATAATTGTCAAAAAAATAGCATTAATGAATTTTGGCCAAAATCTAATCAGCTCGTTAGAGTGTCGAAACACTATTTTTACCTAAAAAGTTTATGAAAATCGGTTTAGCGGTTTAGAAGCTATCGTGTTACGGACACACACACACACACACCCAGAGACATCACGACGGTATTGCTAAGATAGGTCAAAAATACATCCAAATAACATATTTTCGGCGTTATCTGAAAAAAAAAAAATTGTCGAAAATAATACCTTCTGCTGCGCGGGTTAATTAATATAATATAGCAATATAATCAGAAAAGTTGCCAGCGATGGAATTTAGGAAACTGTTAAACACAGAAAATAATACCGATTCGTGACTTCTAAGATGTTTTAAAATTCTGTTTTCGACTGACACGATTTTGTGCCGTTAATTAAGATAACGAAAACCATAACGGTTGTCAAAGTTGTAAATATTTTTAAAGTTTCCAAATTTTATCCTTTATTGTTATCTTTTTAAGGGCCCCTCCTGACGAATAGTGGATATGTCATGATATATGGATTAAGTAAATTTTGAGGCAACCACCCAGACTTCTAGGTAGTGTCTTTCATTATTGTAAATATTGGTAGTGTATAACTTTCTTCCTCAACTGTCCGACGGGATCGGGGATAAACGACATCAATGTAATGTTTTAAGGATATAAAGTTAATTGTTTAACGCATTCGACAAAATAACATTTCCTTACATTTTTTTAAATATGTATGTACTTTTTGTGTTTTTTGTTCAAAAAAAAACGTTATTTTTTCAAATTGGAGTAACAAAATATATTTTAAAAAACGCGTTTTTATTAAATCTTAATTTTTGGAGTTTTTCTTTTAATTTATGAAAAAATTTTGCAGCTCTCACCTTTTAAAACAAAAAATTTTTGCCCAACTTAATACCTTGTATATCTTGAAAACATTTAATTAAATGTCGCCGAATGAAGCTACCATCTGTGACTTCCTTTATTTCAGTGGCGGGTGCATAAATTTTTTGCCATCCTTATTTTCATTTGTTTTATTATATGTATATAATAATTTTAAGAGCATAAATATAGGGCATACGCATGCATTCTTAAACGCGATGAAATTGAAATCAGGGCTTCCTTTAATTCTTAGTGCCGATAGACACACGCGTTTTTCTGCATCGCGGTGCCGCAGCGTTAACGCAATTGCGGTCCGTGGCGCCGGTACACACACGCGTTTTTCTGCAGCCATATTAGACCACCAACGCGTGTGTGGACCGGCGCCGCGGACCGCAATTGCGGTAACGCTGCGGCACCGTACGGCAGAAAAACGCGTGTGTGTACCAGCGCTTAATGTTCCTTTTTCGGTAGACAGGAATTCAGTATCTGCCCATGCGTGTTGGTGGTTTTGGAACATACTCCATTACATCACTACATTATTTGACAATTGTCAAAAATTTAAGGTTATGTGTATTATTTTTTTTTCTAAAAACTAGTTGAAAATTTATCAAATTGTGGATTAAAATTCTAGTTTTTCTAAAATTTGTTGTGCAGATTTATTATAGATACCATGAAGAGTGTATGTCACATACAAACCAACCATTAACAAATTATAAAGAAAAATATACAAATACAATGGAATCACACTCCTTTGCTTCTCCCGGACATTTTTCCACAAACCACAAATGTTTTATGTGAATTATTTCCTATTTTTGGCAGAAAAAATATAATTTTACACGACAAACGTAAAACACCGCAAAATCTAAATCAACAATAAATATGGCGTCAAACCACACAGCAGCTGTGTGTTTACCTGACAAATTACACGCATGCGCACTTGAAAATTTGCGTTTGCGAATTTAAATTTTCCAATGTTTTCAAAGCAATCTATGATTGCTTCGCTGTTCGATTTTCTAAACCAGAATTTATAATCTAACGTATTTGAAAATACGTTAGAGCATAAATACAGGGCATACACATGCATTCTTACATGCGATGCTTAAAACCAGGACCTCCTTTAATACTTAATATTTTTTTTTTGGTTTGACGAGGTTTCGGTATCTGCGCATGCATCAATTTTGTTGGTTTTGGAACAATCTCCTGTCACTAAATTATTTGACAATCGGCAAAAATTTAAGGTTACGTTTATTATTGTTTTTTTAAAAATTAGTTGATGGTTGATGAAAATTTATCAAATTGTGGATTATATTTACAGTTTTTCTAAAAAGAATTGTGCAGATTCGTTCTTGACACCATAAAGAGTGTTTAATGGCATCTATAAGCCACTTTTAACTTATTAACTTAACTATTAACAAATTATTAAAAAAAGGCCTGACCTGTGAAATGGCACTTCCTTACTTCTCTTGGACATTTTTCCACAAACCGCACATGTCTTGTACTTGCATAAATTATTTCCAATTTTTTACAGAAAAAAAACACAATTTTACACGACAAAAGCAAATCACCGCAAAACGTAAATAAACAACAAATATAGCGTCCACCCACACAGTAACTGTGTGTCTACCTGCCAAAACACGCGCATGTGCACTTGAAAATTTGCGTCTGCGAATTTAAATTTGCCATTGTTTTCAAAGCAAGCCAGCGATTTTTGGAACCAGTATTTATGCTCGAAGGTATTTGATTCGTATACTCTTAGTCTGTTTTTATTCTTTGAAATGACAAGAAAACTAATACACTTTAGTTTTAATTTACACACTTTTGAAACATAATAAAAATTTGTCAAAAATATAGTAGATCTTTTTTTACAAAACCGTTTGTCCTTACTAATATTGGTTTACTGTGAAAGTTGCGATAAAGTGAACACTTTCTGACTGAGCTGACAAATTTTGACAATAAATTATTAATATGTAATGCCAACTAACATCCTATACCAATTGCTTTAATTCAAGACAAAATTTCCTGACAACTGTCAAAAAGTTGCCCACCTGTGATGTAAAACAACTGTCAAAATGTGGGCGTCTTTCTTACGTCATTTGGATGACCATTTTTAACGTCTTTTTGTCGTGTAGTTTTTGACGTCCTAAAAACGTCATTTATTGGTCATTAACCATTCAACACACTTTCTTCAAGGGACGTACATTCATACTTACATATATGGTGCCCCAGGCAGTACTTCACTGGATTTATTCGAGACATAAAGGTATGTAGGTACGAAAATAAATTAAATATTACATCAAGACAAACTTCGAGGATTTCTAGGTCTAGAGACGCTGTATGTGACCCATCAATTTCACTCAAACTTACATTACATTTTTAGGTTATGACATTTTCTTGCCAAGTTTCCTGGCGTTTTATTATAATAATTTATGTTGTCAATGGTGAGCATCAAGCAACATATAATCCAACACGTACGTCCGTCAGCCCCTGTTTGACACGCTTATGGGGATGAACAAGGATGAAAGGTGCGTCTCTCTCTGAACAAGACTAGAGTACAGAGACTATGATAAGTTTATCGTGTCTCTATTTCTTTAAAATATGTCATACATACAGGGTCTCTATCTAGCTCTAGGTGTAGGTCTATTTTGATCTGTACCTATTTTATATATGGAAACGAATTTAGAAAATTAGTTAAGAAGTCTTAAAGACGTCTAAAAATTACGTCATTTTGGATATGTCTTTTGGATAGAAACGTCACTTACGTCAGGGTAGAAACATCATAGGTCATGAAAAATTACCACTTTTTGGCGTTTAAAAAACATCACCTTGCTACTTGGGAATACTAAAGACACACAAAGCTGGTATTACAGAAGATGCAACACACTGTCGCCGCGCATGAGGTTATTATGCATGATGACAAAATAGCGGCATTGGAATGCATCTATGTTTAATGTTGCTTGCGCGATCGGCGATAAGTGCGCGAGGAATTAACATATTAACTGGAATTTTTGCATGTACGCTTAAGTATGCTTAAGAAGCGTAGTGAACGAAAATTTTTTACAATTTTAAAGAACGGATCGACCAAAATTTTTACTAGATACCGAGCCAAAATTTTATTTAAATCTATTAACTAGTTTTAAAGTAAGGAATTGAAACGTTGTTGAAAATGGGACAGCGCCTAAGTTTAGAAAAGCTTCAAAATCAGGCACTTGTATTTCTCTAATCTGGCTCAATTTTACCAAGCTTCTTTATTATTCCTAAGCGTACAATTTTGTAAAATTTCAGTGTGACAATCAAGTGACATCCCCGGTATACATAAATGGATGCGCGCTGACAAACCGTGTCTGATTGAATGGTGGTTTTGCAATGTTTTCAATGTTTTGCATTTTTTCAGGCCGCCACTGTCTATTTTTTTGTTCTTTCTTTTCTCGAAAAGGACTAAATCTTCCAAATTAGATTTTAAATTAAAGCGAGCGCGTTGGAGAGAACTGAATGAGGCGTTTCCTCTGTGAAACGATAAAGGAAATCTATTTTCAGGTGTCGGTAAGGGCGAAGGATGGTCGATTTTTTCTGGATAAAAACCAAGAATGTTCAGCGACTGAAAATAATGAAACATTTCGGCTACCAAACATTTAGTCTTACTTATTTGAACTCCTATTTCTTCTTGGTGTATAAAGTACGTATTTGCAAGGTTAGATTAAACCTAAACCTCGTTTTCATTGGAGCGAGCTCGACCGAAAGAATTTGTTCGTTTGCCGAACAATATATATATTGTAACACAACCTTTAAAATAAAAAAATCTTCTATCTAATCCTAAAGAGTTATCAATTCCTCCTTATCAGCCACCAAGATATGTAAAATTAACTTTTCTAGGTCCTGTCTTTTTATAGATAGGCAATGTTTTGAACTCGTTAAATGAAAATATTAGAATAGTTTATAAGTCATTTTCCAGTTAAAAAACATATTTTAGTAGACTAAAAGACCATGTTCCAACTTTAGATAAGAGCGGAGTTTATTTGTTGTCATGTGGTTCATGCCCTGCAAGTAATGTAGGACAGGCGGGATGTAGTTTTAAAGTTCGAATCAGAGAACACCTTAACGCTTAAAAAATCGGCGTCTGATACCCTTTCGGCATTCGGTATGGATTTGAGAGAGTTAGGTCATACTTTTAGTATAGATAAGAACTTTAAAATGTTACATGATGCACATAAGGATATTGGAAATTGGAGAATGATACTAATGTTCTAAGCGTAAACGAACCTTCCAGCGCCTACTGTAAGGAGGTACTGAAAGTTATCAATTATTTTAAATAAATATTTTAAAAAACTGCGTCTTGTCCTGATCAATTTTATTTTATATTTTATTGATTACATGTATTTAACTTTAAACCTTTAATCTTTTAAACTATTGTAGTATTTTAAACCTTTGTAAGATGTTAGTTGTATCAATGTTTAACTTCTTTTATCTATTTTGTTTTTAATATTGTTGTTTGTATTTAAATTTTAAGTTTTTATTTTTTGACTTGTTTCCTAGAGTTTGCCCTTAAAAGAAAGATTTTTTTTATTTTCTGTAATTTTTTGATAATTTTATTTTTTATAAACTAAGATAGTTTTATTTTTCTTACAGCTCACACTGGATAATGATATTTGTATATTGAAACGCGTAGTGTGTTTTAAGAAAAGATTGTAGTAGTAGTAAGTATTTTAGAATTTCCCTTCAATCCTTTCATTACCACTTTTAAAATTCGTTACGAGGGCTGTATTTTATATTTTGCACATAGGAACATAGAAGGCCATACTGATCGAATATCGTTTCTAACACTTAACCTCAATCTTTACCTAACCTAAATTCAAAACTTCAGTTCGATACATATAGTTTTATAGCTACAGTGAATTTTTAAGTTACCAAATCGGAGAACATTTTCGAGCTACAATTTTTTATACATTCGAATGAAATTATCTCAACAAGAATGCCTTGCCGAATTGATTTCTGTTATCGGTAATGAAGCACTACAATAGTCGACAGTTTCTCGTTGGTATGGAGAATTCAAGAACTTGGACGGATTAGCAATGGCGACCATCCAAGGCCAGGTGCACCAAGTGCAAGAATTATACGTAATATTTTTACCTATCAACCCCTAGCTGGAAAGTTTTGATTCCTTGATCTCTTGTTTTTAAATATGGCCAAGTGATACCTTATTCAAAAATGCTTTTTCAATTCATTCACATCGTTATTACTATTTCAAAAATTCATCAAATAGTTTTCGAGATATTTGCATTATCTTGAAAACAGACCGGGTAAAATTTGAAAAGGTATAGAATAAGAAACTCCAAATAAATCCTATATAACAACCTGACACTTGACCTTGGTTCCCAATTTCAATTTTAGAGGTAACCTACGCCTCTAAAATTAAAATGAGAAAGCAGTGTTAAGCGGCGCCTTGTTGGAATGGTTTTTTATTGGTCCTTCAACTACTGTACTTTTTCTGAAATTTAAACCGTTAATTTGTTAAATGAAATGATGTTTCAATCATGGTATTACTTGACCCAATTTAAATCAAGGGATCAAAGGCACCCCAGCTGGGGGTCGATAGATAAAAAAAACTCAAGATCACAAAAAAGTATCCCCTTTAAAAACAAAATCTTTTCGTATCTAAGGGCTTTTTCAAAAACCAACTTTAAATACTCAAAATGGCCTTTGGTATATTTTCAGTGCACCACCCTGTATATTTTCAGTGCACCAACCTGTTTTTTAAAGAACCATTCTAACACCCTGTCATTAAAACAAAATACAAATAGAAGGAAGGTTTGATATTTGAATCCGATCAAATCGCGGAGCCGATGGATTTTTGATCAGCTGATAGCAGATTGGTCAGAGTAAATTGTAATTACCGAACCGGCAGATAGAGATACTTACTGTTATTACCCACAATTTCAGCATATTTCTCATCAGATACATGTATGCTTTAGGTTTTTCCACTTGCTGGTTCAAATAGTTACAAATTCATCATTTTTAGAAAAAAGAACGGCAGTTTTTTACGATCAAAACAAAAAAATTATAAGATACGTCTAAAAATTGGAGCACACAGATTTGGCTCTGATCGATCTGGATTTATTTACCGAACGATTCAGATTTACCTCCCCTACCTCTGTTTGGAGTTACCGAACTGATTTAGAACAGTCGGATTGACGGGATTTGAATACCGAACGTACCTAGATTTAAAATAAGAAAAAACCGTATTATTGTCTTGGTCATAGGTCTTTTTTTTAAACCCTCGAAAGCATCAAGCGCGGATCTGGGTGAAAATATAGGGGGGGGGGGGTAATAGTCGACAAAAAATTATTTGATATATATATAATTTTGGGGGGGGGGGGGGTTAATCGCCTATTTTCCCTTTAATCAAAAACAAAAAGTGCATATTTTTTGTTCTAGGGCGGGAAAGGGGGTAATTATTATGTAACCTCCTATCAAATACGCGCTTGGAAAGCATCGATATTGTTTGCAGGGCGATATTTTATGATTATCCTAACATTTTAGTATATAAATAGGAAAAAAGATCGAATGACATTATTTTAAATTTCTCAACTCTCGTGACTTTACAACCATGCAAAAATTTCAAAAATCTATTAATTTGTTTTTAACATATTTTACGACAAACTTCCCATTCAGAAACAAAATAAGAAAAACAAAAAATAAATTAATTAAGAAATCAGAAATAAGTTACTGGAAAATATACCTTGGGTAAAAAATAAATCGACCTATAATCGAGAATTTTTTTTAAAGGTTTATAAAACTTGTTTTTAATACACCATGGTAAGTTTAGAGGCAAATGTCCTAAAAACAAATAGAATTTTAAAATTTCTAATTCAAGAGATCTTCAAAACAAGATATTACTCGAGCCAATCAAACAAAATCGACGTGTTCGAGGTTTTTTCAAAAAAATACGATATATTACCGTAAAAGACTCTCTTGCCTTTAAAAAAACATCCTGTATCCTAAATATTTAAAGTAAAAATCCATCTCTCTTGAGGCATATAGGTACACGTTATGAAATGAAAATAAATATATGTTACGTAGTCTGAGACAGGATCTACTTTGTTGAGTGTGATAAAATCGAGATAAACACACGTCAAGTTACGAGATTGCTCTATCTCTTTCAGAGTTTAAAAAGTATTAAAAACGACATGAAATAATGCAAAATGAAACATTGTTTACCTTTATATATCTATAAAATAATATAATAATTTTTTTTAATCATCTTCACAGATTAAAATTTTAACCATATCTTAACTTTTGTTCTGCAAGTAATTGAATGTTAAAATTTTGTACATGTGTAGTATGAATTCCATTTAATATAAACTGTGTTTGCTTTAATTAAACCTGTAAAACATAATTTACGAGAGCTGTCTTTTAAGTTTTGCATGTAGAACTGGAATAAAACAGTAGAGAACTTTTAAAGACTGTCAATACTGTAATTCCACTTGTTTGTTGGTACTTTCAAATTGCATTTTTGAAGGCGTTGACTGCTTTCTCTGGCGACTGAAATCTTTGACCGCGCAGTCCAGCTTGATTTTCGGAAACGTATAGAAATCGTTGGGACTTAGGTCGGGACTGCATGGAGAATGGTCTAACACTTCGACGTTCGCCTGGGTTAAAAATGTGGTTTTTGTGCTTTGTGCGAACTTGCATTGTCTTCAAGGCGGATGATTTGTCGTTCGGGGTTCATTTTTCGTAGCTCAGCGATGACAGTAATAGTACCTTGATCTTCCAGTAGTACTGTTGCTACATGACCTGCTTTTGAGACAAATGTTGCGACCATCTTTTTGGATACACTTCCAGAAACAGACGACCGACGTTTATTTTCGGGTTCATATGAGTAAATCCACGATTCATCACCACTGACAATGCTGTATAGTTTTTGCAAAGTCACCTGAAATGCTCCTAATACGGGGTTCTCTCGATTTCATGAAATTTTGCTTCAATCTGCCCTTCAAAAGTTATCCAAATTCATATAAAATCTTCCTGGTATAATTTCAACCATACCGACATCGACAGAGAAAAGGCGTGGCTCTTGGCGGTCCGAACACAAAGGGTAGACGGCACCTGATTGGCAGATTTTTTTGAGATACGCTTTTAATTGCTTTCAGGTGTTCGTTTCTGGACCCCTTTAGTCGGCAGTATGCAGAGTTAGAAAATAAATCAGTCGTTTCTGTAGGTGTAGGAATAGAAAGTTTTATTATCTATTTTTATTTTTTTAGTTTACGCCATAATTAAATAAAATAATTTTCATAAGTAAAGGATATGCCGATGGTCGGCTTAAACCTTTGTTCAACTGACTTTGCAAAAACTTTACACGTTTTTCGAGTTTCCTGCCTCAAAGCGGTCTAGAGTTGACATCAATTGACTAGCTTCTTTCTGTTATTCGGTTAACAGATGCGGTAGGTAACCAGCGGGAAACTAATTTTCTTACTCCTAATTCTTCATGAAAATTCTTTAAAATTTAGGTCTTTGAAATCTCCAATGAAGCATTAATCTCGCGATATATCACATGTCGACCTTCCGTGATGACCATGCGCACAACATCGATGTTTGCCTGGGTGCCAGCAGTTTTTGGTGCACCTGACCTTGGATCGTCGCTAAGGGTAATGCGTCCATACTTAAATTCTCCATACCCAGAAATTGTCGACTGATCTGGTGCTTCATTACCGAAAACAAAAATCAACTCGGCAAGGCATTCTTGTTAAGATAATTTCCTTCGAAAATTGTAAGAAATTATAGCCCGAAAATGTTCTCGGTTAAATTTCATTTTTCGGCTGATTTGCTAACTTAAAAAATTCACTAGCTATAAAACTATATCGCCTCCTTAGTGCAACAACTAGATATCTTGAAATTTATGCATTTTGAGTTATCTATTTAAAGCTGACCTATTTTTTATCTTTTCTCTTTTTAATGCAAAATCCAGATCAATCTTGTATGAGCAAACCTTGTTTAAAGATTTAAAGAGTGACAAGAAATAGATAATTCCGAAATTGCACATTTTATAAAAAGTGAGATTTTTCAAAAGTATCGATTTCATGTTATCTAGTTGTTGCACTAAGAGGACGATATATATCGCAAATGACGTTTTGAATTTAGGTTAGGTAAAGATTGGGGTTATGTTTTAGAAACATTCAATCAGTGTTGCTCTCTATGTTTTTATATGCAAAATATAAAAGACCGCGCTCGTAAAAATATTTTAATTTACAAACTTATAATTTTTGAATAGTCCTCGTAAATAAAAACATTGACTTTGGGTAACCTTAAGCCATGCATACTCTAAAAAATATTTTTTACGGTTTAAACAGAGTTTTCGTAACAAAAACAATAATCGTGAAAATTAGTACCCGTGAATTTAAAAATCAAACAAGTTTCGTTAATAATCGGGTAAATTATATTAACGTTTCCTAAATAATTTTTCAGCGATGTTAGTTCCTTCGATAGACAGCAAGCTTTAAAATGAACTCGCTCAGGGTTTGTAAGAAAATTACTACGGCCTTGTTTTATCCCAACTTACCGGTTTCTTGATGTTTTCTTCCCTGGGTAGGCCTACCTCCTCGTCTTTGGTTGATGGCGTAATCACGGATCACCTCGTGGCGTAATCGTAAGAATCACTCTGTAGTATATTGAATTGAATTGAATGGTTTGAGTTATTTTGAGCACAGAATTAAAAAATAAGAAGACATAGGTATTCTTAAAATGTTTTCAGTCGAGCAGAAAAATTTGTACTGATAAAGTATTTTTATATGCACTTTTCGGGATCGCTGCGTCGCGCTCAGTTGAGACAAAAAAAAGGCTTGTTTTTTGCGCGGTCGAATGAAATTAGAAAGCAATAGAATCGAAGAAACTAAATGATTGATTGATTCAAAGAAATTAGAACTAAAATTATAATTATTAATTTATTATTTAAATTTTGGGACGACACAATTTTTATATACAGTGGTGTACGGACCATTTGCCGCCCACCAAAATGCACTGCATTTTAGAGATTGTGTTCAATTGGTAAGGGGCATAACTTAACAGCTGGTCTTTTAAAAACACCATCCCCTGTTCTAACCGTTGCTACCCGAAAAATTCCGTCAGAACCCGGAAAAGTTTCAATAATGCGTCCCATTGACCAGTTTAAAGGAGACACAATATCTTGTTTGATCACAACCAGAGTACCAGGCTTAAGACCTGGAGAAGACTTGTGCCATTTAACTTTCTGATGTAAAGTATGAAGGTACTCTTTGGACCAGCAAGTCCAAAAATGTTGGTGAATTTTTGTTAAAACTTGCCAACGAGAAAGTCGATTGACGGGAATTGATTCGTAACTAGGCTCTATGGGAGCTGCTAGAGACTCCATAGTCAAAAAATGACCCGGTGTGAGAGCTCCAAAATCATTTGGATCATTGCTAATTGGAGTTAGAGGTCGAGAGTTGATAATTGCTTCGATTTGAGTAAAAACTGTGTAGAGTTCTTCATAGCTCAGAACTTGATCTCCGAGAACACGTACTAAATGTGTTTTTACAGATTTGATATTAGATTCCCAAAGTCCTCCAAAGTGTGGAGCTGAGGGAGGATTGAAATGCCAAGTTATACTTTCCTTGACAGCGGCTTCAGAAGCATATTGATTTAACATTTTATAGGCTTTTAGAAAATTTGTACCATTATCTGAGTAAATAGTTTCCACACGGCCACGTCTACTAATAAACCGTTTAAAAGCAGCCAGAAAAGCATTAGCAGTAAGATCTGAAACGAGTTCTAAGTGGACTGCCTTGACAGAAAGACAGATAAATAGACATAAATAGGATTTGAGTTTAATAGTACCTCGAGCTCTGGACATAACGATATCGAACGGGCCAGCATAATCTACGCCAACATGAAGAAAGGGTTTGTGAACAGAAACTCGGTTTAATGGTAAATTACCCATGACAGGAACGGTTGAGATAGGTTTTGTTTTCCAACATCTCACACATTGAGCTAAAACTCTTCGAATAGAACGTTTAGCATCGTATATCCAGTAACGTTGGAGAATTAGAAAATGAGTGGTTTGTACTCCAGCATGCAAGTACTTCAAATGTGTTGCTTCGATTATTCGATTAGTCAAGATACAACGACTCGGAAGTAAAGCTGGAAATTTACTTGAAAAGGAAATAGGAGCATTCTTGAGTCGACTTCCCACTCTTAATATTTTTTGATGATCAAAAAACAAGGAAAGTTTGAGTAAAGCTTTTGGAACTATTTTATTTTGCTGAATAAGTTCTATCTCTTTTGAAAAATAGAGGGATTGAGTATGTTTTATAAATTGCAAAGTTGAGTTGTATAATTCAAATGAAGATAAATTCCCAGAAAATTTATGTTTTTTGAGTTTTTGAGAACGACAATTATTGATAAATCGTAGAACGTAAGCAAGAATGCGGGTAGATTCATCTAAAGAAGACTTATCTTGAATAAGAGAGTCGAGAATGTTAGGAACGGTGGTAGCAGAATTCACTTGAACTACAGGACGCTGTTCTAGAGAAACTTCGCTGGTTTCGCAAAATGAAATAGGTTCTAAAGGTGGAAAATTAGGATCAGTTAAAACTGGTGCCGCCCACCATAAGGAACAGTTTACTAAATCGGAGGGTAGCATTCCTCGCGAACCTACATCAGCAGGATTTTGTTTAGATGGAACATAAAACCAGGAAGACGCAGGTATTTTGTCCAGTATTAAAGAAACCCGATTGCTCACATAAGTGCGCCACTCATGAGGTGAAGAATTAATCCACCTGAGAGTCACCATGGAGTCAGTATAACAATATATTTTATCTAATGGAAGTTTGTTCAGAAAGCAGTTTGAAACAAAAGAAGCTAATCGAGCGCAGAGAACTGCTGCATTAAGTTCAAGTCGAGGAAGAGATACGGTTTTTAGTGGAGCTACTTTGGCTTTAGAACAAATAAACTTTACAGCAATTTCTCCAGAATTGAGAAAACATCGACAATATAACACACTACAATATCCTTTCTCACTTGCATCTCCAAAGCAATGAAGTTCAATACGGTTAGTTGAGCTAGGAACAATAAGTCGAGGCAATTGAAATTCTTGAAAGCACGATACGTCTTTAATATATTTCGTCCAGAGTTGGACGATTTCTTGAGGAGGCGGGGAGTCCCAAGATAACTTTAGCTTCCACAATTGTTGAATTAAATGTTTAATGAGAAAAGTAGAAGGGGAAATAATTCCCAGCGGATCAAAAATTTGAGCAAGGCTTGATAAAAGATTCCGCTTAGTACAAGGTTTATCAGGAAATTTGACGAAAAATCGAAAAGAGTCAGAAGAAGCACTCCATTCCAAACCTAGTACTTTTAGAGAGGAATCTGTATTAGAATCGGAGTCAAAATTGAGAGAATTAATCGATACTTCCGATGGAGAAAGCTGAGTTAGAAGCTGTGGGCAGTTACTGGACCATTTTTAATCGTCTGGAGATAGACACGTGACTTTAGGAACATCTTCTATCTGCCAAAATCGTTCAACTTGAGCATCCAAAGAAACAGAATCTTCGATATGACAGAACATAGCAGAAATTGCTTGAGGGGCTCTTGTTGAGACTTTGCCCATTAAAACATAACCAAATACTGTATTAATTGCATCAGGTTGATCTGGACCGCCTCGGATATGTCCATCCAGTAAAAGTTTACCATAAATATTAGCACCTAATAAGATATCAACCTGACCAGGGCTGTGAAACTCTTCGTCAGCCAATCGAATATTAGCTAAGTGACACCAGGTGTCAGTAGAAAGCTCATAGGGAGGCAAACTTTCGCTGACTTTGGACACGACAAGAGCATCGACTGTAAAAACTGGATTAGTCCTTTGAGAAGGGCGGAGAGACAAAGTAACTTCTTGATCCACAAAAGTTTGCATTGTGCCTAGACCAGACAATTGAACTGAAGTAGAGGAGGGTTTAAGTCCTAAACGATTGAGACATTTTGAGGTTATAATAGACGTCATACTCCCAGTATCTAAAAGGCAGCGCAGAGGTTGATAGGTCCCTTTGCTATCTAAAACTTCGATACGGGCGGTAGAAAGTAACGTACTTTTTTTGACATTGGTAAAACCAGTAAAAAGTGGGTCAGTAGATGGATTGTTAGGATGTTGATTCGATTCAGAAACGTCATTGCGGTTTTGACGCGTAGAAAAGCACAAATATGTATGATGCAAGGATTGACATTTGTGACATTTAGAGGTAGATTGACACAAGGAAGTTTTATGAGCTTTGGATAAACAGTTGATGCATAACTTTTTTACCTTAGCTAGCTGAAAGCGATCGTGAGGAGTTTTTGATAAGAACTCTTGACATTTAAAAATATTATGCGAACCTGAGTTGCAAATTGAGCAAGTTAAGTTATTTTGTTGAGGAGGGGTTGAAGTGAAGGCTTCTTGACCTTGAGATTGCGTCTGAGCCATGTAAGTATTTAAAACCGGACTTTGTTTAGATAAAGTTTGGTTTTTAAAATGAGTTGGTTTTAAAAATTGAGGTTTTGGTTTATAGGCAGGAGAGACCTGAATGTTATCTAAAGCCATACAATTTTTATGTAGAAAATCCATGAGAACTTTTAAAGATGGAATATTATTTGAGTCCTCATAAAAAATTTCAAAACGAGTGACTATAGAAACAGGTAAGCGTTTGAGAATCATTTGTACCAGAATAAAGTCCCAATATTGAGTAGGCAAGCCGACATTAGTTAAAGCAGCAATATTTTTTGAAAAAGTATCCAATAAATTTCTCACAGCTGTGGGATTATCTGTAGATACACTTGGTGCATTATCCAAATTTTTCCATAAATTCGTTGCCAATGAACGGGGATTGATAAATCGGTTGCGCAGAGTTGCATAGGCTATGTCATAATTATCATCAGATAATAGTAAATTGTCGATTACCGATAATGCAGAACCAGTAACATGAGATTTTAAAGTCGAAAACTTCAAAATTTTTGGAATATTTTTATTTGTGTGCACTAATGCATCAAAAATATCGATAAAGGATTGAAATGATTCAATATTTCCTTTGAAAATAGGTATTTCAAAATCTAGTTTTGGTTGGAAAAAATGTTGAGATTGAGTAGAGGATGGATTAGCTTGAAAATTGTGATTTAAATTCAATGTTTCTGTTGGTAATTTAAAAAAGTATGCTTTGCATTGATAATACATTAAGTCGAATAGTTTGCGGACATTATCCTCAGTGTTAAAGGCCTTATCATCTTCAGAAATCAAAATGACAACCTGGTTGTGATATTCATAAAATTTTTCATAAATAGACGCTCAAATACATGCATCTGAAAACTGGAATCTGGCTTTCATCGCCCTGGTTAACTTTACTTGCTGTAACATGAATTTCTTTAAGTTTTTGAAACTCCGTTTGGCGTAAATTTTGAATTTGTTTAAGTTCGTCAGCCATGGCTTATTCGTAAAAATCAAGACCAATTAAGAATTTGAGAAAAAATTTAAAAATTTGAGAAAATTAAAAAATTACAAAATCGAGTTTTCAAAGAAATCGTTGCAAATTGAGAATTAAAAAAATTAAAAATTGAGAGTCGCAAGATTAGAAAATAATATTTAAAAAAAAATTATAAGTATGGACGGCTTCGAGTAGTAATCCAAAACGAATTGAGAATTTGAAAAAATCAAAATTGAGAAAATCGCAAAATTAGAAAATTGAATTTCTAAAAAAATTACAAGTATGGACGATCTCGAGAAGTGATCCAAGACAAATTGAGAATTTGAAAAAATCGAAATTGAGAAAATTGCAAAATTAGAAAAAAAAATATTTTCTAAAAAAGTTACAAGTATGGACGGCTTCGAGTAGCAATCCAAAACAAATTGAGAATTTAAAAAAAAATCGAAATTGAGAAAATTGCAAAATTAGAAAAAAATTATTTTCTAAAAAAGTTACAAGTATGGACGGCTTCGAGTAGCAATCCAAAACAAATTGAGAATTTAAAAAAATCGAAATTGAGAAAATTGCAAAATTAGAAAAAAATTATTTTCTAAAAAAGTTACAAGTATGGACGGCTTCGAGTAGCAATCCAAAACAAATTGAGAATTAAAAAAAAACAAAAATTGAGAAAATCGCAAAATTAGAAAATTGAATTTTCAAAAAAAATGTTGCAAGTATGGACGCTTAGAGTAGCAATCCAAAAAAAACAACTATTTTGAAAATTCAAAGTATATACCAATTTACTATACTAAGTATATGGTTATACCCATATCCAATAAAAAACACCTTTGCTAAAAACTGTGCACTAAAATCAACAAAAAATTGTGTTCGCTTGAGACAAAATAATATCGTCACTTTTAGAAAAATACCTACTTGGAATTTTATATTAAAATAATAAAACAAATAAATTATTATTTTTCTTTTTAACGTAAATTGAGTTGAGGTTTTTTACTTGAGTAGGTAATACTTCCAAATATCGAAAAAATATCGATATATCGATATTGACGTCGATCCAAAATATCGATAAAAATTGAAGAAGAAAATATTGAGAGTATCGAAAGATACTACTTCGATCAAAAAAATTTCGAGAAATTAAATATCGAAAACTATCGAATAATATTTTCTTACTTAAAAAACCCCTATGAGTAGTCCAATCCGCTCGTATGGGCCAATAAATTATATTAACGTTTCCTAAATAATTTTTCAGCGATGTTAGTTCCTTCGATAGACAGCAAGCTTTAAAATGAACTCGCTCAGGGTTTGTAAGAAAATTACTACGGCCTTTTTTTATCCCAACTTACCGGTTTCTTGATGTTTTCTTCCCTGGGTAGGCCTACCTCCTCGTCTTTGGTTGATGGCGTAATCACGGATCACCTCGTGGCGTAATCGTAAGAATCACTCTGTAGTATATTGAATTGAATTAAATGGTTTGAGTTATTTTGAGCACAGAATTAAAAAATAAGAAGACATAGGTATTCTTAAAATGTTTTCAGTCGAGCAGAAAAATTTGTACTGATAAAGTATTTTTATATGCACTTTTCGGGATCGCTGCGTCGCGCTCAGTTGAGACAAAAAAAAGGCTTGTTTTTTGCGCGGTCGAATGAAATTAGAAAGCAATAGAATCGAAGAAACTAAATGATTGATTGATTCAATGAAATTAGAACTAAAATTATAATTATTAATTTATTATTTAAATTTTGGGACGACACAATTTTTATATACAGTGGTGTACGGACCATCGGGTAAAAAGGAGTTTTCGTTTCTCTCATATTTTTCCGTGGGTAGCTGGAAAGCTTAACCTCATGGGGGTCCAAGATCTAATTGACACCTAATAAAAGTTGACACTTAACTGTTTCGTCCTTATGGGACTCCTCAGAACACTGCTTGGTCAATGTGACACCCTTGCGAAGTTAAATAAACGGTTTCTCTCTAATCCTATGTAAATAGTGAGAAAACTCTCGCAAGAAGCGCCATCTACCGAGATACGAGAGAAACTAGAACAAGAGCAGGCGACAATAAACATATTTACAAAGGATTAGACACAACACCGTCTAATTAACTTCGCAAGGGTGTCACATTGACCAAGCAGTGTTCTAGGAGTCCCATAACTGTCAACACTTATCAGGTGTCCATTAGATCTTGGACCCCCGTGAGGTTAAGCTTTCAAGCTACCCATGGAAAAATATGAGAGAAAGGAAAACTCCTTTTTATCCGATTATTAACGAAACTTTTTTAAAAACAATAATCGTAATTAGGACTCGTCTCTATCTGCAAATAAAGTTGCAGAAAACAAGTTAACATAAATGAAAAATTCACTAGGCATTGCCTACATAACCGTTATATGCTATAAGAAACGAAAAGCACATCTATGATTTTTTTATGTCTTGAATAAAACTCTTCGTTTCAGGATTCACGCCGCGCTGTTCCGTTCGTTCGTTCGTTAAAAGTTTGTCTATCAAGATCAGTTTTTTCGTAGTCCATTAAGCATTTTCTTTCATTTGTTCGAAAGCTAAGGTCACCTATTCGAATGTCAGACCTGCTTCTCTAAAAAAAACGACAAAAGCCATGTTTGAGAAAATTTTATAAAACCCATTTTAAAAAACAAGGAAGAAAGTAAAAAAGTTTATATTGGGAAAACTATAAACAAAAAAGAAATTATGTTGTTAACTTTTTAAAAACAGAGATATCAGAATTTTTCGAACAAAAAATTCACAATAATTTTAATAGCAGTAAATTAAGGTGGCGAACTTTTAAAAAATATATAAAATCTAATGATAAAGACTTGAGACTTCTGTTATTTTCAATCTGAAGAGCAAAGATATCTCTGTTTCTGGTGAGTTAAAAATGGCAAATAGTTTTAATAAATTTTGTGTTAATAGTGTAGTTGACATTGTTAATAGTATTGGTGGTAAGGAAACTTGGTCATCTGAAGGCTATCCTGGAATATCTAGTATCTTGAAAAAGTTTGAAAAGCTATCTATAAGATCTAAAATATATTATTGTATCCAAGATGCAAAAAAGCCAACAAAAGTCATCCGTTCTCGAAGTATATCCAAAATGATGGTCGTGACATTTATTTCAAAACCAGGTCATGTAGCAACAATTCCTCTAGAAGATCAGAGGACTGCTACTGCCGATTGGTACATCACCATTTGTTTGCCGAAAATTATCGCTGAGTTTCAAAAAATGAACCCCGAACGACGAATCATCCTCCACCAAGGCAATGCAAGTTCGCACAAAGCACGAAAAGCCATTGAATTTTTAACCAAACAAAACGACCAATCGTTGGACCATCCTCCATACAGTCCCTACCTAAGTCCCAACGATTTTTATACTTTTCCCAATATCATGAAGGGACTGCGCGGTCAAAGATTTCAGTGGCCAGAGGAAGCAGTCGACGCCTTCAAGAATGCGATTTTGACAGTATTCACAAGCGAGTGGAATTACAGCTTTGACAACTGGTTTGAGCGCATTAATTTTCGTGGAGAATACTTCGAGAAACAATAAAGTCTTTAAAAGTTATCCACTGTGTTATTCCAGCTGTATATGCAAAACTTAAAGGACAACTTTCGTATTATTGACATCCTCCACTTCAACATAAGTAACCTTAATTTTTAGCATTTCTACGCTTGATAAAGCTCAAACGCGATAAAAACTTTGTTATCTCGACCCGTCCTAAATCATAAAAATAGCAATTTATCAAAGCCATTAGGGATTTTTCTCTGGCTCCTTCAGATTTCTTTTCTCTGCTTCCCCGAAATTAAAACTGAATTTTCTTTTTGAGCTTTTTGACTTGCCATTTTTGTCGATGCTCAATTAGCCAAAGTCACAGCAGAAAGGATTAAAAATTTAAATACGACAGAGTGACAAAAAATGCTTAAACTTTATTAAATAACTTATTTTTTGATTTTGGCCATTTTTTTAGGTTAATAGTTCAATAGTTTATTTTTAAAAGATAGGTAACAGGCTGGATTTTTGTAAATAGCTTCATTTTGCCTTGACGCCCAACTTTGCCCTCTGCGGAAATTTTTGAAAGTGATACCTAACACAGTCCGCAAGACTGACGTTTAACAGTTTTATGATTATAAAGATTTTCCAATTAAATTTTCTGACAATAAATTTTAAAAAAATCTTTGTTTTAAAGAGAAGAAAAATCTTGCTATTTTTTACACAATAATGTGTGCAAATACGAAGGAAGGGAAGGGCAGGGACCTAGAGACCCTGTATGTATGACATATTGTCATAAAATAGTTTAAAATTTAATTAAACCACTATAAAAACGTAGCAATAATCAATATTGCTGAGTATGCACAAATTTCATATATAAAAGCCGATGCTGGACAATAGACCGGCATCACTTTTACAAGTGATCAACCCAGTACACCACTGAAATATGTGGTCCCTACTAAGCATAACCAAGTAAAACCCAACTATGGTGGATAGGCTTTATAGCCCATAAGGTCGACTCTCTACGACCTATAAGGTCTATTTCTTATGGCCCCTAGGTCAACTCTCTCCAACCAGCATCCCCCCTTATTACATTATTTAATTTGGCATTCTATTCTTGTTAACCTATTTTATGTATATACAATACACTTATAAATGTGGATTCTTTATACTTCTCAAAATTAAAAAGTACTATTCGTGCTTAGCACCAAAAAATCTCTTCCTTGCCAGAAAGGCAATATCCCGCTTCAATTTAAAAAAGAAACTTATCAGGAGCATATAAGCAGCAGAAGGTTTATATAATAATTAATTTTTTCATTTTATTATTATTTCGCAGTAATTAATCAAACAACAAAGATGACCCAAAACCACTGCATACCATCCACGAGGCATAGCAATTTAAGTAACGTCAATCCAGGTGTAACAAAACGGGATTTGAGCATAAATGGTATTTTTGCCATTTATAAGTTTTTAAAGATTTTTAATTAAATATTGTTTTGACATCAACAAGCATTAATTATATGCAAGACTAGGTTAAGATTAATTAAAATTTATGGAAACTCGGCGACTTGTTTTTAGGCATGTTTTCAGGTTCGCTGTATTTTAATAAAAGTTGTATTTGGCTAATATGTCCTTTGAGCCACTAACATCAAAATAATTCTTATTTTGTAACTGGAAACAAATTTTAAACTATTTTCAATTAAAAAAAAACACACTGTGTAATTTTACTTTGTAACTGGGGCCTGTGTGTGACAGTGGTACTGTCACCTCAAGTGGCCAATGCTTAAATGTTGTAAGCTACCAACTTAGGCTACAACTTATATAAATTATAAAAAGATTAAATGTTACTATATGTTATTAAATTTACACGATCTCGAAAGGGAATTTGGCGGTTCTTGGAGGAGAAGTATGTTATAAACGTTTTTCTCAAATTTATAACTAATAGGATAATCATACATACCTTTTCAATTTTCTTCTTGTAGCTTCACACTTTCACTTCTTATATTTATTAGTTGAATATCGACTTTTTACTACTATTAAACTTTTGTATTCAAATATTTACACTTCTTAAACTTTTAGGCTTTATAAACCTTTTATATATTTGTTGTAAATATATATATTTATCAACATCTTAAACGTTGATTGAATGAGTGAAACAATTCAATCAACTGTCTAATTCCCTTAATATTACTATTTAGGTTTGGGATATGTTATTGATTAAAAATGCCGATTTTAGGGCAACGAATGGTTTGTATTTTGTTGTTAAAAAACCATAAAACAGTTAAACACATTATTTCAAAACACTGGAAACAGTAATAATTAATGACTTTAAAATCAATAAACTCCAAAAGAAAAGACTAAAATAATTATGAATAATAAAGATAATAGCTTATACAAAGTTAAAATAATTGACAAATTTCCCCAGTTGAAATAAAACCCCCCTTAAGAAGTGTAAATGAAAGCGTACCGTACTAGGCAAAGGCAAACTAAAGAGTAAACTCCCTAACGACTTTAGAAAGTTTCCCGTCTCAGTTAAAGCGACACTGCGCTTGAAGGGACAAATATCTTGGCGTTGATTGGCTAGAATTCTACTCCCTTTCGCCTTGGCGAGAAAGAGATAGACTGCGCTTTAAGCGCTCCACTAAGAGACAAAATAGCAATGCAAGCCAGACTTGAAAACCCGTTAGAAATTAAAATTACACAGTGTGTTTTTTTTTAATTGAAAATAGTTTAAAATTTGTTTCCAGTTACAAAATAAGAATTATTTTGATGTTAGTGGCTCAAAGGACATATTAGCCGAATACAACTTTTATTAAAATACAGCGAACCTGAAAACATGCCTAAAAACAAGTCGCCGAGTTGCCATAAATTTTAATTAATCTTAACCTAGTCTTGCATATAATTGATGCTTGTTGATGTCAAAACAATATTTAATTAAAAATCTTTAAAAACTTATAAATGGCAAAAATACCATTTATGCTCAAATCCCGTTTTGTTACACAGGCAACGACATCTCGTTGCGACGCACCAGCACCGTCGTCCTAGGTACCATTGAAACAGCAGTGAAAATTCTACAGCGACCCCACAGATTGGCAACGACTCGACTGCAGCAACATTTCTTCAATTTTTGGGTTACTGTCGGACCGAGTAGGCAGTAGCACAAAGGGAAATAAGAAGACAGCATCCACGAAGAAATACAATCTGCCACCGGCGCTACTTCAAAGTGCAGCAAGTCATCTTTAGTCCCGCAAACATGTTAAGCCATGCTGCACCAGAGCAATTCAGGTCCAGCTCGCACCGCTCCTGCTCAATCTGACTCTGACACTCCGAACCAGGGACGCGGATATTTAAAAGGTCAGGTATTAGTTTTCGTTACTAATTATTTATTTATGTAATATGGGCCTTAATTGATTTTTCTTAATTTTACACAACAAAATTATTTTTATTTAATCCTTATTTCTATTAAACTCACTGCAGGTACAAATTTTATTCAAATCGGTTAAAAATTTACGAGATATTAACATTGGCGAACCTATTAAAATAGACATAAAGTACTCATTCAGACAGACAAAAAAAGACTCTCGCGAGCAGCATACAAAAATATTAAAATTATTTGATACATTTTTCACTTTTTTATTCATAATAATTCATAAAGCATACTTTTTTTATTAAATCAAATTACGTAATAAAGTTACTAATAACTAGTAGGTCACAAAAACCCTATGTTAGCAAAAATATTTTTGTACGTACCTATATGTGACATAATTATGAATATGATACATGCAATTTATTGTTTTGGTTTAATTTTTTAAATGTAAAATACCTACATGACCTAGGCTGCTAATGTTTACAAACTTTTTATTATAAAAATTATGGTAAAATATTTACTGATTTTGATTCTACTTTCAGCACTCTTTTTAAATACTCAAGTTATTATTATAATTTTTTTTTCTTATTGAATGCACTGAACCAATTTTTCTAAACTTTAGTGATGCTGGTAATTTTTTTATACATATGTTACTTAAGATATAGATACTTTTTTTAACTATTTATAATGATTAAAATTTTATTAATAAGTAAAGATAAATATAATTACTGAAACATTAAAATACATTTTCAGGATCAGTTCATAACGTATAACATAATTTTAATTTTTTTGGATTTTCCAGGCAATTTAAATTTTTTAAAGGCTTAAATTTAAAAATTTTATTAGCAAACGGTAAAGTACCAAACAATTTTAAAAAATGTTTATTTTAAAAAAGCGTCCAATTAAAAAGGCCTGTTGAGCCGTTAAAAGTGGTGCTAAAAAGAGTAGCCTTAAGTGGCGATATAAGCATCAAAAAAGTGTCACTCAATTCTCAAAATGTAGAAAAAAAGTACCGCAAGGATTTGTGAAATGCCTAAAATGGCAGTAGTTGAAAAAGGGTACAGTTGCTCAAAATAGTCCAAAAAAAGGACCGTGTATACTGTAAAAATACAGTTTTAAAGGGCACAAAGATGCTCAAAAGAGTCCAAAAAAAGGACCGTGGGTTAGTATACTGTAAAAGTACAGTTTTAAAGGGCAGAAAGATGCTCAAAAGAGTCCAAAAAAAGGACCGTGGGTTATTATGCTGTAAAATTACAGTTTTTGGCAGTATTTGAAAAAGGGCACAAAGGGGCTCAAAATAATCCAAAAAAGGACCGTGAGCTATTATACTGTAAAAGTACAGTTTTGAAGGCATCGAAGAATGCATAATAGACTCAAAGTTGCTAAAATTAAGAGGTTGTATTAAAATATTGTGAAGAAGCTCATATAAAGAGTTAAAAAAGGGGCACAGTTGCCTAAATGGTTGATGATGATATTGAGGTATAAAAGGGCGCACAGGGATATACAGGTCCCAAATAAAAAAGTAAAGGGTACTTACCGAATTGTAGAAAAGAAAGATTAACCAAGAATTTTGATTTTCGATTTATTAATGATTTTTTAGAAACTGATCCTTAAAGCCTGTTAATAAAGATTTTAAGTTACAATTTTATTTATCCATTGTTTCAGAAAGACACAAAAGCAAACGGGCCACATCCAAAGGAAGGTAGACCAAAAAATCTTAGAAGTCCTTCCAGCTAGATGATGGTCGCTCCAATCGAAGAAGATGCAACCAGCCAACCGGAACAATATAATATTTGCAAGCTACCACAAAGATGACCACTCGGACCTGGATACTTCTTCCTCGAGCGGAATAGAAAATACGGGATAACCATATCAGCAATATAAGCTGTAAAATTGTAAATTCTTTTAAGTTAAGCATTGGGGGCCAATGCTTATTGGAGAGAGGGCATATGTCATAAAATAGTTTAAAATTTAATTAAACCACTATAAAAACGTAGCAATATTATATTGGTGAGTATGCACAAATTTCATCTATAAAAGCCGATGCTGGACAATAGACCGGCATCACTCTTACAAGTTTTTAACCCAGTACACCACTGAAATATGTCGTCCCTTCTAACCCGGGACATCACTGAAATATGTGGTCCCTACTAAACATAAGCAAGTAAAACCCCACTATAGTGGTTAGGCTTTATGGCCCATAAGGCCGACTCTCTACGGCCTATAAGGTCTATTCCTTATGGCCCCTAGGTTTTATGTATATACAATACACGTATAAATGTGGATTCTTTAGCCTTCTTTTTCATATTCGTCTAAATCCTTCAGTCACAAGGGCACTAAATACAAAACCCTGTGACATATATGGTGAAGACACCACTTGTCACAAATATAGTTGTGACAATATTTTAAAGATACTTTAGAAAAAATATGTCACACATACAGGGTCTCTACAGGGAACCAAAAAGTGAATTAAAAGGTATGTTTATATTTATCGTTAAATGTTATTTTTAGGTACGTTAAAAAGCTCTATTTTTAACGACTTTCAGTGCCTATATATACGGCAAAATTTAAAGAAAATTTTCCGTTCAAATGTCTGACCAAAAACACCTTAATACCAAAAATATTCTCCGTCCTGTTAACGGTACCATTAATATTAAATACTAAGACCGCACGCGTGGATTTGAGGGGGGTAATAATTACCCCGCCTAGAAAAAGAAAAGTACTATTTGCTAACTATTAAAGGAAAAACAGGAGAATTACCCATACCCCTAGAAACAAAATTGTATAACTAATATTTTTTTCATCAAACCTGGGGGTGTGGTGTTAAATATGACAGAATGTTTAGAAGCCACGAAGAAGGTTGCAAAGTCAAGGCCACCACTGTTTTCGTAGAACCACACGTAGACAAGTTGTGTCTCATTATTATTTTTTTGTTCAAACATTTTTTAATGGTTTCCAAAAGCGGACGCAAAATAAAGGTTTACGCACGCAAACATGTGTTGATAAAATATCGATATTTTCAGAGGACTTCCGAGTTCCGGATTCGGGATAACCGTACCATATGTATAAGGTAGTTACTATTATATTCATATGACGGTACCATGCCGAGCGAGGTGTTTAATATTATATTAAACGCCTCAAACAAGGCACAATGAACGTAGGTTGTGTACCTTTAATATTTGAATAGTTCTATATGTTTCTTGTAGGATAAATATGAACTCGAGCGCCACTTTTTGATAAAATATTTAGATGATAAAAGGGAAATTAAATTTTACAGGAAAGTTATTTCAAGGTAGACCTTGCTGTACTAACAGAAACGAAAAAGAAAGGAAAAGGATCTGAAAACCTAGGACAATATGACCATTTCTATAGCGGAGTGGCAAAAGAAAAACATGCCCAACAAGGAGTATCTATTTTGGTCAACAAAAGATTTAGAAAATTTATCACCAACTGGGAAGCAGTCAATGAAAGGCTAATTAAAATGAATATAACAATAAAAGGAATGAGACTTACGATTTTTGGAATCTATGCGTATAACGACGATGCAAATGTAGCCGTGAAAGACAATTTTTTTGAAGAAATACACAATGAAATATCAGCAGTAAGTGCATTTAGAGAAATTGTCATATTGGGAGATTTAAATAGTAGAACCGGTAACAGAGTTAATGATCTGACAGTTGGCCAATATGGAGAAAATCTTGTTAATGACAATGGAAACCGGCTAATTACAGTATGTGAGCAATTAGACCTAAAAATCCAAAACGGTTTTTTTCAACATAAGGAAATACACAAATATACCTGGACCAAACCCTCACAAAACCTGAAATCCGTCATTGATTATCTTATCACTAAACAAAAGACAAAACTAAAAATTCAAGATGTCAGAACAAAGCGTGGATCAACATGCGGAAGTGATCACTATTTTCTGGAGTCCAAAATTCTCTTTTCTTATCAAGGCCGAAGCCTGCATCAACAACATCTTGATGATACAGTGATTGAAGAAATTGATCACTGTAAATATAATCTACTAAGCCTAGAACATGACAGCGTAAAAAACTTATACAAAAAAAGACTGAACGAAAAACTTAATACAAGTTCAGGTGAAACCCCAGATGAGGAATACGAATGTATTACATTAAGCATCCACCAAGCTGCAAAAGAAGCACTAGGATTAGTGGAAGAAACTTCTAAAAGAAGAAAACCATACTGGTGGGATGCTGAGATTGAGAGAGAAATAGAGGAAAAAAGGAAATTATATCACACCTACTTATCCCAAAAGACAGATAGAAGCAGACAAGAATACAAAATCGCGCAATCAAAGGTGAGAAGAATGATCAGTGATAAGAAAAATCATTCGTGGACGCAAAAGTGCCAGAAAATAGATTCTTACTTAGGAGGTAGGAGAAGTACCGAAAGCTGGAAAACTATAAGATCGATTAAAAAAGAAACATGCAGAGATATCATTTCACCAATACCAGACAAAGAATGGGATGAGCATTTTAAAAAACTTTTAACTGAAGATAGAGCAGAATTCAAGGAAGACGCAAGAGACAATATAATTAGAACGATGGGATCTCCAGTACCCCTCACAATCTCTGAGGTCAAAAACGTGTGCACAACCTTAAAAAGCGGTAAATCTGCCGGACCCGGAAATATCCCAGCCGAACTTATTAAATATGGCACTGAAGAACTGTTTTGGAGATTACGGAATCTTTTCCAAAAATATTTAAATGGAACTGTAGTCCCAACTGAGTGGAAAACGTCATATATATCCACAATACACAAAAAAGGAAGGAAAGATATATGTGACAATTATAGAGGTATATCTGTGACTAGTACGCTAAGCAGAATATACGGTAAAATAATAAGAAATAAAGTAGAGAGCGAATATAAAGACATGGAGGCAGAAGAACAAGCTGGTTTCAGGGCGGGTAGATCGACTTCAGATCACCTCTTTTGTATAACCCAAGTTATTGAAAAGAAAATGGCATACGGTCAAGAGCTGCATCTGCTTTACGTGGATCTGCAGAAGGCATATGATAGTATACCACTAAATCTGCTTTGGAAAGCGTTGGAAAACACAAACATAAGCGTACAACTAATTAAGGCCATCCAAGAGTTATACCGCAATAGTAAGGCAAAAGTTAAAATAAAAGCAAAACTAACCAAAGGCTTTCAAGTAAATAAAGGTCTTAAACAAGGTTGCTGTATCTCGCCTACGCTCTTCAAGATATACTTGGAACAAGTCCTTAAAGTATGGAAGAGAAAATGCCAAAACATGGGAATTCCGTTGGACGAAACCACCTTGTATACTTTATGTTTCGCCGATGATCAGATAGTAGTGGCTCAGGATTATGACGACCTCGAATATATGACACGAAAACTAATAGAAGAGTACAATAAGTGGGGACTAGAGGTTAATCTCAATAAGACAGAGTATATGTGTATCGGTGGAATGAAACAGGATCTAATCTTAAATACCGGGCAGCGAATTCACTCCTGTGATGAGTATAAATACTTAGGTCTAAAAATTACAGCTGACGGAACACTAGACAAAGCTATAAAAGATCGTAACGTACAAGGAAGAAAAGCAATAACTTTATTAAATGGAATAATTTGGGACCAAAGTATATCAAAACATAACAAAAAGCTTATATATAACACCATTATAAAAAGTATTATTACATACGGCTCAGAAGTATGGCCAATCAAGGATAGAACAGAAAAAATGCTTTCCGCTACGGAGATGGACTATTGGAGAAGAGCAGCAGGGAAATCAAAAAGAGAAAGAGTTACAAATCAAAGAATAAGAGAAATTATGACAGTGGATGATATAAGAACAAAACAACTGGTGTGGTACGGACATGTACAAAGAATGAATGATGAAAGACTACCTAAACAAATACTACAATGGAAACCAACTGGCCGAAGAAAACGAGGACGGCCAAGGAGAAGCTGGAGAGAAGGAATAGACAGTGAAATAAGAATAAGAGGCCTAGATGATGAATTATGGGCAAACAGAAACGAGTGGAGATTGGGTATCGGAAGACGTAGAACGTTGTGAAACCGATAAATATATATAGTTATTTCATATATTATTATGCTTTCATTTTTTAATATAATAAAATTTTTATAACATTTTCTTTAGTTACTTATTTTATGTTCGTACAAACACGAACTATAACTGCAGACCATATTATTATGTTAGGTTAATCGGATATGTAGGTATCGGTCATTTTGAATGCGTCATATTGATTTTTTTTTAAGTCTGATTAAAAATGTGTAATCCTTATCCTTAAAAACTCCTAGCTACATACCATTTTTGAACCAAGTGGGACCAACCAGCATAATTCCCCCCACCACTATCCTTGGCAAATGGGGAAATAAAGACTTAAAATAAGATAATATTATATTATCACCATTAACGTATTAACCGGAGGAGACTAGGAAATAAACAAAAAAATCCGCCGTCTAGATAAACAATTTGTTTTAAAAAACGTACTTCTGCAGAAAAGAACTCATCGACTATTTTTGTTTGGTCCATAGAAAACTCGATTTCCTTTCTCTTTAAAAATCACCAAAATTATCCGATCTTTCCTTTACTTTTATTTCTTTTTTAAACCAATGCAACGGAAAAAGACGAAACTGTTCTTCTTACAAACCCTTACCAGAATAATTATACACCACCAAATATGGATATATAACAAGCGGTGATCACTTTAACTTGTGCTTCCAGCATTTATTTTGCTACTCCTTCGTTTTCCTTTATTAAACCAGTGCGAGAGAAAAAAACAAAACTATTCTCGGTTACAGTCCCTCACTAAAACAAAGGAATTAGAAACATGTTTGTTCCTCTTTTGCTAAACCGATGCGAGAAAAAGAGACAACACTATTCTTGATTAGAAGGTAATCCCTTTAGACCCATTAGTATTTTGTAACAGGTCAAATGCGGTGTTTCTGTCCTGTCTCTTTACGGTTCGGAATTGTTTTCGTGTTTTTTCTTAAAATATATTTTCGATCTGGACTCAAGATTAATCTTAAAAGACTTTAAAATGGTGTGGGAGTGTATTTTGTGCTAAAATGTCGACCATCTTAATCAAGAAGTTTCGTTTTACAAGTAAGTTAAATAACTTGTTTGACCTTCAAAACAAAACAAAGACCAGTGCCGTAGAAATCAATATAAAATCAGAAAAAAAATATTAGGCTAATATATAAATAATTATTTATTTGTTAAAAGTGTTTAAACATAAGTTTAGTTAAAAATGTACAGGGTGTCCCAAATTTTGGAGTTTTGATACTTTTAACTGAACTACGAACCTTGATTTTTAACAGATAAGGTAAAAAGGTATCTTATTAATATGGAAAGTAATTTTTTTACGTATACCTTTTTTATTTAACCGTTTTTTTTGTGTAAACAGTTTTTTTAGATTTGGATCGAGGCAATTTTTTAGGTTGGGTTAGTCCTTTTTACCTACTCTGAATTTTTAAGGTTGCCTAACCTAAAATAAAATACACCAAGCTAAAAGCATCCTAATCAAACAACTAAAAAGTGTAAAGACGAGGTCTCTACATGCAGATTTGTTTTTAACCCTATAAAATATCAGCAAAATTTTATATTCAAAAAATTTAAAAACAATAAACTATAGTTATAGTTTTTGCAAAGTCACCTGAATTGCTCCTAGTACGGGGTTCTATCGATTTCATGACATTTTGCTTCAATCTGCCCTTCAAAAGTTATCCAAATTCATATAAAATCTTCCTGGTATAATTTCAACCCTATCGACAGAGAAAAGGCGCGCTCTTTGCGGGCCGAGCACAAAGTATTTGTTATCTGACCGACCCAGCACAGGTGGGTCGACGGCACCTGATTGGCAGATTTTTTTGAGATGCGCTTTTAATTGCTTTCAGGTGTTCTTTGCGGGACCCCTTTAGTCGGCAGTATGCAGAGTTAGAAAATAAATCAGTGTCGTGTCTGTAGGTATAGGAATAGAAAGCTTTATTATCTATTTTTTTTTCTTTAGTTTATGCCATAATTAAATGAAATAATTTTCATGAGTATATCTACCGCCGCCCATGTCACTTTCTTTAAAGGATATGCCGATGGTCGGCTTTAACCTTTGTGCAACTGACTTTGCAAAAACTATACCCACTTATTATTATTTTCATTGTTAAATAAAATCAATTTCTAATGATGATTGTTATAACTCAAAAATTGATTGCAATTTATTTAAAAACGAAAAGTAAATTTCGGCCCTGGTATCTAAATAACCCTATTTTTTAGATCATTTATAAAATATTTTTTGTTCTTTATTTTTAACTATCAGCGAGACGATATAAATATATGTTTTTTTATTTAACTCATTTTAAATGTTAAATAAAAAAAGTTATTTTTCAAAATACTATCAGCATTAAGTGATCAAAAAATAAAACAGGCAAATAAAATTAATTTTCTAAACGAAACTGATATTTTGTTCAAATTGCATTGCAAAAATATTCGGTTTAAAAGACAATTTGATTTGACATTTTGTTCAAAAATTACTTTTTTAAATTACATTTTGTTCAAATGGCGTTTTGGTTGAAAACATCTTTTTCAAAAACATTTTGTTCAAACATAAAAAACTTTTGGTTTGTTGAAAAATTAGTTTTTCGAATGACATTTTGTCGAATGGGGTTTTCTTTCGAAAACATTTCTTTTAAAACATATTATTTTCGAATGACTTTTTTTTACAACATTTTGTATGAATGTCAATCTGATTGAGAAAACATTTTGTTAAAAAATATGTTTTCTACATGACATTTTGTTCGAAAGCAGTGGGGTTTGTATGACATTTTGTTCAAATGGCAGAAAGCATTGAGTTTAAATAATATAATGTTCAAATTTTTTAGTTTCAAAAATATTTTGTTCCAGTGACGATCTGATGGTACACTTTTTATGAAAATATCTTTTTTATATTAATCTGACCGAAACCATTTTGTTCGAAAACATCTTTTTTAAGTGGCATTTTGTTCGAGTTGCATTTTTTTCGAAAACATTTTGTTTGAGAACTTTTTGTTCAAAAATTAAATTCATATGACATTTTGTCAAATTGTTTTGTTCAAAAATATCTTTTTTGAATTTTGTTTGAAAGCAGTGTGATTGATTTCGGAAACATTGTGATCGATATCATGTTCAAATGATCTCTTTTTTGAAAACATTTTTAATTTTTTGAAATGGATACGTTTGCGATCAATTGATTAGAGTTTAGTGTGGTTAGATTAACAGGTTAGGATCAATTGATAAAGCTACCACCGATTGTGACCTCCCAAAAAGAAGAAATGTTTTTGAACCAAACGTTATTCAAACAAAATGTCATTCAAAAAAGATGTTTTTGAGCAAATTGTTAAAAAAAATGTCAATTGAACAAAACATCATTCGAAAAAGATGTTTTTGAAAAAACTATAATAAAGCAATTACCACAGAACAGAAATTGATATGTTGCACTTTTTTCCAGTTTCTTTTCTAATGAAACTGCTGATGAAAACCGAGATGGTAGTACGACGGAATAAGTGTCGCATTAACTTTTCTCAAAATAACTCGCTTTAAAAAAGAGTTGTTTTTTAGGTACATATTTTTTGTAGGTTTTTGTAGACACACCTTTAATCTTACTAAAAGGGACAAAACCACCGTCGCGTCGTAAGAGACAGTACATACAAATATATTTGCAAGAAATTTTAAATTCAGGGAAAATTGAAAAATGTAGAGTTACTATCCTAATTAAAACAAATGGGTAAAAGTAGGCCCACTAATGGGGTGTTAGCCCGCGGTTAGAAAAATCGATAACTGCAATGGACTGTAAATATTTTAATTAATGAAAGCGCGAACAAACATAAATTTATTGATATGAAATTACGAAATAATCAAACGTCCATAGGTTAATTGTTGGTGCCACACAACGGCAATCAGAAACAAGGCACTCACCAGTTTGCAGCCAATTTATCCACTTCCAAGGGACCCCTATCTGGATCTAATGATGTCACCACGTAGCTGAAGGGCTGAAGTTTCTAGTTCTATGCTTCAGTACACCAAAATCGAGCACTTTCAGGTGTAGAAATTTGAAATAGTTGGAGAACGAAATTAACACGCCATTTCTCGAGGCGATTGACAAAGGATCTCTCTGATTCTTGGTGCGCATCTCCAAAATGCACGAATGCACTATGTCCTTCATCCAATTGTGTGGTTTTAAAAATTTAAAAACAACCGCGAAATTTAGCGGTAGCTAACATAACTGCCCTCCAAAACCCACAATTTTAGAATCTCAACCGGACAGATATAGATATAAGAAAAAGGATCGACCGATAAATATAAATGAATGAAAACAGATAAGTATCGTAAGTTTATTTAGAGATAACGAAATCCCGAAAAAGGCAAAACAAACAAACAAAAAACTCAAAAAAAAAACCTATTGTAATACCCGGTAATAGGTAGAAAAATTAAAATTACTTTTAATTTGGCAAGAGGCACAGTTTTACAACTGGCCGCTTATAAACACCGGTAACCGTTTGTACCGTCGCAACACGCACCTGACCGTCCGTGCCGGGATGCAGTTCGATGACCCGACCGACCGGCCATTTCAAAGGTGATTGAATGTGATCACTTGTTATGATAACCAAATCATTTAATTTGATATTTGGGGACGACTCAGCCCACTTGTGTTGCTGTTGTAGCGTATGCAAATACTCTATAGAATACCGTTTCCAAAAATCATTATGTAGTTTTTGGATTAGTTACCATCTCGAGAGCCGGAATTTCTGAATTAAGGGGTTCAAGGGTCAAAAAATGCCCAGGGGTAAGAGGTTGAAGATCGTGTGGGTCTGAAGAGGCAGGAGATAAAGGGCGACTATTAAGTACGGCTTCTATGCGACACGTAAGGGTGGACATTTCCATGATGGACAACTTCTGGTCGCCGACTACTAGAACAAAGTGAGTTTTAAAACTTTTGACGCCAGCTTCTGCCAGGCCATTGAAATGTGGACTGAGAGGAGGTCCCAGATGCCAACGAATAGAAAGTCTGGTGGCCGCACTTCTTGCGTAATCAAGTAATTGGTTACGAAACCCTATAAAATTACTGCCTTGATCTGACCAGCATTGCCTCACGCTTCCACGTCTGGAAATGAATCGATGGAATGCACCTACGAACCCTTCGGTGGATAGTTCCATGGTTAATTTCAAATGCACGCAATGTGTGGCCGTACAGACAAACACACAGACATACGAATTGAAAGCTTTACAACCACGGTAACGATGGGAATCACAAAGAAAGGTCCACAAAAGTCGATAGCTACACTCGAAAAAGGTTTAAGTTGATTGATTCGATGAGCGGGAAGTGAACTCATTAAGGGCGGTCTATAGGGTTTAGGGTTGATTCTAAAACATTGCAAGCACTTGGATATGGTTCTTTGAATTGCCCGTCTGGCAGATAATATCCAAAATTGCTGTAAAAGCAGATTATGTAATGTTTTAAACCAGGATGAAGGTATTGTCGATGAGCGGACTCGATAAGAAGAGTAGTTAAACGATGGTTACTCGAAATTAAGACGGGGTGTTTTGCAGAATAAGACAAAAGGTCAGATTTTTGTAATCTGCCACCGACCGAATGATATTATTTTCATCAAGAAAAGGTGAAAGTTTTCGAAAAGATTTCGGTATTGGTTTATCCTTAGATGACGCGGAAAAAAGCTCAGAAAAACAAAAACCTTGAACGCGTTTGATAAGAAGGTATAACGCACTTTGCATCTCACCGGTGGTAGGAAAAACAATATTCTCAAAAATAACTTTTTGGTCCGGCGGCTTAGTGGGTTTTTGATAGGAATGGTTTTGAAAAAGGTTAACTATTCGAAGGACATAACAAATGATACGTTGAATTTTTGATATAGATGAATATTTGATAAGAAGCTGATCTAAGAAGTTAACGTCAATTATCGCATTGCAACAGACCTTTGGCTTTTCCTCCAGATTGATATCTCCGAAATCAATCGGAATTTTTGGTTTATGAAAATCGGGCCATTCGTTTTCGGGAGACCACAAAAACGACGGTGCGTTCCACCACATGTCATGTGACATGAGCTGTGAAGGGGTGGCCCCTCGTGACGCAATATCGGCTGCATTTAAAGCAGAAGGAATGTAGCGCCATGAGTCTGAGGGAATGATTTCTTGGATTCTACTGACTCGATTTCCAACAAAGGTTTGCCAGCGATTAGGAGGGGATGAAAGCCAGTGCAATACGACTTGCGAATCGCAGAAAGTAACGATATTTGTAAAAGTTATTTTTCCTTAATAGCTAGATAAAACGAAGTCAATTAATTCGCTTAAAAGAAATGCGCCTAGGAGTTCTAGCCTAGCCAAAGTTTGTGACTTTATAGGCGCGACCCTAGATTTTGCAGATATGAGAGAAACAGATATATTATTTTCCTCTTCTACACGAAAATATACGACGCCTGCGTAGCCTCGAATTGAAGCGTCACAGAAGCCGATGATTTGACAGGTATTGGTTTTTGACAGTTTGATTTGTCGAGGTAATTGAAAATTGGAAAGAAGCGGGAATTCAGAACGAAGTTTGTTCCAAGAGTCGATGATAGAAGAATCTGGTTCTTCGTCCCAGCCTATTTTTGATATCCACAACTGTTGCAAAATAAATTTTGCTTGTAGCAACAAGGGACAAAGAAAACCTAAGGGATCGAAGATTGTTCCTATGATAGATAAAATAGCACGTTTGGTTGGGGGTTTGTCCTTCATTCGGTATTGATAAGAAAAAATGTCGTTTTTTGGATGCCATTGAAGTCCTAAAACTTTGATAAAGTGGGGTTCCTCCTTGTCGAAAGAGAGAGGCATTTGACGATCGGATTCTGGCAATGTTGCCAAAAACTCGGGACAATTGCTTGCCCATTTTTTAAGTTCAAATACTCCCGACTTCAACAAATCATTGAGTTCCGTTTGAAGGGAAAGAGCTTCAGAAAGCGAAGGGCTAGTTCCCAAGATATCGTCGATATAGATTGACGTTTTTAGAACAGTACTAGCCATAGGAAAACGTTCCTTTTCTCTCTCTGCCAGCTCATTTAAGGTACGCATGGCTAGAAAAGGTGAGCATGTCATGCCAAAAGTGACAGTAGAAAGGTCCCACACTGAAAGTGGGTCATGTGGAGAAAACCTTTACTATATCCTTTGATAAGGACGGTGATAAGGATTGATAAGGACTTGACGGAACATCTGTTTGATATCAACAATGTAGGCAATAGGATTAAGACGAAACGTAAGGAGTAAAGAAGCAATATCCTTTTGAAGTTTCGGTCCAGATAACAACGTGTCATTGAGACTAATATTTTTTGGGGTGACTGCCGAACAATCCCAGACTACCCTTAATTTTGTACTTAAGCTTTCCGGCTTTAATACGCAATGATGTGCTAAAAAACACGATACGTCGACTTTTGGTTGACTAGATAAAACTAAACTCATATGATTAGAATCGATATAGTCTTGCATGAAACTTGAATAGGCAGTGTACAGATCAGGATTTTTGATTAATCTATTTTCTAGAAGTAAAAATCTACGATAAGCTTGCGGATAAGTATTTCCTAGGTCATGATTATTTTATCTTTAAACGAAAGATCTACCATGAATCTACCGCTCGGTTGCCGTACTACACTCGCAGTAAAGATTGATTCTGCTTGTTTTTCTTCCTTTGATAAGATTTGTTTTTTAGGCAAATGTTCGATTTCCCAAAACCTAGGGAGAATGACCTCTAAAGGAGGTGAATGACTCGTTAAAAAACGACTGGTTCGTTCCGTCAGACTACCTACTTCGTCAACTTTTCCCATGACGACCCAGCCAAAGATAGTTTCAAGGGCTGAAGGTTGCCCTATTTGTCCAAGAACCCTGCCCTCCCTGAATATCTGTGCGAATAGCTCGCAACCAATAACTAGGTCCACAGGTCTAGATTTGAAATAAGATGGGTCGGCAAGTTTAGGGTTTTCCAAGTGTTTCCACTGATTATCGTTCAAAGTGAATGTAGGCATATTGGAACATAGTTGTGGAACAACAATTGCTTCGAAATTAAGTAAAGGAGTGACTTGTCCTTGTGGCTTAATGTGACATTGAACGAGCCCTTTGGAAGAAAATTTCCGCAACCGTCCATAACATCTATTATGGCGGTGCATAAAAGAAAGGTACCTGAAGGTCCTGAGGTATTTAATGACACATGAAGATTATTGACAGGTGGTGTGTGAATGACAGGACTAGTATCTTGGCTTCCAGACTCTTGATTAGTTTCTATGATATGAATTAAAGTGTGTTCCCTTTACTATTGCAAGTCCTGCATGAATATTTGGATTTGCACGTATCTACCCCATGCAAGGGATGAAAACACGCTAGACATAATTTTTTCTACTTGACGAAAGATAGGCGATCGATAGGTGAGAGATCAAGAAATGTTTGATATTTCGAAAGCACGTGACTTTGATTACACCGGAAACATTTTATTCCCGTACTTGAATTAGTTGAGGTGCCAGCCAGTCCTATAAAAGGCGAATTGGATGATATATAGGTAGGCTTTTGCCCAAACTGATTTCGCATAGAATTTGAATTTTGATAGGTAGGCTTTTGCCCAGACTGATTTTGCATAGAATTTGATTTTTGATAGGTAGGGGGCACCTTTTTGGGTGCTGTTGATTGAGGAAGTGATTCCAAAACTTTACATCTTTTTTCTAGAAATTGAAAAAGTGACTGAAAAGTGGGAATTTGGGTATTAGTATTGGCGTGACTCATTTCGAAATTTGAACGCGTCGGAATATCCAATTTTTCTAACAAAATGAAAAAAATAATAAAGTCCCAACTGTCAACGTCAAAGCTAAGTGATTTTAAAATTTCTAGGGATTCAGAAAAGGTATCAATTAAATTACGCAATTCTTTAGCTGACTCGTTTTTTAAGGTGGAGTTCATAATTGTGCTTAAAGCATCATTTGCGAGGTCTCGCTTGTTTTGATATCTATTGACTAATTTGTCGTAAGCAATTTTATAATTTTGATCAGATAAGCTAATCCCTGATATCAATTTTAAAGGCTCATCCTCGAGATATGAAAATAAATATTGAAGTTTTCGAACGTTACTTAGACTTTGATTTTGATCTATAATGTTATTAAAAAGATCGAAAAAGCTTGGCCATAATTTTTTATCACCTCGAAATATGGGAATACCTAACTCTTTGAGTTTCGGAGTTTCGTTTTGTCGAACATATGATCCCGAAAAGGATGGGGCCTCAACCGGAAATATTTTAGACTAAACCCCCTTACACGCATAAAAATATTTACGAGCTTCTGAAAGGATCGCATCCTGCGTTTTAAACTCCTCGTCGTCCGCGTCGTCTATCAACATAATGACGTCATTATGTGCCAGCATACATTTATCGAAGGTTTCATCCAATCGGAATACCTCACTTGAAACTCGTTTCTCGCTCTTTCGTCCGATGCCGCGGTCTGTGAAAACACATAACACTCGGTTATCGCAGATAAAAAACCCTTGCGTTTTTGCACGGCTTTTTTGACAGACATGATTTTACCTTTGAAATGACGAAATTGTCTGTAAATATACAATTAACGCTAAATTAATGCTTCTGAAATAGAAAAAATGACGAATTGTCGATAATATGCACTCATTTATCGCAATTGATGAAAATTATTTTAAATATCGAAATGATATGGAACACATCTAATCACAGAAATGTCGGTAAATATACAATTAACGCTAAATCAATGCTTCTGAAATATAAAAATGACGAATTGTCGAAAATATGCACTAATTTATCGCAATTGATGAAAATTGTTTTAAATATCAAAATGATATGGAACACACCTAACACATAAATGAAAAATGTTGTTTGTTTTGTTTTTTGATTGATCCTCGACTTTGTTTATACTGAATGACCACGGTACGTTACCATAGCAGCGGACCGAAAAACACTTAACGCGCGCGCCGCTACCGATACCGCCGTTTTAATACGATTGGCAAAATTCAAGGCCTTGATCTCGGCTTGTGAAAAATAAATGGCCGACTTATTAATACCGTCGTATGGAGTAAAATTTAAAATAATTAGGCTCGAAAGGAACACTTATGTTAGCCCGCGGTTAGAAAAAAAACGATAACTGCAATGGACTGTAAATATTTTAATTAATGAAAGCGCGAACAAACATAAGTATATTGATATGAAATTACGAAATAATCAAACGTCCATAGGTTAATTGTTGGTGCCACACAACGGCAATCAGAAACAAGGCACTCACCTGTTTGCAGCCAATTTATCCACTTTCAAGGGGCCCCTATCTGGATCTAATGATGTCACCACGTAGCTGAAGGGCTGAAGTTTCTAGTTCTATGCTTCAGTACATCAAAATCGAGCACTTTCAGGTGTAGAAATTTGAAATAGTTGGAGAACGAAATTAACACGCCATTTCTCGAGGCGATTGACAAAGGATCTCTCTGATTCTTGGTGCGCATGTCCAAAATGCGCGAATGCACTCTGTCCTTCATCCAATTGTGTGGTTTTAAAAATTTAAAAACAACCGCTAAATTTAGCGGGAGCTAACAATGGGGTGCATCTTAATAAATCCCCAAAGTAAGCAAATTGTCTCCCATCAAAGCAATAAATCGAAGGCTTTTTCAAAAAAAGTCCAAAATATCCTTATCCAAATAGAGCTCTGTTACTTTTTTACAATATTACTACCAATTTTTCATAAAAAAAGGAACTAAAATTATAGTTACTTTTTTATATACAAAAGAAAAGTAGGCACTACACATAGTATCTAGCTTTAAAATTGTAATAATGGGGGTGATCTAATTGTCGCTAGGAAAAAGAGAACCTTTAATACCGTTTTCGGCTGCTGGAGACGACTTCACAATTCTCAGTGAGTGCCCCGGTTCGAAAATCAAGTGGGCTCTCAAGTTTTTATTAGAGCCTGACTCCTATTTTTAATGTTCGACTTCTGTATTTGAGAACATAATCTCAACACTGATATAAATGTAAATTTTTATTGTCAATGGGTATCTATTCAGCTATAAACTAAATTAAATTTTAATAGGTATATGTGACAATTATAGAGGTATATCTGTAACTAGTACGCTAAGCAGAATATATGGCAAAATAATAAGAAATAAAGTGGAGAGCGAATATAAAGATATGGAGGCAGAAGAACAAGCTGGTTTCAGGGCGGGTAGATCGACTTCAGATCATCTTTTTTGTATAACCCAAGTTATTGAAAAGAAAATGGCATACGGACAAGAGCTCCATCTGCTTTACGTAGATTTGCAGAAGGCATATGATAGTATACCACTAAATCTACTTTGGAAAGCGTTGGAAAAGACAAACATAAGCGTACAACTAATTAAGGCCAGCAAAAGGGTTATACCGCAATAGTAAGGCAAAAGTTAAAATAAAAGCAAAACTAACCAAAGGCTTTCAAGTAAATAAAGGTCTTAAACAAGGTTGCTGTATCTCGCCTACGAGGAACAGGTCCTTAAAGTCTGGAAGAGAAAATGCCAAAACATGGGAATTCCGTTGAATGAAACCACCTTGTATACTTTATGTTTCGCCGATGATCAGATAGTGGTGGCTCAGGATTATGACGACCTCGAATATATGACACGAAAACTAATAGAAGAGTACAATAAGTGGGGACTAGAGGTTAATATCAATAAGACAGAGTATATGTGTATTGGTGGAACGAAACAGGATCTAATCTTAAATACTGGGCAGCGAATTCAGTCCTGTGATGAGTATAAATACTTGGGTCTAAAAATTACAGCTGACGGAACACTAGACAAAGCTATAAAAGATAGAAACGTACAAGGAAGAAAAGCAATAACTTTTTTAAATGGAATAATTTGGGACCAAAGTATATCAAAACATAACAAAAAGCTTATATATAACACCATTGTAAAAAGTATTATTACATACGGCTCAGAAGTATGGCCAATCAAAGATAGAACAGAAAAAATGCTTTCCACTACGGAGATGGACTATTGGAGAAGAGCAGCAGAGAAATCAAAAAGAGAAAGAGTTACCAATCAAAGAATAAGAGAAATTATGACAGTGGGTGAACGTACTCTAGTGGATGATATAAGAACAAAACAACTGGTGTGGTACGGACATGTACAAAGAATGGATGATGGAAGACTACCTAAACAAATATTACAATGGAAACCAACTGGCCGAAGAAAACGAGGAAGACCAAGGAGAAGCTGGAGAGAAGGAATAGATAGTGAAATAAGAATAAGAGGCCTAGATGATGAATTATGGGCAAACAGAAACGAGTGGAGATTGGGTATCGGAAGACGTAGAACGTTGTGAAACCGATAAATATATATATAGGTATTTACTTTTAATAAATAAATATTTTGCCGCCGTCACTGGTAAATCGATCGACCATAAAGAATAAACATACGTCTGCTGTGTGTCGCACAGCGTTGCCATCGTCTTTCCAAAAAATATTTCTATTCTTTTCCAACATATTGAAGCATCTAGGGGTCAAATCGAATTGTTTTGATGAATGAATTTTTACCGCGGTTCCCGGTCTCCTCCGGTTAATACTTTAATGATTATCACCCGAACTATAAATGGGTACCAAATTTCAACCAACTTAATCGGACAAATAGAAGTCGGTCTTTTTATCATTCATTAATTTTGAATCCTCAATATTGAATTTTTTCAAATCTGATTAAAAATTCGTAATCCTCGTCCTCAAAAATCCTTGGTGTCTGTGGAAAGAGTTCATACAAACCTATGTAGTACTATTACCCTTGGTAAAGGGGGAGGTGCAAACTTTCTAATAACATAGTATTGTATTGACACCGGAACTAAGAATTCGACAAGTAGAAATCAGTCAAAATCAACTTTATAGATTTGTTACATACTTACGTACTTACATATAGACTTCCGTACAAACTTTCAATTGAAGCTAATAAAAGCATGCTACCAATTAAGAAGCGGAGCAAAAGCATGACTAAAATACTCTGCCAATTTATGGGCCCCAAGCTCACACGATTAATGTATAATGTAATTTTTCCCGATTTTGGTCCGGAAAAATAACCCCCTATCCGCCACCCGGGGTCCCGTCCGATTGCAGATTCCCTTTAAAGTGCTTAAATCAAATTATAGTTCCTACGGTCCATAAAAAAACTATTTAACAAATTGTTAGTTTTTAAATGAGTCAATCGGACGAATAGAAGTCGGTCAAAACCGTCAGTTAAATTAGGCCCAAATTAAATTTTTTTGAAATCTGATTAAAAATTCGTAATCCTCATCCTCAAAAATCCACACTTCAAATTTTAAACGAAATCATACAATCTTAAGTAGTACCATTACCTTTGGCAAGGGGGATGCGCGGCGGGGCAAACTTTCTAATAACATAGTATTGTATTGACACCTAAACTATGAATTCGACCAGTTGAAGTCGGTCAAATCGACTTTATAGATTTGTTACACAGTTGCGTACCTACATATGTACGTATATACAAACTTTCAAGTGAAGCTAATAAAAGCGTGCTACCAATTAAGAAGCGGACCCTAAGCTTACCCGATTAATGTATATTGTAATTTTTATCCATTTTGGTCCGCAAAAAAAATCCCCTATCCGCCACCCGACGACCCGTTCGATTGGAAATTCCGCTCTTTGAAGTGCTTAAAATATTGTTTTTAAATGAGGGGCAGCAGTTTTTGCTTTTACCCCAATCAATCAAAAAGTTAGGCACGCCCCTGGATATTGTTGTGCAAAGGTGCCTTCGTCAAGTCTGCCCCTGTAGACATCGATAAAAAGCCCAAGTAACACGTTGGTTTAATTTACCCCGAACAGACAAATCGCAAATCGGTCGTATCTAGCTGACAAATTTCCCTGGAAGCCACCCCTGTCCTTAGGGAACAGCATCGGCCGATTGGAAAGCTTTTTTGCAGCCTTTTTGTTACGCTTTTCTTCCGGTTTTTGCTTTGGTGCCACATGCTTTCATTTAGAAGTTAATTTCGTGTTGTGGATTCCATTACCTGTGCAAATTAGACAATGTCAGAGAAATCTGCTGGTGACGTGTCCAATTAGGCTAGACAATATTTTGAAATAATTCCCAAAAATTATTAGTTATTTAGTTGTATTTGGACCTATCTTAGCTATCTCGTCGTGACATCTGTATGTATCTGTCCGTCCGACCCACAAGAGCTGCGGAACCGCAGAACCAATTTTTAAAAGATTTTCATAAGAAATATTGTTCGACATTGTAACAAGCTGATTAGATTTGGTCAAAATCCATGCTAATGCCACTTTTTTGACAGTTAAAATATTTTTAAGGTTTTAACGTAGCCTCGCATTAGCATGCTGTTTTCGGATTGTAGCAGAATATATTTTTCTCAATAGTTTGAGTTATAAAAAAACGTTCGTTTAGATCTTTTGTTTCTAAGAAATGTATAAAAGTCGAAAGTAAATGAGTTCACTTAAAGTATACTATAATGGGCTAGGAGGGTATCACATCCATCATGGATCCTTTTATTATTATTTAATTTCATAGTATTTTCACTTGTTCTGTGTGCCATGCCATCTGCATGACAAAGGTTGACAATAATTGTGGCAATTCTAATAGTGGATGCTTCTAGAGATTTATTTTAGGGAACAAACTCTCTTAATTATACTAGATATGATATTATTTAACGATTTTTATCTCAGATTCCTTGAATGATTAGCTGAGTTCATGATTAAGGTCTCGATTGATTGTTGTCTCATCCTTAAGTAGGCCTTACATTGTCACGAGGTGGCTAAATCACTCTTTTTCCTATCCACAGGCTGGATAGTGGTCGTTCTCGACTCCTATACATGTTGTGGTCCAGTATTTTTGACGACCCTTGTCGCGGGGAGGTTTGTGCATTATTTTCTATTTTACATTTTACTGGGTCAAAGCAATTAAAAAGTTAAGAGGCAGAATTCCTATCATGTCGGTCTCAGCAAGCATCTAAGTCTGATCGCGTTTCGTCAGTCTACGAATTCTCTGGCCTGCATGTAACCTGTTTCTGTTTCCCAGTTGACTCCACTTTGCGCTTGTTTTTGGTCACACCCAGAAGTGGCTTCAGACCATTGACTTCTATACCCTACGTGTAGACCCGGCATGGGCCTAAATTGCCATTATATCAAGCTTTTATCGCAATTTACCAAATACAAGTAAGAATTTAATGAGCAAGATAGGGATGAAAATAGAATTTCGGTTTGGTAAGTCCGGACACATGCAACATCGCAAAAATATTCTATTTGCATGTCTTGGATAAAAAAGGGCAAAATAAAAATGTTGAATTCCACTAAAAATTTTTTATCAACAATTCTGTTTGAATAATAAATAATTCATGAATACTTACTTGTGTATACTGTGTTTACAAAATTCTCTTCAGTAAAAAAAAAGAGTAAAAAGAATTTCTAAGCATGCTAAGTGCAGTGGATGTATTAAAATTATTGTTTTCATCTTAGAACTTTACAAATGTTGTACCTTCCAGGTAAAATATTTTCTTTCTTTGAACAAGGGTCTTCCTCAACTCTTCTCTTCTTGGGTAGACTACAAGTTATGCTCGAGTCAGATGAAATTTCGGAACTTAAAATTTTAATTTGGAATGGGACAACTGGGTGCCGGGCCATCTCGGCGCCGCCAACAGTGCGCCACGCCGGGCCTAATGGGCGCCGGGCCAACTCAGCAGATAAAAAACAAAATAAATATGTTATTTATACAAAAATTTCAACATCAACACCGCCAAGTTCCATATTCGATACATATCGATGCATAAATAAGAAAGTCCGCCATTTTGGATCCGCCATTTTAATTTTTTTAAGTTTGAGGGTAAAACTGTATTAAGTGATCCCAAACACTTCAAATTTTCAAGTTTGAGACAAATCGGTTTAAAAATAAAAAAATCCTCCATTTTGGATTCGCCATTCTTGTAATCAAAAACGTAAATTTTATGTTATCAGGTTACCAGAACTCTAGACCTACCAAAATTTCAACACTCGACTTAATGGATTCAACTCTAACAAAACCAAATTTCAAAAATATTACGTAAAGGATTTTTTAAAGAGGTTTTTGCATAAATAATAATATATCTATTTTGTTTTTCATCAACACATTTTATCAAGAAAAAAATATTTTAGTCCGGCGCCCAGTTGGCTCATCGTCCAGTTGGCCAGGCGCCCAGTTGGCCTGCCGCCCAGTTGGTGGCGCCCAGTTGTCCTAGACTGCAACACATTTCAGGGGTCTGGTACGTTTTACCACTTTTCTTAAAACCACGAAGTTTTTTGAAAAATTATAATTTTAGACCATTTTATAGTGATTTCTAAAAAAAATTGCAGGAAAATCGTATATTTTTTTAAAAAAATTGAAATTGAAAAATTCCTAAAACCCCATTAAAACCCATACAAATTGCTACAAAAGAAGCATTTTCTCATTTCAAACTAAAACAAAACGTACAAATTGTGAAAGGCTTTCGCGGCCATCGTCCAATGGTGGGTGTGCTTTCGGGCTGTTCGGCCATCGTCGTTGGAAATTCGTTCTCGACGTTTCGCCATCTCGAGTGGATGGCATCTTCAGGAGATGTTGACTGTTTGTCGGCTTTTCGAAGACTGGTGGTTAGTCTGTCGCTGGCGCAGGTTATATACGCTATGGTGGGCGGGGCGTATATCAGAGCTGGTCGTTGATTGGTCACTTTCCCGAGATTCAGTTTTGTTTTTGTAAGCGAGCCGTTTAGTGTTTTTAAGAACCGGTACCCATGTTCTGTTAATTTTAAGAGTTTCTTCAGATCTGTTGAAGTTCTGCTGGCGTTTATGAATTTCGATTGCTTCTCTATAGAGTCTTGGATAGTTTGAAGAGGAGGCGCAGAGAACTTGTGTGTCTTCGAATTTTATTCGGTGGTCTTCATTGTTTAGTGTGTGGTCTGCAACTGCGGATTTTTCCGTATGTCCGAGTCGACAGTTGGCTTTGTGTTCTTTGATTCTTGTGTTTACGAACCGTTTGGTTGTTCCGATGTAGACACTTCCACAGGTACAGGGAATGCGGTATACCCCCGAAGAACTTAGTGGGTTCCTTATATCCTTCGCAGATCTGAGGTGGTTCTCGATCTTCTTAGATGGCTTGAAGATCGTTTTTATGTTGTGTTTTCCCAGAATACGTCCGATCCTATCCGTCACTCTAGGGATGTAGGGCAGAAAGGCTCTTGAAGTAACTTCGCGGCTGCTCAGTCCACCGCTACTGTTACTTCTAGTGATCGGCTTTGGTCGTATACATTTATCTATGTCGCTTTGAGTGTATCCATTTGCTACGAGGGCGTTTTTAAGATGGTTTAATTCTTTGTCTAGATGTTCTGTTTCGCAGATTCTTTTCGCCCTCTCTACCAATGTTCTTATTACCCCTTTTCGTTGGCACGGGTGGTGGTTAGATGTGTTGTTTAGGTAGCGGTCTGTGTGAGTAGGTTTTCTGTATACGGTATGCCCTAGCCGTCCCTCTTTCCTCCTTACTAGTACGTCAAGGAAGGCTAATTCTCTGTTGTTCTCTGTTTCCATTGTAAATTGTATACTGGGGTGTATGCTGTTAATGTGGTTGAGAAATTCATTAAGGCTGTCTCTACCATAAGGCCAAACGACAAAAGTGTCATCTACATATCGAAACCAGACTTTGGGTTTATGAGGGGCATTATTCAACGCCTTCTCTTCTAGTTTCTCCATGAAAAAGTTCGCAATCACTGGCGATAAAGAGCTACCCATAGATACTTCATCGATCTGTTCATAAATTTGTTCTTTGAAGGTGAAATATGATGTCGTTAGGCAGATTTTAAACAGGTCGGTGATGTCCTTCGGAAATATGTGTTCCACTTCCCTCATTGCCTTGGCCAAAGGTACCTTCGTGAACAAAGACACAACATCAAAGCTAACTAAGATGTCTTTCTCGTCCATGACGATGTTTTTGATCTTCTCAATAAAGTGGGTGGAGTCTCTTACATACGAATCCGTTAGTGCGATGTGGGGTTGCAAGAGGGAAGCAAGATGTTTCGCATGTTTGTATGTTGGTGAGCCTATAGTACTGACAATGGGACGAAGAGGCACATCGTTTTTGTGGATTTTTGGTAGTCCATACAATCTCGGAGTCAGGGCTTCACTTTGGCATAGCATCTTCTTGACTGGGTCCTCCAATGAAGAAATCTTAATTAAGTGATTAAATTTTTTATTTGCGGGTTGTGTAGGATCTCTTTTTAGCTTCTTGTATGTTGAGGGTTCTAAAAGATCGACCATCTTTCTGTTGTAGTCATCCCTGTTCAATAAACGTCGAGAACGAATTTCCAACGACGACGGCCGAACAGCCCGAAAGCACACCCACTATTGGACGATGTCCGCGAAAGCCTTTCACAATTTGTACGACGCCTCTACGGGGAGGAAGATTCCACTATTCATCTACGCTTGGTCGCACTACGCAAGAAGAAAGCACATCTACTGTCTTCGCTGACTTTCTTATTACGCTGTCGCGATGAGAAGGTCACGCCAAAATTCCTGAGATTTTAGCATACCATGAAAACACCTCAAGCCTACAGAATCTATAGAAGAACTGAAGACGCCCTTTTAAGAGAACGGATCCATTCAACTAGATCGCAACTCGCACGCACAGACAAGGAACTACTCTCAATTTTCTCAGACTGGGACAAAATTGATGCTATTTCCTACAGATCCATGGAAAACGAACACCACAGAAGTACGGAGGGGCAGAAAACCAAATACCAGAGACTAACTGACGACAACAATAAACGGGATAACCAGCAGCCCATCCTTGATTCTACAAAAACTGTCATCAACCTATCGGACCGCCCGCTTTCTCAAAATGAAGTCTCAGTACTCTCTAAGGGGGAAAACTTTGCTGTTGCACCTAGGGAGGTTCCCAAGGAGGAAATAATTGCCAACTTAGAATCTGCTATTAGAAAGTTGCCCGAAGATCAGGCAGAAGAAATACGGACGGAGTGTTCACAGATTTTGCGAAAAGCCAAACCACCAAAACGCAACATTACAAGGATGAAAGAAAAAGCCATTAAGGATCTCAACAAGGACGAAAACATTCTGATACTGCCTGCCGACAAAAGAAAACGCCACTGTAGTATTGAACAGGGATGACTACAACAGAAAGATGGTCAATCTTTTAGAACCCTCAACATACCAGAAGCTAAAAAAAGATCCCACACAACCCACAATTAAAAAAGTTAATCACTTAATTAAGATTTCTTCATTGGAGGACCCAGTCAAGAAGATGCTATGCCAAAGTGAAGCCCTGACTCCGAGATTGTATGGACTACCAAAAATCCACAAAAACGATGTGCCTCTTCGTCCCATTGTCAGTACTATAGGCTCACCAACATACAAACTTGCCAAACATCTTGCTTCCCTCTTGCAACCCCACATCGGACTAACGGATTCGTATGTAAGAGACTCCACCCACTTTATTGAGAAGATCAAAAACATCGTCATGGACGAGAAAGACATCTTAGTTAGCTTTGATGTTGTGTCTTTGTTCACGAAGGTACCTTTGGCCGAGGCAATGAGGGAAGTGGAACACATATTTCCGAAGGACATCACCGACCTGTTTAAAATCTGCCTAACGACATCATATTTCACATTCAAAGAACAAATTTATGAACAGATCGATGGAGTATCTATGGGTAGCCCATTATCGCCAGTGATTGCGAACTTTTTCATGGAGAAACTAGAAGAGAAGGCGTTGAATAATGCCCCTCATAAACCCAAAGTCTGGTTTCGATATGTAGATGACACTTTTGTCGTTTGGCCTTATGGTAGAGACAGCCTTAATAAATTTCTCAACCACATTAACAGCATACACCCCAGTATACAATTTACAATGGAAACAGAGAACAACAGAGAATTAGCCTTCCTTGACGTACTAGTAACGAGGAAAGAGGGACGGCTAGGACATACCGTATACAGAAAACCTACTCACACAGACCGCTATCTAAACAACACATCTAACCACCATCCGTGCCAACGAAAAGGGGTAATAAGAACATTGGTAGAGAGGGCGAAAAGAATCTGCGAACCATAACATCTAGACAAAGAATTAAACCATCTTAAAAACGCCCTCGTAGCAAATGGATACACTCAAAGCGACATAGATAAATGTATACGACCAAAGCCGATCACTAGAAGTAACAGTAGCGGTGGACTGAGCAGCCGCGAAGTTACTTCAAGAGCCTTTCTGCTCTACATCCCTAGAGTGACGGATAGGATCAGACGTATTCTGGGAAAACACAACATAAAAACGATCTTCAAGCCATCTAAGAAGATCGAGAACCACCTCAGATCTGCGAAGGATATAAGGAACCCACTAAGTTCTTCGCGGGTATACCGCATTCCCTGTACCTGTGGAAGTATCTACATCGGAACAACCAAACGGTCCGTAAACACAAGAATCAAAGAACACAAAGCCAACTGTCGACTCGGACATACGGAAAAATCCGCAGTTGCAGAACACACACTAAGCAATGAAGACCACCGAATAAAATTCGAAGACACAGAAGTTCTCTGCGCCTCCTCTTCAAACTATCCAAGACTCTATAGAGAAGCAATCGAAATTCATAAACACCAGCAGAACTTCAACAGATCTGAAGAAACTCTTAAAATTAACAGAACATGGGTACCGGTTCTTAAAAACACTAAACGGCTCGCTTACAAAAACAAAACTGAATCTCGGGAAAGTGACCAATCAACGACCAGCTCTGATATACGCCCCGCCCACCATAGCGTATATAACCTGCGTCAGCGACAGACTAACCACCAGTCTTCGAGAAGCTGACAAACAGTCAACATCTCCTGAAGATGCCATCCACTCGAGATGGCGAAACGTCGAGAACGAATTTCCAACGACGACGTCCGAACAGCCCGAAAGCACACCCACCATAAAACAAAACGGTTCCTGACGTCTATCAGCTGTTAAGAAAAACTTGGAATAACTAAGGTCACTGATCGAAATCGGGTCAGTCTTTTTGGTCATTTTATGAAAATGCACAATTTGTAAAGAAGCATGAAATTCAAATTAAAATCAAGAAAATTATGATTCCAACATTTTTACAATTAAAAATTAGTTTAATTGAACATTATATCAATTTTTATTCCTTAAAACACTAAAAATTATTAATTATTTACTTTTTTTATATTTATCGAAGGTCTAACCAAACCAAACTGAACCGATCCGTATCGAAATGAACCAAATCAAACCGAATCTAACAGTTCGGTTTGGTACGGCTCGATTTGGTTAAACTAAACCGTACCTAACTGAATGTAGCTAAACCTAACCGAAACAAACTGAACCTAGCGGAACCTAACCAAACATAATCAAACTGAACCAAACCTAGCCGAACAAAACTGAACCTAACCGAACCGATTCGAAACGAACCGAACCGAACCAGACTGAATCTGGCTGAACCTAACCAAAACAAATTAAACCTAGCCGAACCTAACCAAACATAATCAAACTAAACCAAACCTACCCGAACCAAACCGAACCGAACCGAACCGAGTCGAACCAACCAAACCAACCAAACCGAACCGTTAGATTCGGTTTGGTTCGGTTCGATTTGGTTAAACTAAACCGAACCTAACCGAATGTAGCTAAACCTAACCTAAATAATCCTAGCGGAACCTAACCGCACATAATCAAACTGAACCAACCTAACCCACCTACCAACCTAATCCAACCTAGTTGTTAATAAATATAGGAAAAGTTGTTAGGTTTATGTCCAGGGGGTAACCATTGTCCATAATCGTCGGAAATCGAGTTAGGATTAGTGTATGCGACCATAAACATTGAGTGGCGCGTGAGTGTTTGGTCTTCAAATTTTTTTAGGGAAATTTTTCAAAATCTTTTTTTCCGCACTCTGGGCACCCTAGTAAACCGTAATCTGGTCACCCTAATCCATCGCAATCAAAGAAAATCGGTAATCGAATTGTCACAAATTTTTTGTTGGTTTCTATTCTTCTTTTATATTATGTAGGACAAAATTATTAATTAAACTAAGTGACCTTATTAAGTAAGACAGCATGATGGTCAAATGACATTAGAAGGACATACACATATGATACCGGCCTGTAGACTGGTCGCGGTGGCCTCATATAATAACAAATATATACTTTCTCGATGAAAGACCAAAATTTAACTCAAAATTACTGTAAAGTCCGCAAAAAACATTAAATTTATCGAAATTTATAAAAACATAGATCAGTGTGTATAACAATTTATCAAGATGTATGAAACTCGACTGTGACATGTCAAAAGTTTGGTTTGAAAAAACAAAAACAACGGGATAAAAATCGGTATGTAAGCATTTAAAAAAAAATCATTTTTAAGAAAATCAAATACTTTTTGTTAATTTTCATGCAATGCAAAAAAACCTTGTTGTAATAAGTTTTGAGTAGGGTGGTAAAACGTACCAGAACCGATTTCAGGACAAATTATTATTAAAAAATAATCTTATAAGTGCGGGGAAGTGACACTTTCTGAATCAAAATGTGAGGGTAAAATCGCACGGTCGCAGAAAAAACTATCTATCGTGACGCTACTGAACTTTCTCGTGTTTTAGCAAAAACTATACGTCAAGACGACTTACCCATGAAATGTTGTTTTTTTATCGATTTTTTTTCTTCTTTTGCACAAAAAACAATTTCGGACCATGTTTGAACTCAAATAGTTACTTCTAAACTTGTTTTTAAGCGTTTCTTTTTGTAATATTCCCGCACAAAATTCAAAAAAATTCAATTTCGTACTTAGACATCAGTTTTCCCTGTATAAACCGACTAGCAGGTAGAATCACTCAAAATACGGCAGGTAAATTAAAGGTAGCCAGCTGCTTTTCTGTCGCACTTATGCCGTCAGTGTGAAAGAGATAAAAGTACCCATATATTATCTAGGGTATCATTAGCATGCAAAATCACCCTATCTTTGTCCGTTTCACATGTTCAATAATGTCTATCTCTGTTTTTATTGTAAAAGAAATACCCGCCCATAGAAACCAAATTGGATAGGATCAATAAAAAATGCCTTGTCTTTCCGTCTCTAACGCCCTTTCAGGGCGTTATACAACTCAATGCTTCAGACCTATGTAGTCGGTTCCTGTGCAAGCTCATTCGCCTCTCGTTGACTGTTTTCCATCTCAGAACCGAAAACATGGTCTCTAGCGCCTAGGCGTATTCTTTACTAAGCCGTCAGCAATTAGGTACACTAAGTTAACTCAGATTGGTCTAGATTCCTCCGGTTCTTCAGTCTAATGTAACTTAACTGATGAATATATATGAAGAATTTTTGAATAATTATTTTTTGGAAATCATTAAATTTTTGTCGATTTTTTTTAATTAAAGCATTTTCCTCCTTTTTGAAGGTCGAAACCACGGTTCGCCTAACCGTCAAATTATCGCAAACGGATCCCATCCTGTCCAGATAGGCTCCGTACATTATACGTTTGCGACCAATTGACCACGGTTCGGTTTGAACCGATTTCAACCTCCCAAAAGAAGGACAGGGGAAATATCATATTAAAACTCCCGGCTAAATATATTTATTGTTTACATCCTAGAATTTCATACTAACACGTAGAACTGGCAACAAACAGAAGAGCCGACCCTCTCCATAGACGTTCGTTTAAACAATAATATTCCACCGTTTTCTCGATATAATCCAGGATTTTTGCTTGAGGTTTTCATGCACTTAGAAGAAGTTCCTCGTCCGAATCTGATGAACTGAATGAATCGGCATCATCATCCTTCAATAAATTTATTGCCAATTTTGCCGCAAAGCTATCTATATTATTTATTTATTTATTTATTTATTTATTTATTTATTTATTTATTTATTTATTTATTTATTTATTTATTTATTTATTTATTTATTTATTTATTTATTTATTTATTTATTTATTTATTTATTTATTTATTTATTTATTTATTTATTTATTTATTTATTTATTTATTTATTTATTTATTTATTTATTTATTTATTTATTTATTTATTTATTTATTTATTTATTTATTTATTTATTTATTTATTTATTTATTTATTTATTTATTTATTTATTTATTTATTTATTTATTTATTTATTTATTTATTTATTTATTTATGTATTTATTTATTTATTTATTTATTTATTTATTTATTTATTTATTTATTTATTTATTTATTTATTTATTTATTTATTTATTTATTTATTTATTTATTTATTTATTTATTTATTTATTTATTTATTTATTTATTTATTTATTTATTTATTTATTTATTTATTTATTTATTTATTTATTTATTTATTTATTTATTTATTTATTTATTTATTTATTTATTTATTTATTTATTTATTTATTTATTTATTTATTTATTTATTTATTTATTTATTTATTTATTTATTTATTTATTTATTTATTTATTTATTTATTTATTTATTTATTTATTTATTTATTTATTTATTTATTTATTTATTTATTTATTTATTTATTTATTTATTTATTTATTTATTTATTTATTTATTTATTTATTTATTTATTTATTTATTTATTTATTTATTTATTTATTTATTTATTTATTTATTTATTTATTTATTTATTTATTTATTTATTTATTTATTTATTTATTTATTTATTTATTTATTTATTTATTTATTTATTTATTTATTTATTTCTTTATTTATTTATTTATTTATTTATTTATTTATTTATTTATTTATTTATTTATTTATTTATTTATTTATTTATTTATTTATTTATTTATTTATTTATTTATTTATTTATTTATTTATTTATTTATTTATTTATTTATTTATTTATTTATTTATTTATTTTAATCCTTACTCCATACGATACATAAAATGCATATTGGATGTGTCAATTTCTCAACAAGATTTACAGTGGAAAAGAAGAATTAAAGAGATCAGTTGGATGACTTGGTCGGGTTCATACCCTGAGAATCTTTCGTTCTTGTATTTAGACACCGCAGCCTGCATAGATGAAAGTTTTCCGAAAAATTTATGTATGGCTTCGGTAGTTCAGTGGTAGAATGTTTGCCTAGATAGCAAGAGATCCCGGATTCGAGCCCCGGCCAAAGCAGAAAAGTTTTTTCTTATTTTTCTTTCTTTAATTTCACTTGTTGTGTATAAGATTTATGACATTTTAAAAACTTGAAATTAGAGGTTATGATATAAATCCATCCATCAAAAGGCACGGACTCCATAAGCCGATGGTTATTGTTGCCAACAATCGATTACATCGGAAATGTAGAAGAACTTGTTTGATGGCATGTGCATCCCATCAGAACTTTTCAAGAACTCGATTGATTGCATGGATTAGTTCAACGATGAGATTAAGAACTCTCCAATACTCATTACAACTATACTAATTTTTTATTTCAAAGCAATAAAGTAAATGGTTGTATAATTTTATACTTTCGTAAATCAAGGAATATTTTGTCAAAGCTACAAGTCGACCAACAAGGACGGGGCCGCGGGCGCGCTCTCAAACCATTCGGCGAACGCTTCGCGGAATTTGCCCAGTCAACACTAGTGTTTAGCACGCCGATTAGCTCAATGTTTACTCGTAGGTATGTCGTACCTCCTTCTTGATTTAAGTTGGTAGCGATGACAGTCCCATGATAGTCTCAAGGGCTGGGAGGTGTATGAGCGATTATTTGACATAATTTTTTCGGGTTCGCTCACAACCTATATTTTAAATAAATACGCATTTTCAGTGATGTAACATAACGGTATAGGCTGCACTGCACTACTGGTATATGTAACGAAATCCACACTAAAATTTAATCCCGTTAAAAACTCTATTATTATCGATTTTTTGCAATATAACTTTGCTTTGCGTTTGATCCATCATCGCGTCGCTTGATTTAATAGGCATAGCTTTTAAATAAATAAAGCAGATTTATTTGATTGAACGCTTTGATTTGTTTTTTGCAAATCAACAGCTGCCTTTTCGAAATAATTGTAAATGCCGATTTAAAAATTAAACGAGATTAAAAAGGCATTTTTAAATAATGCAATTTAAAATAAATGGATCCATGACGGATGTGATACCTTTCTAGCTAGCCTATTAGCACACTTTTAGTGAACTCCATGATATATCAGCCTTGGATACCTTTAACATAGTACCACACACAAGTTATATGTTTTTTTCGGCTTTTTTCATTAAAATCAGGCAAGCTGTTTTTGAATTATGCGCGTTGGTCGTCACAGACAGACAAATATGCAGACAGACAGAAAATATTTAAAATCGGAGAATGTAATGTTTTTACATTTTTGACATGATCACTATTTTTATACTATACGTGTGAACTTAAAGTGTCATACGTCATACATACAACGTACCTATGTTATTATAAAAAGTATGTCAACAAATACTGCTTATACATATATTATATTCTATAATCTTTGATAAACATTATTCACTGCTAGGCGAGCTGTTAGGGCTAGCAGTTTCTTAAGGTTGATTTATATTAATTGAGTAGCTGAAGCCTGAATCATTAACAGGTCAGCACTAACATATGTTGGCTCATATTATCTAAACAGCTTTTCGTACCAGTGGCCAAAAAACTGTTTACCTTTAACCATTGCCTAAATAGGCCAAGCAATAATACTAGTTTAGTAAGTGTGCGTGGTATCCAAACCTTCGAATAACATAAAGTATAGAGGACCGTTTCTCCCACTGTGATTTGCTTGTTCGATTTGGCAAAACGGTTGTTTCCGAATCTTGAGCGGATTGATCTCTTTTACTCTAGGTTATTAAACGGATCAAGGGGTTTTGTCTCGGTACAACAAAATAAACATAACTCTACTTTCTTCGTTATATTTCGGTGGGCCTTTTTTTTCGGTGTGGTGCAAAAAAAGCGATCTCTTACAAAGCATTTAGGATCTGCTCGAGCAAGGATCATGTCTGAGCAATTGAGAACAGTGTAACTTGAAAACGGTATAAATCTTGCTCCGACGTTATATTATCAGAAAATTTAAAAAGTTTTGTTTAGTGCTCCTCGGGATCTCAGGGTTACTAAAATGTGTGATTTAAACTAAAGAGTAAGCTTCAGTTTGGTGATTTTATTTTATTTTATTTTATTTTATTTTATTTTATTTTATTTTATTTTATTTACACCACTTAACAGGAGTTAACCCAATTACAAAGTGGGGAAGAATACAGTGATTAACAATAACAGAATCTAAGGATAAAATGAAGTACAAAATAAAAGAAATTTACTACATCTACACTGAGTGAGCAGAAATAAAAATTATGAAAATCGTATATTTTTTAAGGTAGAGATACTGCAATTAAATATGTCACATCTGTCGCAAGCCTGATTGCACGTGTTACAAGCCCGAATTATTGGAGAATTTTTGCAAATATTGGTGCGCTGGTAAGGAAGATAAAACGGAACAGTAGTGCGTGCTGATGTTCTGGGTACTAAAAAATTAATCTTATGCAATAATTCCTGGGAGTCGATTTGATTATGTATTAATTTGAAAATGAATTGCAACTCTGCCAACTTGCGCCGGTCCTCCAATGAAGATATACTGAACCTTTCACAAAGGACCTGGTTCAGAATACCAATTTCGGGATACACACCATCAAGCTTAAAAACAAGGTACTTCAGAAACTTACGTTGAATTTTTTCAATAGTATTAACGTGAGTATCATAATACGGAGACCATACTATGCACGAGTATTCCAATTTAGATCTGACATAAGCAAAATAGAGTAATTTTATACTAGAAATATTTTCTAGGTACTGAGAATTCCGTATTATGAACCCAAGCATTCGGTAGCTTTTCTTTACAGCATCCTGGATGTGGGGAACAAATGATAGAGCACTATCGAATGTTACTCCGAGATCTTTAAATTCCAGACTCCTGGGCATTTCGGTTGTATCAATGGAGTAATTGAATTGAATTACCTGTTTTCTAAGGGTGAAAGACACTACATTGCATTTAGATGGATTGAGAGGGAGAGAGTTATCAAGACACCAAGTATATACCTTATTTAGAGCAGCTTGAAGTTTTTCACAATCAGCAATGTTATTTATTCTACAGATAAGCTTTAAGTCATCAGCGTACAATAGGCAAATAACTTCTATGTCCTGAACTATGCTATTTATAAAAGCTATAAAGAAGAGAGGACCTAGTTTAGAGTCTTGAGGAACTCCGGAAGTAGCCTTGATCGTAGAGGAGGTTTGTCCATAGCATTCTACATACTGAAGCCTTTCAGTTAAGTATGAATAAAGAAACTTAGATAAATCATCAGAGATGCCAAAGCTTACAAGTGTACGGAGAAGAATACTATGGTCTACTCTGTCAAAGGCCTTAGAAAAGTCGGTGTAAATAACATCAATCTGAGCACCCGCATCCAAGGATTCAGCTATTAGGTGTGTAACAGTAATTAAATTGGTTGTGGTAGATTTGCGTTTCATGAAGCCGTGTTGACAGGAATCTATTTGACTGCTCAGGGGAAAGTAAAGCGATGTATGGAGAACGCGTTCAAAACATTTTGAAAAATTGTTTATTATGGTAATTGGCCGATAATTTACAATACGATCTTTTTCTTGTTTTTTATGGACAGGTATAATTTTAGAATTTTTCCAAGTATCAGGAAATGTGCAGAATTTTAAAGATAAGTTAAAAAGAACAGTTAAGGGGTAAGCGAAGACGTATGCACAATCTTTCAGTAAAAATGCAGGAATTTTGTCGGGACCGACAATGGCCTTGGGTGTCATGGTCTTTAGTGCTTGCAATACCTCAGATTCATTGAAGCTTTTAAGTGAAATGAAATTTGAGTTAAGGTTAGAAGGAATATTATTTTGTACTGAGGTACGCTGATGAGATTGTGTATATGAACTCTGAAAGTAATCAGCAAATGCATCAGCTATGCGCTGGGGATCCGTCGTACTCTCTTCATTGTGATCTGTCATGCACTGCGGCAGACCATTATTCGACTGCAATGATTGTATTAGGCGCCAGAAATTTCCAGGTTGAGTTGTCAAGTTCGCTTCAAGTCTAGCGCAATACTCGCGGTATGATGTTTCTGTATCGCGTTTTATTTTATTACGAAGTTCTCGAAATTTAAGTAAATCATTATCGCTGCGACTTTTTTTGTGTTTTTGAAAGTATTTATGTTTTTCTTTAATCGACCGTATGATGAGGGAAGTAAACCAGGGAGGATATTTTCTACGCCGCTTAGATGTTTTTGGCACGTGGGTGTCTAGACAGGAGTATAATTTGTAATAAAATAATTCGACAGCCTCATTGACGTTATCAACCAATTCCAAAACACGCCAGTCAATCTCAGCTAAGCTCGCATATAGATTTCTCAAGTCAGATCTCTTGAAATTATAAAAGATGTCATTAATTTTGAGTTTGCTCACCTTTTTGTCACCGGTCATTTTATAGTCAATTAATAAAGAAGGATGGCACCTGTCCTCGTTTAGCAGGATGTCATAACATCTCTGCACGGAAGTGAGGTTTGAGGAAGATGTTAATACTAGATCAAGCAGTCGATTATCAGAATTTTTGACAGTGTTAATCTGATGCCAATCAAGAAAATTAATAAAATTCAGCAAGTGAGTTAACCTACTGTTGGGAGGAGGATCCCTCTCTATGTAGGTTACGTATTCAGGGTAATTAAAATCTCCGAGAAAGACTGCTTTAGCACTATATAGGAAATTCAGGGATGACAGATATTCAAAAAGTTGTTCATATATGTATGAGATTTTGCCTGGCGGAATATATACAAGGAAAATATAAAGAGATAGTTTGTTCGAGAAAGATACTTTGATTCCAGCTATGTTTATTGTGTCACGGATTGATACAGGCAATTCAATTACCAGGTTCGTTGTCTGTAGATTTTCCCTTACAGCCAACAAGACACCACCCCCCAAGTTTTATCTACTTCATCGTAGTTTCTGTCAGATCTCAAGATGCAATACCCCGAACGAAAAAGTTCTGTATCGTGAATACCCGGGTACAACCAAGTCTCAGTCAACGCTATGATATCAAATTCACAAGCGAGTGTGGAATTAAAAATAGTTTTTGTTTTTGTCCTTAGCCCGCGTACGTTTTGATAATAAATTGAAAGGATATCACAGCGCGTACCAGACTCAGTCGACTGTAGTAAAATATTGTGGAGATCAACAGTAAACTCAACTAAGGAGGGGGCTAGCGCGGTTGGCTGCTACATGGTGGACCCAAAAATTTCCGACTTGTATTTTTGGTTTGCTTGTTTATAAGCGTAACATGCATCATAATTCCAGCAAGCATGATTTATTTCGATGTTTAGGTCGAATTTGGTTTTAAGATGCTTACAATTGACGCAGCATTTATTGGCAGAGTTGTCACACGCGTTTACCAAGTGTGGCCCAGCGCAGAGAGGGCAGGTGGGGTCTTTTTGACAATATTTTTTTGAGTGGCCAAAGTTGTTGCAGTTGAAACAGCGTGATAAAGAAGTTGAATCATAAACGGTACAATAATCAAGACCAACTACAAGGCGTTTTTTATCAGTTAGTTTTTTGTGTGTGACCATATCTACTTGCAGTACCATCTGGAAAATGTTCGCGTTATTTTTGGTTGGCCAGACTTTGAGAATATTTATATCTGCTGAGTTATTAAAGAAAAAATTTTGAGTTTTTAGGTGTCGTAATAGTACGTCTTTGTCGTACTCGGCTGAGAGACCAACAATCTTGACCATCGGCGATACGGATTTTGATTCCCGAACCTCGTAATCGTCTGCTAAGTTTTGGCTAAAAAGATCTTTCATGCGTTGGGCATCATTGTGGTTGGTGGACAGTACGATGCCTCCGTTGGAAATGTGCTTTACCCGATTGATTTTGATTTTTTCTTGGTCTGGCTTGATTTTATGGAGAATATCGCTCTTTGTTTGCGTATTGTTCTGATTTGTAACTTTCGGTTTGATGATAATATTAGAACGAAATTGATTCTTGAGAACGTCAGAATACCTGGGTTCGCTGATTGTTTGAGGACTGACATCCTGGAGCTTTTGATCAATTTTTGTAAATAATTCCTCTACAATTGATTGTTTCACCGAGTTGAGTTGTGCTTCAATACGACCTTCCAAGTTAGCTGTAAAAGTTTCGGCAGGTAGGTTACGGCACGTGGGACATTTCCAAGTTAGCCCTGGTACACTCTGTATTACTGCTACTGAATCGTTTGGTATACGCAAACAATCTGCGTGATATTTTCTCTTGCAAACCCCTTCGCAAGAGAGAGATGGCTTGCGTGTTGACGTGTCGCAAACACCACAGCTGCGAGATGACGTCGTGGAATTTTATGGCGGGAATTTCATTAAAGGGCCAATTTACAGTATTGTGGAAGAGCTACAGTAATTTTTTCAACTCACCAATGTGCTAGACGATCTGATGGTATGGTTCTCAGAGAATCACAATTTTCAAGCCAATAAATCACTAAAAATGCGATACTTTAGGATGAGTGATGTGAAACACGTGCGCTTGGGTCGACGTGCAGAAAATACCTGATGCGTGCAGAAAATACCTGATGCTATTTAGCATACCGAAATGCTGGCAACATAGTTTGAAACTTGCTACTACTACATAGGTACTTCATAAATAAGATTGAATATTCGTATTATAGGACCACATATGGAAAACTTTGAAAATATTTGATAGTAGGTTTCATTGAGTACAAATATAACGCAAACAGATACCTTTTAGCTAAAATACAGGTCATTTATATTCATTTTTGCATGCGACGGCGACGCTTTAAGCCAGGACTCCCTTAATTCTTATATAATGTTCCTTTTTCGGGTAGACAGAGTTTCGGTTAATACACATGCGTTTGTTTTGGAGTATATGATCTCACAACAATACAATTTCACAAATTTTCAAAAATTTAAGGTTATATCCATTGTTATTTCTAAAAACCATTTGATCGGCTAAAATTTGTCAAATTGGGGATTAAATTTGAAGTTTTTTTTCAATATGATTGTCTAAGGTTTGCTGTAGGGGATTAGAAACAATTATCTGGCAAAATTTTTGGGAGCAATATAAGGCATTTTTGCATTTTTGATGTAAAAAGTTGATTACTCCATCTGGTTGCAAATGTTACTACAAAAGTATGGTCCAGAGTAGTTAGAATTTTCATTTGGTAAGTAATATCAGCTTTTCTAAATGTCACAGAATATTTCTTACAATTTCTCGATTTTTGCTAGTTATGACATGACCACAACAAAGCGGTTCGTTTGGTTCAATCACAAGCATGCGCACTTACGCAAGTTTGCATCTGCGAATTGAAAATATTCATTGTTTTCAGAGTAAGTTATGATTGCTTCACTTCTCGATTTTTTTGGCTTGTATTTATATGAACGCGATGGTGCATATTGATTTCGTCCCTTGGCTTACGCAGCAAACCGTCCGGTTCGGCGCGAACCATTTTGACCACAAGTTTTGGTGGAGAGATATCTCAACTTCGCATGAACAACTGATATGTTGTGAACAATGGTGACAGTTGTGCCGCAAAATCCGAAAGTAGGTTGGCCAGTGCGTAACAATTTCTGTTGGCAACACTAAAATTATTTTAGCTGATTATCGCGTGGTCACACTGATTAATAAAAATGTTAGAAAACCTAACCTTATATTTCCATAGATGCCTTAAAGCGCATTTCAAAAAAGTTCAGGGGTAAGTTTATGATTAACGCTGTGTGCACACCGGACGCGGGCGGCGTTATTTTTTGCCCGTTCACAGTTGACGCCACGCGCATCCTATTGGATAAATTTTTTATTTATAATTGGGTTGCTTGCTTTGGTGCGCACACTGGGAAGGTGTAAAGACGTTCACACACTGTGTGATCAACCATTTATCTACCTGGATTAGTTAGGTAAAATTTAACTTGTTCCGCATTCGCATAGCAAAGATGAAACATATGAGAGCAAACTCTAACCGAACTTTACTCCATTTTTTACATTATTTTTTTTTTAATTCACACATAAAAATTTAAGCAGCACTACGTATATTATGTTAAAACAGAAGGAAACTCTTTATTCTTACAAAATTCTAGTACAATTTTTGGTTCCTTCAAAGAATAACATTCATCTTTTAAATCTGTGCTATTGGCGGGAAATTCCTTTCGATTTAAATCCGCCAATAAAAAAATACAAAATTGACAAGTGACAGGCAGAAGCCGTCTGGTCAAGGCCCGGCGCGTCTGTGTAAAATTCACACGGTAAATTTTAACTTGAATCATGAACGCACTCCAGTGGTTTAACCACGAAAATGCTGCCGAAAAAAGGTCGGTTAACGCATGATAATTTCTTTTGGTACTACACTGTTTCTTAAAAATGCCAAAAACTTAATTTATATTTCCCATTATATCTTTTGTGTTATTTTTATTGCTGGCCTGTCTTTGGTTGTGTTTATTGTCTTCGTAGCCTAGAAAAAAAATTGTTTTGAGAGTTGTTTTTAAAATTTACCACACGCACCTTTTTTTGAAGAATTTCAGTGTTGGCTAATTACATTTTTTAAAACATCCTAGGTATTTCCTAAAAACCGACTAAGTTTGGCCCTAACGTCAGTAATTTGATTCGCGCGGCAACCACGCGGATCTATGATGCTCAAGTCTGCGTGACAGTAAAGCCTTGTACAGACCTGAATATTTCGACGAACATTGCGCCACGCAACAAGCCGAATGACAAACCAAACACTAGTTTCGACGGAGCCATTTGCGGTATGTCGTAAAATCTTTCCACTTCTTTATGCTACATAAACACTGCTATAAAAATGGCACGCGCTACCCTTATCATAATAACCATTTTAGGATTTTCAGGAGGATGTGCAAAAAATTAAAATTAATTTTAAAATTTCGGGAAAGATTTTAGTGTTTTAAGCACGACTACGTACTCTAAAGCCTTTAAGAAAAAGTATCGAACGCACCTAATCTGCCTTCTTGTAAGACAGGAAGTAAGAGAGGTTATCGAAAATACTACCCGCAGTCTTTAGTAATGAGTTTCACACTTCACGAATATAATGACGTTTTTTATAATGGGGCAACTATAGTTGGTCAGTCTCGACGCACGTTTACAAAACAAATAGTTTATTGAGCATACCCATAAAAAATTATGTATGAAAATGGGCGCTATCGATTTTTATTAGGGGAAGTAATGATACAGGTTTATAAAATTTTACATATTTACTTACCGATTTATAGGGCAAAATTTACACGGGTTTAGGCTGCTGCTGGTTCATGTTGATTTTATTCTGAAAAAAAAATTGGATATTCATTATTGAAAATAAAAATGCTTTTAGTTTCGTGTGCGTATTTTTTTATATAACATTTCTAAATTTTAGAAAAACCTGCGTATGGACACGGCAAAAAAACACTTATATTAGGTATATATTATTTTGTTGCTTTGTCGCGAAAATCTAAATTATTACATTAAAGAACTTCTTCTTTGCTTCTCTAATCCATTGTCTCCAAAAGGTAGGAGGAAGTCAATGTAAACGTGAATTTGACTACAGTTGTGTTTACCTTAGTGGTTAGTAACAGTGGCGCATCCAACAATATGTCCTGGGGGGGAGGCCTCATGATGTCGTATTTTATGTTATTTTATGTATTTATTTATGAAATATGTGGAAAATATCTAAAAAATTTTTAGGTTTGGGGGGGTCCTAAGCCCTGGGCCCTGAGCCCTGAGCCCTTCTCCCCCTGGGTGCGTCAATGTAATAACGATAAGATTTTGTAGCAAAAAAACAGAATTTTTACTTGCACCAAACTTTAATGTTAACGAACTGTCATTTTAAGTCAAATTATCCAAATTATTTCTTTCCACAAAACAGTAGTAAAATCATTTAACAAGGAATATTTTCCTCATATGTAAAAGTTCCCAAAAGGGGAGTGAAATTGCATCGCAAGTTTATATTGTTAATAAAACGTAAAACATTGCAGGTTTTTATTGTGGCCAAATGTCAAACATTGTCGTAGACGTCATGTTATTGAGTGACAGCAGCAAAAAAGTTAATGTCAACGAGAGTCTTCAGATCACTATGTCACAATTTTTTTTAAATGTTATTTCATTTTATTGCCCTTAACTATCAAGAGTTGCTAATCACTATCTCTTTGCCTATATAACCACGGATCACCTAATATAACCTTGTATAACCCATGGCGACAACACTCAGTTCATTCGGGAAATATTCAAATAAATTAAACTCGTGCATCAAAATAATCAGATAATTTTTTCATCCAACGTGCTTTTTTTACAAATTGCAATCGTTTGTTTTAATATTTTATGACAATTCTTTCCTCCTGCGGAGTCGGGCTCTTTCGCGAAAATATAAAAACAATCTTGCAATTATAAAAAACACGTTTTATTAAAAGATTATGGGTAATTTTAATCCACTTATACAATTAGCCCCGATAATAATTTTAAACTTGCCAAAACATTATTTATAAAAATGATCGATTTAAACATACTAAAAGTATAAATTTGGAACACTATTCAAGTTTTGGTTAATTACAAATGTCAAATAAGCATAACAGCTACTGCATCGACTTTGCGAATTTTGACGATAAACAAGATCCAGTAAAAATGTGATGACCAGAAACACCCTAGTTGCTTTATACTTTACTCCTCCTATACTTTAGTTTATGGTAAATAATAACGCAATTACTCACAGGGTGTTGGTGTGTCATAAATGTAACCCCATTTTTTTCTTGCATGCTACAAAAAAGTATCCAAAAGAAAAGTTATATAACTTCTTACTTTCTCACAATTCGTGAGAGTCCTTAAACTACTTTGAAATCCATCTGATTGTTGGTATCCATGACATCAGTCGATGGAACATAATGATTACAACAGCCATCAGCGATGAGGCCAATAAAAATTAGAAGAACCCGATGCGTTTAACCTAGTTTTTGAATTTGTGTGTAATTTTATGACCCACACCTACAGCGTCACAGGTCATTCGAAAGTGGGATAAACTATAAAGCTCCACCGTTTTCTCGACATAATCGGATTTTTGCATGTGGTTTTTGTGTGCACTTAAAAAAAGTTTCTCGTCCGAATCTGATGAACTAGATCCTTCAATAAATTTATTGCCAATTTCGCCGCAAAGCTGTTTATAGGCAACATTCCTTAAAAAGATTTATTAAATTTTAAAAACTTGAAATTGGAGGACAAAAAACGATTACATCGAAACTGTAGAAGAACTTGTATATATAATAGGCAATATTGCTTTAATTTTTTTTTATAAAATTTTAAAAACTTGAAATTGGAGGTTATAATATAAATCCATCCATCAACAGGCATCGACTCCACGGGCCGATGGCTATTGTTGCCAACAATCGATTACATCGGAAATGTAGAAGAGCTTGTTTGGTTGTATCGATTAGCTTATCGATAAGATTAAGAACTCTACCTTTATAGAATTTATACGCCAAAGTTGTCGAATGCCAAATTTCGATCGATGTTTTTTTTTTAAGGGACACCCTATATATTATTGTATTTTTAAATCCACCTTTTCTTTTTAATTTTAAAAATGTCTATTATGTTTATACTGCGAAAAGTATTTTATAATTATGATGTTATTTAAAATGTCACTTTAGTATGCCAGTTTAATATCATTGTTATTAGTCCAAAAGTCTAAGGTCAAGTTCGACGGAACTTTGTGATATAGTGACCTTACAAAAGTCAGGTTTTATTTTTAATTTATTTTTAAAACAAGATAACAACAACTACTACAGACATTTTTAGAAAACATTGTAATTATTTTTCACAATAAACTTTTAAATTTTCGAATATTTCCGGCTTTAAATAAGCCTTTATTTTGAATAAAAACGATTCTCAGGTATAAATCTGGCACAAGAAAGTTACATTTTAAATAATATGCTTATCCACAGCCCCCTTTATATTAAACCAGGGCTATCAAAACGGACGGGCCACGATCCTCCACTTTGTTGACGTCACATCCGGGGCTGATTTTTTTTTTGATGGCCACGTTATGACACAGCTGATTGTCATTAAAATATTGAAGTTGGAATGACGGTTCATGAATATTTTTTTCTTTTTTTAATAAAGCCGGTTGTGAGATTGTTTTTACTATATTCTTTTAGAACAATTTTTTTTAAATCTATAGTAATCCTTAATTTTTCAGAGCCGCTTCATTAGCTCGCACAAAAATTAAGTTTAAAGCAGAAGCGAATGTGACAATCACAGATGACAAAGTCAAATAAATGTCAAATATAACAGTTGGCATGTGGTACATGGCGGGTAATTTGAATTCAAAATAAGAAATGCTAAATCTTGAATATTTTAACCTTTTAGTCATGTTGCTTCCTTACAAAACTTTGGTCGAATATCGGGATGGTGTCTGAGGATATTTCACTGAAATTTCGCGGAAATCTGTAGTGCCATTTTGAAAATATCATAAAAAAACGTCTGACCTCTCATAAGACCCAATGTAAAATTCAGCCCCGGGAGAACAGCTGATTTTTTCAGGGTCGTGGCCTCTATTTTTGTGTTGGCCTTGATTAAACCTGATTTTACTTTGCATGGCAACAGTTTTGAAGGCTGACAGATATAAAAATTTGACTATTTTGAAAACAAAAACTATACATATGATATAATTAAGAACCTGACTTAATTTCTGTGAATATTATTGCATGTGAAAATACAGACAATTTTTATTCTATTCTATTATATAGGCTGACAAGAAAATTTTGTAAATATCAGCCTTCGACAGTGTTGTAGTTTATGTTGTCAAATACCAAGTCATTGAATCACAATAAATTTACAGTTTTCTATCAGCAATAAAGAAGTGACTTCGGTTAGCAAATCGGCTATATCTCAAAAAATACTTGTTGCAGAAGAATCATATTACTGTGTAGGTACTCCGGGTATAACGTACCCTAAAGGGACCAGAAAATGTGTACTTTAGAAGCGGAAGTACGTTATAAACAACACAATTAAACAGAAGAGTAATATGGCCGGACCTCAGAGTAATAACATATAAAGAGAAGTAGTAGCCCCGGTTTCGGCGGTCATTCATTCATTTGTTGGTAAACAATGTAGCTTTTCCGCTGTTGCCGCTTCCTCTGCCTCTGTTAAATTTTATAAATAATAAGTAAGGTTCAACTTCTTACCTTACCAAAATATATAGTGCTTTGAGTTGGTTAGGCTATTCAATTCGTTCGATAATTTGTCATGCGCTTATTAGCCCGCGTCGCGTCGTTTTATGCTGTGTATTTCTTATTACAATCTGCGATAAAAACTCATTTAGACAACATAATTTATGAACGGCCCCTTTTCCCACAATTTTTTCAGGACGTGGCAACAGGTGTATGACATCATATTACGGATTTCGTGTTAGCAGGGCCGGGTTTCGTTTTGAGCTACTTGGACTATATCCCCAGGTAAAAAGGGAGTCCTTTTTCCTATTGTAGAGGACGATTAACTATTAGTCATTGTTCCAACAGTTTTAACCGGTATTAAGGATATTCTATTTTATTATTTTAAAATGCGGCTTTTCTGTTTGGAGTGTTGAAGCACTATTAACCATTCAAACGAAAATTTCATAGGATTGTTTTAATTTTCTCTAAGTATTTAGTAGTTTTGTAGTTTTTCTGTATGAAACCCACCTTAAGGAAAACAAGCGTCTTGGAATTAAATAAATGGATCCATGACGGATCTGATACCTTCCTAGCCCATTAGCACACTCCACGTTATATCAACCTTGAAAACAGTTTTTTGTAAATATCTCCGAAATGAAAGCTCCTACAAACTTTTCGGTTATAACATGTTTTTTTTCACAAAACGTGCGCTACTATATTCCGAAAACCGCATATTGATGCGACGTTCCATTAAATAGTTAGCATTTTTTAAACTTTTTAACTGTCAAAAAACTGTCATTAGCATTCACGAAGTTTACACTTGAAAACGGTTAGATATACTTACTTACTGAAACGTCCTGTTTAAAATAAACCAACACAAAAACATTTCATGTAACAAAGAGTCAAGTACGCGAAAATGGCATTCCGTAAAAAGAATTGAGATAAAAGTAAGGACAATTTCTCCAATACAAATTTCATAATGAAAGATTTTTACTAGTTGGAAATGTTTTTCTAAACTTTGCTATTACAGCCAAACTTCTTCATGTTCAATTTAGCACTGTGCCTGAGTCATTTACAGCCGTAATAGCCAAGTTTAGAAAAACATTTCCAAACTAGTTTCTTACTTTAATTTTGAAATTTGTATTGGAGAACTTGACTTTACTTTTATCTCAATTCTTTTTACGGAATACCGCGTACTTGGTTATTTTTACATGAAATGTTTTTGTTATGATTTCACTTCTTTTTTAAAGGAATTGGATAAAATTTAATTTTTAAAATAGTAAAATATGCGGAATAATGTTCAAAACTTTTGCAATGCTTTACTTAAAATTTTGAGGTCTTTTAATTTTTTCCCATGGTTTTATCATATCAGCCTTCCAAAGCTCAGCTCTCTACCGTTTCTGAAAGTGGACAATGTTGCTTTTGCATAACTTTACATGTATAGGGGAGGGAAGTAAATTAAAATTTTCGTGTTTTCAAATTTTTCCTATAGTTCTATCATAATTCCTATCAGTCTTCCAATGGTCAGCTCTCTAGCGTTTTTGGAAGTGGGTAATGTTACTTTTACATAACTTGACATTTATAGGGGAGGAGAGTGAATGAAAATTTTTGAGGTTTTTAATTTTTTTCCCATGGTTTTATCATAGTTTCTATCAGCCTTCCAAAGCTCAGCTCTCTACCGTTTCTGGAAGTGGGCAATGTTACTTTTATATAAATTTACATTTATAGGAGAGGGAAGTAAATTAAAATATTGGTGTTTTAAAATTTTTTCCTATAGTTTTATCATAGTGTCTTTCAGGCTTAAAAAGCTCAGCTCTCTAGCGTTTCTGGAAGTGGGCAGTGTTACTTTTATAATTTAAAATATTGGTGTTTTAAAATTTTTCCTATAGTTTTATCATAGTGTCTTTCGGTCTTAAAAAGCTCAGCTCTCTAGCGTTTCTGAAAGTGAACAATGTTACTTTTGCATAACTTTACATGTAAATTAAAATTTTCCTGTTTTTAAATTTTTTCCTATAGTTTTATCATAGTTCCTATCAGTCTTCCAACGCTCAGCTCTTTAGCGTTTTTGGAAGTGGGTAATGTTACTTTTACATAACTTGACATTTATAGGGGAGGAGAGTAAATGGAAATTTTTGGGGTTTTAAAATTTTTCCCATGGTTTTTTCATAGTTTCCATTAGCCTTCCAAAGCTCAGCTGTCTAGCGTTTCTGGAAGTGGGCAATGTTACTTTTATATAAATTTACATTTATAGGAGAGGGAAGTAAATTAAAATATTGGTAACTGATTTGGTGGGATTTGTCCTTTACTCCACACTTAAAACCTTTAAATTTTGATCAATAAAAGATCTCTTTTTCTCAAGAAATTTGTTTATTCATTCAAAATTCAATTTTAACCCGACCGGTTTCGAACCTAAGTTCATTTTCAAGGGTTTTCATCTAAAAACAAAAATACAAAGTGTGAAACTAACAATAAAAATAATTCCCTTGGATTTATAAACGTCAAGTTTATACAAAATCAAAAACAAAAACCTACCAACAAATTTTGCAGGTCCCATATAACTAGATATTAAAAAACTAGGATCAACCACATTTTTAGAAAACTGGGATGGTAAAACATCATAATTAACAATTTAAAAACTTTTTTAAAAAACTTATTTGCTAGTCCTAGTAGTTACTACCATAACCTATTAAAAAACAGCTGTCTTGTTAGAACTTAAAAGTTTAAAAGTAGGTCAAACGAACACAAATTACAATATTAAGAACACTAACGTAAGTATTAAAAAGGTTATTCAAAAATTCTAAAAAAAGTTATACTTTTTCCAATTTCAAAAAATACCAACAACAATCATTTTGAAAACTGTTCTTTCGTCACAAAAATTAAAAACTAAAACGCTCAAAAATAAAAAACAAAAAACAACAAAATTTTTTTAAAAACACATTCAAAACGTTATATGGGACCTGCAAAATTTGTTGATAGGTTTTTGTTTTTGATTTTGTATAAACTTGACGTTTATAAATCTAAGGGAATTATTTTTATTGTTAGTTTCACACTTTGTATTTTTGTTTTTAGATGAAAACCCTTGAAAATGAACTTAGGTTCGAAACCGGTCGGGTTAAAATTGAATTTTGAATGAATAAACAAATTTCTTGAGAAAAAGAGATCTTTTATTGATCAAAATTTAAAGGTTTTAAGTGTGGAGTAAAGGACAAATCCCACCAAATCAGTTGAAAAAATGCTCCACGAGGGGAACTTCAAACAATAAAATATTGGTGTTTTAAAATTTTTTCCTATAGTTTTATCATAGTGTCTTTCAGTCTTAAAAAGCTCAGCTCTCTAGCGTTTCTGGAAGTGGGCAGTGTTACTTTTATATAACTTTACATTTATACGGGAGGGAAGTAAATTAGAATTTTGGGGTGTTTTTCCTATAGTTTTATCATAGTTTCCTAGTCAGTTCCTAATTTTACATGTATAGGGGAGGGGAGTAAATTAGAATTTTGGGGCTTTTTTTTCCAGGGGTTTGGTCATAATTTCTATCAGTCTGCCAAATTTTAGCTCTGTAGCATGTCTGGAGGTACAGTAGAATTTTGATGATCTATACATGAGTGAGTGAGTCAGTGAGTGAGTGGCAATTTCGACGTTTTTTGAAGTTTCGTAACTACTTTACTACTTTATAGAAGTCCATGAAACTTGTAGGGGTTGTTAACTCTATGAAGGTCTACGACTGTGCAAAGTATGAGATTCGTAGCTCTTTCCGAAGTAGAGTTTTAGATAGGTCACATATGGGCTGAAATGTTTCAAGAAAAGATGGTACGGCAGCGCGAACTTGGCGAGGCACTGCCGTGCCCTCAGATAAAGACAGTGGCAGTCCAAAGTTTTATTTCTACTCAATCATTGTCTACGAGTTTCATATAAAAGATTATTTTTTCACTTATATAATAGCAACAAGTTTAATTAGGTGGGTCATCAAGTCGTGAACGGTTAGCCCAGATATTCCTAAGCTCTAAGGTCGACACTGACAGTAACATGTGTTTGTATTAAATGCAGTGTTGTCTTGGCCGGCGGACTCGGTATATTGAATTTTTGGTGTTTTTTTCTGTGTGGTGAGTTTTATTTTTGTAAAAAAACAACTTAGTTGGACGTAAAAATAAACAAGAAGTGCTATGTTTCTGAAAATATTGTGAAAATTCAGCCCAGTGTGGTTTTTTCGAGATGATTCCAGTGACGCAGCTATGTTGCCATCGCCGGGGATTCTGCAAATTCTAAGTTTTCAGGAATGACCGCCACGAATAGGGAAAATTTACACGGGGCCGCGGTTGACTTCTTCTCTTTATATTATTATTACTGTAAGGGCCGGACCCATGAAATATGTACTTAATAACCAAAAGTACGTTATAACCGGAATACACTGTATACATTTTTAAAATCAGACAGGCAAGCCTTATTGAAAAATGCAATAACATAAAGGATTTCCTGTTAAAAAATGACACAAACCTGCTAAAAATTTACATTTTTGATAAAATTTGTCAACTTTGGCGGATCTATTCTAAGAATTAGTAAAAAAAATTCTCTCTCTCTTGTTGCATGTATAATAATAGAGAAAAAGAAGAGTTGCATTTCTGATGTAACACCCTGTACAAGGAACCGAGGTAATGGTAACATAAAAACATACTATAAAAACAAGTCTTTTCTTGTTAACCAGATAATGGATGCTGTATAAAACCAAATAACTACATTAAGCTCGCAGGAATAATGGTCTGTACTTGGCATCATTTGTTCTAACCCAGCCACGATTACGTTAAACGACAGTAAAAACACTACCATTAAAACGAATAAGATGACCGGAAAATGTACGTTCGGGAGCTTCTAAGAAACGTGCACGTTTTTTGCCGTTTTCGGGAATTCACTTTTTGATGGTTTTTTGAAGTAGGAGTTTTCATGGCAATCGAGTAATAGTTATTTTTGCACCAAGGCAAGTACATGAATACTTGTAACATGTTAGCCCGATTCGGATTGTTGATACACCATTAAAACGAATAAGATGACCAGAAAATGTACGTTCGGGAGCTTCTAAAAAACGTGCACGTTTTTTGCCGTTTTCGGGAATTCACTTTTTGATGGTTTTTTGAAGTAGGAGTTTTCATGGCAATCGAGTAATAGTTATTTTTGCACCAAGGCAAGTACATAAATACTTGTAACATGTTAGCCCGATTCGGATTGTTGATACACGAACTTGATGCTGAGACTAGAAATGTTCTTGACGCCACACATAAGGACAGAATAAAAATTTACGGCGCCAAAAATCTAAAATTTGATTTTATGTAATAACATGATCAGAAGCTTATGAGGAGTACATTTAATACTTATGTTGCAAAAATATCCACAATTAATGTTATTTGAGGTTAAGTATTTTAATTAAAGAAAACAATTGCATACTTATTTATTGCTGTATTTAAAATTAGCAAAATTTTTTTCTTAACATCATTATACTTCAATATCTACGGTATCCGCATCTTCTTCATTATTTATATCATCATCATCTTCGCTATCATCATCATCATCATCCTTATGTTTACCATCTTCATTACCTTTCTAATCTCCATTATAGAAGATTGCCGATACTTAACACTTCCCTTTTTATTTATTTTTCTCGTTTTTTTCGCCTATTAGTCACAATAGGGTCAGAGGACACCAGCATCCAGTTAAATAATCATTGTTAATTCTTCAGGTTTTCCTAGAGTAATATTGTTGAAATTTCTTCTGTACCAGTACCCCTACTGGCAAATGTAGCGATTTTATTATATCAGCTCCATGCAGCACTAGTTATGAACGCTAGCACTCATTTTATACCATCCATAAAGGAAAACTCCTATTTCTGCTGTTTCAAAACCTTGTTGAAGTAGTGACCAGAAGAAGTGATGGAAAATATATTTTCAAATCTTTCTATTAATCCTTTATCGATACCGGATATTTAAACAAACTCATGTTTTTTTTTTTAAATTTGCGTTGCATCATTGCTATTGCCTTTACCTTATTTAAATTGATCAAAAACGAGACCCATTTCATCATAAAACTGAGTTGTTATTTTACTTTTTTCTCTTTTACTGGAGCTTTTGGATAATTACCTCTTGCTTGCCGTTGCTGTAGTTCTTGATACATATCGACTTATAAATTAGAAATTCCGCTATTTTGGATCGGCCATTTTATTGTTCTAAGGAACCAAAAATTGTGAACTTAAGCAGTTCAAGTTTATGAATTTGAGGCAAATTGGTTTACAAATAAACATGTCCGCCATTTTAAATCCGACATTTTTAATTTTCAATAAAAAATTTTAAAGTTATATTGTCACCGAAACTATCTATCAAGATATATAAAGTTTTAAGTCTCTAGCTCTTTGGAAAGTATCTAAAATAGCTGTCACAAGATTTGAAACAGAAATGGGTATGGAAACCATTATACGGATTAAAGTAAAATAAAACCATTTAAAAAAAGAGGGGGAAAGAGGGGGACGTAAATTATACCTTTTTAAATTGGCTATAAGATATGTTTACCAGGTAGTAAGGAAATATCGGTGTACTCGGCGGAACATTTTTTATAACTCTAGCTAACTTAAAAATTTTAATATTTTTTTAATCCAAAATACTTTCTTATAAAACCTTGTATTATGTAGTCTACAAATAACTGGTTTGTTAATAATTATTGCAAAATAATGTACCTACCTGCTGCCTTAATATCCATGTTGACATCGTCTAAATTTGACGTCTGACAACAAATAAAAAATAAAAAATTTTCTATTACAGTTTTAAAAACACCTAATTTAATAAGCAGCGTGTAAGCAAAGCCAACTTAGCGCTAATGCTAATAACGGGTAAGTTTAAAAAATAAAATTCCTATATTGCCTTGCGGCCCTATCTGTAGGAAACATTTTAAAGATATGTGTGATTAGTTTGAACTAAATTTGTTTTGCTATTATTGGCGCCCTAATGTAGCTATTTGTCCTTATGTGCGCCAGTGGTTGTAACAAAAATAAATTTGTTACCATTTCAATTTTTTTTTGTTTATTGTGTTTTGAACTTAAGGCTAGAAAAAAAAGCGAAACTTCGAAAAAACCTCGTGTAACCGCACCTACCACGACTTGACTTTTGACCGAGAAACAGGTGGCCGAAGCGGTGCTCGCGGTGCAAAATGGTACAAGTAGAAAACAGGCGTACCGAGTTTATGAAGTCCCACGTAGTACTCTTATTAACAGATGACTTGGTAGGCGTACCAAACCCAAAAGTCATCAAGAACATTTGGCGGTTTTGAAGATCGGGACTTTATTAAACAATTAAAAAAATATTTACATCTATATAATTTTTGTCCGAGGAGTCCATATCTGGGATTAGTTTGTCACTCTAGCCCTTTATACTCATTATAAAAGTATTTTTAATAGTGTTACAAGTAGTGTTTGAGGTTTTTTTTTAATTCCTCGTGGATGATAGGTAGCTGGTTTTTGGCTGCGCATACAAAATGATAACGTCGCTATACTTGATTTTTTTCAAGCTCAAAATGTAAAAATAAAAAAGTTACAGAGCAAAATATTTTCAAAGGCTGACAAAGTAGCAAAGTTACGGTAACAAATTTTAATACATATTTTCTTATATTCAAGAACGAAAAAAAAATTAATCAAAACGACTTTCCTGTAAAATTTAGTAAACTTTTTTTATATAAATATTTTACCATAAGGTGGCGGTACAAAAGGTCACTCTATAACGAAGAGAAGGAACTTCGTTATACAGTGACCTTAGCGGTACAGAGTTACTCTCTCCTACAATAAACGTATAAAACTATTTAAATATTATTGGTTACACAACCTACGTTCGTTGAGCCTTGTTAGAGGCGTTTAATATGATCACATTAAGCACCATGGACCGGTTAACCGGAAGTCTCGTTCATTGAGCCTTGTTAGAGGCGTTTAATATGATCACATTAAGCACCATGGACCGGTCTACCAAAAATGTCGATATTTAATTGACATATTTGCGGCCGCAAAAATAGTGACGCTATTTTCTTCTTTTTGCATTATTGACTTTTAATGCTTTTGGGAAATCAACAGGAAGTAGGCAGAATGAAAAAAGTACGTAATATCATTAAATTAGAAATAAAAATAAAATTTCGAACTTCCATTGTTTTTATTTATTTTAAAACACGACGTCTCGGTTAGTAAGTATCTCTAACCGTTATCATATGTAAACTAAACAATCTAGTCTTTAGGCTACTACTTATACTACTTGGACTAAGACGCCTGTTTTCCTTAAGGAGTGGTTTCCATATATTTGGTATGTCCGTGCTTGGTTGACTGAAAACTTCTTTATTCTGCATTATAAACGCAGCTTCAATAAACTTTCGTTTTCGCCAATGCGACTCCTTATGTAAAACTTTAGCTTCTGACCACTGAATCCTGTGATCATTTGACCACGCATGATCTGCTAAACCGGATTTTTCAATATCCCCTAATTCGGTACTTTTTAGATGTTCATTTACTCTAACCTGAAGAGGGCATTTCGTTTCACCTACATATGATTTACCACACTCACACGGGATTTGGTAAATACATGCCTTATTATTTGAGGGATTGTCTGGTTTTGTTTTAGTTACAAAACTTCTTATCGTATTTCCCGAAGAAAATACTGTTTTTATATTATACTGTTTAGCTATTCGTCTTATGTTTTCTGAAATCCCTTGAACATATGGAATGTTAATAACACCTAACGGATTATTATTTTGAGAATTTGGTACATTTAGTTTGTTTTTAATTTTAAATATCGTTGAGTTTATTAATTTCTCGACATAACCATTCTGTTGTAAGTCCTTTTTAATGCTGTTAATTTCTGTGGTTAATTCTTCATTATTACTACAAATATTTACGGCTCACTTCCTTGTTTTGTAGCAACAGAATGATTAGACTTAAAATTTAGGTACTGTCCCGTGTGGGTAGGTTTCCTATATACAGTGGTTTGAATGTTTCTGTCTAATCGTTTGACAAGAAAAAAAAAAGGTAATGCCGAATCTTTATCAATTTCCATGGTGCACTTGATTGTTGGTCGAATACCGTTTAAATGGTGTAGAAAATTCTGTAGATGTTCTTTATTTTCCGGCCATATAATAAATGTGTTATCCATGTATCGTAGCCATAGTTTTGGTATGACTCTTGCTGGGTTGATCGCATGGTCCTCGAACCACTCCATGTAGATGTTTGCTACCACTGACGAAAGAGATGAACCCATTGGGAGTCCATCATTTTGCGCGTAAAACTTTTCTTTCACTTGAAAGTAAGAGTTACGGAGATAGAGCTCCAAAAAAACCATCACCCCCCATCAGCGTTGTTCTCTCGTGAAGTGTATCATCAGTTTGCAATTTGTTTTTGATGATACTGAGTGACTCATTTATTGGCACGTTGGTGTAAAGACTTTCTACACCAAAACTTACAAATCTATCGCTGGGATCTAATTCTACTACTATATCGGTTTAGAACGTTTTTCTATGTTGTATTCGACTATTCTCCACCTCCTTCGATCCTGACAGTCATCTTCCGTCAGGTTTTTTTGACTCATTGATCTTTGGATTGACTGTTCCCATTCCAGTTTAGGATGCCCTCTTTTTCTGCGCCCTGTTGGTTGCCACTCTAGGACCTGCTTTGGTAATCTTTCGTCGCTCATCCGTTGTACATGGCCGTACCATATCAGTTGCCTTGTAGTGATGTCATCCGTTATGCTTCCCTCGATTCCCATTCTTTCTTTTATGATCTCATTTCTTATATGATCTGTTCTGGATATTCTCATTGATCTTCTTATTGCATCCATTTCGATAGTTTCCATTTTTGCTTTTTATTTTTCTGTTACGCGACAAGTCTCTATTCCATACAACAGCGTGCTTTTCACCATTGTTTCATATATGTTAAATTTTACATTCTTTTTTATCTCTCTGCTCCAAAAAATACTGTTAAGACAACCAATAACCTTTTTTGCTTTTACTATTCTTTTTTCCAGTTCTCTACAGTCTGTTCCTGTCTTATGAAATGTGACACCCAAGTATACATACTCATTGCATGGAGATATTGTTTGTCCATTTTCTAGCTCTAATTCACTTGATTCGTTTCCAATACATAAGTACTGTGTCTTGTTCACGTTCACTGTTGTATATCACTTTTGGTATTATTCCGTTAACTTTCTCATTATATACTCCATGTCTTCTTTATCATTAGCTACAATTACTTGGTCGTCAGCAAACTGTAGTGTGTATATGATAAATCGGTCGTTAAGTTTTATTCCCATGCCGTGTACTTTGCGTCTCCAGTTTTTTAGAGCTACTGCGATATATATTTGAAAAAGAATTGGAGAGATACAACATCCCTGTCTTAAGCCTTTCGTTACCAGGAATTCTTTTGAAAGTTGACTTCCAATTTTAATTTTAGATTTTGACCCTTTATATAGTTCTTTTATCGCTTTTATGTATGTATGATTGATATTAGTCTGCTCTAGCACTGTCCATAATTTTTCTACTGGAACGGTATCATATGCTTTCTGTAGGTCCACAAAGGTAACATGAGTCTTTATATTTCTGGCGCACCTTTTCTCAATTACTTGTTTAAGACAAAAAACATTATCACTACAAGATCTGCCTGCACGAAACCCACTTTGTTCTTCTTCTTCTTGTTCATGAAATGTACAATCTACTAAGAGTACTGGTTACTGAAATTCCTCTCTAATTGTTGCAATCCAGCTTGTTTCCCTTTTTATGTATTGAGGATATGAATGCAATTTTCCAATCATCAGGTACTGGATGTCCGTTTATGCATTGATTGATAATATATGTGAGATTATCGAGTAGTTTCTCTGATCCATATTTGAGCATTTCAGCATATATTCCCCCAGGTCCGCTAGCTTTTCCGGATTTAAGCTTTTTAATACTATTCTTTATCACTTCTTTTCCGATGATTACTTCCTCTCCATGTACTTCTATGTCTCTCCTCGGAGAGGCTGCCAGATATTCGGGTCTCGTCTCCTGCAGTAGTCCCTTATAGTGTTCTGTCCATTGTTCTGGTTTGATGATCTGGATGTTTACTTTTTAATTTGTTCGGTTTTTTACTGTAGAAATGAATTTCCATACATCAGAACTCTGCCTACCTCCTACGTGTGTATTTATATCGTGGCATTTACGCTGGAACATTTCATTCTTTTCTGTGCGTATCAAATTTCTTAGCTGTCTTCTGGTATCCCTGTAGATTTCTAGGTCTCTTTGCTCTTTAGTACTGAGCCATTTCAAGTATGGGCGTTTTTTCTCCTTGACCGTTTCCTATATTTCCTCTGTCCACCACATGTTATTGTTATTTCTATTATTCCTTCAAGCTTTTTACCATGTTTGTATATATCTCTTCAAATGAATGCTGTGTGTTTAATAATTTTTCATCCAATCGTTTCTGATACAAACTTTGCGTCCTTTCGATTGCTAGACTTCTAAAGTTGTATTTTTGATTTTCTTCGATAGACTCTAGGTGTTCACAATCTCCAATACTTTCGTCTCTATTTGTTTTTCTTACAGGGAAGAATATTTTTGCTTTTACCAGATGGTGGTCAGATCCACAGGTAACACCACGAAGTGTTCGCACATCATACCACTTTAGTTCCGAGTGTTGTCCACTTATAGCATAATCAATGATTGATCTAAGATTTCTTGTTGGCTGAATCCAAGGACTGTACACAGAGAATAGGATGGTCCACTTCGCGAAATCTGTCAGACGGTTTTTAATACGTCACAAAATACTCAACGACAACCTCACTTTTTCGTAAAATATAAACAAAAACTAATTTTAAAACGTTTTTTTTTTTAAACCATGTCTCGCTGTAATGTAGAAGGATAATAATATACAATTTTATGTAAAAATATCATAGGTGTATCTTCTTCAGGAAATAGTTTACAAAACCCCTCAATCATCAATAAAATCAAATAAATTTTTTCATTGTCATTCATCAGCATTTGCTTAAAAAAACATGTTAATATTTGGAATATCATCTAGAATATTTTGTGAATAGTATTTTACTCCCCATTAGAATACCTATGCCTAGAATGAGGGGTGATCAGCTGCCCATAGTAGGTGTAAAAAATTCATTTACAGGACACTATATTGTCCGGCTTAAGCTATAATGCTTTTATCCAACATTTGGACAATTTTGCGCAAATCTTCTTAAGGTTTTATGGTTTTTAAGAAGCAAATAACTTACCATTATCAGAAAGTAGCATTTGTATATTATTTTTCAGGTTTTTTTAATCAAAACTAGGAACATTTTATAGGTAGATAGCGGCATTCTAGCTTAAGCAGTATACATGACCCTGCAATCCACTACAGAACCAAAAATTTATTGCTAATTCCTGTAGAACAATGCATACATTTCATTCCACTTATCACCTAGTAGTACCACCTAGAGTGAGGGGCTCATCAACATGTAAGGACCTATACAATATCTCGACACTTTTAATGACCACTCATATAAGAATCAGGACCTGGCACAACCTTTAAGGACTAACAGGGTCAACAAAAATATGGTTTATTAAGTCCCTGTACAAAGTTTTTGCTATTGATCAGCAACAGGCCCAGAGGTATTTTTTGCACTTAAGAAATATTCACTTTTTGTCAGTAGCAGCTTGTGGTAGAACAGGGCACATCAGTTGAATAGAAAAAACCAAGAACCATAAACTGACCGTCTTTGGTAAAAACAAGATATTGTTGGCAAAAATGTTCAGTTATCATGTCATTTGTACAGTATGAAACCTCATTCCACATGACATGATAAATTAAATGTTTTGTCAATACATTATACAGTTTTTTCTTTCAACTGATGTAGAGTGTTCTACAACATTGCTATGTTTAAAAGGAAATAACATGTGTACCTACTGAGGTGTGTATATTGCTCAACTTCATCTAACTAGCAGCAGTACTAGCTTTTTGTCCCTTATTATTTTAGTAATTAAAATCTCACTTTTTGTCCTGTTGAAGCAATTTGTAGTTATCAGTATTTTAACTTATTGCTTCATCTAAATGTTGCCTATAGGTTTGATTTTGATCTCAGGATACATGTTTACATATTGAAAGACAAAAAATAAAATGATTAAATAAAAGTTATTTTCCTATTTTAATTTCGACCAAATTTATTATATTTATTGATTTATAATACTAGAAATTATCTAAGTAGATAAAGTCTTTAGGCATCTGTATACATTTTTAGAATTTTTTTGTTATATCACTCATAATAACAAAAAAATAACAAACCTGTAACAATATTAAGGGGGGTTATTGATTAGAAGCAATAAGGAATTGGTTACCATAAACATCAGGATAACAAATTCTGAATTTGATAAATGAAACGTAAGAAGAATGAACCATGGGGGCAAAAAATCTAGGACATGTAGGTATTTTACCTTTCTAAGAAATGTCCTAGTATTTTTTACCCAACTGCAAGACCTTTTTACTTCTCAGCATCATTTTGTTTTTATTAAGTGACACTAGCTTCTAAAAAATTTAAAAAAATATAATAATATATTACATTTTAATAATATATATAAAAAATATAAATATATCTTTAAAAAAACTGTGCTAAAGCAAAATCTCCATTGTGCAAAAACTAAAATTGATAAAATTGACAAAACAAAAACTTATAAAAACATTATTGTTACATTATAAATAAATTATTGGGGAGGCAAAGAAAACAAGTAAATTAAACTTAGAATAGATTCTGAAACTATTAAAGACACACACTAACAGTCGCAAACCAACTGAATACTCATTTTTGTACAATAGCAGACTCTGATACAAAAAATTCAACAATAACTCTATCAATTTGCACAAAACAAAAAAAAATCAGACTTTAACTAAGTAGTTTTCTTTTGTACCAACATCAACCAGCAAATGTTCAACGATTTCGATGCTTGTACCTGCAGTTGGCTCTTCAGGATCAACTTCTATTGGTTTCACTGATAGGTTTTGACTTGGCACAGATGTATTCCTTAGTATTGTTTTGGAAGTACATAAGCCTGTAATAAAAAAACATATATAAGGAACTTTTTTAAAAAAAGGTAGTTTCTACAGTGTAAATTTTGTACTCTAGTACATATGGAATTCACAAAAAAACATGAGGTTTTAGAAATTGTCCAAGTATTATTTTGTTATGACATTTATGTCAAAACTACAGTAGGTGTCCCAAATTAAGTTCGCACTATTGATAACTTCACTATTATTGGAGTCAAATTAGTACACTAGTAGCCTTGTTTGAGCTAATTAAGATAATCAAAACAGAAAAACAATTAAATTGCACATTTACAGAAAAAAAAATAAAAAATATGTTTAATGTCTAATTTGTGTGGTTGTAGAGGTTTCTTCATAGACAAGGGGTGATCAGCTGCCCACAGTAGGTCTACAGGACTCCATAGGACACTACAATACACTACAGGATCAAGAATTAATTAAAGTCCTGTAGGGTGGTGAACAAATTTGGTTCAGCTGATCATGCCTTGTTCATAGATGAACACACAGGCCTAAATAAATTCACATGCGGCTTAGTGTTACATTGAGTAATCTCTGGGGGGGGGGGGGAGGGTTACCTTTGTGTCATAGTCTTGGCCATAGGTGGTTACACTTTTGTGACATTTTTAACCTATTTCTTTATCAAAAAATCTGAAAAATGGTATGTTGTTGAGTTGTTTTTATGAGAACATTTTTTTTGTCAACATAAGGTATGTATGTATTCGAAAGTGGTGGCAGGCCCTACTGGACCTCCATGCACTGCGACCACATATGGATCTATTGTGCCCACGTACCTACATACTGAGTTTGACTAAAGTGGCATATTTTTTTTTCCACCCAGCACTTAAAAAACTGCAGATTACAACAATAAATGATTTAAGCTTAACACAACATAAGGTATACCTACACAACATATTTAATTTTTAATATATTTGTGGTTAGGAAATATGCTTGGAAATAGGCTCTGAAATAGGTATCTTTATGTCAAAGTCACAAAAGTGTAACTGCCTATGGCAAGGACTATACACTGAATGATATTTTTATATTTTTCTTGAAAATGCGTTACGACAGAAGAAGGGCGGCAAAAAATCCTGAATTTTGGCATTACATAATTAAAGAATGTGACCCTAAATAGATTTAAAAAAATTTTAAAAATGATATTTACCTAGCAATTTCGAAATCTGTTCTGTAGAAATGCTTTCGTGGGATCCATATTGTCTTTTCCACAACGCCTTAGCCACTCTTGCAAAATAGTCTTGGGAACAGTCATTGGAAGGTGGAAATTTAAAAAAACTCATAAACGTAGAACTTCTAAGTTCGAATAGTGGGATTTACATCGAGAAACCGCACAGGATGCTCCTGGGATTTTGCGATTCCGAAAATTGTTTAAAATAACGAAAATAACAAAACAAAACCAAGATTCCACAAATTTTTTCCCTTAAAATAAATAAAAATGCGAAATGCACGGAAAAATTAACCTCACTTTGGATTCGCGAAAAAAATCAATAAGTTCGGTTGTCCTTTTTCAAGTAATGTGAATAGAAAAGGAAAGACCACCCTATCAAACAGATCAAGGGTCTTTTGAGAAGGATGAGTAGGTTCATAGAAGGATGGCTCAACACCTTGAGGATTTTGTGACGTAGCGAAATTTGGAATATATGGGGCTTATGGAAGTGGACCGTCCTGTTCTCTGTGTACAGTCCTTGGGCTGAATCCAGGTATACCGATAAATATCCTTATGTTTAAAAATACCATTATTTATTTTTAGATTATGGGTTTTACACAATTGTATCAGTCTTTAGCCATTATCATTTGTTACTTCCTCTCCAAATGGTCCTACCATTACATTTTTTAGAAAACATTGTAAATATTTTTCACATAAACTTTTAAGTTTTCGAATATTTCCGGCTTTAACTAAACCTTTATTTCATCCTTATGTATAAATCTGGCACAAGAAAGTTACATTTTAAATAATATGTTTATTTTGCTTTGGCTTCGTCTACCAGTTCGACTATTAAAATCGCCAAGCATAATTATTTCCCTGGTATTGCCGATTTTAGTGATTGTCTCATCAAATTGGTCGAAGAACATTTGTTTTATAGCTACCGTTTCGTCATTTGATGGTGCGTAGGCTGTTATTATGCTTATATTGTGTCCAAGCATCTTCATGTTAACTCGAAGTAAGTTTTCATTAATGCACTCGTAGTCCGTAGTCTTATTTTTGAGGCTTTTCTTTATTAATAAGGATACCCATCTGGCTGCTCTTTTTTCTTTTGAGACTCCAGTGAATATGTGCACAAAGTTACCGACACTACTTGTACCTGTTCCTTTCTTTTTTGTCTCTGTGAGTGCAATAATGTCTATCTTACTATTCTGCACTTCGGTTGCATTAATGTCCAACTTTTGGTTCACTCCCTGTACGTTTCATGTAGCTATATTCAGAGTCCTTTGTCTTTGCTTTTTTCGTCTTCGAGAATTTCCGTCCATTGCTCCGAAGCTTTGTTTAGGCTTTCTGGTAATATCTTTGTTTTAAAAGTAGTAGAGAACCAGTCTAATGCCTCAACCCCCTACTTGGAAGGCCAGGATATTTTATCAAGGTTTTTCTCCTCTAGCCTTTGACGATCCAACGCCATACTGTAAGGCAACAGCTGTAGTCTTTTATACTATCCCTAAAAGAAAGGGTTGCCACCTACTCTATGATCACCGTACCGAGGTCCATCCTCTCCGCCTTTCATACCGATGTGGCCTTCTCCCGTAACCCTGGGAATGGAACCCTAGACAGGTGCTAACTCTCCGGGTCAGAGAGTACCTGGAATCTACGGAGGGCAGGGGTCGATTCATTTCCCCTGATAGACATCTGACGAGGTCTACCCCGTACCCCGATTCTCTCTCTCTAATTCGATACCTTTTAAAACCTCGACAAAATGTTCCGAGTTTTTGACAAAAGATTCGGACTTACCCTGTAGTGGTTGAATTATGTGCTGGTCGGTGAGTCCCTGGAGCTGGTGATTGGTCGCAGTGGTATATCCTTCTTATGGATCTTTGGTAATCCATAAAAATGTGGTGTCTTACTGTGGTGTGGAGTCAGGCGGGATCTAACAGCGTCCGGGAAATTTTCAGCATACTTCTTCAAAGTCCTGTAGATGCGTCCTTCTATGGTGGTGGTTCGATCTTTGGGTAGTTGCTTGTAGTCTCCTTTCTCCAGAACTTCTTGGATCTTTTTGTCGTAAGTCTCGACATCCATGATCACCGTCGCGTTTCCTTTGTCGACCGGTAGAATCTTGATTGATTTGTCAGCCTGCAGGTTCTTGATTGCCCGTTGTTCTTGACATTAAATTGTTTATTGATTTTATTAATGTTTAGCTGATGAACAAAATACATTGATTTAATGATTTTTCCTTGTATTAGTATTTGTCGTTCATCGGTTGAAAATAAATGAAGACCGTACCTGTCATTTTTCAGTCACTGCTTACCGGACTCTGCCTAGTAAAATATCACTTAAAGGCAACAGGTAAAGCCAACAATGAGAACTGCAGATTATTCAGCAAACATATGTTCTGCAAATGCCCTGTCTAGGATATAATCTATCGCCTCAAGAAGTAAGGCAAATAACTTCCAAGAAACCATTAAGCTTGCAAATCTTATAAACACAATGAGAAGATGCTGAGTTGCTGATACGATTCCCTATGTAATTAAAAATAATCTACTTTCTACATCTTGACAGTAAGTCTAACTTGTTAAAATCCCCACCAACAATATACTTAAAGATTGTCTGAAAAGATAGAATAGCCAAATATTTTATTGAAACCGTCTAAAGGAAAATCTGCAAGTTTCCATTAGATAAGACTTAAGAATCAGCAGCCATAAGTAAACTTCGAATTTTGTCAGCTGGAAAAACCGCAAACCCCAAACGTCTGCGAAATTCCTAAGCCTTAGCCAGCCAAATTTGACCCCTTTTCTCTCATTCTAAGTTTATTTAGATGCTATGGGCCTCGATTCTTGGAGTATAATTTAATATTAAAAAAATATATGGAAAAATTGCAGTGTGTGAGTACAACAATTCAAACAATTGTTTCTGGTTATTTTTAAGCAGCACATGTGAGTCAAGCGTACAGACCTTGTTTGTTCGCAAAAATATAAATTTTTTGATTTTTATTACTCACCCACTTGTTATCATCTATTTTTTTAACTTTGGCAGTTCCGCCTTTTAGTTAGTACATGGTTTTTAAAACCACACCACCTACCGAAACTTGACCCTCCGGTCCTGGAGATAGATGGCGTCACGCACTATATCACGCTCCTATTCCACCGTAGGAATACCACGTCTAGGAATTTGGCTCTAGTTATAAAAAAAAGTTGTGTGTGCTTAAGACCACACGGCAGAAGTGTAAACTTCAACAAGGCGAAATTAACAATACTGGCCTTCATCTGCATCATCATATCGCTCGCTGAATGTTCCTCTCAGTCGACTCGAGCCGACTTCACCCTAATGAGCGATACATAGCCAAGCCTGACGGCTTACTTTAATTCACTACCCACAAAAACTGCTAAATGCGCCTAAAGAAGTTTACACTTCAAAAAGTCTACTTATGGTATGATATTAATTAGCCAGTATAGGGTGAGTTGGGGTAAGTCCGTTGCCATTTCGCGAGATCTAATTTTTATGGCATTTTGGTAAAGAAGCTTTTAAGCCGCGTCTGATTATGGTTGGGTAGTGGGCAGTGTTCCCAACTGATGAGAATTATCGACTCGAAAAGGAAAAAATGGGATTTTCAGTTCTATAAAAACTTTATTGTTCTCTTATGTTAGATCTCATATGCTGGCACAGTGTGGAGTCCCAACTACACCTCTCACATTCACCGGCTAGAGAGTGTTCAGCGTAATTTCTGCCGGTATATCAATTTCAAGATTTTTCACAATCAAGAATTTCCATACAATAACCTTTGTTCAGTACTTAAACTTTCCACTCTTTCCTGCAGGAAGAAGCAAAGAGATTTTAAACTTATTCAAAAAATTTTTAACTCTTCTATAGATTCCCCTTATTTAACATCCAAAATTAACTTACATGTTCCCACCCGCACCACACGAACAATCAAAACATTTCACCAACAGTTTCTCAAAACTAATTATGCATAGGTACTTTTACATCTCGCACACGAACTTGATTTTTTTGGGCGGTATTAATCATTTGCTAGAGCAGTCTCTGGTCTTTCTATACAATTGACTTATTTATTTGGTTTATATTTTCATGTAATTCTGTAAGACATTTAATTTTAGATACCTAGTACTATATTTTATTACCTTCCATTTAAGTATAATATGAACTTGTTGTTGAACCTTGCTAAATGGATTTGACCCGTCAATAAATAAAATAAAATAAAGGGAATTTTCAGGACTTAGTGATAAAGAAATAAAAGTTTAAATGAGGTATTTTCATCCCATTTGCTAAAAGTAGACTCCACACAAAGTGCAAAAATTTGCAGTTATTATGTGGATATTTAAAGCCGGGATCAAACGACTCGTGTACTTGGCGAATAATTGTTACTTGCGTATACTTGCCATGTCGTGTGAGTGGGTTACTTGTACAATTATTTGTCACCCGTTGGTTTTCCATTTGTGGTCGGTAAAAATGGGCCGAGTACAGTACTTTTTTCAAAGCTTTGAGAATACTTTCAAACATTAGATTTGTATACTTTTTCCCCATTTTAAGACAATATTTAGTAATACCAATATTGGAGCCAAAATTAACTTTACCTTTTTTAAAGAGTTTATAAAAACATAAAAAATATTAAAGTTTTTCACTTTTGGTAACAATTTTAAAATATTTTGTCTGTGGCACTATATCATTGTTAAATCTAACAATTTGAGTTTAATTTTAAACACCTGCGGCGCAAATCTAGAATCAGTCACATACCCCTCTCAACTAAGGAAATAATATACGTAATCGTCTAAAACTCGCACTTTGAGATTTTCTTGAATCTCCAAGTATTTGATGCTTAATAAACATTTTCGACCTCATTATTTATTATAGTCCACACTGCTTAAAATTTCGGCCTGTGGCGCGTTAAGACCCGCTTTTGCACGTTTGCAACACTTTAAATGTGAAATAAGAGGATTTTTTGCAAGCATTTATTTAACCCAAGCCCTACCAAACGTCCGGTCCCCTTTAAAAAAGCCCCTGCTATTTATTATTTTGACTAAAAAATTATGATCACACTACTGACAAATTTTAGGTTTAGAAATTGATGTTTAATAATCTCTTTGAAAAAAATTTAGATAGATAGATAATGTTCGAAGATAGATACCTAAATATATTTATCAAACACATGGCAGTTATGACAATCATTATTCATGTCAAGAAAACTCACGTTCATATTTAAAGAAGTAGGTATTATATTTATTTATTACTCCCTGTCGTAAGCATCTCTGGACTTTTCTGGCAAAATCTGCATCGCTGCTTCTTTCGCTTTCATAATTTTTCTGCACTTTCTATATGCTTTTTCTTCAAAAAGCTTCCCTTTTCTGCAGGGAAAACTGACAAGTGTCAAAATTTATTTAAACATTTGCTAACAATAGCTGCGTTCGGTATTTACGTCGGATTAATCTTTTTGATCGAAATCGTTCGTTAATTCCATCTAGATCTAGGGGAGGTAGATCTGAATCGTTCGGTAATTCTGCTCAGACTAGTCTGACGTAAATCTGGTTACTCCGTACATTTTGATCGACGAAACAGATTAATCCGAGATTGTGACATTGTGTTGTGTTTGTTTTGTTTACAAAAATAATTTACTATAAATTTATTTGATTGAAATCGAATTATTTAATGTAGTCGCCGTCGTGGTGTAGTGGTAGCAGTGTTTGTTTCCCACACCAGCGGTTCGGGTTCGATTCCTGGCTATGTACTTGGTTGCTTGTGTTTGTTTAAAAATGCTTTAACTTTGGTAAAACTTTGCGAAACTGGGCGATTGGATGGAAAGTCCCAGTATAAATAAAAAAAATTAAAAAATCGAATTATTTAATGTTTGATTGCTAAATTATATTTCCGACATCACAGGAAAATTTTGTCAAAATTATAGCTGGGCGTGAGTTGCAATATGTACATAATATTTTTGGTTATATTTAGGGTTATAACCATTTATAAAAATTTGATCGATTTGATCCGGATCGTTGGTTAATTCCAATTTGCTCAAACTAATCTGTACTCACATGATCAAAAATCCGTCGTGTCTGAAATGCAAATACCGAACGCAGCTAATGTATCATACCCGTGGCAACCAAACAAACTACCTACTAGTTTGACCAAAATGTAAAAGTCACTGTCAAGTCATTCTGATATTTATGGGGTACTAAGACGCAAGTAGCTTTGATTTTAATCACAAAGCTTGTTAGTTATTATCTTATAAAAAATGAGTTCTTTTACTTGTTGGATAAAACATTGTATGCCACTTGTGTGTTATGTTTCCTAAGTTACTTGAGAATTAATATAATTCTTTCTCGCGTGACTTTACAACATAATACACGAGTACGATAAATAACTTTTCTCGTTATATCGAAATACGATATTAATATTTTTTCTATATCGACAAGTCTATGTTAAGGGAATTGTTTGTACATAAAAATTATTTTTTATAAAAAAGAACACCCAACTGCTAAATTTACTGGTAAGTACTCGTCGCAATTGAGTACAAAATTGATAGGTGTATCTATAATGTACTACATGCTTCAACTTTTAGTTTTGATGCCACTTACGAAATTATACATTTTTATATTATACCCAACTGCGACTAGTAGTTACAAGTAAATTTAGCAGTTGGGTTCGGTTTTTTTTGAGGTCGGTGTTTTTTTAATTAATTTTTTGTTTATTTCCAACTTTTAGGTTTAATTCTTATTCAGCCTTATAACAAGCACTATGCATTTACAATTCATTTAGCTTTACCCAAAAAGTACGTGAAGATTTTCAACGGACGCGAACAGTGTTACCTTACATTGAGTGAAGGTGGGGGAGGAGAGAGGGAGGAGGGAACTAGTAAAATGGTGTCAAAAATTATTTTAAAGCGTGTACCGAAATAATTTTTGAAAGCGCTCTAAATTTGTGAAAAGTATACCTACAACTATTACTAATAAGGAGGGAGGAGAAAAGAGAGGGAGGGGGAAACTTGTAAAATGATTGGATTGGAAAAAAGTCTTCAAGCGTGTGCAGAACTTTTCAAATCGCTTTATATTGTGAAAGTTATAGTCATAACTATTACTAATAAGAATAACGGGGAGGAGAGAAAGAGAGGCGGGGAAGGGGGGGAACTACTAAAATAATGTTGGAAAAAAATCTGAAAGCGTATGCAGAAAGAATTTTTGAAATCGCTCTATATTTGATCAAATTATGCGAATATGGTTTTTAAATAGGGTGGGGGGAAAGACGCGAGAGGAGATGAGTGGGAGCAGAGAGGACTACAAAGTAACTACCACAAATTAGAGGACATTTGCAATGGGTAATCAAAGGAATTTCAATAAAATCGCCTGAAATTAAGATAATTTGTATGCCTCAAAGAGTACATCATGTGACAAAATGGCGTCTGAAGACCGCCATGTTGATTCCTGTTTAAAAAATATAGCCTATAGCACCTTCGAGATCAGTAGCAATTCAATGACACCTTGTTTGTCAAAATCGGTTCAGCCGTTTAGCCTTTAGCATGACACAAACATATTTACTTACATACAACAATCGAAAAACATTACCCTTCCTTTCGCCGTGCTGCAGTTGGGTAAAAAAGGGAATTTTTAACACTCCGGTAGGGAATATTTTCCTCGAAAGGTTGGGAACACTAGTAGTTGTTTGTAGCTGAAGGTGCACTCCTGTTTAAAGCATCCGACAGTGATTTCTATTTTGGTTTGCGTTGCGGCCCGGTCATAATTTGCATGTGTTAACTGAATTGCCTATTTAAGTGAGACGTTTTCTCTGACAAATGGTTTTGGATTGGTCCATGGTAAGTGTTAGATACCTATATAGTTATTTTGTATGTTACATTAGTCTGATAAAAAAAAATTGAGGGCGCATTTAACCCAAGAAATTTGCTAGCTGGGGTAAGTGCGCACATACTATATATGGTAAATGTATCCGGTGACCTACTAAAAGAAGAGAACATTACACTTTGAATTTCAAAAATATTATATACATATATTATAAGATTTCATTTGTTAACAGAATCATTAAAAACAGTTTATAATTTCTTTAAAAAAACTTATTTATAAGCAAGGAAAGTTTTGTTTTATTTGTATAAACAAATAACTTAAGTAAACTTCTAAAAACGCATTCGTTATTTTAAACCATTTCTTTTGTAATTTTTGACCCATCTTCCGAATCAACGCAGCCCTACAAAAAACTACACCCGTGTACACATTTATCCCGATGCATGGGGTAAATGCGCACCCCTGACAATTATTTTTACCTTCCTAGCCCGCGCAGCAATGGCTAGAGAAGGTATTAGCTACTTAGCTACGACGAAATTTTTTTTTTTTTGAGATAACGCCGAAAATGTGTTACTTCGGTCTATTTTGACCTATGTTAGCAATATCGTCATGATGTCTGTGTGTGTGTGTTGGCGTAACATACCTTGCGAGGACACACACCAACCCCTCACCGGAGTTGCGAGGACCGTTTACGTTGGGAGGTCCGATTTCTGGACCTCGTAACGTTTGGAACTTATTTTGGTCGTCCTCATAAAATTTCCAACATTTTGATATATATCACTTAAATTTTTCCTGGTCCTCACAACGCATGTGAAAAACAGGAATTTAGTTCCAACAAATTTCTTGAGAGTATCGTAGAGGGCGCTTTTAGTGTGTATGCGAGTGGACCTAGAAATCATTGTGAGGACCCAACTCTCTGCGTGTGTATAAATTTTACACACACTTTGGTAATTTTAAAGTCTGGCTCTTACATCGTCGATTCTGTTCGGTTGGTTTAATAAAACTCATTCACCGAGTGCATTTTAAATTTTTTTATAGTAGTAGCATTGTCTGGCCCTTACATCGTCGGTTCTGTTCGGTTTGGTTTGGACACCTAAACGCCTTTGATAAAACCCGTTCAACTAATACATTTTAAATTTTATTATAGTAGTGTAGCATTGTCTGATCCTTACAGCGTCGTATGAAGATATAACGGATGTTTTGCATGTACCATTTTTCTCTTATCTTTTATTTGACGCATGTGCAGTTACCTGGTTTAAACCTTATCATTTACTAAAAGATAGTGTTTGACCTTACTTATGTTCAAATATCGCAGGCTACTAGTTCCTTTATACTGTATCACCGAATTTTTGAGAAAATTACACGCTCCTAAGACAAAAATTTGAACACTATGATTCTTATTCCAAACCACGACACGATTTTAAAAAGAGGTACCTATGCCGTGTTTTAGAATAAGAATCGAAGTTTTCGAACTTTTTTCTTAAGAACTTGTAGTTTTCTTTAAAAAAACGGTGATTTCAGACTTTACGGACGCACAATATGAAGACAGTGTTGCCGCTCACATAACGTTATGACAAAATAGGATGTAAATTTAAATATTTTTAATACCAGACTTATTTCAAGAGCTACCAATGCGGGGTAACCCGCAGATTTAATTTTATGCCAATTATTCAACATTTTCTTTTATAAAAACTGGCAGGTATGTGTTGTTTCGCAACAGGATCAGAAGGAAATTTGACATTTTACAGTCAAACCATCTCAAAAAATAAAATTTTGAATGGAGTATTACCTGAGACTGTGAACTGTTAAATTTACTTACTGTGTTTTTGATTATGATGGCAGTATACTTTCCTGGCGATTTTTCACAGATATTGCTTTTTCAGTTTTTTCCTTAGTGGTCATCTGAACTTTTTAATTAATTTTGCCTACAGTACAAAAAAAAAGGCTTTTGACAGATAAATAAAGGGTAATGGATAATCTGTGTCTGCAAAAGGTCAAAATTGGGCTTTTAAATATTACGTAACATCTGTCATTTAATGTCCCATTTATAAGGTTAAAGGTCCCTATTATTATGACCATATGAGCTTACAAACCTAAAGGCCTGTGGTTAGGTTGCAGAACTAAAACTATTTGTAAAAAGTAGATTTTAGCTTTTTTGGAAAAGAAGAAAAAAGAAAGCTGAAAACTTTTATTACCACAATCCTGGACGAAAACCTAATGTTCTTTCAGGTTAGTTTAGATAATTTTAGTGTAGTTTCTGTAAAATTTTAAAATGCCATGTAAATTAGTAGGTGCGTCAGTAACTTTTAACGCCTGTTAATGGCCGCTCATGATGGATAGTACTATTCGACGCGGGCCGAATCAACAAAACCAGTTCTTTTCAGAACCACAATATTTCTTTAAAAAATCGTAAATTCCAAATTTATATGTCCTATTGCCTGCGAGGAAGCAAAATATACTCTCCTGACTTCTTTTCCGGTATCCTAGAATTTTTTTATATATACTTTGTCCTTCCAATTAGGATTAGGAGGAGTTTCGTAAGGTTACAGCAAAATTAAAGCATTTTAAACAATCAAAAACATCCAAGTACCTAGTGAGGAATCGAACCCGGCTGAGCTACGGATGATGATCGGGGGACTGGGAATTATAGAGAATGTAAAACCTAACCCTGCCAATGAATAATAGGGGTCTTTATTGTCACGGTTAGAATAGGTTGGCAATCAATTGACAACGGTTAGGTTTCAGACTCTTTAGAACCCCGGTAAAGAGGTAAGGAGAGTATGTTTTTAAAAAGGTAATCTAACAAAATGTACCTTGTAACAAAAAAATCTACTCTTTTAAAGAATATATTAAAATTGAAAATAAAACGATGTATTGGCAGCGTACTTGTTTTTTTTATTAATTCCGATAAGGATATAGATATTTAGTTTTTTAGTTTCGGCCCGTTCGTAGTAGGTAGAAGTGGGTGTCAAGGTTTAAGTTTTGAAATAATTTGGGTGCTTGGTCTTGGTGATTATTTTGTAATTATTATTCAAACCTGTTTCAGGTAAGTTAAAAAAACTACAATTTTCTTGTAGAAAATGTTAGTTTAGAGGGTTGAGTTGGGTTAAAGTTAATTCGCGGTTGTTTTGGTTTCAGGATTTGAACCGGCCACTCACAACCCTCGATATAGCCATTTTTTTTTCAATAAAGAACACAAACAATCCAACCCCACTTGTCTTTTTTGCTACAACCTGGTAACAATATAAATCAATTAAGTGAGTTGAAAACAATAAACTTAATATCAAATTAAACTTGCGCCAGGTTTTTCCCGCTGATTCGACCAGCGCCGAATCGCTCGCGCCGAGTTGGCAGTGCCGAATAGTATGTTTCCCCTCACAATCTATTTGGCCCGTATCACGCATGGCCATCCAAAACGGGTTGCGCGTAAGCAATTGATGCGTATTTTACAAAAACAACATATGCCCAAAACAAAAAAAATTCAGCAAATAAAGAAAACGGTTTATTTTAAAACGAATGATTTTCTTAAATATTTTTTTATTACACACAGTAACTATTTTGTTCTTTACATAAGAAAAAACATTTGTTGCCTAATTACTTTAGAAAAAGAGAAAAACTTTTGGACATAAGTTGTTTTGCAAGAAAGAAAAAGTTAATACAAAGAAAACTACAAGGGACTGCTCATATCTTGGCACTTTTGGTGATTTTGCAGAGTCTTATTTCATGGTCTTAAAGCCATCCATTTTTTCGACTAGATGACGCCACTAACTCATTTTCGTCAAATTTGGACTTCAGCGGTTTTTGTAAAACACGCCTCAATTGTGACCCAATGTAATTCACGTTATGCATTCATCTCTGTAGAACACTGATTGGGGGAGGGGGTGCTAAAAGGTAATGTTAAAGCAAAATACAAAGTCTCACCCTACACTTCCCTAATTAAATTCGATAAAAAAAACGCTATATAGGCAGGATTGGACGGGCTCAAACAAACCGGCCCTGGCATTTTTTTTTTCGGCCCTCGCACAAAAATTTTACATAAAAAAAACGAAGTCATTTTGTGGTATTTTTGTTTTTGATATTATGGAGGTTTTGTTATTATCATCATAAGTGGGTAAGCAAAAAGTGGAACACCAAACTTTTGAACTACTTTTATAAGATTAGGGTCGGTTCGTGGGGGGGTTTCATTCGGAGGGGTTATCTTTTTTTTCGTAGGGGGGATAAGGGCGTTCGAGGGGTTTGGAAACTATCAATGCGGATTGCGGCTATAGTATGATGATTCATTTGGTTATTTTTAAAATGTTATTCTGTTTACGGACCACTTTGCAGTTTTAAAAATGAGGTTATTCTTACCTTGTTAAACATCATTTAAAAGGATTTATCATAACAAAAACATTTCATGTAAAAAAAAGCCAAGTACGCGAAAGTCGTATTCCGTAAAAAGAATTGAGATAAAAGTAAAGCCGAGTTCTCCATTACAAATTTCAAAACGAATGGATCTTACTAGTTTGGAAATGTTTTTTTAAACTTTGCTATTCCAGCCAAACTTCTTTACGTTCAATTTAGCACTGTGCCTAAGAGCCATTTGCAGCCGTAACTGCCAAGTTTACAAGCGCGGATCTGGGTCAAAATCTGGGGGGGGGGGGGGGGGTAATGGTCGACAATTTTTTTTTGTCATATAATTTTTGTTCTAGGGGGGGTAATTCTCCTGTTTTCCCTTATTTTAATTTTATTAGGAAAAAGTGCATATTTTTATTTCTGGGGGGGGGGAATTACCCCGATACCCCCCCTCAAATCCGCGCTTGCAAGTTTAGAAAAACATTTCCAAACTAGTAAGAACCATTCGTTTTGAAATTTGTATTGGAGAACTTGGCTTTACTTTTATCTCAATACTTTTTACGGAATACCACTGCGCGTACTTGTCTTTTTTTACATGAAATGTTTTTGTTATGATTTCACTCCTTTTTTAAAGGATTTGGATAATATTTAATTTTTAAAGTAGTAAAATATGCGGAATATTGTTCAAAACTTTTGCAATGCCTTATTAAAAATGTTGAGGTTTTTTTATATTTTCCTACGCTTTTATCATAGTTCCTATCAGCCTTCTAAAGCTCAGCTCTCTAGTGTTCCTGGAAGTGGGCAATGTTAATTTTACATAACATTACATTTAAAGGGGAGGAAAGTAAATTAAAATTTTGATAATTTTTTTCTATAGTTTTATCATAGTTTCTATCAGTCGTCCAAAGCTCAGCTCTCTAGCGTTTCTGGAAGTGGAGAATGCTACTTTTATATAACTATACATTTATAGGGGAGGGAAGCTAATTAAAATTTGGGGTTTTTAATTTTCTTTTAGAGTTTTATCATAGTTTCTATCGGCCTTCCAAAGCTCAGCTCTTTACCGTTTCTGGAAGTAGGCAATGTTACTTTTACAAAACTTTACATTTGTAGGGCAAAGGAGCAAATTAAAAGTTTAGGGTTTTGAAATTTTTTCCCATGGTTTCATCATAGGTTCTTTCAGCCTTTCAAAGCTCAGCTCCCTAGCGTTTCTGGAAGTGGGCAATGTTACTTTTATATAAATTTACATTTATAGGGGTGGGAAGTACATTAAAATTTTGGTGTTTTTAAATTTTTTCCTATAGTTTTGTCATGGTGCCTTTCAGTCCTAAAAACCTCAGCTCTCTAGCGTTTCTGGAAGTGGGCAAAGGTATTTTACATAACTTTACATTTATAGGGCAGGGAAGTAAATTAGAATTTTGGGGTGTTTTAATATTTTTCTATAGTTTTATCATAGTTACTATCGGCCTTCTAAAGCTCAGCTCTCTAGCGTTTCTGAAAGTGAGCAGTGTTAATTTTACATAACTTTACATTTATAGGGGAGGGAAGTAAATTATAATATTGGTGTTTTTAAACTTTTTCCTACAGTTTTATCATAGTTCCTATCAGTCTGCCAAAGCTCAGCTCTCTAGCATTTCTTTTACATAATTTTACCTGTATAGGGGAGGGGAGTAAATTAGAATTTTGGGTTTTTTTGACTTTTTCCAGGGGTTTGGTCATAATTTCTATCAATCTGCCAAATTTCAGCTTTATAGCATGTCTGGAAGTACAGAAGAATTTTGATGATTTATACATGATGTGCCAAATTCGACGTTTTTTGAAATTTCGTAACTACTTTACTTCTTTATGGAATTCTATGAAACTGGAGGGGTTGTTAACTTCATGAAGATCTACGACTGTGCAAAGTTTGAGATTCGTAGCTCATTCTGAAGTAGAGTTTTAGATAGGTCAAATATCGGCTAAAATGTTTCAAGAAAAGATGGAACGGCGCGCGAATTTGGCGAGGCACTGCCGCCGTGCCCTCAGATTTTGAAACAACCTAAGGGCACATTTTTTATATAGCTTGGTTTTTAGGAAAATCGGGTGAAACATGTGAGAAAAATGTATTTGCTTATTTTATTTTTTTAATGACCCTCACTTACGGACGTTGCTGGAGAGTTTGTTTACGAAGCTCCACTGACTTAGGTACCTTGCTAAAAAGGGAATTTTTTCTGCAAGAAAGTGTAGAATACGTTTTTGTCAATTGAGCTTGGTTTCTGAGAAAATTAGACAAAACCTTTTACAAAATTAATGTGTTTGATCATGGGCACTTGCCCCACCCTGGCTTGTCACCTGCCCCATCCTGGCCTTAGCTCAGTTAGTAAGACGAGAATTAAAGGGGAGCTATAAAAGTTTTCAATAAATATTTGATTGTACATTTTTTTGCTTTGTTGCCCCACCCTGAGCGAGACCCTGACTACGCCCATGTGTTTGATGATTTGTTAAAAAGTAATTTAATTTACGGACACCTGTAAAGTTTTAATCTGAAGGTAAATTTTGCGTTATTATAAAGAGTTTAAAACGAAACTGTATTGGCTACAATCGACTATAGATTACAATTTTTGATAAAGGGCTTGCTTTTTAAGATAATCGGGTAAAACATGTGACAAACATGTGGTTTTTTTACCCGACGCCGCTGGTATTAAATTGATCCCACTAAAATATATATTGTGGAAAAGGGAATTTTATTTTCTACAATACCATAACCAGGCTTAATTTCTGAGGAAATTGGATAAAACTTGTAAAACATTGGTAAGTTTAGTGATTTTTTAAAATTGATTTAAAATTCGGACCCCCTAAATTATTCTTCCTGATCTTGCCTTAGTACATCATTTAAAAGGAAATATAATTGTCTAAAATAAAGCAGATATCACATTTTTGATATAGAGCCTGGTTTTTAAGAAAATCGGGTGTCCCAAGGCCCCTCCCCCCTGGCCCCTAAACTTTTTTCAAACCACATAATATTTTTTCAAAATCCATAATATGTTTGTAATATGTAAAATTTTATTTACTTCAGAAATTATAAACTATTTAAGAACACGCGCCGCTGCTGGCGCCATGATATACCTATATTATACAGTGTGTCCCCGGATGGAGTTGACAAGAGGAAAAAATCATTTATTTTTGATTTTACGAAAAAAACTCCCTATTTATAAAAAATTCTGCTTGTTGAAAAATTAAGATTACCATAATAAAATCTTTGATTAGATGTACAGGGTGTTATTAAATTAAGAAACATGTAATTAATAAGAGGACAAAAATCGTTAATTTTAATTTCACGAAAAATATCACTTTTTATAAAAAATTCTGCTTGTCAACATACTGAGATAACGATATATCCTTGATTAGAAGTACAGGGTGTTATCGAAATAAGAAACATAAAATAATCCAAGAGGAAGAGGACCATATTTATTCAGTAAAGCAAAATGTTATGTAAACAAAAGGGTTTGTATCACAACATAACGAAATCTAGGGAAACAAAATCTAACCAGGTGTTAATTTTTAAAAGTTAATCATTTGATGAAAAAACAATCCGTTCTGCTTTTGTAAACATTTTAGAATGTAAAACCTATTACTTGAAAATCAATATGACAATCAACAAAATAAATCTAGATAGATAGATTTTTTATATTACCATATTATATTATATTAGATTTGATAACACCCCATTATGGCAATCTTTATTTTTCAACAAGCAGAATTTTTTATAAAGAGTGAGTTTTTTTCGTAAATTCAAACATATAGGATTTTTCCCTCTTGTCAACTCTATCCGGGGATACACTGTATATTTTTTTTGCTGTTGACTTCCTACCACGCCTTAGTATGGTGCATCATTAAATTACAGCCCTAATAATATAATTATTTTGGTGACCACACCTATACGGACATAAGATGCGCAGTGGGGACTCCTACTTTTCACATGCGTTGCACGGACGACTAGATAGAATAGAGATAAATGAAATGTTTAAAAACAACTGTTTTTTGAGGTGCTCCAGTAAGGTGGAAACCTACTTAAAATGATCAAAAATGTCAAAATAGAAAAATCTGTTAAACATGTCCTTACGTTGTGAGGTCCATAAACGATGTGAGGTACTTAGAGACGTCACCTCGAAAAGTATGAAAATCGAAATGTTGCGTCGGTCGTTGCGCGGTCCGCTAGAACAAATGGCTAAGATAAGGACGATAGGGATCTATTATCCAGGCGGACCGATATTTTAGGTATGATGTGTGGATTTTTTACGATACGAGGCCCTACGAACATTTTAACCAATTTCAGTTATCTTAAAATCCAAATGGTGAATAGAATCAAACTTGACCACTTATACGGCTTGTATATTTTTATATTTTGAGAAAGTTCTGAACTTATTCTCTCATTGCCTTGCCAATTGTGTCTGTATTAATTTCCTCATTGACTCATTATTACTGAACCTATTTTGATGAAAAAACGCATAATTGTAAAAATCAATATCGAAGTTTTCCTATATATAATTATCCAGTTCGTTGCTTGAAATAAATTTATTTTGCGACAACCACCAAGCCGATTTCAACGGCCCCTACTTATTGTGTGGCAGAAATAGAGCTTTTTTTTATTATTATTATTAAGTCCAAAACAAATTCTGGAACATAAAGATAAACGAGTCTCTTTAATGGGTCAAGATTGATTCTGTCCCCTATTTTGGATTTTACGACGGATTAAAAAGAAAGATTTTTGACCACAGGTATGAAAGTGCACTTTGTTCCATTAAAATCGGTGATAAATAAAAATTATAACGAAAAATAATTTGCCCAGTTTTTTTGGCCCATCAGGTAAATAAGCCAATTTAAAATAAGTAATTCAAACTATTATAAAATTTAAAGAAATTCGTCCATCATTTTCAAAGAGATATTTTTTAACCACCAGGAAAAGGGACCCCAAAGTCACTGGTCTCCGTAAAAAAATGCTACTATACCAACTATATATTCCTATATAATAAAGAGACACCACCCAATATACACATATCACGCTGCTAAACAAAATTTTAAATTAAAGTATTTTATTAGTATACATAATAGTCATATAGAATAGTGATTTAATAATTGATTTTTAAAAATGTTTCGTATAGTGATGTGTCTTTTTAAATTTGTTTTTTGTATGTAATTTTAATTAATGTAATGTGTGATTATGAATGTATGGTTCTGAAGAAGGTCTTTAGACCGGAACGTCAATAAATGTAAATTAAAAGTTGCTAGTTTATTAATGAACCACATTCCCACGAAGTCTACAAACCTATATATATATATATATATATATATATATATATATATATATATATATATATAATAGTAAAACTATAAAAAACTTGGCCCCACCTGCTTTAACTATTGAGAAAATATTATTGTATAAAATTGCTAACAAATGGATGTTTGAAATTGTTCTTTATGTTTTTGAGGGTATTTAATGGTATGTATTTGCAGGTATTTAAAAATAACTTGTAACAACCTATAAGCAAAAATGTTTTCGATAGGCCGGGCATGCTGCATTTGAAAAATGCGAAATTATGTAATGCGTTTGAGGTAATGAAAATGGGTTTTTATAGGAGCGAAACATCTAAAAATGTACTCAATTAACAAACAAATAAATATGGCCGAAAAATAGTGGTTATTATATTAACCTAACCTGACCTGACCGAACCTAGCATTGCCTTAGTTACCAGATCTAACCTCACTAGGCCTAATGCAATCTAAACTGAACTGCATTTATCTGACCAAATTAACCGGACCTCGCTTCGGTCGTGCCTTTAATAAGTGTGTATATTATAATCATCGCATTGTAGCAAATATTAAAATTAGGTTATATTATGTCATCAAATTCATTTTTTACATTTCTACCCAAAGGTCAGTCCACAAAATCTCGAATTCATTAGAATCAGGTCTATTTCTTTAAAATTCATTTAAAAAACATATTAATGTGTCGTTACTGATCTTACAAACAGCAATTTTTTTTAAATTTTAAATTAATAAAGGTGTAAGTGAAGAGAAGTTTAAAACATTTTTTTTAAAGAAAATATTATGAAGTCGTTTTTTTTGCAGACATTGGGAAATGTGTATCAAAAGGGGCGTATCCATTTGAGGCAGAATTCGCATGCCCCAATGCAAGGGTACAATAGTGTCAAAACTAAAATACACAACAATTTTGAGTTGTGACACTATTGTAGCACGGGTGCCATATCTACACTCTTTCGGCCTCAGCAAGAGCATTATACATACACATAACTTAGTTATTTAAACATCTTTTAAAAAATGAGTAATTTAAAGGCAACTAAAAAAAATAGACAAAACAAAAATGGAGATGAAATGTTTGGCCCCCTAACTTCAAAAACTATAAGTTTCCTTCGTTATTTAAGATTTTTTTTTCAAATTCTAAAATGTTTATTATTTTAAAAACGAATAAAATTTGAATTTTGAAAAATTAATTTTTTGAAAGTATTTTGTTTGGTTTATGAGATAGCAACTTTGTCCTAAAAAGATAAAAAGCTTTTTGAACCGGCACATCAATTGCAAAATATTTTTTTTGAGCTTTATTCGTTGCTAAGATATAGTTAATTTAAATTTTTATTTTTAAATATTAGTGGACACAATGTATTTTCGTAGTAAATAGTCATCATAAATTTAGAAAATATACTTTGACGTCAATCATCATTTCGCAGCAGGCCGAACGCATTTTTTATACCCTATGCCGCTCCTATGCCAAGTTTAGAAAAATATTTCCAAACCAGTAAAAACCTTTCATTTTAAAATTTGTATTGGAGAACTTGGCTTTGCTTTTATCTCAATTCTTTTTAGGCAATACCATTTTCGCGTACTTGGCTTTTTTTTCATGAAATGTTTTTGTTATGATTTCACTTCCTTTTTAAAGGATTTGGATAAAATTTAAGTTTCAAAGTAGTAAAATATGCGGAATATTGTTCAAAACTTTTGCAGTGCCTTATTTTTATCATAGTTCCTATCAGCCTTTCAAAGCTCAGCTCTTTAGGGTTTCTGGAAGTTGGCAATGTTGGTTTTACATAACTTTACCTTTAAATGTAACATAACTTTACCTATAAATGTAGGGCGGGATGTAAGTTAAAATTTTGAGGTCTTTTATTTTTTTCTATAGTTTTATCATGGTTCCTATCGACCTTCCAAGTAGGCAATGTTACTTTTACATAATTTTACATTTATAGGGGAGGGAAGTAAATTAAAGATTTGAGATTTTTACATTTTTGCTAAAATTTTATCATAGCTCATATTAATCTGTCAAAGCTCTGCTCGCTAGCATGACAATGTTAATTTTACATAACTTCACTTTTATTAGAGAGGGAAGTAAATCAAAATTTTGAGGTCTTTTATTTTTTCTATAGCTTTACCATGGTTCCTGTCGGCCTTCCAAGTGGGCAATGTTACTTTTACATAATTTTATATTTATAGGGGAGGGAACTAAATTAAAATTTTCGGGTTTTCACATTTTTTCCAAAAACTTTATCAAAATTTATACCAATCTGCCAAAGCTCAGCTCTGTAGCGTTTTTGGAAGAAGGCAATGTAACTTTTACAAAACTTTACTGGTATAGGTGAGGGCAGTAAATTAGAATTTTGAGTTTTTTTGATTTTTTCCAAGGGTTTGGTCATCATTTTTATCAGTCTGCTAGATTTCAGCTTTGTAGCATGTCTGGAAGTACAGTAGAATATTGATGATGTATACAAGAGTGAGTGAGTGAGTTAGTGGCAATTTCGACGTTTTTTGAAATTTCGTAACGACTTTACTACTTTATGGAAGTCTATGAAACTTGGAGGAGTTGTTAGCTCTATAAAAATCTACGACTGCGCAAAGTTTGAGTTTCGTAGCTCATTCCGAAGTAGAGTTTTAGATAGGTCGAATATGGGCTGAAATGTTTCAAAAAAAGATGGTACAGCAGCTGCGCGAACTTGGCCGGGCACTACTGTGCCCTCAGATATTCACGTGTCAAAAAGTGTTTACATCCATAAGCAAATTGTTACCCTTCATGGGCTCGGGTTAGGTAAGATTGAGCTACCCTACGCATCCTTAGCAAACTTTTGACACGAGAAAAAAAGTGCTACTTCACATATTCATTTATCAAATGATATAAATGCAAATACAAAAGTAAAATAGGAATTTTGGGATTCAGTCAAGTGTGTAAGTTAATCAATTTAGCCGCCTATTAAAAAAAGCATTTTATACACATACAAGATTGAAATAGAGTTTTATACAAAATTATCATATAATAACAGAATAGGATTTTGGAATACAGGGCACAGGGCGACCTCACATCGTGTGCTAGGTACGAATTTTCATAGGTCACATGTCCAAGAGTGTTAACGCACAGGTGGTCAACAAAATAATTATATTATTATTATGAGGCTTTCCATGAATCTTTTGCAATTTTGATTTTTAAAAAAATTATTTTTTGGTTCCTCTATAGATACCAATCACACCCAGATAAAAAATTTTAAAAAATGTTGCGATTACTATATCTACAGAGTGTTTATGGTTTATGATTTTTCCTGAAAAAATACGAACTTTGCAAAAAAAATTTTTACTACTGTTTAGAAATAAGAACAAGCGGCTTTAAGAAAAGTACAAGACAATAAATTTAAAAAATCGTCATTTTGAAAATGTGACCCCTTTAATTTTTTACATTTCTTTGAAAAAAGATACTCCAATATTTTGTCTAATGCCTTTAAAAATTTTAGAGTGGGGCTGAGAAGTAGTATTATTGCCAAAAGAGAAAAATTCTTGTGTAAGTGCGCGGAGGCGTTGGCCGTACTTAAATGTATATGGGCAAGAGAGCAATCCTATTGAGGCGCCCAAGGTGTGAATCAATATACGTTTTATTAAAAAAAGATGTTTTCCTTTAAGGAAAACATCTTTTTTTTTTTCATTCTGACACCCCCCTTGCATATGACATCAGCGGCGTCACATTAAAGGGCCAAGACGGGCCTTGGCCTTTCACTGTTTAAAACCTTGTCGGCTACCAATATTGTGGAACATTTTTCTAATTAGTATACCTAGTCCTGCAGTGTTATATAACTCTGCGTTTTGGGAGGGGGGCTATAACTTTGATGTTCATAAAAATTGAATTTCTGCTCAAATCGTTTTTGTATAGTCTATTTTGAGTATAACTATTTAGATGAATTTCATCTGAACTTTTAATTTTTAGGGTATATTTAGTCATAAAGTGAAATAGCCAGTGAAAAGTTTCCTTTAAACAAACGTATCACTCAGTATTTAATTTTTTTAGGTATTTTTTTAGGCAAGTTAAGCCCCGCTCCCAAAACGGAGAGTTAAAAAAAATTCGCTTTCCTTTTTACTGGACATTTGGAAGGGAGAGTCGAGACTTCCCAAATAAATTTGGGGGGTATAGTGGCGTCCAGTGTCGTAAAAGTGTGGCAATAGGTACCTAGTCTAATTAGAAAAACGTATCACATTTTCAAAATGGCGGTTTTTTAAATTTATTGTCATGTACTAAGGTCACTGATGCGATTATTTGTCAATTTTATTTATTTTTATTTCTAAACTTTTTTTTTGTTTGTATTTTTTCAGGAAAAATCATAAACCATAGATATGCTTTGGCCAATTAAGAAGATAAAACACCCTGTAGATTTAAGGAATCGCAACCCTTTTTCTAATTTTTTATCTTGGTGTAATCGGTATCTATAGAAGAACCAATAAATAATTTTTTTTAATATTTAAGTGAAAAAGGTGGCTGTAATTTAAATGATGCCAAGGCCGTCGGCATCGCTAGACTACTGGCCGCCTGGAGCAAAACGGGGAATATTTCGCCCTCTCCAGCTTTTTTCCTCATCAAGTTACCACTGCAAGTCTTTGTGTTATTTCTTTACTTAAATGGTGCCAGCGAGTGAGCCCATAACAAAGTAATTCCTTGTTTAAAACTCGTAGACAATGATTGGGTAGAAGAAAAACTTCGGACTTCCATTGTCATTATTTATTTTAAACAGGACGTTTTGGTTAGTAAGTATCTCGAACCATTTTCAAGTGTAAATAGTTCACACTTGAAAATGGATAGAGATACTTTAACATAAATAAAAACAATGGAAGTCCGAAATTTTGTTTCGAAAATAATAATTGTAAAAAGAATCATGTCAACATAAGAAAGTCAACTATTTTTTTTTAATCGAGTTTTTAGAATACATCCTATTTTTTTTACGGGAGTCATAGGAAAGCCCCTCTTATTTAAAAACGAAAACCAAATTTAGATTGGGTTGGTAGTTTCCGAGGTACATTCCAGCGTATAGCCTTAAACATTTGAATGGGACTATCTGCAGAAAATTTTGGATTTTTGTTTTTGATCTACTAGACAGAGTCGCCGTCGGTTTGAATCAATTTCTTTAAAAAAACCACAAAATTAACATCCCTCATTGCACCCAGATACTGTAAAGACGAGAAAACCGACCTTGTGTTTTTAAAAAAGAACAGTTTTTTAATTTTCAGTTTTTGATCTATATCTCGAAAAAGAGACATGCGCGAGCAGTATTACTTTTAATTAATTTGCTAAATTTTATCAAGCGATTAAATACAAAACAAAAATTAAAATCGAATCCATATTTTATTATTTATTGAGCCGCGCCCCACCCCCCTCAAAACCTAAGATTTTTTAGGTATTTTCCACATATTTCATAAATAAAACGATAAAATAGCACAAAATACGACATCATGAGGCCTCCCCCCGAACCGAACCGAACCCCCTTCCAAGAAAAATTCCTAGGTGCGCACTGGGTATATATATATTTTGTTTTGTTTTTGAGATATAGGGTGTCAAAATAAAAAATATTTTTTAATAACTTTTCTTAAAAATGGCAACAGACAATTGACATTTTTTGGAATTCGGCATTACAATAAAGATAATAATTATTTAAAAAAAAAAATAATTCTTAAATCTGTTTTTTTTTTCATAACATAACAAATATGTTACAAAATATATTGCCAATATTACTATTCTTCATATTATTTAAGGTGCCTTTAGATATTAATGTAGGCGCCAAAGGTAGTAGATTATGGTAAATATGAGGGCCAAAGTTTGACCATGGTTTCTCGCTGAGAATAGGTCACAGGTTAACGGTCTTGATGTTACCAAGCCAGTTTTTGGTAAAAATTTTTTATCCTCCCCAAGTTAATGCTCGAGAGCCTCAATGACACATAAATGCATAAAAAATGTGTAAAATCTAACATAAATTATATTAGTTTTTTAAATTTTAGCTGCAAAACCTCCAAAAACCCCCTAGACCCCCAAAACCTAAAATATTTAGGGTTTTCCAAATTTTCTCAAAAAATAAACCCTCCGAGTTTCATGGACTTCCATAAAGTAGTAAAGTAGTTACGAAATTCAAAAAAAAAACGTCTAAATTGCCACTCACTCACTCACTCTTTCACTCACGTATAGATCATCAAAATTCTACTCTAAGACATGCTACAAAGCTGAATTTTGACAGACTGGTTGAAATTATGACCAAACCATTCGAAAAAATAAAAAAACCCCATAATTCTAATTTATTCCCTTCCCGGTACATGAAAAGTTATGTAAAAGTAGAATTGCCCATTTCAAGAAGCGCTAGACAGCTGGGATTGGCAGACTGATAGGAAATATGATAAAACTATAGGAAAAAATTTAAAACCCCAAAATTTTAAATAATTTTCGTTCCAGAAATGCTAGAGAGCTGAGCTTCGAAGGCTGATAGGCTAGAATAAAACCTTGTGAAAAAATTAATCATAACAAAATTATTTCATGTAAAAAAAAGGCAAGTAGGCGAAAATGGCATTCCGTAAAAAGAATTGAGATAAAAGTAAAGCCAAGTTTTCCAATACAAATTTCAAAATGAAAGGTTCTTACTAGTTTGGAAATGTTTTTTAAACTTTGCTATTGCAGCCAACTTGAATTTAGCACTGTACCTAAGAGTCATTCACAGCCGTAATAGCCAAGTTTAGAAAAACATTTCCAAACTAGTAAGAATCTTTCATTTTGAAATTTGTGTTGGAGAACTTGGCTTTACTTTTATCTCAATTCTTTTTACGGAATGCTATTTCGCGTACTTGTGTTTTTTTTTAATATTTTCGTTATGATTTCACTTTAAATTACAAAAATAAAAGGAATTGGATAATATTTAATTTTTAAAGTAGTAAAATATGCGGAATATTGTTTAAAACTTTTGCAATGTCTTACTTAAAATTTTGAGGTTTTTTAATTTGTTCCCATGGTTTATCATAGTTCCTATCAGCCTTCAAAGCTCAGCTCTCTAGCGTTTCTGAAGTGGACAGTGTTACTTTTATATAATTTTGCATGTATAGGGAGGAAAGTAAATTAAAATTTTCGTGTTTTTAAATTGTTTTTTATAGTTTTATCATAGTTCCTATCAGTCTGCCAAAGCTCAGCTACCTAGCATTTCTGGAAGTGGGCAATGTTACTTTTAAATAATTTTACATGTATAGGGGAGGGGAGTAAATTAGATTTTTGGGGCTTTTTCCAGGGGTTTGGTCATAATTTCTATCAGTCTGCCCAATTTCATCTTTGTAGCATGTCTGGAAGTACAGTAGAATTTTGATGATCTATACATGAGTGAGTGGCAATTTCGACGTTTTTTGAATTTTCGTAACTACTTTACTGCTTTAGGGAAGTCCATGAAACTTGAAGGGGTTGTTAGCTCTATGAAGGTCTATGACTGTGCAAAGTTTGAGATTTGTAGCTCATTCCGAAGAACAGTTTTAGATAGGTCAAATATCGGCTGAAATGTTTCAAGAAAAGATGGTACGGCAGCGCGAACTTGGCGAGGCACTGCCGTGCCCTCAGAAAAACCTCAAAAGTTTTAATAAGGCATTGAAAAAGTTTATTAGCTTACGACATAAAAAAGTTTTGAACAATATTCCGCATGTTTTACTACTTTAAAACTTAATATTATCCAAATCCTTTAAAAAAGAAATAAAAACATTTCATGTAAAAAAGCCAAGTACGAAAAAATATTATTCGGTTAAAAGAATTGAAATAAAAGTGAAGCCAAGTTCTCTAATACAAATTTCAAAATGAAAGGTTCTTACTAGTTTGGAAATGTTTTTTAACTTGGCTTGAGAAAAATGGGAAATGGAATAGGTCCCTAATATCTATACGATGCTGTAAGGATCAGACAATTCTATGCTATTATAAAAAATTTTAAAATGCACTTGATAAACACGTTTGATCAAAGGCGTTTAGGTATCCAAACCAAACCGAACAGAGCCGACGATGTAAGGGCCAGACTTTAAAATTACCAAAGTGTGTGTTAAATTTACACAATACATACCCAAAGAATTGGGTCCTCACAATGATTTCTAGGTCCACTCGCATACACACTAAAAGCGCACTCTACGATACTCTCAAGAAATTTGTTGGAGCTAAATTCCTGTTTTTCACATGCGTTGTGTGGTCCAGGGTAAAAATTTAAGTGATTTTTAGAATTTTATGAAGAGTACCGAAATAAGGTCTAAACACAACGTCAACGGACCTCGCAGCTCCGGTGAGGCGTTGGCGTGTGTCCTCACAAGGTATGTTACGCCATCACCTGCGCGTGCCTCTCTTGGTCATGTGTGAAAATTCGGACACATTCCTACGATGTGAGGTCCAGTTAATCAAACCCCTTAACGCCGGGCACGTGCCTAGAGAGTTGTATTTCATAATTCAGCAAATTCGGGTGCTTGACAGTTATTACAGTGCGTGAGACTTAAATTACCAAATGTTAGGAAATTTTTGCATTGTGATTCTTTTTCTTACACATGGATAACAAGGGAATGTGGGTAACGACAAAGACCTTGGAAATTAAGGGACTGTCCTTAAATTACGTAACGCTCTAGGGGGAGGGGGGGTTTGGCCTTGCGTTACACTCAATGCTTTTTTAATGTGTTTTTTTTCTTGAAAATGCGTTACGAGGGGGGGGAGGGGGATCAAAAATGCGCAATAACGTTAGGTAATTTAAGGACGTTCCCTAAGAACTTTTTTCCAAGAAAAATTACTAAATAGTAAATTTATAATTTCAAATTAAATTGAGATTGAACTTATTTAAGCCAAAAACTTTCTATCTCATCCAAAAAATATGTAAGCTTAACCACCTAGGACAGTCATTCAAGCGAAAAAAATACCTCCAGCTTGCCAAAGGTGGTGTAGTAGCGATTTCACATAATTATGTTGTTCACGTTGGAATCCTAAAGAAAATTGAGCTTTCGACCTTGGGGGGGGGGGGGGCTCCTCTCGCCATCTTGGATTTACTGTGCACCAAAAGGTTTTATTTTAAAATTACTTGGCCCCTGTACATTTTAGAAAAAAAAGTTTTATAACAAGAGTTGAAGACAATAAAGTTTCCTACAAAAGCGTTATTGTTATTTTTTTGTCAGACAAATGGTTTTCGAGTTATGACGCTAATCATTTCGCCGCAATTTTGGATTTGACCAATGTTTTTATTTTTGGCCTTTAACTTCGAAACTGCTTATTTTTGGGAAAATCTGCAAAAACATAAACTAAAGAATAACTAATAGCCAATAAAAATGAGATATCACTGAGTTCTCTGGGTAGTACCCTTGCTGAGATACGAACCCTGAAGTATTGTCAGTACACCCGTTTCCCATGTATTTCCATGATATATGCAAAATAAACCGAAATTATTCAGTTTTATGTCATTTTCTCAAAAGGTTACAGAAAGTGTGTATACATAATCAACTTAATTATGGAAAATTATATTATCTTTTAAACGATGTATCACCAAAGTCTACGGTTAGCACTTAATTGATATGCATAAATTGGGGTTATTTTTAAGATCACAAAAAATAATGTATTTTTTAGGTGTGATTAAGTTTTCAAAAACCAAGCATTTTAGGGAAAAGGGCCTTTTTTAGAGAAAATAAAATGTACTTTTAAACGGTTTGTCACAAAATTGTTTTAAAGTTATTATCGACACTCCAGGGGCGTCCGCATATTGAGGTTATTTCTTTTATTATTTAAAAAAAAAAATTCTTGTGTTATTTAATTTTCTAAAAACTAAGCTTTCTAAAAAATCGTTTTTAACTCTGTATTCTTGAAAATAAAATTATCCTTAAGACGATATGCAGGGTAAATGCGCCAGTAGTCGGCCCCCAGCCGGTACGGCCATCTTGGTCATTTTTATAAAAAATAAGAAAAATAATGTACATAATTAAAAAATTCAGCGCTAATCCTATGCATTTTTATTCCATTTTTCTATTCATACCAAGAGTTTTTATATATATAGAAAATACTGTCATTTTAAAATGACAGTTTGAAATTGCCGTGCACGTTATGTCGTTAAAGTACGAAAGTTTAAGATTTTTGCTACATGTAGGTGGTGTGGGAAATAGTATTTTTTTAGTGAACTGTAAAGTCTGCTTACTAAAATTTTAGATTGCATATTATTTGGGAGGTATTTTTGGAGTCATTTAAAGCTAAAAATCCAAAAAAAATTATCACAACCAGTTTTTTTTCTGATGGCCGACTACTGGTAGCGCATAATTCTAAAAATCTACTACTACTACTACTGAACATTTTTTTCAAAACTAGTAGTCGGCCGCTTGAACTACAATACTTTTAAAGCAGACTGACTTCAGGATTTGTTTGGCCAGTATTCAGCATAGTTTCTTATGCTGGGATTATACAAATAAAAATAAATATAAATATTAAAATTAAAAAAAAATAGATATTTTTATTTTTGTGCATGTGTGAAATTGCATCGCATGACCTTTGTTTTCGTTTTGATGTAGAATTTGTTTTCATTTTCCTGTTTTATTGCCATTTTAGGTATTCCAACTAAAGCCACTGGTTTAATTAACAAAATACTTGTTTTCTTTTTCGTTTTTTTTTTAGAGTTTTAGTATCTACCATTTCGGGCAATCCAACTAAAGCCACTGGTTTAACCAAAAAATACTTGTTTTCTTTTTCGTTTTTTTTCTGGTGTTTTATTACCATTTTAGGCAATCCAACTAAACCACTGGCTGAATCAAAAAATACTGTCTTCTTTTTCGTTTTTCTTTTGGTGTTTTATAACCATTTTAGCAATCTAACTAAAGCCACCTGGTTTAATCAAAAATACCTACTTGTTTATTGTACTTAAAAAAATGTTACCCGAGATGTTACCTTTTTTTTAAAGATTTTTTTAATTAACTACAGTACAATCCCGATTATCCAAATCGCGATTTTCCGAAATCCTGTTTATCCGAAACAAACTATTTAAAAACAAAAATTCCGATTAACCGAAAAAATTCGCATTATACGAAACGCGTCTGGGATCACCTATACTGCTAGGTGGTTCCCATCGGGGTTTCACGGCAATACGACGGTCTAAAATGCGAATTGTTTTAGTTAGCCGACAGAGTGTTACAAGTATGTATTAACGTCTGTTATTAGCGGAAAAAAAACCTCCATAAACCTAGCAAGTCCACCTTAATAAAAATTTAAAAAATATATTCCAGAATTATGTGCTTTTTATGTGCTAATTTCGTTCACTTTTTAAAAATGTTGTGCTCCTTTGGTTTCCACGGAAATTTAAAAAAATGATTGGCGTGCTAACTTTATGCTAGCAAGCCCATACAGAAATGATAAATATAATATAATATTTATATGTGAAAATTAAAAGCTTTTTATGTAAAAGAAACTTCCATTAACTTGTTTAAGTTTTTAACCTCTTTTTTTAATGTGTGGGCTGGCTAGGTTTATATAAACCTAGCAAGCCCACCTCAATAAAAATAAATAAAATACATTCCTGAATTATGTGCTTTTATGTGCTAATTTCGTCCACTTTTTAAAATTCTTGTGCTCCTTTGGTTTCCACGGAAATTTAAAAAACTGATTGGCGTGCTAGCTTTATATAAAGCTAATATGCCCATACAGAAATGATAAATATTTTTATAATATTTAAATGTGAAAATTAAGTGCTTTTTATGTGCTCCCGTTTGCTAAAAAGAAAATTTCATTTACCAAGTTTTTAAGCTTTTTTTTAAATGTGTGGGCTTGCTAGGTTTATATAAACCCAGCAAGCCCACCTCAATAAAAATAAATAAAATACATTCCAAATTATGTGCTCTTTATGTACTAATTTCCTCCACTTTTTAAAATTTTTTTGCTCCTTTGGTTTCCACGGAAATTTATAAAAATGATTGGCGTGCTAGCATTAACCCGAAATCACTTTGGTCCACATTATTTCGGATAATCAGGACTGTACTGTATTTGTTTTTCTAACGTTTTTATAACGTTTTTATAGTATCTTAATTCTTTTTGGATGTTTGTAAATAAGAAAATAAGAAAGTTTGTTCCTATTTGATTTTTATTTTTTTATTATTACCTCTCATCTAGTATAAAATATCTAGGCCAACTACTGGTTGAAAATTGGCCGACATTAGATTTTTAGTGGCCGAGTACTGGAATTCTTGTACATTTTTCATATTTTTCTTTTTAAATTTTTTATCTCTGTAATAAGGCTATTTTTGAGTTTTAGAGAAAACACAGGCATTATCTAGGAATAGTTATGCAATGCCTACGATGGACTGCACCTAAGTATATATTTCTTTAAATTAATTTTGTTTGAGAAATACTGTTAGGTGGCCGACTACTGGCACATTTACCCTATCTAGTGGGTTGTTGTTAACGGGGAACACTCAAAGAATATACATAAAAACATATTTAGGGATTTTTTTTAATCACAATAAAAAAGTATTGTTATCAAGTATTTTACCAATTTTTTCGTAAAACTAGCTCTACCGAGAAAAACGTTTTACCATGTGTTATAGACAATTAAATTTTCTTTTAAACCATGTATGTAGTTATAACATTTACATAGCCGTTAATACACCAGGGGCGTCTACTATTTTGTGATTAAAAAAAAATTCACGAATCATGCGTATATCCTTTATGAGTGTTCCCTGTTTACAAAAACCCACTAGATACATATCGTTTTAAAGATAATTATATTTTCAACAAAATAGAGCAAAACAAGGTTGTTCCAAAAGCTTAGTTTTTAACAAAACAAATAAAAATTTAAAAAAAATTAATTAGGAGAAAATTACTTCAATATGCGGACGCCCCTGTAGTGCCAATAATAGCTTAAACACTACTTTGTAATACGCTATTTAAAAGAACATTTTATGTTCTCTAAAAAGGTGTTGTAACATTTTCCCTAAAACTAACTTTTTGGCTATCTTGAAATTTTTGTAGCACGAGCCCCCTTTGTGGGGTATACTTTACCCCTATATTTTGATTAGGGAAAGTGGGTCTAGTGATACCTTGTAATGAAGGCCTTTTTAATCTCTTTACAACCGTGTAAGAATTTCAAAAATCTATCTATTTGTTTTTGAGATAATTGTCCTACACCTTTCAAATTTAACATGGACTAAGAATATAATAAATATTTAATCAAAATTTTATATTTTTCGGATTTAATTTTTATTTTATCATTCCATGTTAAATTTGAAAATTTGAAAGCAAATATCTCAAAAAGAAATCGATGGATTTTCGAAACTCTTACACGGTTGTAAAGATATTCAACCGAACTTCAAAACAAAGTACTACTAGACCCACTTTCCCCATTCAAAATATAGGGGTAAAGTATACCCCTTCGAAGATGGTGCGTGCTACAAAAAAAAGCCAAAAAGTGTCCCCTGCGCAAACAAAATCGACGTGTCCGAGGATTTTTCCAAATTCGTTACCGTTTTTAAGATATAGGACATTAACAGTTTTCGGTGAAAAAACGTGTATATATATATATATATATATATATATATATATTTATATATATATATATATATATATATATATATATATATATATATACAGTTGAACCTCTATAACTCGAACTCAAAGGGACAACCAAAACAGTTCGAGTTATGGAGAGTTCGAGTTATAGGAATTCAAATTAAAGGGGTGAAAATACATATAAAAAGGGCAGGGACCACTTAAAAGGTTCGAGTAATAGAGAGGGTCGAGTTATAGAGGTTCGAGTTAGAGAGGTTCGACTGTATGTATAAAAATCTTTCTTTTTAATCTGTCTTAAAATCCAAAATAGCGGGCAGAATCAAACTTGACCCATTAAAGAGGCCCTTTTACTTTTTTGATCCAGAATTTTTTTAGAAATAGTTTTGGATTTATAAAAAAAGCTTTATTTCTGCCACACAATAAGCTAGGAGCCGTTGATTTGGTGGTTGGCGAAAAATAACTTTTTATTTCGAGCATAAAGCAAACTGAACCGAACTGGATAATTATATACCTAGGAAAATGTTGATATTGATTTTTACGATTATGCCTTTTTTCATCTAAATAGGTTCAGTAATAATTAAGGAAATGAATTTAGACACAATTGGCACGGCAATGAAAGAATGAGTTCAGAATTTTCTCAAAATATAAGAATAGACAAGCCCTATAAGGGGTCAAGTTTGATTCTATCCACCATTTGAATTTTAAGATTGAAATTTGTTAAAATTATAACAATATTTTTATATTCATTTATTCGTAAATGGTCCCCTTTATATTAACGGATAAACTGGCCAGTGCCCAAATTATTAATTAGCCATATTTACGCTGAGTGGAGTATTGAAGTTTACGCCAGCTGGGGCGTGTATAAATATTGTACTAGGCATAAAGTAAATTTGATAAACAGACCTCTGTCTAAGAAATTTAGTTTTTATCCAATAAATTCAAATTTGATTTTTATTTTTGTAGAGTAGCTATTAATTCAGGCAGTCCACGTAGCGACGCGCTGTCCAAATTTTTACCCTGTTAGGGCCTCGTGTCGCAAAAAATCCACACATTATACATAAAATATCGGTCCGTTTGGGAAATAAATCCCTATCGTACTTATCTCAGCCATTTGTTCTAGCGGACCGCGTAACGACGCGACATTTCGATTTTTATACTTTTCGAGGCGCCGCGACGCCAACGTCACTAAGGACCACACATCGTTTATGGACCTCACAACGTAGGGACCTCACATCGCATGTGAAACCTGTTTGACAGATTTTCTTTATTTTGACATTTTTGAAAATTTTGAGTAGGTTTCCACCTTACTGGAGCGCCTCAAAAAACACTTGTTTTTAAACATTTAATTTATCTCTATTCTATCTAGTGGTCCGCGCAACGCATGTGAAAAGTAGGAATCCCCACAGCGCCTCTTATGTCCGTATAGGTGTGTTTGTGTGTGTGTGTTTGTGTGTGTGTGTGTGTGTGTGTGTGTGTGTGTGTGTGTGTGTGTGTGTTTGTGTGTATGTGTGTGTATGTGTGTGTGTTTGTGTGTGTGTATGTGTGTGTGTTTGTGTGTTTGTGTGTGTGTGTGTGTCTGTGTGAGTATGTTTGTGTGTGTGTGTTTGTGTGTGTGTGTGTGTGTGTGTGTTTGTGTGTGTGTGTGTGTGTGTATGTGTGTGTGTGTGTATGTGTGTGTGTGTGTGAGTGTGTGTGTATGTGTGTGGTGTGTGTGTGTGTGTGTGTATAGGTGTGTGTGTAGGTGTGTCTGTGTGCGTGTGTGTGTGTATATTATTTCTGTCCGTTACACGATAGCTCCTAAACCGCTGACCCGATATTCATAAAATCATCTTTAGCGGAGCATTGTATCAATATGCCGTTCTCGGAATATAGTAGACTACATTCTGCTTAATAATTTAAGTAATAACCACGATACACTCACACACGGTATGTCAGCCGCGCGAACTAAATTGGTTTTTGTTGCGCAGTGACGTCACGTGCGTCGCATGCTGAAGCGGGAAACAACGGTTTCATATGCACTTGGTGTTATTTATTGAAGTATTATTTTGTGAGGGGTGATTTTCTTTAAATATGTATCATAACAAACACATTTCATGTAAAAAAAAGCCAAGTACGCAAAAGTGGTATTCCGTAAAACGAATTGAGATAAAAGTAAAGCCGAGTTCTCCAATACAAATATCAAAATATTTTTTTTTTTTTACGGGCGTGCGCATACACTTGCAAGGAGATCCCTATCACGCTCGAGAAGCGGCAAGTGCGCGGAAATGTTGGTGTGTGTTGGTTTTGAAACGGTTCAGGTTGTAACCTGCAGGGAAAACTGTCGCAGGGAGTTTATTCCACAGCGATGCTGTTCTCCAGAGATATGAATTCTGATATAATGAAGTTCTTGGTGCCTCTATTTTGACAATAAATTGATGGTTACCGTCTGTTTGACGTGTTCGCCTAGTAGGTGCTACTCCCGGGGGGATCATACGTGCCAACTCTTCAGAGCATTTTCCGTGATAATACCTGTAGAAGAGAGATAGATCGCCCACAGTTCTTCGATGTTCGAGACTATCCAAGCTACGGGTAAGTGCGGGGTCATTGATCAGCTTGATAGCTCGTTTTTGGACGGTGTTCAAAAGCATTAAGGTATGTTTGGGTGCCGCACTCCATATATGTAAGCAGTACTTCATAGTTGGTCGAATCTGGGCTTTGTAGAGTGTCAGCAGTTGGCTTGGTGTATACAGATGTCTTGTACGAAATAGCACCCCAAGCTTTTGGGACGCCCTTTTAGCTATATCTGCCACGTGACTGTGCCAAGACATGTTGGTCTCTGCAGTGACTCCTAAGATGTTCAACTGGCTCTGCAATGCGACAGCACTTCCAGATAGCATGATGTTTGGCTCACCGGTGCTGGTCTTTTTTGAAAACAGGGCTGCTTGGGTTTTCTGCGCGTTGAACTGTACAAGGTTTTTGTTGCCCCAGTCCTCTATTATCTCCAAGTCGTTATTTATCTGTGATATTTCAGTTAGTCTAAGGTAATGGAATTCACGTGCGGAGAGACATGTGGGTGGTATGACTGAGGAGACTACATTGCCATCATCTGCAAAGCAATAAAGTGGATTTACTGTTTTATCTATGAGGTCATTTATGTAAATCAGAAAAAGTGTTGGCGAAAGGATTGCTCCCTGTGGTACACCAGCATTTATTTGGTAAGAGTTGGAGTTCCGGCCATCCAGTGCAACATAAATGGATCTATCCTTAAGGTAACTTTCAAACCAAGTGCAAAGTCTCGGCGACAATCCCGTTGCTTTGAGCTTGTTGAGCAGATTTTCATGCCAGATGAACACGTTTCCCAACTTGTTTTTATTTTTGTAAATAATTATATTCTCTAATTTTCACTTAAAATTAGAGAAGCTATCTCTCTTAGTTTTTAAATATTTTTGGGTTACATTTTCTACGCTTACAAGCGTTTTTAGAATATTATTTTGATTTACTTTACGCTATATCTTTCCATATTTTAAATTTAAACTTCGCGCGCTTCTTCCAGCAATGAAGGATTTGAGATAAGCGGCTAAATTCGGCCTAGCAGACGAAAACGCCGATTGTCTGCGCGAACACACAACCACGCGCCACGTGCAAGGAAAGTCACCGCACCGCTATCATTTTTATATTAAAATTGTGGAAAATATTAATTTTACGCTTTAGTTTATTAGATATTAGTGTTTGGAACATTTTGAACTATAGAACAATGGAGAGTCTGGTACTTCGCGTTTAATCGGGCTGGCCAGCCAAGCAGCTACAAAAGACATCTAATGGTAAGTCCGTTCTTGATAATTTTTCATTGCTGCGCTCTTTTTAGTATTAAAGTTTTTAGGCCCTTTTTTCCCTGTTGGAGCCCTGTGGAAAGATACAGTCCCTCTTAACTCCCCCACGTTTTTCTCGAGCTATCTCGAGTGGTCCTTCGGTATATTTTATTTTCTACAGAAGGCCTAACCTCACCACCAGACTTTATCGAATGCTTTAGATATATCTAAGGCAATTGTTCTTGTTTCACCTCGCAACTCAATCGCTTTTTGCCATAAGTGAGTGACGTATGTAAGTAAATCGCCAGTTGACCTATATTTTCGAAATCCGTATTGCTTGTCGTTGATAATTTTGTACTTTTCCAAGTACTTGGTTAGGTGATTGTTCACAACTCTTTCCATTACTTTTGATATCACCGGAAGTAGAGCAATTGGTCTATAGTTTAACGGATCTGTCTTTTTTCCTTTCTTTGGAATGGGTTGTACTGCGGCAGAATGCTTCTTACTAGTTTCGAAATATTTTTTAAACTTTGCTATTCCAGCCAAACTTCTTTATGTTCAATTTAACACTGCGCCTAAGAGCCATTTGCAGCCGTAATAGCCAAGTTCAGAAAAACATTTCTAAACTAACAAGAACCATTCATTTTAAAATTTGTATTGGAGAACTAGGCTTTACTTTTATCTCAATTCTTTTTACGGAATATCACTTTCGCGTACTTGGCTTTTTTAGCTCACACATATACTATACTATAGTAGTGTGTTTAGCTCACACATATACTATACTATAGTAGTGTGTTTAGCTCACACATATACTATACTATAGTAGTGTGAGCTATGGTGATCCTAATTTTTTCGAGAAAAAAAAAGTTGCTCCGATTTCAAAAATGTTTATATATCTTTGCGTTTCAGATGATTTTGAAACTTTTTTGTTGCGCCGTCTGTCTGTCTGTCTGTCTGTCTGTCTGTCTGTCTGTATGTCTGTCTGTCTGTGTGTCTGTATGTCTGTCTGTAACGACCAACGCTCATAACTCAAAAACCGCTTGGCCGATTTTAATGAAATTTGGTACCTAGGCTGGGTCTTGGGTCGAAATGGTCCCATTTTAAAATAAACAAAATCCACCGAACACAAACCAAATAAAAGGGTGGGGGTAGATTTCAAAAATTAGAGTTTATGTGAAAATATGGCGTGTGTGATATTAAACGAAAGGTAATTGAGTCTGCAGTTAAACAAAATACATTTTAATTTATTTAAAAAAAAAGGGTGGGGGTATATATAGTACCTAGTGTGAGCTTAGGGGCCCATATATTGGCAGAGTATTTTTAAATGTTTTTGTTATGATTTCACTAATTTTAGCTCACACATATACTATACTATAGTGGTGTGAGCTATGGTGATCCTAATTTTTTCGAGAAAAAAAAAGTTGCTCCGATTTCAAATTTTTTTTATATCTTTGCGTTTCAGATGATTTTGAAACTTTTTTGTTGCGCCGTCTGTCTGTCTGTCTGTCTGTCTGTCTGTATGTCTGTCTGTCTCTCTGTCTGTCTGTCTGTATGTCTGTAACGACCAACGCGCATAACTCAAAAACCGCTTGGCCGATTTTAATGAAATTTTGTACCTAGGCTGGGTCTTGGGTCGAAATGGTCCCATTTAAAAATGAACAAAATCCACCGAACACAAACCTAATAAATGGGTGAGGGTAGATTTCAAAAATTAGAGTTTATGTGAAAATATGGCGTGTGTGATATCAAACGAAAGGTAATTGAGTCTGCAGTGAAACAAAATACATTTTAATTTATTTAAAAAAAAAAGGGTGGGGGTATATTTTAAAAATTAGAGTTTAAGTGAAAATATGGCGTGTGTGATAACAAACGAAAGGTAATTGAGTCCGGAGTTTAACAAAATACATTTTTGTTTTTGTTTTTTTTAAGGGTGGGGGTAGATTTTAAAAATTTGAGTTTAAGTTAAAACATGGCTTGTGTGGTATCAAACAAAAGGTAATTTAGTCTGGAGTTTAATAAAATATATTTCAGTTTTTAGTTATATTAGCTCACCCGTACACTATAACTATAGTACCTAGTGTGAGCTTAGGGGCCCATATATTGGCAGAGTATTTTAAAGGATGTCGATAATATTTAAGTTTTAAAATAGTATAATATGCGGAATATTGTTAAAAACTTTTGCAATGCCTTATTAAAAATTTTGAGGTTTTTTTTATATTTTCCTACGGTTTTATCATAGTTCCTATCAGCCTTCTAAAGCTCAGCTCTCTAGTGTTCCTGGAAGTAGGCAATGTTAATTTTACATTACTTTACATTTATAGGGGAGAAAAGTAAATTAAAATTTTTGTTTTTAAATTTTTTCCTATAGTTTTATCATAGTTCCTATCAGTCTTCCAAAGCTCAGCTCTCGAGTGTTTCTGGAAGTGGGCAATGTTACTTTTACACAACTTTACATTTATAGGGGAGGGAAGTTATTTAAAATTTTGGGTTCTTTAATTTTCTTTTATAGTTTTATCATAGTGCCTATCGGCCTTCCAAAGCTCAGCTCTCGAGTGTTTCTGGAAGTGGGCAATGTTACTTTTACACAACTTTACATTTATAGGGGAGGAAAGAAAATTAACTATTGTATATATGTATGAGGGAGGAGAGTAAATTAAAAACTTTGTGGTTTTTTACATTTTTTTCTATAGTTTTATCATAGTTTCTATCAGTCGTCCAAAGCTCAGCCTCTATAGCGTTTCTGGAAGTGGAGAATGTTACTTTTACACAACTTTACATTTATAGGGCAGGGAAGTTAATTAAAATTTGGAGATTTTAATTTTCTTTTATAGTTTTATCATAGTTCCTATTGGCCTTCCAGCTCAGCTCTCTACCGTTTCTGGAAGTGGGCATTGTTACTTTTACATAACTTTACATTTATTGGGGAGGGGAGCAAATTAAAAGTTTGGGTTTTTTTTCCCATGGTTTCATCACATGTCTTTTCAGCCTTCCGAAGCTCAGCTCCCTGTAAGTGGACAATGTTAGGGGAGGGATGTAAATTAAAATTTCGTTGTTTTTAAATTTTTTCCTATCGTTTTATCATGGAGCCTTTCAGTCTTAAAAAGCTCAGTAAATTAGAATTTTGGGTTTTTTTTTTATTTTTTCCAGGGGTTTGGTCATAATTTCTATCAGTTTGCCAAATTTCAGCTTTGTAGCATGTCTGGAAGTACAGTAGAATTTTGATGATCTATACATCAGTGAGTGAGTGGCAATTTCGACGTTTTTTGAAATTTCGTAACTACTTTATGGAATTCCATGAAATTGAGGGGTTGTTAACTCCATGAAGAACTACGACTGTGCAAAGTTTTAGATTCGTAGCTCATTCCGAAGTAGAGTTTTAGATAGGTCAAATATCGGCTGAAATGTTTCAAGAAAAGATGGTACGGCGCGCGAACTTGGTGAGGCACTACCGTGACCTCAGATAGAATAAAAAAGTCTTCAAAATGTAATCACTTATTTGTAAAAAACATTCCCCCTAATTTTATATTGGAGATTTTCACAAATCAGTGTCTCTTTTTAGAGAGATAAAATGTGAATGGTAAGCTTTAAAAAGCTCACCCTGTATAAAACCCTCAATAAAAATCTTATAAAAAATCCTAAAACTTTTCTAAAAAACATAATATGCAAGATTTTTAGACAGGGTTATAAAAAACGTAGGATTGTATTTATTCAATTAATGAATTGATATACTTAATAATTATGGGTAAAGCTATTCTTATATTTTAACTTCAATACTTATTGTATAAAACCCTAAATTGAAATAAAATATCAATATTAGAAAATATGCGTAATAACTCAAAGATTGAACTGGTACAAATACGCCACGAAAAAAATATATATAAAACAATCATCAAATATCATTATAAATTCACACGATACCTGCTATTCTGCAATGCACGTGACGTCACGGCGCGACAAGGACAGGCAAGCCATGCGCGCTGACATACCGTGTGTGAGTGTATCGTGGTGGTAATAACCAAAAACTTCGTAAGAGCTTTTTTCTGAGATATTTACAAAAAAACTGTTTTCAAGGCTGATATATCATGGCTTCACTTAAAGTGTGCTAATAGGCTAGCTAGAAAGGTATCAGCATTTTCTTAGTCAGCAAACATCGATATAATTTTGCTATATGGATAGGCGGTTCATATGGGTTTACGCGCAAAATTCAAAATAAGATATAAATACGACGACTTAGTAATAAAACTAGTTGTACTAGTAAAGGGTATATTTAAGTTAACAAAAAAAAATATTCTGGCTAAGGATGGCAAGTTTTTTTGACAGTTGAAAAACGATACAAAATCAGTGCCCCTATTTTATTAGTTCTGAAAGTTTATGAGATGGTAGGTTGTATTATAACAAAAGCTTAAAATACCTTTAGGCTGTTATATAAAAGCCCCAAAGCATTTCCAGAGTTATCTGATGCCCGTCAATTTGACACATTTGTGTTATGTTAATGTTTCTTAGACCCACCTACAACTGAGGAATGATTATTTGGCGTATTTTAAGACTAAAAGTTCCCATGCACATAGGTCCGCAAACGCTTCATTGCGGATCTACAAAATGTTTCTTAAAATTTGTTTTTTGTTTATAGCTTTTGCAAAAGTGAACGGAAGTCTCTTAAAAGTCACCGTAAGTGGCCTTAGGGGACCGGAAGTACATAAAACTAAACCGGAAATGACGAAAGGTAATTGAAAGGATCCAAAAATTACAAAAGCAGCCGGAAGTAAATAAAAATGTACCGGAAGTAACTTAAAATGAACCAAAAGTAACCCAAAATGACCATAACCTGACCGGAAGTGACTAAAAGTAAACTTCAAGTGGCCGAATGTAAACCGTAAGTGTTCGGAAATGGCTAAAAGTGGCAGGAAGTGACGAAAATGAAACCTAGCCTAACCTGAACCTGCTTAAAGTGAGCTGGACATGATCTAAAACTGACTAGATTGAGTAAAAGTACACTGTACGTAGCCGGACATGACTGAAGTGACCGGAAATGAAGCTGAGCTGAAAGTGAGTGAAATCTAACCGGAAGGGCGTGACACTGAACTGGAAGTGACCGTTACCTAAATACGCACATGCTACTTTTCTGTTTTGTCGTTTGACTACCTGGCCTGCAGGGTGCTTTTAACACTGAGGTTTTCTGACGAGGCTTTCGTGATTGTAAATAACAGCCAGAGTAATTTTGTCCATGACATAGTATAATCTACCATGTAAAAAAATGTCAAATCCAAGAAAATGAGTTCCTGATTTTCCACTTTTGAAGACGCCGGTAAGTGTATTTTCCAACTTTGTAAATCAGCCAGAGTTATTTTTAGTAATAGTGTCACTTTCACAAATCAACCCACTTTTTGGATCCGAAAATTTTCAGTTAGGGATATTTTTACACCACTTGAAATGAGCCAGAGTACTTTTCTTCTTAGTATAAAAGATTTATAACGAAGAAAATAAGTCGACCCATATCATTTACTGACCTTTTGAACCCATCGGAAAATCACCATAAGAATGAAAAATTGTTGATTATTATCATTAACAGTAGGTACATACTTATTTAGATATACCGACTAAGAAAATAAGTTCCAAAAAATATTCACGACTCCCCTACTATTATCTCGAAAATGAAATGTCAAGCTAAGAAACACAATCATTTTGGATTTGCCACTTTAACTTTGGTCAAAGCCAATCCGTTTTTATGTTCTGTAATAATCTGTGGGCGAGGAGACACTTGAAGGTCAGAGACTTTAGCATAGTAAGGTATTAGAGAACTATTGGAATTAAGCCAGGCTATAAAACCGCCAGGCAGTATTTTGACACCTTCACATTGTAACATTGTAAGATCAGCTTTGATCTTTCAATATACGGCCTATGTTTGATATATCTATTCTATCTATCTATTTATCTATTTAGCCTTCTTCAATCCATCTTTGAATATAGGCCTCCCCCAATATCTTCCACTCTTCTCTGTCTGTCGCCCGTCCGTCCGCCAAGGTCTCCAGTTTACAATACATTTGTTGCATCGATCGTCTTTTTGTCTTTTGATATATGAACCGGAATCATTTATTTATAGAAAATAAACGAGTTTTATATTCGACTTTGGTATATTAATTTTGAAAGATCATCTGTCAGTTTTTAACGTGAAACTGTCAGAATAGTGCCTGGTACTTTGATAGCCTGGCTTTATTCCAACAATTCTCTATTGGCTTCGCTTCTGCAAATTATTAAATAAATAGGATACGATAATGGAAAAAGACTGTAAGTTTTTGTGCAAAAATATTTAAATTTTAAATGACCAGCCTCAAACATAAGGTCAGCTCACGTATTCTAAATCCAACCCCTGAAACTTTCTGAACCGTACTTAATATTATAAATTTTCGGTTACTTAACGCCGGAAATAGAAAGCTTTTTCGCAAGAGTTATTAAATCATTTTGTAAAGATTTGAAGAGAGTTTTGTTCAGGGCCATATTATATAAGCCTAGAGTAAACGTGTGCATTTAGTCTGTTTTCTAAAGGTGCGTATTAATCTGTGTGGAGCGCATAGTGGTGGTAAGTTTAGGCTTATCTTAAAAAGCCCACGTTGTGTTTTAACATTATTTAAAAACAGTCGAGAAAAGCATCCTGTAGAAGGATAACACTTACCTAATAGCCATTTAAATTGAGACCGCGGGTTTAGTTTAGTCATCTAGTGACAGTGTAACATAACGGGATTTGAATATAAATAATATTTATAATATAATAATATATATATTTTAACTTTTAAAAAAGTTTTAATTAAATATTCTTTTTGGTATCAACAAGCATTAATTAGCAAGATTGGGTTAAAACAATCTTCAAAAAACACACTGTGTAATTTTAATTTCTAACGATCACACATCTTTGGATTACGCTGGTATTTTGTCTCTTTATTTGGAACGTTTAAAGCACAGTTCATCTCTTAGATTTTAGACCAATCAGCGGCAGGCTAAGAATGCCTAGAGAGCAGAAGGGCTTTGGCTAAGAAAAGAAAATCGTTAGAGAAAACATTCTTTAGTTTGTTTCTGTTTGCTTCGCACCACTTCTTAAGGGAGGTTTTTTTAACTGGGGAAATGTTCAATTCGTCAATCATTTTTACTTTGTATAAAACTGTTAACTTTATTTATATATTCCTTATAATATATTTGCTTCTAATAGAAGGTCAGCTACTTAAAAGAGGTTTCCATAAAAAACCTTTTTATTTTTTTTTACTTTTTGAATTTTATTTTCCAATCTTTTAAGATTAAAATTTTGTCTTAAACTGAAAATATGGCAATTATTAGTTATTATACCATTTATTTAAAGCAAAATTGAATTAAATTGTTAGAATTAAAAGCAACAATGTGTTGCATTCCAAATATGAGTATTATCATTTAATTTCTTATTTCTTTATTTTATATATATTGGCACTACAATCGTCATCTGTAGTACTTTTTACATATCAATAATATAACTTAAAAATAATGATATAGTCTTCCTACTGAGGGTGAAATGCTATGCCCAGGTATGAAAAACTGCGATCTCAGGATTTGTGATAGACAAGTTGCACGGCGCGTCTCCATGTTCGAAACGACAACTCCTTAAATTTTAAATACAAATATTAGTGAACTTTCACTTTAAAATTAGGCATATAACTAAAATTATCGTGCCACCATCGTGCTGGAACTTTAACCCCCATAGCTCTTATTAGAAACACTCGATACATTTGACAATTAAAATATTTGTCAAATGTATCGAAGGTCTCTAGCTCTTATGAAACGGTGTACACCTTGAGCCCTGGAACTTCAAAACAGCGGTAAGTCCCTCTCCATGAGGCTATATCACACATTTTCGCCTAATCTGAGCCATCGGAGATTTTGTAAGTTTATGTAACAAATATTTAAATTTTAAATGACCAGCCTCAAACCTAAACATAGGGTCGGCTCACGTATTTTTACTTAAGCCTCTGACCCTTTCTAAACCGTACTTAATATTATAAATTCTCGGTTACATAACGTGTGTCATTAGACACTTATTGGAATAAAACCTAACCCTATTTTAAAACCGACCGTATTGTGACAGATTTAGATTCGGCCTTTGTGTATTTAGGGACCGGATTTATTAGTGTCTGTATTTATTAAATGAAAGTTAGTGACTTTTGGCTTTGGTATGTCAATTTTGTTATACAGTGGGTCCACGGATTGAGTTTGGGTAAGGTAAAAATGACAAAAAATTTTCTGGGAATCGCTCCTGCTTGGTTCCAAACTAAGATGTTAAAAAAATGAGCCAAATCAATTAATATACAGGATGGTTTAGTGGGCTGATTTGGTAAAAAGTTTTAAGAGTAAAATACCTTTGTTTTAAAAGGTATCGGAAAATTTTATAAGGAAGAGTTGTTTAGATTCAAAAGTGACGGCAGATTTTCAATTTTTGGAAAAATCAGCCAACCCTGATTTTAGAAGTCGATTTTGAAAATTTTGTTTCAAAGATTTTAAGCTGATTTTTATTAAAGTCAAGAATCAGTCGTAACTTTTAATTCTAAACAACATTTCTTAAGACCCTTTTCTGATATCTCTTAAAACAAACGGGAAATACGATAAGAACTTTTGTAACTAAAACAAAACCAGACAATCCCTCAAATAATAAGGAATGTATTTACCAAATCCCGTGTGAGTGTAATCATCATCATGTAAATCATATGGAAACCACTCCTTAAGGAAAACAGGCGTCTTAGGATTAAAAAAGGGGTCGGGCCGTCACACCTCACTGTATGTAGTATAAGTAGTAGCCTAGAGACTAGATTGTTTAGTTTACACTTGATAACGGTTAGAGATACTTACTAACCGAAACGTCGTGTTTTAAAATAAATAAAGACAATGGAAGTCCGAAATTTTATTTCTATATTTATTAATGTCATATCACAGGTAATTCAGAGGCGCAATTAGGGGGTGTTTGGCCCCCTCGAGCTCAAAATTGGCCTCCCTAGACGAAATAAGCCTAATTTATCAGGGGCGAACTGACTCTAAAAATAAGTAAAAATTCCCGACTCGGCTCTTTTAAAACTATACAAAATATTTTCCTTTGATATATTTCCCGAAACAATTAATTATTTTATTTTTTACATTTTCGCTGGCCCCCTTTTTTTCTACTTTTAAAAATAGTTAATTTTTCTGAAATGACAATATTTTTGCCTGCCGCGCAATTGTTTTCAATTTTCCATTAGTTTTTTGCTGAAAAGAACTTGATTTTTCAGAAATTTTTGTCTGTTGCGATATTTTCTTCGTTATACGTACAAATATTTAATTAATACATTTTTCTCAAATTTTGCCTGTCTGCCGCGCAATTTTTTTTTATAGTAGATTTTTTACATTCAATTATCTCCCCTATCTTAGGTTGTGTAAAGTTATCTCAAAGCCCATTCTGTGGTAGCATTTTTCGCATTCTCTAGGTATTAAGCCTGGAACTTAAGCTTAAGCCTAGAACCGAACCGAACCGAACCGAACCAAAATTACTTAAAAATTACGCCCTTGAGTTAATGGGTGAATGGGAAAATATTGAACAAATTTTTAGAGAAATTATTTAATCCCAAGGCAAAAATATTTTAGCCCGAGCAGACCTACCCTCAAAGTTTCGTGTGTTGTATACTTACTGGGTTTTTTCCGGTTGCTTTTATTCTGCGAAAGATTAAAAAGTATAATTTTAGTACCTTAAAAAAGGGATTAAAAGCACACTTTTAATCTCTAAAGTGCATGAAACGAATTCTAGTTCCTAGTGTGGAAAAAAAAACAATTGCACGAGTTGTTTGGCTATAAGTGCGGGACAACAGTTTTTGTCTTTGCCTCAGGCAACCAAAAAGTGAGCCACGCCCCTGACATCGTTTAAAAACAGTCAAGAAAAAGCATCCTGAAGATGAATAATGCACACCAACGGATTTTAACGTGAGAGCATTAGTCCGCCGCTGCTGTTGGTCAAAGCAACCTTCCCGTGAAATCCTTTCTATGATATTGAAGAATCTACCCCCGCGGAGAATTTTTTAGGCTTTTACTGAGGTGATTATCATTTAATTTCTTATTTCTCTATTTTATATACTTTGGCACTACAAGCGTCTATGTATATTATGATCTATCGCAGGACTCCTGACAGACAAGATGCTCTGCGCGTGGCCATGTTCGAAACGACAACTCCTTAAATTTAAAATACAAAAAATAGTGAAAATTAATTTTAAAATTCCCTCTACATGATGCTATATCACAAATTTTCTTGTTTGCCTTAATGTTTATAATAGTCCACTGTTTCTTCCCCAACCTAATCTGAGCCATCGTGGTGCGAAAGTAAGCAATTGGCTCCGCTTCTGCAAATAACTAAATAAATAGTATACGGTAATGGAAAGAGACTGTATGTTTTTGAACAAATAATTAAATTTTAAATGACCAGCCTCAAACCTAAACATAGGGTCAGCTCACGTATTCTAACTCCAACCCACGACCCTTTGTAAACCGTACTTAATATTATAAATTCTCGGTTACTTAACGCCGGAAATAGAAAGCTTTTTTGGAAGAGTTATTGGATCATTTTGTAAACTTTTGGAGGGAGTTTTGTTCAGGGTCATATAATATAAGCCTAAAATAAACTTGTGCATTTAATCTGTTTTAAAAAGGTGCGTATTTATCTGTGTGAAGCGCATAGGGGTGGTAAGTTTAGGCTTAGCATAATACTTCCCCACTGGATTTTAACATCGTTTTAAAACCTTCGACAGTTTACATCAATGTGAAATTTTCGTGATAAAAGAGTTATAGGCCCCCTTCCAAAATGCAGACATTTTAAAAGCCCCGCGTAGTAAGTAGTAGTAAACAGCTTGCAATATTAAGATGCGATTTTCACCTTTACACATCTTTTGTAAATTGAAGCTTGCAAGTGGAAGTAGGTTTTTTCTGTCTCTCCTAGAAAGACCTAAAACCACCAAAAACTTTGAATTTGGGGCATCCTGTACATATCTTTTAAGTTTTATTGCTTTTAATTGCCTTTTTATTTGTACATACCAAAATAATTTTTTACATGTAAAAAAATCATATATCACATCTTTTTTTACACGCATATCAGACCTTTGAATGCATAATATAAGCCAAAATGGCGGACGTAGACGGACAATTTTTTTATGAACCATCTTGAGCCATACTTGACATAAGCCTATCTTCATGTCTATTAAAGAAATATATCTTGGCAAGAACCGGCAGGCAACTAAAACACATTAAGGCATTGGGCAAATATAAATACTCAAATAGGGCATTTTAAAATATTTCGTAATCTTACAATGTAAACAACAAAGTAATAAAATTATATTTCAAAATATGGTACATACCTTCTATTTTCATTTTAGGTAATTGGTTTTTCTAATATGAGCCACACGAAAACACAATAACAACACTTACTAACATCTCAAAACCAAGGTCAAGAATAAAGGCTTGTGATTCCAAAATTCATTATGTTTCGACTGACCTCACAACACGATGCAAGTAGAGGGGGAAGTTTCATGGGGGAGCTAGATAGATTGGTTATTAAAGTATCTTAGTAATTTTTACTTTTAACCGGTTTTATTATACAGATACTCCTCCGAGCGCCGAGGCGCTCGAGCCTGTGAACACCAACGTTATGTGCTCCTGCTAACCACCTTATTCATTTGTTCATTGTTCACATCTAATTCTGTCAGATTGGGTGAACTAACCTTATTCAACATTCAGATAAAAGTAAATAGTTAAGGATTTCGGAAACGGAAAGAGTTACAATTTGAGTTAATAAGAAAAAAGTTGCGCTATTCTGAGTCCAATCAAATGTATCAAAATTAAAAATACTCAATGAAATTTGCAAAATATCTGGCAAAAACCATTTTTTTTCAAATTATAATATCTACGCCATCTTGTAAACCAATTTGTTATACGGCTATCTTGAAAAAGGGGGTTTTGCGCACGGAGAACAAGATCTGAAAACGGCATTTTGCACAATGATTGCTTGCGTCATTTTTGCACATGGGTATCCCGTCATTGTAATTTTTGTTGTTGTTTTCCAATAATATAAGTTGGCTGAGTTCCATCGCAACCATCACGGCTCCTTTGTTTTATTGATTAGATACTTTAATAAATGGATCCATGACGGATCTGATACCTTCCTAGCTAGCCTATTAGCACACTTCAACTCACAGAACACCAAAGGGAAGAAATGCAAACTACGTGTTAAACCGTGGGCAACACAAAGAGAGAAGGCTGTTCCTCTGTCTAGATCAATCTCCCCTGGACTCAGCTGATATCTATCAAAATACATCAGCTGATATCTATTAAAATACATCAGCTGATATCACTCTAAAAAAATATCAGCTGTTTCTGTCAAAATGAATCAGCTGATCCCTCTCTAAATGAATCAGCTGTTTATGTCAAAACAAATCAGCTGTTTAGTCAAAATCAGCTGTTCGATGAAAATCAGCTGTGCAGTTTGTTTTTGTTTAAAATGTAATTTTTTCAGGACCTTTCCATCTAAATCTTGGTATAATTTTTCTTCAAATTTGCAGAAAAATATCGTCAAATAGTAAATCTGTATTGACAATATTTTTTCTTACAAGATTGATAAAAACTACCAACATTTTATATGGAATGGTTCTAAACAAATTACTTAAACAAAAACAAAGGTTTTTACCATCAACAGCTAAATTATAATACTTACCAAGCTTTTTACTAATAAAGATACATTTATATAGAATGTGATATTATCATTTTAGTATCAGGAAAAATAGTAAACTAAAACACTTCCCCGGGATAGATAAATACGCTTCACTGAACTATAACACTTTACAGAATAAACACTTTTATAACCTAAAGCAGTTTTCAGGACAGAGAGTTCACTACACTAAAACACTTCCCAGGGCAGAAACTGCATCGAATTGCAAGTTTAATAAAAATATTTCATCCATGACCTGCATGACGAGCAATAGTGGAACCAGCATATAGCAAGACCTTCCATTGTAAGGGCTCTGGCCACTTTGATGAGTCAATGGGACAGTGGTGTCCCCCGCTACACTAAACTTTTTTAATTTTACTACCACAATTTTTGGACTTTTACTGAGGGTCTAAAGTGTTAAGGGTATGGTTTCGATATTGAAGATTGTCTACACAGTAAGTTGTATTAAAACAACAGTCTTAAGCGTCATTTATACTAAGCCAAAGTAAAAAAATCCTTGAAGTAAATTAAAAGTTTACTGCAATGGAGAACTCTGGCCGTATTGGCCCCCATGCAGCTTGAAAGTCTGCAACCCTGCTATGTATTAGTTCTGCCACTGTCTAATTTATATAATTTAAATAATTTTTATACACTAGATATTATATAACCAATTTTTAATATTGCAGTAGTGCTATAATCCAAATCCTATTTACTTTTTGTTGTAGTCTGCAGTTTTTTGTAACGGATGACAAAAAATATGCCTCCATCCCCCATTGTAACCCATTAAAAAAAAACACATTGATTATAATACAAAACTAAACCCTCTCCCCTTGAGCATTACATAATTTAAGAATGTAGTCAAACGCAGTAGGTAACATAAGCCTAATATAGTCCCAATATGTTACCATGATGCATGGATGTCCAGTAGGACCTGCCATCTTTTGAATACAATACAATTAGGAGCTTTCATTGGAGCAATATATACTTACTATTATATGTAATAAAAATAAGATAAGACGAAATGGGCCACTTGTATGTACAGTCTGACTGGTGGAGTTTATGGTATCTAATCCTCAGTACGGAAATCAGACAATATATTTTTACACAAAGCCAAATATAATGAATTTTCATGTTTTTGTAACTGGTGGCTGCCCTGATATTGTATAATATAGTTTCTATTGATTTTACTGCATTTTATACAATTGGGCCTTGTATTGTGTAAAACTAAATTTTTTGATTTTGGTTCCAAGGGTCGGATACCATTAGTCAAACTGTAGATAAGATTACTTAAAAAAGTAATGTAAACTTTCTAATTTATGCCTAATTTACCCATAACATAATGCACAATGGAAAAATTTTGTGTTTTACTTTATGTCTACATCAAAAATACTATAATAAAGAGATGGAAACAGAGATACTAAAATTAAGCAATGAGTTTTTCCATTGAGCATTCAGGTTTTGGGTAATCCAGCCCTTACTTGGAAAAATGCCAGAATAATATAAGTTCTGTGAATAACGACTGTTAGTAATTAGTTTTCAAGTATAACAGTATATTGGTCAATACTTTATATCTGTATATATGTATAGTATTAGTGGTTTTCCGTTTTTCACATGCTTTTGACTGTGGTAATACAATCTGAAAAAAAAAATTGTTAGGAGAAAGCCTCTTTAAAATAATTAATTAAATAAAAATAAATAAAACAAAACAAAAACTTTGTAAGATTGTTATTTTTAAAGATTTCATAGTAAAAATTGTAAAAAATAAAAAATTACTACTATCAATACCATAAGAAATTACCTTACTTTAAGCTACTATTATATTTTGAGCTCACATAACCAATAAAACTAAGTTAAACTTTATAAAACACCTTAAAAAACATGACTGCTGAAGATCCAATTGACACCTGTTCAAAAAACATGGCATTACTACCCTGAATACAAATTTAGCTTTTAGATTAAATTGTCCAGTAATTATAAAGTATAAAATTTTCTTTTACAGCTTATGGCATTACAGATTTCTTGACATTAGCCCAAGATTTACATGGCATTATTGGCAATAAAGTACAAATTTAAGGTCAGCTGTTACCCCTTGGTTAGTACTATCTGAGAGGAACACTGCATTTACAAAATTAAAAAACAGTGTTTGTTTCACTTAAAAACAAACAAATTTCCATTCATATCCAAAGAAAGCATGTTTGTTCTGTCTCTAAGTAGTATTAAGAATAGAAAGCTTTGTCGATAAGGAAATGTACATCTTTGGACAATAAAGCATATTTACTACTACTACTCTCTTTAAGTACCATCATTTGAGCGAGAGAGAGGACACAAAAGTTGCATGCATGGAAAAGTTGCATAGTCCGAACAGAGTTTTAAGCAACAAAATATGCTATTTATAAAACTCAAGGATACTGTTCCATATTGACACATCTCTTTCAGTAAAGTTGAGTTTATAGTTGGGGCTGTAAAGCTGATTTGTCACTGTGAAATTTTCTGTAAAAAGGCATACCCTCTCATTTCAAGTGCCATCATCTGAGAGAGTGGCATCGTTTCCATGCAGTCAGAACAGGGCTTAAGTCACAGGGAGCATGGAGGGGGAAATTTTAAAACTATATAGCAATAACTTGAACCAAAAAACCAATCTCAAAGCTGGATCCATAGTTCCATAAAGTAAGCAGTAAGATGCAAGAAATAATGAATTATCCTACAAACAGGCTATTATTCATGGGTCTACCCAGTGGCATACATGAGGGGAGCCCCCCCCCCCCCCCGTAACTAAGATTTTTGTTATATTTTTCACATATTTCATGAATACAAAGATAAAATATGACCTCATGGGGTCCCGGGCCCCCAAAATTGTCTCAATATTGGACCGAACTGCTTGAGATCGGAACAAATCCTAACTAATAAATCACAGCTGCTACCTCTCCCAAAAAGTTACCTATCTGTAACTTAGGTACAGATCAGTTTTTCACTAAAAAACCAACTACTATCACCTTAGATTAGCAACTACTACCATGATCGCCTGCCTTCTATCACCAAAAAGCCAACTACTACCACCTTCCCCTAGCTTCTACCACCAAAAAACCAAGTACTACAGGTAGTAGTTGGTTTTTTAATGGTAGAAGCTAAGCGCAGGTAGTAGAAGTGGTTTTTTAGTGGTAGAAAGTAGGAGAAGGTGGTGGTAGTTGGTTTTTTAGTGGCAGAAGCTAAGTAAAAGTGGTAGTAGTTGGTTTTTTGGTCGTAGAAGCTAAGCGAAGGTGGTTTTTGGCATAAAACTGAGTCGTAGCTGAGTAATAGATCACTGTAGCTGTTCAGAAGTAGTAACAGCTTAGGCTTATAAGTTAGTACTTTACCTTAAAATCAGTTGTATGGGCACAAAGTATTACTTTGTGATATGGAGTCGTTGACCTTTACTGCTTGGAAACGCTGCTCATAGAACATCAAACACTGCTGCTTGTTTTGACTCTGCTGCTGCTTTTTAGACTCACAAAATATGCTTATATAGTACACAATGGTTTGATTTTAGTTTTAAATATGTTTCTTTTTTAAAAATCAAGAAAAATTGATGGGCCAAACACGCGGCAGAAATAAATGACATTTCAACGTCAAAGCCGTCAACGAGCGTCCAAGCCGGTCCAGCTGATTTAAGTAAACAAAAGTTAGAGATGATATGAACAACTAATATTTTTTGAATTTTTTGAAAACCAAGACAATCTCCCTACTGTTTTTTAGTATATTCTTATAAAATAATATTTTTGAGACTTACCAGTCTTTATTTTTTTTAGCCCGCTTCATTTTTCTTTACACCAAAATTAAAATTCGAAGAAAATAATGTGTTTGTTTCAGCTTCAAGTAAGTAATCCGTTGACTTACATCTTTGTTTATTTCCCAAGTCCTCGGTTTACGTTTGATGCTAAACGATCACATTCAGTTTGATTTGTATTTTAAGTTTTGTGTAATAAAAACTAAAGCGGGATAAAAAAAATAACGACAATACGTTTAAAAAAATTTATTTTATAAGGATGTCCTAAAAAAACAGTTTGAGAATGGTCTTGTATTTCAAAAAATTCCAAAAATATTAGTTGTTCATTACAGAGATATCATGTTTACAAAAATCAGCTGTACCACCAGGCACCGTGCGTCCATGCCTCATCCACAGTTTACTTCTTTCCGCTTATTTCTATTTCTTTAGAGAAAGAGAGAAATAGAAGTGAGCCTGAAGACGGGACGCTGTGGACCAGGCATCATAGCACAGAACGTAATGCCAATCAAACGTCAAACGTCATTATGTTTAGTTAGAATTATTCCTTATGTCCATGAGGAGGCGCTGTTCGTGTTGCCAATTTCCGTATGACACTTTCACCCCCGTGCTTCAACTAAAGCCATGATATATCAGCGTTGAAAACTACTATATTCAGAAAACTGTTGTAGTAGAGCGGCGTAGGGCATAAAAACGGGGTTCGCCTGCACCAAGGTGATGATGGTTGCCAAGCTATATTTTTTGAAACTTGGATGTCTCCTGAGTACAAAAATATATCTTGGCCTCCCCTCCTCTTGGTCATGCCCCCTCCACCCCCTTACAACCGCTTAAAATTAATTCTTATATATCTCAGTAAGCAGCAGTCATAGAACAAAAATTTTTTTACTGTTGCTTGTGTACAACTTGACAAGTTCTACACCCCGATGGGTATTTGTATTATAATTAAGTTTCAATTAATTTTGATACTGTAACAAAACCATTCTTGTTAGGTACCTAGCTTATTAATTTTTTTATTAAAGGTAATAGTAGGAGGTCTGGAGAGGACAAATATCTTAAGGCTGATATATTTAATATTCCTGTCGAAGATGGATTTTACTTACATATCTGCTCATATAGGTATATCCTTTTGCGTATTGGCACCAATCAAACGGCGATGTTGGTTGTTGCGATGGCAAAATCCTATACCTAGGTATATCTGAGGGCACGGCAGTTGTTCATTACAGAGATATCATGTTTACAAAAATCAGCTGTACCACCAGGCACCGTGCGTCCATGCCTCATCCACAGTTTACTTCTTTCCGCTTATTTCTATTTCTTTAGAGAAAGAGAGAAATAGAAGTGAGCCTGAAGACGGGACGCTGTGGACCAGGCATCATAGCACAGAACGTAATGCCAATCAAACGTCAAACGTCATTATGTTTAGTTAGAATTATTCCTTATGTCCATGAGGAGGCGCTGTTCGTGTTGCCAATTTCCGTATGACACTTTCACCCCCGTGCTTCAACTAAAGCCATGATATATCAGCGTTGAAAACTACTATATTCAGAAAACTGTTGTAGTAGAGCGGCGTAGGGCATAAAAACGGGGTTCGCCTGCACCAAGGTGATGATGGTTGCCAAGCTATATTTTTTGAAACTTGGATGTCTCCTGAGTACAAAAATATATCTTGGCCTCCCCTCCTCTTGGTCATGCCCCCTCCACCCCCTTACAACCGCTTAAAATTAATTCTTATATATCTCAGTAAGCAGCAGTCATAGAACAAAAATTTTTTTACTGTTGCTTGTGTACAACTTGACAAGTTCTACACCCCGATGGGTATTTGTATTATAATTAAGTTTCAATTAATTTTGATACTGTAACAAAACCATTCTTGTTAGGTACCTAGCTTATTAATTTTTTTATTAAAGGTAATAGTAGGAGGTCTGGAGAGGACAAATATCTTAAGGCTGATATATTTAATATTCCTGTCGAAGATGGATTTTACTTACATATCTGCTCATATAGGTATATCCTTTTGCGTATTGGCACCAATCAAACGGCGATGTTGGTTGTTGCGATGGCAAAATCCTATACCTAGGTATATCTGAGGGCACGGCAGTGCCTCGCCAAGTTCGCGCGCCGTAACCATCTTTTCTTGAAAAATTTCAGCCGATATTTGACCTACCTAAAACTACTTCGGAATGAGCTCCATGGAGTTAACAACCCCTCCAAGTTTCATGGAATTCTATAAAGTAGTTACGAAATATCAAAAAACGTCGAAATTGCCACCCACTCACTGACTCACTTACTCATGTATAGATCATCAATATTCTACTGTACTTCCAGACATGCTACAAAGCTAAAATTTGGCAGACTGAGAGAAATTATGACCAAACCCCTGGAAAAAATCAAAAAACCCCAAAATTTTAATTTACTTCCCTCCCCTATACATTTAAAGTTATGTAAAAGTAGAATCGCTCACTTCCAGAAATGCTAGAGAGTTGAGCATTGGCAGACTAATAGGAACTATGATAAAACTATAGGAAAAAATCAAAAAACCCCAAAATTTTAATTTACTCCCCTCCCCTATACATTTAAAATTATGTAAAAGTAGCATTGCCCCCTTCCAGAAATGCTAGAGAGTTGAGCTTTGGCAGACTGATAGGAACTATGTTAAAACTATAGGAAAAAATTAAAACACCTCAAAATTCTAATTTGCTTCCCTCCCCTACAAATGTAAAGTGAAGTAAAAGTAACATTGCCTACTTACAGACATGCTAGAGAGCTGAGCTTTGGAAGACCGATAGTAACTATGATAAAGTTATAGAAAAAAATTAAAACACCCCGAAATTCTAATTTACTTCCTTCCCCTATAAATGTAAAGTTATGTAAAAGTAACACTGTCCACTTCCAGAAACACTAGAGAGCTAAACTTTTTAAGACTAAAAGACAATATGATAAAACTATATGAAAAAAAAACACCAACATTTTAATTTACTTCCCTCTCCTATAAATGTAAATTTATACAAAACTAACGTTGCCCACTTCCAGAAACGCTGGAGAGCTGAGCATTGGAACGCTGATAGAAATTATCATAAAACCATGAGAAAAAATTTAAAAAGTCAAATATTTTCATTTACTCTCCTCCCCTATAAATGTAAAATTATGTTAAAGTAACGCTAGAGAGCTGAGCATTGGAAGACTGATAGGAACTATGATAAAACTATAAAACAAAATTTAAAAACACGACAATTTTAATTTATTTCCCTCCCCTATACAAGTAAAGTTATGTAAAAGTAACATTGTGCACTTTCAGAAACGCTAGAGAGCTGAGCTTTGGAAGGCTGATAGGAACTACGATAAAACCATGGAAAAAAATTAAAAAACCTCAAAAATTTAAGTAAGGCATTGTTTTGAACAATATTCCGCATATTTTACTACTTTAAAAATTAAGTATTATCCAATTCCTTTAAAAAAGAAGTGAAATCATAACAAAAACATTTGATGTAAAAAAAAGCCAAGTACGCGAAAATGGCATTCCGTAAAAAGATTTGAGAAAAAAGTAAAGCCAAGTTCTTCAATACAAATTTCAAAATGCAAGGTTCTTACTAGTTTGGAAATATTTTTCTAAACTTGGCTATTACGGCTGTAAATGACTCTTAGGCACAGTGCTAAATTGAACATAAAGATGTTTGGCTGTAATAGCAAAGTTAAAAAAAACATTTCCAAACTAGTAAGAACCTTTCATTTTGAAATTTGTATTGGAGAACTTGTTTACTTTTATCTCAATTCTTTTTACGGAATGCAATTTTCGCGTACTTGGTTTTTTTTACATGAAATGTTTTTGTTATGATATATATATATATATATATATATATATATATATATATATATATATATATATATATATATCTATATATATATATATTTGGAAAGAGTGAAAACGCCAGAAGAACATTTATTTAAAGTTTTTTTTTATATTTACTTTACTTTATAAAATATTGGAATAATATACTTTTTTAAAAATTGAAAAAGCAGTTTTTGATATATCTTGTTTGGTTTTTAAGATATGCAAACAATATAAATACGTTGCACAACGAGATACAACAGTAGTAGTAATAATTTTTTTGTTCTATCATCTTCTGTTACCGAGATATGGAAGATTTAATTTCAAATATTTAAGGGGCCGTAAGGAGAAATGACTAGAGGTGGCGGTGACTATCATTTCAGAAACATGCCCAGTTTTGTCGTAATGGCCTAAATCAAAGAGTGCTACTGCGCGTGGGGTAACAAAACCCCAAGGATATGTTCCTTTCTGAAAAGAGCGAAAATGGAGGAAAAATATTTATTAAGACATTTTTTTTGTATCTGGTCTGATTTAGAAAATATGGATAAAAATATTTAAAAAAAATTTTTTTTCATAAAAATCAAAATCAAAATCAAAATATTTATTTGTTACTTAGGCCTATTAACAATAGAATGTAACAAGTCAGTAATTGTATTTAAATAGGTACAAGAGTACTATAGTAAAATGAAATTACATTGCGTTCTTAAAGTGGGTATTGACTTGCAACAAAACACTACAAACACTCCAAACATTTTTGCCGAAAATGTTCGCTCAGTGAGTACGTGTCTATGCAATGTGCTTATGTGATTTTGCAATCTGGGAACACAGCGCGCATCAAACACTACAAACAGGACAAACATTTTCGGCGAAAATGCGCGGAGTGTGTGTGAGTGAATACGTGTACTTCAAAAGCACAGACCGCGCTGTAACAAATTTTGCAAGTCAATACGTCACGGCGAACGCGCAAAACATTTTCTTCCGAGGCTTGTCGGTAAACCGGAATACCACAAAGAGATTTATTCCTTTTTGTTTGTTCAGTGGGTGCGGTCGTTTTGTTTTTTACTTGGCAATTAAAAAATGGAATGGACCATCCATCTTCCGCACAACGCTCAAAAAGTATTGAACCTTCATATCCTTAATTTCAATACGCATCTGATTATTCGGCTGACAAAACGTATGTAAACTACGACATTGAGGAAAATTTTTTAAATTAATTTATGCGGTTCGGTTCATTTAGTTTAGTTATTAAGTAAAAAAAACTTTACCACTAGTTACTATGTTTGAATAATAATAAATAAATATTAAACTTATTTATTAAAAAAATAAATAAAAAAAACACCAAACTGCTAGTTCTACGTGTGCCTACTATAGTCGCAGTTGATACCATTACTACCACCATTGTACACCATCCTACAGGACTCAAATAAATTCTTGGTCCTGTAGTGTATTTTAGTGTCCTGTGGAGTCCTACACAGTCTTGTTAAAAAAATTTGTATACCTGCTGTGGACAGATGATCACCCCTCCCAAACACACAATACACCAATACTACGGTCTAGGACAACTGGGCGCCGCCAACTCGGCGCCGCCAACTGGGCGCCGCCAACTCGGCGCCGCCAACTGGGCGCCGGGCCAACTGGGCGCCGGGCCAACTCGGCGCCGCCAACTGGGCGCCGGCCAACTCGGCGCCGGACTAAAAATTTGTTTTTGATAAAATGTGTAGATGAAAAATAAAATAATTTATTTATATAAAAACATCTTTAAAAAATCCTTTACTAACTAACTATCTATCAAATCTTGTGAAGCGTTTTTAACACACTTCCCATTATCCGATTTGGATGAAATTTGGTACACACGTAGTGGTCCCATGACAATACAACATTAAGAACAAAATATCCTACCACCCCTACCCCCACCCCATCTATAGAAAAATGTGTTTTTGACACACTTCCCGTTATCCGATTTGGATAAAATTTGGTATACACATAGTGGTCCGATAATAATACAACAATAAGAAAAAAATATCCTCCCACCCCTACCCCCACCCCCCTCCATAGAAAAATTTGTTTTTGACACACATCTTGTTATCCGATTTGGATGAAATTTGGTATATATATAGTGATCCGATGACAATACAATATTAAGAAAAAAAATATCCTCCCACCTCTACCCCCACCCCCTTTAATAGAAAAATGAGTTTTTGACACACTTCCCATTATCCGATTTGGATGAAATTTGGTATTCACATAGTGGTCCAATGACAATACAACATAAAAAAAATATATCCTCCCACCCCTACCCCCACCCCCTTCCATAGAAAATGCGTTTTTGACACCCTTCCCATTATCCGATTTGGATGAAATTTGGTATACATATAGTGGTCCGATGACAATATAATATCGAAAAAAAAAATCCTACCACTCCTACCCCCACCCTCATCTATAGAAAAATGCGTTTTTAACACACTTCCCGTTATCCGATTTGGATAAAATTTGGTATACACATAGTGGTCCGATAATAATACAACAATAAGAAAAAAATATCCAAACCACCCCTACCCCCACCCCCCTCCATAGAAAAATTTCTTTTTGACACACATCTTGTTATCCGATTTCGATGAAATTTGGTATACATATAGTGATCCGATGACAATACAATATTAAGAAAAAAAATATCCTCCCACCTCTACCCCCACCCCCTTTAATAGAAAAATGAGTTTTTGACACACTTCCCATTATCCGATTTGGATGAAATTTGGTATTCACATAGTGGTCCAATGACAATACAACATAAAAAAAATATATCATCCCACCCCTACCCCCACCCCCTTCCATAGAAAATGCGTTTTTGACACCCTTCCCATTATCCGATTTGGATGAAATTTGGTATACATATAGTGGTCCGATGACAATATAATATCGAAAAAAAAAATCCTACCACTCCTACCCCCACCCTCATCTATAGAAAAATGCGTTTTTAACACACTTCCCGTTATCCGATTTGGATAAAATTTGGTATACACATAGTGGTCCGATGATAATACAACATTAAAAAAAATATCCTCCCACCCCTACCCCCACCCCCTTCCATAGAAAATGCGTTTTTGACACCCTTCCCATTATCCGATTTGGATGAAATTTGGTATACATATAGTGATCCGATGACAATACAATATTATGAAAAAAATATCCTCCCACCTCTACCCCCACCCCCTTTCATAGAAAAATGAGTTTTTGACACACTTCCCATTATCCGATTTAGATGATTTTTTTAAAAAGAGTAAAAAATCATGTTCAGCGACGTTAAACACCACAAAGTTCTAAATTTATTATAAATCCATCCCTAAGCACTGCAATCTTTCAAGTTTGAGACAAGTCGGTTAGTAAATAAAAAATCTGCCATTTTTGATCCGCCATTTTGATTTTTTTAAGTTTGAGTAAAAAATTTTGTTAAATGACTTCAAGCAATGTAATATTTCAAGTTTAAGACAAATCGGTTAGTAAATAAAAAATCTGCCATTTTGGATCAGCCATTTTGATTTTTTTAAGTTTGAGTAAAAAATTTTGTTAAATGACCTCAAGCAATGTAATATTTCAAGTTTGAGACAAATCGGTTAGTAAATAAGAAAATCCGCCATTTTGGATCCGCCATTTTGATTTTTTTAAATTTGAGTAAAAAATTTTGTTAAATGACCTCAAGCAATGTAATATTTCAAGTTTGGAACAAAAAACCGCCATTTTGATTTTTTTAAGTTTGAGTAAAAAATTTTCGTAAATGACCTGAAGCATTTTGATTTTTCGATCCGCCATTGTTGTAATAAAAAACGTAAATTGTAGTATTACCAGGTTACCAAACACTAGAACTGCCAAGATTCAACAGTCGACTTAATGGATTTAACTTTACTTAACAAAAACAGATTTCAAATAAATTAGTAAAAAAATTTCTTTTAAGTCACAAGCTTTCATAAAATGCACTAAAAATTAAAAAATAATTTTCTAACATTCTAATATTATCATAATAATAAAAGCGATGGCCGACTGATGGAAATTTTGAGGATGTTAGCACGATAAGATATCCGTATCAATTAAATATTACTATTTGCAAGAATCAATCTAGCAGAAAAATGCAGAGGTAAATAAATAAAGAAGAGTTTATTCTGGATTATAATGAAATCGCTGATCGTAAGTTGTTTGGAAACTCATTTTTCTATTGGGGGAAGGAGAGGGTGGGGGTAGAGGTAGAAATATATTTTTTGTTTGGGCTGTATTGCCATCGGACCTTTATGCATATATCAAATTTTATAAAAGTTATTTGAAGTGAAGTGTGTCAAAAACGCATTTTTTATGGAAGGGGTTGGGGGGTAGGGGTGGGAGGACATTTTTTCATTATTGTTGTATTGTTATCGGACCACTATATGTATACCAAATTTCATCCAAATCGGATAATGGTAAGTGTGTCAAAAACGCATTTTTCTATAGATGAGGGTGGGGGTAGGAGTGGTAGGATTTTTTTTCCAATGTTGTATTGTAATTGAACCACTATATGTATACCAAATTTCATCCAAATCGGATAATGGGAAGGGTGTCAAAAACGCATTTTCTATTGAAGGGGGTGGGGGTAGGGGCGGAAGGATATTTTTTTAAATGTTGTGTTGTCATCGGACCACTATGTGAATACCAAATTTCATCCAAATCGGATAATGGGAAGTGTGTAAAAAACTCATTTTTCTATGAAAGGGGGTGGGGGTAGAGGTGGGAGGATATTTTTTTCTTAATATTGTATTGTCATCGGATCACGATATGTATACCAAATTTCATCCAAATCGGATAACGGGATGTGTGTCAAAAACAAATTTTTCTATGGAAGGGGGTGGGGGTAGGGGTAGGAGGATATTTTTTCTTATTGTTGTATTATCATCGGACCACTATGTGTATACCAAATTTTATCCAAATCGGATAACGGGAAGTGTGTCAAAAACACATTTGTCTATAGAAGGAGTGGGGGTAGGGGTGGGAGGATATTTTTTTCTTAATGTTGTATTGTCATCAGACCACTATATGAATACCAAGTTTCATCCAAATCGGATAATGGGAAGTGTGTCAAAAACTCATTTTTCTATGAAAGGGGGTGGGGGTAGAGGTGGGAGGATATTTTTTTATTATATATGTATACCAAATTTCATCCAAATCGGATAACGGGATGTGTGTCAAAAACAAATTTTTCTATGGAAGGGGGTGGGGGTAGGGGTGGGAGGATATTTTTTTCTTATTGTATTATTATCGGACCACTATGTGTATACCAAATTTTATCCAAATCGGATAACGGGAAGTGTGTCAAAAACACATTTTTCTATAGAAGGGGTGGGGGTAGGGGTGGGAGGATATTTTTTTCTTATTGTTGTATTATCATCGGACCACTATGTGTATACCAAATTTTATCCAAATCGGATAACGGGAAGTGTGTCAAAAACACATTTTTCTATAGAAGGGGTGGGGGTTGGGGTTGTTTGGATATTTTTTGTTAATGTTGTATTGTCATGGGACCACTACGTGTGTACCAAATTTCATCCAAATCGGATAATGGGAAGTGTGTCACAAACGCTTCACAAGATTTGATAGATAGTTAGTTAGTTAGACAGAACATCTGAAGCTAAATAAAAGCTTGTAAAAAATTGCGTAGGATTTTTTAAAGATGTTTTTATATAAATAATATATTTTATTTTTCATCTACACATTTTGTCAAAAAATTTTTTTTTAGTCCGGCGCCGAGTTGGCCGGCGCCCAGTTGGCGGCGCCGAGTTGGCCCGGCGCCCAGTTGGCCCGGCGCCCAGTTGGCCCGGCGCCCAGTTGGCGGCGCCGAGTTGGCGGCGCCCAGTTGGCGGCGCCCAGTTGTCCCATTCCGCCAATACTAAGTTGACACATTTTATCTAAAACCAATGTATATGTTCACTGTCAATCTGTATAACAAGTATATAAATCGACCCTAACTTCAATAACATAAATTATCTTTCTTACCTTGTCTTAGTCACAAAACAAGACCAGTTTTGTCTGATAACACGCGCTTTAACACAAAACAGACCTCCTTTGTAGTAAAAAAGTTATTTCGTAGCAAAATTTTTGCATCCGAAAATTCCAGAAAAACAAACCAAGAATTTGAGGTTAGGTTTGACTCGACTGCGTTTACAATATACTCGTAACTTGCTTTTAAAAATGACTTGCAATTTGTAATATTGGTAGAATACCTGTATTATTTATTTATTTTTTTGGTTGCAACTTCTATTAACATTGATTGATGAATGTTACAGATGTTCATACCTATGCAACAACGAATAACAGCAATTTTTATTTAAACAGTATAAATACTGAATTAGGATATAAGTCCGCGATTGCAGCGCTGTGCGCTACTGGGACTTGTTGGCTGCGCGGCCCTATCTTTTCGGCAGTCTCTTTTTTGTCTCTGGTGATACTGACTTAAAATAGCGAGAATACAGGACGCAGAGCAAATGCTATATACCAATTAAAACCGCAAGTTCAGAAAAATGAGCCAATCACATTGCATCTGTACACCTGGTGCATTGCAGATTTTCACTCCACGTAGACTACGATAACCTACTTTGTATTAGGGAAGTGTTGAATTGATTAAGAATCACTTTTCCTAATTTCCACTAAATTTGACTTGTGCAGCGTTAAAAATCAATCGGTGTGTGGGTAAGTTGAAATATTGTTTGCCACCAAGTTTCAAATTTTTCGACTTTTCAAAATTCAAAATGACGGTCATTTAAGAAAAGTAAACTACTAATCCGATTATAATGAGAATTATAAAATAGTAAATAAAGAAAAAGAATCAAAAATAATTTGCAAATAAAATACTCTCCCAATGTTTGGGCACCTAAGCTAACTTAATAATAACTAATTTTGGTCCACAAAAAAAAACCTCTATGCGACACCCGGGGACCCGACCAATGGACCAGTGTAATACCAAGTATAATGTATTATTAGCTCACACGTATACTATAAGTAGGGTGAGCTATGGTGTCTGTCTGTCCGTCTGTCCATCTGTCCGACTGTCCGTCTGTCCGTCCGTCCGTCCGTCTTTTTATTTTGCAGTTGTTGTGTTATCTTTATTATTTAATATTGTTATTATCCTTTTACCAATACCTACAGTTTTATTCTAAATGACTCTAAATATTGAATAAACCTACTTAATTTAGAAATATATATATATATATATATATATATATATATATATATATATATATGTCTGTATGTCTGTATGTCTGTATGTCTGTATGTCTGTATGTCTGTATGTCTGTATGTCTGTATGTCTGTATGTCTGTATGTCTGTATGTCTGTATGTCTGTATGTCTGTATGTCTGTATGTCTGTATGTCTGTATGTCTGTATGTCTGTATGTCTGTATGTCTGTATGTCTGTATGTCTGTATGTCTGTATGTCTGTATGTCTGTATGTCTGTATGTCTGTATGTCTGTATGTCTGTGTGTCTGTATGTCTGTATGTCTGTGTGTCTGTGTGTCTGTGTGTCTGTGTGTCTGTATGTCTGTATGTCTGTATGTCTGTATGTCTGTATGTCTGTATGTCTGTATGTCTGTATGTCTGTATGTCTGTATGTCTGTATGTCTGTATGTCTGTATGTCTGTATGTCTGTATGTCTGTATGTCTGTATGTCTGTATGTCTGTATGTCTGTATGTCTGTATGTCTGTATGTCTGTATGTCTGTATGTCTGTATGTCTGTATGTCTGTATGTCTGTATGTCTGTATGTCTGTATGTCTGTATGTCTGTATGTCTGTATGTCTGTATGTCTGTATGTCTGTATGTCTGTATGTCTGTATGTCTGTATGTCTGTATGTCTGTATGTCTGTATGTCTGTATGTCTGTATGTCTGTATGTCTGTATGTCTGTATGTCTGTATGTCTGTATGTCTGTATGTCTGTATGTCTGTATGTCTGTATGTCTGTATGTCTGTATGTCTGTATGTCTGTATGTCTGTATGTCTGTATGTCTGTATGTCTGTATGTCTGTATGTCTGTATGTCTGTATGTCTGTATGTCTGTATGTCTGTATGTCTGTATGTCTGTATGTCTGTATGTCTGTATGTCTGTATGTCTGTATGTCTGTATGTCTGTATGTCTGTATGTCTGTATGTCTGTATGTCTGTATGTCTGTATGTCTGTATGTCTGTATGTCTGTATGTCTGTATGTCTGTATGTCTGTATGTCTGTATGTCTGTATGTCTGTATGTCTGTATGTCTGTATGTCTGTATGTCTGTATGTCTGTATGTCTGTATGTCTGTATGTCTGTATGTCTGTATGTCTGTATGTCTGTATGTCTGTATGTCTGTATGTCTGTATGTCTGTATGTCTGTATGTCTGTATGTCTGTATGTCTGTATGTCTGTATGTCTGTATGTCTGTATGTCTGTATGTCTGTATGTCTGTATGTCTGTATGTCTGTATGTCTGTATGTCTGTATGTCTGTATGTCTGTATGTCTGTATGTCTGTATGTCTGTATGTCTGTATGTCTGTATGTCTGTATGTCTGTATGTCTGTATGTCTGTATGTCTGTATGTCTGTATGTCTGTATGTCTGTATGTCTGTATGTCTGTATGTCTGTATGTCTGTATGTCTGTATGTCTGTATGTCTGTATGTCTGTATGTCTGTATGTCTGTATGTCTGTATGTCTGTATGTCTGTATGTCTGTATGTCTGTATGTCTGTATGTCTGTATGTCTGTATGTCTGTATGTCTGTATGTCTGTATGTCTGTATGTCTGTATGTCTGTATGTCTGTATGTCTGTATGTCTGTATGTCTGTATGTCTGTATGTCTGTATGTCTGTATGTCTGTATGTCTGTATGTCTGTATGTCTGTATGTCTGTATGTCTGTATGTCTGTATGTCTGTATGTCTGTATGTCTGTATGTCTGTATGTCTGTATGTCTGTATGTCTGTATGTCTGTATGTCTGTATGTCTGTATGTCTGTATGTCTGTATGTCTGTATGTCTGTATGTCTGTATGTCTGTATGTCTGTATGTCTGTATGTCTGTATGTCTGTATGTCTGTATGTCTGTATGTCTGTATGTCTGTATGTCTGTATGTCTGTATGTCTGTATGTCTGTATGTCTGTATGTCTGTATGTCTGTATGTCTGTATGTCTGTATGTCTGTATGTCTGTATGTCTGTATGTCTGTATGTCTGTATGTCTGTATGTCTGTATGTCTGTATGTCTGTATGTCTGTATGTCTGTATGTCTGTATGTCTGTATGTCTGTATGTCTGTATGTCTGTATGTCTGTATGTCTGTATGTCTGTATGTCTGTATGTCTGTATGTCTGTATGTCTGTATGTCTGTATGTCTGTATGTCTGTATGTCTGTATGTCTGTATGTCTGTATGTCTGTATGTCTGTATGTCTGTATGTCTGTATGTCTGTATGTCTGTATGTCTGTATGTCTGTATGTCTGTATGTCTGTATGTCTGTATGTCTGTATGTCTGTATGTCTGTATGTCTGTATGTCTGTATGTCTGTATGTCTGTATGTCTGTATGTCTGTATGTCTGTATGTCTGTATGTCTGTATGTCTGTATGTCTGTATGTCTGTATGTCTGTATGTCTGTATGTCTGTATGTCTGTATGTCTGTATGTCTGTATGTCTGTATGTCTGTATGTCTGTATGTCTGTATGTCTGTATGTCTGTATGTCTGTATGTCTGTATGTCTGTATGTCTGTATGTCTGTATGTCTGTATGTCTGTATGTCTGTATGTCTGTATGTCTGTATGTCTGTATGTCTGTATGTCTGTATGTCTGTATGTCTGTATGTCTGTATGTCTGTATGTCTGTATGTCTGTATGTCTGTATGTCTGTATGTCTGTATGTCTGTATGTCTGTATGTCTGTATGTCTGTATGTCTGTATGTCTGTATGTCTGTATGTCTGTATGTCTGTATGTCTGTATGTCTGTATGTCTGTATGTCTGTATGTCTGTATGTCTGTATGTCTGTATGTCTGTATGTCTGTATGTCTGTATGTCTGTATGTCTGTATGTCTGTATGTCTGTATGTCTGTATGTCTGTATGTCTGTATGTCTGTATGTCTGTATGTCTGTATGTCTGTATGTCTGTATGTCTGTATGTCTGTATGTCTGTATGTCTGTATGTCTGTATGTCTGTATGTCTGTATGTCTGTATGTCTGTATGTCTGTATGTCTGTATGTCTGTATGTCTGTATGTCTGTATGTCTGTATGTCTGTATGTCTGTATGTCTGTATGTCTGTATGTCTGTATGTCTGTATGTCTGTATGTCTGTATGTCTGTATGTCTGTATGTCTGTATGTCTGTATGTCTGTATGTCTGTATGTCTGTATGTCTGTATGTCTGTATGTCTGTATGTCTGTATGTCTGTATGTCTGTATGTCTGTATGTCTGTATGTCTGTATGTCTGTATGTCTGTATGTCTGTATGTCTGTATGTCTGTATGTCTGTATGTCTGTATGTCTGTATGTCTGTATGTCTGTATGTCTGTATGTCTGTATGTCTGTATGTCTGTATGTCTGTATGTCTGTATGTCTGTATGTCTGTATGTCTGTATGTCTGTATGTCTGTATGTCTGTATGTCTGTATGTCTGTATGTCTGTATGTCTGTATGTCTGTATGTCTGTATGTCTGTATGTCTGTATGTCTGTATGTCTGTATGTCTGTATGTCTGTATGTCTGTATGTCTGTATGTCTGTATGTCTGTATGTCTGTATGTCTGTATGTCTGTATGTCTGTATGTCTGTATGTCTGTATGTCTGTATGTCTGTATGTCTGTATGTCTGTATGTCTGTATGTCTGTATGTCTGTATGTCTGTATGTCTGTATGTCTGTATGTCTGTATGTCTGTATGTCTGTATGTCTGTATGTCTGTGTGTCTGTGTGTCTGTGTGTCTGTATGTCTGTATGTCTGTGTGTCTGTATGTCTGTATGTCTGTATGTCTGTATGTCTGTATGTCTGTATGTCTGTATGTCTGTATGTCTGTATGTCTGTATGTCTGTATGTCTGTATGTCTGTATGTCTGTATGTCTGTATGTCTGTATGTCTGTATGTCTGTATGTCTGTATGTCTGTATGTCTGTATGTCTGTATGTCTGTATGTCTGTATGTCTGTATGTCTGTATGTCTGTATGTCTGTATGTCTGTATGTCTGTATGTCTGTATGTCTGTATGTCTGTATGTCTGTATGTCTGTATGTCTGTATGTCTGTATGTCTGTATGTCTGTATGTCTGTATGTCTGTATGTCTGTATGTCTGTATGTCTGTATGTCTGTATGTCTGTATGTCTGTATGTCTGTATGTCTGTATGTCTGTATGTCTGTATGTCTGTATGTCTGTATGTCTGTATGTCTGTATGTCTGTATGTCTGTATGTCTGTATGTCTGTATGTCTGTATGTCTGTATGTCTGTATGTCTGTATGTCTGTATGTCTGTATGTCTGTATGTCTGTATGTCTGTATGTCTGTATGTCTGTATGTCTGTATGTCTGTATGTCTGTATGTCTGTATGTCTGTATGTCTGTATGTCTGTATGTCTGTATGTCTGTATGTCTGTATGTCTGTATGTCTGTATGTCTGTATGTCTGTATGTCTGTATGTCTGTATGTCTGTATGTCTGTATGTCTGTATGTCTGTATGTCTGTATGTCTGTATGTCTGTATGTCTGTATGTCTGTATGTCTGTATGTCTGTATGTCTGTATGTCTGTATGTCTGTATGTCTGTATGTCTGTATGTCTGTATGTCTGTATGTCTGTATGTCTGTATGTCTGTATGTCTGTATGTCTGTATGTCTGTATGTCTGTATGTCTGTATGTCTGTATGTCTGTATGTCTGTATGTCTGTATGTCTGTATGTCTGTATGTCTGTATGTCTGTATGTCTGTATGTCTGTATGTCTGTATGTCTGTATGTCTGTATGTCTGTATGTCTGTATGTCTGTATGTCTGTATGTCTGTATGTCTGTATGTCTGTATGTCTGTATGTCTGTATGTCTGTATGTCTGTATGTCTGTATGTCTGTATGTCTGTATGTCTGTATGTCTGTATGTCTGTATGTCTGTATGTCTGTATGTCTGTATGTCTGTATGTCTGTATGTCTGTATGTCTGTATGTCTGTATGTCTGTATGTCTGTATGTCTGTATGTCTGTATGTCTGTATGTCTGTATGTCTGTATGTCTGTATGTCTGTATGTCTGTATGTCTGTATGTCTGTATGTCTGTATGTCTGTATGTCTGTATGTCTGTATGTCTGTATGTCTGTATGTCTGTATGTCTGTATGTCTGTATGTCTGTATGTCTGTATGTCTGTATGTCTGTATGTCTGTATGTCTGTATGTCTGTATGTCTGTATGTCTGTATGTCTGTATGTCTGTATGTCTGTATGTCTGTATGTCTGTATGTCTGTATGTCTGTATGTCTGTATGTCTGTATGTCTGTATGTCTGTATGTCTGTATGTCTGTATGTCTGTATGTCTGTATGTCTGTATGTCTGTATGTCTGTATGTCTGTATGTCTGTATGTCTGTATGTCTGTATGTCTGTATGTCTGTATGTCTGTATGTCTGTATGTCTGTATGTCTGTATATCTGTATGTCTGTATGTCTGTATGTCTGTATATCTGTATGTATGTACGTCTGCATGTCTGTATGTCTGTATATCTGTATGTCTGTATATCAAAGTGTGAAAAATTATTTTGTTGAAATTATACCAGGAAGATTTTATATGAATTTGGATAACTTTTGAAGGGAAGAATCAAGCAAAATTTCACGAAATAGGAGGTATTTCAAATGACTTTGCAAACGCGACGATCTTTTGCGCGCGAAATGTTTGCTGCATTCGGAGGAAAAGATCGTAATGTTCGTAGTGTTTTGCGCGTTTGGAGTGATTTGTTGCAAGTCAGTACGCACCTTTACACTAGAACATGTCATATATATATATATATATATATATATATATATATATATATATATATATATATATATATATATATATATATATATATATATATATATATATAACAAATGGTAGATATATACACAAATTACAAAAGAAAACACAGAAACGCTCACACACATACTTTTAATAGCACACAATCGTGCTTTGTTACGCCAAATGTGATTTTGTTCATTTATTTTTTTGACAAAAACAATTTTAGTTCTTTTAGTTTGTAAAATGTTTCAGTACAAAGAAGTTTCTTAAGTACTTTTTTAAACTTATTCAAAGATAAAGGTTTGAAATCATTTTGTAACATATTATATAAAGAAATTCCAGCATATACTGGGCTCTTTTTAAAAAACTCATGTTTATGGAATGGTAAACAAAAATTGTTACCATACCGGGTAGAGTAACAATGAAAAAAGTCATTTTGAGATTACATATGTTTAGTTTTATGTATATGTATTAATAATTTGTAAACATATAGTAAAGTAACAGTGAGAATACTGTTTTCTTTAAAAATTTGTCAGCACGAATCCGATGGTTTTAGGTTAAAAATTATTCGCAGTACCCTTTTCTGCGAGACCAACACTCTTTCCAAATCTGAAGATTGACCCCACAATATTATACCGTAGCTGATAATGGAATGTATGTTGGCAAAATATGCAGTTAGCAATGTCGACCTGCCTAGAGAGTTTTTCAAACATGTTATGGCATAGGGGTTTTTGTTAATTTTAGAACAGATGTGAATCAAATGTAACACACAAAAGCTTAGCAGTTGCAGAAAATACTACAGGGACGTCGCCAAAATGTGTTACAATTTCCAATGGTTTGCTGTTATTGGTTTTAAATTCCAAATAAACCGTTTTGTTAAAGTTTATAATAAGATTGTTGGAAGAACACTAGTCTGAAAATTTGGATAAAATAAGATTTAATTTTTCCGTGATATCATTTTTATTTTTGCCATGGATATTAATTGTGGCATCATCAGCGTACATTAAGATAATTCCAATCTGAAAATGTTTAGGAAGGTCATTAACAAATATTAAAAAAATTAGGGACCCTAGAATACTTCCCTGGGGCGTGCCTATGTCAGAATCATATGTATTGGAAAATTTGTTACTGATTTTTACTTTGAACTTTTTTCCCTTGATCAGTGAAGTTAGCCATTGATTGATATTACCTCTTATTCCCAGTTGGTCCAGTTTTCTTGAAACAAACTCCGGATAGATAGTGTCAAATGCCCGAGTCAAATCAAAGAGAACAGCCATGACATGCTCGCCAACATCCATATAACTATATATATTTTGAATAAACTCTACAAAAATTTTATGTCGCCGCAAGAAAGAATTGAGTTGATCATACATCAGTTTTTCGAAAATTTTGCTAATGCAGCTTGTAATGGAAATTGGACGGTAATTTTCCAAGGATTGTTTGTTGTCTTTTTTAAAAATTGGGGTGATGTTTGCCAGTTTAAGCTTTTCTGGAAATTTTCCCTGAATTACTGAAATATTCATCAACTCTGCCAACGATTTCAGTATGTCTTCGTTACAGTTTTTTAATAAGTGTATTGGCACCTCATCAAAACCGGTTGATTTTTTATTGGGAAGAGACTTGATCACAGCTGAAACATCCTCGGGAGTTACAGGAAAGAAAAACATAGTATCTTGGTTTTTATCGCCAAGTGTGCAATTCTTAGAAAGCTGTGATCCAAAGTTTTTGTCTAGGGTTTCCCGCACTACACTTGACAAATACATACCAAAAGCATTGGCTATATCCTCCCCTTTCTCGACCCTTACGTTGTTATGTAAAATTGATTTTATTTGCGGCTTAGAATTACTCTTACCGCTCATTTACTTAATTAAATCCCAGGTTTTTTTACCTTTATTTTGGGCATTTTGGATTTGGTTGTCAAAATATATTTCTTTCTCAAATTTAATTTCTTTATTAATGTCTTTTTTCATTGTTCTATACCTTTCACCCACATCATAGTCGCCAGTAGCCTTTCTTAACTAATTTAAATTTTTTAATTGAATCATTTTTTGGTTGAGATTATTATTTTATTTTATTTTTATTATTTTCCAGCGCGGCGTAAGCTTGAAGAAATGTTCGAATGTTACCATAATAAGTATTAATTAGCTTCCTTTGTTAATCCGTTAATAGAATATTATACATTTTATTAATAACAACGAGTTAAATGGAAATTTGATTTTTGTGGTTTATTTGCAGTCGTATAAAAAGTATCGTAGAAATCTCGTTTGAAAACCTCTTTGAACACTCCCACTATAGGATAAAAAATCCAAATTTTGGCCAATATAGGAAGAAAATAGGTTTACCTTTTGGTTATAAAATTACCACCAAAAATATTTAAAATCACCAAATCATCAATATTTTTAATAATAACATTTGAAATCTAAGTAGGCTGTGTTTGATGACAGCGCAAAGTCAGCTTATACGTCGAATAAAGTATTCCTTTGTTTTTTCTTTAAATATTTACTGATATTTCAAAAGGCGCTGTACCAAAGATAAGTGATTTTTTTTTATTACCCATGTAGAACAAAGGTAAGATTGATTAATTATATACCTTTTGTTTTTAGAAGATTACCTATTTTTTATTTGCTGGTTTTAAATCAATATATAGCAGAAATCTGGCAAAAGAAATAAAATTGTTTGCTTAGGTTGAATTACAAAATGAGATCCGCAAGGATCCGATCAGGCCGATATGTAATAATATTCTTTAGAGTTTAGGCTAAAAGGCTGTTGAAAACCGTTTGCAACTATTTGCAACAAAGGAGCTTTTTTACTTTTAGATGAACTCTGCATTAAAAATCAAGACCTCTTTGATGTGTGGTTGTCTTAGATAACACAAGTTTCCTTTGAATTAATTCATCATTTTTGGGTAATATTAGTTTCCCTGTGCCAATTGCCTTTAAATTTGACAAACTTTGAGAACTACTGCTTTGAAACTGCTGATATTTTCATGAGCACTTATCCTTGGTTTCCTATGCCAGCTAGTGTACACAAGGTGCTTATTCACAGCAAGCAGATTTTGCAGATTTGTTTATTACCAGCTGGGTTTTTGGGAGAGGAAGCCTCAGAAACGAGAAACAAGATCTACAAGCATGATCGGGAATACTATGCCCGAAAAAGTAGTTAGTTGAATAAATAATTTAACAGACATTTTCAATAGGGCAATGGACACTTCAGATCCGTTAATCTCAACTTTGTCACATGTCACGAAAATCCAAACTGAAATCGAATGTGTTACCTGAAATTTTTGACAATCAACCGTAGAATATTTATCTAAATCGGGTTTACTTGAAAATAACACCCAATCCAGTAGTGTTGAGCCAGATCATGAATTTTTATTTGACATTTCAGAATTAGATAGCTTAGAGTTGGATTCAGAAATAAACGATTAAGTAAAACTTCAAGAAAAGTTAAGTGATCTGTAATATTTAGACTTTGCTATTTTTGAGTAAATATAACTTGTTCTGTTTTTGCAAAATTTTTCAATATCCAGCCATTTTAATTTGTGGAAGTATCCAGAAATTCTGGATAATTAGGTGAATGTAAGATGTTTTTTATGAATATTGAACTAGAACAAACAGTGTAATTCTGATTTGGCACTTTTGGGGATTTTAAGGTTATTTAAAGGAAAGTGATAAAATATGAAGTTAACTTTTATGGTGAAAACTACATATTACCAAGCTACAGGGCGTTCTAAAAATTCTGCTTTTTAAAAAGTGTCTATAATCCTTTATGTCTGATTTTTTAGGTGGTGTCTTTTTATATTTTTAAAAAAGTAAACTTTAACTTGGTTTAATTTTAAAAATCGACATTCAATTTGACTAAAATACAGCTCTACACATGCGGTTGTCTTATATCTCCTATGCAAGTTATTTTCAACACCCCAAAATTGCCCAATGGAGATCACCCTGTACATAATAAAATCTTATATAATTTACTAAAACGATTTTAAACTCTTTAGTTTACCACCTATAAAGGTCTTCAAAATATTGCTACTCAAAAAAATCGGTTTTGTTTGCTTAAATCATATTCTTCTAATATTGGCCAAAATAAAGACGTCTTACCCTACTGTGACTCCCTCGACTTGTGGAGCTCGCTTTTGGCTCGATCTACTAAACTCTCTCGATCGTGTGCAAAGAGTCGTTTTCAAACCTTGTTATTTAAATAACTATTATAAAATTAAGTAGTTTTGTATTAGCTACTGGGGCCAATCGAATGACAATAATGATTTTTTTGAGGCCATTTAGAATTTTTTAACCATAGCCTTTGCTATTTCTTATGATTTTTCCTATTGTATTTAAATAAGGTATTAAAATAATGCATACATTTTTTTTACCTATGTATAAAATGCCTATCTATAGATGACGGAAAGTGTACATTTACTTACAAAACTGTTTATTACTTAGCTGTGTATCAAATGACGTAATTGTATTTGTTGTTATGCCTAAAGCAGCCCTCACACGATTAATGAAGTATATAAAAATATTATGACAATATTATTAAACGTGTAAGGGACCCTTTAGAAACTATTAGCGGAGTGTTTAAAAGTTTCTCAATTAATTTGGTTATTTTTCTACTATTCCATTAAATTTATTATGGAAAGTTTCGATTGGACATGTATGTAGGATTGGTTTGATGGTACAATTGGTAACTATGTTGGCTTTTAAACAGGATAAATTTAATCAAAATATAAATATTTACTTTAATTAAATCAACGCTTTGTCATCGGTTTTTAGTTTTTGTCTTGTTTCGAGTTTAATCATAAATAATATTTTAGTTGTTAGTTTGGAATCATAAATAACAGGTACATTTTAAGAAATTGCAATATTTTTTGGTCGAAGGTAAAAAAAATTGCCAAACCCAAACAAGCATTTATTGGTTGGTTCAATCTTTCGAAAAACATATTTTTTAGTTTTGTGAAATTTCACAATAAAAACCCCTAAAGATGTGTTTGATTTCAATGCAGCATTTGATTACATGCATAGGTAGGAAGAAAAGAACTCAAAAATTAATAAATATATTTTAGCCATTAAACTGCCAGCGTTCCCATTTTGAGAACTCTTATTATAAAACTAGGTTCAGAGGAATTTATAGTTTTTTTTTAATAAAACCAAATATTTTTTGTAATTGTGCAATATGTTTGCTAGTTTAATAAAAAAATTTACATAGTTTTATTTTCATGCGTTTTATAAAAAAAACAGATTCATCGTTTAAGTTTTTTACACTTTTCACATTTTTATTAGTTTTTCAAATTAGGTTTACTATTATTACCTAGTAAATAGTTTTGCAATTGAATTTATAATTTAGCTTTTGAGAAAACCTTTTTAATTAAGTAGCGTATAATTCACACGTGATTGAAAACTCCATGTTTAACAAAAATGACGCTTTCCTAACACCCAGATCAACTAGGTCTTGATGAATGGCTGTACGCGCATGCTGGCGCCATTGTATTTTAGCAGAATGCAGATCATTAAAATATAATATTTTTTAGGTTAGATTAAAAACACAAGTCTGAATCCATCCGAGCACAAAATATATTGAAAATCGGCGTTGGATAAAATTTCTTGCAACTTTTTGTAATAACTAAAAATACTGTCAGAACTTTAGTTTTTGAGATATTGAAAAGAAACGCAGAATTAAATTTTAAAGCAATATTTTGCTAGTTGGGAAGGTAATAGATCCAATATAATTCGTTCGTTTATATGTATATTTTAATCCAGGATCAACATTAATATTATATATATATTAATATTATAATATATTAATATTAAGTGACAAGATGCAAAATGAAGAAAAAAGATTACAGACGTTTTTGGTTGATACACAAGATCATCCTAGGAACTAACATTTTGTGCAATTCCCAACACAAAACGCAAATTTTCCAAAATTATTGTAACAGGGGCCTGTGTGTGAGAGTGGTACTGTCACCTCAAGTGGCCAAGGCTTAAATGTTGTAAGCTACCAACTTAGGCTACAACTTATATAAATTATAAAAAGATTAAATGTTACTATATGTTATTAAATTTACACGATCTCGAAAGGGAATTTGACGGTTCTTGGAGAAAAAGTATGCTATAAACGTTTTTCTCAAATGTATAACTAATGTAGGATAATCAGACATACCTTTTCAATTTTCTTCTTGTAGCTTCACACTTTCACTTCTTATATTTATTAGTTGAATATCGACTTTTTACTACTATTAAACTTTTGTATTCAAATATTTACACTTCTTAAACTTTTAGGTTTTATAAACCTTTTATAAATTTGTTGTAAATATATATATTTATCAACATCTTAAACGTTGATTGAATGAGTGAAACTATTCAATCAACTATTTAATTTACTTAATATTACTGTTTAGGTTTGGGATATGTTATTAATTAAAAATGCCGATTTTAGGGCAATGAATGGTTTGTATTTTGTTGTTAACAAAACCATAAAACAGTTAAACACATTATTTCAAAACACTGGAAACAGTAATAATTAATGACTTTAAAATCAATAAACTCCAAAAGAAAAGACTAAAATAATTATGAATAATAAAGATAATAGCTTATACAAAGTTAAAATAATTGATTTCCCCAACTGAAATAAAACCCCCCTTAAGAAGTGTGAATGAAAGCGTAACGTACCAAGCAAAGGCAAACTAAAGAGTAAACTCCCTGACGACTTTCGAAAGTTTCCCGTCTCAGTTTAAGCGACCCTGAGCTTGAAGGGACAAATATCTTGGCGTTGATTGGCTAGAATTCTACTCCCTTTCGCCTTGGCGAGAAAGAGATAGACTGCGCTTTAAGCGCTCCACTAAGAGACAAAATAGCAATGCAAGCCAGACTTAAAAACCCGTTAGAAAGTAAAATTACACAGTGTGTTATGTTATTTTGATGTTAGTGGCTCAAAGGACATATTAGCCGAATACAACTTTTATTAAAATACGGCGAACCTAAAAATATGCCTAAAAACAAGTCGCCTAGTTGCCATAAATTTTACTTAATCCTAACCTAGTCTTGCATATAATTAATGCTTGTTGATGTCAAAACAATATTTAATTAAAAATCTTTAAAAACTTATAAATGGCAAAAATACCATTTATATTCAAATCCCGTTTTGTTACATTACTCCCCCCTGATTAAGTATAAACAATTTTTTTTAAACGCAAGTCGAAATAAAATGGTTTATAACAACAAGCATTAAGTAGTGCAGCCAACACAAATCTAAACTAAAACTATAACGCTCTTCGTTTCCATTTTTCTTCTGTGGATGATGGTCAACAAACATTCTGGCTGGAAAAAACTTGAAGTTCCATTCTGGAACAAAACAGCAACACTGGATCAGGTACAACATCTTAGATCAGCTAGTCAGCAACAAACATGGTGAACGATCAGTAGACTCCAAACAGTACTGAAAGAATCAGAATATCAGTGCAGCTTAATAACAACGATAACTTCAACTAAATGAGAGCAAAATAAAATTGGCATATAAACCGAAAAATATATAGAAATATATAATTTTAACACATATTGTTTGAAAACTACTACATTATATGTATTATATATATTAGTATATATTATATACACGCTTACGCAGAAATTTGTGGAGACAAAAAAAAATGATTTAAGTTAACGTAAATAAATTAAGGGAGTCTCCAAACCAAACCATTTCCTCCATAGTGTTAAACAAACACTAGGTACGCAGCAAAAGCTGAGTGGCCAATGTGGGTAATCTTTGAAATGAAGGATGAACAGCAGACTCTGTATTGAATTTGGAAAGAAGCATCCAATTGCAGGTTTGCACAGCGACGGTAAGAAGACGTCGATTGTAGTGATGATGGCTGCTTGGCAGATCTAATGACTTTAATGGTGGAATGGCTGCTTGGTTGATTAAACTGTTTGTGGAAGAAATTTGTTGGTTGGTTGACAGCACTTTGCAATAGCTGACCTAAAAACAAAATAATTTTAATACAGGAAAACAATGTTTTTAATAACAATAAACCAATCTTATGTAAATCAAAATTAATTATTTAAAAAAAAATATTATTAAAAAATAAAAAATATTAAAAATTTTTGATTTTATGATTATATCTCATAAATAAGTTTTAGGTGAACTAAAACTAGTTAGACGGCAAATAACCTACAAAAGGTTGTCTAACCCAAAAAAATGTGTTTGCATAAAAAAAACAAATTTTAAAACAAAGAGAAAAGCAAGAAATTACAAACACTTACTGAAATATTAAAATTGATTATATTAAGACTTTAAAATATATTTATACCGAATAAAAAAAAATACGTTTAATTGACAATATTTGACAAGAAAAAAGATTTAAAAATTTAAGTTGGTTTATTGTTCTCAGTGTAATAAAAAAACAACACTACCAGGTTAACACAATAAACTTTAAAACAAACATGGAATACTCTATCGAAGCAAAAACAAATCATATAAAAATAACTCATGTGATCGAAAGAATAACTGAAAATAAATACAAGTTAGCAAAAACAAACACAAAATGATACAAAAACTGAAATACAAGTTTTTATTATAGTTAAGATTTTAATGATACAAAAAATTTTAAATTTTATTAAAAAAATCAAATAGAACAGATAGAATAATCTCAAATGAAACAAATCCACATAGATTTTTTCTTTAAGTGGAACAAATCCAAATTTAATTTTTTTATTAGAACAAATCAAATACAATGATTCAATATATAATTAATCAATAAAAAAAAATTCATGAACCAATGAAAATAGAACAAATCCAGCCAGATGAATATACACATTTTCAAAATTACTTAGAATAAAGCTCCTCCTAGAATTTTTCACAGTTTTTCCGAATTTTCCTTCTAAATTTTTTTTTCCTGAAACATTACCTGTTTCCAATGTAAAGTTTTCCTTCTTAGATCTTTTTCTACTAAATTTCGCTTTCAGTAAAAAAAAATTACATTTTTCGATTTTAGATTGATTTTCGGTGTGACTTTAGTATATTAATGAAAAAGTTGGGTTTTTCATTTTCTAATTAATTTGCATTTTATTTTATTTTCCAATTATTTGTAAGCTGGTTTTACACAATTTTGAAAAACTAAGAACAGCAGCAAAACAAAGTAGGTTATTATTGATGTCATTGTTTGAAAATTAGACATCTTTGCTTCAAAATACTTGACTTAATGTAAGCAAATGTTTTAAAATTTGACCAATTTAGGTTTTTATCGACTTTAAAGTGCATGAATCAAAACAAACAAAATAAAACAATCTTAGTTGATAATAAAATTTTAAATAAAATTATGTCTTATTATATTCCAATTGAAGCGAATGACAAAAAAAAAATTAAACAAAAATGACAGTTGATGGTTGCTTCAATCGACTCTTTATGGTGTTATGAAAAGAAAAAACTCTCTTGGGTGATGAAGTCATTTCTTATTTTTCCAAAACTACTAAATAAGAACTATTTAGAGTCCAAGCAGGCAAGGGCTTACTTCAAAAATATGAAAAAAATAATAAAAAAAATACTTTAAAATATTTTAGGTATAACATACTTTTTTTCCAATTTAATAAGTTGACAAAAAAAAACAAAAGGTATCTTAAACGATAAGGTTCTTTAGATAACGCAAGACTTAAAATGAGCAAATATTTTTTTTTTAAATAATAATAAAAACAATAATAGATGAAATAATGGTTGCTAATATATGAAAAATAAACACTGATCTTAGAAATACTAAGTTTTACGCTAAGTTTTCCATCAACTAGTGATTTAATGATTTGATTATTTACGCAAAAAGATAAACATGAATTACTTTTTGTTTATCATTAATAGAGGAAATTATGTATAGGCTTTAGTTAATAACAAAATTACTTAAAGATGATAATAGAAATAAAAATAGTACAAAAATAATAATTTAGGTGTTCTTGATTAGTGCTATGCCTGTGCACTAGCATATCATTTTAATAATGACGTTATAGAGAATATTTTTATTTTATCGATTAACTAGGACAGCAAACAGTAAAAAAACATTTTTAGAAAAAGACAACACATTTTTGTGATTTGTCATAGTTACCAAAAGAAAAGTTTTACAAAAACAATTGTACTCATAGAATAAAAGAGTGGAGAATGTTTTTTGTTTGTTTAAAATAGTGTAGATTTTAAAAAATATCAAAATAAAAAAAAATATATCAAAATTTATCCTTAAAATGGAATTTGCTTGGCTTAAATGGTACAGACTGTACTTAAAGTTCATATAGTCGAATATTTTCCATATAGGAGAAAAACATAAAAAATTAAATATTGTTTTATTGATAAACAATACAAAAATTCAAAAATAGTTTTACACAATCAAATTTTATTAATTTGGATAATATTAGTAATAATAAACGTGGAATTTCGTACCCGTGAATTTAAAAATCAAACAAGTTTCGTGGCTAATTGGGCAAAAAGGAGTTTTAGAGGTAGCCTGAAAGCTTAACCTCACGGGGGTCCAAGATCTAATGGACACCTAATAAGTGTTGACAGTTAACCGTTTCGTCCTTATGGGACTCCTCAGAACACTGCTGGTCAATGTGACAAATCTTGCGAAGTTAATCAGATGGTTTTGTCTCTAATTAAATTTAATTAGTGAGCTAACTATAGCAAGAGGCGCCATCTACCGAGATACGAGAGAAACAAAAAACCAAAAGCAGGCGAACACTGCTATACAATATCGATCAATGAAAAGATCGAATGCAAATAAAAGAAAACAACTTTTAGTCCGTGACCTACCACAGCTCTTTGTCTTTCAGGCCGGATCAACACAGATTGCATTTTTACCCGTCTTCAAGACAGTGAGCGTCAATCAACGGAATTTTTAAGCCAAATAATACTAACAAACGTGGAATTTCGTACCCGTGAATTTAAAAATCAAACAAGTTTCGTGGCTAATCGGGCAAAAAGGAGTTTTTTGTTTCCCTTATATTTTTCCGTGGGTAGCCTGAAAGCTTAACCTCACGGGGGTCCAAGATCTAATGGACACCTAATAAGTGTTGACAGTTAACCGTTTCGTCCTTATGGGACTCCTCAGAACACTGCTGGTCAATGTGAGAAATCTTGCGAAGTTAATCAGATGGTTTTGTCTCTAATTAAATTTAATTAGTGAGCTAACTATAGCAAGGGGCGCCATCTACCCATAAGGACGAAACGGTTAACTGTCAACACTTATTAGGTGTCCATTAGATCTTGGACCCCCGTGAGGTTAAGCTTTCAGACTACCCACGGAAAAATATAAGGGAAACAAAAAAACTCCTTTTTGCCCGATTAGCCACGAAACTTGTTTGATTGCTATGATAATATCCAATTGGATTCGAGAATGACTTCAAAATGGAAAAAAAATATATATATGTACACAAATCGAAAAATTTTAACCGTTGATGACGTAGTTTTTATTCGGTTTATGGGATCTTAGAAAAGCACTGATTAAGAGCAAATGATCCCCATTTAAAAAAAAAACAAAGCATTTTGAAATAATGGACTCTAAAATACACTATATATAATCGATTTTACGTTAATACTTTAACCAATAGGTGTTGATTTACTATAACACACATCTCCATCACAAAAGAACAAAACCAAAAGGCATGTGTGGATTTTAACAAAAAATAAAATGATATTTTGTTTTTTAAAATAAAACAAAAATAAAAATAAAAAAAAACAATTAAAAAAAGTTTACAAAATATCTAAAATGTTCTGGTCACTAGAAAAAAAAATGACTTTACCAAAATAATAAAAAGTTAAATATTACACTTTTTCCGTGTAACACAAAAAAACAAGATTAAAATTACATATCTGACAGATGATTGATGCAGATATTATCTGAAAAGATACAATTTACTTCTACTAAAGCAAAGTACAAAAGAGATTAAAGAATTGGTTTTCACGTATAATAATAGGTTACAAAAGCTCTGTATGCCTCAAGATAGAACTGTGGCATAACGCGATAGAGAGAGAGAACGAGAGAGTTTTTATGGTAATTAGTTTGACGGGTAACATTTTACAGAAAAAAAAACAGTTGTTTGCTGTACACTAAAAATTTTTTTATACAAAGATTTTATTTACTTGATTTTAAATATACTCTTCTATTAAGATGTTTTTGATTTAAAACTTTCTAATTCAAATGAGACTTTTTCGTTAGTCTATAGGTGTTATCACTGCTAAAGCCAAAGACAGTGGTTTTATTTATAAAATGTCAAGACAAAAGAAAATATATAAATTTCATAATGTAAATATTACCAAATGACATAAAGATTAGCTTAAATGGCTTATCAACCCTATAAAGTAAAAAGAGTAAAAAGTTGATCATACAATTTTATAATGAAAGAAAATACTTCTTTATTCTGCTGTGGTTGTCTGTTTTTCCAATCTCTGATTATTTCTTGATGTTAATATCTTTTTTTTTTTAATATCACTGATAAAAATATAACGGTTTTCATTTGATATGGCATGACTCAAGAGTCGTCTACTCTTTATGGTTGTATCTTCTAGGTTTTTCCTATTCCTATACCATTAAACACTAAATTTCTAAAAACCCTAACTTTTAGTTACTATCTCAAATATTATCTAATTAACCTATTTTTTAACCAAGTCAGAAAAATTGTCCAAATGTCTACCATAAAACCTGTTTTAAAATAATATCCCATCATCACTTCAACACAGGTTTCAAAAACGTATAGTGACTCTTGTATACCAAATCTAAATCATGTTTCGCCACAATAAAAAGAATAGGTAGATCTACCATTTTTATATTGAAAATTGTATTGTGAAATATAAAATTTATTCAACGACAACGCTTTTGTCTCCCTAATTAGAAAACCTAAGACACTGTGGATTCAACACTAACAGGAAGTGACCATATTCACTGGAGTTAGAAAAACACAGGTGTATAACGAAGAAAGAAACTAGTCTACATCTTCTTGTTAAATAAATTTTCCGGTCTATTGTTTATCCAGTATAACTCAAAAATGAGTTCCCGACATGACGAAATAGAAAATTACGTAGATCTCTTACTGGAATCTACTAGGTGTGACGTCACTGTCTTCATTAACCTACCCTGATATAACTTTTTATTCGTTTCATAGGTAAAGTTTTACCTCTACCTTGAATAGTTTTTCCCAAATTTAAATTCCCATTTTTACAAAATTATTTGACTTGAAAGAAACCCAAAAATCCAACCCATATCTTTTTCCGCTGTTTTAGACCAGTTCACCTGTAGACCATGTAAGCTATAACATGACGATTATTAATTCAGTAGTTTTCTTGATAAAGATTGGTTAAAACATTTAACTGACTATAACGTAACCCTATGTTCAAAAATTGAGTTACGATATTAGGAGATACGGCAACAAACAAAACGAATATAGACCAATTGAAAATTTTAATTATAGGTATACCATCGAAACACCCTCTCGAGTGGAGAAGAAATAATTTTCCCAATTTACTCCTCAGCCTTCTTCTCAATGACTGGGGAGTTTAAAATCCAGCTAAAAACACTCATTCCATAAAAAACATTTTATAAAATAATCTATAATATAATGATACAAACAGCAAAAAAATTAATTCGCCCTCGTCTTACAAAAAAACAACAAAAGAAAACGCGACGATTCCACTTGGCGAATTATTATTGGTCTATTGTTTTATAACATTCCTTATACATCAAAAGGTGCATATAACAAACAGATCCATTTTGCCATACCATATAGTCATATCAAAGTTACGTTAAAAGAAAATTCTAGGACGCTTTAATTCAAAAATACTTCCCTCTCACATATTTACTCAACAGATAGTAATAGACTTTTGTCATTTATAAAAATATCTCAAAAATTACTAAACAAGTTTATAACAAATTGTTCTTAAAAACAATACAAAACAATACAATTCCTGAAAATAAAAATAAAAATATTAATTAAGTAAAATTTTTGAGGGAAAAGTCCAGAGAATCGTAGACCTCTACAGTTGTTGAATGTCATGGTCTTCACCTATAAAAGAAAACGAAGTTATAACACTAATTTTATACATGGTTTAAACAAATATAATAAAACTTTTTCTTTAAAACATCATTTAGTGAATTTATTATGCTTTTGACATAGTGTTTAGACACTGTTATTTTTCTTTTCATTAAAATCGGTCTCGTAGTTATTAAAAATTAAAACAAGTTTGTACAAATTTTAAATGAGTGCTCATAAATTACGAGGATTAGATGATAATTAAAAATTTATAGGCGAATAAAACAATAAAACCTCTACAAATGCAAAATTTTAAAAAGTTAAAATGTTAAGGCATTACTTAATTAATTTATGTTGTATATGTCTATGTAATGATAGACAGGCTTGCTTTTGCAATGCAAGAGAAAAAATATCTTTAGTGTCAAAATTGCAAATATTGAAACAAAAAAAAAACTTAAAAACTCAAAACAAAGACTGTCCTTTTTGACATCGACGATCTAATCTAAAAACTCAGGAGAGAGATTGTTCCTTTTGACTTTCAGATTGATCCAGGATCTAGATTAATAATTTTTTTATAGGTTTTTCAATACGTGTGTGGCTTGAGCCATTACAAAAAAAAATTAAACTTTTTGGCAAAGAATGGGTAGGGGATGAAATGTCAACTACCTCTAATTCAGAAAAATTAATCGTTTATTTAAACAACTACACTTCCCATTCCATTCCAATGGAAAGTGTCGAAATATATGCAATAAGAAGATCAATGAGAATATCCAGAACTGATCATACAAGAAATGAGATCATAAAAGAAAGAATGGGAATCGAGGGAAGCATAACTGATGACATCACAAAAAGGCGACTCATATGGTATGCCCATGTATAACGGATGAACGACGAAAGATTACCAAAACAGGTCCTAGAATGGCAACCAATAGGGCGCAGAAAAAGAGGGCGTCCTAAACTGAAATGGCAGCAGTCAATCCAAAGGAGGTGGAGAATAGGCTTCGGACAACGTAGAAAAACGTTCTAAACCGACATAGTAGTAGTAAACAACTACTGTATAGAGTAAGTCCAACTACAGCAAAATAGTAATAACACATTGAAAAAAAAGAAAGTAAGCTCTGATGATAATTGCATAAAAATTATTTTTTTATTAAACAGGATAAGAATATTACAAAAGTTAGTAAAGAAACGAATGTACTAAATCTTTTGGTTACCAAGATATTTACGTACGCAAGTTATCATCTCTGTGTGCAAATAACTTAAAACTTTTGAGATTCAGTGCTATTTACATATGCTAAGAATATCCTGGATGTATGTATCTATCCAACATTTTCTTGGAACACAAAGATAAAACAAAAGAATACTAAAAAAGAAAGAAAATTCAAATTATCTGTATACTAACTCAATTCGCAGTCAAAACTGTGAAATAGTTTGATTAACTGTGCAGAGAAAACTTAACTGAAAAATTATAGAACTCTATGCATATAATAGCTTAGCTAAGAAGGCATTGTGTTATTAGCACTTTTCAAAAAAAAACATACAGTACGAAGTACGAAGTAGGCCTGGCAAATAGACCTTTCTTTTGGGCTACTTTTTTTATTAGCAGTTGATAAAGATTACTACCATGAAACATCTTATAGGTAAATTTATCGAAAAATAACATTAGCCAGTTTTAAAATAACGAACGGTGCAGAATGCTATGTAAATAATGAAGGGTGCAAAAAGCTATGACAATAAACAAAAGTTTGACTTAACTGTCAATAACTCAAAATTTGAGAAATATTCTCAATTTTCTTTTAAATCTTAACATGGACAAAAAAAATACTAACCAACAGGTTTATGTTTTAATAGTTGTCTTAAACAAAAATGAAGGTTTAAAAGCTCAAATGACATGTTTAAGGTTGACAAAAATAGAAACAAAAGGTCTTAATTACTTCATGGTATAATTTATAAAAATGAAATCTAGTTTTATAGGTATTAATTTAAAAAAAAAATGATAGATAGAAATTTATGTAAGCTGTTTTCAGTAGCGTACTGTACACGCGGGTCTAATGTGTAACACTGTAATTACTCATTTTTTAACGTTTTACACGACGTGGTAGAAACTGATTGTTTTGCCAATATACTTATATATTAACTTAGTAGCAAAATTTTAAGAAGAAGAATGATCTAGATCTTACGAAAATGTACTGGTCAACTGTAAAAAGTTTTTATAAAAAACTTTATATCATATAGATATCAAAATACCAATTTTTTTTTAGTTTGTAAATATAAATCCTATATATTTTTTTAATTTAACGCACAAAAATCGTCACATGTGATGTGGTTACGAGAATATTAGGAATAATGTACATAAGCCATTAATTTCTAGATTAAGCTTTGCAACTAAAAAATTACCGACCGACCTTAATGAAATTTAAATCAAGGAACTGCATTTCTTACTATAGATCTTGTTTGAAAAATATAAATATAAATTTTAGTATTCCTAAATGAAAAGTCAACAATTGGACCCCCGTGAGCTTTCAAGCTACCCACGGAAAAATAAGAGAGAAACAAAACATTTTTTTCGCGAAAGCTTGTTTGATTTATAAATTCAATATCATAGTTTAGTTGATAGATACCGGAAAGTTCAATGTGAATAGACGTATCAGGCGCGAAACTACGGGAGGGTAAAAAAAAAGGTGAAATTTCCCCCCCAAATCTTAAAATATATTTGTTTTGGACACACATAATACACTGGTCTGGACAATATGCAAAATAGTTTTATGCAATATTTATTATAATATTTCCTTCCCCAAATAAAATAGATACGCCACTGTTATGCGTACGGACCAACGAAGTAGGCAATGAATAGAGGCTTTCTACGAAACATTTTTTTTTCCAGATGTGTTTATTTTTAAAAATTCCAGACCATTTCTTTGTGTACTTGGATGAATAGAAAAAGGCTCTATACAAAACGAGCCATGTGTTTTTCAAAATTATTAGTATATCTTTGTTTCATATAGACTCAAGTGGTCTGGAATACTTTTATAGCCTGTAAATTGATTTATGGGCCAAGACGTTTTAACTTGTAAATAAAAGGTCAAAATTTAAAAAAATATTTAACGGTTTTTCTTCTTCGTGTGGGAAAGTTTTCATTATGTATTTCTAAAAAAAATTAAATACAGTTCAGTAAAAAAAATATGAAAAAAGTTTTACCATACTTAAATTGATTCAAGCAAATATACAGGGTAACTTTTTGCAACGGTATTTGCAATAATTTTCAAAAGTTGATTTAGTTTATCAAAATAGTTTATTTGCTTGAAGCAATAGACTAAGTCGTTCAAACTAATTTATGTCTCGTTTCCGTACACATCACATCCTATCTAATGATTATTAACCAAAGGGTTTTATATTTGTTGTTTGATTTTAATTAATTTTATATTTAAGTTAGCTTATTGGTTATGTATAACCTAAATTTCCATATTTCCATATTGCGTTTTCTCTTTAACCAGTCTTTAATTATTAAATGGGAATTATGATTTATTTATTTTAATAATTATTATTTATGTTAAATAATATTATTTTTAAGATTATGTATAAAATTATTACTAACTCAAAAAACGCGAGTTTTTATTTTAGGAAAAATATCAAATACCTTTATCCAATTTCAAAGGTCAAGTCAAATTTAGAAAAATAGATTGATTTATCATTATCTTTGGTTAAATTTTAGAAACAATTATTAGTACTTCTCCTATATAGTATGGAAAAGGTGCTATTAAGCAATCGTTTTAGCTTATCTGGTGTTTTGGTGTAAACCTACATATTACATCAAACATAGTACTTTGATCTTATCGAATTTATTTATTTAAATTGTTTATATTTTTAGTTATTTAAAATATGCTACTTAATTTGTATATCTTTTAATCAAAATCAATAATGTACCTATTGTTACTAATTTAAGTTATTAGTAGTTATTTATTTAGGTTTAGTGTAGTATTAGGTTGACGTATTTTATGGTTGTATTCTTAATCTAGGTTTTAGTTGCGTTATCTGTGACAAACTGGTATGTGAACGGTCCGGCTCTAGAAAAGGGCGGAATGATTCCGAATCGAACAAGGATGGAAAATTCTCGAATTGTAAACAGACCCTCATATATAGGGCCGGACGTCGTGCAACAGTCAGTCAGAGATAACTAATGGTAGTGATCGCTAAATGTTAACGCGAAGTTAATAGGCGTATTAAAGTAGTGAATTATTAGCAAATTATTAGTAAGTTTAAGTGCGTGTTTTTATACATAATTTGTCGGAATAAATTGACGTATCGTTTTCAACAATTACGAGTTTTAATTTGTTGTTGTGAACCCGTAACAATTGGTGTCAGAAGTGAGATTAAAAGAAATAAATAGTGCAAAGACTATCCTTACATAGTACCACCGGCTGGGACAATTGGACAGAAAAACAGTGATTTTTCCAGAATATTCGAAGAAGTTCGATATTGATTTATTCAAAAACCAAAAGAGATGTTTAGGAATCGACTTCGATATTAGCTTAGTTAGTTAAAAAGTAAGAATTAGAAAGAATTTCTAGAATATTCCATCACTTTCTACGACGCTCTATTCGAAAACCGGAAGAAATATCCAAAAAGTAACTTCGACATTAGCTTAGTTTTTTTTTTTACGGTTAAGTAATTTCAAAAGTAAGAACTAAAAAGAATTTCTAGAAGATTCCATAACATTCTACGACGTTCTATTCAAAAACTAGAAGGGATATACAAATACCGATTCCGACATTAGTTTAGTTATTTCAAAAGTAAGAATTAGAAAGAATTTCTAGAAGATTCCATAACATTCTACGACGTTCTATTCAAAAACTAGAAGAGATATACAAATACCGACTTCGACAGTAGCTTAGTTATTTCAAAAGTAAGAATTACCAAGATTTTCTAGAATATTCCAAAACATTCTACGACGTTCTATTCGAGAACCAGAAGAGATATACAAAAACCGACTTCGACATTAGCTAAGTTATTTAAATATTTAAATAGTGAGAATTAGAAAGAATTTCTAGAATATTCCATAACATTCTACGACGATCTATTCGAGAACCAAAAGAGATAATCAAAAAGTGACTTCTACATTTGCCAAGTAGCCGAAAGAGTGACATTTACTAGTATATTCTAGAACATTCCATTAGGTCCTATTTAAGAATCAGAGGAGATATTGAAAAAAAAAACAAAACCGACTACGACATTAGCTTTATAGACCAAAAAAAAAATAATAATAAACATTTTAAGTGAGTTATCAGGAAGTTGATGCTTACTAGACAAGGATCGGCAAAGATGGAAGATCTAAGTTAAATGATGCAGGCTCTAGCAGCTCAAATGGCTCAAAACCAGAACGATATAAGACAGACAGATTGAACAAAACCAAAACGATATGAAACAGACATTTGAGCAAAGATTAGATGGCATTCAAGAAAACTTCGATCAAATAAAGAGCAACTCCGAGCAGCTTAAAGGAGAGTTCAAGGCAGCAACCGAAGATCTTAAGGAAGAAATAACTCAGAGAATGCAGAATGTAGAAGAAAAGGTACAAAACAAATTGCAGAATGTAGAAGAAACGTTACAGAACAAATTGCAGAATGTTGAAGAAAAAGTGGAGACCAAGCTACAGAATGTAAGAGAAGAAGTTTTTCAAACAGTGGAAGAAAAGCTCCAGGATGTGTCAAAACAGCTTATACTGCTTCAGAAAGAACATAACAAAATAAAAGCTCAGGGATGTGTTGTGAATTCCATCCAAAACATTAAGCCTCCAAATTTTGACGGTACGTCCTCCTGGTCCACCTACAAACAACAATTTGAAGCTGCCGCCGCTGCAAATGGTTGGGACGAGGACGAAAAAGCTAGAGCGTTGTTAGTAGCTCTACGGGAACCTGCACTCGGACTTTTACGGTCCATTCCAGTCGAACAAAAACAGAATTATAACGCTTTAGTGGCAGCGTTAGAAAGAAGGTATGCAGACGAACACTTGCGAAATTTACATTGGTCAGAATTAAATGTTCGTCAACAAAGAGCAGGGGAGTCATTACAAGAGTATGAAGCAGATATCAGGAGGCTGATGTACTTGGCTTACCCAGAAATGCCAGAAAATTACAGAGATCCCTTTACGGTGGATCGCTTTATTAATGGCTTGCGAGACACAGACTTAGCAAAGTTACTTCGCCGAGAACGCTTCCATAGCAGCAATGAAGCGTTGATTCGAGCCCTTGAAATTGAGTCATCAAATAATATGTCCAGGCCAAAAGTAAGGGCTGTTTCAATTCACGAGCGTGAAGAAATGAGCAAGGAACAAGAGGTTCCCTCAAACACGCTAAGCCAAATTCTTCAATCACTGAAAGAGAAGATTGACTCTTTAAAAGAAAGCAGACGATCCCCTCCAAATGTAAAGTGTCTTAGATGCGGACTTGCAGGGCACATTCAACGCAATTGTCGTGTCCAAATGAGGTCTCGCCTACCATCTAGCGGGACAAAGTACAGAAGAGGAGATCAGGAAAAACTAAAACTTTTCAACACGGAAAGGCGGGTGTTAACTAATGGAAAGGTAGCCCCCAAAATTTACTCAATTAAGAGTTTAAAACATACTGCTGACAGCCTCAACATTGACGGACTTATAAATGGAAGACAAGTTAACATCACAGTAGACACCGGTGCAGCCATATCATTGCTTAAGTCCAAAATTGCAACGAGATATAAAATTCGACCAACAGAAAAGAAAATAACACTTAGGACTATGACTGGAGAATCCGCCGACATGTTGGGGCAGACAGACATAGACCTAGAGCTGGGAAGATTGAAGATTCGCCACACTGTATTGGTTGCCGAAATAGAAGACGAATTTATTTTGGGAATGGACTTGATAAGTAAACATGGATTTGCGTTTGATAATAAACTTAATACCCTAAGATTTGGGAATGAAGAGTTCATTTTGTCAAATAGTCACTTCAATAAAGAACCAATAAAGGTCGTGGCAGTATGTACAACAAGACTGGTCGGTAACAGTGAGACCATCATTTTTGGGAGGCTAGAAAGTAAAACATCAAGCTGCGTCGGACTCATAAGCCAACAGAAATTACCCAACACCTACCTCGTTGCAAAGTCACTAGTTAAAACCGATAAAGACATCCCGATTAGAGTCGCCAATATTTTCCCAAATAGTGTCAAAATTAATAAGGGGGAGGTGGTAGCATTATTTGAGCCAGTCCAGAAAGTAACAAGATGTGAAGAGCCAACTTCGGAGGATAAAAGTAAGTTACCAACGAAGGTACTTCAGCAATTTCAGTCAACTTGGCAACATCTCACTCCAGAAGAATTTCGTAAAGCGAGAGAGTTTATAGAAGAACAAAGTAATATCTTTGAAACTAAGAGTAGTTCGGGGCGCACAAACCTTATTCAACATTCCATCAACACTGGCGATGCCCAACCGATAAGACAGCCCCCAAGAAGACTACCATTGGCCAAACAAGAAGAAGTTCACAATCTCATTAATAAAATGCTCAGCGACGGTGTTATTGAAGAGTCATCAAGTCCTTGGTCATCTCCTGTGGTGTTGGTCACTAAAAAGGATGGACGTACTAGATTTTATGTCGACTACAGGAAACTTAACGATGTGACCAAGAAAGATAGTTACCCACTGCCAAGAATAGACGACACATTAACAACATTGGCAGGATCATGTTGGTTTTCTACTCTTGACCTAAAAAGTAGGTATTGGCAAGTAGGAATCTTTGAAAAGGATAAAGAGAAGACTGCATTCTCTCCTGGAAGTGGACTTTATCAGTTTAATGTGATGCCATTTGGCCTATGCAATGCTCCAGCTACATTTGAAAGACTAATGGAAGTCGTTCTACGAGGCCTTACTTGGAAAACCTGTCTAGTATATTTGGATGATGTCATAGTAATGGGGAAATCATTTCAAGATCATCTAGACAATTTACGAGAAGTATTTTCAAGAATCAGAAATGCCAATCTCAAATTAAACTCAAAGAAATGTTTTCTACTCCAAGAAAAAGTTGAATTCCTGGGTCACGTCGTTTCCCGAGAAGGCATCCATACTGACGAAAAGAAGTTACAAGCAATAAAAGAATGGCCTCAACCTCGTGACAAACATGAATTGAGAAGCTTTTTGGGTCTGTGTACATATTACAGACGATTTGTAGAAGGATTCGCCAAAATAGCGTCTCCATTACATAGACTTACAGAAGATAAAGCTTCTTACAGATGGAATACTGAATGTGACCATGCATTTAGAATACTGAAGGCAGCATTATGTTCTAGTCCGATTCTCGCATATCCTATTCCAAATGGTAAATTCATATTAGATACTGATGCGAGCAACGACGGCATAGGAGCAGTACTCTCCCAAGTACAAGATGGAGAAGATCGGGTCATCGAATTTTTCAGCAAAAAGCTATCCAAACCAGAGAGAAATTATTGTGTTACCAGAAAGGAGCTCCTAGCCATCATTAAATCCGTAGATCACTTTCACAAATATCTCTATGGACAAGAGTTTCTGATTAGAACGGATCATGCTGCGTTACAGTGGCTCATGAAAATGAAACAACCTGAGGGGCAAGTCGCGAGATGGATAGAAAAGCTACAACAATACCATTATCAAATTAAGCACCGAGCGGGAAGGGTGCATAATAATGCGGATGCATTGTCCAGAAGACCTTGCCCTGAGGATTGTAAACATTGCAGGAAAATTGACCAGAAAGACGGAATTACCTACGTGCGCCAGATAAAGTTAGAACCAGATGAAAAATGGATGTCGGCTTCGATTAGAACCACACAACTTAACGACAAAGATGTAGGACCTATCTTGAGATTGAAAGAAGAGAAAAAGCCACGACCATCATGGCAAGATATCGCAAACCAAGGGGTGATATTCAAATCACTGTGGGCACAATGGGATTCACTGATAGTAGAGGAAAACATCCTTAAACGTGCCTGGGAAAGTGCCGATGGCCTTACTGTGGTTAATCAAGTAGTGGTTCCTAGGAGCATGGTAGACAATATAGTGGCCGAATGCCATGGTGGAAAATCAGGCGCGCACCTAGGCATAAATAAAACCATGGATAAAATTCGAAACCGATTTTATTGGATCAATTACTTTCAAGATGTGAAAAACTGGTGCCGCCGATGTTTGACTTGTGCAGCCAGCCAAGGTCCCAAAACAAGGTCCAGAGGTCAAATGAAACAATATAACGTAGGTCTGCCATTCGAACGCATTGCTATTGATGTGGCCGGACCGTTTCCAGAAACTAAAAAAGGCAACAAATACATCCTTGTTGTCATGGATTACTTTAGCAAATGGCCAGAAGTTTTTGCTTTGCCTAACCAAGAGGCCGCTACAGTTGCAGAAGTTCTGGTAAATGATGTTTTCAGCCGATTTGGCATTCCTTTGGAACTACATTCAGATCAAGGAAGAAACTTTGAATCAAAGCTCTTCCAGAATCTCTGTGACCTTTTAGGAATACATAAAACACGGACTACGGCTTTACATCCGCAGTCAGATGGCATGGTTGAAAGATTTAATAAAACAATAGAAGAACATCTGTGCAAAGTTGTTGATGAGCACCAAACAGATTGGGACCAATATATTCCATTGTTTTTGATGGCCTATAGAACCGCCATTCACAATACGACAGGAGCTACTCCATCTAGTATCCTGTTTGGTAGAGAAATGCGTTTACCATGTGATATCATGTTTGGTTCACCTGAAGAAGAACACTTAGAGGTTAATGACTATGTCGAACGTTTAAGGCAAAAGCTGCACGATATCCATGAAGTGGTTAGAGAGCGAATAGAAATAGCCAGTGACCGCATGAAAGCGAGGTATGACCTGAAAGCAAACTCTTCAGGGTTCAAAGAGAATGATTAAGTCTGGCTATACAATCCTCAACGCAAGCAAGGAAGATCACCTAAGTTGACACCACCATGGGAAGGGCCTTATAAAGTTGTTAAGAGAATTAATGATGTAGTCTACCGAATCCAGAAAAGCCCGAAGTCCAAGATCTAGACAGACTAAAACCTTACCTGAGAAATGTTGATCGAGACGATCAAACCTGAAGAGGAGGATAGTGTTACAAATTTAAGTTATTAGTAGTTATTTATTTAGGTTTAGTGTAGTATTAGGTTGACGTATTTTATGGTTGTATTCTTAATCTAGGTTTTAGTTGCGTTGTCTGTGACAAACTGGTATGTGAACGGTCCGGCTCTAGAAAAGGGCGGAATGATTCCGAATCGAACTAGGATGGAAAATTCTCGAATTGTAGGCAGACCCTCATATATAGGGCCGGACGTCGTGCAACAGTCAGTCAGAGATAACCAATGGTAGTGATCGCTAGATGTTAAGGCGAAGTTAATAGGCGTATTAAAGTAGTGAATTATTAGCAAGTTATTAGTAAGTTTAAGTGCGTGTTTTTGTACATAATTTGTCGGAATAAATTGACGTATCGTTTTCAACAATTGCGGGTTTTAATTTGTTGTTGTGAACCCGTAACACTATATAGTCATAAAGACATGGACATGACCTGTAAACTTGTTCTTTTTATTAAAAATTACAAGAAAATTTCTTCTAGCTTCAAACTAATCAAAACGATTTCACTGTTATAACAAATTATCGTTTTAAAACAAGTAAAAGGGTTAAGAAAAGCCTTTACTGTTGTGTGGACATTGATTTGTGGCTTTCTTTAGCCTTATGTAATAAAAATGTTATGAGATTATGTTTTTTTTTTTCAAAAATTACTGTATGGCTTTACAAAATATGATTTCATTTAAGACATGATCGATAGCACCAATACATTTGTTAAATCGATCGTCCTTCTGTCAAACAAATGTATTGTAAACTGGAGACCTTGAGAAAATAAAAGAGGTAGTGGAAGACCACAAATGAGATGAGCGCACGATTTGAAGAAACATGCGGGAACTAGATGGATGAACACGGCGTCATACAGGAAAGAGTGGAAGATATTGAAGGAGGCCTATATCCAAAGATGGATCGAAGAAGGCGAAATAAATAGATAGATAGCACCATTTTTTTTTAAAAAGGTAATGAATGTACTGTTAAAATTACCAATGCAAAAGTTGCTTAATTACCGTGCGAATAAATACCTAACTCAAAAATTACTGTCAAAAAAAGAATTTCTAGAAGATTCCATAACATTCTACGACGTTCTATTCAAAAACTAGAAGGGATATACAAATACCGATTTCGACATTAGTTTAGTTATTTCAAAAGTAAGAATTAGAAATAATTTTTAGAAGATTCCATAACATTCTACGACGTTCTATTCAAAAACTAGAAGAGATATACAAATACCGACTTCGACAGTAGCTTAGTTATTTCAAAAGTAAGAATTACCAAGATTTTCTAGAATATTCCAAAACATTCTACGACGTTCTATTCGAGAACCAGAAGAGATATACAAAAACCGACTTCGACATTAGCTAAGTTATTTAAATATTTAAATAGTGAGAATTAGAAAGAATTTCTAGAATATTCCATAACATTCTACGACGATCTATTCGAGAACCAAAAGAGATAATCAAAAAGTGACTTCTACATTTGCCAAGTAGCAGAAAGAGTGACATTTACTAGTATATTCTAGAACATTCCATTAGGTCCTATTTAAGAATCAGAGGAGATATTGAAAAAAAAAACGAAACCGACTACGACATTAGCTTTATAGACCAAAAAAAAATAATAATAAACATTTTAAGTGATTTATCAGGAAGTTGATGCTTACTAGACAAGGATCGGCAAAGATGGAAGATCTAAGTAAAATGATGCAGGCTCTAGCAGCTCAAATGGCTCAAAACCAGAACGATATAAGACAGACAGATTGAACAAAACCAAAACGATATGAAACAGACATTTGAGCAAAGATTAGATGGCATTCAAGAAAACTTCGATCAAATAAAGAGCAACTCCGAGCAGCTTAAAGGAGAGTTCAAGGCAGCAACCGAAGATCTTAAGGAAGAAATAACTCAGAGAATGCAGAATGTAGAAGAAAAGGTACAAAACAAATTGCAGAATGTAGAAGAAACGTTACAGAACAAATTGCAGAATGTTGAAGAAAAAGTGGAGACCAAGCTACAGAATGTAAGAGAAGAAGTTTTTCAAACAGTGGAAGAAAAGCTCCAGGATGTGTCAAAACAGCTTATACAGCTTCAGAAAGAACATAACAAAATAAAAGCTCAGGGATGTGTTGTGAATTCCATCCAAAACATTAAGCCTCCAAATTTTGACGGTACGTCCTCCTGGTCCACCTACAAACAACAATTTGAAGCTGCCGCCGCTGCAAATGGTTGGGACGAGGACGAAAAAGCTAGAGCGTTGTTAGTAGCTCTACGGGAACCTGCACTCGGACTTTTACGGTCCATTCCAGTCGAACAAAAACAGAATTATAACGCTTTAGTGGCAGCGTTAGAAAGAAGGTATGCAGACGAACACTTGCGAAATTTACATTGGTCAGAATTAAATGTTCGTCAACAAAGAGCAGGGGAGTCATTACAAGAGTATGAAGCAGATATCAGGAGGCTGATGTACTTGGCTTACCCAGAAATGCCAGAAAATTACAGAGATCCCTTTACGGTGGATCGCTTTATTAATGGCTTGCGAGACACAGACTTAGCAAAGTTACTTCGCCGAGAACGCTTCCATAGCAGCAATGAAGCGTTGATTCGAGCCCTTGAAATTGAGTCATCAAATAATATGTCCAGGCCAAAAGTAAGGGCTGTTTTAATTCACGAGCGTGAAGAAATGAGCAAGGAACAAGAGGTTCCCTCAAACACGCTAAGCCAAATTCTTCAATCACTGAAAGAGAAGATTGACTCTTTAAAAGAAAGCAGACGATCCCCTCCAAATGTAAAGTTTCTTAGATGCGGACTTACAGGGCACATTCAACGCAATTGTCGTGTCCAAATGAGGTCTCGCCTACCATCTAGCGGGACAAAGTACAGAAGAGGAGATCAGGAAAAACTAAAACTTTTCAACACGGAAAGGCGGGTGTTAACTAATGGAAGGGTAGCCCCAAAATTTACTCAATTAAGAGTTTAAAACATACTGCTGACAGCCTCAACATTGACGAACTTATAAATGGAAGACAAGTTAACATCACAGTAGACACCGGTGCAGCCATATCATTGCTTAAGTCCAAAATTGCAACGAGATATAAAATTCGACCAACAGAAAAGAAAATAACACTTAGGACTATGACTGGAGAATCCGCCGACATGTTGGGGCAGACAGACATAGACCTAGAGCTGGGAAGATTGGAGATTCGCCACACTGTATTGGTTGCCGAAATAGAAGACGAATTTATTTTGGGAATGGACTTGATAAGTAAACATGGATTTGCGTTTGACAATAAACTTAATACCCTAAGATTTGGGAATGAAGAGTTCATTTTGTCAAATAGTCACTTCAATAAAGAACCAATAAAGGTCGTGGCAGTATGTACAACAAGACTGGTCGCTAACAGTGAGACCATCATTTTTGGGAGGCTAGAAAGTAAAACATCAAGCTGCGTCGGACTCATAAGCCAACAGAAATTACCCAACACCTACCTCGTTGCAAAGTCACTAGTTAAAACCGATAAAGACATCCCGATTAGAGTCGCCAATATTTTCCCAAATAGTGTCAAAATTAATAAGGGGGAGGTGGTAGCATTATTTGAGCCAGTCCAGAAAGTAACAAGATGTGAAGAGCCAACTTCGGAGGATAAAAGTAAGTTACCAACGGAGGTACTTTAGCAATTTCAGTCAACTTGGCAACATCTCACTCCAGAAGAATTTCGTAAAGCGAGAGAGTTTATAGAAGAACAAAGTAATATCTTTGAAACTAAGAGTAGTTCGGGACGCACAAACCTTATTCAACATTCCATCAACACTGGCGATGCCCAACCGATAAGACAGCCCCCAAGAAGACTACCATTGGCCAAACAAGAAGAAGTTCTCAATCTCATTAATAAAATGCTCAGCGACGGTGTTATTGAAGAGTCATCAAGTCCTTGGTCATCTCCTGTGGTGTTGGTCACTAAAAAGGATGGACGTACTAGATTTTGTGTCGACTACAGGAAACTTAACGATGTGACCAAGAAAGATAGTTACCCACTGCCAAGAATAGACGACACATTAACAACATTGGCAGGATCATGTTGGTTTTCTACTCTTGACCTAAAAAGTAGGTATTGGCAAGTAGGAATCTTTGAAAAGGATAAAGAGAAGACTGCATTCTCTGCTGGAAGTGGACTTTATCAGTTTAATGTGATTCCATTTGGCCTATGCAATGCTCCAGCTACATTTGAAAGACTAATGGAAGTCGTTCTACGAGGCCTTACTTGGAAAACCTGTCTAGTATATTTGGATGATGTCATAGTAATGGGGAAATCATTTCAAGATCATCTAGACAATTTACGAGAAGTATTTTCAAGAATCAGAAATGCCAATCTCAAATTAAACTCAAAGAAATGTTTTCTACTCCAAGAAAAAGTTGAATTCCTGGGTCACGTCGTTTCCCGAGAAGGCATCCATACTGACGAAAAGAAGTTACAAGCAATAAAAGAATGGCCTCAACCTCGTGACAAACATGAATTGAGAAGCTTTTTGGGTCTGTGTACATATTACAGACGATTTGTAGAAGGATTCGCCAAAATAGCGTCTCCATTACATAGACTTACAGAAGATAAAGCTTCTTACAGATGGAATACTGAATGTGACCATGCATTTAGAAGACTGAAGGCAGCATTATGTTCTAGTCCGATTCTCGCATATCCTATTCCAAATGGTAAATTCATATTAGATACTGATGCGAGCAACGACGGCATAGGAGCATTACTCTCCCAAGTACAAGATGGAGAAGATCGGGTCATCGAATTTTTCAGCAAAAAGCTATCCAAACCAGAGAGAAATTATTGTGTTACCAGAAAGGAGCTCCTAGCCATCATTAAATCCGTAGATCACTTTCACAAATATCTCTATGGACAAGAGTTTCTGATTAGAACGGATCATGCTGCGTTACAGTGGCTCATGAAAATGAAACAACCTGAGGGGCAAGTCGCGAGATGGATAGAAAAGCTACAACAATACCATTATCAAATTAAGCACCGAGCGGGAAGGGTGCATAATAATGCGGATGCATTGTCCAGAAGACCTTGCCCTGAGGATTGTAAACATTGCAGGAAAATTGACCAGAAAGAGGGAATTACCTACGTGCGCCAGATAAAGTTAGAACCAGATGAAGAATGGATGTCGGCTTCGATTAGAACCACACAACTTAACGACAAAGATGTAGGACCTATCTTGCGATTGAAAGAAGAGAAAAAGCCACGACCATCATGGCAAGATATCGCAAACCAAGGGGTGATATTCAAATCACTGTGGGCACAATGGGATTCACTGATAGTAGAGGAAAACATCCTTAAACGTGCCTGGGAAAGTGCCGATGGCCTTACTGTGGTTAATCAAGTAGTGGTTCCTAGGAGCATGGTAGGCAATATAGTGGCCGAATGCCATGGTGGAAAATCAGGCGCGCACCTAGGCATAAATAAAACCATGGACAAAATTCGAAACCGATTTTATTGGATCAATTACTTTCAAGATGTGAAAAACTGGTGCCGCCGATGTTCGACTTGTGCAGCCAGCCAAGGTCCCAAAACAAGGTCCAGAGGTCAAATGAAACAATATAACGTAGGTCTGCCATTCGAACGCATTGCTATTGATGTGGCCGGACCGTTTCCAGAAACTAAAAAAGGCAACAAATACATCCTTGTTGTCATGGATTACTTTAGCAAATGGCCAGAAGTTTTTGCTTTGCCTAACCAAGAGGCCGCTACAGTTGCAGAAGTTCTGGTAAATGATGTTTTCAGCCGATTTGGCATTCCTTTGGAACTACATTCAGATCAAGGAAGAAACTTTGAATCAAAGCTCTTCCAGAATCTCTGTGACCTTTTAGGAATACATAAAACACGGACTACGGCTTTACATCCGCAGTCAGATGGCATGGTTGAAAGATTTAATAAAACAATAGAAGAACATCTGTGCAAAGTTGTTGATGAGCACCAAACAGATTGGGACCAATATATTCCATTGTTTTTGATGGCCTATAGAACCGCCATTCACAATACGACAGGAGCTACTCCATCTAGTATCCTGTTTGGTAGAGAAATGCGTTTACCATGTGATATCATGTTTGGTTCACCTGAAGAAGAACACTTAGAGTTTAATGACTATGTCGAACGTTTAAGGCAAAAGCTGCACGATATCCATGAAGTGGTCAGAGAGCGAATAGAAATAGCCAGTGACCGCATGAAAGCGAGGTATGACCTGAAAGCAAACTCTTCAGGGTTCAAAGAGAATGATTAAGTCTGGCTATACAATCCTCAACGCAAGCAAGGAAGATCACCTAAGTTGACACCACCATGGGAAGGGCCTTATAAAGTTGTTAAGAGAATTAATGATGTAGTCTACCGAATCCAGAAAAGCCCGAAGTCCAAGATCTAGACAGACTAAAACCTTACCTGAGAAATGTTGATCGAGACGATCAAACCTGAAGAGGAGGATAGTGTTACAAATTTAAGTTATTAGTAGTTATTTATTTAGGTTTAGTGTAGTATTAGGTTGACGTATTTTATGGTTGTATTCTTAATCTAGGTTTTAGTTGCGTTGTCTGTGACAAACTGGTATGTGAACGGTCCGGCTCTAGAAAAGGGCGGAATGATTCCGAATCGAACTAGGATGGAAAATTCTCGAATTGTAGGCAGACCCTCATATATAGGGCCGGACGTCGTGCAACAGTCAGTCAGAGATAACCAATGGTAGTGATCGCTAGATGTTAAGGCGAAGTTAATAGGCGTATTAAAGTAGTGAATTATTAGCAAGTTATTAGTAAGTTTAAGTGCGTGTTTTTGTACATAATTTGTCGGAATAAATTGACGTATCGTTTTCAACAATTGCGGGTTTTAATTTGTTGTTGTGAACCCGTAACACTATATAGTCATAAAGACATGGACATGACCTGTAAACTTGTTCTTTTTATTAAAAATTACAAGAAAATTTCTTCTAGCTTCAAACTAATCAAAACGATTTCACTGTTATAACAAATTATCGTTTTAAAACAAGTAAAAGGGTTAAGAAAAGCCTTTACTGTTGTGTGGACATTGATTTGTGGCTTTCTTTAGCCTTATGTAATAAAAATGTTATGAGATTATGTTTTTTTTTTTCAAAAATTACTGTATGGCTTTACAAAATATGATTTCATTTAAGACATGATCGATAGCACCAATACATTTGTTAAATCGATCGTCCTTCTGTCAAACAAATGTATTGTAAACTGGAGACCTTGAGAAAATAAAAGAGGTAGTGGAAGACCACAAATGAGATGAGCGCACGATTTGAAGAAACATGCGGGAACTAGATGGATGAACACGGCGTCATACAGGAAAGAGTGGAAGATATTGAAGGAGGCCTATATCCAAAGATGGATCGAAGAAGGCGAAATAAATAGATAGATAGCACCATTTTTTTTTAAAAAGGTAATGAATGTACTGTTAAAATTACCAATGCAAAAGTTGCTTAATTACCGTGCGAATAAATACCTAACTCAAAAATTACTGTCAAAAAAAGAATTTCTAGAAGATTCCATAACATTCTACGACGTTCTATTCAAAAACTAGAAGGGATATACAAATACCGATTTCGACATTAGTTTAGTTATTTCAAAAGTAAGAATTAGAAATAATTTCTAGAAGATTCCATAACATTCTACGACGTTCTATTCAAAAACTAGAAGAGATATACAAATACCGACTTCGACAGTAGCTTAGTTATTTCAAAAGTAAGAATTACCAAGATTTTCTAGAATATTCCAAAACATTCTACGACGTTCTATTCGAGAACCAGAAGAGATATACAAAAACCGACTTCGACATTAGCTAAGTTATTTAAATATTTAAATAGTGAGAATTAGAAAGAATTTCTAGAATATTCCATAACATTCTACGACGATCTATTCGAGAACCAAAAGAGATAATCAAAAAGTGACTTCTACATTTGCCAAGTAGCAGAAAGAGTGACATTTACTAGTATATTCTAGAACATTCCATTAGGTCCTATTTAAGAATCAGAGGAGATATTGAAAAAAAAAACGAAACCGACTACGACATTAGCTTTATAGACCAAAAAAAAATAATAATAAACATTTTAAGTGATTTATCAGGAAGTTGATGCTTACTAGACAAGGATCGGCAAAGATGGAAGATCTAAGTAAAATGATGCAGGCTCTAGCAGCTCAAATGGCTCAAAACCAGAACGATATAAGACAGACAGATTGAACAAAACCAAAACGATATGAAACAGACATTTGAGCAAAGATTAGATGGCATTCAAGAAAACTTCGATCAAATAAAGAGCAACTCCGAGCAGCTTAAAGGAGAGTTCAAGGCAGCAACCGAAGATCTTAAGGAAGAAATAACTCAGAGAATGCAGAATGTAGAAGAAAAGGTACAAAACAAATTGCAGAATGTAGAAGAAACGTTACAGAACAAATTGCAGAATGTTGAAGAAAAAGTGGAGACCAAGCTACAGAATGTAAGAGAAGAAGTTTTTCAAACAGTGGAAGAAAAGCTCCAGGATGTGTCAAAACAGCTTATACAGCTTCAGAAAGAACATAACAAAATAAAAGCTCAGGGATGTGTTGTGAATTCCATCCAAAACATTAAGCCTCCAAATTTTGACGGTACGTCCTCCTGGTCCACCTACAAACAACAATTTGAAGCTGCCGCCGCTGCAAATGGTTGGGACGAGGACGAAAAAGCTAGAGCGTTGTTAGTAGCTCTACGGGAACCTGCACTCGGACTTTTACGGTCCATTCCAGTCGAACAAAAACAGAATTATAACGCTTTAGTGGCAGCGTTAGAAAGAAGGTATGCAGACGAACACTTGCGAAATTTACATTGGTCAGAATTAAATGTTCGTCAACAAAGAGCAGGGGAGTCATTACAAGAGTATGAAGCAGATATCAGGAGGCTGATGTACTTGGCTTACCCAGAAATGCCAGAAAATTACAGAGATCCCTTTACGGTGGATCGCTTTATTAATGGCTTGCGAGACACAGACTTAGCAAAGTTACTTCGCCGAGAACGCTTCCATAGCAGCAATGAAGCGTTGATTCGAGCCCTTGAAATTGAGTCATCAAATAATATGTCCAGGCCAAAAGTAAGGGCTGTTTTAATTCACGAGCGTGAAGAAATGAGCAAGGAACAAGAGGTTCCCTCAAACACGCTAAGCCAAATTCTTCAATCACTGAAAGAGAAGATTGACTCTTTAAAAGAAAGCAGACGATCCCCTCCAAATGTAAAGTTTCTTAGATGCGGACTTACAGGGCACATTCAACGCAATTGTCGTGTCCAAATGAGGTCTCGCCTACCATCTAGCGGGACAAAGTACAGAAGAGGAGATCAGGAAAAACTAAAACTTTTCAACACGGAAAGGCGGGTGTTAACTAATGGAAGGGTAGCCCCAAAATTTACTCAATTAAGAGTTTAAAACATACTGCTGACAGCCTCAACATTGACGAACTTATAAATGGAAGACAAGTTAACATCACAGTAGACACCGGTGCAGCCATATCATTGCTTAAGTCCAAAATTGCAACGAGATATAAAATTCGACCAACAGAAAAGAAAATAACACTTAGGACTATGACTGGAGAATCCGCCGACATGTTGGGGCAGACAGACATAGACCTAGAGCTGGGAAGATTGGAGATTCGCCACACTGTATTGGTTGCCGAAATAGAAGACGAATTTATTTTGGGAATGGACTTGATAAGTAAACATGGATTTGCGTTTGACAATAAACTTAATACCCTAAGATTTGGGAATGAAGAGTTCATTTTGTCAAATAGTCACTTCAATAAAGAACCAATAAAGGTCGTGGCAGTATGTACAACAAGACTGGTCGCTAACAGTGAGACCATCATTTTTGGGAGGCTAGAAAGTAAAACATCAAGCTGCGTCGGACTCATAAGCCAACAGAAATTACCCAACACCTACCTCGTTGCAAAGTCACTAGTTAAAACCGATAAAGACATCCCGATTAGAGTCGCCAATATTTTCCCAAATAGTGTCAAAATTAATAAGGGGGAGGTGGTAGCATTATTTGAGCCAGTCCAGAAAGTAACAAGATGTGAAGAGCCAACTTCGGAGGATAAAAGTAAGTTACCAACGGAGGTACTTTAGCAATTTCAGTCAACTTGGCAACATCTCACTCCAGAAGAATTTCGTAAAGCGAGAGAGTTTATAGAAGAACAAAGTAATATCTTTGAAACTAAGAGTAGTTCGGGACGCACAAACCTTATTCAACATTCCATCAACACTGGCGATGCCCAACCGATAAGACAGCCCCCAAGAAGACTACCATTGGCCAAACAAGAAGAAGTTCTCAATCTCATTAATAAAATGCTCAGCGACGGTGTTATTGAAGAGTCATCAAGTCCTTGGTCATCTCCTGTGGTGTTGGTCACTAAAAAGGATGGACGTACTAGATTTTGTGTCGACTACAGGAAACTTAACGATGTGACCAAGAAAGATAGTTACCCACTGCCAAGAATAGACGACACATTAACAACATTGGCAGGATCATGTTGGTTTTCTACTCTTGACCTAAAAAGTAGGTATTGGCAAGTAGGAATCTTTGAAAAGGATAAAGAGAAGACTGCATTCTCTGCTGGAAGTGGACTTTATCAGTTTAATGTGATTCCATTTGGCCTATGCAATGCTCCAGCTACATTTGAAAGACTAATGGAAGTCGTTCTACGAGGCCTTACTTGGAAAACCTGTCTAGTATATTTGGATGATGTCATAGTAATGGGGAAATCATTTCAAGATCATCTAGACAATTTACGAGAAGTATTTTCAAGAATCAGAAATGCCAATCTCAAATTAAACTCAAAGAAATGTTTTCTACTCCAAGAAAAAGTTGAATTCCTGGGTCACGTCGTTTCCCGAGAAGGCATCCATACTGACGAAAAGAAGTTACAAGCAATAAAAGAATGGCCTCAACCTCGTGACAAACATGAATTGAGAAGCTTTTTGGGTCTGTGTACATATTACAGACGATTTGTAGAAGGATTCGCCAAAATAGCGTCTCCATTACATAGACTTACAGAAGATAAAGCTTCTTACAGATGGAATACTGAATGTGACCATGCATTTAGAAGACTGAAGGCAGCATTATGTTCTAGTCCGATTCTCGCATATCCTATTCCAAATGGTAAATTCATATTAGATACTGATGCGAGCAACGACGGCATAGGAGCATTACTCTCCCAAGTACAAGATGGAGAAGATCGGGTCATCGAATTTTTCAGCAAAAAGCTATCCAAACCAGAGAGAAATTATTGTGTTACCAGAAAGGAGCTCCTAGCCATAATTAAATCCGTAGATCACTTTCACAATTATCTCTATGGACAAGAGTTTCTGATTAGAACGGATCATGCTGCGTTACAGTGGCTCATGAAAATGAAACAACCTGAGGGGCAAGTCGCGAGATGGATAGAAAAGCTACAACAATACCATTATCAAATTAAGCACCGAGCGGGAAGGGTGCATAATAATGCGGATGCATTGTCCAGAAGACCTTGCCCTGAGGATTGTAAACATTGCAGGAAAATTGACCAGAAAGAGGGAATTACCTACGTGCGCCAGATAAAGTTAGAACCAGATGAAGAATGGATGTCGGCTTCGATTAGAACACACAACTTAACGACAAAGATGTAGGACCTATTTTGCGATTGAAAGAAGAGAAAAAGCCACGACCATCATGGCAAGATATCGCAAACCAAGGGGTGATATTCAAATCACTGTGGGCACAATGGGATTCACTGATAGTAGAGGAAAACTTAAACGTGCCTGGGAAAGTGCCGATGGCCTTACTGTGGTTAATCAAGTAGTGGTTCCTAGGAGCATGGTAGGCAATATAGTGGCCGAATGCCATGGTGGAAAATCAGGCGCGCACCTAGGCATAAATAAAACCATGGACAAAATTCGAAACCGATTTTATTGGATCAATTACTTTCAAGATGTGAAAAACTGGTGCCGCCGATGTTCGACTTGTGCAGCCAGCCAAGGTCCCAAAACAAGGTCCAGAGGTCAAATGAAACAATATAACGTAGGTCTGCCATTCGAACGCATTGCTATTGATGTGGCCGGACCGTTTCCAGAAACTAAAAAAGGCAACAAATACATCCTTGTTGTCATGGATTACTTTAGCAAATGGCCAGAAGTTTTTGCTTTGCCTAACCAAGAGGCCGCTACAGTTGCAGAAGTTCTGGTAAATGATGTTTTCAGCCGATTTGGCATTCCTTTGGAACTACATTCAGATCAAGGAAGAAACTTTGAATCAAAGCTCTTCCAGAATCTCTGTGACCTTTTAGGAATACATAAAACACGGACTACGGCTTTACATCCGCAGTCAGATGGCATGGTTGAAAGATTTAATAAAACAATAGAAGAACATCTGTGCAAAGTTGTTGATGAGCACCAAACAGATTGGGACCAATATATTCCATTGTTTTTGATGGCCTATAGAACCGCCATTCACAATACGATAGGAGCTACTCCATCTAGTATCCTGTTTGGTAGAGAAATGCGTTTACCATGTGATATCATGTTTGGTTCACCTGAAGAAGAACACTTAGAGGTTAATGACTATGTCGAACGTTTAAGGCAAAAGCTGCACGATATCCATGAAGTGGTTAGAGAGCGAATAGAAATAGCCAGTGACCGCATGAAAGCGAGGTATGACCTGAAAGCAAACTCTTCAGGGTTCAAAGAGAATGATTAAGTCTGGCTATACAATCCTCAACGCAAGAAAGGAAGATCACCTAAGTTGACACCACCATGGGAAGGGCCTTATAAAGTTGTTAAGAGAATTAATGATGTAGTCTACCGAATCCAGAAAAGCCCGAAGTCCAAGATCTAGACAGACTAAAACCTTACCTGAGGAATGTTGATCGAGACGATCAAACCTGAAGAGGAGGATAGTGTTACAAATTTAAGTTATTAGTAGTTATTTATTTAGGTTTAGTGTAGTATTAGGTTAACGTATTTTATGGTTGTATTCTTAATCTAGGTTTAAGTTGCGTTATCTGTGACAAACTGGTATGTGAACGGTCCGGCTCTAGAAAAGGGCGGAATGATTCCGAATCGAACTAGGATGGAAAATTCTCGAATTGTAGGCAGACCCTCATATATAGGGCCGGACGTCGTGCAACAGTCAGTCAGAGATAACCAATGGTAGTGATCGCTAGATGTTAAGGCGAAGTTAATAGGCGTATTAAAGTAGTGAATTATTAGCAAGTTATTAGTAAGTTTAAGTGCGTGTTTTTGTACATAATTTGTCGGAATAAATTGACGTATCGTTTTCAACAATTGCGGGTTTTAATTTGTTGTTGTGAACCCGTAACACTATATAGTCATAAAGACATGGACATGACCTGTAAACTTGGTCTTTTTAATAAAAATTACAAGAAAATTTCTTCTAGCTTCAAACTAATCAAAACGATTTCACTGTTATAACAAATTATCGTTTTAAAACAAGTAAAAGGGTTAAGAAAAGCCTTTACTGTTGTGTGGACATTGATTTGTGGCTTTCTTTAGCCTTATGCAATAAAAATGCTATGAGATTATGTTTTTTTTTTCAAAAATTACTGTATGGCTTTACAAAATATGATTTCATTTAAGACATGATCGATAGCACCAATACATTTGTTAAATCGATCGTCCTTCTGTCAAACAAATGTATTGTAAACTGGAGACCTTGAGAAAATAAAAGAGGTAGTGGAAGACCACAAATGAGATGAGCGCACGATTTGAAGAAACATGCGGGAACTAGATGGATGAACACGGCGTCATACAGGAAAGAGTGGAAGATATTGAAGGAGGCCTATATCCAAAGATGGATCGAAGAAGGCGAAATAAATAGATAGATAGCACCATTTTTTTTAAAAAAGGTAATGAATGTACTGTTAAAATTAGCAATGAAAAAGTTGCTTAATTACCGTGCGAATAAATACCTAACTCAAAAATTACTGTCAAAAAAATTATGTTTTCTGTCTACTGTGTTCTATGGTAACTTGTGAATGTCACACACATTATGCACAGAAAAATGAGATCTTCACTCTTGTTACTTAGACAATAAAACTAGTGCTAGTTTATAACAAATAATGTTTAATTACAACTTGTGCAATGTCAGTCACTGCTCTAGGTGGCATTTTAGTGTAAAATATGATAAAATAAAATATTCCTACAAGGACTTTATAAATAAAAATTTTGACTCGATCTAAAATATGTACTGAGATAAAAGCTTATGGGCAGTTCTCAATAGGTAATATAGTCCTTTCTTAAGTTTAGTTAACGTGTTTTGACTTTTAAGTTAATTGGTGGATAATTTATTTATTTTTCCAGTAAAGTTATTATTCAGTACAATGACATACGAATAAAAAATAGGATGACAGTCTCAAAATAGACTGAAGTTGTGTTACCATCTGTAACTAGTAAACCGATATGGATGCCATTTTTATTTTTTCTACAAAAAGGTTTAGTTTTCTGTTAGGTTAACGTTTTGAGTTTTGAAAATATGAAAAATAACGTACATTTTTCGCTAAAGGTGGTTATTTTATGGCTTTCATTTAAAATAGGTCGAATTTTCTTAATAACCTTTCTTAGAATATAACTTTAGATCTTTTTTCGAAAAAAATAGGTCTTCAAAGTTAGACATGTACCAAATTTTAATGTTGACAAAGATCAGTACTTTTTTTCATAATATGAGCTTTTTATCAAACTCCTTAGTCATTTTTCTCTTTCTACATCATGGTTTTAACTCAGAATGATCTATTTGGTAATAAGTCGTTTTAGGTTTTAATTTCAAAGGTGTTAATATTTAATAAGATATTTAAGTGTGATGAGTTCATTTATTAACATAAATAGTTAATTACCTAATTACTTCGCATGTAGCGGATTAATTCCTTTAAGGGCAAAGATAATGACAAAATAAAGCAAAAATAATTTTTATTGTGATTTTTCACAAAATATTTTTATTATGCTACATCTACATAATACCTGAGACAAAATTAGTTTACGACTTTACGGCCAAAAGTCAAAAGTTTTTGGTCCGGACAATTTAGTAGGCTCTACCTGAATCATAGAAAATTGAATGAAGGGTTCTACACTAGGTTTTTCCATTTCATAATATTTAATTAGGTATACCATTTTGCAAAAATGGCTTGACAATAACTTACGATAATAAACGACAATATAATTTTTGATTTGATTAAAAATATTATGAAACGAAATTCACTTGATTACCTACATGTTAGTGAAAGAAAATAAATAAAATAGAGTCTCTCTCAAAAAAACCAAAAAAATATACAGGAGGTTTTTACATTTACCTCACTTTACTTAAAAGCTGTGAATTTGCAGATAGTGCTGATAATATCCAACTTAAGAAAAAAAATCAAATTTTCTTTTATGAAAAGAATAATACGTACTTTAATAAGAAAATTATAAAGCAAATATAGTTTGACAGGTACGTCGTTTAAAGAATGCTATGTTTGAATGCTATGTTTTGTAACACAAAACGTAAATTTTTATTTTTAATTTGATAATAATTGTATAGAATCGATATTTGCTGTGGCTACATTTATTTAGTCCATGGTTTTAACAATTTAGTGCTTTTAAAATTTTGAAAGATTTACTTCTAGACCATATAATAAAGAAATATCTCATAATCGACAAAGTTGTTACTGAGATACAAAGAAATCAGTCAGTCACGTTTATTTTCCAAAAAGAAACTTGTGTGTAATTTGGAAAAAAAAATACATTTTCAAAATCTCGAAATATAAAAAAATAAAATTTGAAAATACTTTGTGGTTGCTTACTGTTAGTTTGAACTTGTGGTAAATCTCAATCATATATGTATGATATAGAGAGTACAAAAATGACAACAAAAAATATCTGTCACATATTCTATACAAGATATTGCTAGTAGCTAGGTCTGTTTTTTGAGTTTATCCTGACCAGACACTTTACAACAGTCCTGTAGCACAAATTTATGAGAGGTGAACGTTTGCATGGAAAAATTAGTTAGAAATTATAAATTTTAAAGTTATGATGCAATATCAATGGAAAATTACTTGAGATTAATTAATTACACCACTGTGGATACTTAGATGGTCAAATAATTAGGCTTAGGTACTTTTTGCCAAATGAAGTTCTAGGTATTAAACAAACAATAAAACCAAAATAAAGTAGAAATATCGATATCTAAGAAGAAAACTACTTATAAAAACAATGTTATAATGACTTAACATAAATTTTTGTATTATTTAAACAAAAAATGTTATTAAATATTGATAAAAAAAGGTTTAATGGTTCAAAAAAACAAAAAACTCTGTTATTAATGCAATAAAATAAATAAAAAATATCCTCCCTTAGTTATATTTGACGGGTGTCTTCAAAAAAAATCAGTGGTTTGTCAGAGGATGGGTTGGCAATTATTGTTTCAGCCAACTAATCAAAAATAAAGAGTTGCAATGGACTCTTTTTTTGTGTTTTTAATAAAAGATTCTTAAAAAATTTCAGCTAGAAAAACAAAAGCTTAAGGAGCTTTTTGAATTTTGACAAAATAGGCTTTTAATGGCAAGAGAATGATAAGTTTAATGAGACTTTATTTTAACAACACTGTGCTACAATTAAGACAAAATAATGGACTCTTTTATCCATTTTATCCAAATAATGTTTTGATGGAACAATTTTAAAGTTTACCAACGAGTTTTGGATTATAACTCAAATCTAGAGTTCAGTAAAGCTTTATTAAGGCAAAAGGTTGATCCTTTCGCATGCTGGAGAATCCGTCCTCCAGATAGAAATGGAGAGCATTTTATTTGCTGGCATATTTGGATAGTATTTAAACTTAACTTTTCAATAAAAAATATTCTACCAATTTATCTTTTAAAAATTTAAAGTGATCATATATCAATAGAAAAATTGTCATGACATTGACATTTTCCTTGTATTTACTGTTTCAAGGACAAAAAAATATTCAAAAATATTGAAAATACACATAATTGTAACACAGATTATAACGTTAGTAAATTAAACAACGAAAAACAGTTATGGCACATCTTCCAACAAATTAGTTTTGGTTTTCAAAAACTAGACAAGACTATTTCTTTTTAAACGAACAATTTTACAAAAATTTCCTTTAGTTTTTCCAACAAAATACTGCCAATGGGTTAACTAAAGTACTACTGAGTTTTTCTCAAACTTTCAACATAAAATCTTCACAAATTTTCCAAAATTTTTCTCAAATTTTCCAAAAAATTTTTTCACAAATTTTCTAAAAACTAAATTACCCTGAACTACTGGCACCACTTTGTAACAGGGGCCTGTGTGTGACAGTGGTACTGTCACCTCAAGTGGCTAAGGCTTAAATGTTGTAAGCTACCAACTTAGGCTACAACTTATATAAATTATAAAAAGATTAAATGTTACTATATGTTATTAAATTTACACGATCTCGAAAGGGAATTTGACGGTTCTTGGAGGAAAAGTATGCTATAAACGTTTTTCTCAAATGTATAACTAATGTAGCATAATCATACATACCTTTTCAATTTTCTTCTTGTAGCTTTACACTTTCACTTCTTATATTTATTAGTTGAATATCGACTTTTTATTACTATTAAACTTTTGTATTCAAATATTTACACTTCTTAAACTTTAAGGTTTTATAAACCTTTTATAAATTTGTTGTAAATATATATATTTATCAACATCTTAAACGTTGATTGAATGAGTGAAACTATTCAATCAACTGTTTAATTTACTTAATATTACTGTTTAGGTTTGGGATATGTTATTAATTGAAAATGCCGATTTTAGGGCAACGAATGGTTTGTATTTTGTTGTTAAAAAAACCATAAAACAGTTAAACACATTATTTCAAAACACTGGAAACAGTAATAATTAATGACTTTAAAATCAATAAACTCCAAAAGAAAAGACTAAAATAATTATGAATAATAAAGATAATAGCTTATACAAAGTTAAAATAATTGATAAATTTCCCCAGCTGAAATAAAACCCCCCTTAAGAAGTGTGAATGAAAGCGTAACGTACCAAGAAAAGGCAAACTAAAGAGTAAACTCCCTGACGACTTTCGAAAGTTTCCCGTCTCAGTTAAAGCGACCCTGCGCTTGAAGGGACAAATATCTTGGCGTTGATTGGCTAGAATTCTACTCCCTTTCGCCTTGGCGAGAAAGAGATAGACTGCGCTTTAAGCGCTCCACTAAGAGACAAAATAGCATAGCAAGCCAGACTTAAAAACCCGTTAGAAAGTAAAATTACACAGTGTGTTTTTTTTTAATTGAAAATAGTTTAAAATTTGTTTCCAGTTACAAAATAAGAATTATTTTGATGTTAGTGGCTCAAAGGACATATTAGCCGAATACAACTTTTATTAAAATACGGCGAACCTGAAAATATGCCTAAAAACAAGTCGCCGAGTTGCCATAAATTTTACTTAATCTTAACCTAGTCTTGCATATAATTAATGCTTGTTGATGTCAAAACAATATTTAATTAAAAATCTTTAAAAACTTATAAATCGCAAAAATACCATTTATATTCAAATCCCGTTTTGTTACATTATATTTTAAACTTCTTATCCCCCCCCTCCCGAAATTTTTTCCTTTGTACGGCTTTGACTTTAACATAAATTATTTTTAAGGAAATTTAATATTTATTTTGTTGTTTGTTTAGAGCTTCATGATTATGGTAAGCTTACTAGACAGATAGGGGAAGCTATGCTTTTGCAACAAATATGAAACACAATACACAATTATAATGTTTTGTTTGTTACACGATGAATTAATAATATCCCATATATGATGTGTACCTGAAAATAGGCACCGGCGTGTTAGTTAATTTATTAGCTCGATGACACTTTGTATAGAGTTGGGAATTACAATTCCCCAGTCAAATTATTAACTCTGTAACGCACCTAGCTGTACAGAGTGTCCCAATGTTACTGAACGTTAAGCCCCCCATAAACCATGAAAATTAAAAAATAATTAGAACGTTCGTCAAATCTGCGTTAACTGAAGGAAATGGGAAGAAATTAAGAACCGCCATTCTTCACAGATTGAGGAAGGTCAACTTTGACAGGCACAATTTAAAAGGCGACGCACAGTGACCATATTTTATTGAAAAATTATTTAGCACGTAGATATTATTCAATATGTGTTAAAATTACAATATTAATACAAGCATTAAAAAAATTATAATTATTAGCCTACAGAAAATTTTTTATATAGGGTGTTTTAATATTACCATATAACAAAATCATGTTTTCGCTAATTCATGTTAAAATTATACAGAGTGTCGCAAAAGTAATCAATTTTTTAGAAATAAAATAATTTTCTTAAAAAACCAGCAGCTATGGTTACAGCTGTATGATTTTATTTGTAATTATTTAAAACATGCAAAGAGTTGAACTTAAAACCGACTTAATAACTTTTATAAGTAAAAAAAGATAAAACTAATACTTAGTTGTATTTAGTTTAGTTGTATGTATATTATATAAAAAAACTCTGTAAACACAAGATAACATAATAATAGATAAGTTTTATATTTTAATTAATAAGATTAATTATTAAGCTATTATAAACAACAATAACAACAACAATATTTGTAAGCTGATTACCTTAAAATATAAATATAAAACTAATAATTAATTTAGAAATGATTAAGCTATAAAGAAAATATAAACAATTTCAATATTTATATTGCAGAACAAAATTGATTATTCGTCATTTTCTGAATCGTCATCACTGTAATATGGTCAATCACCCTGTACGTTACACTTTACAGGTCTCCCCAGGTCGCCCTGTAAATTTCCTGGGTCGCCCTATAAAGTCCACGTTTCCGGTCTAGTAAAGTAAATAGCTAAAAGTGTAGGTCAACCGACAAGAGCTGCTATACACAGTGAGTTCTAGGTAAGTCCAAAATTGCAGGATCGATTCAGGAGCTCAAAATATTACTCTTTGTTTATTTATGACAGTCCAAAAGTTGAGTATATCTTTTTTTTTTATAAAAAACATCAAGATTTGAAGTATGGGGGTCAATTCTTTACATTTCAAAAAATTTCACGAAATTTGAAAAAATGTGACATAATCTGGCGCTTAAGATTTCTCGTTTAAAAGGCAATTTTAAACTTAAAAACTTACTTAAAAGGCCATTTCCCACTTTTTGATAGATGTAGCTTCACGATATAATATATTTTTTTAATTAAAAACGCCTAATTTATTAAAAATTTTTAATTTAAAAATTGTAAATAAATTCAAAGCAGATAACCATTAACCACACAAACTGAAATGTCAGATTTCGTCACATTTCGTCACATTTCTTTCAAATTTATGAGTCCTATTCGTTTTCTTTATGAGGTCAGCTAAGTTTACTTTCTTTCTTTGTTTTTCACGGTAAAATTAACAAAGAGGGACTAACTGCATGTCGTGGAAGGGTCGCTACAAAATTAGCTCTACGCTGTTGCCACCGTTATATTTGAACGGATTTTTAAGGGAATGTCAAATCATTTCTTTAAAATCTGCCAGAAAAATCTGACCAAGTGGGATACTGGTCAAATTATTGAAGTGGTTATTATTTTTTTACTTTTCTTATCAAAGCTAGGCACGTATATAGTTTTTTATTCTGGGGGGTCCTCCCATATAGAAACTGCTGTTATTCAGTGACGGCCCATGAGGTTTTGGATAGGGTAATCAGAAATACTTGCTACAGTCGTCGCCGGCGGAAGATTACAGGGGTGCTACGAACAATTTTCGTCTAAAAGACGTTACTGTTGGGTTTATAAGGATAAAAATAAATATTAAAATAAAAATAAATGTGGATACTGGTCAAATTATTGAAGTGGTTATTATTTTTTTACTTTTCTTATCAAAGCTAGGCACGTATATAGTTTTTTATTCTGGGGGGTCCTCCCCATGAGGTTTTGGATAGGGTAATCAGAAATACTTGCTACAGTCGCCGCCGGCGGAAGATTACAGGGGTGCTGTATGGGATTATAAGGATAAAAATAAATATTAAAATAAAAATAAATGTAGATTCTATTGGAAACTGTGTGTGCGAATGAAGAAGAATTACAAAATGTTGAAAGTCCAGAATGTCGAAAGCTTGGGTTATTAGATATATTAATAGAAACTAACCTGACCAGATCAGGTGCCTTTTTTTTTGTAATATACTTTAAAACCTAACCTGACCTGGTTAGGTTTTATTTTCTGTCTTTTAAATTTTTCAACTATTGGTATTTTTGTTTCTTCGACATTTTGTACTTTCGACATTTTGTGTTTCGATGTTTCGTCCGTCGCCCCTTCAATTGATCGCAAACTTATCATTACCTGTCCATACACGCCCCTTTTCCACCAAAAAAAAAGTGTCCAATGGACCGGTTAGGTCACGTTTTCGATCAATTAACCAGAGTTGAATTAACAGGTTAGGATAAGTTTGCCATCAATCGACAAAGGTGAGGTTTGATTTAATTTAAAAAAATGCAAAATTTGCTTTTTGTATTAGGAAATGCACGAAATGTGATGACATCGAACCTTTTAGAAAAGCTATCGTCCAAAAAAGTCGGCAAAAAATTTTGCACCCTGTCAATTGTGTACCTTTATCAATATTAATGTTAATCCCGGAATAAAATACACAAACAAAATATAACGGGTTTAAAACCTTAGATACTATAATTAAAATATATTAAAAGTGAAGAAATAGTTAAAAAGCTAAAGAATAAATTCCAGTGCAAAATTATTTACTCTGTAGGTTCATTGAATAGCTACCTAATTTGAAAAAGTAATAAAAAAAATAAAATAGTTTTTAAGGTTTTGATTATAACAAATATAATAAGGGTAAAAAAAATTGAATTTGTTTTTTTTAAACTTATAAAAATAAAACCAAGTAAAAATTTTCATTAAACTTGCAGACAAAGTGCCTAATTATTTAAATTATTTGGTTTTATTTTTAAAAGAACTATGAATAAAGACAGACAGCCATTTTGACTTTTTTGGCCCAAACTTATTTTGAGCAAAAATAAAAAGGTTTTTTTTGACGGTCCCCAATAGCCTTCCTACCTATGAGTGGCTAAAAAATAAGTCAGCCAAGCTTCCTTTTTCATTCAAATTTATTTTAAAATCAAGTTCAAAAACACGACAAAGAAAAACAATTTTTTAGCAGCTGCTCAAATCTTGGATTGATTTTGCAGTCAAGTCAAGTAATATTATTTAAAACACACAAATGTTTATGAATAAAATTATGAGATTTAGAAAACAAAATTTTTTTCCACTCTCCATGCATTTAGGTATAAAAAAATACCTTTAAGATTTAAATTTTTTAGAAAACAAAATACTTAACCAAACTTTAGTTTGAGCAAGTTTTCAGCTATTATAAGCAAAAATCTCAAAAATCAGAATCAATTCCGCCGTAAAAAATGCGAATTATCCTTATCTCTACTATTATTATCACTACTAAATGTTTGATTACTTTTTATTCCTAAAAATATCGGGGGGAGATTGATCCCCCCTTAGGTACCACCTTGCACGTTACGTTGTAAGAGTTTTTCGTAAAAATATTTTAACAACATATTTAAAAAGTGAATCCAACTTGTGAACGGTACCTTTATTGGTTTCACTTGGAAACAATGAATTGGCAACATAGTATTTCGTAACTGACAGTCCCCTTGGTGATCTTTGACTGACAGTTGTCAAATTTGCCAGATAGAAAAACCGTTGTATGATGAGGTGCTCGGAAAAATACAATTTATCAAGAACTTGTGGATTATCAGTAGCCGAGTTTCAAGGTAGGTTTTAGATTAAATTTTCCCGCATATTTTAAATTTTTGGGGTTTTCATAATTTCCTAAGTTGGCCCATTACCGTGTGGTGTAAGACGTTTTACACAAAGCTGAAATTGCAGTGTCAAGATTTACACCTAAATTCTGTTGTTTCAAATTTCGTCAGATTATTTCAAATTATTTCAAATTTTGAAGAATTGCCCCCATGCTATCAGATTTGTAATAAATAAGCGCACAAAAAATATATGCCAAAAAATGCACTAGAGATACCGCGCCCTCTACCAAATTTATCAAAAATAACATCATATTCGTATTTGTCGACCCAAAAAAACCCCTGTATTCCAATTTTGGTTTTAAAAAACTGAATATATAATTGGCTAGAGACAAAATTTGAAATTTTAAGAATAACTTTAACACCCTATCTTCTAAACTATCAACTTTCGGACTAAAGCATATATACACAAGTAGTAATATTTTAAGCCCCTGAATCGATCCTCCAATGTTGGACTATTACCTAGAACTAACCCTGTATAGTTCTTTTATTAATACCAATAGGGATTCGAGGCATCTAGCAGAAAATAGTATGGGAAATTATTACTAAAATATAAAAGTGTAGAAAAACAGCAAAAACTTACTTCTTTTTTCTTTATTCATCATAAAAAAATTATTTGTAAAATATAAGTTTTAAAAAAATTACAAAATTTAAAAACGTCTGCTGCAATATAATTATATTTCACAGAACCTACCACTAAGTGAAGCCTTTTTGATAAGTTACGGCAATTCTTTTATTTTTTGTTTTTGTTTTATGAGTCACCAAAGCCTACTCATGTCAAAATAATGTCAAGAGTTGGGTAATAGTAGGAATTTTTTTTAGGAGATATTTAATATTTTCAGTGACCCCTGGCCCTCTGTGCGACGGTATGAAACTAAACTCGTAGTAAAACATCACATGGTGCCATTTATCGCAACTAGAAATTTTTGACAGAGCGTCACTGCTTATTTTCTACGGCGACCTCTAGAGGTGGTGGCTTGTACTATACTTGTAAGGTCACTGCGTTCTGCAGCCTGGTAACGCAATTTTTGTGATCCAGTGACCCTATAGGCTTGTTCACCATTACGACATTTTGAGGTAGCCGCTTGTACTTAAAATCTGTGAAAATATGGCGATCAACGTTCCGTCGCCCCTATTGAAGGTTGCGCAGTAGTCCAAGCGCTATCTAATAATTTTTCCTTATCTATGTCATAGAAAAGAACATCTATAGAATACACAGAAGTAAATAAAACTATAGGAAAAATGATAAATGAAAGAGCCAAGAAATAAAAGTTGAGAGAGTTATAGAAAATAACAGGAATATGAAATGTCCAAGCTCGGCTCTAGGTAGATATGAAATAATTGAAATAAGGATATGAACGGCATAGAAACTAACGTTAAGGAGGATATTATAAATATCACACAGCTATTCTATACAGAATTATACGAAAGAAAAAGGGAATCATCGCGAGAAAAATAAATAACATAAACTCAGAACAGCAACCCGAAATAAGCACAGTGTAAATAAAGAGAGCATTAAATAAAATGAAAAATAACAAATCTCCTGGAAAAGACGGAGTAACGGCAAAAATGCTAAAGTACGGTGGTAAAACTGTAGGAGAACATGGAGGGTATCCATGTTCTCCTCTATAAAATACTAAAAGGAAAAATGGTCCCAAACAACTGGAAAGAATCAGTAACCATTATTCTACATAATAAAGGCGATAGAGAAGACCTTAAAAACTATCGACCTATAATACTCCTCAATGTAATTTATAAGCTTTTCTTGAAAATATTAAAAGATAGACTAACAACAAAATTTGACGGATATCAATCAAAAGGCTTCAGAAAAGGTTTCAGTACAGTTGACCACCGAATACAACATTTCCCTGTATATTGCGTTTATAGACTTTAAAGAAGCTTTCGATAACATTGAGCACTGGGCAGTAAAAGCATCTTCAATTAATAGCCGAATAGATCACAGATACACAGATTTAATAGCCAATTTAAATCTCGAAGCAACAACATCAATCAAAATCCACGAAGGAACCAAGTCAATCCTCATAAGAAAAGGTGTCAGGCAGGGTGACACAATATCCCCTAAACTATTTAACCAGGCCCCAGAAGATGTTTTTAAAAACTTGGATTGGAAAGAAATAGGCATGAAAGTAAGCGGACAATACTTAAACCACCAAGATATGCTGATGATAATCTCCTTAATAACAGATAAGAAAGAAGGACTCATAAAACTGCTGGAACACAGATCAAGGTATCGCGATCAGAATAAACCCAGAAAAAAAAGTTATAAAAAAAACACCCAACTGCTAAATCTACTTGTAACTACTAGTCGCAGTTGGGTACAAAACTGATACCTATAATGTACGACATGCTTCAACTTTGAGTTTTCATGCCCAAAGCGCACTTACGAAATTATACAGTTTTGTATTTTCATGAATCAGGTTATAGGGTAATTTTGTACCCAACTGCGACAAGTAGTTACAAGTACATTTAAAAGTTGGGTGTTTTTTTCATTTCCAACTATTAGGTTTAATTCTTATTCAGCCTTATAAAAAGCACTATGCATTTACCATTAGTTTAGCGTTATAGTCCATTTAAAATCAAGGTAAAAGGTCCTGAAATTGCGAAACGGATGAGACCACTTGTCCCCTACGTATTTTGGGCCGCTGATCACAAAAATGAGGGTTAAAGCTACCGCCAGTGGTTGGAACACCCTTAAAAATGCAAAAAACACCCCTAAATAGGGGTGTTTTTCGAATATTTTCGTTATTTTGCAAATTTAGTCATCCTATATGTTTTTGGGTGATTACGAAAATGAGGGTGAAAACTTGCATTACAGGGTGGAACTACCCCTAAAATTGGGGAAAAAACACCCCGAAATGTGGGTGTTTTTCGACTAAAAGTGTTTGTTTCCCAATTAAGACATCTAATATGTTTTTTGGGGCGCTGATTACGAAAATGATGGTTACAACTTGCCCCAATGCTCGAACCACCCCCAAAATCGCACAAAACACCCCTAACAAGGGGTGTTTTTCGACTAAAAGTGTTTTTTTTGCCAATTAAGACATCTTATATGTTTTTTGGGGCGTACCTTAAAACGAAAGAAATAGATTCTTCCGGTACTCACACATGGATGCCAGATTTGGACGCTTACAAAATCAAACATGGATAAGGTAACAAAAGCTCAAAGATCAATGGAAAGACAAATGTTACATGTAAAGCTAACAGATAAAAAAAGGAATGAATGGATAAGAAATAAACCAAAAGTAAGGGATATCAGAGGAGAGGTGGCAAAATTAAAATGGAAATTTTGCGGTTATAATATCAGACAAAAAGACGATCGATGGAACAAATGCATTGTAAACTGGAGACCTTGGGAAAATAAAAGTAGGGGAAGACCCCAAATGAGATATGCAAAAAGTCCCTATTATATCAAGCTGATATTTATTCTCAGGTAACCATCTTTTATATCGATTGCAATGACTTATTAATTACATTAATTTTTAGTGTTTTTATTTAGTACTTGTTTTTCAAAACTAGGTTTTGTCACAGATCTAATCTAATAGGGTATTTGACAAATTTTAGAAAAGAGTTTTAAATGATACATAGATCCCTAATTTGCTACGCAAAATTATTAAAATAGTATATTTTATCATGACTATACTTAAAATCAAGTTTTCTAATTTTTCGATTTGAATTTGCCGCTAAAACGCTCATTTCTAGCATGGCGTTGCAATGACGTCACAGCGCAGTAAACTCGCGAACAGATACACGGCATTCAAGTGTTTATTTGTTTTTGGTCTGTGTTTTTACTGTTTTTTATGTAAAAAATGTCCTATAAGTGGTGTGTAGTGCCTCAGTGTTCGAATACTAGCATAAAAACACCTGAAAAACTATTTATTAATGTGCCTACAGCAGTAAAAGAGCGGAAAAAGTGGCTAGAACTTGCTCGAAAAGACCCAAGGGCCTTATCTAATACATCTTCACTTTACATTTGTGAAGATCACTTTGATGTGAGTATAACTAAATTGTTTCTATTAATTTTTCTCACGTTGTCTATAATATATATAACTATTTCTTAAATGACGTTGAAATGTTTGAGGTCATGTTTATTACAAGGAGTGAACAACTATAATAGGCAGAAAGTTGTACAAATTTTTAGGCGTTGCTAGGCAGTTATTAGGCAGGACTAGGGCGTACCTCTAAATGCATGATTAGGCAGTGCACATGCACGCTAAATGTAGGGCTGAGCAGTGCATATGCAAGACTAGGCAGTGCATAGGCAGGACTAGGCAGTACCTACGCAGGATTATGCAGTGTAACCTATGCAGTACTTCAAGTATTGCTGGTCGTTGTTTACTTTTTGCCTACCTGTCCCCGCGTCGGTTTATTACATGATTTTCATTTTTGTTTTTTTTTTCTGTGAATTAATTTATTATTACAGTTGCCCATCTCCATAGGATTGTCGCGAAGACCTATAAGTAGAAAGATACACAACCAATTAATAGACATTAAAAAGCAACTTCATAATAATTTTGGTGTTTTGAAATTTGTTATGAAGGGTCATAAGAATTCTTTGAAATAAAATGTATTTAAAAAATTTTGTTTTAAAAAAGCAATTTTTGATTGTTTCTTAATGCTTAAAATAATAATGATTGGGTATTTAATTGAACCTATTCTAAGTGGCATATTAAGCAAAAAAGCAAAATATATAACCTAACCTCAAAATCTAAATGAATAAAAGTAGGCGAAGAATATCGTAAAAACACTTTCAGGTATATAAAAACATCTCATCGAATACTTACATCAACATTTTCTCGTTTCAAGTTTCTAAATTCCGCAGAACAAAAATCACTGTTGTTGGCAAAGAAGCCTGCTACCATAAAGAAATTCAGCATTGGCAAGTTGGAGCTATCGGCGAGCGATAATTCGCAATTTAAACCAAGGCAAACATAAACATCCTTAAGAAAATAACACAGAAAATAGGTTCGTTCGAGGCGTTTACTGTTTTGTGACGTCACTCGCAGCTGATTGGTAGACCGCCTGTTTTGAATCACGTGGCTAATTGTTTTAATTCAATGAATTTATTTAATTAAAAGAACTATGAATTTGAGAAAAAATTTAAGAAAAAAGTTTGTTTTTAGCATTCCCAAGACCTAAAGAGATGTCTAAAAATAAATATGTATTTATTTTTTACTACTGTCAAACACCCTATTATGCGCTACATAACTTTTTACTGTAGGGCAACTGTATTTTACATTTCTAATCTTGTAAACCCCATGTTACTAATAAGTTAATTTTCAATTTATGAATTGGAATGCGCTAAATTCGTATAAATTTGGTATTTTGTTAGAGAATGCACTAAGCGGTCGGCTGTTTTACTGTATAGCGTTTATAATTGAATTTAAATGATATGAGCAGCTCTTTGCTTTGGTTTAGCCAGGAGTTTAGAAATTAACTGATAATCGCTTTAAATGGTTAACCGACTGATGAAGATCTATTTATCTATCTATCTATTTAGCTTTCTTCGATACATCTTTGAACATAGGCCTTCCCTAATACTTTCCACTCTTTTCGGTCATATTATTTGGGGTCTTATCCTACTTCTTTATTTTCCCAAAGTCTTTAGTTTACAATAAATTTGTTCCATCGATCGTCTTTTTGCCTGATATTATGACCTGCAAAATTATAATTTTGCTACCTCTTCTCAGACATCCCTTAACTTTTGTTTTATTTCTTTTGCATTCATTCCTTTTTTTCTATCTGTTAGCTTTACATCTAACATTTGTCTTTCTATAGATTTTTGGGATTTTGTGAACTTATCCATGTATAATTTTATAAGTTTTCAGGTGTGGGATCCATAGTTGAGTACAGAAATGATACATTCGTTAAACACTTTTGTTTTGAGGTATGCTGGAATGGCAATGGTATTGTCTTCGATAAATTTTTTTTTCAGATAACGTCGAAAATGTGTTTGGGTGTATTTGGACCTATTTTACTAAAATCAGTGTGACGTGTGTGTGTGTGTGTGTGTGTGTGTGTGTGTGTGTGTGTGTGTGTGTGTGTGTGTGTGTGTGTGTGTGTGTGTGTGTGTGTGTGTGTGTGTGTGTGTGTGTGTGTGTGTGTGGTGTGTGTGTGTGTGTGTGTGTGTGTGTGTGTGTATGTGTGTGTGTGTGTGTGTGTGTGTGTGTGTGTGTAGGTGTGTGTGTGTATGTCTGTCTATAACACGATAGCTCCTGAACCTCTGAATTGGGTTTCAGGTAAAATAGGGTTCTACACTAAAGCAAGTTGATTTAATTTGGATCAAAATCCATTAATGCTAATAATCGTTTTTTGAAGGTTAAAAAATTGAAATAGGGCTAACTTTCTAACGGAGCATCGCATCAATATATCGTTTTCGGAATATACTAGAACATATTTTTCTGAATAATTTATGCTTTTCCCAAAAACTTTATAAGAGATGTTTCTGAGATATCTACTGAAAGTGTGTTCAAGATAAACCATGGAGTTTACTTGGAGTCTGCTTATAGACTTGAAAGGTATTTGATCCGTCGTTAATCCATTTATTGTTTTTTAGTATGTAGTTTATTTTACCGGTTGCTGAATCTTAAGTTCGTGATACTACACCTAAATTTTTATGCTCTATTATTCAAGTTTTCTCGAGACCAGGACGCCAGGGGTTTAAAATAGATCATAGCCGATTTTTTAAGGTTGGTTTTAAACCATTTCTTTTTGAAAATAGCTCTATTGACTGTATTGCAGTATCAGCGTTCAGTTTATGCATCATTGCAGTATTAAGCAAGACTGCAGCCTTAAACGCAAAGCTCATTAATATAACTAATATGTAGTAAAGGACCCATTATAAATCCCTTGGGAACACCCTTATCTAATTTTGCTAGTTCAGAAAACTTGCTTTCTACTCTCGTTGTTTGATACTTCTCGGTAAGATAGATTTCAAAAAAACGAAATATCCTTGATAAAAACCCATAATAAGGACCAAATAAGAAGATTATTATTTAGAGTATCAAAAGCCTTATTGTAATCCAGAAGCACCAGCGCGGTAGTTTTGCCTTTATTACAAGTAGTGATGATTTCATTCAGTTCTCCAAGAAGTGATGTAGCATTACTAAACCCAAAACGGAACCTAGATTGTGTTTAGGAAAATAAAAGGTTATTATTAAAGTATCTGACCATTTTCTTAGAAAGGAGCTTCTCAAAAATTTTAAATAAAACAGACCAAAGGCTTAAAGTCGTAAATCCGAAAGCCCACCGGTACTGGAAACCTTTAGCAGCGGCAACACAACAGCTTTATTTCACTGCGATGAAATTTTTTTCAATGCAGACATTAAAATATATGCGCTAAACCGTGTATAATAGTAGAACAGCACATTTGTATCGAAACATTGTCAACTCCCTTTGTATTAGATTTAATTCTTGCAATGGCTTAAGATACACTCACGGTGTCAACCAAACTTATTTCAAATGTGCTCTCTGTTGCTCTGCTGCAAAGGTATTTCTGAGTGGCTTCTGCTAATTGACACCTGACGTACTGCTTCCACTAAGAACAGGTCAATTGAATCTACATTTTTCAGGCTGAAGGGAAGGGGAGTACTACCTTTCGTCTTACTGTAGACAGCAATTCATTCAAGTACCCTTTTTTCTCAATCCTTACAGGTGTTGGACACGTGTTCCGTGCATTTTATTTGCATTCCAGTCACCGATATCTCTAGTCTGTTTGTACTTTGTTAATAAATTTCTATATTTTTTTATTTCTTTTCGGTAAACCAAGGTACTTTGGGTTTTCTCACTTTTACAGCTGAATTAAAATGTCAGAAAAGCGATAAACTTTATGACCCTTCTGTGTGAGACGAAAGATTCCCCTTCAATTCAAATTAGTAATAACCTGTTTAAAAGCGGCTCTGTCAAACTCTTTGTCAATTTCTAGAATTAAGAAAAATGTATGGTTCATTTTTGAGATCTAAATTAAGAATACATTAAATTAACTGATTATCGGAATGTTTGTGCAATTCGCGGTTTTCAACATTACCAGCTAACAGATTTTCGTTTGAAAAAATTATAACGTCTAATAAACTGGCTCCGTCTTGTAAAAATCTAGTTGGATGTATAAATATTTGCCTAAAACTAAAAGAGTCCAATAGAAAGTTAAATTGATCGTTAACATTTCTGTACTCCAAAAGATTTATGTTAAGACCCTCATTAAAATTATCTCATTGAACAATTGAAAAGCATTTGAATTAGCATTATCAAGTTGCTCTAATGCTATAAGAATATTAAATTGCGGTGGCCTATACAAAACCCCATACCCATATTTTAAATTATTGTTTATGCTTAGAATAAACCATTGTAGCCCGACAACCTTCAACGGCTCATCTAGCTCTACTCTACTTACTCTTAAGTTCACTCTCACATACACCCGAACTCCACCACCTCTGTCTTTCCTGTCTAATCTAAAGAAATTGTAGCCTTCATTTTTTAAAATGTTCTCTGAAAGCCAACTTCTTTGATTTCTTACAAATCTAAACTAGATAAAATATCGCTTATTTCATAAATGCTTGGTACTACGGAACGAATATTTACGTGACCGATTTTTAAATTATTGGCAGACCTTGGAGCCATAAAAAAGGCAATTTATGCAACGAGAAAATATAAGTAAATGAATAAAATGAGAAACGAGGGTTTAGCCTTTAGAGATTATTCAACAAAGCCTCATTTTTGATGAGGATTGTTTTATCGTTTTCATTTTCCCTTGCCAAAATTCTTCTACCATAATGCCACGCACATTAATACCCAATGACTTTTAATTGTTTTGCTTTTTCAAAAAGCCGGTACGTTTCCTTAGACATATATTATCTTCGTTAAGCAAAAGACAGGCGTGCCGGTATTTCTAAGACCAATGTCAGAAGATGTAAGATTTTTCTTTTTCGCACGTGTTTTCAGAATTTCAAATTTACTTTCTTTATTCTTAAGAGAAATTACTGTTTTTACACCCTCATTGGTATCCACATTTTGTAAAAACTCCGACTGTGCCACAGTGGCCTCCAAAAGTTGCATAACTTGCTTTATGTATTTTTTTATCGCTCTCATTGAAAATTAAACCAGTTATACATATGTTCTTATCTAATTTTTTTTCCCCACATTACACACATTTTTAAGTTTCTCTACTTCTTGTTTTAAAAGATTGTTATCTTTGGAAATCTCACTTACCATCTCAGATAAAGATTTCCGCTTCTTTTCTTCATCATACATTTGGCTCAAAAAATCAACCGACCTTCTTACCTCACGCATTTAATTTTGCAGTTCCTTAATCGTCTCTTTTAGTTTTAAATCAGCTGTACTTCCTGCTGGTTGAGATAACAGCAAGGATATGCACAAATTGTCAATTTCAACATCATTTTCAAATAATGGACATCTCCAAGGCGTCTTATTTTCAGTCATGATACGAGCATGTACTTCATCAACTTTCCCACATTTAAGATGACATGAACCATGATTGTTAATAATAATTAAGAAAATTTTAGGTTTTTATTATTTAAAAAAATATTTGAAGTACTGCTTCTACTTATTTACTGTTCCACGACAGCAGGGCTAGCCTCTTCATCTGTGTTTGTTATGACTTTAGATTTAGTGTAGTTCATACTCAAGCCTATATTTTTAGCTGCTGTTTCCAGCAGCAATACAAGATATGGTTGGACAAGAAGAATACAGCTTCACCAATTATTTCAAACATGCTATTGACGTAAATATACAGCGTATCCCATTTTTGACGATAGGGACTTATTCCAATAAAGCCAGGCAGTAATTGTGCTGGGCACTATTCTGACAGTTTCGCATTATAAAGCCAGGCACAAATTGTGCCGGGCACTATATTGACAGTTTTGCATTAAAAACTGATAGTTGATCTTTCAAAATTGACATACCAAAGTCGAATTTAGAAATCCAGTCGTTTATTTTCCATTAATTGTGGCGTCACTATTAATTCCGGCTCTTATAATACACAATGGCCTTATTTTGAAAGAAGACAGCTGCTCTTATAATGTGAAACTGTCAGTATAGTGCCCGGCACAATTTGTGCCTGGCTTTATTGAAATAGGTCCCTATTAGGTAGATTATATTATAAAAAACCTCAGGGTTTATAATAGCGTGATCTTTAATGCCGCTTGCGGCTGCCGGCTGAGTATATCGCAATATCCAAGAAAAGGCGACATAAATACACTTTTAAAAAAAATGCCTTGAAATAAAATTTTTATTCTACAAAGGATCTTACATAAAAATAATATTTTAGCTCACACATATACTATACTATAGTAGTGTGAGCTATGGTGATCCTAATTTTTTCGAGAAAAAAAAAAGTTGCTCCGATTTCAAAAATTTTTGTATATCTTTGCGTTTCAGATGATTTTGAAACTTTTTTGTTGCGCCGTCTGTCTGTCTGTCTGTCTGTCTGTCTGTCTGTCTGTCTGTCTGTATGTCTGTCTGTCTGTCTGTCTGTATGTCTGTCTGTAACGACCAACGCGCATAACTCAAAAACCGCTTGGCCGATTTTAATGAAATTTGGTACCTAGGCTGGGTCTTGGGTCGAGATGGTCCCATTTAAAAATGACCAAAATTCACTGAACACAAACCAAGTAAAAGGGTGGGGGTAGATTTCAAAAATTAGAGTTTATGTGAAAATATGGCGTGTGTGATATCAAACGAAAGGTATTTGAGTCTGCAGTAAAACAAAATACATTTTAATTTATTTAAAAAAAGGGGTGGGGGTATATTTTAAAAATTAGAGTTTAAGTGAAAATATGGCGTGTGTGACATCAAACGAAAGGTAATTGAGTCCGGAGTTTAACAAAATACATTTTAGTTCTTGTTTTTTTTAAGGGTGGGGGTAGATTTCAAAAATGTGAGTTTAAGTCAAAACATGGCTTGTGTGGTATCAAACAAAAGGTAATTTAGTCTGGAGTTGAATAAAATATATTTCAGTTTTTAGTTATATTAGCTCACACATACACTATAACTATAGTACTTAGTGTGAGCTTAGGGGCCCATATATTGGTAGAGTATTATTTATGGTGTTTTAAAACAAGTTTATATTGAAAAAAAAATCGGTAGAAAACTATGGTAATTCAGTATATCGTAAAGTAAAAGGCTAAATCGGTAGATCTACCGAAAAATCGGTAGACACTGTTACCGGGAAAAGTCGTTTCCAATTTTTATTTTTGATTTTGACCCTTTGTATAGTCCGTTTATCGCTTATATGTATGTATGATTCATATTAGTTTGTTCTAGCGCTGTCCATAATTTTTCTACTAGAACGGTATAATTTGAAGAAATACTGGGAAATACCAGGAAATACCATAGGCATTATACGTAGGTATTTCCAAGTCTATTTTAGCTCACACATATACTATACTATAGTAGTGTGAGCTATGGTGATCCTAATTTTTTCGAGAAAAAAAAAGTTGCTCCGATTTCAAAAATTTTTATATATCTTTGCGTTTCAGATGATTTTGAAACTTTTTTGTTGCGCCGTCTGTCTGTCTGTCTGTCTGTCTGTCTGTATGTCAGTCTGTTTGTCTGTCTGGCTGTCTGTCTGTGTGTCTGTATGTCTGTCTTTTGTCTGGGTTTTGGGTCGAGATGGTCCCATTTAAAAATGAACAAAATCCACCGAACACAAGCCCCATAAAAGGGTGGGGGTAGATTTCAAAAATTAGAGTTTATGAAAAAATATGGCGTGTGTGATATCAAACGAAAGGTAATTGAGTCTGGAGTTAAACAAAATACATTTAAGTTTATTTTAAAAAAAGGGGGGGGGGGGGTAAATTTCAAAAATTAGTGTTTAAGTGGAAATATGGCGTGTGTGATATCAAACGAAAGGTAATTGAGTCTGGAGTTAAACAAAATACATTTTAGTTTATTTTAAAAAAAAGGGGGGGGGGGTAAATTTCCAAAATTAGTGTTTAAGTGGAAATATGGCGTGTGTGATATCAAACGAAAGGTAATTGAGTCTGGAGTTAAACAAAATACATTTTAGTTTAAAAAAAAGGGTGGGGGTAGATTTGAAAAATTAGAGTTTAAGTCAAAACATGGCTTGTGTGGTATCAAACGAAAGGTAATTGAGTCTGGAGTCCAATAAAACATACTTCAGTTTTTAGTTATATTAGCTTTCACGTAGATACACTATAACTATAGTACCCAGTGTGAGCTTAGGTGCCCATAGATTGGCAGAGTATTTTTAATACTTACAGGTCAAATAACTGCAAAAATTTGATTCACCCTAATGTGCAATATGATAGTAAGCATTTCTCAGTGAGTTTCATCTCATATAAATTCAAATTAACTTTAGAAATATAGAAAAACCACATAAAAATGTAAGGATTCCCGTTAAAAATAGTCTCAAATTGTAGTATACCCCTGAGGGGTGACTTAAAGTTCGAAAAACATTAAAAATAATCCATGATTGACAAAAAAACTTATATACAAAAATATTCAAAGGTAAATAATACATAAATAACTTAAAACTATATCTGTAGATCCATTACCGTATTAAATACGTATTAATATTTAAATACTGTAACAAGCACAAGATATATTAGAATCCATTTTCAATTACACATTCACCAAAACAATCGACCATCGGTTTAATCGTCGATAACTTGTCTAAAAAATTACCATGTAAAATATAGCGGACAGCTGACACTGACTTACACCGTTTTTATTCGACATTTCCTAGTGACGTTTGGAGGTTTAAATATAGCTACCATTTTTAAACCAAAATATTTTATTATTTTTATTTATTTATAACCTTTGTGTGGAAATAATGTCTTTGTTACAACGGAAAAAGATGACCCTATCGCAAGGAATTTATGAACAATTTATATAAATATTAAAAACTATTGCATTCACGGGAAAAATAAGTTAAACCTTCAACCAAAATGTAGAATTTTAAACCTAGGATTGTAGCACTTAGCACTGTAGACCCTTTAGTAAATTCTGGTGTCAGAGTCTTTCTTTAGGTAGTAAACCAATAGAATAGAAGGAAAAAGTGTGGTTGCTTTTGCACAGCTGATCTAATTTTAGGTATCCAAAATTTTATTCTTAGCTCATTGATCACTGTGTTTGTTCCTTGATGGGCATATATTGAGTGGTTATGAAGGATAATTTTTTGTGTATATGGGTGAGAGCCATCTAATATTATAGGCTGCATGTCTATCATTCCAGATTGATTTTTTCGATTATTTTGTAGATTGCTGATATGTCTTCTGTAAAACATTCAGCTTGAATCAATCTCCACAATATGTTTTCTTCAGATCTCAAAACTTTGGTATATTTTTCACCTTGTCTTTTTGCTTTTTTGACAAAGAAAAATCCGTTGTACCCATGCAGTAACCCTTAAAATGTGCAACCATGTGGAATCTTGCGTTATTTCTTGTAAAATCTCTTGAATCTTATTTTCATTTTGGGGCTATATTTTTACAAAAACTTTTTATATTTCGGTTTTTTGACTTTTTATTTTGGCGATATTTCTTTGTTTTGGTATAAAAATTGCGAACCTTGAAACCAAAGTCATTTGGTAACTAATTTTTTTTCTTGGTTCTTTGTTGCAATCATCAGCAACATCTTCATTAGTGGGAACCCAGTGCCAGTCATTTACTTCAGTATACCCTAGAATCTCGCGGGACTCTTGCAGACATAAACGTAGGCAATCGTTTCCTCCACTGTTTTCTTAGTATGAGGTCGTCTGTTTTAAAATGTTTAGTCACTAAAATTTTTGCCAATTCTTCTACACCCTGTAAACAAAAGTTGCTGCCGATTTCCAACTTAAACAGGAGGAATTCTTAGATGCATGTATTTACACACATAACCAAGTTATGTTTTAAGATCCGATATCCTTTCTAAAAGATGTCTTAGATATCATATAAAGGTCGAAAGATGTTCAGACAGAATACGATATAAAAAAGATATTCTAAACTATCTGACTTTAAGGCGACCCAGATTTAATTAGAATAATTAGTATTTACAGGTATACTTCCTGGAAAAAACCATAATCTTCATATTAGGTCTAACGACAGGCACGTATCCCACACTTTTTAAAAGTTTGACGAGGGTTCAACATATCGCATAACGTGGCCAAGTGAGCAAGGCAACGTTTTATCCCCTACCAAATGTTTATACTGGGTATTTTTTTTTTAATAGATTTTTTAAATAAAGAAAAATCTTTCTGTTGGAAAACAAGTAGTGAAGGGAAGGCAAATGATACGCACCTAAGCATATAACTCCCCCTAATTGTAAAAATATATGTGTTGCGTTTCTGACTATTTGGGAAATAATTTCATAAGTAATTATTATCTTAATATTTAAAACTAGCGATTCCCCGATGGGTAGGGTCGAAAACACTGGGGATTCTACGAGGGGCGGGGTACTGGGGCTAATTACCCGCCCCCCCCACAGCCCGAAAAAAATACATTAGGTATAAAGGCTGTTAGCTGCGACAGATAAGTTAAAGGCTAAAACAAATATTTTTGTTGACTTGATTAGAGTCGCGATAATAAGCGCAAAGGAAAAAAACGCAGAAGAAATTGCGCAAAGGATGAAAGCCCATTCGAAAAAAATGTCACACACGCGAAAGAAAAACGCACAGAGAAAAAAATTACAAAAATAACACCGGAGGTATAGTTTTTGCAGTCAGCTGAAATGCTCCTAATACGGGGTTCTATCGATTTCATGAAAATTTGCTTCAATCTGCCCTTCAAAAGTTATCCAAATACATATAAAATCTTCCTGGTATAATTTCAACCCTACCGACAGAGAAAAGGTCCGAGCACAAAGTATTTGTTTTCTGACCGACCCAACATAGGTGGATAGACGGCACCTGATTGGCAGATTTTTTTGAGATGCGCTTTTAATTGCTTTCGGGTGGGCTTTTCGGGACCCCTTTAGTCGGAAGTATGCAGAGTTAGAAAATAAATCAGTGTCGTTTCTGTAGGTGTAGGCATAGAAAGTTTTATTATCTATTTTTATTTCTTTAGTTTACGCCATAATTAAATGAAATAATTTTCATGAGTATATCTACCGCCGCCCATGTCACTTTCTTTAAGGGACATGCCGATGGTCGGCTTTAACCTTTGTTCAACTGACTTTGCAAAAACTATACACAAAATTGCAACGTTTTTTAATAAATTTTTTCGTTTTATGATGTACGGATCCAGCGCACCGAAAAACTTATATAGATAGGTAGGTCTAATCAAAGGTACAGACCGCTATTTTATTTCGTGTGCCGGTGTAATCTTTTATCCACGTGCGCTTTTTGACGCGTATGTGCTTTTGTCACATGAGCTTTTTCCGCTTGACCATTAATCACCCGGCCCCCCCCCACGACTTCTTTGAAAAGCATACGGTATCGCGGGCAATATTTATCATTTCTTTTACCAATATCGTATGATGCGATGTATATACCGTATTAAGGATTAAAGAGTTAACTGTCAACACTTAATAGGTGTCCATTAGATCTGGGACCCCTGTGGGTGTAGAGCTTTCGAGCTACCCACGGAAAAATAGAAGAGAAAAAGAACTTTTCTATACCCGCTTACCTACGAAAAAATTTACGGGTACTAAACTTTACGTTTGTAAGCTTTTTTTATTGGCCATTTATTAACGTATTTATAAATCCAATATGGAGGCCAAAGATGTAAAAAAATTGAACATGGCTCCAAAAAAAATTAAAAATTTTAAAAATGTTTGTGACGTACTTCTATTGGCTGTAGTCACTAATAATACAAAACTGCCAAATTTTTATATAAATTTTTAGACAAGGTGGTGACAAAATTTCAATTTTACAAAAAACACTTAGACTAAGCGCAATATTTTCAAAACCCCTGATACAGCATCTGATTGTGTTCGGAATAGTGCAACTTTGATCTTATTTAACACAAATTGTATCTATTACAGTTTTCGCAGTTCAAATGTAGTAGCTTTTTTTCTGAATTGTGCAACCAACCTAGTTTAATTATTTAAAGATAAGTATTCTTGTAAAGGACTGTCCACTGGCTAAATCTTCCAGAACCGACTCTCTCTAAAGAGTTTATTAAAGGACCTTGTAGAAAGAGAACCAGGAACATCATTGGACTTACCAGACAGGAGATACCCATAGGTTTTTTTACAGGCCACTGTCGACTGAGAGTAACCATGCACAGAATGGGGCTAACAGAAGAAACCGAATTAAACTCTCTATGGAGGATGACCAAAGAGTCAGACATGTACCGTGCGAATGTCCGGCCATTAAACGTTTACGTCGGTAAACCCCAGATTGATTCAAAGGATCTGAACAGTGTCTCACCCAATCTGACAGCTGGCCTTTTTGGAGGATTAGACATACAGTGGTGGGAAACCACTTAAAAGTGAGCCACAATAGACCACTGGTGGTCGCAGTGGAAAAGCTGCAAGATCCACTCACCCACGAATCATCGTCATCATCAAAGGACTGTCCAAAAAAAGTTAAGCAGTGTTTAAAAAAAGTTGCGCAACCATAAAACTTTTTTCCACGTAAAATATAAACTCCATCTGGTGGATGAAGTTGAAGACATATAAGTAGCAAAACTAGTAACAAACTTATCTGCCAGATTTTTATTATTATTGAAAGAATTTTTAGTTAAATTCACTTTTTTTATATTATCTTATAGAAAGGTAGGTTAGTAAGTAAATAATATGAAAGGTTTAAATGGTATTGTATGACAGTTTCCAAAATATTCGCGGCACGTACATCTTACATATACCTAGAGGGCCACCCAGATAGGAACGCACGGTAGAATAGGATAGCATAATAAATGGCGTGTTTAATAACGCATTTTATTGCAGACAGCAAACGCACCTCAGAATGGCGTGGTCGAAGGTGGACTAATTTCTTATACATGATTATTCGATAAAAATTACCGCACGTAACAGAAAGAGACATAAAAAAAATCCTCCTTACTTTCGATTGTTGTCTCGAAAATCAAATTTATAGTAAATTGGGAGTATTCCACCTTATTTTCACAGCTAGGTGGTCCTCACGGTATATCGCGGCCAAACATAGCAAAATACGTTTTCACATCCTCCAGGTTCCCAGAAAGGAAGTCAGGGAAGTAAGCAAAAACGTCGTTTTCTATATTTCCCTATTTTTCTTCACACATGTAATTCCTACCCTACGATATTTGTGAATAATAACGATCGTTTTAAAAAAAAATTGGCGTTTTCATGGTAGGAGATATCATTTCTGTTTTTTAGCTGCCCGTCCGTCCATGTATCCATCCAGATATTAAAGCTACAACTCCAAAAGACCTGAACTAATTTAGTAATAAAATTTTACCAGTGGCGTGAGTTGTAAAGCTAGGGGGTGCAAATGGCAGGGTGGTGGTAAAGGATTTTTTAAGCAGTATTGAGTTTGTAATATTCATATGTTCTCTGGAAGATTCATGTTTTATTATTTTCTCAGGAAGATTGTGCAAATCTTTTACACCCGTTCGTACCCAATTAGGGTTAATTCTTGATGCCGCATTATAAAACAACACACGGGACACAGCACAACAGGTTGGTTAAATCACACAAGCAAATCCAGTTATTTTTCTTATAGATGTCTCTAGAAAAATGACTCGCGAAACATCTGTTTTGTGTCCTTCTGTTATTAGCGACCTAATTTCAGTTAGGTTTAGATTCAGTAAGGGTACTGGAAATACTGGAAAAATTGCTTTTAATAATGTTACTGATGCAATTCATTATCAAGAACTATAATAAAATTTTCGCGGTAAATTATAACTCGACTGATAAAGCAAAATAATATGAATAAGGTACAAAACTACCATATATCAATTAATATTAATCAGACTGGCCGATAATATATTGACAAGCGGGCCGAACCGCGATATTCTGTGGACTGGCCGCAAAACAATTGCTCCTTTCCTTGCTTTTAAAACAGCGGTATGACTTGCCTCCGCTCCCGCCCCATTGGCATCGTAACGCATGCCGCGAGATGGCTGGTGGTCCGAGAAACCCAAGCAGCTACCGATTCATCGATTCGTATAGTTTTTGCAGTCATTTGGACAAAGATAAAAGCCGACCATCGGCATATCCTTTAAAGAAAGTGACATGGGTGGCGGTAGATATCCTCCTGAAGATTATTTCATTAAATTATGGCGTAAACTAAAGAAATAAAAATAGATAATAAAACTTTCTATTCCTGCACCTACAGAAACGACACTGACTTATTTTCCAGCTCTGCATACTGCCGACTAAAGGGGTCCCTAAACGAACACTTTGAAATCAATTAAAAGCGCATCTCAAAAAAATCTGCCAATCAGGTGCCGTCCATCCACCTGGCCTCGGTCGGTCGGAAAACAAATACTTTGTGGTCGAACCGCAAAGAGCCGCGCCTTTTCTCTGTCGGTCGGGTTGAAATTATACCAGGAAGATTTTATATGAATTTGGATAACTTTTGAAGGGCAGAATGAAGCAAAATTTCATGAAATCGATAGAACCCCGTATTAGGAGTTATTCAAGTGACTTTGCAAAAACTATACTTAATCGTGTCGGCAGGCGGTCAGAGCCAGTGTCCGAGCTAAACTTTAGTCAAGGTATGCGTCAACATGAAAGGGAAAATTATAGAGCAAACAAACAAATAAATAAAAAATATTTTTTAATTAAGATTTATTTTTGATGGGGGCGCGCGGCCATGTGACCTTAAAGAGCTGCTGCCTCTGAATTTTACAAAAAGAAACAGGGTTTCATTTGTAAGAGCCCTAGTTTTTAAGACCATTCCCAGTTTTTGCAGAAAAAATATAGAAACATTTTTTTACAGAATAACATATTAGGGGGTCGGTTCGGTGTGAAAAGTGTAAATTTTAAGAAGGAAACTTAACCTATTAAATCAAATATACCGCATTAGGTTTTGAAAGTTAGTAGTTAAAAATGTTTACTACTCGCGTGCATTAAAGCGCACTTTACCGCACTCATTTGCGTAGTATTTTCCCGCATTCAGTGCAACAATTAGAAACTTCAGCAACGCATCAATATGAACCTTCAATATTTGTTTACATTTAAATTTCATCTAATTTGACATTTTTTAAAAATAAATTATATTCAATTTTTTTGAAAGAAAAAGTACCTAGTCATAGGTAAAATTTTGTACCTAACGCTTGCGGAAAGTGTGGTTACCGTCGGGTGCAGTAAAGTATCACTTAGCAGGTGTTAGGTACATAACTTTTACACATATTTTTTCAAATACATGTTTTTGATTTTCACTTTGACTTCAACTGTTATGACAAGGGAAGTTGTACGAATCCATTTCCGATTTCCGTAAATAAAATTATTTACGTTAGAGTTACTTTCAAGTGGTTAATTAGTAATTTTTTCGTAAATATATGGATTTAAACTTTTTTGAACGAACGATGCGAAACTTTTTGTTCTTCCTGTCCATTAATTTAACTTCGCAAACGGACAAAACTCTGCGCGGTATTGGAACGACGGCAAAGTTAAATTATTGCATTTTGTTTTTTATTGTAATTTTATTAAATAGGTCTTTAGAAACCAGCTACAATTCTGATAGCAACAATTTAGCTACAACCACAAATCACTGCTGGTCCGCAATGCATCTTAATGTTCAGGGTTTATCAAATAAACTTAATTTGATTGAGTTAAATATACAAAGGTACGATCCAACGTTTCTGTGCTTCTCTGAGCATTGGATGAATAGCGATAACTTACCTTTCTTTACACCGAACGGTTATGTAAAAGTTTGTGACTTTAGCAGAAAACACCATCAACACGGAGGTACGGTTATCTTCGCGAAAAAAGAAGTTGTTAATAAGTGCTCAGTTTTAAAAAAAATTTGTGACTACTCTGTGGAAACACTTATTGAATGCTCTGCAATTAAATTTGAAAACTATTGCATACTTTTAGTATACAGACCTGGAACATCTACTGAATATGAAACATTTTTGGACATTTTCTCGGACCTCTTGAATAATATTCTTAATGAATTTTCCAATATTTTAGTGTGTGCTGACTTAAATATAGACCGCCTGCCCGGCAGTAAAGACAAAAAATATTTTAAAATATTAAGCGACATTTTAGAGTCGTTGGCATTAACCTCTTTGGTGCATGATGCGACAAGAATTTTTACCAACAAGAATAATACTACCAGTACCTCTGGCATTGACTATGTCATTACATCACACCCTGAGTCTTTTAGTTATAAAAACTTTGACGCAGGTTTTTCCGACCATTTTTGTCAAATTGTTCAGCATAACTCTAAAAACAATATATCCTCCACAGTCGACTCGTCCCTTGAAGGGAGCATGAGACAAATTAGGGTTGTTAATAGTAGCACTATAAATAATTTTTATTTCTGGTTTGATCAACAAACTATGGAATTTACAAATACCGACATAAACAAAAATTTTGAGCATTTCTTCCAAAGCGTTATCTGGAGTTTTCAAGTAAGTTGCCCACTTAAAAACTTAAATAACAAAAAGCCCTCTCAAAATAAAAAAATTATACTTTCCAACAATCTGCTAAAGGAAATGGAGGAACTAAAAAATCTACACTGGCTACAAAAACGCACTGGTAATTCACAACTTAAAATTCTTTACAAAAGTCGGAAAAAAGAAATTGACCTTAAAATAAAAAATGAAAAAGAAAAATACTTTAACGAAAAAATTAATAACTCAAAAAATAAAATAAAAACTACATGGAGTATTATTAATAATCTAAGTGGAAAAAAATCTAAAACCTCACACTCTATAGATCAAATCCGGGATAGCAATAATGTTATTATAACTAATACTATGGAGATCGCTAACAACTTTAGCAGTTATTTGTCCTCTGTTGTTGCTGACAAGCTCCAATCTCATTTCCAGCTTGTCCGCAGATTGCACAACGACTAAGAAAAATCACAAATCATTTACTTTTACCGAAGTTACTACACATGATGTTAAACTCGCACTGAAATGCTTGCCAAACAAAAAATCGGCGGGACCCGATGAAATACCCATATCCCTACTGAAAAATGCTTCTTTGAAAATGATAACTTGCCTTACTTTTCTGATAAATCTATCTATATCTGAAGGTACCTACCCTTCTCACCTAAAAGAAGCTAATATCTTACCTATCTATAAAAAGGGCGACCATTTGTCGGTGGAAAGCTATCGTCCGATTTCTTTGTTGAACAGTTTCTCTAAGGTCTTTGAAAAAGTTCTATGCAACCAAATAAATCAATTTCTTAAAAAATATCAGATCTTAACTCCAAGCCAACACGGTTTCAGAGAACTGCACTCTACCGAAACAGCCAGCATTGACTTTGTTCAACAGATCTACAACAAACTAGACCAAGGCGATAGAGTTGTTGCACTATTGTTTGATCTAACCCGTGCTTTTGATACCATAGACCCTAACTTTGTATATAAAAAACTCGAAAAACTAGGTATCCAAAACCCCCTTAATAACTGCATTAAATCTTTTCTTACAAATAGAAAATTTAAAATCAAAATAGGAAGCACATATTCAGAATCTACAGAATCAAACATAGGCACGCCCCAAGGCAGTGTGCTTGCACCTTTAATATTTTTGCTGTTTATTAACGATCTTCCCGAATATATCACGTGGGGACTTGTGTTTATGTTCGCCGATGATACGTCCATCGTTGTATCCGCAAAAGACACAAATTTTCTTCATGAAAAAATCAACTTTACCCTAAATGAATTTTCGAACTGGTGCAAGCAAAACAATCTGATTATAAATGTCTCTAAAACTGTCTTTATGGAATTTAAAACAAAGTCCCGTAAACCTACCGACCTCAATATAATGTTTAATGACATCCCTTTGCCAGTTAGCGATAGCTCAAAATTTTTGGGAACTATTGTCGATACTCATTTCGAGTGGAGTTTACACATAAGTAGTGTATGCTCAAAACTTAATATATGCTACTTCATGATTAAGTCACTTAAAAACTCTCTCAGTTTAAAAAATCTTATTACTGTGTATTATGCTAATGCATACTCGGCTCTGGCCTATGGTGTGGCAGTATGGGGTAGTGCTCAGGATGTGGAAAGAGTATTGGTAGGTCAAAAGAGACTTATAAGATTAATTTTCAATATACCTTACAACGGTACTTGTCGCTCTGCATTTAAGGATAATAAAATTATGACAATAACAAGTATTTACATATATAAACTACTCATTTTCATTTTTCAACACCAAAATATTTTTACATTAAATAGTTCTTATCACAACTATCCAACTAGAAGTCGTAACCACTTTAGCATCCATAAACACAACCATGAGTATATAAAAAAAAGTAGTCATTATCTTGGATGCAAATTCTTTAACTTGTTGCCAAACAAAATCAAACAAACTACGTCGCTGCCAAGATTCAAAAAAGAAATCAAAAATCTTTTATTAAAAGAAACTTTTTATAGTTTATTTGAATTTGAAAACTACATGTTGGGCAGAAGGTAAATTTTTGTTATCAATATTTATATACATATATATACAAATCTTGTAAATGTGTTTTCGTTTTTATTTTTTTAAATATTTACACTATTATTATTTACACTTAATGTTATATTTTTTGTATTTGACGTATCTTATCTACATTATTGTAGTTGAAAAGATTAATAAAGTTGTCTATTGTCTATTGTCTATTACAAAAATCAGAAATGATTAAAAATAGCGAATCTAAATGAGTCACTGTCCATCTTTCAAAAATATGCTTTTAAAAAATACTATTTTCGAAAACATCTTTTTTTAATTACAATTTTTTCTCAAAAATTAAAAAAGAAACAATTATTTGAAATGAGGTTAAAAAAAAAATAATTTAATTTTTTTCTAGAACATTTTTTTCGAATAACATTTTTTTCCTATTTTTTCGGAAAATTAGGAATATAGTTTTTTTTATAATTTTTTTTATACTGGGACTTTCAACGGTTTAGTTTTTCTCAAAGTCATAGCAAAATTACAGCATTTTTTAAATAACGAGAAACATCCAAGTACCTAGGATTAGAACCAGGACGCGTTAATCCATTCTTTACTGTGGTACAGTAAGCTCAATAACTATACTATACTGAAAACGCGATTACGCAACTCCATTTTTTACTGCGGTACAGTAAAGTCCTCTACTGAGCGCGTTAAACAATGAAACTATGGGACGTCACGCGGTTTCGGAACTCCATTATTTACTTCAGTACAGTAAATCCTGAATCACAGGAATAAGGTAGTTAGCAGAAACACCTACCGAAGGTGTTTACATACTTGAGCGTTTAATTTGACGCCGCGAAGCGCTCGGCAGCTTTGAAGAGCATGCAACTGATTAAAAAAAAAATTAATACACAGTCGACAATATAATTTGATTTTAAAAGGTTCTAATAATTTATTTTTATTTAAAAAGATAAAACATTTTGAGATTTTTGAACTTAAATAATTAGAGACTTTGTACAGTCGATTACGCATAGAAATAAAAATAAAATGTTGAACTCTAAAATTTTTCTAAAATGGTACTTTCCCAAACATATGATAATTGCGTATTTATTCGAACATATTAAAATATAGCAGATTTGGCAAAAATTGAAAACTTAAAATCGTTGTGTTATAAAATTTATGTATAGTGTGCAATGATTTTTACCTGCCCCCTGTACATAATAAATCAGGGCTAAAATTTTAAAATAAAACTGATGCTGTAAGCAAAGAGGAAAAAAATTTCTGATTCAAACGCTTTTTAATTTTTTTTATTGTGCCGAAAATTAATGATTAAAAGGGTGGGAACAACATCCTCTACATTAGTTAATTTCAATTTTACTGCACTATATTTAGTTAATGTAGTAACAAACTACGATTTTTTAAATAAATAATTAGACCTTTTAAATGAACTTTATAGTTTTGTTGACTGTACGAAAAAATCGTACATAAATTTTTTTATATATTTTACTTTATTTTCATTAGGATGCTATAAAATTTATGGGTTAAAAAATGTTAATATTTTTTGTTTTAAAAGTCTCGTTTTTGCTAATTGTGCAAGAAATTAAACGGCAAGACGCTGCTCTCAACTGCCGAAACACTTGCAGAGTCATGCTTCTTAGTGTACCGCAGTAAGTAATGGAGTTGTTAAACAGGGTTAACTCTAGTTCCATTGTTTACCGCGCTACAGTAACTGAATTTACTGTACCGGACTAAAGATCGGAGTTGCGAAACCAGGTAACTATAGTTCCATTGTTTACTGCTGTACAGTAACTGAGCTTACTGTAGCACTGGATTTACGCAAGCTGACGACAAAATTGGTGTTATCCTAACTTTCGTAAGTTGATCGCAAACAAATCCTAACCTGACCATTTGGGATATTTTTTTTTGGGGAAAAATGTCAGGAAAGTGTCTGGACCGAGGGGTGGCTCCGTATTTCCTTTTGGTGTACAGGTTAGGGGAAATACCAGGAAATACTTGGGAAGTACTGGGAAATATACTAGGAAATACCATTGAAAATAATAGGGGGGAAATACTAGGAAATACCATTGCTTGGGAAATACTAGGAAAAACCATTGAAATTTGAGGAAATACCGGGAAATACCGCAGGTATTAACTGTAGGTATTTCCTTTTGGTGTACAAAAATCGGCGATCGAGCCACCCCTCGTTCTGGTTATGATACATTTGCAATTGATTGACAAAAGTTATGATTTTGAACTCTTAAAATGAGGACAGGAAAGGAGACCTTTTTTTGAAAAAATATATTTGAACAAAATATAATTTAAAAAAAATCACGAAACTATAAATTGAAGTTTTTTCCTGCTCTCGGCTTCCTGCTGTGCCTCTCCCGCTCTCGTGTCGGTTTTTGTACCCAAGTCAAAGACGCACGCGCAAAGAGCGAGTGGATTCCTTTCCATTTCTTTACTCGTCTTATTTATATATTAAATATACATATTAATCCTCTATCTCCCATTTGAATATCACGAGAGTGCCTCATTAAAAATTGACAAGTGAAACAAAACCAAAAAACCTGACATGCTTTGAATAACAAAAGATTTTACTTTAAGCTTATTAGGCAACTTTACATTGACAGTTTAAACAATGTTGTTTCAAATAAAATTTTAAATAGGATTTACCGGTGAGCATTGAAACAAGTCACTTCTTAAATAAATTAAACTGCAAGATTCCTATAAACTGAGCGAACAGGGTTTTACCGTGTATTTTTACACCATATGTAAAACGTTTATTTGAATATATATCAAAATAATGATAAATCTTTGGGTCAGAATGTCAAAAAAAAAATCGAAATAACAAAATTTGACAAGTGGATGTTTTTTTAAATTGAACATCCTATATATTATTTTAGATTTTTATAGATCTTCACTTATTGATTTCAAAAATACGGTCTAGGACAACTGGGCGCCGCCAACTCGGCGCCGCCAACTGAGCGCCGGGCCAAATGGGCGACGGGCCAACTCGGCGCTGCTAAATGGGCGCCGGGCGAACACGGCGCCGGACGAAAAAAATTTTTTTTGATAAAAAGTGCAGATGAAAAACAAAATACATACATATATTGTTATACAAAAACATCTTTAAAAAATCCTATACGCAATTTTTTTTGAAATTTGGTTTTGTTGAGATTTGGTAGGTGTAGTGTTTGGTAACCTAGTAACACTATAATTTACAAATCAAACAAGTTTCGTGGCTAATCGGGCAAAAAGGAGTTTTTTTGTTTCCCTTATATTTTTCCGTGGGTAGCCTGAAAGCTAAACCTCACGGGGGTCCAAGATCTAATGGACACCTAATAAGTGTTGACAGTTAACCGTTTCGTCCTTATGGGACTCCTCAGAACACTGCTGGTCGATGTGACAAATCTTGCGAAGTTAATCAGACGGTTTTGTCTCTAATTAAATGTAATTAGTGAGCTCACTAAAAATGGCCGATCCAAAATGGCGGAGTTTCTTTATTTTTAAACCGATTTGTCTGAAACTTGAAAGTTTGCAGGGCCTGAGAACACTTAATACAGTTTTATCTTCAAACTTAAAAAAATCGAAATGGCGAATACAAAATGGCGGATTTTCTTATTTCCTAACCGATTTGTCTCAAACTTGAAATATTACATTGCTTAGGGTCATTTAACAAAATTTTTTCCTCAAACTTAAAAAAATTAAAATGGCCGATCCAAAATGGCGGACTTTCTTATTTATGAATCGATCAAAGTTTAAAAAAATTCAAATGTGTATCAAATATGGAAATTGGGGGTGTTTCACGTCACTAGCTATGATTTTGACTTAAACTTATAAAAAATTCAAAATGGTAAATCCAAAATGGCGGATTTTTTTTATTTACCAACCGATTTGGCTCAAACTTACAAGATTGCCGTGCTACTGGGCGTCGGGCCAACTGATGATGAAAAACAAAATAGATATATTTATATACAAAAACATCTTTAAACAATCCTATACGCAATTTTTTTGAAATTGGGTTATGTTAAGTAAAGGTAGATCCCATTAAGTCGAGTGTTTAAATTTCGTAGGTGTAGTGTTTGGTAGCCTGGTAACACTACAATTTTTTATTACAACAATGGCGGATCCAAAATGGCGGATTTCTTTATTTTTATACCGATTTGTCTGAAACTTAAAAGTTTGCAGGGCCTGAGAACACTTAATATAGTTTTATCCTGAAACTTAAAAAATTCAAAATGGCGAAATCAAAATGGCGGATTTTCTTATTTACTTAACGATTTGTCTCAAACTTGAAATATTACATTGCTTAATCATTTAACACAATTTTTTACTCAAACTTAAAAAAATCAAAATGGCCGATCCATAATGCCGGATTTTCTTATTTACTAACCGATTGGTCTTAAACTTGAAATATTACATTGCTTAAGGTCATTTAACAAATTTTTTTCCTCAAACTTAAAAAAATCAAAATGGCCGATCCAAAATGGCGGACTTTCTTTATTTGTAAGCTGATTTGTCTGAGACTTGAAAGTTTGCAGTGCCTGAGAACACTAAATACAGTTTTATCCTCAAACCTAAAAAATTCAAAATGGCGAATCGAAAATGGCGGACTTTCTTATTTATTAACCGATTTGTCTCAAACTTGAAATATTACATTGCTTAAGGTCATTTGATAAAAATTTTTACTCAAACTTAAAATATCAATATGGCCGAATCAAAATGGCGGACACCTCTATTTATGAATCGTTCAAAGTTAAAAAAAAGTCAAAATAACGAATTCAAAATAACGAACTTTTTTATTGATTACCTGATTTGTCTCATACTTAAAACCTTACAGTCGAAGGTTACTTAAAACAATTTTTTACTTAAACTAAGAATAATCAATCATGAAAAAATAAAACATTTCAACTAAAAATAACTATTACTTAGCAGAGAAAAAAGTAGAACTTGGCCAAAAAGACATAGTTTTGGTGAATATTTTTAATTTAACAATCTTTTAAAATGAGTCAAAAATCATATTCAGCGACGATAAATACCACAAACTTCTAATTTTTTAAAAGTTTGAGTTAAAAATTGTATTAATTAACCTAAGCACCGCAATCTTTTAAGTTTGAGCCAAATCGGTTAATAAATAAAAAAAATCCGCCATTTTGGTTTCACCATTTTGAATTTTTAATAAGTTTAAGTTAAAAACATAGTCAGTGACGTGAAACACCCCCAATTTCTATATTTGATACACATCGATTCATAAATAAGAAAGTCCGCCATTTTGGATGGGCCATTTTGATTTTTTAAGTTTAAGGGAAAAATTTTGTTAAATGACCTTAAGCAATGTAATATTTCAAGTTTGAGACAAATCGAATAGTAAATAAGAAAATCCGCCATTTTGGATTCGCCATTTTGAATTTTTTAAGTCTGAGGAAAAAACTGTTTTAAGTGTTTTCGGGCACTGCAAAGTTTCAGACAAATCGGTTAGTAAATAAGAAAATCCGCCATTTTGGATTCGCCATTTTGAATATTTTAAGTTTGAGGATAAAACTGTATTAAATATTCTCAGGCACTGCAAACTTTCAAGTTTCAGACAAATCGCTTTAAAAATAAAGAAACTCCGCCATTTTGGATCGGCCATTTTGATTTTTTTAAGTTTGAGGAAAAACTTTTGTTAAATGACCTTAAGCAATGGATTATTTCAAGTCTGAGACAAATTGGTTAGTAAATAAGAAAGTCCGCCATTTTGGACCGGCCATTTTGAATTTTTAAAGTTTGAGGATAAAACTGTATTAAGTGTTCTCGGGCACTGCAAAGTTTCAGACAAATCGGTTAGTAAATAAGAAAATCCGCCATTTTGGATTCGCCATTTTGAAATTTTTAAGTCTGTGGATAAAACTGTATTAAGTGTTTTCGGGCACTGCAAAGTTTCAGACAAATCGGTTAGTAAATAAGAAAATCCGCCATTTTGGATTCGCCATTTTGAATTTTTTAAGTCTGAGGATAAAACTGTATTAAGTGTTTTCGGGCACTGCAAAGTTTCAGACAAATCGGTTAGTAAATAAGAAAATCCGCCATTTTGGATTCGCCATCTTGAATATTTTAAGTTTGAGGATAAAAATGTATTAAATGTTCTCAGGCACTGCAAACTTTCAAGTTTCAGACAAATCGGTTTAAAAATAAAGAAACTCCGCCATTTTGGATCGGCCATTTTGATTTTTTTAAGTTTGAGGAAAAAATTTTGTTAAATGACCTTAAGCAATGTATTATTTCAAGTCTGAGACAAATTGGTTAGTAAATAAGACAGTCCGCCATTTTGGATCGGCAATTTTGAATTTTTAAAGTTTGAAAATAAAACTGTATTAAGTGTTCTCGGGCACTGCAAAGTTTCAGTCAAATCGGTTAGTAAATAAGAAAATCCGCCATTTTGGATTCGCCATTTTGAATTTTTTAAGTCCGTGGATAAAACTGTATTAAGTGTTTTCGGGCACTGCAAAGTTTCAGACAAATCGGTTAGTAAATAAGAAAATCCGCAATTTTAGATTCGCCATTTTGAATATTTTAAGTTTGAGGATAAAACTGTATTAAATGTTCTCAGGCACTGCAAACTTTCAAGTCTCAGACAAATCGGCTTACAAATAAAGAAAGTCCGCCATTTTGGATCGGCCATTTTGATTTTTTTAAGTTTGAGGAAAAAAATTTGTTAAATGACCTTAAGCAATGTAATATTTCAAGTTTAAGACAAATCGGTTAGTAAATAAGAAAATCCGGCATTATAGATCCGCCATTTTGATTTTTTTAAGTTTGAGTAAAAAATTGTGTTAAATGACCTTGCAATGTAAGTTTCAGACAAATCGGTTTAAAAATAAAGAAACTCCGCCAATTTGGATCGGCCATTTTGATTTTTTAATTTAATGGACTAGAATAGAAGAGTTACGAATCAAAGGCCATAAGATAATCTGGTTTAAAAAAAGGTGAAAACTAGGAATGTTGAGAAATCAAATCCGCGGTTGGAACGAAGAGACTTTTGAAACGGAGCTAACTTTGTTTTTTCTTTGTTGTGTTTGGTCGGTTATTTCCCTTAGTTTACCGTCAGAATTTGAAAGGCCTCTGGAACTGTCTGGCCAACTGTAATCAGATTAGGAAATCTACGTCACTCGGCTGCCTTCTCTCGATGACGCAGCTACAGTCGTCATGTTACGTTTACATATCTGGTCAAATTCTGTAGGCAACCTGTGTAAAAGCATAAAGACCTTGAGTCACCTGTGACGGAATGAGAGGAACAGTTAGACATGTACTGTGTGGATGGTACGTCAGAGCACAAGATCTGAACTTTTTCTCACCCAGAGTGATAGCTAACTTTTTTGGAACCGGAACCGAACCGAACCGAAACATAGCCACAATAGACCCACTGGTGGTCGCAGTGGAAGGGCTGCAAGGCTCACTCACATGTAAATCCTCGTCATTATCTATAGATAACACACCGAGGGTGGAGGGTAGCGGCAGCTAGAGTCCCTGTATGTTGACATATTTGGATGTAATATATCCAAATATGCCAACATACAGGAACAGGGTAGGTGGTAGACGCTTTTTACTCATTGGGCGTCGACCGGTGAGATACCAACATGCCAGAACTGAGTAGCGCTGAGTGGTATCACCACGTTCCGCTACTGCGCTGGCAGTCCGGTTCCAACAATGAGTAACAGATAGCATGATGGCGCCTCCAGGATCAAAATATTCCGGAGGTAAAATACCCGACCACTCGGATCTCCGGGCGTCGGGTGATCCTGGGGGTCCTTCATGCAAAGATATTAAAAGAAGACCAAAAACTCAACTCAGAATTGATTTTAGCAATATAAGAGGATTAAGTACCAACATGAATTCAGTTCACCAACATCTTGAAGAACAAAGACCTGACATCCTTGTTCTCACTGAAACTAAAATCAGTTCTGCAACACCTATTGTGAACTATCTTTATCCCGGCTATGACCTACACCACCGATTTCGACATAATTTTGGGATCTGTGTGTACATTAAAAATGACCTTTCATGTCATCGAGAGGAGAAGCTAGAACCAGCGAACCTCGATATCATATAGCTGAAATTCACCTCAAAGTCATCGACCAAGTTCATTTGCTGCCTCTACCGACCGCCAAGTAACACCGAGTATCAAAACTTTTTTGCGACATTATCCGAAAACTGTGATAGTATACAGTCTAACTATCCACATGCGGAAATTGTCTTTTTAGGCGATTTCAACGTCCACAATATACCCTGGCTAAAACACCACAACAAAACAGATAATGAAGGCAGGGAAGCAGAAGCTTTTGCCATAAGTTGTGGTCTAACGCAGCTTGTCGATGAACCTACCCGTATCTCAGAAAGGGGTGAATTTGCAGCGCTTTTAGACTTGTTCCTAACTACAAATCCTGACTTGTACACAATTTAAGTAGATCCCCCACTTGGTTCATCCGATCATAAACTTATAAGAACAAAATGCGAAATGTTCATACCGCCAAGCCAACAATCACTTCCTCGTAAAATGTGGCACTATAAATCGGCTAAATGGAAGGACCTTAAACAGTTTTACCTGGATTTTCCATGGCAAGAGGTTTGCTTTAAAACAGCTGATCCCACTATTTGCTGTAATGAAATAACAAAAGTAATCTTATCTGGAATGGATGCATATATCCCACATACAATAAAACGCAGAGCTAATGAAAAACCTTGGTTCAACAGCCAGTGTCAAACGGCTGTGCAGAAAAAACACAGAGCATATAACCTTTGGAAACGACAACAAACCGCTCAAAACCACACAGAATTTATAGAAGCCAGAAATAGTTGCAAAATTACTATTGACGCCGCCAAAGAAACATACAATCAAAGAATAAAAAACAGGTTGCTGAATTGTCCAAGTAGTTCTAGGTCCTTTTGGTCTCTTGCAAAAGCCGTTGGATCAAACTTCACCAAGTCATCCATACCACCACTTACAGATAAAAATACTCACTTAGCCACAACATCAGAGGAAAAAGCCAATATGCTGGCCAAAAACTTTTCCTCGAACTCAAACCTAACAGTGCCAAATGGAAAAACTCCACCGTTCATTGAAAGGGTTTCCCACAGTATGCCACAGGTACCCTTTTGTCACAGAGAAATACGAAAATCCCTTAAAAATTAGGATACAAACAAAGCCATGGGTCCAGATGGCATTCCCGCGATAGTACTCAAAAATTGTGCTAGCGAACTCACCCCAACTTTCGCAAAATTATTAAATTTATCTTATAGCAAGGAGTATATCCATCATCATGGAAGTCTGTCGCAGTACAACCTATTCCAAAGAAAGGAAAAAAGACAGATCCGTTAAACTATAGACCAATTGCTCTACTTCCGGTGATATCAAAAGTAATGGAAAGAGTTGTGAACAATCACCTAACCAAGTACTTGGAAAAGTACAAAATTATCAACGACAAGCAATACGGATTTCGAAAATATAGGTCAACTGGCGATTTACTTACATACGTCACTCACTTATGGCAAAAAGCGATTGAGTTGCGAGATGAAACAAGAACAATTGCCTTAGATATATCTAAAGCATTCGATAAAGTCTGGCACAAAAATCTGCTCAACAAGCTCAAAGCAACGGGATTGTCGCCGAGACTTTGCACTTGGTTTGAAAGTTACCTTAAGGATAGATCCATTTATGTTGCACTGAATGGCCGGAACTCCAACTCTTACCAAATAAATGCTGGTGTGCGACAGGGAGCAATCCTTTCGCCAACACTTTTTCTGATTTACATAAATGACCTCATAGATAAAACAGTAAATCCACTTTATTGCTTTGCAGACGATGGCAATGTAGTCTCCTCAGTCATACCATCCACATGTCTCTCCGCACGTGAATTCCATTACCTTAGACTAACTGAAATATCACAGATAAATAACGACTTGGAGATAATAGAGGACTGGCGCAACAAAAACCTTGTACAGTTCAACGCGCAGAAAACCCAAGCAGCCCTGTTTTCAAAAAAGACCAGCACCGGTGAGCCAAACATCATGCTATCTGGAAGTGCTGTCGCATTGCAGAGCCAGTTGAACATCTTAGGAGTCACTGCAGAGACCAACATGTCTCGGCACAGTCACGTGGCAGATATAGCTAAAAGAGCGTCCCAAAAGCTTGGGGTGCTATTTCGTACAAGACATCTGTATACACCAAGCCAACTGCTGACACTCTACAAAGCCCAGATTCGACCAACTATGGAGTACTGCTCACATATATGGAGTGCGGCACCCAAACATACCTTAATGCTTTTAAACACCGAGCAAAAACGAGCTATCAAGCTGATCAATGACCCCGCACTTACCCGTAGCTTGGATAGTCTCGAACATCGAAGAACTGTGGGCGATCTATCTCTCTTCTACAGGTATTATCACGGAAAGTGCTCTGAAGAGTTGGCTCGTATGATCCCCCCGGGAGTAGCACCTACTAGGCGAACACGTCAAACAGACGGTAACCATCAATTTATTGTCAAAATAGAGGCACCAAGAACCTCATTATATCAGAATTCATATCTCTGGAGAACAGCATCGCTGTGGAATAAACTCCCTGCGACAGTTTTCCCTGCAGGTTACAACCTGAACCGTTTCAAAACCAACACACACCAACATTTCCGCGCACTTGCCGCTTCTCGAGCGTGATAGGGATCTCCTTGCGAGTGCGCATTCCGGTAAAAAATACTCTGCCAATCTATGGGCACCTAAGCTCACACTAAGTACTGTAGTTATAGTGTACGTGTGAGCTAATATAACTAAAAACTGAAATATATTTTATTCAACTCCAGACTCAATTACCTTTCGTTTGATACCACACAAGCCATGTTTTGCCTTAAACTCTAATTTTTAAAATCTACCCCCACCCTTTTTTTAAAAACTAAAATGTATTTTGTTTAACTCCAGACTCATTTACCTTTTGTTTGATATCATACACGCCATATTTTCACTTAAACTCTAATTTTTGACATCTACCCCAACCCTTTTTTTTTAATAACTTAAAATTCATTTTGTTTAACTCCAGAGTTAATTACCTTTCGTTTGATATCACACACGCCATATTTTCACATAAACTCTCATTTTTGAAATCTACCCCCACCCTTTTATGTGACTTGCGTCCGGTGGATTTCCTTCATTTTTTAATGGGACCACCACGGCCCAAGACTCAGCCTAGGTACCAAATTTCATTTAAATCGGAGAAGCGGTTTTTGAGTTATGCGGGTTGGTCGTTACAGACAGACATACAGACAGACAGACATACAGAGAGACAGACAGACAGACAGACAGACAGCAAGACAAAAAAGTTTCAAAATCATCTGAAACGCAAAGATTTATAAATTTTTTTGAAATCGGAGCAACTTTTTTTTTCTCGAAAAAGTTAGGATCACCATAGCTCACACTACTATAGTATAGTAGTAGTGTGAGCTAAAAAACTCTAGCGGCAGCTATTCTATCTATCTATATAGCCTTCCTCAATCCATCTTTGGACGTAGGCCCCCCTCAATATTTTTCACTCTTCTCTGTCTGTCGCCGTGTTCATCCATCTTGTTCCCGCGTGTTTCTTCAAATCGTCCGCTCATCTCATTTAGGGTCTTCTCCTACTTGTTTTATTTTCCTAAGGTCTCCAGTATATAATACATTTGTTACGTCGTTCGTGTTTCTGTCTGATATTATGACCGGTAAATTTTCGTTTTAATTTTGCTACTTCTCCTCTGACATCCCTTACTTTTGTTTTATTTTTTATCCATTCATTCCTTTTTGTATCTGTTAGCTTTACATGTAAAATTTGTCTTTCCAATGATCTTTAGGCTTTTGTTACCTTATCCATGTTTGATTTTGTAATAAGTGTCCAGGTCTGGGATCCATGGGTAAGTACATAATATACATTATTTGAAAACTCCAGAAGATTCATTTTAATTGGATAAGTTTTAAAGAAAAAACTAAATTGAGTTCTAGCTTCTTTTTATTTTTTATATAAGTCTACCGACGCGTTTCGAAGTTTTTTTAAATTACTTCATCATCAAGGCTAATTTTTTTCCAAACGTATAAAAAAAAATTGAAACACATTGTAAGAGAAAATTCTTTTAACATTAAAGTAGTACTTACTCGGGTACTTGATTTTTCAACCATTAAAGAAGAAATTTGAGTTTTTGTTTCCGCTGAATAAAGAAACAAAACCCGAAAATTGAAAAATTTTCGCAAAAAATACGGAAAAACCATCCTGCAAACACAGAAACATTGAGGGTCTGAAAAACCCTTTCATACATTGGTTATACACTACTACACAAACTCGTTTTGAGGTACAAATAATATTTTTTATTTTTTTATTTGATTTCATCTGTTTGGTTTTTTTTTTAGTTTAATAATTTGTCCCAGATATATATTCCTCTACTTGTTTTATTTTCTTTTGGTTTATTCTGATCATAATATCTTCATCTGTGTTTGTTATGATTTTAATTTTAATGTAGTTCATAAGCCTATATTTTTAGCTGCTGTATCCAGTTCTTCCAGCATTTTTATCAGTTCTTTTTTCTTGTCTGTTATTGCTTGTTCCTGTGATTGATATCCGTCAAATTTTGTTGTTAGTCTACCTGGTAATATTTTTGTGAAAAGCTTATAAATTACATTGAGGAGTGTTATAGGTCGATAGTTTTTTAAGTCTGCTCTATCGCCTTTCTTGTGTAGAAGAATGGTTATGGATTATTTCCAGTTGTTTGGAATTATTTTTTCTTTTAGTATTTTATTCACGAGAATATGAAGATGATGGGATATTATAGTTTTCATAATAATTAATGACCTAAAAACTATCTGACAATAGACTTACATATAGTCAATAAATTACTTGATTTGTCCAAAAATATAGAATTTTAGAATTACTAATCAAAGGCGTACGTTGCTATTTTAAAAACTAAAAAAATATTAAAATGATTGTTTCATTAAGTCTTATGTATGTACAGAAAGACGCCGACCAAAAAAAAGGTGGGTAGATGATTTTGGAAAATATCTAAGATTAATGAAGAAAAAAAGTTGGATAGGATTCTCAAAAACATTGAATGTCATATTGCATTCGCCAAGTGTGGAAAGTCTGTACCCTTATTGGAGCCGCCATATTGAATTTTAAAAATCTCACTAAACATTCGTATTCAGCGACCTTAAAAGCCCCTCTGTACCAAATTTGGTTTCAATCGGGTCATTTTTCTAAATCATGATCTGTGGATAGTTTTTTGGAAAAAGGGAGAGAAAAAAAGAAGATAAAACATGTGCAATTGCAATTGGGGTATTAAATTTGTATTCGGCTTTTTCACATATATGCAGATACCACAGTTGTAAATGAAAAAAAAAATCGTTTTTTCGTTGGGTATTTTTGTAAATTTTCTAAAATTTTACCAGTTTTTTGAGGTTAAAAAAAAAGTTTGACGTGCTAATGCAATTTCGACATCAGATTCAGATTTAGTGCGATAAAATACTATAGAATATGATTATTTGACCAAAAGTATATACCTTATATTATTTGTCTTTTGTGTGGCTGTGATCAACTGTTAGCACTGGAGCATGTTATGTTAAAGAATATAATAATGTCAAAATATCGAAGAGGCGCATATGGACGCAGAATTTTTTTTTACTGTAGTGATCCTGGATGTGTGTAGTTTTAAATAAAATTTATCTCTAAGTGGCAGTTTATAGCCGACATAAAGTTTTACTCTGACATATCCAAAATTTCTCGCTTTTTTTTCAGCTTCTTACATGTCAAAAATAAATTTTTCACTGTGTGTAAGTCATTCATCAGTTTTTTATTAAATACGCAATGAACCTTCCTCTCTCAAATCCATTTTAAATTAGCTTAAATTTAAAAACAAAACAAGAAAAAAAAATTTGCCAATACGGATTAAAATATTGACAATATTTTAGGTACGTTTCAAGCACTACGAAAACAATATTTAAAATAAATCATCCCTGACGGCTGTCAAAGAGTATTTTTAGTTTTGTTTCATGTGTTTTCAGGCCTACTAGACTCTTTACTTTAGACTGACACTAAGCTTGCTGCCTTTGAGGGCATTTCACCCTAAGCCCTTTTTGGCCAAAAATCAGATGCGTGAGCCGTCTGTGCAGCGGCGCGGCCTGAGTATCTATGCCCGGATCTTGGGAGGTTTAATTCAGGCAAGCCACATAAATATTTGTTACGGCTTATCTCGGAAACTACTCAAGCGATTTTAGTGAAGTTTGACGCACAGATTCTGTGAGCTACTCTGCTACGTTTTACTGTTTGAAAGCGGTTGTTTTACGGCTAGTAAGTAGTCTATAGCCAGAAGCACGTCTTATTGTCTCGCATACAAAATATTCTGCAGTTTTTAGTTATGTTTAGGTTTCAGATGGGCCGTTTATAGCTCCAGCTTGCCTATTTGTGATACAATAATGTGTGATACATCAACATTTTAAGAAAAACTCTGTACCTCCTCCAAGATGGTGGGGGTGGCGTTTTTCCTAAAAATAAAAACTTTGGTTAGTTTCACTTTGGTTTCTTAAACCCACTATTTTTTAGCATTTTGGTACATAATTTAACCATCTCAGCAACCTTCAAATTAGATCTTAAAACGTGATTTAAAAAAAAATAATTTCTGGAAAAAACAACTTTAATAAATGAATGCTGATAAAATCTAGTATGCAGAGCTTTATTTTCTTGTATCGCCTATCTATGTGGTCTCAAAAATAACAACCCTACAGGGTATCGAATTAGGGCAAGTTTCATAAAAGTAAAGTGAATTTTTTAATAATAATTTGTGACTTTAGGACAAATCTATGTTTTGGTTTTGTAAAACAGAAACTTGATCTGGCTATAGTTAATATGTTCAAGCCTGGAATGGTTAAATAAACAAAAAAATCCGCTAAAAACAAAAAAAAATCAAATTATCTATGTAGTTAAGTCATACATCAATCGATAGGAAATTTTATGGGGTATAAAAATGTTTTTGACTTTTCTCATACTGGTTGTCCAGAAATCTGTGTTTTATAGAAAAAAAAAATAGATTCAAAGTCAAAAACCTCTTTCAAGCAGTACAGTTTACCATAAAAGGACTTGGTACAAGAGAATGCGGCATTATATGGAGTGTTGTTTTATAATTTTGTGAAACTCGTCGCTGAAACTTTTGAAAGGATGTACTTTGATAATCCGTATTCAGGCTGAGGTCCTTAAACAAAGTTTTCGGTTTTTAAACTTTGGATTGCTTTTCAGAAAGGCTTTTTCAATGTAATAAAGTGTGATCCAATTAATATCAACTTAAGTATCAAGCACCAGCAAAAGGTTTTTAAACAAACCAATAAATGCTACCAGACAAATGTATTTTCTATTACTTCTGATTAGTGTGTGTATGCTCAAATTCAGATTTGCTTTTTAGGTTTCAAATATTTGGTATAGAACAGATTACATAAGAAATGAGATCATAAAAGAAAGAATGGGAATCGAGGGAAGCATAACGGATGATGTCACTAAAAGACAACTGGATATATGTTACATCCATGTACAACGGATGAACGACGAAAGATTACCAAAGCAGGTCCTAGAATAGCAACCAATAGGGCCCAGAAAAAGAGGGCGTCCTAAACTAGAATGGCCCCAGTCAACCCAAAGACAAAAAGTCAAAAATCCTGACATAAGATGATTGTCAGGATCGAAGCAGGTGGAGAATAGGCGTAGGACAATGTAGAAAAATGTTCTAAACGGACATAGTAGTATTATATTTAGTATGTCGGATTTTTTTTTGTGTTACCCACTAAAAGTTCTGACTTAAAAAACCAAGTTTTGAATACCTCATTTTAATGTAGTTTTTCAATTGCTCAAATACTTCGAACTAAAAATAAAAACAATTTTTTAAAGTTTCTCTTGTTCTTTTTAAAAAGATGATCAATTGAACCAAACCGAAAACCAACAATGATTTTACTCCTTCTAATCGTTGTTTGTAGTAGTAGTAGTAGTCGAGAGAGTCATTTGAATCATATAAAATTGAAATTGTAATAGTTAAATGTAAAGGTTTTTGAACAATGCTGAAGTTGTGGGTAATAACAGTAAGAATCTCTATCTGTCCGTTCGGTTATTACAATTTGTTCTGACCAATCTGCGATCAGGTGATCAAAAATCCGTAGGATCCGCGATTTGATCGGATGCAAATACCGAACCTACTTAGTAAATGCCCAAGATTCATATTTCCTTTTTAGACATCATCATCAACATTCATCGTCCCCTAACACTGGTTACGCGCGTACCGGAGAGTGCCCAACTAGGCCGAAACTCCCTGGGTATCTATTCTGGGTCTTGAACGATGTGACCATCCACATCACACGCTTTGACCAATAGCAAGCTTTAAATTAGCTCCGAGCCGTCACGTGTTATGCGAAAAGACCTCCATTGCGCAAGCTTCTCCTACGATCCGATCGAGGAACGTTAAGTCGGTACCGGAACAGGAGAACAGATTTCACTTCAAACGCGTAAAGTTCACTAACTCTGAAGAGCGGGCGACTAGGCCATTGGTCGAGACAAGCTATTTCACACACCACGCGACCGCTCAGAGTTTGCTATTGCTCAGAGCGTGTGAATTACATCGTTCAAGACCCAGAATAGATACCCTGGTAGTAAACAAGCTATTAACATCTCCATATTGGAGATTCGCCCACAAACTTATTTTTCTTTTGGTGTTTCGACTGTCCGACATTCAATAAAATTTTATGTTGATCCTGCAGCACTACAATTTTTGGATTTGTGATAACATTTATTTTTGGATGAAAAATGTGGAAAATATAATATTATATTTATTATTCCATAGGAGTTTTTGAAGGTTTTTTTCAATTTTTCAGTTGGGGTACATACTTTATTTGAAGGATTATAAAAAAAAATACATATTTTGTTTGATATTCAACGAAAATGTCAAAACTATGTGATGTTTTTGTTTCCTTTTCCAAAGAACCAAAATTCAAAAACTATTTTTCGACATTTTAATTGGCGTATAAAAAAATTATATAGCTGTTTTTCAAAAGCTTTCAAATGAAGAACCACTAAAAGACACTGTAAAAAAATTGACGTTTTGAGTGACCTATATCAACAAAAAATCTTTCATTGGTTTTATATTTTATTAAGGTTACTATATCACGAAGTTCCTACTTCGTGATATAGTGACCTTCGAGGGACCGCGGTTTTTTGATAACGGCTGCAGCAACCAAATCGCTTAAATGCCAATATAAAAAAATTGCTGCCGGTGATAAAACCAGTTTTTTGTCAATTGTCATCAAACTAAGTTTTTTTAAAATGTTATTATTGATTAATCTTGGGCCTGCAGAACAACAATTAATAACATAAAAACTAGATTTGCAAATTGAAGATATGCGTGGTCTCCCTAGCTTTACGGTAAACCTAAGGGGACCACAATTTTTTCGTAAACGGCTGGCGCAAAAAAATCAATTTTATCGCAACAAACTAGCAACAATTAATGGCATCAATTGTGTTTGGGCCCCTTAACATGGTCCCTCCAGCTTTACCTACTCGTTGAATTTTGTTTTTAAAAAATAACAAAAATATTCTCTTATATTAAACTACCCCAACAAGGTTTCAATTATGTTTACTTTGTAGTGTTCTCCAAACCAAACAAGTTAATACGCAAAGCAATACGATTGGGTTGTTACGGTTTATGGAAATTGCCCAGGAAACAGGAAAAGCTGACCTAATTTAATTTTAACGATTGCTCTTATAAACTCCCTGCAATGCTGAATCAAGATAGAAAAACGCAGTTATGTATGTTTAATCAAGATTTTAATTTACCTACTAGATATACAGGGGCAGATCTAGGAATTTTATTTGAGTGGGGGGGGGGGCGTCTTTTCGCGTTTTGCATCCAAGTTTCAGCAAACTAAGCAATTTATTATTTTTATATCACAAAAAAATTTATAATAACGGATCAAAAATGGCGGATTTTCTTAGTTATGAATGGATATGCATGTATTAAATTTAAAAGTTTGGGATTTTTGACACTAAGGAGGCAATTCTTTAAAATTTGACATAATTTGAAACAATCTGAAAAAAATTTGACGCCTCAAATTTTAGCCCTAAATCATGGCAACATCGTAAATTTCAGTTTCTTGTACAGCGTCAAAAACCGAAAAATGAGGAAAAATATAATCTAAAACCTACCTTTAAACTCGATTGCTGATAATTCAATATTTTTCAGGGATTGTTGATGATGCACAGGTTCTTAAAAAATTGTATTTTTCCGGAAAAAAAAACAATAACAAAACTATGAGACGTTTTTCTTACTTCGTTAAAGTTGGATTCAAATAACACGAACATAACATGATAACATGCAAAGCGAACCAAACTGAATGGCTAAGTACAGCCGACCACAAAATCAAACGTAATATTATTTTAACGAAATCAAATGAATTTTAGGAAAGAAAACTATTAGGGTTGATGTTTATGAAAAAAAAATAATTTTCGGATTTATTGCAACCCGTGGCCCAAAAAATAACCTTTGAATATATAAATATCAAACTTGTTATTATTATTATCATATAATTAAAAATAATGTTTGTCTAATATTTCTTATGATCAGGTATGAGAAGAGATAGAAAAAAAGACTGCCAAACCCAGGTTATAAAGGTTAGGTTCAGGTCTGCTACAGGGTGACCTTAAAATCTATTATAGATTTGTTTAGATATTCTAGTTCTCTACTTAACAATAAAAAGTTGAAAATAGCCCAAAAAGTTAAACTATGTATTAACGGATTATTTCAAATTTAGGTTCAGGGGGTGAGTTACAGGGTGATATAAAAAATAGTTGTACAATTTAAATTGTTAAAAACAACGTTGTCAGGAGTTTTACTTAGCAAACAAGAGTCAGAAATACCTTAAAAAATCATATCACTAACTTATTGTATTACCTTTAGAGCCAGCAAGTGAGCTACTGGGTGATATCGAAATTACTAGTGTATTTTTCTAAAAATCACATTTTTAGAAAACAATGTTGTCAAGAGCTTTCGTTATCAAAAAATGCTTAGGAACACGTTAAAAAATAATAACATTAACTGACTGTATTACCTTTAGGTCCTTGGAGTAAGGTACAGGGTGATATCAAAATTAGTAAAACAGTTTTGTAGAAATCACAATTTTAAAAATCAACTTTATCAGGAGTCTTGGTGAGCAAAAAATAGTTAGGAATATGTAAACAAACCACACCATTCACTAACTGCGGTACATTTAGGTCCAGTAGGTAAGATACTAGCAGTAAATTTTTTTATAAATCATATTTTTAAAAATAACTTTTGGCCTCACCTTACTGTTTACAAACCAAGAACATAAAAGTTAGGGTTTCTTGAGCGATCTATTAAAAGAATATTACGTTAATTACTTTTCCGCACAATTTTACTTTTTCGCATAATTTTTACTTTCCTCACGATTTTTTTCCGCACGTCCAAATTGCAAGAACCTTCCCGTCCACAATCGTTTTCAAATGAAAACCCGTCCTCCTACATACAAGTTTCATTTTCAAGAAGTGCTGCTGTACCGATGCTACCAGAAGCATCGAATGAAGAATCCTGTAATGTGTTACAGCCTGTACAGACCAATATACCTTCCTCCATTCACTACAGTAGTAATTCTAAGCAGCAAACTGATCAAGGCATTTCTGTAGTGGGCCAAACACCAACCAATCAAATTCCAATAAGAAACGACGTTATTCAAGATGTTGCGGCATCTGATGTATATGCATGCAACAAACAGAAAGTGCACTTTCAATTTCAATATCTACCATCGTTAACTTTTTCGTTATTGTTAATTAAATGTTCTTTACATAAGGTTTCTTTTTAACATATCATAATAAAAAAATCCTGTTTTATTATTTTTCCGTGCATAAAAAAATCAAGTAAAAATAAAAGTTAAAAAAACGTGCGGAAAAGTAACTTTTCCGCACTAGTGCTGAAAAATTTCTTTTCCGCACGATTTTTGTTTTGTTAAAAATGAAGATATTTAGGACTCATTAAATGATTTATGTAACTATTCTATCTTACATATCATTTTCTAGCATTATTATAAAATCTTTGCGAATTAAAACAACATGTTTTTTGATAAAGAAGATGGACAAAAACACTCGTAGGAAAAACATTGTACCTAATTCTTGCGGAAACTATCTTTTCCATCCTTGACGGCTTGCCCGAACTCCGCTCCGCGTCGTTTGTGCAAGTGTCGTCGCGTGCGGAAAAGTACCTCTTTCCGCACTTGTTAGGTAAATAACTATTGTACAAACAATTAAAAGCCTAAGCGATACAAAAAAAATATTTATGTAAAAGATATTTAAAATTTAAAGATAAAGGACCTTAAGGGGGATGAAACTACTGCTTTTGTTGATTTGGAGTTTTCAGTAAAAATAGCTAAAGAACTAAAGAAATATATCCCTTTATCAGACAACCAAATAGCTATGTAGCGGTACATGTATTAACAGATTTTTTGAGAGAAATGCAAAATATTGAGTCACTTCACTTTGGAAGAAGTCTATATACAAGTAATTAAATAAAACTAAGAACGACGTATGGGACAAAAATATTTGTGTGCAGGTTGTTGTTTGTCAATGTAAATAAATGTAATATTTATTATGTGTATTTGTACATTTTTATATTGAGCAAGCTTAATAATTATAAGGATTTGATTTGGCTCGGTTTGGTTATGTTAAATAGATAACTTGGGTGTCAAATTGTTGCCTAAAAAACATGCAAATTTGTGAAATAACAACGAAGACAGTTTTTCCTATAAATAAATGTGCAGATTTTTATATTTATCGTGTATGTTTGTAAATGTTTACATTTGGCAAGCCTAGTGAAGGCTTTCGTTTTGTTACATTAAATATATATTTCTTAATTAACAAATCAAACAAATATAAAATATTTGTAAAAAAATTTTGATTTACTATTTGTATTTGTTAATTTTTATATTGACCAACTGGTTCGGTTTGATTCTATTAATTGTATATTTTGGATGAAAAATTTTTGTCAAATAAGCATGTAAATTTGTGAATTAACAACGAAGGCAGGCAGGTTTTTCTGTAAATAATTATTGTACATTTTTATATTGACCAACCTTATTTATATGGGTTTGGTTTGGTTTGGTTATACTTGATATGTATTATAAAGCCATGATTTTTTCAAACTAACTTGTGAATTTGTAAAAGAACAACGAACCAAGATGTTGTTACGTAAATAAATGTAGGGATTTTTGGATTTCTTATGTGTATTTATAAACTTTTATTTTGACCAAGGTTAGTTAGGGGCTTAGGTTGATGGTTATATTAACTAATAAGTTTTAATGTCAAAATTTTATCATATTAACTTGTAAATTTGTCAAATTAATAGTAAAAGTTTTTCACGTAAATATATGTGAATATTTTTGGATTTATTTATTCATTTCACCCTGTAGCTCACCTCCCTTGTTTTTTAAAAACGTGATTTTTCAAAATCTTTACTGCTATTTAGATATCACCCTGCAGCTTACCTATTGGAAGTAAATGAAATTTAGTAAGTGGTATGATTGCTTAACGTGTTCCTAACTATTTTTTGCTAACAAACGCTCCTGACAACGTTGTTTTTTAAAAACGTGATTTTTAGAAAATTTACACACACTAATAATTTCTATATCACCATGTAGCTCAATTCCTGGACCTAAAGGTGATAAAATCTGATAATGGTATGATTGTGTAACGTGTTTCAAATAATTTTTTGCTAACGAAAGCTCTTGACAACATTGTTTTTTAAAAATGTGTTTTTTAGAAAATTACGCTTCTAATTTCGATATCACCCTGTAGGTCTCTCACTTCCTGGATCTAAAAATAATACAATAAGTTCATGATACATTTTTTAATGTATTTCTTACTCTTATTTGCTAACTAAAACTTCTGACAGAGTTGTTTTTTAAAAATGTGAAGATTTACTACTATTTTCGATATCATCCTGTAACTCACCTCCTGAACCAAAATTTGATCTAATCCGTAAATAGTAGTTTTTTTAAGGCTATTATCAACTTTTTATTGCTAAGTAGAAAATTAGAATTTTTTAACAAATCTATAATATTAGGCACACAAGAAATTTTACATATTTATACAAACATTATTTTTAATTATACGAATTTATAGAAAGTTTGAAATTTATGTTTTAAAGGTTTGTTTCTTGGGTCCAGTCAGGGGTGCAATAAAACCAAAAAATATATTTAATCTATTTTAAGGTCGGCTGTACGCAGTACTGCCTTTATGTGCAGCTCCCTATAGGGCGCGTGTCGCAAACTTAAGTTTTCCTTGCAGAATGTGACCACGTGGTCGTGGCACCCCTGAAAACTTCCGCCTTCGACTTATTTTCGTCAGGTGGCGACTATAGCAAATATTCTTAGGGTCACTGCATCCTGAAAGCCTAGGTCTCCCAACGAGCGGATAGTTCACAACTTGCATTCCATTTGCTATTGGTTGACATAGTCAGGCGGGATTTTTAAAATTAAACTCTCCTGTCCTCGTTTTGGGAGGTTGAAATCGGTGTTAAACCAAACTGAAACAAAAGCTAACCGTGGTCAATTGATGGGAAACGTATCCTAACCGGGGCGTGTCTGGACAGGTTAGGATACGTTGTCGAATAATTTATCAGGGTTAGGTTAACACCGATTTCGACAGGAAAACAGGATAGGGAAGCTAATTAAAAAAAATATAATATGTTTTTAAAAAACAATAAAAAAAAACTCATCGGCATATGCATAGATTTAGTTAAATTCAATAGGTATGTACTGCACAAACCACTACACTTTTTAATCACTTACAACTAGTATATATTCGTATTTTACGCCGAAAGCTGTAAACATAAAGTTTGTTAAATGCTTGACTGGTGGCACCATCTCTTAATATAATATAATAATAATCTTAAACGGCAACGTTCAACATCAAATAGTCAGCTGACTATTTCGACCAATAGCAAACGGAATGCAAGTTGTGAACTAGCCGCTCATGCCTCAAAGGGGTAGCGACACCAAACATAACCTCATTTAAGAAAAACGCAAATCTGACACTGTCAGGAGCGTAGCTTTTTTTATGTTTAAAAAAATTAAATGGTTTACAAATGTTACGTAAAGAACTGTCCGTCACATTCGGTATATAAATTTTACTGTCCAAATAAACAAACCTAAAAAAATTAAGTTTTTTATGATTTCAAATTTATTAGGACCCTGTGTTAGGACCCACACAGCGAAGGAAACCAAAAATATAGTTTGCATGTTTTATATATATTCTAAAATATAGAAAACTATTATGTTGGGTTTTGTATCATTTAATAAATTTTTTGTGCTCTCTACGGAATAAAAGTCTACGTTTAATCCCTTTTTTCATGGGCTAAGGTAGTATTTCTTGTCCCCAGTGATTGAAAGTAATTTCTTTAAAACCATATAGGCAAAATATAGGTTTTTGGATTATTTTATTTTATCATAATACAAAAAACAAAAAGGAATCAAGATATATACACGATACCGATTATTTTGTTCCAGCTTGCCGTAAGCTTACTGTACTTTGCCGATGGCTTGGTTCGTTTTGATCGTTATTGTGACCTTAGGTATAGAATATTGCTTCCATATAAACGAAGCATTTAACTTTCTAGACTTCTCCAGGCTGTAAACCAGGAAACGTGAAATTTTCGAAATTCTGTTTATTGCAAGAATATGCTTTATTTTCCATCTTCGAGAAATGTAATTCGAACTTTTTCTCGACTAAACTTAATTAGTTTTTTATGAAATAAATAAAAAAATTTCCACATTGTTTGTTATAAGGTCACTTATCATCAAGCAAGCTTTACCTTGCTTGACGATGAGTGACCTTAGTTTGTTAGCATCTGACTGACTTTTGTCTAATGTAATGCCATGACAACTATCACTGCCCACTGTTTTTTTGTATACGGGGGGTTGACATGCTAAAACTACAGTACGGTAAGTGGTTTAATACCTATTTATTTAGTTTATGATTATTATTTTTAGTATATAAAAATAAACCTTGGCATTAAAGTCCCTTTTAGTCACTTAGCAAATTATAACCCTTCTTCCGGTCGAGCATGAAAATTCCCGCCGCGGTATTAAAAGTAAACACTGCACGCCCCAGGTTTATAATATACCTACTATTATTTTTATTAGTGTTCAAAAAAGAGCGGGCGGCGAAGAAAAGGTCGAAAATACAAAAGGTCGAAAATATAAAAGTTCGAAAGTACAAAAGGTCGAAAATACAAAAGATTGAAAAACAAAAGGTTCAAACAAAGATCGAAAGTAGCTACACTGTAATGATTGCAAAACAAAGTAGAATTAAGAGACACACAAGTACACACACACACTCATAGAAAAGTTTTTAAAAAATCAACATCCAATAAAAACTCACGGTAGCAACACGACGGGTCGCAGAACTTTGTTCGAAAACATTTTCTTAGAACGGAAATTTTTATGAAAACAATTTCTTCTAATGGAAATTTGTTCGAAAACATTTTTTTAAACGGAAATTTATTCGAACACCATTTCTTTGAACGGAAATTTGTTCGTAAGTAATAGTTGTTCAAAAAAATTTTCTTCGAATAGAAATCATTTTCTTCGAAAGCAAGTTTTTCGATAAAAGACGCTCTAGACCTGGATTTCCAAACCTAACACAATTCATATAGTTTGACTACGGCAAGGTCTTTCTAACATATTTTTTCAAAAAAACCCTGACTTCTTTCCCGGGATCGTAAACATTCTGAAAATTTGTCTACTTTCCTCCTTTTGGAAGGTCGAAATTGGTATTTTCCTAAACTTTGTCAATTGATCGCAAACGTATCCGAACCGGTCCAGATACCTCCTGATGTGCTCAATTAAGAAAGGTTAGAGTAACACCGATTTCAACCTTCCAAAATGAGGACCGGAAAGCTAATTTAGGGAAATTATTTTTCGACAATCGGTTTCGGTTGGTTTGGTTTGGTTTCACACTCTCTAGGATCCCGGGAAAGAAGTCAGGGAAGTTTTTGTTTCCAAAAATTGTGAGAAAAAAACCCCATTAGTCGAACTATATGAGTTGTGTTGAGTTTGGCAAGCCAGGTCAAACATTTTTTTTTCGAAAAATTTGTTTTCGAAAAAATGTTTTTGAACAAATTTTCATTTAAAAAAAATATTTTCGAACAAATTTCCGTTCAAAGAAAATGTTTTCGAACACATTTCTGTTCGAGGAAAATGATTTCGAAAAATTTCTGTTTGAAGAAATCGTTTTCGAACAATCTTTTGTTCGAAGAATATGTTTTAGAACAATTTTTGGTTTAAAGAAAATAATTTTCCAAGTTTATGCTTTCGAACAATAATATTAAGATATTTATATGAAATGTACTATAAAATTATAAATAATTAAGCCGAACCTTACGAAAACTCGAACTGTATTTGGGCATTTTTTGTCTTTTGATAAAATGTAAAATTCGGAATAGAAAGGTACTAAAAAAAACCACAATACCAAAAACACCCAAAAAAATGGGAAAAAAAACTTGGAAAATAAATTAAACAGTGCGAAAAATAGCGTATAAACATTGTGATAAAAGTTTCATTTTATCCCTTGATATATTATATACTATTAATAAACTTTTAACATAGACATGTATTTCTGTCCTGTTTGATTATTTATTACGTATTATTTTTATACAAAAACAGAAATAATATTTAAAAGAAAATGATTTTTAACAATAAATATACCTACAATAAATATTCATAACCCAAAAACTCAAGGAACATATTTTTTATTTCTTAAGCTGTATAAAAACGAGTTCTTTTTAAGTTTTATTAAAACATTTTTCTTTTCTCAGACTGTATTAAAATGAGTATTTTCACGAACGTCTATGGAATTTTGAGTACGGTTTTGACACTCGTGTCGCTACCCCTGGGAGACGCTTGGCTTCCAGGATGCAGTGACCCTAGTATTTCTAATTAGCCTATCCAAAACCTCATGGGCGCAGCCTTCGTGTTAGTTTACGAGAGAGACAATTTATTATTTTCTCTATGGTTTACGAAGGCTGTGTCATGGGCCGTCACTGAAGAACAGCAGTTTCTATATGGGAGGACCCCCAGAATAAAAAACTATATACCTGCCTAGCTTTGATAACAAAAGTAAAAAAATAATCGCCACTTCAATAATTTGACCAGGATCACCACTTAGTCAGATTTTTCTGGCAGATTTTAAAGAAATAATTTGACATTCCCTTAAAAATCCGTTCAAATATAACGGTGGCAACAACGTAGAGCTAATTTTGTAGCGACCTTTCCACGATATGCAGTTAGTCCCTCTTTGTTAATTTTACCGTGAAAAACAAAGAAAGAAGGTAAACTTAGCTGACCTCATAAAGAAAACGAATAGGACTCATAAATTTGAAAGAAATGTGACGAAATGTGACGAAATCTGACATTTCAGTTTGTGTGGTTAATGGGTTTCTGCTTTGAATTTATTTACAATTTTTAAATTAAAAATTTTCAACAAATTACGGGTTTTTAATTAAAAACAAATATTATATCGTGATCTATCAAAAAGTGGGAAATGGCCTTTTAGGTAAGTTTTTAAGTTTAAAAATTGCCTTCTAAACGAGAAATCTTAAGCACAAGATTGGGGGCAATTCTTTAAAATTTGTAATTATTTTAAACAATCTGAAAAATTTGACGCCTCAAATTTTAGCCCTAAATCATGGCAACATCGTAAATTTCAGTTTCTTGTACAGCGTCAAAAACCGAAAAATGAGGAAAAATATAATCTAAAACCTACCTTTAAACTCGATTGCTGATAATTCAATATTTGTTAGGGGTTGTTGATGATGCACAGGTTCTTAAAAAATTGTATTTTTCCGGAAAAAAACAATAACAAAACTATGAGACGTTTTTCTTATTTCGTTAAAGTTGGATTCAAATAACACGAACACAGTTGACATGCAAAGCGAACCAAACCAAATGGCTAAGTACAGCCGACCACAAAATCAACGAAATATTATTTTAACGAAATCAAATAAATTTTAGGAAAGAAAACTATTAGGGTTGATAAATTTATGAAAAAAAAAAATAATTTTCGGATTTATTGCAACCCGTGGCCCAAAAAATAACCTTTGAATATATAAATATCAAACTTGTTATTATTATTATCATATAATTAAAAATAATGTTTGTCTAATATTTCTTATGATCAGGTATGAGAAGAGATAGAAAAAAAGTCTGCCAAACCCAGGTTATAAAGGGTAGGTTCAGGTCTGCTACAGGGTGACCTTAAAATCTATTATAGATTTGTTTAGAAATTCTAGTTCTCTACTTAACAATAAAAAGTTGAAAATAGCCCAAAAAGTTAAACTATGTATTAACGGATTATTTCAAATTTAGGTTCAGGGGGTGAGTTACAGGGTGATATCAAACAAAGTTGTTCAATTTACATTGTTAAAAACAACTTTGTCAGGAGTTTTACTTAGCAAACAAGAGGTAGAAATACCTTAAAAAATCATATCACTAACTTATTGTATTACCTTTAGAGCCAGCAAGTGAGCTACTGGGTGATATCGAAATTACTAGTGTATTTTTCTAAAAATCACATTTTTAGAAAACAATGTTGTCAAGAGCTTTTGTTATCAAAAAATGCTTAGGAACACGTTAAAAAATCATAACATTAACTGACTGTATTACCTTTAGGTCCTTGGAGTAAGGTACAGGGTGATATCAAAATTAGTAAAACACTGTTGTAAAAATCACAATTTTAAAAATCAACTTTATCAGGAGTCTTGGTGAGCAAAAAATAGTTAGGAATATGTAAACAAACCACACCATTCATTAACTGCGTTACATTTAGGTCCAGTAGGTAAGATACTAGTAGTAAAATTTTTTATAAATCATATTTTTAAAAATAACTTTTGGCCTCACCTTACTGTTTACAAACCAAGAACATATAAGTTAGGGTTTCTTGAGCAATCTATTAAAAGAATATTACGTTAATTACTTTTCCGCACAATTTAACTTTTTCGCATCATTTTTACATTCCTCACGATTTTTTTCCGCACGTCCAAACTGCAAGAACCTTCCCGTCTACAATCGTTTTCAAATGAAAACCCGTCCTCCTACACACAACTTTCATTTTCAAGAAGTGCTGCTGTACCGATGCTACCAGAAGCACCGAATGAAGAATCCTGTAATGTGTTACAGCCTGTACAGACCAATATACCTTCCTCCATTCACTACAGTAGTAATTCTAAGCAGCAAACTGATCAAGGCATTTCTGTAGTGGGCCAAACACCAACCAATCAAATTCCAATAAGAAACGACGTTATTCAAGATGTTGCGGCATCTGATGTATATTGAAGCATGCAACAAACAGAAAGTGCACTTTCAATTTCAATATCTACCATCGTTAACATTTTCGTTATTGTTAATTAAATGTTCTTTACATAAAGTTTCTTTTTAATATCATAATAAAAAAATCCTGTTTTATTATTTTTCCGTGCATAAAAAAAATCAAAAAATAAAAGTTAAAAAAACGTACGGAAAAGTAACTTTTCCACACTAGTGCTGAAAAATTTCTTTTCCGCACGATTTTTGTTTTGTTAAAAATGAAGATATTTAGGACTCATTAAATGATTTATGTAACTATTCTATCTTACGTATCATTTTCTAGCATTATTATAAAATCTTTGCGAATTAAAACATGTTTTTTGATAAAGAAGATGGACAAAAACACTCGTAGGAAAAACATTGTACCTAATTCTTGCGGAAACTATCTTTTCCTTCCTTGACGGCTTGCCCGAACTCCGCTCCGCGTCGTTTGTGCAAGTGCCGTCGCGCGCGGAAAAGTACCTCTTTCCGCACTTGTTAGGTAAATAACTATTGTACAAACAATTAAAAGCCTAAGCGATACAAAAAAATATTTATGTAAAAGATATTTAAAATTTAAAGATAAAAGACCTTAAGTGGGATGAAACTACTGCTTTTGTTGATTTGGAGTTTTCAGTAAAAATAGCTAAAGAAGTAAAGAAATATATCCCTTTATCAGACAACCAAATAGCTATGTAGCGGTACATGTATTAACAGATTTTTTGAAAGAAATGCAAAATATTGAGTCGCTTCACTTTGGAAGAAGTCTATATACAAGTAATTAAATAAAACTAAGAACGACGTACGGGACAAAAATATTTGTGTGCAGGTTGTTGTTTGTCAATGTAAATAAATGTAATATTTATTATGCGTATTTGTACATTTTTATATTGAGCAAGCTTAATAATTATAAGGATTTGATTTGGCTCGGTTTGGTTATGTTAAATAGATAACTTGGGTGTCAAATTGTTGCCTAAAAAACATGCAAATTTGTGAAATAACAACGAAGACAGTTTTTTCCTGTAAATAAATGTGCAGATTTTTATATTTATCGTGTATGTTTGTTAATGTTTACATTAGGCAAGCCTAGTGAAGGCTTTCGTTTTGTTACATTAAATATATATTTTAGTGCCAAGATTCTAAAATATCTTGTAAATTTGTTAATTAACAAATCAAACAAATGTAAAATATTTGTAAAAAATTTTTGATTTACTATTTGTATTTGTTAATTTTTATATTGACCAACTGGTTCGGTTTGATTCTATTAATTTTTTCTGTAAATAATTATTGTACATTTTTATATTGACCAACCTTATTTATATGGGTTTGGCTCGTTTTGGTTATACTTGATATGTATTATAAAGCCATGATTTTTTCAAACTAACTTGTGAATTTGTAAAAGAACAACGAACCAAGATGTTGTTACGTAAATAAATGTAGGGATTTTTGGATTTCTTATGTGTATTTGTAAACTTTTATTTTGACCAAGGTTAGTTAGGGGCTTAGGTTGATTTGGTTATATTAACTAATAAGTTTTATTGTCAAAATTTTATCATATTAACTTGTAAATTTGTCAAATAAATAGTAAAAGTTTTTCACGTAAATATATGTGAATATTTTTGGATTTATTTATTCATTTCACCCTGTAGCTCACCTCCCTTGTTTTTTAAAAACGTGATTTTTCAAAATCTTTACTGCTATTTAGATATCACCCTGCAGCTTACCTACTGGAAGTAAATGAAATTTATTAAGTGGTATGATTGCTTAACGTGTTCCTAACTATTTTTTGCTTACAAACGCTCCTGACAACTTTGTTTTTTAAAAACGTGATTTTTACGAAATTTTATTACTAATTTCGATATCACCCTGTACCTCACTTCCTGGACCTAACGGTGATACAGTCAGTTAATGGTATGATTGTTTAACGTATTCCTAACCCAAGTAACACAAATTGCTGAAAATCAGCTACCAAAATACTTTAACAGCAAAACTGAATGTAAAATAGCTATTACAGCTGTATGCCGTTTCACTTCTAAGCAGCTTCTAAAGTGTTGTCGTTGCTGATTAGGCAATCTTTATTTAGCTCTCAAGGTGTCCATGAGAGCTCCAAAATATAGCACGTTAACATAAAAGTAATTTTGTCTAGAAATAAACAAGAAACAATGGCAACTATTGCAAAATAACTATTTCCTGTAATGGACAGAGACTTGACTAAAATGGCTGAAGAAAAACTTGTTATGTTCTACACTACTGTGATATAATCGCGCAAAAAAGGCGGTTTTCATCGTCAAATTGTTTGCCAGGTTAACTTTTCTGATGAAACAGGTCAAGATGGCTCGTCAAAACGCAAGCGCCTCGAAAATTCAGAATAATAAACGTTTTTTTTCGGTGTTTGTTTTTAGGTTAGAAATTATTTTATTACAATTATCCTCTAAATACCTGATAAATCAATTCTTAGTCATATTTTATTGAATTTAGCACTTTCTAGAATTTATTTAGGCCCGGGATCCCCTGGAAATTAATATTTTTTAGTCCATAAATTTAAAGAAAAATAAATTTGAAAACCATCATGGCCGCCTCGGCCGTCTCATTGGTTTCAGCAGTTTACCTCTAGACAAGCTATTTTTTAATACTTAAGCCTAAATGATGTTGATTTCTAGCTAACTTGCCTTCTAACAATTGGCCCAATAGGTAATACGAAAAAAAAAGAAGAGTCACAGATGTTATCTTTCATCTTGGGCGGTGTCACAACAACAAAATAAACAAATATCTCAATTAAAAATTGTGCGAACGTTAGAAGATAAAGTTATTACGTGCCCTACCACAGTACCCCACCAGTGGGAAGCAAAAAACATTGTATTGGCCACCGCCATCAGAAACCCTTAAGCTGGGTTTATACAGAAACATAGCATATCATGAGACATAGCATGACATAAGATATCATTACAGAAGGAAACTATAAGGCTGTTTATACAAAAAATATAATAACATGACAACATACAAGCTTGGTCCAAGTTCTTTAAATGAGGCCCCACACACTCTCAGTAATTGGTAATTGCTAGGGGAGAATTCCCACAGTGCTTGGTACTGGCAATTGACTCTGGTGCACTCTGCTTGGAATCAGGTGAGTCTAAATAAACAGACTACTAAAGCCCCTTGACTTGAAGTAAAAAAAACAGAGTGTCATTCAAACCCATGAGATTAAAAAAATATTTTTTGATCTGATGGATTCAAACATTGTGTCCCTGAATGACATAATTTGTCATTAAGAAACACTATTTTTTTTTGGAGCATTCTGATTTGACTGTTTTTTACTAAACACCGAGGGGTGAACAGCTCTCACAATCGGTGTACACATTTCTCACAATCTGTTCACAATCCCTCCCAATCACCCACAATCTGTCACAATCCCTCACAATCTCACCATAATCCCTCACAATCTGTACACAAGATTGTGGATTTTCACAATCGGTGTACACATTTTGGGGTTAGCTGGTCACCCCTGGGTTATTATTAAGTAGCAGGGCCCGTGACGGTAAAATTAAGAGGGCGGCAAAGGAAACTATAGACATGATGACCTTTTTTTTTTTTTCGGTCACAAGAATTTTTGATGGGACGGCCCCCCCCCCGCCCCTTCAGGCACGCTACGCCGTCCCCAATCCCTTCACAATCTTGCCACAATCCCTCACAATCTTAGCAAAAGATTGTGGATTTTCACAATCGGTGTACACATTTTGGGTTAGCACCCCTCACTAAACACACTCTTGACTGCCAAGTAAGAAAAAATGAAAAAAGCATGGCACATTGATTCCTTGGATTTTTTAATTTTTAGTTAAAAAAGTTTTATTTACATTTTTTAATTTTAGAAAGCAGTTAAAAGAAATGAAGTACAAAGTCCAGAAAGCAACCCAGAATGAAGCCCATTTGCTCAGCACCTTGGGAATGTCAGCAAGGAAGCCAAAAAGGGGGTCTGCTTGCAATTGACTCCAACTCATTTTACACATTTTTTTTTTATAATTATTAAAATTAAATTATATAATGTACAGGGAATTAAACATCTTTGCTTTATTACCATGAATGTACGGTAGTGGCGGTTAGCACCCTTAAATGATCTAACCTGGCACGTAGGCATGCCTTTCTGGGTATGTTGTGCTGTGTACTTACTGTGTATGACTTGGATAACAATTTAAATTCTATCTAGTAAATAGAATCCAGCAGACTTCAAAATATATTTTAGGCCAGAAACTTAGTCATCATGATATACCACATAATGCCATAATTATAGCCTTAGAGCACTGGTGTACCTTTTGACATAATCAATAGGGTACGGAGAGCCACAATGTGCCTGCACTAGCTGTTAGTTCAAAATAGGCACTCCATATACCGTGTATGTGGTGATTTCCTAAATAGTCAGGTCACCAAATCCATTCAGAGAATCACCAGATTAACCCCTCTCATATCTATATTTTTTTACCTACTGGTCAAAGCTTGTCCGTTACCAGACTACCCATGGGTCAAGGCTTCTTTAGTTAGCTCTTATGACAGGCCTGGGGGTTACCTTGGTGCTATTATGCATATTCATAATCTAAAAAAATCTAATAAGAAAGGGGCCCCTCTTGCCTCCCCAACCCCCATGAATGTAAAATAATAAGTTTGGAATTATTGTTATAGAAATAGCGGTGAATGTATTAACATTTTTATATTAATGTTTGTAATATGAACTAGCATGATTGGCTAATAAAGATTTATTCAATTCAATTCAATACACCATTGTATCAAATGTGTATTACATTGGTGAGTGGTCCAACAGAGGGGTTGCAGAGATACAACAAAAAGGAGGACAATTTAGATTTTTTGAACATACATTGTATAGACTTAAAAAATTAATTAGGCAGTATATGGTTTTCTTTTACAAAAAAATGTTTTTTTTTTCTAACATGCCAAAATAAAAGTTTTTTGTACCTCTAAGAAGGATTTTTCAAAATACATTCTTTAAAATAAATGGAAATTCTTGAGAAACCATATTTATTACACAATTACCAAAATAGTCTTTTACTCAGTTATGTAATACACCAGAATGTGCCCTTTGTATTTAAAGTTCTCTAGAAAAAGGAGGAGAGGTGATCGCCTCCATCCTCTCTGGGATCACCACTGGTAAGGCAGGCCTTAGTAGGAATAGGTAGAGGAAATTTTTGTTATTAAGGTAACTAGGTAAATAAAAACAAGAAATTTATTTATTTAGTTATTCAACTAATAAACTGGCTTCTTAATGCCCAGGGTGCAGCACCTTAGAGGGCCCAATACAATGGGTTACACAAGTGGGTCCATACCTTTTTGAGAGCCTGGCCTGATTATGTGCTAAGTTAAACCAATTCTACAGTACTTACTAAAAAATGTGTACACTTGCTGTCGGCAGCTCACATAGTGCACAATGATGACAAAGTTAATGCTTAATTATATATCATCTTTTAATGCTAAGCAGGCAGAAAAATGGAGGACCAAAATCCATTGTGCATTATGTTGTTATATACACCAGCCCTTGAGTTACAACAAAAAACAGACAGACTGAAAATTTTGACAGCACTTTTAAGGTTCACTCAGGACTGAGTACCAGGCAGGAACCCCTTGTAATGGCTTCATTGTGTGCCCCCTGACAAGGCATCGCACCAGGGTTTCAAGGAACCAGTCACTGTTTACCCAACTTTAGTTCCCTGTCAAAGATAAAGGGATACTCTAAACGATGGGCAAATAACTATCTTTTATGGCTGTGAGTGGACGTTTGTTTAAACAAACACCAAATTGCTTGTTTAAACAAAAAACACAACACACAACCAGAGATTAGGTTAGAAAAGAAAACAACAAACAGAAGGCACGGTCCGTAAAGAAACCGGTTGCGTAACTCGGTGTTTAGGCGGCCAGGCCGTGACGTCAGGGCTACGTCACAGTTTTGCTAGAAATCAGCAGTCAAGTGCTGTTTATATCGAAATTTCGTCTTTTGCGAGGAAATTTTGTACATTTTGGGTCTTTTCGTCGTGTGTTTGTGTTTAAATACATGTTACGTTCTTACTATAAATGTATTAAAAACTAACTAAAAGAACTGGTGAGTTTTTAAATATAATTAAAAATTTTAACAAACACAAATTTTCCTGTGTCGGTTGTTTTCTACCCATACAATGTGGGTCATACAAGGTTACAAGGGGAGCTGGGACATAGACCTTGGGGGGTATGGATTTTCTCTCTATACTGCATCTGATATCTGCAACCAACACATAATTTTTAAGATAACTTTTTGATAGTTATCATCACAATCAGTATAGGCCAGGACAAAGATTAAGAAATGAACTTTATATACACATAGAAAATTACTAATAGTTTAAAAAATACTCAATGTTGTTGGCTGTTTTTAAGGCGCCTGATGCTAAAAATAGTTCTTAAATGATGTACCTATTACACAGCATACCTACCTGTTCATGAAAAAAAATTAAACTTAAAAAAAAAATAATTTAAAAATTTTGTAAAAATTGAGGACAATAATACTGCTGTTAATTTATTTTAAATATTTGATTTATTTTCTCAAAGTTAAAAATAACGAAAATATTCCAAATTTAAAATTACGCTTAGACTACTTGCTACCAACTAAAATATAAAATAAAAAATATAAAATACAGGATATATAATTTTTTTTAATGTTTTTTGAAAAACACCAAAAACCGATGCTCTATTTTTTAAAAATTTAAGTATCTTAAACAGCATTAAAAATTCTACTAGTTTGCCAAATTAAACTTTTTTCTATCTTTAATAATAAAAAAGTTAGCAATGGTGGACACTTAACTTGGAACACTCTGTATAACGCTCAAGCAGGAGGGAAGGAATATTAGCCTTGCGTTACAGTCGATGTATTTTTTATGATATTTCTTGAAAATGCGTTTTGTAGGGCTGATCAAAAATCCTGAATCTTTGCGTTATGTAATTTATGAATCTTCCTTTCCTGCCTTATTGATTTTTAGTCATTTTAACTTCCTTTTTTTCAAATTTTTTTGAATAAATTTTACACAAAAAATCTAGTTTTAGTTATTTCCTACCCACCAAAAAAAACCAATAATATGTGGCTAGTTTGCTTTAGAGTTCGGCGTAAAAAATTTATTAAATTGAACAAGAGAGTAGGAAAAGTATTTATAATCGTGTCCTTAATCTGATATTTTTAAAACTATTGGAATTTTTATCATACATTTTTAAATAATTTAATTTTGTAATAAATTTTGGTATTTTTTCGGCTTTTAAATAGACCTATCTCTCTTTCTCTCATAATGTAACGTATAGGTCTTTCTTTATTGACCGTGGAACAAGCAAAATGCCGCGTCATTGGCTGGGAGTTACCACACAACCGGTTTCTTTACAAACCTTGGATCAGGCCTGACACAATTGGAAAATAATTCTCCTTTTTTCAACAGTCATAATCGCACTGGTCTTCTGGCCAAGCATTTTGGGGGCTGTTCAAAAGTTTTGTAATAAACAGCTTAGAATACAAAATTGCTAAATTGTTGCTTTTTCTAGCTAAATAATAGGAATAAGAGCTTAAAATGTATGTTATTTAGCTAGCTAAATTTTAGCATGCTTATTAGCAATTATTTAACTTTAAAAGAGCAAGTCCTGTATAATATTACATCAATAGCCATTTCACCCATAAACACCTGCTATCAGAGAGTTTCTATAGCTAGAATAATTTCTAAACCACAACTAGCTGTTTTACAGCAAAAACTAAGCTCTGACAACACTTTCACAGCAAAGTTTTTGCTTTTAACCTATATTGTCCAGTTTGTGTTACTTGGGAACTATACTTTGCTAACAAAAGCTCCGGACAACCTTGCTTTTTAAAAATGTGATTTTTAGAAAATTTACACACACTAATAATTTCTATATCACCATGTAGCTCAATTCCTGACCTGATTGTGTAACGTGTTTCAAATAATTTTTTGCTAACGAAAGGTCTTGACAACATTGTTTTTTAAAAATTTGTTTTTTAGAAAATTACGCTTCTAATTTCGATATCACCCTGTAGGTCTCTCACGTCCTGGATCTAAAAATAATACAATAAGTTCATGATACATTTTTTAATGTATTTCTTACTCTTATTTGCTAACTAAAACTCCTGACAGAGTTGTTTTTTAAAAATTATTTTTATTAAGATTTACTACTATTTTCGATATCACCCTGTAACTCACCTCCTGGACCAAAATTTGATCTAATCCGTAAATAGTAGTTTTTTGGGGCTATTTTCAACTTTTTATTGCTAAGTAGAAAATTAGAATTTTTTAACAAATCTATAATATTAGGCACACAAGAAATTTTACATAATTATACAAACATTATTTTTAATTATACGAATTTATAAAAAGTTTGAAATTTATGTTTTAAAGCTTTGTTTCTTGGATCCCGTTCATTTTATTCATATTTTGAAATCTATTTTCAGGTCGGCTGTACGCAGTTGTCTGCCTATATAGGCAGCTCCCTCTAGGGAGCGTGTCGCAAACTTAAATTTTCCTTGCACATGTGAGCACGTGGTCGTGGCACCCCTGAAAAATTCCGCCTTCGACTTATTTTCGTCAGGTGGCGACTATAGCAAATATTCTTAGGGTCACTGCATCCTGAAAGCCTGGGTCTCCCAACGAGCGGATAGTTCACAACTTGCATTCCATTTGCTATTGGTTGACATAGTCAGGCGGGATTTTTTAAATGAAAACTCTCCTGTCCTCGTTTTTGGAGGTTGAAATCGGTGTTAAACCAAACTGAAACAAAACCTAACCGTGGCCAATTGATGGGAAACGTATCCTAACCGGGGCGTATCTGGACAGGTTAGGATACGTTGTCGAATAATTTATTAGGGTTAGGTTAACACCGATTTCGACAGGAAAACAGGATAGGGAAGCTTATTAAAAAAAAATATATGTTTTTAAAAAACAATTAAAAAAAACTCATCGGCATATGCATAGAATTAGTTAAATTCAATAGGTATGTACTGCACAAACCACTACACTTTTTAATCACTTACAACTAGTATATATTCGTATTTTACGCCGAAAGCTGTAAACATAAAGTTTGTTAAATGCTTGACTGGTGGCACCATCTCTTAATATAATATAATAATAATCTTAAACGGCAACGTTCAACATCAAAAAGTCAGCTGACTATTTCGACCAATAGCAAACGGAATGCAAGTTGTGAACTAGCCGCTCATGTCTCAAAGGGGTAGCGACACCAAACATAACGTCATTTACGAAAAACGCAAATCTGACACTGTCAGGAGCGTAGCGTTTTTTATGTTTAAAAAAATTAAATGGTTTACAAATGTTACGTAAAGAACTGTCCGTCACATCCGGTATATAAATTTTACTGTCCAAATAAACAAACCTAAAAAAACTAAGTTTTTTATGATTTCAAATTTATTAGGACCCTGTGTTAGGACCCACACAGCGAAGGAAACCAAAAATATAGTTTGCATGTTTTATATATATTCTAAAATATAGAAAACTATTATGTTGGGTTTTGTATCCTTTAATAAATCCGTTTCTTCATGGGCTAAGCTAGTATTTCTTGTCCCCAGTGATTGAAAGTAATTTCTTTAAAACCATAAAGGCAAAATATAGGTTTTTGGATTATTTTATTTTATCATAATACAAAAAACAAAAAGGAATATATACACGATACCGATTATTTTGTTCCAGCTTGCCGTAAGCTTACTGTACTTTGCCGATGGCTTGGTTCGTTTTGATCGTTATTGTATCCTTAGGCATATAATATTGCTTCCATATAAACGAAGCATTTAACTTTTTAGACTTCTCCAGGCTGTAAACCAGGAAACTGTGAAATTTTCGAAATTCTGTTTATTGCATCATTTCCATGCTCATCTCAAAGTTAGAATATGCTTTATTTTCCATCTTCGAGAAATGTAATTCGAACTTTTTCTCGACTAAACTTAATTAGTTTGTTATGAAATAAATAAAAAAATTTCCACATTGTTTGTTATAAGGTCACTCATCGTCAAGCAAGCTTTACCTTGCTTGACGATGAGTGAGCTTAGTTTGTTAGCATCTGACTGACTTTTGTTTAATGTAATGCCATGACAACTATCACTGCCCACTGCTTTTTTATATACTTGACATGCTAAAACTACAGTACGGTAAGTGGTTTAATACCTATTTATTTAGTTTATGATTATTATTATTTTTAGTATATAAAAATAAACCTTGGCATTAAAGTCCCTTTTAGTCACTTAGCAAATTATAGCCCTTCTTCCGGTCGAGCATGAAAATTCCCGCCGTGGTATTAAAAGTAAACACTGCACGCCCCAGGTTTATAATATTCCTACTATTATTTTTATTATTGTTCAAAAAAAAGCGGGCGGCGGAGAAAATGTCGAAAATACAAAAAGTCGAAAATACAAAAGTTCGAAAGTACAAAAGGTCGAAAATACAAAAGATTGAAAAACAAAAGGTTCAAACAAAGATCGAAAGTAGCTACACTGTAATGATTGCAAAACAAAGTAGAATTAAGAGACACACAGGTACACACACACACTCATAGAAAAGTTTTTAAAAAATCAACATCCAATAAAAACTCAAGGTAGCAACACGACGGGTCGCAGAACTTTGTTCGAAAACATTTTCTTCGAACGGAAATTTTTATGAAAACAATTTCTTCTAATGGAAATTTGTTCGAACACCATTTCTTTGAACGGAAATTTGTTCGTAAGTAAGAGTTGTTCAAAAACATTTTCTTCGAATAGAAATCATTTTCTTCGAAAGCAAGTTTTTCGATAAAAGACGCTCTAGACCTGGATTTCCAAACCTAACACAATTCATATAGTTTGACTACGGCAAGGTCTTTTTAACATATTTTTTCAAAAAAACCCTGACTTCTTTCCCGGGATCGTAAACATTCTGAAAATTTGTCTACTTTCCTCCTTTTGGAAGGTCGAAATTGGTATTTTCCTAAACTTTGTCAATTGATCGCAAACGTATCCGAACCGGTCCAGATACCTCCTGATGTGCTCAATTAAGAAAGGTTAGAGTAACACCGATTTCAACCTTCCAAAATGAGGACCGGAAAGCTAATTTAGGGAAATCATTTTTCGACAATAGGTCTCGGTTGGTTCGGTTTGGTTTCACACCCTCTAGGATCCCGGGAAAGAAGTCAGGGAAGTTTTTGTTTCCAAAAATTGTTAGAAAAAACCCCATTAGTCGAACTATATGAGTTGTGTTAAGTTTGGCAAGCCAGGTCAAATATTTTTTTTCGAAAAATTTGTTTTTGAAAAAATGTTTTTGAACAAATTTTCATTTAAAAAAAATATTTTCGAACAAATTTCCATTCAAAGAAAATGTTTTCGAACACATTTCTGTTCGAAGAAAATGATTTCGAAAAATTTCTGTTTGAAGAAAACGTTTTCGAACAATCTTTTGTTCGAAGAATATGTTTTAGAACAATTTTTGGATTGAAGAAAATGATTTCCGAAGTTTATGCTTTCGAACAATAATATTACGATATTTATATGAAATGTACTATAAAATTATAAATAATTAAGCCGAACCTTACGAAAACTCGAACTGTATTTGGGCATTTTTTTGTCTTTTGATAAAATGTAAAATTCGGAATAAAAAGGTACTAAAAAAAACCACAATACCGAAAACACCCAAAAAAATGGGAAAAAACCGAAAATAAATTAAACAGTGCGAAAAATAGCGTATAAACATCGTGATAAAAGTTTCATTATCCCTTGATATATTATATACTATTAATAAACTTTTAACATAGAAATGTATTTCTGTCCTGTTTGTTTATTTATTACGTATTATTTTTATACAAAAACAGAAATAATATTTAAAAGAAAATGATTTTTAACAATAATACCTACAATAAATATTCATAACCCAAAAACTCAAGGAATATATTTTTTATTTCTTAAGCTGTAAAAAAATTGGTTCTTTTTAAGTTTTATTAAAACATTTTTCTTTTCTCAGACTGTATAAAAATGAGTATTTTTCACGAACGTCTATGGAATTTTGAGTACGGTTTTGACACTCGTGTCGCTACCCCTGGGAGACGCTAGACTTCCAGGATGCAGTGACCCTAGTATTTCTAATTACCCTATCCAAAATCTTATGGGCGCACCTTCGTGTTAGTTTACGACAGAGACAATTTATTATTTTCTCTCTGGTTTACGAAGGCTGTGTCATGGGCCGTCACTGAAGAACAGCAGTTTCTAAATGGGAGGACCCCCCAGAATAAAAAACTATATACGTGCATAATAAAAGATAAAAAAAGTCAAAAAATAATCACCACTTCAATAATTTGACCAGGATCCTCACTTAGTCAGATTTTTCTGGCAGATTTTAAAGAAATAATTTGACATTCCCTTAAAAATCCGTTCAAATATAACGGTGGCAACAGCGTAGAGCTAATTTTGTAGCGACCCTTCCACGACATGCAGTTAGTCCCTCTTTGTTAATTTTACCGTGAAAACAAAGAAAGAAAGTAAACTTAGCTGACCTCATAAAGAAAACGAATAGGACTCATAAATTTGAAAGAAATGTGACGAAATGTGATGAAATCTGACATTTCAGTTTGTGTGGTTAATGGTCTTCTGTTTGAATTTATTAACAATTTTTAAATTAAAAAATTTCAACAAATTACGGGTTTTTAATTAAAAACAAATATTATATCGTGAAGCTACATCTATCAAAAAGTGGGAAATCGCGTTTTAGGTAAGTTTTTAAGTTTAAAAATTGCCTTTTAAACGAGAAATCTTAAGCGCAGATTTTTTGAAATGTAAAGAATTGCCCCCATTATATCATTTATAAAAAGTGAAAAATTCCACCATTATGAAGCGCCATTTTGATATTTTAGGTTTAAGTAAAAAATTGTATAACGTAGCCTTAACACAGTATTGTTTCAAATTTAAGACAAATTTGATTTAGAAATAAAAATCTCCGCCAATTTGGATGCGCCATTTTGAATTTTATGGGTTAAAAGTTATTAAATTGCATAACATAAAATATAAAATATGTAGCTTTTCTGAAAGTAGTTAAAAATCATGTGTCGTGCGACGCACAGTGGAACGTTTTGATGATCTAGCTGGACAACCTTTGAGCAACATTAACATTCTTTAAAGCTTACCCCTTTTTGTTTCAAGATAACATAAAATCTTCAAAAACATTTGGTCATGCAATATTACCTCTTGGATAGAGTGTTTCCGCTTTCAACGACTTTAAGTTTTGTAATGTATTGTTTTAACAACAACTATTCCAATAAAATTTATAAATATCAAACTTTCTAGTTTTGGCAAAAGGTAAGTTAAACCAAACAATTTTCTAGTATACCGGGTGTTTCAGGAAAATAGAAATGGAGGCGATTTAGGATATATAAAATTTCCGGACACTCACCAATTTCCCATTTTTCACAGAAAAATATACAATTTTACACAACAAACACAAAACACCGCAAAATGTAAATAAACAACAAATATGGCGTACACCTGCAGAGCAGCTGTGTGTCTACGTGCCTAAACACACGCATGCGCACCGAATAACCACAATATACTTAGACCATATTGTCCAAGGACGTAACAAATCAACATGAAATTTTGTAAAATTGGACCGTTAAGGATATTAAAGATCTTTGTTTAAAACTCGTAGACAATGATTGAGTGGAAATGAAATTTCGGCCTTCCAGTGTAAACTGTTTACACTTAAAAACGGCTAGAGATACTTACTAACCGAAACGTCGTGTTTAAAATAAATAAAGACAATGGAAGTCCAAAATTTTATTTCTACTGATTTTTGTCATCTCATTTCTTTAAAACTAGCCAATAGATTTAGGCCAAATTTTCAACAATTGTAGGCCAAAACGTTTTCTCGGTATCTAATAAAAATGTTGGTCAATCCAATATTTAGGATTGTTAAACTTTTGCATATTTTTCGAAAAATCATCAAAACCCAAAAACAATAAATTGGTTTAAATCGATGGGCTAGTTTTATATAGTAATGACTAAAAACATTGATTAAAATAATGCCATGCATGAGTTCAAAAATACCTTAAAATGAGGCACTTTAATTTTTCTGATCTGTCTTAATTTTAGCATGCTTTTTAAGCATACTCAAGTGTATATTTTTGCAAAATTTTAAGTGAATATCTTAGTTTCCTGGACCCTTATCGCCGATCGCAAAAGCAATATTAACCATTAGCTCCATGACAAATTCGCTATTTTGTCAACTACATGACGTAATGCGCTGCGAAAACGTGCTTTGGTCCGCGTTGCTGATATATCTGTTGTAGTGTATCGTGCGAGTGACGTTAATTTTATTTGTTTCCGCTAAATGTCTGGGAAACGAAACTCTGGTGGAAGTTTCCATATTTTAATTTTTGATTTATTGCTTTAGAATTTATTTAAATACGTAAATTTTATTTGCTGCCTCCCAGTTCTTTTAGTTTCTCGTGATTGGAATAGGAAATGTTCTAAACCACCCTCGAAAAAAATGCAAGAAACAAAACTTTATCCAATACCTAGAAATGTTGTTAATTTATTTAAAAATGTTCAAAGTTGTCAAATTAAAGTGGCTCGCATTTGGTAGTCCTCTCCACTGAACTCACACGTTTTAAAACATTCACGAAACCCATTTTAATGAGACAAACAAAATTTGTATTCCACCAAGAATTAACAGTGCGGAATATTGCGGTACGTAAAACTAACCAAATTTAAAGTATTTCAAAAAAATATAAAAAACCAACCATATACATACTCAAATCAAAAACATTGAACTAAAGTTTGCTTAATTTCTTTGGTCAAAAAATTTATATAGCCCGTGCTATACCTGTAGGTACGTCACTCCTTTTTCTAGTTTAGGTCTTAGGTTAGGTTAGGTAAGGTGGTAGACTACTAACTAACAAAGAGCCGGGAGTTACAACTTTGTGGAATAGCAAAAAAGGCCCCAAAAAATTTGACCAAGAATTATTCCTTTGGAAATGTTTGATAATTTTTTTTTACAAGATTTAGATTAAGCAAAGAGACTGTCCTTTACATTCTCGAATAAATTAAAGAAGCCCTCGAGCACCCTACTGATAGGTAATATAAACTTTGGAGATGGCGCTTTATTTTTTAAACTATTCTAAAACATAAGATTTTACAACACAACAACAGGCTGAAATGAGATTTTGCACACAAAGCAATGGTGTAATGAATAAAAATATTGGAAAATAACTCTGCTCAAAACAATATAGCTTAATGGATATAATACATTACCTACATTTTATTGGATTGAGCCGAAGGCAAGATTATTTTTTTTTATTTAGTCGGTTTAGAACGCTTGTCTACGTTGTCCGACGCCTATTCTCCACCTCCTTCGATCCTGACAATTCTCTTCTGTCAGATTTTTTTGACGTATTGATCTTTGGATTGCCATTCTAATTCAGGACGCCCTCTTTTTCTGCGCCCTATTGGTTGCCATTCTACGACCGAATGCAAGATCCACATGTTAAAAGGTTTTCTACCTCATTATTCATTTGGATTTTTCTCGAAGCTACAAACCAAACCATAAATTTTCTTCCAAATATTATGGGATGGTACTAGTAGTAGTGTGGGGTAGGCTCTAGTCCTGGCGACTAAGACATGAAGCCCCCTTTTCGGCGACCCCCGGGCATCCCTTTACTGCGTCCTTCGTTAGCTTAGGAATCTGCCCGTCTTCTGTACAAAGGCCAGAAATAGGGCCACATCAGATTCAGAAGCTCCTCCATCGAAAAGGCTTTATCTTCAAAAACCTCTTTTCTTTCCTCCTTGTATGCTTTACATGATGAGAGAAAGTGCGCCGAGGTCCTGTCATCGGTGCAACATCGCAAAATATATTATAGAATAACATTTCTGTTAATAAAGTGTTTTGCACACAGCATGTGTAAAGTGCCAATCGAGAGTGGAATTTGGACGTGTGTTTTGGTGATGTTATAAGCTTCTCCCTCAGTGGCAATTTTTCAGCGAGTTTTTTGTCTGTAAACTCTAATTTTTTAAGGCAATCATAGAAAAAATACATGAAAACTTGCAATTGATATTAACATTGCTATTCTACGCCACTGGCAGATTTTTATAGTGACTGGAGATACAATCCATGTTAGCAAATCAACAGCTTGCAGAGTAGTAAAAAAAGTTTAGGGGCATAATATTAGCTGCCCTTTCTGCTAGATATATCAATATGTCAGAAACAAAAAACAACCATTACAAGCTTTGTGGTTATGAAATCTTTTCCATCATGTACACACACTGATAACAAAGTAAACACTGTTACCAACACAGGGATTGTTAACTCCACCCACAGTGGCTGCTGGAGAAGCACAACCACGAGTTAACCCTAGGTTAAAATTTACAACGGTTTGGTTAACCCCTCAGAGTTACTCGCAATTGAGAACCCGGCCCTAAGTTAGCTGATCTCACATATACCTTGGGTGCGTTCAGTGTCGGCTGCAGTCAAACCAAAATTGGCAGTACTCGTTCGCAAAGCCAAACCATCTTTGAAGGAGCTCGAAGTCGCAAGAATTAGGGTCACTGCATCCTGGAAGCCTGGCGTCTCCTTGGGTAGCGACAAGCCCACGTGACCTGCCTCGGAATTTCCATGGGCGACTCGTCAACCTACCTCGGAATAATTAGAGTACCTACACGCAATTTTTATACAATATTGTAAATTAACCTCGGAATTTTTAGAGTACCTACGATTTCTCTAGAAGTTTGTAATGCGATCTGAGAAAGTTTTAGAGTACCTACAGTATGTAAAATATTTTTAAAAACATTAAAAACAATACTTATATTTTAAGTTTTTGACCAACTTTTTATTTTTGAAATATAAATTAATATAAAAAAGACTACGAAACAATTTAATGCATACACTTTTACCATTAGATATAATATTAGTTATAGTACTTACCTAGAAATACTAAAAAATATAATTTCTGTGGGATTACTCTAAATTTTGCCTTTTTTGTAAATTTGTTATAGTTTCTAAAGTCATTCCTCTGGTTCTGCCGTGCTTCCAAACAGGTAGACTTTGTGCACAAACATAATTTTTTGAAAAATATTCCAAAAGTTTTATTTTTGTATTACATCGATATCAGTAAGTCTTTGTTTTTAAAATAACATAAGTTCTGTAGATTTGAAATTATAACATTTAACGGCATTATTAGAGATCTATCGAGACGTAAACCTGGAAGATCACTTAAAGTAGGAATGTTCAGGAAGCCAGAATAGTTTTTAATGGTACCTAGTCCTAATTCTACACTTTCGTTATTTTAATTTGATGTCCTATGTACGTACCATGTACGTCTGGAGTACGTACATATACATGATTTACGTTTAATTGGACGTACCATGTAGGTACCTAGTACGAGTTTTTTACGTACGTAGTACATGGCTAAAATTACATCCCTACGACGTATTACATAAATGGACGTCCAAAAATGTACATATAGTACGTCGCAGAGTTACCTACTATGTACGTACAAAGGTTGTGCTGTCTGGGTAGTTATTCTAACCTTTATCAATTAAGTGCAAAGCTGTCATTTGGAGACAGTGTTTTTATGGAAAAAGGTCAGTGAGTGTCTGGAACGGTTAGAATACGTTTGCGATCAATTGAGGAAAACACCAATTGATCGTAAATTTTTGTTCGAAGAAATCGTTTTGGAAAAAATTTCCGTTCGAAAAAAATGTTTTCGAACAAATGTTAATTTGAAATAAGTGTTTTCGAACAAATTTCCGTTTGAAGAAGCTGTTTTCAAACAAATTTTCGTTCAAAGAAATGGTTTTCGAACAAATGTCCGTTCGAAAAAATGATTTTCGAACAAATTTCCGTTCGAAAAAATGTTTTGGAACAAATTTATATTCGAAGAAACTATTTTCGAACACATTTCCGATCGAAGAAAATATTTTCGAACAAATCTCCCTTCGAAAAAATGATTTTTGAACAAAATTCCGTTTAAAAATATGTTTTCAAACAAATTTCTATTCGAAGAAACTGTTTTCGAACAAATTTTCGTCCAAAGAAATGGTTTTCGAACAAATTTCCGTTCGAAGAAATGATTTTCGAACAAATTTCCATTCGAAAAAATGTTTTGGAACAAATTTATATTCGAAGAAACTATTTTCGAACAAATTTCCGATCGAATAAAATATTTTCGAACAAATCTCCATTCGAAAAAATGATTTTCGAACAACTTTTCGTTTGAAAAAAATGTTTTCGAACAAATTTCCATTCAAAAAAACTGTTTTCGAACAAATTCTCTTTCGTAGAAAATGTTTTAAAACGAATTTCTGTTTGAAGAAAATGTTTTCGAACAAATTTCCGTTCGAAAAAACTGTTTTCGACAATTTTCCGTTCGAGGAAAATGTTTTCGAACAGAGGTCTGCGACCCGTCGTGTTGCTACCCAAACAAATACCTAGAGATGGTACAGAAAAATATTTTAGACCTTGAATTTTTAGATTGTTGATTTTTTTACCTTCCTAGCCCGTGCAACAATGGCTAGAGAAGGTGTTGTTTCGAGGGGAAAAAAAACTGTTTTTGAGATGACGCCGACGAGATGAAAATGTTTTATTTGGGTGTATTTTGACTTATCTTAGCAATATCCGCGTGAAGTCTGTGTGTGAACGTGTATGTGTGCGTTAGGTGTGTGTGCGTGCGTATGCCTCTGTGTCTATAATAACGCCTTTTTTTACAATCATTACAGTGTAGCTACTTTCGATTCTTTGTTTGGACCTTTTGTTTTTTAATCTTTTGTTTTTCGACCTTTTGTATTTTTGACTTTTTGTACTTTCGACCTTTTGGAATTTCGAGCTTTTGTATTTTCGACCTTTTGTACTTTCGCCTTTTGTATTTTTGACCTTTTAAAGTTTTGGCCTTTTGTTTTTCGACCTTTTGTACTTTCGACCTTTTGTATTTTCGGCCTTTTTTAGTTTCAACCTTATGTTTTCGACCTTGTGTGTCTTCGACATTTTGTTCTTTCGACGTTTTATTCGCCACCCGCTTTTGTTTGGACACCATAATAAATTAATAGTAGGTATATTATCAACCTCGGAACTGCTGTGTTTACTTTTAATCCCGCGGCAAGATTTTTTGCGCCCGACCGGAAGGACGGCTATAATTTGCTAAGTGATTAAAAAGGATTTAACGGCAATGTTTATATACTAAAAATAATAATAATCATAAAATAAATAAATATTAAACCACTTACTCCGGTACTCTACTTTTATCATGTCAACTCCCGGTATATAATAATACAGTGGGCAGTGATAGTTTTCATTTATTTGGTGAGCTTTGGGCGCGTTGCTATGGTAGACATTAAACAAAAGTCAGTCAGACGCTAACAAACAGAGAAAAAATGTGCAAAAAATAATATTTATTTTATAACAAACTAAATAGGTTTAGTCGAGAATATGTTCGAATTAAATTTCTCATAGATGGAACAAACGAGGGATCAAATAATAAAGTCTATTCCTACTTTGAGATGGACATTGAAAAGGCCACCAAAGAAAGCAGCTTTCAGAGTACCGAAAATGATGCAATAAAAGGAATGTCGAAAATTTCATCGAAAAGGTATTCCTGTTTTACATCCTGGAGAAGTCTAGAAAGTTAAATGCTTCGTTTATATGGAGGCTATGCCAAAGGACACAATAATAATAATCGAAACCAACCAAGTCATCAGCAAAGTACAGTAAACTTCCGCCAAACTGGAAGCAACAGTATAATCGTTATCGTGTATCATGATAGCTTTTTGTTTTTTGTATTTTAATAAAATAAAATGATCCAAAAAACCTATATTTTGCCTTTATAGTTTTAAAGAAATTACTTTTAATCACAGGGGATAAAAAATACTACCTCAGTCCATGAAAAAAGGGCATAAACGTACACGTTTATGCCCAAATTTTTTGTTTCTTGCGCTGTGTTGGTCCTAATAAAAATGAAATCATAAAAAATTTATTTTTTATATTCGATAATCTGAAAAAGCATTATTTTAATGTTTGTTTAGTCTAAATATATATAAGGGGTGTGATGGACAGTTCTTTACGTAACATTTGTAAACCATTTTATTTTTTTGAACACAAAAATAGCGACGCTCCTGACAGTGTCAGATTCGTCATATAACCAAAAATATTTAGCTGTCGTGTCGCTACCCTAAGAAGACACTACGTCTTCGTGATGCAGTGACCCTAGCAAGAATTCGTGATTTATGTTGTAATTGTGTTTTCTAACCTCTGTCTTGGCAATTTTTTTGTGTTTTGTGGTGACTTTGTGTACAATGGAATATATTGACGCCAGTTTTATGGTGATTTGAAATAGTGGAACAAGCTGTCCAAATAAATAAACTGGAACTTTCGCGCTTTTACTTAAGTCATTTTATTTTAAGCAGTGTATTTTAATATTTTCATTATTTTAACAGGTATTCGTGTATTTTAGTATTTTCATTATTTTAATAGGTCAGGGCTGCAGAGCTGCAGAACCCCCAAAATTTTCACATTATTTGACTATTTTTCAGCCGCTGCTATTTTTGTAATATAATTATTTTATTTCTAAAATTATTGGAATAGCAGTATATTTTCGGTCCGGTGTTGGTATAGTAGGCCTTCAAATCGCGTACGTGTGTTGAGTATGACACCGCGCGCCGTCGCCGAAGGCCGCATTTCACAGTCGGTCAAATGAAGTAATTGGCATTGTTGCGCTGCTAAATTGCAACACAACGTAGCTGGGCTGTGCTCGGCTAGGAACCCCTTCCTTCGCCCCGCACCGCACATGCTCGTGGGTTTAGATAGCGAAATCTAGGCAAAAATAGAGCTGCAAAACTTGCAGTTCCAGTACAATTCCGGGCGGACGGGCTCAGCGTTGCGTGTTTGCGGGCGCATTTATTTATTTTCTCCTGGGCATTGTAATTTTTGCCAAACCAAACTTGGCAATTTTTTACTTTTTATAATAGACACGTGATCTGGAGACTGTAAAAAAATTGCATTTTTTATACCCTATCGGCAGAACTCACAAACTTTACTGTCACGAGCCGCCACTGTAATAGGTATTCATATTTTATCATTATAAAAACCAGCGGTCATTGCTAAACTTTTTATCAGCTTTTTTTTTTCACCTACCGATATCGATACATTGTCCTTTTAATAATTTTGGGCAAATAAATATACAGGGTTACTCATTGGGTTTAGGCAATGGATTCTTTCATTCTAGAGTATGAAATTGAAAAAATAAAAACCAAAGAATTTAAAAACTTACAGGAACATTTTAGATGTTCGTTAAAAAACATAAATACATTACATCTCTCGAGTCTGTTATGTAATATAAGAAGCATCAGTAAAAATCACGATGAGCTAAAAATTGTGTTAAAACAACTAACTACAAATTTTCATATTATTGCGCTGACCGAAACCTGGAAGATAAATGATTTATCTTTGTACCAAATTGAAAATTATAATACTTTATATAGTGAACGTGTTTACAATCAAAATGATGGAGTTGTTTTGTATGTTCGCTCAGATATTGAATTTGTTCACAGTATTATATTCCTTGGAGAATTAAAGGCAATACAAATTAAATTTCAATTTGGAAAAAAAAGATTTTTATTAATTGCCATATATAGACCCCCGGGAAGTGATAAAAACAAATTTAATAAAGACCTTGCCCAATATTTAAAAATATGTGATAAAAACTATGATATTCATGTAGTTCTCGGAGACATAAATTTCGATACTTTAAAAAATGAGGATCACACCTGTGAATATCTAAATATTATGAATTTTGAAGGTTTTAAATCTATAATTAATGACGTAGTTACGCGAAAACAAGGGAATTTAGAATCATGTTTGGATCATGTATTTGTTAAAAGTAATTCATTATCGACCATCAGTGAAAATGTGGCATCTGTAATACAATACCCGTTAACTGATCATTACATTGTTACAAATGATATATTTCTAAAAAACAGTATTTTGTCGAACCCTGTAAAAAATAATTCAATCAGCATTTATAATCAAAACAAATGCATCCAGGATCTTTTGGATGAGGATTGGTCTACAGTGTACAATGAAAAGAACACAAATGAAGCAACAAACTTATTTATTGAAACTTTTAAAAAACATTTAAAAAACTTTTTACAAAAAAGTTTCACGGACAAGACCTCAGAGGTAAATGAATGAAGCCTAATGAGGCAGAAACGCGTCCCCGAGATACCCTTACCTACCTCTGAGGTCTTGCCCGTAAAACTTTTTTGTAAAAACTTTTTACCTCGTGAACTTCCTTCAAACATATAAAAAACAACACAAAAACTTTTAAAAAACCACGCAAGGAAATTAAAAGAAAAAATTGGATAACACAGGGTCTTATCAAATCGGCAAATCATAAAAACTATCTTTTTCAAAAAATGAAATAAATTAAACGACCTTATAAAGGAATCAAAAAACGTTTTCTATAACGAACAAATTAATAAAAATCAAAACAATTCATCTTCCCTTTGGAAAGTCGTAAAAAATATTACTGGATCAAACAAAAAACAAGAAATTAAACAAGTAAAGAGTAATAACCAATATATCACAGATAATAAAGAAATGTCCGACCTATATTGCGAATTTTTTACATCAATAGGCGAAAAATTAGCACTTAAAATAAAATCAAAGAACTTACCAAAAACTAAGAAAAAAAATCAAAACATAAATTTATTCTAACAAATGCGAATCCTGAGGAAATTCAAAAGGCAATCATGAGCTTACAAAACAACAAAGCACCTGGTCAAGATGGCTTGAGATCAGAATTTTTAAAATTAACCTGTAATTCAATAAAGCACCCACTTGCATTTCTTATAAATAAGTCTTTTAGCGAGGGCGTTTTTCCAAAATTTTTAAAAGAAGCAATTATAAAACCACTATTTAAAAATGGCGATAAAAAAGAAATCACAAATTACAGACCAATTTCAATGATATCAAACATAGCAAAAATTTTTGAAAAAGTAATAAAAGAAAAAATGATTAAATTCTTAAATAAATTTAAATTATTATCAAATAATCAATTTGGGTTTCAAAAATAAAAATCCACTGAAGATGCCTTAGCAAAATTAGTAGCAAATATGAATAAATCAATAAGTACAAAAAAATCATCGCTTCGTGTTTTTATAGATCTGACAAAAGAATTTGATACCGTCGATCATGAGTGCCTTTTGGATACCTTGGATTCCCTCGGATTTCAAGGGGCCTTTTACCAATTACTTAAAAGTTATCTTACCGGACGAGTTCAACAAGTCAAAATTGACCAAACTTTAAGTGAACAAAAAACAATTAGGTATGGCGTTCCACAAGGAACTGTACTTGGACCAATCCTCTATATAATATATATTAATGAATTATTTTCTCTTAAACTAACGGGTAACATAACTTGTTTTTCGGATGACACTGCAATTTTTTATGAAGCGAATTCTTGGAACGAACTAAAAGATAAAGCGGAGAAAGACTTGTCAACAATATTTGAATGGTTTGAAACAAATCTCCTAACTGCTAATGAAGAAAAAACCAACTTTGTTGCCTTCACATCATATTCTTCAAACTTACCTACCTATAACGCACTCTCTATTAAACTTCACAATAACTCAGAGACCTTAACAATAAAAAAGCAAAAGTGAAATTAAATACCTAGGATTTTTTTTGGACAACCACCTGAGATTTGACAACCACATAATCTATGTCACAAAAAAAATTAGGTCTACGTTAAGCAAATTCAAGTACTTATAGAAAATTCTTAGCACGCGTCAATTGGAAATCCTATACCATGCATTGGTAGAAATGCATATAAAATATGGTTTAATAGTATGGGGAGGATCAGCGAATTACTTAAAAGAAAAGGTAGAAAGAACTCAGAAATGGATTTTAAAAGTGATTTTCCAGAAGCCTCGATTATTTCCAACAGAGCAACTTTATGAGTTATGTAAAAAAATGTGCCTGCCTATCACTATTAACTAATTTAAAAACAAAGAAACTCTACAAATACTTAATCATGAATATGACACCCGGCAAAAAAACAAATACGTGGTTCCTAAGCCAGAAAAAATTATATCATTAAGATGTCACACATATCTCTGCCCAAAAATATACAATAATCTACCTGTTGCGATCAGACAAATCAACTCCTATAACTCCTTTAAAAAAAAGTGCAAAAAATGGATTATGACAATAGATAGACAAACTTTAAATAATTTTCTTAGCCCACAAAATAATCATCTTATTCATATATAAATAACAAAGGTACTTAAATTTTCTTATTTTTATAAAAAACGATAGATTGTAATTTTCCTCGAGGTTTTTATACAAAAACCTTAAATAAATTTTGTGACTGTCTTTGTATATTTTTATTATGTATTTATATTATTACGTTAAGTTATAAGGTATTGTTTATTTATCAAATTCTAAATATGAGGTAAACTACAGAAACACCCACGCACAAGGTTCGCCTTTAGTGGGTTTCTTCTTTTATTTGCCTCAAAAAAAAAGGGAAAAGTTATAAAGAATATTGGATGTTACATTGTATCTTTAATTTTGGCATATAAAATATTTATTATTATTTATTATTTACTTATAAAAAAAATATTTATTATAGTGGCTACACTTCCTATGCCAATTGTAGGCTGTAAGTTTTTCTAATATGGTATTTATATCATTTTTGTTTGGACATTTTGTAGTTTTCGGTGTTCAAAGACGGTTGAGTAATATCGAGCTAATTTTTGAAATTTGAAGTGAATAGGGTAAAACCTCTTTTGCTTGGCTTTTACCAGATTTGGCGCTGTTTATTATGCCATTGATCTGACCATATGAATATAGCAGAGGCTCCAACCAAGGGTGTCGTAGGCTCGAGAATTTGAGCCTGTGAGCACCCTCGGTCGGTGCTTTTGGTAACTACCTTATATGCCTGGAAGCACGCAATGCAGCCTATAGCGAATTCTTTTAATAAAGTTCGTGGTCCACTCACTAATAAACCGAACCGAACCAAGCCCATGGCAAAAAATGTGCATGGAGTTCACAACTCAGTTTTTCGGTTGTTAAAAAGGATACAAAATTTGCAAGTCTTTTTAAAAGCATACAAAAATTTTACCATATTTTTCTGCCGATTCGCGGCAAATGTAAGGATAAGTCTATTTGCAATAGAAGTACAAAACCTTACATTATCAAGTAAGTGTCCTAATGAAGCGGACGGGAGGGCATTAATCCATGCATTGGATTCTGGAGCTATTTTTATTTATTTTTTTAAACTTATGGTTAATACGTAGTCTAGACGATCTAGGCCAGACAGCCTAAATCATGTATGGCTTTTGCTAAATATAATTTTGGGCCGGGCGGGACCGAAATTTTAAATTTTATTAAAGCGGACATGTTTGCCGTTGCCCCGTTGAATTAACCCACGTTTTAATTGGTTTTAGTTGCGAGAATGACATACATTTTTAGGCTATTGACTGACAAAAAAAATCGAACCCAACAGTACATTTTTTTATATAATAATATCTTATTCAATCAACTTATAATTTTGGTAAAATGTTATTTAATCAACTTATAATTTTATTTATCTAAAACATTTTGTAAGGACTCAAAAATAGAAAAAAGGGGAGTCTATCTATAAACTATAACCAAGTTCTGCTGGGACGATAGCGATGTTAGATAGATGAAAGTCATGTAGCAGGACCACCTTTCAGAAGGGGTGCAAAAGCGTGGGTCCACTGTTTATACTTGCTACGCAGTATAAAGATCCCTGCCCTCGACAAAGAGGTGCCAGGCAAAATTAAGTTGCATCCTAAGGGGCACCTGCATCAGTTTGATATATGATGTACAGACAAATCGGGGTTTGCGGCGGCCGTCAAAACATCTAATTTGTAGAAGAAAAGTTTTTTAATATCTAAATTAATTACTACTATTTAATTGATTTTTAGCTTAGACGTACATATAGTAGTGTGAGCTATTATGGTGGTCGTGTCAAAAATAAGAAAAAAAGTGACTGCGCTGTAAAAAAATTATATCTTTGTGTGAGTTTTTTGAAACATTTTGTTCGGTCTGTAACGATCAACTGGTTTTTGCTTGGTTCCAATTAAAAAAAAAAAAATCCAGAGTACATACGCAAGAAAAATAGTTAGGGTAGATGAGTAAGTGAGCCTGCTTAGGTGCCCACAAATTGGCAGAGTATTTAAACATGGTGATATCCCTTTCAAGGATTCTTGCAAAGGATAAAGTTGAGCATCTAAGCCATATAAACCGAAGTATTTACAAAAATTCAGTCTGTTACTCGTCAGTTAAGAAATAGACAAGTATACTGTGGAGTAGATATTGATAAGTAAAAAAATCTATTAATGTTAAACCATAGGTTAACCTTTATTTTTATTTGAACTGAACTATCTAAACCTATTTTATACATGACTAACGATTTACATCAATTTTTAAATTAAATCGCATTTCGCACCTTTGCATCAGGGTTAAAAATGTTCACTAGTAATACCACTAGAGGTTAAATTATATCGAGTCGAAGACGAGGGATAATTTTCTAAAAATATTCATTAGAAAAAATTTCCGGTGTTAATTTAACCTCGCGTGGTATTCGGTAAGAAAATTCCACACCAAATTATGTTTAAAAATTGAATAAATTTAAAATTTATTTTTTGCATTTTACAAGGTACAATAGTATAATGTTTAATTTTTAATAACTTTGGGCTACTAAAAGTGGTAAGAAATAAAAAGTTAAAATTAGTTTTTCCATGTTTTCCCGCAATTTCGTCACCAATGATCTGCCTATATATTGTTAATTTCTACTTCTTGTAATAGCACAAAAATACCATTTAAGGATGCAAAATATTAAATCTTCCATTCTATAGATAGTTGGGGCTACTACAAGTGGTAGAAAGTTATAATTTGTACGATTTTTCATAAAGGTACATGAACAAATATAGTTTATGTCCAAATTTCGGCAGTAATTTTAGCTCTAGTTCAAATTATACCCATTTGTAATGACGTCATTTTTGTCTATCTTTGTTTAGTATATTATAAACAGCGGTGACAATAAACTTTTAAAAAAAGTAGTGTCTATGATTTAAATAGGTAGGTAATTGGTTATGTGAAGTATCCGTCACTGTCAATCAAAAAACATTGGCAAAAATATCTACGCCATACGTTTTCTTCTCACCTAATGACGTCATTGCAAATGCGTATAATTTAGACTATAGATACATTGTTGATTTCTACTTGTTTTAATTCCGCGGAACTAACATTTTAAGTCTCAACACAGTCCATTCTTTAATTTTACATAAGTTTTCTGTAACTACAAATAGTAGAAACATGCTTTTTTGCGTTTTTATCAATTTTTATAGGGGCTTTATTAGTATATGATTCGTAAACAAACAGCGCTTATGCCGCGTCAGAAAATTGAAAGTGCTAAATGGAAAAATGGTGAATAAAATAGTCTCTAAACATTATATATTTTTATCATTCCATTCAAAGTCCAGCTTTTTCGTCTTTAAGAAAAAAGGTGATATCCAAAGAATACAGAAAACAGCTTAACTATGTAATTTAAATTAAATAGATAAATTAAAGCGAGTATCTACTGTCAAAAATATTATACTGTCATTAAAACGTCAAAAAATTTCCGATTTAATTCGCTATTGGGTACCCAGGAGGAAAAAATTTCCACTAAAATACGTGCGTTGCTATGGTGATATTTCAAAAAAACATATTTTAGTTGGTTAAGAAATACTGGTGTGGAATTTTCACTTAAAAACATTGCGGTGCCCTTTTCCTGGACTGGATGGAGCGCAGGAAAGCAACACATTTTTCGTACTGCTGCTGCTGGGATTAAAAATGAAATGAAAAGATTCGGCGGAAGGAGGATTTAATTTTGCCATACTCTTTGTCGAACACAGTGGTGCCATACAAGCACGATACAGACCACTGTGTTTAACATCGAACCATCTGTTTAACTTGACTTGACTTCCAAACTACAGCTTTGTATTAATCATCAATTTTGCCTACTTGGTTGATGTCCAAACACAGCTCAAGACAGGCGTTACCCCTACCTCCGATGAATCTGTATTTACAGTTAGATAGTAGGTTTGAGTTTGTACTGGCAGGCATGGGAATCAAACCCACCGCCCTCTGATTGTAAAGCGGGAGCGCTGAACTATCAGAGCCAGTATACTGCTAATTCTACACAACTATTACGATAAAATGGTTACTGGGGACATTTTAAAATAAAAGGCGAGGCTAAGGCGACTATAGGGTAAGGCAATATAAACGACCATATTATCCTAGGCCACGTCCTTATATACATCTGTACAGGTAAAGAGTATGGCTTGGATAAATTACGGCTAATGATAATGGGTGTCGCGCCCTCAGCGCCATCTCTTTTTCAAGCTTAAAAATACCCATTATCAGTTACCTTAGCATAAACACCTTTTAATTTGTTGCAAAAAAACCAAGTAAGCGTTTTCTTCAACTCAACATTATGGATTTTTCGTCCGTAGCGTAGTGTTAGCAACATTTGCTTCACACACGGGCGGTCTGGGTTTGATTCCTGGTTAAGTACTTGGATGTTTGTGTAGGGCTATCAAAACGGACGGGCCACGATCCTCCACTTTGTTGACGTCACATCCGGGCTGATTTTTTTTCGATGGTCACGTTACGACACAGCTGATTGTTTTTAGAATATTGAAGTTGGAATGACGGTTCATGAATACTTGATTTTTTTTTAAATAAAGCCGGGTTTGAGATTGTTTTTACTATATTCTTTCAGATTTTTTTTTCAAATCTATAGTATTCCTTAAGTTTTTAGATCCGCTTAATTAGCTCACACAAAAATTAAGTTTAAAGCAGAAGCGAATGTGACAATCACAGATGACAAAGTCAAATACATGTCAAGTATAACAGTTGGCATGTGGTACATGGCGGGTAATTTAAATTCAAAATCAGGAATGCTTAATCTTGAAGATTTTAACCTTTTAATCAGGTTGCTTCCTTACAAAACTTTGGTGGAATATCGGGATGGTGTCTGAGAATATTTCACTGAAATTTCGCGGAAATCTGTAGTGCCATTTTGAAAATATCATAAAAAAACGTCTGACCTCCCATAAGACCCAATGTAAAATTCGGCCCCCGGAGAACAGCTGATTTTTTCAGGGTCGTGGCCTCTATTTTTGTGTTGGCCTTGGTTTGTGATTATTTAGCCTTGCTCTAACTTTGCAAAACTGGGCGATTAATCCTGATTGACTGAAAAGTCCCAGTATATAAAAAGAAAATGGCTTTGTCTTCCAAAAATTCCAAAATCCAAAGAATTTTCCTAAATTTAAATATAAAAAAATTACCCTAATTTTGACAACGTGACATCACCACATTGACAATTTGTCAACGTCATTTGAAAGCAGTCCCTTTCAAAATTTTATTGAAAGCGTCTACTTTTTAATCCACGCGACACGTTGGGGTGCATTTGAATCTAATAGCGGGTCCACACCAAACCAACAAAACAAAACAAAATAACAACAATTCGGCAACTTTTTTGTTTAGTTGATGTTTTCAACAACTTTTTATTTTCCCGTCGCCTGTCGGTAATGGCGGTTTTACACTAAGCCGACTAATTGAGTTGCTGTTTTGTTGCTGTTTTAAAAAACAAAAACTCACACTCAACAGACAAAAATTAGTTTCTGTCGAGTTTTTGTTTTCTGTCGTTTTAAATCCGACAAACAGTTGCAGTTTTGCAGTAAAACGTTGTACACGCAGGTATTGCGTGAGATCATATACACAATATTCCAATACCGACGGTAACTGCCCATTCATCATGCAAGCGTGAGGGCATTGGGATCTTTAAGCAAAAAAGACCTGATTGGTTGCTTTCAAAGACATATGTATATTACTTCCATATAGTACGTATTATTGCAATACCTACGGTACCTTACGATGCAGAATGCAAACATATTTGAAATAGGAATATCAATGGACACTAAGTCTATCCTTTTTACGATCATTACGTTAAAATGTCCTGATTGTTTACACTTTACACATGCATAATATTTTATTCGTGTATTCGTCATGTCAAATCATCGGCTCACAGTTGACAAAAACTCTATCTATGGAAATTTGGTATCTGTGCATTTTTCTTACCTTTGTTTCTGAATGTTTGCATCAAACGCCAACCATTGTGTCAATAGGTAACAGGGAGTATAGGAATATTACATATATAGGTGAAATCCTTATTAAATAGAAGGAAATATGATGGTGCTACAAAGATGTTAATGGATTTACAAAAGGACGACACAGGGTTAAATGGCGAAGTACCTTCTTCTTTTCACAACTTTTTGAGAATGTCAAGCCACGAGTTTGAAGAGTTGATAAATTTAATTGGTAGGAAAGTGGGGCGAAAAAACATAAACTACAGGGATGCTATATCTACAAAAGATCGTTTAGCAGTAAAACTCAGATTTCTTGCTACTGGCGATAGTTATCAAAGCCTAATGTATTAATGCAAAATATCAAATGCTGCAATCTCAGGAATTATTCCAGAAGTATGCGATGCATTGTTTGAAGTTCTCCGTGATTATGTAAAATAATAATAAACTTGCCGCGACTGGACATAAACACACAGCTCGCGTGCTCGCCGCAACTCAAGTTGATAAACACCGCCGTTTGCACCAAGCCGACTGAGTTGCAATAAACGCAGCAACTCTTTGATGTTTCCGACATCGGTTGGGAAACGAAAAATAAAACAGCAATGTTTGAATTGCCGAAAAATCTTTAAAAAATCTGAATAAAGTTGCGGTTTTGTTTTTTTTCAACTCGAGTTGCTGTTTTGTCGGTTTAGTGTAAATCCGCTTGAGCAAAGTGTAATATTTTGTTTTCGTTTTGGGCAACTTTGTTAGTCTAGTCTGTACGCGAATAAAACAGAAAGAAACATCGTGGTTCAATTTGTGTAGTTTCTGTGTGCAAAATTACCATGTCCGGAGAAAAAATTTAAAGAAGTGTTGAAAATACATGTAAATTAATTGAGCTTTATCGAGAAGCTAGATTGTAATGGGACGCCAGACATCCTGATTATAAAAATCGTTATAAAAAGGCAGACGCCTTAAGGTGCCCGTATCATCCCTATTTCTGAGATAAATTACACAAGTGCAGTGTTGGAAATTATCCATATGATGCTTTTTCAACCAGGTCATCCAGGGAGAAACTCTTAGCATTAGAGGAATTTTTGTTTTTTCTAGTAAATTCTTCATCGAATTTGGGGGTGCTGACTTTTTTTCTTTTTTTGAAATTTGCCTTATTTTGGGTTTTATCAAACATTTTAGAAATTAATTTTTTTGAAATTTGGCAACAATGCGTGTTTGTACTCCCCTATTTTCTCCTCCACAGCTTTATTCTAAAATATGCACATTTTTCTATGGGTTTTTCGCATTTTGCCATCGTTTTAGACCATATTTTCAAAATCGGAAAAAAGTGAGCACCCCGAAATTCTTTTGTTTATCTAACACAACAAAAAAATAAGTTATAATTGGTTTCTATCATATGGCTTGATCGCTCAAATTTTGAAATTGCATGTGTTTTTTTGTAAATTTATTTTGATCACGTGATCGTCGATTCACGGACTGCGAAAAAGGAAGATGAAAGAGAGAGACGTGGTCTGTCGTGCAAAGCAGAAACCTAGTAAGTCAAAAACTAGTGTTTTCGGAAATAGAGTTTGAAGTTTATTTAACTACATACTAACCATAGTTTATTTAACTACATAGTAACTACATTCAACTTCCTTGTTTTTTAAGATAGCCACATTCTAGAAAAACTCTCTGGTGCCGTTTTTTACGGTTATTTCAATGATATAAAAATCTCATTTTCGAGTAAGTCGAGTTACTAGGTTTTTGCTTTGCACGCCAGCGGTACTTTCTGATAGAAATCTGTAATTTTTTCTTAATTCTTAATTTAGTTTTGACATCATTTACACAGCGGCGCTGTTACACAGGACAGCTGTTTTTGACTTTTCCAGTAAAAACAAATATTTCTAATCTGTGCAAATATTTCTAACCCAAGAAAAATAAAACACTAAATAAAAATTGATTTAAACGAAAATTACAGGCTACTTTCTTTTTTACAAAATAACTATAACAATAACAGTTGTCAAAATTTTTAGAGTTTTAAAATGTCCTTATTATCTCTGTCTTTCCAACTAAAAATATAATGGGTAGATGTAAACTCCAGTTCAAAAAAATTGAGACAAAATTTACTGGCAGTTTGATGAGTCCGGCATTTAAATGTTAATTGTAATGTTACATTTGTCAATAAAAAGTGTCTCAATTATTTTGCATTGGAGTTTTATGTACCTATGAGAACTTTCTTGGTGTGTTCATTGAACATTTTTTAAAACAACCTGTTCTACATTTATAGGTCGTTTTTGACAAAGCATGTTAAAAGTTATCAGGTAGGATATTTCAGTTCAAACCACATTTTAGGTTAATTTAAATCAAGTTTGGATCAGGGTGTTTATTCTTGATTGTCTGTATCGTGAGGTGAGCGCTCACCTTGTGGATTCATTTCCCCGTGTAATAAGGTGGTGAAATCATTTCAAGTTCACCCGTGAAAGTGAACTTTTCACTCACCTCACCTCACAGAAAGTAGAGAATAACCATCCAGATCTGATAAAACTCACCCTTCAATTTATTTTTTTTAAACAAGGCAAAAACAGATTTTATTGTTTGCAGAGGAGTTTTGTGTTACTCTCAGAATGTAATTATCAACAACCAATAAAAAAATTTTTATTAAAAAAAGAAAACCCGAGAGAAAACCATATTCTTACCTACTGCATATTTATGTTTTCTTGGAACATAGATTTGTTCAAAAATATTATCTTTTAACAAAAACACTTTCTTTAAACACAAAAATATTTACAATCATTTTGGCCCCCTAAAAGAAAAACAGGAAGCTAATATTTTTTAAAGAAAATGTCAAATTTTTTTTTAATTAAAAAAAGTTTTTAAACAATTTCTAATTGAAGAAAATATTTTGGGACAATTTCCTTCCCCTCCTTCAAACAAATTTTAGAAACTTTATAGTAGTACATAATTTGACATAGGTGCAGAGGTGCACTATAAATGAAGCTCAGAAAAATTACTTTTACATTTATTTATTGTTTAAAAATATTTATTATTCTATTGCTACAAATAACAAATAGATTGCTGCCGATTTATTGTTTTTTTTTAAATAAATTACAGCATAGTAATAAAAATAGAAAACTCCTTAACAGGAGCTTGAAAAAAAATTATTAGAAAATATCTCTGAAAATACACTCTACTACAGTTTTAAAAAACAACCAATTATTTTTTGTTTAGCAAAACTATTTTCTAACATTTAAATTTACAGCCTACTCAGTTATTATTATTATAAATTTACATTCTATATTCTTATAAATAAACTCTAAAATAGTTCTATAATCAAATTCAAAATATTTGAGACACTTTTTATTGACTGTTTGACAGATGTGGCATTATTAATAATCTTTAAATGTCAGACTCGTCAAACTGTTAGTAAATGTTGTCTCAATTTTTTTGAATTGGAGTATATAGAGCATACACACACAAACAGTTAGGTTAGGTTAAATTTTTTATATTATAAAAAACAAATGTTTTCTAAAAAAAAACCTATTCTTTATAGAAAACTAATTTTCAATAATATAAGTAACATTCAAAACAAATTTTCTTACAAAAGGTTCAAACATAATAATGGTCGTTGGTTTACTGAAAACTGATTTGTGTTCAAAATAAAATTTTACAGAAAAGACAAAAAAGGTCTATAATGCCATTTATAAGCTGTCTGGATCCTTTTTTATCCTTGCTTCAATTAATGTTATTATTACATTTTTTTGCAAATAATTTTATATAGGATATCCATTATGACTAGGGCTAATTGATTATGCAAAAAACTTATTTTTGAAACAAATGTCACATATCAGGTTTCATCGAACCAACGACGATGTACTAGTAGCTCCTGTAATTTGTTGTGGAAATTTTAAACTGTTGATTTTGAGTACCTGATTTCTTATGGAGTGTGAACTTGTATTGCACTTAGTAAATCCTAATAGTCAACCACCATCATTATTTCTGAAAAAAGAAATTTATCATGAACATAAAAAGCACATTATACACGAAATTATAAAACTGGCTCTTTTTGCAAAGCAATTCATCAAATTGTAGAGAAAAAAATCCCCAAGATAATAATAATAATAAAGATGTATTTCACTGCAATACAGATGAATTTCGCAACACAAAAATATTTTCACGTAGATTAGGGGTTTTTTTATTTATAATCTATCTATTCGATATATGTTTAGCAATTTCGGTTAGTACAGTAATTTGCTTAAAGCAATAAAAAAAATAATAATAAATGTATCTTTTAATATACAGGCTGTTTCAACAAAAACTTAACAGAGGCCTTTTGGGGCACTTCAAAAATCCACGAACACGTGGATTTTGTTTGCAAGGGGACCCGTTTTGGCTATCATGCATTCCCTCCGAGGGGTATGCTTTACTAATATATTTTGGATATGAAAAGTGGGTCTAATGATACCTTGTTTTGGTTTGAATATCTCTACAACCATGTAAAAATTTTGAAAAGAATTTAATTTTATATTTTTTGGATTTAATATGAAAATTTGAAGGCAAATATGTCAAAAACTAATCAATAGATTTTAAAATTTTTACATTGTTGTAAAGATATTTAAGAAACCTTCAAAATAAGGTATCACTAGGAGCAAAGCATACCCCGTAAAGGACATGCATGCTACAAAAATTTCAAGATAGCTAAAAAGTGTCCCTTGGAAACAATATCGACAGTTCCAAGGGTTTTTTCAAATTCTATCAAGAAATATCTGAAAAGGTCTTTTTGTTAAAACACCCTGTATATGGTTACATGGAGGGTTAACTAAAAGCAGATATTCCTTTCTAATGGGGAGGATTTTGACTTTGCAGAGCTAGGTGTAATAGTATGTCAACTCGATTTTTTGCAAGAAGAACTAAGTTTGTTAGGGTCTAATAATGTCAAAAATATAATTTAGATAAAATTTATAAATGTTCTAAAAACTCACACAAGCATAGATAACAAAGCAAAATTATCATCCCAGCTTCCCTTATTTTTGTCTACTCTCTTTGTTCCTTCAGTATAAAGATGAAAATCCAATGTAACATAGCAATGTTTATCCCAAACTGGATTTTTCCTAAAATAAGAAAACATAATAATTTTACTACATTTTTATGCAACTTACGATGGTTTCTAGTTTTTAGTTTGATAGCTATTGTTTTAATTTAAAGGTTTTTTTATTCTTAATACCTTTAAATATATTTTTGTTTCTAAAACTTATTAAAAGGTCACATCAAAAGATATGTATGCTTTGGATTTATAAATAACAGGTCATTTCATACCAAATTAACCAGCCTCCAGTATTCATCAACTCCGATTTTAATGATTTTTGGTACAGTTATACTAACCATTAATAAACTGAAAAATCAAAAATTTCAGATTTTTTTGACAAGTAGTTCTTTTAAATATTTTTTTAAATTGCAAGTTTGACCTGACAAAAAAAAATATCTCAAATAAAAAATAGAAGTCAGGGTGCAAGCATAACAGAGATGTGGTGGACATGCATTTTTTAAAATATGTGATAAGGTAAAGTTTTGACCAATTGTACGTTTATTGCATATAACCTGAATCTTCCTTTTTTATGCTATTATTGCAGACATACACACAACATAAGAAATAAAAAAAAATAAAAAATCATAACTCAAAACCTGTATAAAAAAATCTACTTTACCCAGTGATTCCTATCCCTCAGCCAGCTTTTAGATTAATAAACAATGCCACAATATAATAAACAAAGAAAAAATTCTACTATACCTATTAGGGACATTTTGAAACTGTAACAGGGGCCTGTGTATGACAGTGGTACTGTCACCTCAAGTGGCCAAGGCTTAAATGTTGTAAGCTACCAACTTAGGCTACAACTTATATAAATTATAAAAAGATTAAATGTTACTATATGTTTCCTAGCTTAATGTCTATATGAGAGTACATATTTTCTGAAACATTCCTCAATATTTCAGAATGTTTCTTCAATTTTAGCGGATCACAACACCTGGTCGCAAATATTTTATATTTTGGCGTGTTCTTGCGACAATTTCTTGCAGGAATTTTCCTGTATCAAACAGGCACAGATTGTCTGGTCTGATTGGCTGGGAATCACTCACCAATAAAAAAGTAGAAATGACAGGAATAAACAAGTTTGCACACTGACTGACGGGGGGAGGGGTAGGGATGAAAAAAAGGGGGTAATTTTATGTTAGCTTTAATTTAACTACACCGAATTAATGTTCAAAATATAACTTTTTCCTACAGCACATACACATATTATGTATGCATGATAATACGAATTTCAAACAATTTTGTTCAGATTTTTTGTTACTTTTATTTGGTTTTTATTTTTTTTAACCATGAAGCCATAATTTCTCCATTTTGAAATTTGGCACATATTTTCCTAAAGCCTTGATAAAAAAATACTTTTTTTTTTTTTAATCAAAAATAACTTTTTTGAAAAAAATTAAAAAAATGTTTTTTTCAAAATTTCAAAAAAAAACAGATGAAAATATACTAGGTCATGTGAGACATAGTTGGAAAGGTATTTAAATTGTCTTTACAAGGAGCTATATCTTATTAATCTGCGGTAAGTGGTCCTCAAGATATTTTAATTTTTGTGAAGCTGTGTTAGACCAAAATGGGTTAATTTTTTGATTTTTGAAAATTAATTTTAAAAAAACTACCAATCAGAAAAAAAAATTTTGAAATTTTGATCCCACCCATATAGAGAATATGTGTACCAAATTTTATCAAAATCGGTGAAATGGTCTGCCAAACCTCTTCTTAATTTGATATGAAATTACCCTATTTTCTCACATATCTCAAAAAATACCCCAAAAAAAGAAACAAAATTTACACAAAAACAAAATTTTCATAAATAAAAAAGTTATAGACCCCCTCCCAAAATGCAGACTTATGGCTTATATTAAAATATGGTTTTCACCTTTCAGCTTCACTTGAAATTTGAGCATCGTAAAGGTGGGACAGTTTTTTTCTATCCCCCCTAGAAATACCCTAAACCCCCCAAAAACATCGAATTTGGGACACCCTGTACAGGGTATTTCATTATATTTCTACCGTCCAATTTTTCCAGAATTTTTGTCCTAAAGGAAAAAATTAAAAAGAGATCTGCAAATGTTTTCCTTTTTGTTTACGGTATGATATTTATTTTGGCAGTTTCCATATACAAGTGGCAGGTAAAAGTAACTTTTTTTTAAAGGAAACACCCTATATATTTTTACATTCATATTATGAATAGGGCTTAAAATTTTCTTTCTAAAATAATAACATACTTTATAGCTGTGAACAATAGTTTATGAGATATAAGCACTTCTTTTTTAATAATAAAAAAAAGTACCACTCGGCACCCCTGGTATATACCACTCTTTTAAGTTATATGTGACAGGTTGTGAGAAAATCAAAACAATTTTGACGGTCAAATGTCATTTTTAGATGTTATAGACCAAGGACTGTACACAGAGAACAGGATGGTCCACTTCGCGAAATCTGTCAGACGGTTTTTAATACGTCACAAAATACTCAACGACATAACCTCACTTTTTCGTAAAATATAAAGAAAAACTAATTTTAAAACGTTTTTTTTTTAAACCATGTCTCGCTGTAATGTAGAAAGATAATAATAATATACAATTTTATGTAAAAATATCCTAGGTGTATCTTCTGCAGAAAATAGTTTACAGAACCCCTCAATCATCAATAAAATCAAATAAATTTTTTCATTGTCATTCATCAGCATTTGCTTAAAAAAACATGTTAATATTTGGAATATCATCTAGAATATTTTGTGAATAGTATTTTACTCCCCATTAGAATACCTAAGCCTAGAATGAGGGGTGATCAGCTGCCCATAGTAGGTGTACAAAATTCATTTACAGGACTGCCTGGCTTTTTGCTGTCTTAATCACTACATTATTCTACTTATCAATTTCTATTAGCAAATCTTCTTAAGCTTTTATGGTTTTTAAGAAGCAAATAACTTACCATTATCAGAAAGTAGCATTTGTATATTATTTTTCATGTTTTTTTAATCAAAACTAGGAAAATTTTATAGGTAGATAGCGGCATTCTAGCTTAAGCAGTATACATGCACCCTGCAATCCACTACAGGACCAAAAATTTGTTGCTAATTCCTGTAGAACAATGCATACATTTCATTCCACTTATCACCTAGTAGTACCACCTAAAGTTAGGGGCTCATCAATATGTAAGGACCTATACAAATCTCGACACTTTTAATGACCACTCAGGACTGATAAGAATCAGGACCTGGCACAACCTTTAAGGACTAACATGGTCAACAAAAATATGGTTTATTAAGTCCCTGTACAAAGTTTTTGCTATTGATCAGCAACAAGCCCAGAGGTATTTTTTGCACTTAAGAAATATTCACTTTCTGTCAGTAGCGGCTTGTGGTAGAACATGGCACATCAGTTGAATAGAAAAAACCAAGGACCATAAACTGACTGTCTTTGGTAAAAACGAGATATTTTTGGCAAAAATGTTCAGTTATCATGTCATTTGTACAGTATGAAGCCTCATTCCACATGACATGATAAATTAAATATTTTGTCAATACATTATACAGTTTTTTCTTTCAACTGATGTAGAGTGTTCTACAACATTGCTATGTTTAAAAGGTAATAACATGTGTACCTACTGAGGTGTGTATATTGCTCAACTTCACCTAACTAGCAGCAGTACTAGCTTTTGGTCCCTTATTATTTTAGTAATTAAAATCTCACTTTTTGTCCTGTTGAAGCAATTTGTAGTTATCAGTATTTTAACCTATTGCTTCATCTAAATGTTACATATAGGTTTGATTTTATGAGGTATATGTTAGTGCCCCCAAAGATATCATCTCAGGATACATGTTTACATATTTAAAGATAAAAAATAAAATGATTAAATAAAAGTTATTTTCCTATTTTAATTTCGACCAAATTTATTATATTTATTGATTTATAATACTAGAAATTATCTAAGTAGATAAAGTCTTTAGGCATCTGTATACATTTTTAGAATTTTTTTGTTATATCACTCATAATAGCAAAAAAATAACAAACCTGTATACAATATTAAGTGGGATTATTGATTAGAAGCAATAAGGAATTTGTTACCATAAACATCAGGATAACAAATCCTGAATTTGATAAATGAAATGTAAGAAGAAATGTCCTAGTATTTTTTACCCAACTGCAAGACCTTTTTACTTCTCAGCATCATTTTGTTTTTATTAAGTGACATTAGCTTCTAAAGAATTGAAAAAAATATAATAATATATTACATTTTAATAATATATATAAAAAATATAAATATATCTTTAAAAAAACTGTGCTAAAGCAAAATCTCCATTGTGCAAAAACTAAAATTGATAAAATTGACAAAACAAAAACTTAGAACATTATAAATAAATTATTGGGGAGAAGAAAACAACTAAATTAAACTTAGAATAGATTCTGAAACTATTAAAGACACACACTAACAGTCGCAAACCAACTGAATACTCATTTTCGTACAATAGCAGACTCCGATAGAAAAAATTCAACAATAACTCTGTCAATTTGCACAAAACAAAAAAAATCAGACTTTAACTAAGTAGTTTTCTTTTGTACCAACATCAACCAGCAAATGTTCCTTGATTTCGATGCTTGTACCTGCAGTTGGCTCTTCAGGATCAACTTCTATTGGTTTCACTGATAGGTTTTGACTTGGCACAGATGTATTCCTTAGTATTGTTTTGGAAGTACATAAGCCTGTAATAAAAAAACATATATAAGGAACTTTTTTAAAAAAAAGGTAGTTTCTACAGTGTAAATTTTGTACTCTAGTACATATGGAATTGACAAAAAAACATGAGGTTTTAGAACTTGTCCAAGTATTATTTTGTTATGACATTTTTGTCAAAATTACAGTAGGTGTCCCAAATTAAGTTGGCACTATTGATAACTTCACTATTATTGGAGTCAAATTAGTACAAAACAGAAAAACAATTAAATTTCACATTTACAGAAAAAAAATTAAAAAGTATGTTTAATGTCTAATTTTTGTGGTTGTAGAGGTTTCTTCATAGACAAGGGGTGATCAGCTGCCCACAGTAGGTCTACAGGACTCCACAGGACACTACAATACACTACAGGATCAAGAATTAATTAAAGTCCTCTAGGATGGTGAACAAATTTGGTTCAGCTGATCACGCCTTGTTCATAGATGAACACACAGGCCTAGATAAATTCACATGCGGCTTAGTGTTACATTAAGTAATCTCTGGGGGGGGGGGGGGGTTACCTTTGTGTCATAGTCTTGGCCATAGGTGGTTACACTTTTGTGACATTTTTAACCTATTTCTTTATCAAAAAATCTGAAAAATGGTATGTTGTTGAGTTGTTTTTATGAGAACATTTTTTTTGTCAACATAAGGTATGTATGTATTCGAAAGTGGTGGCAGGCCCTTCTGGACCTCCATGCACTGTGACCACATATGGATCTATTGTGCCCACATACCTACATACTGAGTTTGACTAAAGTGGCATATTTTTTTTCCACCCAGCACTTAAAAAACTCTGCAGATTACAACTAAATGATTTAGGCTTAACACAACATAAGGTATACCTACACAACATATTCAATTTTTAATATATTTGTGGTTAGGAAATATGCTTGGAAATAGGCTCGGAAATAGGTATGTTTATGTCAAAGTCACAAAAGTGTAACTGCCTATGGCAAGGACTATACACTGAATGATGTTTTTATATTTTTCTTGAAAATGCGTTACGACAGGAGAAGGGCGGCAAAAGTTAACCTTACATAATTAAAGAATGTGGCCCTAAATTGATTTAAAAAAATGTTAAAAATGATATTTATCTAGCAATTTATCTTGAAAAGGAATTTCGAAAACTGTTCTGTAGAAATGCTTTCGTGGGATCCATATTGTCTTTTCCACAACGCCTTAGCCACTCTTGCAAAATAGTCTTGGGAACAGTCATTGGAAGGTGGAAATTTAAAAAAACTCATAAACGTAGAACTTCTAAGTTCGAATAGTTGGATTTACATCCAGAAACCGCACAGGATGCTCCTGGGATTTTGCGATTCCGAAAATTGTTTAAAATATCGAAAATAACAATACAAAACCAAGATTCCACAAATTTTTTCCCTTAAAATAAATAAAAATGCGAAATGCACGGAAAAATTAACCTCACTTTGGATTCGCGAAAAAAATCAATAAGTTCGGTTATCCTTTTTCATTTAATCTGAATAGAAAAGGAAAGACCGCCCTATCAAACAGATCAAGGGTCTTTTGAGAAGGATGAGTAGGTTCATAGAAGGATGGCTCGACACCTTGAGGATTTTGTGACGTAGCGAAATTTGGAATATATGGGGCTTATGGAAGTGGACCGTCCTGTTCTCTGTGTACAGTCCTTGGTTATAGACATCATATATGCCCATTGAAATCAGTAAAAGGTGAAATTATACTAGGATTGCTACCATATTTTTTTAATAATTGTAAACATTTTAAATGGTTATGTCTTGTATAAAGTATGTTATAGTTTTATAAAGAAGATTTTAGGCCTTATTCATACCTGTAAAAATATATATGGTGTTTCCTTTAAAAGCATCACTTTTATCTCCCCCCCGCATATGGTAAATTTTAAAATAAATGTCATACTGTAACCAAAAAGGAAAACATTTTCTAAACACTTTTTAATTTGACTAGTAGATTTAGCACTTACTCGTTTTGTAACTTCCGACTTCTTCTGTTATAACCTTCCAAACTCCTAAACTTCTTTGTACGCCAATTTTGTGGACGCCCAGGGGTCATCTTGCTCCCAGGTTCAAGTTCACGGCGCACAAATCAAAACAGTGACTTATAAAGTTCACCAAAAACACTATTTCTCACAAATATTTATCGAAATTTTCAAAAATGTTAAAAAACAATCAAAACTGTTTAAAAAGATCAAAATTTTTTAAAAAATTGACATAACCTGTCTAATCAAACAAGGCCAACAAAAAAATAATCACAGGCTAAATAGTAACGCCGCCCGTGTTATTTTTTTTCGTTGGCCACAGTATGAGTCGAAATTTGGTCTCTAGATGACGCCCATCGAACAAAAACGGACAAAATTGATGGGTGAATATTTGAGAGAGACAAATATTAAAGTCGGTGAAGGACAAAAACTATTATAGGCAACCAAGCCAGGGGAATCTCTTTATCCCTCCGTTAATTTTTTGGCTGTTCCAAAATTTCCGTAGATTGTGACGCTGGCCTTAAAGAAAATGGGAATATTGTGTGATACTTCTTCACATTCATATAAATAGGAATATTGTGTGATACGTCACAAAAGAGAACACAGAAATTATCAGTTATTGAATTATTCTACCGGGAATCATAAAAAGTTCACCAATTGTTTTCCTATATGTAGACAACAGTTGACAACTTGTTTGTGTTTTCGAAAACTTGCAGTTTTGTTGTGTTGCTGTTTTCTTTTGTTGGTTTGATGTGGACCCGGCATAATATGCCGGACCGTCTGTAACAGCCATTTTCTGGTAATGGTTTAGTTGTACACTCGCCTACTTTTTTTAAATATTATTGATCTATCTAGATGGTGGCAAGATCGTCGCCGTCGTAACCGTACATCTTAAAATTAAATAAATATATTTTTTTTGTTTTTGTGACCTAATGTTGAAAAAAACGTTAAAAGTCATTGACTTCTATACCCTACGGGTAAACCCGGCATGGGCCTAAATTGCCATTATATCAAGCTTTTATCGCAATTGACCAAATACAAGTAAGAATTTAATGAGCAAGACAGGGATGAAAATAGAATTTCGGTTTGGTAAGTCCGGACACATGCAACATCGCAAAAATATTCTATTTGCTTGTCTTGGATAAAAAAGGGCAGTGGCGGCGCAAAATAAAAATTGTGGATTCCACTAGCATTTTTTTATCAACAATTTTCTGTTTGAATAATAAATAATTCATGAATACTTACTTGTGTATACTGTGTTTACAAAATTCTCTTCAGTAAAAAAAAGAGTAAAAAGAATTTGTTAGCATGCTAAGTGCAGTGGATGTATTAAAATTATTGTTTTCATCTTAGAACTTTACAAATGTTGTACCTTCCAGGTAAAATATTTTCTTCCTTTGAACAAGGGTCTTCTGCAAATCTTCTCTTCTTGGGTGGACTACATGCTCGAGTCAGATGAAATTTCGGAACTAAAAATTTCTATTCGGAATGGGACAACTGGACGCCAGGCCAACTCGGCGCCGCCAACAGGGCGCCACGGCGGGCCTAATTGGCGCCGGGCCAACTCAGCGCCGGACTATTTTTTTTTTCGATAAAATGTGCAGATAAAAAACAAAATAAATATGTTATTTATACAAAAATTTTAACATCTATTAAGTCGAGTGTTGAAATTTGGTAGGTGTAGTGTTCTGGTAACCTGGTAAAAATACCATTTACGTTTTTTATTTCAAGAATGGCGGATCCAAAATGGTGGATTTCTTTATTTTTAAACCGATATGTTTCAAACTTGAAAGTTTGCAGTGTTTAATGATCCGCCATTTTAATTTTTTTAAGTTTGAGTATAAAACTGTATTAAGTGATCTCAAGCACTGCAAACTTTCATGTTTGAGACAAATCCGTTCAAAAATAAAGAAATCCACCATTTTGGATCAGCCATTTTGAATTTTTTATGAGTTTGAGTCATAAATTATAATCAGCGACTTGAAACACCGCCAAGTTCTATATTCGATACATATCGATGCATAAATAAGAAAGTCCGCCATTTTGGATCCGCCATTTTAATTTTTTTAAGTGTGAGGGTAAAACTGTATTAAGTGATCCCAAACACTTTAAACTTTCAAGTTTGAGACAAATCGGTTTAAAAATAAAGAAATCCGCCATTTTGGATTTTCCATTCTTGTAATCAAAAACGTAAATTTTATGTTATCAGGTTATCAGAACCCTAGACCTACCAAAATTTTAACATGTTTTTGCATAAATAATAATATACCTATTTTGTTTTTCATCTGCACATTTTATCAAGAAAAAATATTTTCGTCCGGCGCCCAGTTGGCCCGGCGTCCAGTTGGCCCGGCGTCCAGTTGGCCCGGCGCCCAGTTGGCCCGCCGCCCAGTTGGTGGCGCCGAGTTGGCGGCGCCCAGTTGTCCTAGACTGCAACACATTTCAGGACAAATTATTATTAAAAAATAATCTTATAAGTGCGGGGAAGGGACACTTTCTGAATCAAAATGTGTGAGGGTAAAATCGCACGGTCGCAGAGAAAACTATCTATCGTGACGCTACTGAACTTTCTCGTGTTTTAGCAAAAACTATCCGTCAAGACGACTTACCCATGAAATGTTGTTTTTTTATCGATTTTTTTTCTTCTTTTGCACAAAAAACAATTTCGGACCATGTTTAAACTCAAATAGTTACTTCTAAATTTGTTTTTAAACGTTTTTAAGATATCTTTTTGTAATATTCTCGCACAAAATTCAAAAAAAGTCATTTCTGTACTTAGACAACATTGTCTATCAGTTTTCCCTGTATAAACTGACTAGCAGGTTGAATCACTCAAAATACGGCAGGTGGATTAAAAGTAGCCAGCTGCTTTTCTGTCACACTTATGCTGTCAGTGTGAAAGAGATAAAAGTACCCATATATTAACTAGGGTATTATTAGCATGCAAAATCAGCCTATCTTTGTCCGTTTCACATGTTCAATAATGTCTATCTCTGTTTTTATTGTAAAAGAAATACCCGCCTTTAGAAACCAAATTGGATAGGGTCAATAAAAAATGCCTTGTATTTCCGTCTCTAACGCCCTTTCAGGGCGTTATACAACTCAATGTTAAAAGTAGACCAAAAAGTAGCTTTTAGTTTGATCCGATTGTCACGATCAGATTTATCGAGAAAAAGCCGAAACAAAGACCGTTTATTATTGTCATTTTTATAGCGCGTCGTAAAAAAAGTTACATTTTATTCATATCACGAGCAGATTTTTCTTTTTCTAACGATATCAAAAATTTGTCATCGTCAAATCAGACTGATTGTATTCCAGACCAAATCGGCGACATCCCGCCGTTCCGGCACTCGCGTTGCCATAACGATCGTGTTCCTGTGTTTATCGGCGATATTCCACTTTGTTAGGGTCCAATTACCAGCTGTCGCTGACAGGCAGGCGGAAAGTGGCTGCTTTGCAACGTTCCACAATATAGGATTTTGTGTTGACTGTCAAACAGACACTTAAGAAAAATCTAAATCCCGTACTGTTGCTTCTTTCAGCATTGAGTTCGGTTTTTACAATGCCAATGCAGTGCCGCGTTGCGGTTTAAAGCAACCTAAGCCCAACCAAAAAATACAGGCCACGATCCTGAAAAAATCAGCTGTTGTTGTGGGCTGAATTTTACATTGGGTCTTAGGGGCAAATAAAGGTTTATGTGTGATATTTTCAAAATGGCGCTACAGATTTTCGTGAAATTTCAGTGAAATATTCCCACAGACTATCCCGATATTCCACCAAACTTTTGCAAGGAAGAAAGGTAGTTAAAAGGTTAAAATCTTCAAGATTTCATCCCTTACTTTGAATTCAAATTGCCCGCCATGCACCGCATGCCAACTATTATGACTTTGACATTGTTTGTCATCGCATTTATTTATTTGCTTATTATGTAAAACTTGTTCGATTTTTTAATGGTTTTTTACAATAAAGTTTATTTAAAATCCAAAAATACCAGTGTTAATTTTTTTAAAACAAAATTACACTACAAAAAAATCATGCTTTGATGTTGCAATTTTTGTAAACACATCTAAAAGTTGCCGAATATGAACAAATAGGTGTAGGTGAGCCGATTAATTTCCACGCAGAAACGGACACATTTGCTTTTACATTAAATTAATTTTTTGTGTGAGGTAATGAAATGGCTCTGATATATTAAGGATTACTATATATTTAAAAAAAATTGTTTTACAAGAATATAGTAAAAACAATCTCAAAACCGGCTTTATTTTTTTTTAAAATCAAGTATCCATCAACCATCATTCTAACTTTAATATTTTAAACATAATCAGCTATGGCGTGACGTGACCATCAAAAAGAAATTCAGCCTCCGCTGTGACGTCAACAAAGTTGTGGATCGTGGCCTGTCCGTTTTCATAGCCCTGAATTAATTTAGGGACAACTTTTTATATATTTTTTGCTGGCCTATGCTATTTGTTAGGGTAAACAGCTGATAACTGTCAAAAAGGTACTTTTTTTATTTACATTAGGACTCTAGTTTACACTTGTTACCACACTTTGCCTAGTTTTTCTTTTATTAATTTTTTTATTTGTGACTTAAAACAAAACGAGACATGCTTTATAATAAAAAAATACCATTAGGACTTTTATTATGTTTTGGTGAGAAATAACTGGGTGGTAACAATATTGAAAGTTTATGAAGTAATCTAATTTTGTTTACGGATTACATCGGTTTTTTGATATATGACATATGACGTTAATCTGACATTTTCGTTCAGCGAATCCGAAAACCACCGAAATAAAAGGAGCACTAAAAGATTAAAATAAATTCTTAACCTAGATTTTTTCGATGTTTTATGCGTTGCTGTTCTACATGATTACATATAAAGTTGCCATATTATGTCCATTTTTCAACGGACAGTGCGTTCTCTTTAAGGCCGTCACCACCACTGGCCAAGTAAACCAATCAACTTTATTTCTCAAGCTTTAAACTTACCTGTTTCTAAGTGTCAATTTTCGCATAAATAAACAAAAAGCTTTTTTTGGACCTAAATGACATTAACTTGCTTCATTTAAATCATTTTATAGGGCCTCTAGTTTGAACTACGTGTGACAGAAACGGCCAGAATCCCTTAGTTATGCCGCCTACCTTTGGACAATACGAGAACAAATTGCCCGACAGACAGTTCAATTAGTATTGTCTGTGGGCCCGGCTACCGCGTTTTGCATACGTGAAAAGGGCATTTTTGCACGTTAGCTTGGTGGTCACTACGTGAAACATGATTACAGCTTTTTAGCATGGATACCTTTTGAAATTTTCGTTAGATTGTGGGATAGGATCCAAAATTGAATAGATCATCGCGTCACCACAGATCAAGAAAAGTTGTGGGAACTCCTTTGAAATACAACCGACTTTGATTCTTATGGTTTGATTCTGTCATGGATAAAAATTTACCTAAAATATCGGAAATGTTAGTAAACTACTTCGTAGAAAATGATGGCGAATTTGGAGTAAAATATGTCGTGGGCAAAAACAATATTTCGTTTCCTCACGGTTCAAAAAATATCTACCCTACGCCATAGCAACAACATACCAACCCAATCTAACTCTAAAAAAATAAAAGATAAAAAAATAATACGAACGTTACACTTTATTACTTATAAAAAAATAGTTTTATTTAAAAAAAAATATTTTGTACGCGGTCTTAAAAATCCTACGAGGAGCACGAAAATACTCTAGAATATTGCACGACATTGCTCAAAATTTACATTTTGTAGATTTTACTGCAGCCATTTCATCTATAACTTTATCAAAGTTAATTTTTTCGCCTATTTCATAATCTATGCTTAATATTTCTATATATATATATATATATATATATATATATATATATATATATATATATATATATATATATATATTCAGACTTAGTATCTCCTCTGTCATAGTTGAAAAAAGTAAAATCTTTAAATATTTTTTGTTTGCTAAACGACCGCTCACATGAAACAGGTATGGTTAAAAATATTCGTAGTGCGGTCTGCAAGTTTGGATAATTTGAAATTAAATAATATTTTCTAGCATATTAAGAGTATCCAAGCAGCTAGCTGCTTCCAGGTTTGGAAGCAACAAGCTTGCGTGACTCTTGAAATTTTTAAGTTCCAGATACAGCACTGTTCAGAAAGGAAGAAAAAGACTTTGAAAACTCCTTGCAGAGCATTAAACCTCCAGAAAAATTGTGAATTTATTTTATCTAATGCTTAAAAAATTTCTTTCTTGGGTTAAAAGATCAATTTTTCTGCCAGGACAGGCTCAATGTTGGTTACCTCTGCAAATAACTTTGCTTCCTCAAAGCAATCGTCGACTTTGCCTCTGAACCCAGATAAGTAACTCTGTAATGAATTCAGTAATTTAGATGCCTCAACGATCAAAAGCGATGGCCTCTGCAAAGCTGTGTGCACATTTTGGCTGCAAGCAGTGGTGAATACACTAAACAAATAATAGGCACTTCATAGACGTTTTCTGTACTACCGCATATTCAAGAAAAATTTACTGGGCGAAGCACGGGACGAGCGCCCCTAACATTCTGCCTAAATTTTACTTTATTATACCCACTCTACGATTTCGGGCAAATTTTGACGCCCCGGCGGGGCCCCAGGCGCCTGGCGTCATGGGCAGGTGCCCACTCTGACCACGCCTAGATCCGCCACTTCCGTACAGTTTATATAAAATATGCTATTGATATATGCTTTGACTAAAATTATTGCTCTACAGTTCATATCAATATTTTTAAAACAACTTTTTACAACTTTTTCCCGTTGGCCCATGCTATTTGTTATGGTAAACAGCTGATAACTGTCAAAAAGTTATCTCAAAAATTATGAAATGAAGAATAACTCTGTTTTAAACTTGTTCCGATCCGCACCGTAAGCTCATTTAAATTTACGTAACGTACGTTACGTTAACGCAAGGCTGTCGTTAGTAAGGTAATTGCGGCATAAAGAGCCATTTTAGAAGAAAAAATCTTTATCTTCCAAAAAGACGCAAAAAATTAACCAACAAAAACAAAAATTATCTTAAAATTTTAGGTAAATTTTAAAAGCCGGATATCTGCGGTGCTCGCCGACAATGTTTGGATGCAACTGATTTTGGGAACGATATTCAGATGTCGCAGTATTGTAATGTCTCGTGACCCTTATGCCGGGTCCACATCAAACCAACAAAACAAAAACATCAACAAAACTGCAAATTTTCGACAACCCGAACAAATTGTCAACTGCTGTCCACGTATGGGAAACAATTAGTGAACTTTTTATGGTCCCCGATAGAAAATGTGGCCAGCTCCATATTTTTTTTAATAACTGATAATTTTTGTGTTCTTCTGGGAACTGGCTATTGAGGTTTTTTATGCTTCTGTCTACTTCCTCTGAAGAACTATCACACAATTTTTATAATGATTTTTATAAGCAGGGTGTCTGGCGTCCCAAAACAATCTAGCTTCTAAGCTCAATTAATTTACATGTATTTTGAACATCCCATTTTATTTTTTTTCCGGACTTGGTAATTATGCATACAGAAACTACACAAACTGAACCACGATGTTTGTTTCTGTTTTATTCGCGTACAGACTAGACCATCAAAATTTCCCAAAACGAAAACAAAACATCAACACTTTAATCTTTACCGACAGCCGACGAGAAAATAAAAAGTTGCTGAAAACACTAACAAAACAAAAAAGTTGCCGAATTGTTCTCATTTTGTTTTAAAAATGTTGGAAAACATTGAGTTGCTGTTTTGTTTTTGTTTTGTTGGTTTGGTATGGACCTGCTATTAGTTTGTTTGATATTAATTTAATTTTAATTTTCTCTGTTTTCATTTATCGAAATTTTTATGTTTTGTTCAAATCAAGTTCATTTGGCAATAAGTAAAAAACTTTTTTTTCTTTAAAAAAACTTGGCAGCTCGAAGATTGGCTCAAGGCTCCACTCTAAAATAAACGGCATAAATTTCTGGATGGGGTTCAAGAAAAATAAAATTATTTGTTTAGGTCTTTGGCCAGCCGCTTTGCCCAGCTTTGGAAGATCATAGTTTAAAAATGATGCAGCTACTAAACTCAAGAGGCTTATAGTATATTCAGTTAATTTTTGACACTGACTACCTTCCTAGACAGAGAATAAGAAAAAGGAAGCAGAGACGAGTTCTAATAGGTATTTGGTGTTATGTGACAGGTCTTTAAACCAGCAACGAAGATATATTTATTTAATAACTTAGTTATCTTAACACTTCGCGATCACTAGCATTCAGTGGCGGTTCATCTCTAAGTGCACATGTGCACGTGCACTCCCAAATTTTACTTTAAAAAATATTAAAATTTGATAATTTTTTAATTATTAATTACATCATAAGGTATCAATAAACCCGAAAACGAATTCACCAAAGACTTGATTACTAATTAGAAATTAATACCCGGTAGCTTTGTGTTTGTATTCGTATTCAAATGTAACAGGGGCCTGCGTGTGACAGTGGTACTGTCACCTTAAGTGGCCAAGGCTTAAAGGTTGTAAGCTACCAACTTAGGCTACAACTTATATAAATTATAAAAAGATTAAATGTTACTATGTTACTAAATTTACACGATCTCGAAAGGGAATTTGGCGGTTCTTGGAGGAAAAGTATGCTATAAACGTTTTTCTCAAATGTATAACTAATAGGATAATCATACATACCTTTTCAATTTTCTTCTTGCAGCTTCACACTTTCACTTCTAATATTTATTATTTAAATATCAAATTTTTACTACCATTGAACTTTTATATTCAAATATTCACACTTCTTAAACTTTTAGGTTTTATAAACCTTTTATATATTTGTTGTAAATATATATATTTATCAACATCTTAAACGTTGATTGAATGAGTGAAACTATTCAATCAACTGTTTAATTTACTTAATATTACTGTTTAGGTTTGGGATATGTTATTAATTAAAAATGCCGATTTTAGGGCAACGAATGGTTTGTATTTTGTTAATAAAAAACCATAAAACAGTTAAACACATTATTTCAAAACACTGGAAACAGTAATAATTAATGACTTTACAATCAATAAACTCTAAAAGAAAAGACCAAAATAATTATGAATATTAAAGTTAACAGTTTTATACAATGTTAAAATAATTGATAAATTTCCCCAGTTGAAATAAAACCCCCCTTAAGAAGTCTGAATGAAAGTGTAACGTACCAGGCAACGACAAACTAAAGAGTAAAATCCCTGACGACTTTCGAAAGTTTCAATACCCCGCTCTCTAGACATTCTCAGTTTGTCGCTAGCTGATTGGGCTAAATCTAAGCTTTCTTTAACGGACTTCTTCCACCACTCTTCTCTACAGACACTCTTGGTTGCCGTGGTCTGAATCTTAAGCTCTCTCGCATTGGCGAGAAAGACAGAGACAAAATACCACCGCAATTCAAAGATGCGTAGATTTAGAAATTCGGTAAAGTTTAAATCTTACAGGGTGTTTCTTAAAAGTTGAAAATAGTTTACCAAATTTGTTTCCAGTTACAAAATATGAATTATTTTGATGTTAGTGGCTCAAAGGACATATTAGCCGAATACAAATTTTATTAAAATACAGCGAACCTGAAAACATGCCTAAAAACAAGTCGCCGAGTTGCCATAAATTTTACTTAATCTTAACCTAGTCTTGCATATAATTAATGCTTGTTGATGACAAAAACAATATTTAATTAAAAATCTTTAAAAACTTATAAATGGCAAAAATACCATTTATGCTCAAATCCCGTTTTGTTACATTACTCCCCCCTGATTAAGTATAAACAATTTTTTTTAAACGCAAGTCGAAATAATATGGTTTATAACAACAAGCATTAAGTAGTGCAGACAACACAAATCTAAACTAAAACTATAACGCTCTTCGTTTCCATTTTTCTTCTCTGGATATCTGATGGTCAACAAACATTCTGGCTGGAAAAAACTTGAAGTTCCATTCTGGAACAAAACAGCAACACTAGATCAGGTACAACATCTTAGATCAGCTAGTCAGCAACATACATGGTGAACGATCAGTAGATTCCAAACAGTACTGAAAGAATCAGAATATCAGTGCAGCTTAATAACAACGATAACTTAAATTAAATGAGGGCAAAATAAAATTGACATATAAACCGAAAAATATATAGAAATATATAATATATATATAACACATTGTTTGAAAACTACTACATTAAGGTATATATTATATACACGCTTATGCAGAAATTTGTGGAGACAAAAAAAAGTGATTTAAGTTAACGTAAATAAATTAAGGGAGTCTCCAAACCAAACCATTTCCTCCATAGTGTTAAACAAACACTAGGTACGCAGCAAGAGCTAAGTTTCCACATTGGCCATCTTTGAAACTAAGGGTGAACAGCAGACTCTGTATTGAATTTGGAAAGAAGCATCCAATTGCAGGTTTGCACAGCGACGGTAAGAAGACGTCGATTGTAGTGATGATGGCTGCTTGGCAGATCTAATGACTTTAATGATGGAATGGCTGCTTGGTTGATTAAACTGTTTGTGGAAGAAATTTGTTGGTTGGTTGACAGCACTTTGCAATAGCTGACCTAAAAACAAAATAATTTTAATACAAGAAAAACAATGTTTTTAATAACAATAAACCAACCTTATGTAAAACAAAATTAATTGTTTTAAAAAAATATATTATTTAAATTAAAAAAAATTGAAAATTTTTGATTTTATGATTATATCTCATAAATAAGTTTTAGGTGAACTAAAACTAGTTAGACGGCAAATAACCTACAAAAGGTTGTCTAACCCAAAAAAAAACGTGTTTGCATAAAAAAAATTAATTTTAAAACAAAGATAAAAGTAAGACATTACAAACACTAACTGAAATATTAAAATTAACTACTTTAAGACTTTAAAATATATTTATACCAAATAAAAAAAAATACGTTTAATTGACAATAATTTTAAAAAAAAATTCAAATATCAAAATTAATTTACAATAACGAGAAAAAAAAACGTTTAGTTGACAATATTTGAAAAAAAATTTCAAAAATTTAAGCTGGTTTATTGTTTTCAGTGTAATTAAAAAAACAACCCTACCAGGTTAACACAATAAACTTTAAATCAAACATGGAATACTCTATCGAAGCAAAAACAAATCATATAAAAATAACTCATGTGATCGAAAGAATAACTGAAAATAAATACAAGCTAGCAAAAACAAACACAAAATGATACAAAAACTGAAATACAAGTTTTTATCATAGTTTAATGATACAAAAAATTTTAAATTTTATAAAGAAAATCAAATAGAACAGATAGAGTAATCTCAAATGAAACAAATTCACATAGATTTTTTTTTAAGTAGAACAAATCCAAATATAATATTTTTTTATTAGAACAAATCAAATACAATGATTCAATATAGAACCAATCAATAAAAAAAAATCATGAACAAATGAAAAATAGAACAAATCCAGCCAGATGAATATACACATTTTCAAAATTACTTAGAATAAAGCTCCTCCTAGAATTTTTACAGTTTTTCCGAAATTTCCTTCTAAATTTTTTTCCCTGAAACATTACCTGTTTCAATTTAAACTTTCTTTTCCATAGATCTTGCTAAATAATTTTTCTTTAAACGTGAAAAATATTTTTCCTTTCAGATTGATTTTCGGTGTGATTTTAGTATGTTTCAAAATGATATGTTTGGTTTTTCATTTTCTAACTAATTTCCATTTAATTTTATTTTACTTTTCAATAATTGTAAGCTGGTTTTACACAATTTTGAAAAACTAAGAACAGCAGCAAAACAAAGCAGGTTAATATTGATGTCATTGTTTGAAAATTAGACATCTTTGCTTCAAAATACTTGACTTAATGTAAGCAAATGTTTTAAAATTTGACCAATTTAGGTTTTTATCGAATTTCATGCGCACATAGGTGGCGATAGATGATTTTAAAGTACATGAATCAAAACAAACAAAATAAAATAATCTTAGTTGATAATAAAATTTTAATTAAAATTATGTCTTATTATATTCCAATTGAAGCGAATGACAAAAAAAAAATTAAACAAAAATGACAGTTGATGGTTGCTTCAATCGACTCTTTTTGGTGTTATGAAAAGAAAAATCTCTCTTGGGTGATGAACTCATTATTATACTCTTATTTTTCCAAAACTACTAAATAAGAACTATTTAAAGTCCAAGCAGGCAAGGGCTTACTTCGAAAATATGAAAAAAATAATACAAAAAAAATACTTTAAAATATTTTAGGTATAACATACTTTTTTTCCAATTTAATAAGTTGACAAAAAAAACAAAAGGTATCTTAAACGATAAGGTTCTTTAGATAACGCAAGACTTAAAATGAGTAAATATTAAAAAAAAAAATAAATGAAATAATGCTTGCTAATATACGAAAAATAAAAATATATAAATATAAAAACACTGATCTTAGAAAGACTAACTTTTACGATAAGTTTTTCCATAAACGATCAACTGGTGATTTAAAGGATTTTATTATTTATTTCATTAATAGAGGAAATTATGTATAGGCTTTAGTTAATAACAAAATTACTTAAAGATGATAATAGAAATAAAAATGGTACAAAAATAATAATTTAGGTGTTCTTGATTAATGCTATGCCTGTGCACTAGCATATCATTTTAATAATGACGTTATAGAGAATATTTTTATATTATCGATTAACTAGGACAGCAAACAGAAAGAAACAAACTAACAAAAAAAACATTTTTAGAAAAAGACAACACATTTTTGTGATTTGTCATAGTTACCAAAAGAAAAGTTCTACAAAAACAATTGTACTGATAGAGTAAAAGAGTGGAGAATGTTTTTTATTTGTTTAAAATAGTGTAGATTTTAAAAAATATCAAAATAAAAAAAAAGTTATCAAAATTTATCCTCAAAATGGAATTTACTTGGCTTAAATGGTACAGACTGTACTTAAAGTTCGTATAGTCGAATATTTTCCATATAGGAGAAAAACATAAAAAATTAAATATTGTTTTATTGATAAACAATACAAAAATTCAAAAATAGTTTTACACAATCAAATGTTATTAATTTGGATAATATTGGTTTTATCAAGTTATAATATAATGAGAAGAGAAAAAAAAAATAGAAAAATGTATCTTAGCAATGTTAAGATTGCTATGATAATATCCAATTGGATTCAAAAATGACTTCAAAATGAAAAAAAAATATATATATATATATATATATATGTACATAAATCGAAAAATTTTAACCGTTGATGACGTAGTTTTTATTCGGTTTATGGGATATTAGAAAAGCACTGATTAAGAGCAAATGATCCCCATTTAAAAAAACAAAGCTTTTTGAAATAATGGACTCTAAAATATACTATATATAATCGATTTTACGTTAATACTTTAACCAATAGGTGTTTATTTACTATAACACACATATCCATCATAAAAGAACAAAACCAAAAGGCATGTGTGGATTTTAACAAAAATAAAATGATATTTTGTTTTTTTTAAATATTACAAAAATAAAAAAAACAATTAAAAGTTTACAAAAAATGACTTTACCAAAATAATAAAAAGTTAAATATTACACTTTTTCCGTGTAACACAAAAAACAAGATTAAAATTACATATCTGACAGATGATTGATGCAGATATTATCTGAAAAGATACAATTTACTTCTACTAAAGCAAAGTACAAAAGAGATTAAAGAATTACGGTATAGTTGTCACTTATTACGCATAATTAAAAATTACAAAAGTTCTGTACACTTCAAGATAGAACTGTGGCATAACGCGATAGAGACACTCTCTCTTGGTTCAGCGATTGTTATGCCAACTACCAATCTCCACAGCTAATTAGTTATTTTTTTATAAAATTTGTGCTTATGCACTTAGTGTTTATGGTAATTAGTTTGACGGGTAACATTTTACAGAAAAAAAACAGTTGTTTGCTGTACACTAAAAATTTTTTTTTTATACAAAGATTTTATTTACTTGATTTTAAATATACTCTTCCATTAAGATGTTTTTGATTAAAAACTTTCTAATTCAAATGAGACTTTTTCGTTAGTCTATAGGTGTTATCACTGCTAAAGCCAAAGACAGTGGTTTTATTTATAAAATTTCAAGACAAAAGAAAATATATAAATTTCATAATGTAAATATTACCAAATGACATAAAGATTAGCTTAAATGGCTTATCAACCCTATAAAGTAAAAAGAGTAAAAAGTTGATCATAAAATTTTATAATAGAAGAAAATACTTCTTTATTCTGCTGTTCTTGTCTGTTTTTCCAATCTCTGATTATTTCTTGATGTTAATATTCTTTTTTTTTTTAAATATCACTGATAAAAATATAACGGTTTTCATTTGATATGGCATGACTCAAGAGTCGTCTACTCTTTATGGTTGTATCTTCTAGGTTTTTCCTATTCCTATACCATTAAACACTAAATTTCTAAAAATCCTAACTTTTAGTTACTATCTCAAATATTATCTAATTAACCTATTTTTTTAACCAAGTCAGAAAAATTGTCCAAATGTCTACCATAAAACCTGTTTTAAAATAATATCCCATCATCACTTCAACACAGGTTCCTGCAAAAACATATAGTGACTCTTGTATACCAAATCTAAATCATGTTTCGTCATAATAAAAAAAATAGGTAGCTACCATTTTAAATTGAAAATTGTATTGTAAAATATAAAATTTATTCAACGACAACGCTTTTGTCTCCCTAATTAGAAAACATAAGACACTGTGAGCTCAGCATTTCCGGTTACTGGCCAGATTCCTGAAATTGGAAGATCACAGGTGTGTACAGAAGAAAGAGACTACTCCAAATCTTCTTGTTAAATAAATTTTCCGGTCTATTGTTTATCCAGTATAACTCAAAAATGAGTTCCCGACATGACGAAATAGAAAATTACCTAGGTCTCCTACTGAAATCTACTAGGTGTGACGTCACTGTCTTCATTAACCTACCCTGATATAACTTTTTATTCGTTTCATAGATAAAGTTTTACCTCTACCTTGAATAGTTTTTCCCTAATTTAAATTCCCATTTTTACAAAATGACTTGACTTGAAAGAAACCCAAAAATCCAACCCATATATTTTTCCGCTGTTTTAGACCAGTTCACCTGTAGACCATGTAAGCTATAACATGACGATTATTAATTCAGTAGTTTTCTTGATAAAGATTGGTTAAAACATCTAACTGACTATACCGTAACCCTATCTTTCAAAATTGAGTTACGATATTAGGAGATACGGCAACAAACAAAACAAATATAGACCAATTGAAAATTTTAATTATAGGTATACCATAGAAACACCCTCTCGAGTGGAGAAGAAAAATTCCCTAATTTACTCCTCAGCCTTCTTCTCAATGACTGGGGAGTTTAAAATCCAGCTAAGAACACTCATTCCAAAAAAAACATTTTATAAAATAATCTATAATATAATGATACAAACAGCGAAAAAAAATTAATTCGCCCTCGTCTTACAAAAACAACAAAAGAAAAAGAAAACGCGACGATTCCACTTGGCGAATTATTATTGGTCTATTGTTTTATAACATTCCTTATACATCAAAAGATGCATATAACAAACACAGATCCATTTTGCCATACCATATAGCCATATCAAAGTTACGTTAAAAGAAAATTCTAGGACGCTTTAATTCAAAAATACTTCCCTCTCACATATTTACTCAACAGATAGTAATAGACTTTTGTCATTCATAAAAATATCAACAATTTTAGAACAAATAGTTTTTAAAAACTCTCAACTTGATGTGTCAGTCATTTACAACTCAATACAAAAAATACAATCCTGAAATAAATTTAAAAAATATTAATTGAGTAAAATTTTTGGGGGAAGTCGAAGAATCGTAGACCTCTACAGTTGTTGAATGTCATGGTCTTCACCTATAAAAGAAAACGAAGTTATAATACTAATTTTATACATGGTTTTAACAAATATAATAAAACTTTTCCTTTAAAACATCATTTAATGAATTTATTATGCTTTTGACATGGTGTTTAGACACTATTATTTTTCTTTTCATTAAAATCGGTCTCGTAGTTATTAAAAATTATAACAAGTTTATAAAAATTTAAAATGAGTGCTCATAAATTACGAGGATTAGATGATAATTAAATACTTTTTAGGCGAATAAAACAATAAAAGCTCTACAAATGCAAAATTTTAAGTTAAAATGCTAAGGCACTGCTTAATTAATTTATGTTATATATGTCTATGTAATGATAGACAGGCTTGCTTTTGCAATGCAAGAGAAAAAATATCTTTAGTGTCAAAATTGCAAATATTGAAACAAAAAAAAAACTCAAAAACTCAAGACAAAGATTGTCCTTTTTGACATCGACGATCTAATCTAAAAACTCAAGAGAGAGATTGGTTCTTTTGACTTTCAGATTGATCTAGGATCTAGATTAATATTTTTTTTATAGGATTTTCAATACGTGTGTAGCTTGAGCTATTACGAAAAAAAAATTAAACTTTTTGGCAAAGAATGGGTAGCGGATAAAATGTCAACTACCTCTAATTCAGAAAAATTAATCGTTTATTTAAACAACTACACTTTCCATTCCATTCCAATGGAAAGTGTCGAAATAGATGCAATAAGATCAATAAGAATATCCAGAACTGATCATATAAGAAATGAGATCATAAAAGAAAGAATGGGAATCGAGGGAAGCATAACTGATGACATCACTAAAGGGCAACTGATATGGTATGCCCATGTACAACGGATGAACGACGAAAGATTACCAAAACAGGTCCTAGAATGGCAACCAATAGGGCGCAGAAAAAGAGGGCGTCCTAAACTGGAATGGCAACTGTCAATCCAAAGAACAACGAGTCAAAAAAAAACTGACGGAAGATGACTGTCATGATCGAAGGAGGTGGAGAATAGGCGTCGGACAACGTAGAAAAACGTTCTAAGCCGACATAGTAGTAGTAAACAACTACTGTATAGAGTAAGTCCAACTACAGCAAAATAGTAACACATTAAAAAACAGTCTTTTTTAAAAAAAAAGAAAGTAAGCTCTGATGATAATTGCATAAAAATAATATATATTGTTTAAACAGGATAAGAAGATTACAAAAGTTAGCAAAGAAACGAATGTACTAAATCTTTCGGTTACCAAGATATTTACTCACGCAAGTTATTATCTCTGTGTGCAAATAACTTAAAACTTTTGAGATTCAGTACTATTTACATATGTTAAGAATATCCTGGATGTATGTATCTATCCAACATTTTCTTGGAACACAAAGAAAAAAACGAATGAATACTAAAAAAAAAAAAAAGAAAACTTAAATTCGTTGGACACTAACACAAGGTGCGGTCAAAACTGTGAAGTAATTCGATTAACTGTGCAGAGACAACTTAACTGAAAAATTATAGAACTCTATGCATATAATAGCATAGCTAAGAAGGCATTGTGTTATTAGCGCTTTTCAAAAAAAAACATACAGTACGAAGTACGAAGTAGGCCTGGCAAATAGACCTTTCTTTTGGGCTACTTTTTGTTAGCAGTTGATAAAGATTACTATGATCAAAAAAAAATTACATTAACAGATAAAACAAATCAAAATTATCGAACGAACATTTTCACATATCTTTTAAATCTTAACATGAACAAAAAAAAATACTAACCAATAGGTTTAAGTTTTAGTAATTATCTTAAACAAAAATGAAGGTTTAAAAGCTCAAATAACACGTTTCAGGTTGACAAAAATAGACACAAAAGGTCTTAATGACTTCATGGTATAATTTATAAAAATGAAACCTAGTTTTATAAAAAAATGATAGATAGAAACTTATGTAAGCTGTTTTCAGTAGCGTACTGTACACGCGGGTCTATTGTGTAACACTGTAAATTACTAATTTTTTCAACGTTTTACACGACGTGGTAGAAACTCATTGTTTTGCCAATATACTTATTTATTAATTAGTAGCAAAATTTTAAGAAGAAGATAGATCTTACGAAAATGTACTGGTCAACTGTAAAAAGTTTTTATGAAAAACTTTATATCATATAGATATCAAAATACCAATTTTTTTTTAGTTTGTAAATAAAAATCTTATATATTTTTTTAATTTAACGCACAAAAATCGTCACATGTGATGTGGTTACAAGAATATTAGGAATATTGTACATAAGCCATTGTTGTCTAGTTAGCTGGACAACTCAAAAATAACCGACCGACCTTAATGAAATTTAAATCAAGGAACTGCATTTCTCACTATAGATCTTTGTTTGAAAAATATTAATTTAATAGTACCCGTGAATGAAAAAACAAACCCGGGTTTCATGTTACCCACGGAAAAGTATGAGAGAAACAAAACTTTTTTTTCACGAAAGCTTGTTTGATCTATAAATATAATATCATAGTTTAATTGATAGATACCGTAAACCGTTGTGTTTACTATGCGTCAGGCACAGATCTACGGGAGGAGAAAAAGGTGAAATTTCCCTCCCAAATCTTCAAATATATTTGTTTTGGACACACATAATACAGTGGTCTGGACAATATACAAAACAGTTCTATGCAATATTTATTATAATATTTCCTTCCCCAAATAAAATTCCTTGATACGCCACTGTTAGAAAACATTTTATTCCAATTGAAAAAAGGCACGAAGTAGGTAGGTGTCTAAGAATGTTTTTCTGGACTTCGTATGAATAGAAGAAAGGCCCTTTTTAGAAAGTAGGTATAAAATATTGTGACCATGTGTTTTACCAGTATATCTTTGTTTCATATAGACTCAAGTGGTCTGAAATACTTTTATAGCCTGTAAATTGATTTATGGGCCAAGACGTTTTAACTTGGAAATAAAAGATCAAAAAATATGAAATTAAATAACGGTTTTTTCCTTTCGAAACCTTTCTTGGATATTTAAAAAAAATGCAGCCTAAATAAAAAAAGTTTTACCATACTTAAATTGATTCAAGCAAATATACAGGGTATCTTTTTGCAACGGTATTTGCAATAATTTTCAAAAGTTGATTTAGTTTTTCAAAATAGTTTATTTGCTTGAAGCAATAGACTAAGTCGTTCAAACTAATTTATGTCTCGTTTTTTTTCTACTAATCCTATTTGATTTTAATTAATTTTATAATTAAGTTAGCTTATTGGTTATGTATAACCTAAATTTCCATATTTCCATATTGCGTTTTCTCTTTAACCAGTCTTTAATTATTAAATGGGAATTATGATCTATTTATTTTAATAATTATTATTTATGCTAAATAATATTGTTTTTAAGATTATGTATAAAATTATTACTAACTCAAAATACGCGAGTTTTTATTTTAGGAAAAATATCAAATACCTTTATCCAATTTCAAAGGTCAAGTCAAATTTAGAATAATAGATTAATTTATCACTATCTTTGGTTAAATTTTGGAAACAATTATTAGTACTTCTCCTATATAGTATGGAAAAGGAACTGTTAAGCAATCTTTTTAGGTTATCTGCTGTTTTGGTGTAAATCTACATATTACATCAAACATGGTACTTTGATCTTATCGAATTTATTTATTTAAATTTTTTATATTTTTAGTTATTTAAAACATGGTACTTAATTTTGTATATCTTTTAATTAAAAATCAATAATGTACCTATATAGTCATAAAGACATGGACATGACCTGTAAACTTGGTCTTTTTAATAGAAATTACAAGAAAATATCTTCTAGCTTCAAACTAATCAAAACGATTTCACTGTTATAACAAATTATCATTGTAAAACAAGCAAAAACGGTTACGAAAAACCTTTACTGTGTTAGGACATTGATTTGTGGCTTTCTTTAGCCTTATGCAATGAAAATGCTATGAGATTATGTTTTTTCCAAAAAATTACTGTATGGCTTTACAAAATATTATTTCACTTAAGACATGGTCGATAGCACCAATACATTTACTAAATCGATCGTCCTTCTGTCAAACAAATGTATTGTAAACTGGAGACCTTGGGAAAATAAAAGAGGTAGTGGAAGACCACAAATGAGATGGGGCACGATTTGAAAGAAACATGCGGACTAGATGGATGAACACGGCGTCATACAGGAAAGAGTGGAAGATATTGAAGGAGGCCTATATCCAAAGATGGATCGAAGAAGGCTAAATAAATAGATAGATAGCACCATTCTTTTTAAAAGGTAATGAATGTACTGTTAAAATTACCAATGCAAAACTTGTTTAATTACCGTGCGAATAAATACCTAACTCAAAAATTACTGTCAAAAAACTCACACACATTATGCACAGAAAAATGAGATCTTCACTCTTGTTATTAGACAATAAAACTAGTAGTAGTTTATAACAAATAATGTTTAATTACAACTTGCGCAATGTCAATCATTGCTCCCCCTGGTGGCATTTTAGTGTAAAATACAGATGATAAAATAAAGGACTTTATAAATAAAAATTTTGACTCGATCTAAAATATGTACTGAGATAAAAGCTTATGGGCAGTTCTCAATAGGTAATATAGTCCTTTCTTAAGTTTAGTTAACGTGTTTTGACTTTTAAGTTAATTGGTGGATAATTTATTTATCTTTTCAGTAAGTTATTATTCAGTACAATAACATACGAATAAAAAAAAATTGGATGAAACTCTCTCTAAATAAGCTAAGTTGTGTTTTAAGATGGTAACTAGTAAACCGATATGGATGCCATTTTTATTTTTTTCTACAAAAAAAGGTTTAGTTTTCTGTTAGGTTAACGTTTTGATTTTTGAAAATATGAAAAATAACGTACATTTTTCGCTAAAGGTGGTTACTTTATTGCTTTGATTTAAAATAGGTCGAATTTTCTTAATATCCTTTCTTAGGATATAACTTAGATCTTTTTTCGAAAAAAAATAGGTCTTCAAAGTTAGACATGTACCAAATTTTAATGTTGACAAAGATCAGTACTTTTTTTTTCATAATATGAGCTTTTTATCAAACTCCTTAATCATTTTTCTCTTTCTACATCATAGTTTTAACTCAGAATGATCTATTTGGTAATAAGTCGTTTTAGGTTTTAATTTCAAAGGTGTTAATATTTTATAAGATATTTAAGAGTGATAAGTTCATTTATTAACATAAATAGTTAATTACCTAATTACTTCGCATGTAGCGGATTAATTCCTTTAAGGGCAAAGATAATGACAAAATAAAGCAAAAATAATTGTATTGTGATTTTTTCCCAAAATATTTTTATAATGCTACATAATACCCTAACCACAAGAGACCATAAATTAGTTTAGGACTTTAACGGCCAAAACACAAGTTTTGGTCCGGACAATCTAGTAGGCTTTACCTGAATCATAGAAAATTGAATGAAGGGTTCTACAATAGGTTTTTCCATTTCATAATATTTAATTAGGTATACCATTTTGCAAAAATGGCTTGACAATAACTTACGATAATAAACGACAATATACTTTTTGATTTGATTAAAAATATTATGAAACGAAATTCACTTGATTACCTACATGTTAGTGAAAAAAAATAAATAAAATAGAGTCTCTCTCAAAAAAACCAAAAAAATATACAGGAGATTTTTACATTTACCTCACTTTACTTAAAAGCTGTGAATTTGCAGATAGTGCTGATAATATCCAACTTAAGAAAAAAAAATCAAATTTTTCTTTTATGAAAAGAATAATACGTACTTTAATAAGAAAATTATAAAGCAAAAATAGTTCGACAGGTACGTCGTTTTAAATAATGCTATGTTTGAATGCTATGTTTTGTAACACAAAACGTAAATTTTTTATTTTTAATTTGATAATATTTGAATAGAGTCGATATTTGCTGTGGCTACATTTATTTAGTCCATGGTTTTAACAAATTAGGGCTTTTAAAATTTTGAAAGATTTACTTGTAGACCTTATAATAAAGAAATTTCTCATAATCGACAAAGTTGTTACTGAGATACAAAGAAATCAGTTAGTCATGTTTATTTTCCAAAAAGAAACTTGTGTGTAATTTGGAAAAAAAATACATTTTGAAAATCTGGAAATATAAAAACATAAAATTTGAAAATACTTCGTGGTTCATTGGTTTGAACTTGTGGTAAATCTCAATCATATATGTATGATATAGAGAGTACAAAAATTACAAAATGACAAAAAAAAATATCTATCACATATTCTATACAATATATTGCTAGTAGCTAGGTCTGTTTTTTGAGTTTTATCCTGACCAGATACTTTACAAATGTCCTGTAGCACAAATTTATGAGAGATGAACGTTTGCATGGAAAAAGTAGTTAGAAATTATAAATTTTAAAGTTATGATGCAATATCAATGGAAAATTACTTGAGATTAATTAATTACACCATTTTGGATACTTAGATGGTCAAATAATTTGGCTTAGGTACTTTTTTCCAAATGAAGTTTTAGGTATTAAACAAACAATAAAACCAAAATAAAGTAGAAATATCGATATCTACGTAGAAAAATACTTATAAAAACAATGTTATAATGACTTAACATAAATTTTTGTATTATTTAAACAAAAAATGTTATTAAATATTAATAAAAAAGGTTTAATGGTTCAAAAAAACAAAAAAAACTGTTATTAATGCAATAAAATAAATAAAAAATATCCTCCCTTAGTTCTATTTGACGGGTGTCTTCAAAAAAAATCAGTGGTTTGTCAGAGGAAGGGTTGGCAATTATTGTTTCAGCCAACTAATCAAAAATAAAGAGTTGCAATGGACTCTTTTTTTGTGTTTTTAATAAAAGATTCTTTAAAAAAATTCAGCTAGAAAGACAAAATAGGCTTTTAATGGCAAGAGAATGATAAGTTTAATGAGACTTTATTTTAACAACACTGTGCTACAATTAAGACAAAATAATGGACTCTTTTATCCATTTTGTTTAAATAATGTTTTGATGGAACAATTTTAAAAGTTTACCAACGAGTTTTGGAGTTATAACTCAAATCTAGAGTTCAGTAAAGCTTTATTAAGGCAAAAGGTTGATCCTTTCGCATGCTGGAGAGTCCGTCCTCCAGATAGAAATGGAGAGCATTTTATTTGCTGGCATATTTGGATAGTATTTAAACTTAACTTTTCAATAAAAAATATTCTACCAATTTATCTTTTAAAAATTTAAAGTGATCATATATCAATAGAAAAATTGTCATGACATTGACATTTTCCTTGTATTTACTGTTTCAAGGACAAAAAATATTCAAAAATATTAAAAAATTCATAAAATAATTGCAACACAGATTATAACGTTAGTAAATTAAACAACGAAAAACAGTTATGGCACATCTTCCAACAAATTAGTTTTGGTTTTCAAAAACTAGACAAGACTATTTCTTTTTAAGCGAACAATTTTACAAAAATTTCCTTTAGTTTTTCCAACAAAATACTACCAATGGGTTAACTAAAGTACTACTGAGTTTTTCTCAAACTTTCAACATAAAATTTTCACAAATTTTTCAAAATTTTTCCCAAATTTTCCAAAATTTTTTCACAAATTTTCCAAAAACTAAATTACCCTGAACTACTGACACCACTTTGTAACAGGGGCCTGCGTGTGACAGTGGTACTGTCACCTTAAGTGGCCAAGGCTTAAAGGTTGTAAGCTACCAACTTAGGCTACAACTTATATAAATTATAAAAAGATTAAATGTTACTATGTTACTAAATTTACACGATCTCGAAAGGGAATTTGGCGGTTCTTGGAGGAAAAGTATGCTATAAACGTTTTTCTCAAATGTATAACTAATAGGATAATCATACATACCTTTTCAATTTTCTTCTTGCAGCTTCACACTTTCACTTCTAATATTTATTATTTAAATATCAAATTTTTACTACCATTGAACTTTTATATTCAAATATTCACACTTCTTAAACTTTTAGGTTTTATAAACCTTTTATATATTTGTTGTAAATATATATATTTATCAACATCTTAAACGTTGATTGAATGAGTGAAACTATTCAATCAACTGTTTAATTTACTTAATATTACTGTTTAGGTTTGGGATATGTTATTAATTAAAAATGCCGATTTTAGGGCAACGAATGGTTTGTATTTTGTTGATAAAAAACCATAAAACAGTTAAACACATTATTTCAAAACACTGGAAACAGTAATAATTAATGACTTTACAATCAATAAACTCTAAAAGAAAAGACCAAAATAATTATGAATATTAAAGTTAACAGTTTTATACAATGTTAAAATAATTGATAAATTTCCCCAGTTGAAATAAAACCCCCCTTAAGAAGTCTGAATGAAAGTGTAACGTACCAGGCAACGACAAACTAAAGAGTAAAATCCCTGACGACTTTCGAAAGTTTCAATACCCCGCTCTCTAGACATTCTCAGTTTGTCGCTAGCTGATTGGGCTAAATCTAAGCTTTCTTTAACGGACTTCTTCCACCACTCTTCTCTACAGACACTCTTGGTTGCCGTGGTCTGAATCTTAAGCTCTCTCGCATTGGCGAGAAAGACAGAGACAAAATACCACCGCAATTCAAAGATGCGTGGATTTAGAAATTCGGTAAAGTTTAAATCTTACAGGGTGTTTCTTAAAAGTTGAAAATAGTTTACCAAATTTGTTTCCAGTTACAAAATATGAATTATTTTGATGTTAGTGGCTCAAAGGACATATTAGCCGAATACAAATTTTATTAAAATACAGCGAACCTGAAAACATGCCTAAAAACAAGTCGCCGAGTTGCCATAAATTTTACTTAATCTTAACCTAGTCTTGCATATAATTAATGCTTGTTGATGACAAAAACAATATTTAATTAAAAATCTTTAAAAACTTATAAATGGCAAAAATACCATTTATGCTCAAATCCCGTTTTGTTACACAAACCAGGCTGCGGTGTGTAGGCCTGTTAGGTTGAATTCTAATTACGAAATATAGAAAGGAGGGACCACATGTTCCTATAGAATTTTACAGTACATGGAATCTCGGCCAAATACTATAATACAAACACAACTTTTTCTGGGTATTACGCCACTAGTAAGGAAAATTACTTTAAAAAATTATAAAAAACCACTGCGTTTCTCCTAGAAAAATAAAAATCACTAATTTGTCAGTGGCTTTCTATAAAAATAAATAGTTGCCTAGTAAAATCTAAACCACTTATCTTTTAATTGAATTTGAATACGCTACGTTTCGATTGCCAATCTACAATCGTTTTCAAGCTTTTTATTTATATTTTGTCTCAAAATCTTAAATGTTTCTTGTTCAAATATATTTTTTATTATTATATCGTTGACAAATTGTCAATATTCTAGGAGAAACGCAGTGGTTTTTTATAATTTTTTAAAGTAATTTTCCTTACTAGTGGCGTAATACCCAGAAAAAGTTGTGTTTGTAAAATGAATCCGCCACAAACATATAGATTTTATTTACAAATACTATAAGTTTTTTAAAGTGACTTGGAAGGACCAATCTTGTAGAGATTAAAACTGCTTTAAAAAAGATATATACAGGACAGTTTCAATTTGTGACTTCAGGAAAAATCTATGTTTTTGTTATATAAAAGACAAATTTCTGGACAACCAATATAAGATACGTCAAAATTGGTAATTACATTTTTTTAGTTCATAATATTTTTTATCCATTGATGTCTGATCAGCTACATAGCTATATTAACACGACAGCAGCACTTATACTTATATATTTTTTTTCAAGTCAAATAACAGATTTTAGATGGTTACTTTACATATGGAAAGGCTGAAAAATAGTGGATTAAAAAAACCAAAGTGAAACAAACCCGAGTTTTCATTTTTTGAAAAAGAGGAGAGGTGGTTCTTTACCATATACCAGATGACCACAGAAATTCGTATTCTACGATTTTATTCTGAAAATTTCATGACCAAATATTATCACTGATCCGTGATATTATATCACAAATAGGCAAGAAACAAATCATTTCAGAAATGACTCTTTGAACTCATCTCAGAATACCGCAGACAGTATGAATCTTTCTTAAACCTTTCCACCCTGAGCGGAAAGTAATTCTAAACACCAATTTGTTACAGAAATTTAATTCGTGTTTAAAATATAACCTGTTTTATAGTAAAACCTAATTTGTTAATTACAATTTTTCTAATTCTTTCCAAATTTTTTTCTTAATTGTAAAAATATTGTTGTTTTACTATTTTTACAAATTTTTTTGCACAATAACATCATTAATTATAATTCGTGTTTAAAATGGGATAGGAAAATTATTGTAATCATTGAAACCATATTCTGCATAAAATTCTTCTGTGGCAAAACAAAGAATGACACAAAAAATCATAAAACCCGAAGCCAAGCGGCCAATAAAATGCAAAAAGGTAAAAAAGATGGCCATATTTACAAAAAGTTGTATTTTTAAGGTCAATAAAAATGCTGAGTTTTTCCAACCCACGCATACTTAAAAAACTGCTTGAGCGTCAGAGATTTCCTGGAATTTTTGATATAGCTATACAATCGTTTTGTTGTAAAAAGAAAATAAAAATAAGTTAAATTAAATATCTCAAAAAGCACGAAATAATTTTTTACCTCATTGGAGTTAACAACTTTATGTTCCTCATCAATTAAGAGAAATGTACAAAATATTTATTCTAAACTAACAATCATAAATAAAGCATATTAATGAGAATTACATTTTGGGGTGAATTAAGACAATTCTCTATTTTCGAACCTCAAACTTTACGCTTACGTTTACTGCTATCATTTCTAACTTTTTTCACAGTATTTTAACGTTTTGTGCTGATAACAGTAAACATTCAGGTACAGTTCACGGATTTTTAAATTACCACGGAGTTTTTTTTATACGACTGTCTTGAAAAAGGAGATTTTGCGCACGGAGGACACGACCTGAAAACGGCATTTTGTGCACCCACACGCTTAGATCATTTTTGCGCACGCATACGGATCTCCGGTCATTGTGATTTTGATATAAGTTGGCTGAGTTCCATAGCAACCGTCAGGGCTCCTTGGTTTTGTAGATTAGATACTTCAAAAAATTGTTTAATCTTCAAAGTTTTGATGTAAAAATTACAGATAGCAAGCGAAATATTTTCGGAACTACTACCCAAAAAATCTTAAAGCATGTATGAATCTCAATATAGCCAATTCATGGAATGGAGAGTAGCCAAAAATTTACAAACTTTCACAGAAAACGCACTAATGTTATAATTTGAAGAACTGTCTAAGAAATATAAATATTTAACTTTGTGGATGATTTCTTCGATGCTCAAGTCAACGCTAAGTGCCAATCACAACATAGATCTTGTAAGTTATAAGAAGAGACAAGCGCTAATCAAACGAAAATCCGAAAACTACGTCCCCAAGGCGTCCCAAATTCTTACAGATGAATGTTTTGGCCAGTTTTTGACGAAAGCATTAGACGACAAGTATTTACTTATCAAGGCGGTGATTGCAGTTGGCCTGTCTGATGTCGAAGAGAGAATTATTTTATCTCAAAATTGAAGATACGAAAGATTTCGGCAGTGCTATGCTGATTAAACTGGAGAATACAAAAACAAAGGTACCAAAACCTTTTACAATTACAGAAGCCTTTACACTATCTTGAAGAAGTACTGTGCTCTTCGTCCTCCCGATCTGAAGACAGGCAGGTTTTTTTTGAACTGTCGAAACGGAAAATGTTTAAAACCAAACGTTGGCATTAACAAAATTGGAAAACTGGCTAGAGAAATCGCCAAGTTTTTGTTGCTAGAGAATCCAGAAAGTTTCACGGGACATTGTTTTCGGCATTCATCGGCCACAATTTTAGTCAATTCTGGCTCAGATCTGCTTGCCCTTAAACGCCATGGCAGATGGAATTCCAATTCAGTTGCCGAAGGCTATGTTGATGACTCTCTGAGATATAAAATGGAAGTTTTGAAAAAAATAGAGTCTTCAGTGTCTTCTGCTCATCTGTCGTCACAGAACCAGAACCAGCATTGTCCATTTGGAACAGAACAAGAAATCCACGACTACCCGCTGACAAAATCCGCTGAAAACACGACACCAAAAATATTGTCTATTACCGAAAACAAGGTGAAAAATAAAACTATTTTTCCCGACGTAAGCTTAAAGAAGTGTTCGAATGTTACTATAAATATTAAGTATTAATTACTCGGTAAAAAATATTGTCTACAATGAAAACACGTTCTTTTCTTGAATAAATTGTTTTACTTTAAAACAATTTGTTTTGAATTAAACAATTTCTTTTTTTTTAATTTCTTTAATCTAGAAATGAGACTTTATTTTTCTTCTTTGATTGTTTTGTTTCAGTATACTACATTTTGTAACACAGCAAATTGTCTTCATATAAGTAATATTTTGCTTCCAGAGAAAACGGTACCTTAGAATAATTCAATTCCAATTTATAATAAAACAATTTCTGTAAAAATAAAAAGGCAAGACATTTTTTGTACTATATCAAGAAAATATTCTCTTGGTGAATAGGAAAGCACAAACTATTTTACTTCAAAGCTATTTGCTTTGATCTAAGACAATTATTTTTACCGTGTAGTTTTCTTTGTTAATGCGTTAATAGAATAATATAGGTACATTTTATTAATAAAAACGAGATTTTTCTGGTCTCTGTTTGTATGCAGTAAGTAAAAAGTATCGTGGAAAACTCATTTGAAAATCTAGGTAGTGAGTTGGTGTCCTTCAGTGTGGAGAAAAGATCCTATTATATACAGAGCGAAATAATAAATACCGGCCTTGTTAAAGCACCGTAAAGCTGAAATGCCGCCTTTCTTGTTGCAAAATTGCCGTCTTCTGATAGTTTTTGAAGGCCTTCAAGAATGCCTAAAAAGTTGTCCTTAAATACAGCAATACTTTTTTTGAGACCATCGTCTCACAAAGAAGAGGAATATTTGGACCATACTTACTTTCCTTGAATATATTGTTTTACCTTAAAACAATTTGTTTTGAATTGAAATGTTTATTTTTAGTTCAACGCAGCGCTTAATCTTGAAATGAGACTTTATTTAACTTTATATTTTAACGGCGCACCTTAGTGTATACGCACTTTTAGAATAAGCAGTCCCATTGGATGGAATATTCTTGGGTTTGGTCAATATTTTAAAGTTGTATAAATTTTTGAGTCGGTAATTCAAAGAGTCCCAGACTCTTCATATTTTTGCAGTATCGCATATCGGGTGTTGTTTTTGGCAGATAACGTAAAAAAATGTATGAAAAGCCGGCATTCGGGGAAGACAAGTTTTTTTTTTATTTTGGTTAAAGTAAGCATTACGAAGATCGTAAAGGGTCAAAAATTCCGTTAGACCTGCCATTTCTAAAATTTTCTAAGACGTTTTAAGAACATTTTGGCTAAATTACATCACGAAAAAAGAGGGAATGAAAAAAATGGGAAAAAGTTAAAATATTGCAACGAAAATCAAATAACAAAAGTTGTAGTTCGATAGGTTGTAGACGTAAAGCCAGAGAGCACGGTTTTTCTGATCTAGTAATTTAGTTTTTTCATGAAGACAGCTCTAATAATTGAGATAGTATTATTTTAAATTTGTTAGGTTAGTGGCATTGTGGGTGTCGTTGTGCGTTGAAATATCGATCGAAGATGGTTTTTGCCAAATGGTGTGCGAGCCGGGTAAGCAAAACTTTAAAACACTACTAATTAGTTACTTACTACTTATACACAAACAGCGCGCGACGGGCGCACTTTAGTGTATACGCACTTTTAAAATAAGTAGTCCTGTTGGATGGACTATTCTTGAATTTAAGGTATTTAACTTTTTGGATCGGTAATTTAAAGAGTCCCCGACTCAATATATTTTGCAGTATCACATATCGCGTGCTGTTTTTGGCAGATAATGTCAAAAAATGCAAGAAAAGCCGGCATTCGGTAACAAGGGTTTTGTTTTAATTTTGGCTTAAGTAAACATTAAGAAGGTTGTAAAGGATAAAAAATTCTGTTAGGCTTCCCAGTTCTAAAATTTTCTAAGACCTAGCATACAAGCATTTTAAAAACATTTTAGCTAAATTACAACACAAAAGAAGAGGTCCTGAAGAAAATAATATTGCGACGAAAATCAAATCGCAAAATTTGGATTAGCTTCGACATGTTCTAGACGTAATGCCAGAGAGCATGTACAGTTTCTCTGACCTAGCAATTTAGATTTATCATGAAGACAGCACCATTAATTGAGATCTTCCTTTTTCAAATTTTTTAGCTTAATGACATCATGGGCGTTACAATAATGGCCGTCGGGCAAACAGGTTAATACCATTCTAAGGTTCGGTGAGGAATAAAATTATTGAAAAATTTGAATGCTGCATAAACCGCAATCATTATTTATTATAAAACTTTGTTAGCTCCCGCTAAATTACGCGGTTGTTTATATATTTTTAAAACCACAAAATTGTATGAAAGACAGAGTGCATTTCGCGCATTTGGACATGCGCACCAACAACCACAGAGATCCTTTGTCAATCGCCTCGAGAAATGGCGTGTTAATTTCGTTCTCCAACTATTTCAAATTTCTACACCTCTTTTTTTTTTTTGATGAACTGAAGCATATAACTAAAAACTTCAGCCCTTCAGCTACGTGGTGACATCATTAGATTCAAAAAGGGGCCCCTTGGAAGTGGATAAATTGGCTGCAAACTGGTGAGTGCCTTTGTTTCTGATTGCCGTTGTGTGGCACAACAATTAACCTATGGACCTTAATTATTTCGTGATTTCATAACAATATATTTATGTTTGTTCGCGCTTCATTTAATTAAAATATATACAGTCCACTGCAGTTATCGTTTTTCTACCTGCGGGCAAACATAAGTGTTCCTTTCGAGCCGAATTATTTTAAATTAAATCCATACGACGGTATTAATAATCGGCCATTATTTTCACGCCGAAAACAAGGCGGCCTTGAATTTTTCGCATCGTATTGAAACGAGAGAAAGTCGTCGGCGCAGTACCTGTTTTCGCGTACCGCGTGGTATAAACAAAATCGAGAAGGAATCAAAACAAAACAAACAACATTTCTCATTTATGTGTTAGGTGTGTTCCATATCATTTCGATATTTAAAACAATTTTCATCAATTGCGATAAATTAGTGCATATTTTCGACAATTCGTCATTTTTCTATTTCAGAAGCATTAATTTAGCGTTAATTGTATATTTACCGAAATTTCTGTGATTAGATGTGTTCCATATCATTTCGATATTTAAAATAATTTTCATCAATTGCGATAAATTAGTGCATATTTTCGACAATTCGTCATTTTTCTATTTCAGAAGCATTAATTTAGCGTTAATTGTATATTTACCGACAATTTCGTCATTTCAAAGTTAAAATCATGTCTGTCAAAAAAGCCGTGCAAAAACGCAAGGGTTTTTTATCTGCGATCACAGTGTGTTATGTGTTTTCACAGACCGCGGCAAAGAATGAAAAAGCGAGAAACGAGTTTCAAGTGAGGTATTCCGATTTGGATGAAACCTTCGATAAATGCATGCTGGCACATAATGACGTCATTATGTTGATAGACGACTCGGACGACGAGGAGTTTAAAACGCAGGATACGATCCTTTCAGAAGCTCGTAAATATTTTTATGCGTGTAAGGGGGTTTACTCTAAAATATTTTCGGTTGAGGCCCCAACCCTTTCGGGATCATATGTTCGACAAAACGAATCTGAAACACCAAAATTCAAAGAGTTAGGTATTCCCATATTTCGAGGTGATAAAAAATTATGGCCAAGCTTTTTCGATCTTTTTAATAACATTATAGATCAAAATCAAAGTCTAAGTAACGTCCGAAAACTTCAATATTTATTTTCATATCTCGAGGATGAGCCTTTAAAATTGATATCAGGGATTAGCTTATCTGATCAAAATTATAAAATTGCTTACGACAAATTAGTCAATAGATATCAAAACAAGCGAGACCTCGCAAATGATGCTTTAAGCACAATTATGAACTCCACCTTAAAAACGAGTCAGCTAAAGAATTGCGTAATTTAATTGACACCTTTTCTGAATCCCTAGAAATTTTAAAATCACTTAGCTTTGACGTTGACAGTTGGGACTTTATTATTTTTTTCATTTTATTAGAAAAATTGGATATTCCGACGCGTTCAAATTTCGAAATGAGTCACGCCAATACTAATACCGAAATTCCCACTTTTCAGTCACTTTTTCAATTTCTAGAAAAAAGATGTAAAGTTTTGGAATCACTTCCTCCATCAACAGCACCCAAAAAGGTGCCTATCTATCAAAAATCAAATTCTATGCAAAATCAGTCTGGGCAAAAGCCTACCTATCAAAATTCAAATTCTATGCGAAATCAGTTTGGGCAAAAGCCTACCTATAAATCATCCAATTCGCCTTTTATAGGACTGGCTGGCACCTCAACTAATTCAAGTACGGGAATAAAATGTTTCCGGTGTAATCAAGGTCACGTGCTTTCGAAATGTCAAACATTTCTTGATCTCTCACCTATCGATCGCCTATCTTTCGTCAAGCAGAAAAAATTATGTCTAGCGTGTTATCATCCCTTGCATGGGGTAGATACGTGCAAATCAAAATATTCATGCAGGACTTGCAATAGTAAAAGGCACCACACTTTAACTCATATCTTAGAAACTAATCAAGAGTCTGGAAGCCAAGATACTAGTCCTGTCATTCACACACCACCTGTCAATAATCTTCATGTGTCATTAAATACCTCAGGACCTTCAGGTACCTTTCTTTTATGCACCGCCATCATAGATGTTATGGACGGTTGCGGAAATTTTCAACCTGTAAGGGCATTGCTTGATTCTGGATCACAGACAGGATTCATCAGTGAAAAGTGTATTCAGCGTCTTAATCTTCCTAGGCGAAGTTACACCACTGAAATATTCGGATTAAATCAGATGTCTTCTTTTACTTCCAAAGGGCTCGTTCAATGTCACATTAAGCCACAAGGACAAATCACTCCTTTACTTAATTTCGAAGCAATTGTTGTTCCACAACCATGTTCCAATATGCCTACATTCACTTTGAACGATAATCAGTGGAAACACTTGGAAAACCTTAAACTTGCCGACCCATCTTATTTCAAATCTAGACCTGTGGACCTAGTTATTGGTTGCGAGCTATTCGCACAGATATTCAAGGAGGGCAGGGTTCTTGGACAAATAGGACAACCTTCAGCCCTTGAAACTATCTTTGGCTGGGTCGTCATGGGAAAGGTTGACGAAGTAGGTAGTCTTACGGAACGAACCAGTTGTTTTTTAACGAGTCATTCACCTCGTTTAGAGGTCATTCTCCCTAGGTTTTGGGAAATCGAACATTTGCCTAAATAACAAATCTTATCAAAGGAAGAAAAACAAGCAGAATCAATTTTTACTGTTAGTGTAGTACGGCAACCGAGCGGTAGATTCATGGTAGATCTTCCGTTTAAAGATAAAATAAACCCTGACCTAGGAAATACTTATCCGCAAGCTTATCGTAGATTTTTACTTCTAGAAAATAGATTAATCAAAAATCCTGATCTATTCAAGTTTTATGCAAGACTATATCGATTCTAATCATATGAGCCTAGTTTTATCTAGTCAACCAAAAGTCGACGTATCATGTTTTTTGGCACATCATTGCGTACTAAAGCCGGAAAGCTTAAGTACAAAATTAAGGGATTGTTCGGCAGTCACCCCAAAAAATATTAGTCTCAATGAGACGTTGTTATCTGGACCGAAACTTCAAAAGGACATTGCTTCTTTACTCCTTACGTTTCGTCTTAATCCTATTGCCTATATTGCTGATATCAAACAGATGTTCCGTCAAGTCCTTATCAATCCTTATCACCGTCCTTATCAAAGGATATTGTGGAGGTTTTCTCCACAGGACCCACTTTCAGTGTGGGAACTTTCTACTGTCACTTTTGGCATGACATGCTCACCTTTTCTAGCCATGCGTACCTTAAATGAGCTGGCAGAGAGAGAAAAGGAACGTTATCCTATGGCTAGTACTGTTCTAAAAACGTCAATCTATACCGACGATATCTTGGGAACTAGCCCTTCGCTTTCTGAAGCTCTCTCCCTTCAAACGGAACTCAATGATTTGTTGAAGTCGGGAGGATTTGAACTTAAAAAATGGGCAAGCAATTGTCCTGAGTTATTGGCAACATTTCCAGAGTCTGATCGTCAAATGCCTCTCTCTTTCGACAAGGAGGAACCCCACTTTATCAAAATTTTAGGACTTCAATGGCATCCAAAAAACGACATTTTTTCTTATCAATGCCGAATGAAGGACAAACCCCCAACCAAACGTGCTATTTTATCTATCATAGGAACAATCTTCGATCCCTTAGGTTTTCTTTGTCCCTTGTTGCTACAAGCAAAATTTATTTTGCAACAGTTGTGGATATCAAAAATAGGCTGGGACGAAGAACCAGATTCTTCTATCATCGACTCTTGGAACAAACTTCGTTCTGACTTCCCGCTTCTTTCCAATTTTCAATTACCCCGACAAATCAAACTGTCAAAAACCAATACCTGTCAAATCATCGGCTTCTGTGACGCTTCAATTCGAGGCTACGCATGCGTCGTATATTTTCGTGTAGAAGAGAAAAATAATATATCTGTTTCTCTCATATCTGCAAAATCTAGGGTCGCGCCTATAAAGTCACAAACTTTGGCTAGGCTAGAACTCCTAGGCGCATTTCTTTTAAGCGAATTAATTGACTTCGTTTTATCTAGCTATGAAGGAAAAATATCTTTTACAAATATCGTTACTTTCTGCGATTCGCAAGTCGTATTGCACTGGCTTTCATCCCCTCCTAATCGCTGGCAAACCTTTGTTGGAAATCGAGTCAGTAGAATCCAAGAAATCATTCCCTCAAACTCGTGGCGCTACATTCCTTCTGCTTTAAATGCAGCCGATATTGCGTCACGAGGGGCCACCCCTTCACAGCTCATGTCACATGACACGTGGTGGAACGCACCGTCGTTTTTGTGGTCTCCCGAAAACGAATGGCCCGATTTTCATAAATCAAAAATGCCGATTGATTTCGGAGATATTAATCTGGAGGAAAAGCCAAAGGTCTGTTGCAATGCGATAATTGATGTCAACTTCTTAGATCAGCTTCTTATCAAATATTCATCTATATCAAAAATTCAACGTATCATTTGTTATGTCCTTCGAATAGTTAACCTTTTTCAAAACCATTCCTATCAAAAACCCACTAAGCCGCCGGACCAAAAATTTATTTTTGAGAATATTGTTTTTCCTACCACCGGTGAGATGCAAAGTGCGTTATACCTTCTTATCAAACGCGTTCAAGGTTCTTGTTTTTCTGAGCTTTTTTCCGCGTTATCTAAGGATAAACCAATACCGAAACCTTTCCGAAAACTTTCACCTTTTCTTGATGAAAATAATATCATTAGAGTCGGTGGCAGATTACAAAAATCTGACCTTTTGTCTTATTCTGCAAAACACCCCGTCTTACTTTCGAGTAACCATCGTTTAACTACTCTTCTTATCGAGTCCGCTCATCGACAATACCTTCATCCTGGGTTTAAAACATTACATAATCTGCTTTTACAGCAATTTTGGATATTATCTGCCAGACGGGCAATTCAAAGAACCATATCCAAGTGCTTGCAATGTTTTAGAATCAACCCTAAAGCCTATAGATTGCCCATAATGAGTTCACTTCCCGCTCACCGAATCAATCAACTTAAACCTTTCTCGAGTGTAGCTATCGACTTTTGTGGACCTTTCTTCGTGATTCCTCATCGTTACCGTGGTTGTAAAGCGTTCAAATCGTATGTCTGTGTGTTTGTCTGTACGGCCACACATTGCGTGCATTTGGAATTACCCATGGAACTGTCCACCGAAGGGTTCGTAGGTGCATTCCATCGATTCATTTCCAGACGTGGAAGCGTGACGCAATGCTGGTCAGATCAAGGCAGTAATTTTATAGGGTTTCGTAATCAATTACTTGAATACGCAAGAAGTGCTGCCACCAGACTTTCTATTCGTTGGCATCTGGGACCTCCTCTCAGTCCACATTTCAATGGCCTGGCAGAAGCTGGCGTCAAAAGTTTTAAAATTCACTTTGTTCGAGTTGTCGGCGACCAGAAGTTGTCTATCATGGAGATGTCCACCCTTACCTGTCGCATAGAAGCCGTACTTAATAGTCGCCCTTTATCTCCTGCCTCTTCAGACCCACACGATCTTCAACCTCTTAGCCCTGGGCATTTTTTGACACTTGAACCCCTTAATTCAGAAATTCCGGAGTCAGATTTGTCCGAGGTTCCCCTAAATCGGCTCTCGAGATGGCAACTAATCCAAAAACTACATAATGATTTTTGGAAACGGTATTCTATAGAGTATTTGCATATGCTACAACAACAACACAAGTGGGCTGATTCGTCCCCAAATATCAAATTAAATGATTTGGTTATCATAACAAGTGATCACATTCAATCACCTTTGAAATGGCCGGTCGGTCGGGTCATCGAACTGCATCCCGGCGGGGACGGTCAGGTGCGTGTTGCGACGGTACAAACGGTTACCGGTGTTTATAAGCGGCCAGTTGTAAAACTGTGCCTCTTGCCAAATTAAAAGTAATTTTAATTTTTCTACCTATTACCGGGTATTACAATAGGTTTTTCGTTATTTTTTTTGAATTTTTTGTTTGTTTGTTTTGCCTTTTTGGGGATTTCGTTATCTCTAAATAAACTTACGATACTTATCTGTTTTCATTCATTTATATTTATCGGTCGATCCTTTTTCTTATATCTATATCTGTCCGGTTGAGATTCTAAAATTGTGTGTTTTGGAGGGCAGTTATGTTAGCTCCCGCTAAATTTCGCGGTTGTTTATATATTTTTAAAACCACACAATTGTATGAAGGACAGAGTGCATTTCGCGCATTTGGACATGCGCACCAACAACCACAGAGATCCTTTGTCAATCGCCTCGAGAAATGGCGTGTTAATTTCGTTCTCCAACTATTTCAAATTTCTACACCTCAAAGTGCTCGATTTTGGTGAACTGAAGCATAGAACTAGAAACTTCAGCCCTTCAGCTACGTGGTGACATCATTAGATTCAAAAAGGGGCCCCTTGGAAGTGGATAAATTGGCTGCAAACTGGTGAGTGCCTTTGTTTCTGATTGCCGTTGTGTGGCACAACAATTAACCTATGGACCTTAATTATTTCGTGATTTCATATCAATATATTTATGTTTGTTCGCGCTTCATTTAATTAAAATATATACAGTCCACTGCAGTTATCGTTTTTCTACCTGCGGGCAAACAAAACTTTTCGAAATTCGGTAGCCTAATGACGTTACAACGTCACAAGGATAACCACCCACTGGTCAAATTCGTTTAATTGTATTTCCTCTAGACTAAATCAACCAAAAACCAAAAAAGTATAGTAAAATTTTTGTAGATAATAAAATTTTCACTGAAACTATGCATTAGTTAATGCAGTTTAGATTGTGGTAAGGCGTGGTTTCTATAAAAATGCGTTATTTTAGGAAAAAAACTGTATAACTAATAATTTTAAAAAATATTATATTAAATATTAATCCTGGCTTTATGCTGTATTAGTTCCCCCCTTATGACCGCCACGCCGGTGATTGAGTGTGAAACTAAAATATTGTTTGCTCTTGGTACAGCTTGAGTTATTCAGTGATGACCAAATAAACTTACCTATACCCATACCCAAATTATCTTGTTTCAAATCTGTTTTTTCGGTTAAAGCTGACACAATTTTAGTATGATTTATAAATAGGTGATGTTCTAAAACTCTTTGCGTTAAATGGGTCAGAGAAATTAAACTGTTTCTTTAAGGCAAATTACTCAAGTTTAATTATTAAAAATATTCTCAACTTATTTAATTTTATCCTAGTAAGACGGAAAAGAGACGAAATACTGAAAATCAGCGCTACCTTTTACCAAATATTCATCACAGCTAAATGTCAGATATTGCGCCAAACACATTACTTTTCGGGCTATGCATGTCTTGTACATTAGGTTATAACTTTGAAAACTTTCCGGGAACTTTGGCATTCCTTTTCTGGATTAAAACCAGTCTAGACAGACTAACGTTCTGGAAGAACGTACATGCTCAAGTTTTTTCACTTAGATTATGAGTTTTTGTTGGTTGTTTTTTTTTTGTTTTAGTTCACAGTACACCGGTCTATTTTTTATGTGATGAGTAACAGGTTGAATTATCGCAAAAAGGTTAATTTTTCTGAGACGCGTAACTTTTTACTTTGCGAAAATTTTTGTGTGCGAAGGCGGCAAATGTTTATTTATACAGGGTGTACCAAGTTAAGTGTCTGACATTGCTAACTTTTTTATTATTAAAGATAGAAAAAAGTCTAAATTGGCATACTGATTTTTTACTTACTTACTTAGCCTTAAGTGTTCCTTATTACGTCATATTATGATTATATAAGGAAACGCTTCAAGCTAAGTAACGAAAAAAAAAGTCGGTGGGATGGACCCTTAAATCAAAATAAAAATAGAGTATAGCTTTTCGTAGTTTTTGAGTATTTTTAAAAAACATTAAAAAAATTAATCAAATATACTGTATTTTATAATGTTTTCTGATAGGTCTTTCAATGCTAAACAAAAATTGTCTTCTGATTTTTTTCTTAAAGTGAAAAATAAAAAGATACTTTAAATTCAAAATTGCGTATTAAAATTTTATTTGGTAGAAAGAACTCTGTTGGTAAGTAATTTTAAATTTGGAATACCATCTTCGGTATTTTGAACATTAGGGAAAGAAATCAGAAGACAATTTTTGTTTAGAATTGAAATTATAAAATGCAGGAAAAATGTATTTTATGTTTTCTGAAAAAACTCGAATACTTGAAAACGCTACATGTTCAAAAGTTTTTTTGATTACAACATCTTAAATAGCGTCAAAAATTTTACTACTTTACCGATATAATCTTTTTTCTATATTTAATAATGATAACAACGTTACTACGGACACTTGAAACACCTTACAGGTTTTTTGTAAATATCTCAGACACGAAAGCTCCAACAAGCTTTTGGTGATAACACAAATTATTAAGAAAAGTGTTCTACTATATTCCGAAAAGTTAAAAAAATTGTATATGCTTAAGACCACACGGCAGAAGTGTAAACAGTGTAAACAAGGCGAAATTAATAATACTGGCCTTCATCTGCATCCTCATATCGCTCGCTGAATGTTCCTTTCACAATTAGGCGACTCGAGCCGACTTCACTCGAATGAGTGTTACATAGCCGAGCCTGACGGCTCAGTTCAATTCACTAACCACAAAACTACTAAACGCGCCTAAAGAAGTTTACACTTCAAAAGTTTTACCAAAATCTAATCAGGTGGTTACAATTTAGTCACAGAGCTACATACAGACACAAACACAAACAAACACACACACAGACGGACACGGACAGACGTCATGACTAGATTGTTAAGGTCCAAATACACAAAATAGGACATTTTTGGTGTTATCTCAATTTTTTGTTTTAATTGAAAACAATACATATTTCATCTAGTTATTACTGCGCGGACAGAATATAATAACGAAAATTCAGGTTATAATCTTGTGGTCGTAAAAAAAATTGAGTACACACAAAACTCATTAGAAAGTGACATATTTGACCACTCGTGTGAAATATGTCACTTTCTTCACTCGTATATAAAATACTATTTTGCACTTTGTGAAAAACAGCGCAATGCTCATTTGGAAGACAAAAGTTTCATTTTATCCTAATCTTCTTTTAAATAAATTTTATAATTTTAGATTTCAATTTTAAGCTGTATTTCAGTATTTGACACTGTCGTAGAATGGCTGCTCTTGAATTTTCCAATAATGTCGCTATTTTAGGCTTTATCCATCCTTCTGCCAACGCACCATCGTTAGATTTATGAGTCACGTACCTACTTAACTCCTCCGTTCCTTTTTCTTTTATTTTGTCGCCCTCCCTAAGAATATTTTTATTAGAAGGGGCTCAGCTCGCACATAGATATCGACAAAAAATAGACATACTAAAATAATATCATATAATAAGGCTTAAACTTTTTACAAATAACGAATAAATCATTTAAAAAATAAAACCAACTGTTTTAAAGTTTTGCAAATTAATTAGCCGTCATCTTCTCTTTTTAATTCATAAGAAGCGGTTCAAAAAAAAATAGCTGCGTAGGATCTTTCGAATTAAAAAATACCTTGTTATATTCAGGTTAAGAATTGGTCCCTGGTTTTACTCGTATAACTTTAAAATTACTTTAACAATTTTTTAACCTCGCTTTCTTAAACAAACTTTTTTTTTTTAATTTATAAAAAAATGTTGTGTTTTCACGGACGCGCGAAAAAACTAAACGTTTAAATATAAAAAAATCTGATTTAAACTTGAAAATAGCCGAATTTTTAAAGATATTAAAAGTTTTAGTGCAAGTTCTTTTCGTCCACCCGGTAGCTAGAAAATGACAGACACTATGATACCACGGATTTGATGATCCGTGGTGACACCTCCCTTTTAAAAATATGCCACGGGTTAAGTAATGAAGATATTTGAAGACCTAGGATGTTACCTGTGTAAAAATAGTATTCATGTAAGTGGCTCTGTAATTAAAGCGCGAGTGACAAACTCGCGAGTAAAAAAACCGCGGTAACAAAAGCGCGAGTGACAAATTTGCGATGTAACAAAAGCGTGATGTTACAAGACCGCGAGTAACAAATGTGCGAGTAATAAAAGCACAATGTAACAAAAGCTCGAGTGATAAAACCGCGACTAACAAAAGTCCGGTAACAAAATCGCGAGTAATAAAAAGCGCGATGTAACAAAAGTGCGATTAAATAAATATTATGTTAAATTGAATTAAAATTTTTTATAATGAGAATGAAGCTCCGGAACCAAGTAGCGATGTACAAAATATCAGGTATTAAAACAGTGGCGGATCCAGGGGGGGCAGAGGGGCTCGGGCACCCCCCCCCCTTCCTGACATTAATTTATTTTTAGTTTCAGGGAGAAAATTCCAATGCATTAGCCGCAATTTTTAACAAAATTTATCCGCAACATTTTAAATTTTTTTAAGAAAAATTACGTAGTATTTCAAAAATTTTCGCCTGCGGGGCATCTTCTATGACTGTCAATTTTTATTTCAGACTCAATAAAAACAACATGGAAAAGATATATTCTGGTTTTTGCTTCGTCCTTGGCCCCTCCCCCTCAAAATCCTGGAACGGCCACGGTATTAAAATAGCGGTATCTAATTAGCGCCAATCAAAATAGCGATGTAATGAAAGAGCGACTATCATAATTGCGATGTATCGCTATTTTGGCCATCCGCTCTTTTTTTTTGGGTTACTAGAGGGTGTAAATCCGAACCGAACCTAACCGAACTGAACCGAACCTTTTAGGATTCCAGGAAAGAAGTCAGGAAAGTTTTTTTTTAAAGATGGTTCTATTTGGTTCAGTTTGGTTCGATTCGTTTCGGTTCAGTTCAAATTCACACTCTCTAGGACCCCGGAAAAGAAGTTATGCGCTATTACCTATGGAGATAAACCTATCGCCAGTTATATACATTCGCGCTTTTGTTACTCGCGGTTTTGTTACATCACGCTTTTGTTACTCGCGGTTTTGTCACTCGCGCTGTTTGTTACATGGCACTTTTGTTACTCGCGCATTTGTTACTCGCGGTTTTGTTACATCGCGCTTTTGTCACTCGCGGTTTTATTGTTCGCGATTTTGACACTCGCGCTTTCATTACAAAGCCGATGTAAGTATCCACAAACCGTGGCATGGGTAATGCTTGATAATAATAATAATTTAATTAGAACACATTTTCAACTTTACCCGCGTAAGCCGTATTAATCCTTGTTTGTCATCCAGTTTTCATTCTTATCCAAAGTTAGGCATTGATGAATAAAGGAAAACCCCATACAGTTTTTATCTTTAAATTTCTGTTTTAGAAATAAATAAATGAAAACTTTGGAATTCAAAGAGGGAGGCATCCCATAAATGCTTTGAAGATTCGCAGATCTGTTTTATTTCAAATTACAATTTCAAATCGGTCTTTATTTTAGAAACTCAGCGCGTGTTTCATCTTGAGTGTTTATTGAAAATACAAATTACGATTTTCGGGTAGTTAATGAAGGGGAATTACTCATATAATCCACTTTAAGATTAACTGTATAAAATAAATAGTAAGCAGTAAACAATTACTGTTATTTGCGAGACCCAATTCTATATCAGATCAGAGCTATGCAAAACACTTGAAAAGCAGCAAGTATATCACTATTTGTGAATTCTAAGTGCTTGCAATTACCAATTACTTGGTTTATACAGAAAATAAAATATAATATAATAATAGCAAATAGAAATCCATAAAATTGGCGGTCACATGATTAAATTTAACCTGTAGCAGGTCGAATTCTTACTGCCCACTGCATTTTGTAGAGGTGTTTATAGGATGGATATAAAATATGTACATACAACAATATTACTTTTTCATTTATTCATTCATTTGAATTTTTTGTACCTATCTGCCTATTAAACTAGATTTATACATTACATAATTTAAGAGATAAAATGAGTTAAATGCAAATGGTATTGGTATTGGAACATAATGATGCATTTTTTAAGGTTATTTTTAAACTACTACACCTTCTTTAAATTTGTCATGGTCAGCTCTTTACAAGGAAACAAACAAACTTCTCTAAACTTGGGCATTTTAATGAAGCAATATCAACAAGGCACATCAACAAGAAATAATGGAACTAGTTTCCGACACATCAAAATAGGTAGGTGGTAGACGCTTTTTACTCATTGGGCGTCGACCGGTGAGATACCACCATGCCAGAACTGAGTAGCGCTAAGTGGTATCACCACGTTCCGCTACTGCGCTGGCAGTCCGGTTCCAACAATGAGTAACAGATAGCATGATGGCGCCTCCAGGATCAAAATATTCCGGAGGTAAAATACCCGACCACTCGGATCTCCGGGCGTCGGGTGATCCTGGGGGTCCTTCATGCAAAGATATTAAAAGAAGACCAAAAACTCAACTCAGAATTGATTTTAGCAATATAAGAGGATTAAGTACCAACATGAATTCAGTTCACCAACATCTTGAAGAACAAAGACCTGACATCCTTGTTCTCACTGAAACTAAAATCAGTTCTGCAACACCTACTGTGAACTATCTTTATCCCGGCTATGAACTACACCACCGATTTCGACATAATTTTGGGATCTGTGTGTACATTAAAAATGACCTTTCATGTCATCGAGAGGGGAGGCTAGAACCAGCGAACCTCGATATCATATGGCTGAAATTCACCTCAAAGTCATCGACCAAGTTCATTTGCTGCCTCTACCGACCGCCAAGTAACACCGAGTATCAAGACTTTTTTGCGACATTATCCGAAAACTGTGATAGTATACAGTCTAACTATCCACATGCGGAAATTGTTTTTTTAGGCGATTTCAACGTCCACAATATACCCTGGCTAAAGCACCACAACAAAACAAATAATGAAGGCAGGGAAGCAGAAGCTTTTGCCATAAGTTGTGGTCTAACGCAGCTTGTCGATGAACCTACCCGTATCTCAGAAAGGGGTGAATTTGCAGCGCTTTTAGACTTGTTCCTAACTACCAATCCTGACTTGTACACAATTCAAGTAGATCCCCCACTTGGTTCATCCGATCATAAACTTATAAGAACAAAGTGCGAAATGTTCATACCGCCAAGCCAACAATCACTTCCTCGTAAAATGTGGCACTATAAATCGGCAAAATGGAATGACCTTAAACAGTTTTACCTGGATTTTCCATGGCAAGAGGTTTGCTTTAAAACAGCTGATCCCACTATTTGCTGTAATGAAATAACAAAAGTAATCTTATCTGGAATGGATGCATATATCCCACATACAATAAAACGTCGAGCTAATGCAAAACCTTGGTTCAGCAGCCAGTGTCAAACGGCTGTACAGAAAAAACACACAGCATATAACCTTTGGAAACGACAACAAACCGCTCAAAACCACACAGCATTTATAGAAGCCAGAAATAGTTGCAAAATTACTATTGACGCCGCCAAAGAAACATACAATCAAAGAATAAAAAACAGGTTGCTGAATTGTCCAAGTAGTTCTAGGTCCTTTTGGTCTCTTGCAAAAGCCGTTGGATCAAACTTCACCAAGTCATCCATACCACCACTTACAGATAAAAATACTCACTTAGCCACAACATCAGAGGAAAAAGCCAATATGCTGGCCAAAATCTTTTCCTCCAACTCAAACCTAACAGTGCCAAATGGAAAAACTCCACCGTTCATTGAAAGGGTTTCCCACAGTATGCCAGAGGTGCCCACAGAGAAATACGAAAATCCCTTAAAGGGTTGGATATAAACAAAGCAATGGGTCCAGATGGCATTCCCGCGATAGTACTCAAAAATTGTGCTAGCGAACTCACCCCAACTTTCGCAAAATTATTCAATTTATCTTATAGGCAAGGAGTATATCCATCATCATGGAAGTCTGCCGCAGTACAACCCATTCCAAAGAAAGGAAAAAAGACAGATCCGTTAAACTATAGACTATATGGAAAGAGTTGTGAACAATCACCTAACCAAGTACTTGGAAAAGTACAAAATTATCAACGACAAGCAATACGGATTTCGAAAATATAGGTCAACTGGCGATTTACTTACATACGTCACTCACTTATGGCAAAAAGCGATTGAGTTGCGAGGCGAAACAAGAACAATTGCCTTAGATATATCTAAAGCATTCGATAAAGTCTGGCATGAAAATCTGCTCAACAAGCTCAAAGCAACGGGATTGTCGCCGAGACTTTGCACTTGGTTTGAAAGTTACCTTAAGGATAGATCCATTTATGTTGCACTGGATGGCCGGAACTCCAACTCTTCCCAAATAAATGCTGGTGTGCCACAGGGAGCAATCCTTTCGCCAACACTTTTTCTGATTTACATAAATGACCTAATAGATAAAACAGTAAATCCACTTTATTGCTTTGCTGATGATGGCAATGTAGTCTCCTCAGTCATACCACCCACATGTCTCTCCGCACGTGAATTCCATTACCTTAGACTAACTGAAATATCACAGATAAATAACGACTTGGAGATAATAGAGGACTGGGGCAACAAAAACCTTGTACAGTCAACGCGCAGAAAACCCAAGTAGCCCTGTTTTCAAAAAAGACCAGCACCGGTGAGCCAAACATCATGCTATCTGGAAGTGCTGTCGCATTGCAGAGCCAGTTGAACATCTTAGGAGTCACTGCAGAGACCAACATGTCTTGGCACAGTCACGTGGCAGATATAGCTAAAAGGGCGTCCCAAAAGCTTGGGGTGCTATTTCGTACAAGACATCTGTATACACCAAGCCAACTGCTGACACTCTACAAAGCCCAGATTCGACCAACTATGGAGTACTGCTCACATATATGGAGTGCGGCACCCAAATATACCTTAATGCTTTTGAACACCGTGCAAAAACGAGCTATCAAGCTGATCAATGACCCCGCACTTACCCGTCGCTTGGATAGTCTCGAACATCGAAGAACTGTGGGCGATTTATCTCTCTTCTATAGGTATTATCACGGAAAATGCTCTGAAGAGTTGGCACGTATGATCCCCCGGGAGTAGCACCTACTAGGCGAACACGTCAAACAGGCGGTAACCATCAATTTATTGTCAAAATAGAGGCACCAAGAACCTCATTATATCAGAATTCATATCTCTGGAGAACAGCATCGCTGTGGAATAAACTCCCTGCGACAGTTTTTCCTGCAGGTTACAACCTGAACCGTTTCAAAACCAACACACACCAACATTTTCGCGCACTTGCCGCTTCTCGAGCGTGATAGGGATCTCCTTGCGAGTGCGCATACCCGTAAAAAAAAAACTGTTATCCCGGACTGACTAATTTTCAAGCACTCTGTGCAGAGAAAAAGGCTTCCACGCTGGCCAGACAATGTTTAAAAACCTTGATGTAATATATTATTTATTCTGTAGCATATTTTTTTTAATTATAAAAGTGCTTTAGTATTTTGATGTAACTCTATAACTTACGTAATTGTATAACTGAGTGTTTCAAATACCTACATTCACTTTTTATTTTGCATTTTTATATTAATATAAAAAGTTTTAAAACTATATACATAAATTAGTAATTATAATAAGACTGGTACACATATTGACGATGATTCATATGTGAGTGGACCTTCCACTGCGACCACCTGTGCTATATTTTGGCATATAAGGTAAGTATAGCTCTTTTGGCGGGATATTTATTGCGTTATTCATCGAGTGCTTTTCTATTGAACATTATCTTGCTCATAGAAAAAAATATATTTATTTTAGGCTTGCTTGGTAGACTGCTCCTATTGCAAGAATCTCCATGTCTGTGGCGAATTCCATCATCTCAGCCTCACACCATATAAAGTATTGCCGCTGGTGTTCTAAAACTTTTGGAACCTCCTACTTAACACTTGAAGTACACAATTTAAATGTTAAGCCGGGTACTCATTAACGAACCTCGAGCCTCGATCAACGACTGCGATCTATTCGCTAATGTGGACGCTAGTACGATTCGCAAAGACCGCATTGTTCGAGGCTCGCAGCGCGATATCAAAACTTAAATTAAAACAAAGTACCCACTAAATTTGAGACATAAATACACATCTCTCGAAAAAGTTTACCTACATAAATAAATTTTTTAAATAAAAAAAAAACATTAAAAAAAAATTAGCTAAATCTATTTGTAATAGTTTACTTGTAAGAAAATAGTCAGCTGTCAGTCTTGATTTTTTTCTTAAATTGCGAATATCTCAAAAACGAATCTATTAATTTTTGAAATAATATCAATGCTGTAAAGGAATGAAAAAACTCTTTTAAACAAGGTATCACTTGACCCAATTTCCCTATCTAAAGTCAAGGGGTCAAAGCTACCCCTAGGGGTCGATAGATATAAATATTTTAGGAAAATAAAAATAATGTGTCCAAGTATTTTTTCAAAAATTTATTTTAAATACTCATAATGGCATCCCGTATACGTTTTCTGTGAGCCACTCTGTATATTACTTTAAATTAAAAGTTTTACCTCTTTATAAAATCTATAAAGAGGCCTTGATAATAATAATGATAACGGAAATTATTATACGTATGTTTTATCGCTCTGTTTGTTTTGTAAAAAGAGTTTTTGTTTTTTTCTTTCTGGGTAATAAATTTTGTAGTATAATATGGAAAATAAATATATTTTGTTTACCTCACTATACTGATAACGGTAATTACCACTTATGATTGCAAAGCTAACCTATGCACGTATTAACGCTAAAAACTGCACATAACAGATGTGGCTTTACTCGGGCGTTGCGATATCTGTATTGAGAGATGTTGAAGGAATACGAACAATTCGCGCACGCTTGCTTAAGGCGCCTCTAACGGTAGATATTTAGGAATTACAAACTGATAACGATAATGATGTTCTACCAGGGTACGCGTATAAAACGTTATTTTATAAAAAAAAATTAGGAAATAATATTTGTTTTTAACAAACGCCGATACTTCCATATATAAACATTAAACTAGACTTATAGCAATATAGCGTTGAAATTCGTATGATATATTAGGTTTTTTTATTTTAGTGAATGCAAACCTCTACCCGGTTACGATAAAAAATTATGACGTTTGGGCCAGTCTTGCACAAATGTTAACAACAAATAGCATCTTCAGCATCAAACTAAATGTAGTGCTTTAGAATAATATGGGAGGCAATTTTATTTGTACAAGAAAAATAGCTAATATACTAAACACTAATTTAATTTTGGATGGTAACATGAAAGGGGTACCCTTTTTCAATAATGACCTGTACATGTTCTCTGGGTTATTTTGTCTGGATAAGGCAATTTTTTTTACGCTGCTGCTCGTGCTTGTCGGACTCAGTGGCGAATCCAGGGGGGGCAGAGGGGCCCGGCCCTCCCCCCTCCTTGACATAAAGCTTATAATTTTTAGTTCCAGAAAAAAAGTAACCAATGCATAAGCCGCAAATTTATGCCAAATACTAAATTTTTCAAAAATTTTTGCTAAAATATCATTTTTTCAAATTTTGACGCAAAATTTAACTGATTTTGCTCAAATTTTCGCCTGCGGCACATTTTGTTTGCATGTAGTGGCAAGCTTTAAAGCTAATTCTTATTAAATCCCGCAAAAAAAAATTGTTTTGTGTTTTTTTCCCTCCTTGGCCCCTCCCCGGACATCCTGGATCCGCAACTAGTCGGGCTAACTGGGCAAAGCCATTTTATTTTAGGCTAGTAACATATAAACCACGCATCTTCTTTTAAATGTTTTTTAAATAGTCTTTCTTCACTGGATCCCATATGATAGGTCTATGCCTGTAATTTTCAATTAAAGGCAAGACTTTTTCATCATTGATGGTATTTTTTTTTATTTAAAGCGCATTGAATGACGACCGCCTACCCTTCTCTCGTCGAGAATGGCTTGTTGGGTGCTCGCGATCATACCTTTTTCACGTCTACATTAGCGAATATAGGTTCGTTGTTCGAGGTTCGTGGCTCGGTAATGAGTACCCGGCTTTACACTTTTGAGAAAAATCAACCAAAATAAAAAAAAAAAACTTCAAAATAGTTCTAAATTTTGAGGTTAACCCAGAGCTAAATACGCGACCCTGTCGTCCGAGCGCGGCTCAAGTTAGTCTAGGGTTAACCCGCGAGTTTACAGTTAACCTTGGATAGATAATCACTTTTGACAACTTTAACCCAGGGCTATCTCTAACTCGAGAAGTAAACCTCCATTAATAAACCGGTTCTTAATAAGGTTTTTTTCAGGCACACTTTGTTGCAGATTTTTCAAATCTCCATTTATACTGTGGGTGGGCTTTTGTTTAAAAATAGGAGCTTGTTGACTGGAAAAGCGTCTGTTTTTTTGAACGTCTTTGTAACAGAACTCATCCCTAACTTTATGCAAAAAGCCCAAAATCTGTTTTATGCGTACCTCTATTTTGCGAAAATCAGTCAAAAATCTACATGTAACCATTCAGAGCGTATTCTCACTCGACGAAAATCAACAAAGCGTATTTCGGTTTCTATTCTACCCGGCGTGTATCGTCCACTGACTCTTGATCTGCTCTACCTTTCTCACGGAATACATAAAGATCAGAATTAATCAGCATTCAGTCAAGCCAAAAACTGATGCATTTCTGTCCATCACCCAGCTCTAATTTGTTTGGTTCTTGTTATTTGTTCTCTAGGGATGTGACTCGCCCGAGGAAATTTAAAAGTAATGTAGTAATAATAGTTTGCTCTGAAAACATCGAAACATTTTAACACAGAAAACAAACAATAAATATTAATTCAGCAAAATATATACATATATGTTGTTCATAGAGAGGTTTATTATCAAAATGTCAGGGGCATAAAAACTAAAATAAAGATTCTTATGTGCAATCTGCTTATTGATAGCTATGATGTAGTTTTATTAACAGAAACATTTCTCGATGAATCTATTGAGACCAATGAACTAGCCTTGCAGGACAAGTATATAATTTTTAGGTGTGATCGGTCAACAAAAACAAGTATTCATAAAACTCAGGGTGGTGTCTTAATAGCAGTATACAATAATTTAAAATGCAATATCGTCTGATGTGGACTCCCTTGAGCAGCTTTTTGTTATGATTAGTGTAGAAACAAAGCGCTTTTTGTTTGATAATGTGTATATTCCACCAAACTCTTCATGTGATGTGTATGAGAATTATACATCTTCTGTAATACAAATATTGGACAGCTGCTCCGGTGATAATCTTGATCTGTTTTTGTGTGGTGATTTCAATAGACCAAATGTTTTATGGGTTAAAGATGAGAATGAAAGCAGGCCAATAGGTCTAATTACAGATCAAACAAGATGTTTAGCAGATTGTATGTCATTTTTTGATCTGTCTCAGCTCAATCAAGTTCCAAATCAGTATGGTAACTATTTGGATTTAATTTTTAGCAATAGGGATGATGTATCTATACTTTTATGTGCAGGTCCTTTATTGAATCTTGATAGACCTCATCCTGCTTTGGAATTTGAGTTGAAGGTTGATGCATCAGTGGACCAGTTACAGTCTGATTATTTTTATTACAATTTTAAATTGTGTAATTTTGGAGATCTTGAGTTAGCATTATCTTTGGTTTATTGGGGCAGTTTATTGCTGATTGATAACTTAGACCACATGATCTAAGCATTGTATGACAACCTTTACAGTGCTATTAAATTATCAACTCCGGTAAACAGGCATAAAGATCCTAAATTTCCAAAATGGATGGATAACACTTTGAAGGAATTGTTTTTATTGAAAAAAGCAACACATAAGAAATTTAAGCAAACATCTTCCCTTTCTGATTACCACAAATTTTCTCATTTACGTATGCAATGTAGAGATTATGCTCCAATCAACTATCAAAATTACTTGGATACCATAGAGGATAGGGTACAGGATAGAAATGGATTCTGGAGTTATGTTAGATCCAAACAGAACTCAAATGGCTTACCTAGTTTAATGATGTTACAAGAGGAAAATGCTGATTCTCCTGAACAAATTGCTGAGCTATTTAGAAAACACTTTAGCTCTGCTTACAAAAAATATGATAAATCTGACATAGATATTGTCACATGTAATTTATCTGTCCATTTAAACTCTTTGACTATAGATGTCATGTTCATAACAAGATTCTACATTTAAAAGAGAATCTGAGTTCAGGGCCAGATGGCATTCCTGTTGTAATTGTCAAAAAGTGTATTTATCTATTCTCTTATATTTTATGTCAAATTTATAATAAGTCATTACATCAAGGAAATTTCCCTAATGCTTGGAAAATCAGCTATGTAACTCCAATTTTCAAGAGTGGGGATCAATCGCAAATTACAAATTGCAGGCCCATTTTAAAAATATCTATTTTCTCAAAAATATTTGAAGCCATTATATCTGACAAAATTACACCATTGTTTAAGAATATTATAATTCCTGAACAACATGGATTTATGAAAGGTAGGTCAACTGTTTCGAATTTATTGGAATTCGAGCAGACATTGTTTGGCGCCTTGGAGGAGGGGTATCAGGTTGATGTAATTTATGCTGATTTCTCTAAGGCGTTTGACAGAGTTGACCACAATATTCTTAAAGTTAAGTTAGAATCAATAGGATTTCATGGTAGTTTCTTAAGTTGGCTCACAGATCAACTTTCAGGGCGAAAGCAAAAGGTAAAAATTGACAATGTTGTTTCATTCGAGATTGATATTACATCTGGTGTTTTGCAGGGTGGTCATTTGTCTCCACTATTATTCAATCTTTTTATGAATGATGTAAAGAGTGTTTTTGTCAACTGTAAATTTCTAGACTTTGCCGATGAAAAAAAGGTGCTTTTTGTTGTTAAAACTATTGATGACTGTGTGATTCTTCAAAATGAAATTAATCAATTCCATTTATGGTGTGAAAAAAATAATTTAAATCTTAACTTGGATAAATGTAAAGTTATGTCATTCCACAAATGCAAAAATCCTATTGTTTTTGATTATTCCATTGGAGGTGTTGCCCTAGAAAGAGTTTATGTTATGAGGGATTTGGGTATTTATATGGATATTGAACTAAACTTTATAGAACACATTAAGAGAATATCTAACAAAGCTATGAAGTTGTTGGGATTTGTAACTCGCAGTTTAAGGGATTTTAACAACATATTCACCCTAAGAAATGCCTATATTGTCATAGTTTAGGCAAATACTTGAGTATGCAAGTCCTGTTTGGTCTCCCTAGTAAGAGAATCACAAATATCAATTAGAAAAGAGTCCAAAGAAGATTTTTAAGATTTGTTGCTTACAAATTGGAAATAAAATACGAGTCCATCAATTATGAGGATCTCCTAAAACTTTTAAATATTGGTACTCTACAACAAAGGAGAGATCAGCAGGATTTGTGTATTCTTTATAAGATAGTAAATAATTTAATTGATTCACCTGAACTATTATCTTCGATTGGATTTAACATACCTCGTAGTAATAGCAGAAACAGAAGGCTATTTTATACCAAAAATCATCGTACAAATTATGGCTATTACTCTCCAATAACAAGATTTACTAGACTAGCAAATTCTGTGATAAATAGGCTTAGCTTAGATATTTTTAGTACTACTTTTAATACATTTAAAGGCAAAATAAAATCTATCCAGTAAAAGACATATCTATTTAGTAAAAGATTTTCTAGTGTTCGTGTTTTTGTTTTAATGTATTTTTTTAAATTAAATTGTTAATATCTTCTCAGGTATGATTGAAAGGATTTTAAACATATTTTTGTTTTATTTAAATTAATTTAATTATGTGATAACTCTGAGTATTAGCAAAATGATCTAATAACGTGTATATTAGTAACTTTTTAGCATGATTCTATTTTTTTGTTTTTTTTTTACATTGTATTTTTATAATTTATACTTGTTTATACTAATTTTATTTTACTAGAGTATGCTTTTGTAAAGTGTTTAAATTTGTAAATTGGCTTGACCGTTAATAAAATTCTATTCTAAAATTCTATTCTACTCTATTCTATTCTAGAGCAACCACTGTCCGAGCAGAATAAAAAGAGATGAGTCAACTCAATCTATCTCCCTCTGTTTACAGTACTTTGGTCTTAATGGGTGATCTTCATTTTTAGCAAATTTACCATGGACAAAATTTTAATATCACAAGAAAAGACGGTACTTGTCTGGTACATTTAACGAAATCGACGATGTAAGATTATTACCTAATAATAATGAATTAAAAAATTGCCACTGGACAGAGAAAGATAGCGCTTATTGAAGCCATCGCAGTGATCCTGGTCAAGTCTCACGGTAACAATACTGTGGTAATCCTATCAGATGCAAGATGGATAGAGTTAGAAACCTGCACCATCTTAAGACAGCTGTGGCCAAAATGGAAGTTGAAGAGGACAGATACCTCACTTAGGTAAAGGCTGGAAATGCAGAGAAAAGTGACTGTTATTATTACAGGTCACTGCCTCTTCGGATTGCTTGCCACCCGTCTAAACATGCCGACAAAAGATGTGACGTAGGGTTGCATTTGAAAATAAAAGGCGAAGGTAAGGTAATGGTAGGGTAAGGCGATATTGATGGCGTCATCGAAAAGGCAAAGTTACCCTAGGAAATATTGCCCTATGGATTTTCAAACGCACGGTGATTATTAACCACGTACATTTTAAATAGGTATATCTGTACTGGGAAAGGACCTCTAAAAATAACTGCTACAAGCGTGCCGGCGTGTTGAATTTCAAATGAACCCAAAAATATGGCTTGGATAAATTCATGCTACTGATAATTGGTGCTGCGCTCTCAGCGTCATCTCTTTTCTAAGCTTAAAAACCCCTTACTTTATACCCGGTTTGCGCCTATGCGTGCCCGTCCTGATTCAAAAAACGCATCAGGTGACGCTGTATTTAAAACCGGTGCAAATTCATGTTCCGTCACTTGATGAGTTTTTTTCATCATGGTGAGCACGCATAGGTGGAAACTAGGCTTTAGGATAAATACGTCTTGATTGATGCCAAGTAAGCGGCTACGTCAACACAAGATAATGATTTGGTCCTCCAAAAGTTCCAACATACAAAAATTTTATTTAAATTTAAATCAAAAATAAAATTCAACCCTAATTTTAACAACTTAAAATCGTGGCATTGACAAATTGTCAACATTTAAAAGCAGTCCCTTTCAAATCTTATTCAAAGCGTCTCCTTTTTAATCTAAGCCATACATTTGGGTTCAATTAAATCCAATATGTCGGAACACTTCTATCAGTCTTTTCCATTAATGGTTTTAATACGCTTTGGCAGTACAGATATCTTTAAAACATATGTTTTATTAACATATGATTTGGAATTTTTAATTTTAATTTAGTTTGACAACTTTTTTTTAAGAAGTATTTTTACTTCTCCAGATATGTATAGATTTATTAAAGTAATCGTGTGTGAGATATAACACAAAACAAATCCAAAAAAAAATATTTTAATTTAGGCGCTAGTGCGCAATTGCGGGTGATTCTCGCCGGGCTTCTGACGGCGGTGAATTAGGCGTACTCTGGATCATTACCTTTTTGATTTTCGAACGCGGTTGTATGAACTCATCGATTTGATCGTGATAATTTTCAAACGATTTTGGGCTCACCCAGGTATAACCTTTACCCTAGGGTGACAATTTTCAAACGCACCCCAGTTGTAGAGACGAGGAGGAACCTATGATCAGAAGAACAGCTGTGGCTGGGTTACGTGAGATCAGCTAATGTTACCAGTTAGTAAACTTCCACCTTCCCTAACCTAACCTAATTTATTCACCGATCTCCTATTGGATTGTCCATGTTTCAATTTAATCTAATTCTGTGACCTCCAAATGTTTCTATACGGTCTAGCAGAGCGTTGGATTTTACGAAAAAGTTTCTACTGGGACGCTCTATCTGGCATTTACCAAATTCATAGACACCAATGAAATGTAAATTTTGCTTAACCTGTATATACCGAGCCGGACATAAGCTATTTAGCTGTTATCCATTTTAGGATGTGAATAAGTGTTAAAGCCCAAAAAATTATTGTTAAATAAAAATAAGGAAATTAATAATGTAGTTCCTAAAAACTGAATGGACCTTTTGCACGCACTTCTTTAGCTAACTTTATCTTTTGTAAGTACAACATTAAATGACCTATGTCACGTGATATTTGGAAGTCCAATTTTAACCTATTGCAGACACAATTTTTATTTGCGTTATTTTCGTTATCCTTTGTTTATCTGCCAAAAGCCTATTTTACTGACTAAGATTTTATTGACCACGGCTACAGTGACCTATGACTCAGCTACGACCAAGTTTGATACCAAGAACCACCTTCGCTTAGCTTCTACCAACAAAAATACAAGTAGCTTCTACCAACAAAAAACCAACTATTTACACCTGTTAACTTCTATCCCAAGCTTCTAACCACAAAAAACCAACTACTTCTACCCGCCCCTGGCTTTTGTCACCAAAAAATTAACTACTACCACTTTCCCGTAGCTTCTACCACCAACTACTGCCACCTTAATATTAATTAATTATGGTCTATATCGGATTTTCCAGGGGTATAACATAACAAATATAAAATAAAAATTGAATTGTTAATATCCAGTTATTTATGTTGGTCAAAATAATTAAATGTAAAAATTAATTGTATAAGTATTTTACTTTTCCTTAAAAACAAAGTTGAAACCTCACAATTTTTTCGTGTTTTAAGTTTTACCGCACGTTTATGGATTTTCTTATCAATAAGCCGATTTGTTTCAAGCTTATAAAACTTTGTGGTCACCTGAAATGACGGATTGAAAATGATCGACTTTCTTATACCTTAATATAGTATGTATCAAATTTTGAACCATTATTTGACTTTTTGACTATACCCTATTTTTCTATTAGTTGTTCGATTTATATCGAAATTGATACTTTGGGGATGTTTAAGGTAGCCAAAGATGCAGCAAGCGAGTTGGAAAGTATTTTTTCTTTTTCCTCCTCATGTATTGAATAATAATAAATCATTGTAAGTTCAATCTAAAAGCTTAAAGCCTTTGTGAACTGAGCTGCACATATTATAACCACAGAGCCAAGCAATATATTATTGTTAAAGTTCGACAGACCGATACAATTTTATTTCTCGACTATACTTTAATAACCTGTGGTGTACAGCTACGAATAATTGGCCAAATAGCTGGAAGAAAATCGAAGCTAGGAAACACAGGAATAAAAGATATGGGAAACATTTAAATTAAAGTTATTTTGACCAGGGGCGCACTGGTTAGTGAGATGATACACGCCAGGCCTTCCCAAAGTGTTCGCCGTGAACCCTAGTGTAGCATTGTTTAATTATGAATAATGTATTAATTGGACTCTCTCAACACTCGATACGAACGTTTATGAATACTCTTTCCGGTTTCTTGACTCATTCCCGGCCCTTTTTAAGATAAGAACGATTTTAGTAGAAACTTGGCCAGTAAAAAACACGTTTAGTTTACAAAATCGCACAAAAAGTGCATGGTTTTTGATAGGTTGAAAACACGTACGTCTAAAATATATCTAAACTGCTAAACTGTATTAAAACCATCAATGGAAAATGACTGTTAAAAGCGTTCCGTCGCGCCGTATTGGATTCAATTGAACCCAAACGTATGATACATTTGAAAGGGACTGCTTTCAAATGACGCTGACAATTTGTTAATAGGGTGATTTATCGTTATCAAAATTGGGGTTAATTTTTATTTTTTATTTAAATTTATGAAATTTTTTGGATTTTGGAATTTTTGGAAGACAACTATATTATCTTGATGAGATAGCTGCTTACTTGGCTTGCTTTTAAATAAATTGAAAGGCATTTATCCTAAGGTAAAAATTTAACTGGTCGCGCATGCGCATAGCGAATATGATACATATGAGAGCAAACTCTAAGCCAACTTTACTTCTTTTTTTTTGTCAAAATTATTTATTTTTAATTCTAACATAGTGATTAGGCACTTAAAGCCTAGTTTTCACCTATGCGTGCCAACCCTGATTAACCGAACCACCTAAAGTGTTTTTGGAGTCAGGGTGGGCACGCATAGGTGGAATAGCCGAGTATAAGATTCTCTTTTCAACCAACTCACATAATGTCGTATATAATGAGGACGGAACCCCATTATTAGAGGCCAAGTTATTGACTAAACCTTAAATTGATTAATAATATCAATATTATATGTCAATATTAAGCCAAAACAAATACACAAGGATACTCTTTATTCTTACAAAATTCTAGTACATTTTTTGGTTCCTTCAAAGAAAAACATAAATTTGGTTTCATCCATGGGTCGTCTTTTAAATCTGTGTTTTTGGCAAATAACAATTTGCAACAAATTAAAAACAAATTGGCAAATAACAGACACAAGACGTCCGATCAGCCCCCGGCGTGCCTGGGTAAAATTCATACGGTAAATTTGAACCCGAATCAAGAACGCACTCCTGAATTTATCAAAGCCATACGTTTGAGTTGATTTGAAATTCAACATTCCGGCACGCTTGTAGCAGTTATTTTTAGAGGCCCTTTCCCAGTACAGATATATTTAAGGCGTACGTGGTGGAAAAGATTACCAAAACATGAAGTGATGAGGTACAGTTTTTAAAGTTATTTAAAGACATTCATCATTTTGGTGACAGTTTAACTAAACACGTATTTATCTTTTAAATGAATTTTAGGGTGTATGTAACTCTTGGTCGTTTTGCATACAGCATAAGACAGATTTCATTTTAAGCTTTATATAATACGTGTACAACAGCATATTAATATAAACAAAGCTCCTCTGAGGACCATGCATATGCATACGTACGTACACCCCACAGAGAATAATATTTTAATTAAAACTTCTTTTTTTATCTTTTAGGACTACAATTCCTACAAGTTTATTTTGTATTGCAGTCATATGTACAGTGAACTGTATATGTGAAGGGGAGTTAGTTACCTTCTATATTCCTGAATGGCACACCATCAGCGGTTCTGGCACACAAGTCTGGGGGGCGAACACAGGAAAAAAGCGAAAAGGAAATATTCGCACAGGAAAAAACGCTACACAGAAAAAGCACACGCATTTTAAAGCGCACACTAAAAAAGCGCGCAAAGAAAAAGCACAAATTATGAAATAAACGTAAGTCTTTAGAATTAAAATGGTACCTATTGTTACGGCTAAAAAAGCGAAGTATCAAAAAAGCGAAGTATCAAAATATCGAAGTATCAAAAGGGCGAAGTAACAAAAGAGCGAAGTATCAAAAGAGAAAAGTATAAAAAAGCGAGTATTAAAGGGGCGAAGTCATAAAAGAGCGAAAAATAATTTAGCCAGTAATATTAGAGCAACGTAATAAAATAGAGAAAGTATCAAAAGACTGAAATGTTAAAAGAGCTAAATTTCAAAAGAGCGAAGTATTAAAAGGGCGAGGTAACAAAAGATCGAAGTATCAAAAGAGCGAAGTATGCAAAAGCGAGTATTAAAGCAGCGAATTTATAAAAGAGCGAGTAATAATTTAGCGAGTAATATTAAATAATATATTTAAATAAATAAACATATTATATATTTTTGAGCGACATTTTAAAATAGAGAAAGTATCAAAAGAGCCAAATGTTAAGAGAGTGAAATAACAAAAAAGGGAAGTAAGAAAAGAACGAAGAAACAAAAGGGCAAAGTAACAACAGTGCGAACTAATAAAGGAATAAAGTAACAAAACAGCTAGTATCATAAGAGCGAAATATTAAAAGAGCGACTGTAACAAATGAACGAAGTAATAAGAGCAAATGTAACAAATGAGCGAATTAATAAGTAACGTATTTAAAAAAAAATGCCTGACTTTTTTCCCGGGATCCTAGAGAACCAAACCAAACCGAATCATTTTCTCGAAAAATTATTTCCTTAAATTAGCTTTCCGGTCCTTATTTTGGGAGGCTAAAATCGGTGTTATTCTAACCTGTGTTAATTGAGCACAAACGTATCCTAACCAGGACATTTTTTTGGTAGAAAAAGGTCAGGGGGTATCTGGACCGGTTAGAATACGTTTGCGATCAATTGACAAAGCTTAGGAAAACACCAATTTTGACCTACCAAAAGTAGGTCAGGGGAATTAATTTAAGAAAATATATTTTTTTTAAAATGTATCAGTTTGGTTCGGTTCGATTCAGTTGGGTTTGGTTCGGTTAGGTTTCACACCCTCTAAGATCCCGGAAAAGAAGTCAAGGTGTTTTTGAAAAAATATGTTACTTATTACTTCGCCCATTTGTTACTTCGCTCATTTGTTACATTCGATCTTTCATTGTATTGCTGTTTTCTCACTCACTCATTTCTTACATTCGCCCTTTTATTACTTTCGCCCTTTTTTTACTTTCGCCCTTTTATTACTTTCCCTTTTTTATTATTTGGCACTTTTATTACTTCGTGCTATTGTTACTTCGCACTATTATTACTTTACATTACATTTATTAGTTCGTTTATTTATTATATTCGCTTATTTATTACATCGCAATTTATTACTCGCTTTTATATTACCCGCTCTTTCATAGTTCGCTCTTTTATTACTTGGTTCCTTTGTTACTTCGGCCTTTTGATACTTCGCTCTTTTGATACTTCGCTCTTTTGATCCTTCGCTTATTCACTCCGGAGCATATTGTTTACTTGACCATCTTAATTTTGCTTACAAAAATAGGGTAGTAGACAAGGTGTGTATCTCTAGGGCCATAGGGCAACTTTCTGGAGATACAGAGCATCAAAGTTTGCGATTCTACACTTTTAAAAGTCCCGTATTCAAACAGGGCCAATATGTGGAGATAAAAATATTTAAAAAAAAATGATACAATCAATTACAAACTTTTATAATGCCACATTAAACGCAATGTTTTTCTTGATGCATCGTATCAATACACTGTTTTCGGTAGACTATATTTTGCTTAATAATTCATGTTATAACCTAAAACTTCGTAGGAGCTTTAGTTTCTGAGATATTTACATAAAACTGTTTTCAAGGCTAATATATTATCATGGCTTCACTTGCAGTGTAAAGTGATGCGGCTAGCTAGGAAGGTGTCAGATCCGTCATGGATCCATTTATTTAAAAAATTAAGGAAAATTTAAAATTTTTTAGAGATTTTTATTTTTTATGCATTTATTTTATCAAAAAAGGACATAATATATTTTTGAATCACAATAATTATAGCTAAATATTCATTTGACTGTGATAAAATTTCTTTTTTTTGTAAAACCCTTTTTCCCGCAGTCCTCTAACTTTAAAAATCCTATATCTTAAAAACACATGAGTATTGATCGACCCTTATGTTATATAAAATTTTTTATCAGAAATAATCTATTCTATCACCGGGTGCACTATAGCTCCTAAGTTTTGGGACAACCTGTATAAAAGTAAGTTTTAAAAAAATTTTTGGATTTTAAAAATATTTTAATCTATTTAGGATTTTATATATTTAATTTTTTTTTATTGAAATTCATTAAAAGTTTAAAAATTATCAAAATATTTAAAACTTGAAGATCTTGAAAATGTTTGGAAATTTTCCTTACTATAAGTAAATTTTGTTTAAAATATCTTATGATTCACGTCATAATTCATAATTATCCTAAATGGGCCATTAGACTAATAATATTGGTGAGTCGTGGGCTTAGAATAAGATATTTTTTCTTATCCTAAGGTCATAGGTAATATTTGCACCGGCGGCGTATAAAATAAAAAAGTAACTTATATATTTGATCAAACCTACAAATCCGGGGTACCTATAATATTAAAACGTTACAATTTTTCGCGCAGATACAAAAAATGCGTAAACCGCTGAATTAAAAGAACTAAAACTTTTTGAATGATGTCAACGTTGCCTTATAAAGATGCTCTTCGAAACAAAATGATTTAATGGCTTTGAAAATGTACCATTTTCGCAACTTCACCGTGTAATATTGCAATACTTTGATGAAGTTTTTTGCAATTTAATCGAAATTTTGGGGGTGTACGGGCAAAACAAACCCCGTGTTTGGATTCAGTGCATCGAAATGTGGAGACTACTTTTTTGTGTTATAAATACCGGAGTTATTATTGTTTAAGTTTATCTTCTGTGCGCTTTTTTCGGTGTGAACTTTTTTCCACAGGCGATTTCTCCCTTGAGTGCTTTTCTGATAAAGCAACTCAACAAAAATATAATTTTTTTCAGTCAATAACTTACCTGTAGTAGCTATCCACCCTTATTCTTTACATATTTTTTTTGGTTCTGGAGGTATTACCACCGCCCCCCCCCCCCCTAGAACCGCCAATTATGGCAATTTGGATTTGGTATTACAGTGTACTCCAGTTATAACGCACCCTCAAGGTATCAGAAAATATGTACTATATAAGCGGACGTACGTTTAAAAAAAAACACAATTAAAAAGTTATGTTAGAACGTGGATTTTTTATTTGGAATAAAATATTTGTTTTTGACAAGTTCTTTTGTCCCCTCTCTCAATACTTTTAATAAACTCTATCTGTTCTTTTACAGTATTAGATTTGCGCCGGAAATTCTCGATTTTGACCAAAAACATACAAAATCTTACTAGACCATTCTTCCATATACAAATAAAGTCGAAACTGACGGCCTGCCGCCTGCAACTTGCCTTCGGATGAGAAAACCGCGGAATCGATTATTGAAAAATCCCCGAATTTTTCAGGGAATCACTGATAATATTTCCGTTTTAAAATACTGTCATACGTTACAACCGGAATATTATAACGGAATTAGTCAAAATATAGTACGTAATAACCGAAGTAGAAATTATAAAAGTACGTAATATCCGTAAAAAGAGAAGAGTATTTTGGCCGGCCCAATGAAATATGTACATAATAACCGAAAGTACGTTATAACCCAGGTACGTTATAACCGGAGTACACTGTATTTGGCTTTTGAGATATTTAATAAATAAAGCAAAGGCAAGATAGAATGACAATAAGAAGTAATTGAATAAGAAGTCAAGAGAAGCTAATTATTAATTCAATAGCATCTGTTATTCAGTCAATGGGATATGTCAGTGAAATAAGTAACAAGCATACCTGTCATACCGGAGTCTAAACGGTAACTGCCATTCACGCCTATGCAGCGTTTTTTCTGTGTATGTGACCACATCAATTTCTAGTAGAGGGAAACTAGAGACCCTTTATGTATGACATATTTTAAAGAAATTGAGACGCGACAATCCCGTCAAAGTTACTGTAACTCACATTTTTTGTTTATGATATTTTCTTGTCAGGTTCACTAGCGTTTCATTAAAATAATTTTAATTGTTAGGGGTAAGTGACATGAATTATCATACAACTTATAAACAAACACGTTTGTCCGCCACACCCGGTATACGTTTTAATAAAAATCGTTTATTTTTATTGTCCGACGCTTATGGATTAACAAAGACGGAAGATGCGTCTCTCTCCAAACAATGCTAGAGATTTCTGCACGTTTTTATTTGCGTCTTTACCGTGCAAAACCGCCAGTCTAATACCGTCCAAAAACCAACCACACAAGGTTGAAAACTGCGCTGCCTACGTCCGCGCTAATAAATACCGCGTAAGGTTTTTACCACTTACACAGAAATCAATACCGTGCAAAGCTTTTACCGCGCAAAAATAACAAACCGCTTATCCCAATACAACGCAAGTTTTAAACTGCGTAAGATATAATCCGCACAGCCTATTAACGCGCTAAAAATACCACGCGTAGCCCATTAACGCGCTAAAAATACAACGCAAGGTTTGTACCGCGCAAGTACGAAAACCACGCAACAAAAATAAAGCGCATAAATAAAAACCACGCAACCCATTACCGCGCAAAAATCAGGAAATTGTATATCCAATAGCGAAACCAAAAAGCGTTTCGAAATCAAGATCCGACTTATTGTACAGCTAGCTAACTAACCGATGAAGAAAGTATTATAATGTTGTATTTTGTTCACTATTTTTTGAAATTAAACTATTGCAGTTCTTACAACCTCTCTGTTTAATCAGTTATCTGCTTATGTAATTGTCCAAAACAGATGTGTAATTGTCCGTTGTAATCAGATTCTAACATCTGGTTCAAGTAGGCAAAAAAATTCACAATCGACCCAAATATTATTCATTTTTTAAATATTTTTTGTGTCATACTTTCACATTTCTTTTAAAAAATCAGTACTTCAATTCTGATTAAAATAATAAGAATAAAATTTTAATTTAAACAATTGCGAAGGACTACATTCTCATTTATTATTTTTCTACGGGATAAAATAAAGGTGTTTCGGACGGTTACAAAAAAAGACACGTTCTTTAAAAACTGCTTCTACATTAGAAACAACAAATAGCTATCAGGGGCCTTTAAGTAATTAGTAAAGTCAAAGCTTTGAAAACACTGATAACATATTTAATTTTACTTGATTTCAATTTTTAATTTTTAACGACAAATTTTGGAATTTGATGACGGAGCTACTTGAGGGCTTAAACACGGATCACCACCAAACCCTCCCTAGAAATATTTAATGCTAATAATATATTGTTAAAAATACATATTTTCCTCCTTTTTAATTTGTAGGTATAAAATAAAATTGCAACAAATTTACAAATCTCTCCACGTTTTTGTCTACGCTACTGGAAATATTTTATGAAAGAGGCGCAGAAACTAAACCCCAAAAGCCCACATTATTATTATTATAAAATTCTTGTGATTCAGGGTAAGTTTTTATTAGCAGATCTAGGTTTTCGCGAATAAAAGAGGAAAAGTTCTATTGTAATGAAAAATTCTAAAAATGCTGCTATAAATATAACGGTGAGATTTTTATTAAAATTGAAAATTACAACCAGTCTTAGTACAAAGTAGTGGGCACGAATTATATAAGAGATATATTTTTAAAGGGCCAAATTTATCGTCAAAAAATTAAAATTAAAATCAAGCAAAATTAAAAATGTTATCAGTGTTGTTAAAGTTTTAACTTTACGATTTACTCAAAGGCCCCTAAGTATTTGTTATTTTTGGTCTAGAAGCAGTTTTCGAAGAACATGTCTTTTTTTTGTAACCGTCCGAAATACCTCTATTATTATTTTCAGAAAAATTAGAAGTGCTGATTTTTTAAAAGAAATGTGAAAGTATAAGACAAAAAATATCCCAGAAAATTGATAATATTTGGATCGTTTGTGATTTTTTTTACCTACTTGAATCACACGTTAGAATCTGATTACAAACAAAGTCTATTTAATTCCTTGATATCTACTTAATTGGATAAAATAAATATACATACAAATAACTACATAAAAAAAAACAAATAAAAGTGGAAGCTCATGGGGTTTCGGATAATTACACATTATTTTTCGGACAATTACATAAGCAGACAACTGATAAAACAGAGGAGTACAATAGTTTAATTTTAACAAATAGTGAACAAAATTATTTATTTTTTCTTCATCTGTCAGGTTCGGTTCGTTTCGGTACAACAAGTGAAATAGTGAACAAAATTATTTATTTTTTCTTCATCTGTCAGGTTCGGTTCGTTTCGGTACAACAAGAAACTTCAAAGCTTTCGCTATTGGATATATAATGCGCGTGGTATTTTTAGCGCATTAATGGGTTGCGCGTTTGATTATCTTACGCAATTTAAAACTTACATAGCATTGGGCTATGCGGTTTATTAATTTTCAGCGGTAAAAGCATTCCGCAGTATTTATTTGCGCAGTATTTTTGTCTCGCTATTTAAGTAGGTAATAAAAACTTTGCGCAGTATTTTTTTGCGCGGACATATGTGGCGCGGTTTTTAACCTTATGTGGAATTGTTTAATTATAAAATTAAACAGATTTTCTTTTTTACCATTTCTTCATTTTTAGTTAAATTTATTATTTAAACACAGGTGATCTTGAGAAATTAGGTTTTAATAACATAAATTAACCTTCTCAAGTTTACCTATTTAAATAATATAAATTATTTAGTTTATAAAACAACATATTATATGGAATTTTATATTTTATAATTTATCACGAACTATAACAATTTGTTAATATAAAAAGAGAGGATTTATCTTAATAAAGCAGATTCAACATTTGATAGTTGTTCTCATTATACCTACTTAGTTTACTGTACCATAAGCCTTCTTGGTCATAGCAGGGTGTGAGGCTACTCCCTGGCAGTAAACTTTTACTTTAGTCCCGCTGCTTAACCAAGCCGAGTTAAGCAAGTGTAATTGTCAAGCACAGCTTGCACATTGGTCCTTCGAGCCGGATCCAGCACATTGATCCTTCGAAGAAAGAAACCACCGCTGACGCCCGTAAGAAGAACACCACTACAGCCCAACCGTCCACTAGAGCGACCTTCCACCTACGAGAAAGTCCGTCCACCTGCCCGTACGACTGTCCGTACACTTGTCCTGTCCGAAGCCACTCCGCAAGAGAGCTTCAACCAGAGCGACCTTCCACGAGAAAGTCCGTCCACCTGCCTGTACGACTGTCCGTACACTTGTCCTGTCCGAAGCCACTACGCAAGAAAGCTTCAACCAGAGCGCCCTTCCACGAGAAAGTCCGTCCACCTGCCTGTACGACTGTCCGTACACTTGTCCTGTCCGAAGCCACTACGAAAGAGAGCCTCAACCAGAGCGACCTTCCACGAGAAAGTCCATCCATTCTACAAGCTTCAAAAAGCCGTCCACCTACCAGTACGACTATCCCTACATTTGTCCGAAGCCACTATTCAAAAGAGCTTCAACCAGAGCGACCTTCCACGAGAAAGTCCGTCCATTTTACAAGCTGCAAAAACCCGTCCACCTAACAGTACGACTACCCGTACACTTGTCGGAAGCCACTATTCAAGAGAGCCTCAACCAGAGCGACCTTCCACGAGAAAGTCCATCCATTCTACAAGCTTCAAAAAGCCGTCCACCTGACAGTACGACTATCCGTACACTTGTCCGAAGACACTATTCAAGAGAGCTTCAACCAGAGCGACCTTCCACGAGAAAGTCCGTCCATTCTACAAGCTTCAAAAAGCCGTCCACCTGACAGTACGACTATCCGTACACTTGTCCGAAGACACTGTTCAAGAGAGCCTCAACCAGAGCGACCTTCCACGAGAAAGTCCGTCAATTCTACAAGCTTCAAAAAGCCGTCCACCTACCAGTACGACTATCCCTACATTTGTCCGAAGCCACTATTCAAAAGAGCTTCAACCAGAGCGACCTTTTACGAGAAAGTTCGTCCATTTTACAAGCTGCAAAAACCCGTCCACCTAACAGTACGACTACCCGTACACTTGTCGGAAGCCACTATTCAAGAGAGCCTCAACCAGAGCGACCTTCCACGAGAAAGTCCATCCATTCTACAAGCTTCAAAAAGCCGTCCACCTGACAGTACGACTATCCGTACACTTGTCCGAAGACACTATTCAAGAGAGCTTCAACCAGAGCGACCTTCCACGAGAAAGTCCGTCCATTCTACAAGCTTCAAAAAGCCGTCCACCTGACAGTACGACTATCCGTACACTTGTCCGAAGACACTATTCAAGAGAGCTTCAACCAGAGCGACCTTCCACGAGAAAGTCCATCCATTCTACAAGCGTCGAAAAACCGTCCACCTGCCCGTACGACTATCCGTACACTTGTCCGAAGACACTGTTCAAGAGAGCCTCAACCAGAGCGACCTTCCACGAGAAAGTCCGTCAATTCTACAAGCTTCAAAAAGCCGTCCACCTACCAGTACGACTATCCCTACATTTGTCCGAAGCCACTATTCAAAAGAGCTTCAACCTGAGCGACCTTCCACGAGAAAGTCCGTCCATTTTACAAGCTGCAAAAACCCGTACAAGCTTCAAAAAGCCGTCCACCTGACAGTACGACTATCCGCACACTTGTCCGAAGCCACTATTCAAGAGAGCTTCAACCAGAGCGACCTTCCACGAGAAAGTCCGTCCATTCTACAAGCTTCAAAAAGCCGTCCACCTGACAGTACGACTATCCGTACACTTGTCCGAAGACACTATTCAAGAGAGCTTCAACCAGAGCGACCTTCCACGAGAAAGTCCGTCCATTCTACAAGTGTCAAAAAGCCGTCCACAGCCCGTACGCTTCAAAAAGCCGTCCACCTGACAGTACGACTATCCGTACACTTGTCCGAAGACACTATTCAAGAGAGCTTCAACCAGAGCGACCTTCCACGAGAAAGTCCGTCCATTCTACAAGTGTCAAAAAGCCGTCCACAGCCCGTACGACTATTCGTACACTTGTCCTGTCCGAAGCTACTACGCAAGAGAGCTTCAACCAGAGCGACCTTCCACGAGAAAGTCTGTCCATTCTGCAAGCGTTAAAAAGCCGTCCACCTGCCCGTACGACTGTCCGTACACTTGTCCTGTCCGAAGCCGCTACGCAACCTTCATAATTAACAGGCCAACACCAACATAAACAAAAAATCATTAAGAAGAAACCAGTACAAGAGCCAACCGACCACAATGATAGGAAAAAATCTAGAAAGAATATTGCTAGAAAGACAGCTGAGAAGATACAAAATGGGCTCACACCTTCTAGATTGCCTTCTAGACATACATATAATGGAGTATGCGTCAGCACAAGAACTAAAAAAGCTCCTACTGCATGCCGAAGATGTACTTGAATTTTCACAAGCGATTAAAGTCAATTGGGAGCCAATAATCATAAACATAATTTACCAGAAATGGGATGTCGAGGCGCACATTTTACACCATGAATGGGTAAACTACGAACTAGGCAGATTGCCCACATTGAACGAAGTCCTTCAGTACTTAATTAAAAGAATCGAAGAGTTGATCAAGAATCCATCAGCTGATTTTAAGTACAGTGAAATTTTTCAGATTCCAAACGTCATTATGGATCATTTAGATGATATCCGAGACATCCCAAGTATGGATGAAGAAACAGTTAAAGAATTACAACAGCTTTATGAGAGGAGCCGTCAGTGCCTTAGAGACATTCAAACCTCTGGGCAAAATACAGAAACTTGGGACCTACCAATGATGAAATTATTGTCAAAGAAACTGACGTTTAAACTAGAAAAGTCGTACCATAGTTGGCTCCAAGGGTTTCAAAACAAAATCCCCACAATAGAAGACTTTTTTAATTTTTTGAGAAAAGAAATGTATACACTCAATTCAAGAGTCAAAGGCTCAATTCCAGAATCAAAGGCTTAAACTCAAGAAACTGAAAAAGAACAGAATTTAGAATGTTACCCAGATCATGTATATCAGAACAAAAAATATGCTCATATAACTCCAGTCATCTTGGTTATACAAGACGAAACCTTAGTAAGAGACACCAAAATCCAGCATATCAAATTAAATAGCAAAGTAAAAAAAGTCCTGAATTTAAAGCCAAAAAGAAAATTAGTGCCTATCCTGTGCTCAACCAGGAATATCTTCACAATAAAAAGCAAGCCCAAAAATAACCAAAAGTCAAGAAGACATATTAAAGAGAAGAAAAGTTTTAAACAAGAAGCAATAATCCTTATTAGAAAGAAATCCCAAAAGAAGAAACATTCAATCTCAAAATTTACTGAAGAGGCGGAAGGACAATGGCAAATAAGTCATAAACATTTTGCCATTGTAAATATGCAACAAAACATTTTTAAATTCTTGCCTCCCAATTTACAATTTCTTCATGGCACTTACAATAGTAAGGGAATAACAACAATAACAAAAATAGATCATAATATTTTGCAACAGCAACAATTTGTCGCCACAGCGAAAAGTTCGACGACGTACGATGACCGCAAAATCCAAACACAACCGATGCCTAATAGATACATTGCCAGCAGTTTTAAGAAACTGACCCACCTTATAAAGCAGCAGTACCTATTTCGATACCTACCTACCATATCATCAGCATTATTCAACCTGAGGTCCCTACAGTCACCCGTTCTGGAGAGACGGGAAAATGTTTATAAAATTAAACAGATTTTCTTTTTTACCATTTCTTCATTTTTAGTTAAATTTATTATTTAAACACAGGTGATCTTGAGAAATTAGGTTTTAATAACATAAACTAACCTTCTCAAGTTTACCTATTTAAATAATATACATTATTTAGTTTATAAAACAACACATTATATGGAATTTTATATTTTATAATTTATCACGAACTATAACAATTTGTTAATATAAAAAGAGAGGATTTATCTTAATAAAGCAGATTCAACATTTGATAGTTGTTCTCATTATACCTACTTAGTTTACTGTACCATAAGCCTTCTTGGTCATAGCAGGGTGTGAGGCTGCACCCTGGTAGTAAACTTTTTACTTTAATCCCGCTGCTTAACCAAGCCGAGTTAAGCAAGTGTAATTGTCAAGCACAAGCTTGCACAGGAATGTTTTTGGATGGTAATAGGCTGCGCGCTTATTGCGTTTGCTGTAGTTTTTGCACGGGAAAAACGTAAATAAAAATCACAAAATTTTTACTCATGCAATAAAAATTTTATGCGCTGAAATCTCGAAAACTCTTGCTCTGACGACATCAAAACAAAACAATAACCTTTTTGCATAAGAATGATTGCAAAAATCATATGTTAAATAAAAACTTGTATACACCGAGGCACAAAAAAGTTTAAGTGTAACGGTGGTAACCCAGAGAATAAACTGTACAATTTACACCAATTTTTACACCAATTTTTTTCCAAAATCGAATTGCTCATTAAAAAAAAAACCCGTACCCCAAATTTGTTTGCAAAAATGATAAGTAAAAAAGTCATGAAAGAAAATCGTATGTATAAATAAAGTTTAACACCCTGTATCTCGGTTAATATCAACTTTTGAACTGCAAAAAAAGACAAATAATCTACAGTTTTACCATTAGTTCTGGGACACCTTGTATAATGTCGTCTAAAACAGCTAAAAATTGATGTTTCGGCCGGATACATTTTGTTTCGGATAATACGTTTCTTAACATTTTAGGTTGCTACACTTTTGTTAATTGTAATTTAAGGATTTTTATATGGTTTTGTTAATTGGTTTGTCAAGACCTTTTCCAGAATAGCAATGTTTTTGTTCATTTCTCACACTATGAGTGTGCATTACAGATTTTTTTTGTGTTACTTTTTTATTATTTTTCAAAAAAGTAGTAATAATACAAAGAAACAGCCACCAAAACAGCCAGCAAAATTCACGATACGCCTATACATATGAAAAGCTTCAAGGTAACCTAAAGTCACCGTTGGCACTACAGTTTTAATTTCTTTGGAGAAAAACGTGTGAATTTGAATTATAAAAAAATCTGGGTGACAAAATATTTATTTTTATATTGCAATTAGTTTTAGAAATTCATGTAAGAATTTTATAATTGAAAATTCTAGAAACTTAAAGGTTAATCTAATGTCTATGTAGTTAATAAAATATACATATTTGAAATTTACAAAAACCCGAGTGACACCGTTTAACCCGATTAAATAGGATGTTTTTGAAATTTTTCTTGTCATTTTAAGAGTGATAGCAACCACATTGGTTCCGATAAAATTGTACGTGCTTAAGATTTTCTACTAAAAATTTTTCTCAAAAAATTTGAACAAATATTTTGACAATTTAAGAAAAATGCCCATAATTTAACTGCAGTGTTTCTTAAAAGCGGTTTGTTGAGATGAACCGAACCGAACCAAACAATTTAGCTTTTGAAGGATCTCGAAGAATTTTTTATATCACTAATTGACTTTAATTTTATCTTTTGTTTTGTATTTTGCGTATTATTATGACGACTCCGGAAACGGTTTCTAAAAAAATAAAAGGTCGAGGAAAAATTCGTTAGGTAACGGCATTCGATTGGCCGTACTCGCAAGTACACAACTGCCAATTTTTATAGTCTAGATTATACACATTTGCAATGACGTCATTTTTGTTTATCCTTGTTTAGTGTATTATAAACAGCGGTGACAATAAACTTTTTAAAAAAAGTAGTGTCTATGATTAATTAATTTTTTAAATAGGTAGGTAATTGGTTATGTAAAGTATCCGTCACTGTCAATCAAAAACATTGATTGGCAAAGATATCTACGCCATACGTTTTTTTCTCACCTGGTGACGTCATTGCAAATGCGTATAATTTAGACTATATTATAGTTGTTTACAAGATGGCGACAATATTTTAGTTTACCGGAAAAAAAACAATGTTGAGTTTTTGCTCGATATTTTAGATATATATACCCGTTTAGATATTTTTAATAATTCTGATACAGCATTCTGGTTAGGCAGAATTGTATGTTTCACCGTTTCCGTATCATATCTTCAGTCCTGGTAACAATGTAGAGTATAATGGTATGTTTAAAGGAAAAATACAAAATAATTCCAGTACGGGAGGCCTAACTAGATGTTATTTGGAAAGCTTTAAAAATGCTACATGCGTAACTTTTTTCTTGGATAGGATTCCCCTCTCTTGATGACATCATCATTGTACAAACGGGAATGTACTAGAAAAAGAGGAAATATACTCTTTGGAGTACTTTCCGCCCACCCCCCACCTCAATTACATCATCATTCAGTGAAAGTGAAATAGGATTACATTTAATCAAGGGACTATTACTTAAAATATGAAATATTCAAATTTTAGCAAATTCGTTTGAACTTGGATAACGATATACCGGAGTTGTTTAGCGAACCATAAACATAACTTTAATTGCACTGGGAAGTGGAATTATAGAGTTTAACCATGAAGCTTCGCTTTATGTATCCAAAATGACTTTTGTTGCGCTACATAAGCACGGTCGAATTTTCGGTTTTGCGGCCAAGTTTTCAGCTAAATTCGCTTGTTTAAAACAAACAATGGATTAAAAAAGGTCGAATTTAATTGGTTTAATTTTTGGGACACTTTTAAAAGCTTCTTTTACTTAGATCCCCGTTTATAACATTCTTTATTTTGTATGTTTCCTTTTAAATTATTGTCTCTGTCCCACATTGCAGACAATTTTGTAGGTCAACTTCGTGGATATCAAGATAATGTGACTCGGAGTCACTTGGTGCCCGGGACACACACTCACATTTATACTACATGAAGACCCAGCGGGCCAGCCCGCCAAACAGTTAAGACAGTTTAGCAATAAATACATACCTACCATTGAGTTGTATAAGGCCCTGAAAGGGCCTTAGAGACGGAAAGACAATGCATTTTTTATTGACCCTATCCAATTTGGTTTCTAGGGGCGGGTATTTCTTTTACAATAAAAACAGAGATAGACATTATTGATCTTGCGTGCTAATAATACCCTAGATAATATATGGATACTTTTATCTCTTTCACACTGACGGCATAAGTGCGACAGTATTTTGAATGATTCAAGCTGCTGCGTTTTATAAGTACGGAATAGTTATTTACCTAACTAGTGCGGAAAGTGATACTTTTACGCACGCGACGGCAGTTGCCCGAACGACGCTTAGTGGAGTTCGGGCATGCCGTCAAGGGCGGAAAGGCACTTGTTACGGGCAAGATTTGCCACGTAACAATGAGGTTGCTGTGAAAAGAGCCTATTCACCAAAAAGGGAAAAATAATAATAATGTTTAATGTTTTCAGTTAAATATTTAAAAACCTCCCCTTGTATACCTCTTTCGTCCCTTTTGCCCTAAAATTAAACTTACTGAAGAGATTAGATTAGTTAGGCTGAAGCCATTAACCAGCATGCGTTTTGTACATCTAATTATAATAAGTTAATAAAAACTACCTGATAACTGGTAAAGCCAAACTGCAGGAAGAACGGAAACAGGGAGAGAGTCCTGCTGGAACTGAAAGACATGTTTTTGAAATACTAAGGTAAAACTAGTTTGCAGAGACTAATGGTATTCTTTTTCTTTGTTGTTAACTGTAAAAATTAAAGTATATGCTATAATTAATTTATTCATCAATTCATAATAAATTTGACTAGCACGTACGCCAAATATTAAAGAGTTTAGAGCCAATATTTATTTAGTTGTTATTTGTATTTAATTAAAGTAATTAATTAGCCAAAATAAAATATTTATTTATTGTTTTTGAGACTCAAAATAAAAACTAAAATATTATTTAGTAATATTTATTTTGAATAACTTATTGTCGCGAGTTCAAAATCAAAACATTACACTAACAATCGTACCGTCTTTTGTGCCTGTGAAAACAACCGAGATAAATGCGGCGTTGCCGCCCTGGTCGTCGTGAATTTCCTAGCACCTTTCGGAACTCCTAATTTATTCTTGCACAATCAAGTATACTAATTAAGTGTCTAAATAATTATTTGGACTGAATAGAGTCCCAATTAACTGATTTTAGTCAAGACCCTTTCATTTTTTATTTTCAAGAGTACTTTTCCTGAAATGGAAACACTTTGTTTAAGACATGGCAATATGGTAATTTTTCTGAAACATGGTACGCAATTTCGAAGTCCAAAATTGACCACTTTGTACGGCTTTAGTTTCTCTGTCCTTTTCTTACATATGTGTGCTTTAAGAGTGTTAACTTTAGGTGTAAATTTTGATTAATTCTTGGATTAGAAATAAATAGGGTGACCGGAAACACACTTTCTGGAAGAGTGTTCCGATCCTTATTTCTCATTAGTTTTTATCTTGTTGTCTCTGTTTTTCATTTCTTTAAAAATCTCGAAAATTCGCGAATTTTATGGATTTATGGATAACTTTTGGGGGGGCGAGGGGTGCGAACCTATAAAGGAGAACAGAAACCCTTTAGGAGTGACATTTTTACAAACTTCCATGCTGTGAGAAGCGCAGGAAGCAAATCTCTAAAAGATTTTTTATATATTTTAAACCAAAAGCTAAGTTATTTTTACGTCAGTAAAACGATCCCAGAGGGATATTTAAAACTGGGTTTTGTGTTTAAAAGAAGTTTTCCTTTTGTGATTCGCACCCGACCTAAATTGGTAAGTCCATATTTTCTAATTTACTTCATAAATTTTGATTTTCGATAAGCTAATTACGACTCAGTTTTGCCAATTTTTCTTTAAACAGCTTATTGCTTCTTGTTTTAAAAAAATATATATATAGGATTAAATTGTAGTCACTTTTGATTAATAATTTTTGTTATATGTTAAGGTGCGTTCACGCTAGTCAAAATCTCTATTTTTCTTTATCAATCGTTTGTAGGTAAAATAATAATATTAGTCATGATATTGACTAATTGACAGTTGGGCTTTTCAGATTGTCATAGTTAATGGCCATTTATTTGGCAAATTTGAACATTAAATTACTAAAGCATAACTATAGTAAATTTTCATTTATTTTAGTAATTTATCAGTTGAATTATTTAATTTTTGTTTTTATTATTAATTAGAAGTAATCAATTACCCAACCATTTAGTCCTCTGCCTAGTTGCCTTAAGGTGTGGTCGAAAAACTTGTTTTTCTTTTAGGTCTCCAAAAGAATTCTGGAGGGAATCTTCACGTATCAGAATTATAAACAGAATTAAGAATTCTGACGAACTAGAATTAATCCCATGTTAAGAATTGTGACGAATTAGAACTATGCTCAGAATTATGAATTTCGACGAATAAGAATTCTAATCAGAGTTAGAAACTTGACAAATAGTTGGAAAAATTTGGATGTACAGTAAAAAGTTGGACTGGACTGTGGTTATTAGTTTTTCAAGTAAGATCCATTTTAATTAAGGCTTATTCGACGCTAGGTTAAGGTTTAGCTAGTAAATATGCGCATTAAATTGTAGTCATATTAGGAATAAAAAGAATATTTTTAAAAGAGGTTTAAAATCAGTGAAAATATAAAACTTTAGAAGAATATTGTCACGGAAAATTCTTCCTGTGAAATAAAATTTATTGAATTTAAAAAACCTTTTTTTTAGTTCTTTATTTGGTAAGATGAACCCCATCTAAAAATAGTTTATTTTAAAATATAACAAATTGGTACACCTGGTGTTTTTACAATATTCTTTTGCAGTTTTGATTTTTTTGGTTAGGTTAGGTTAGGCGATTTTTTTGTATAGATTCCCTTCAGAATGCGCTAAAAGGTCGTTTTTTTTGCGTTATTATTTTTTTCTTCTTTTTTACAGCAGTGTAAGGGGTTAGTTTACCCTTACTACTGTAAGCTGCTTAGCTGATTTGTTCAGGGCAGAGTAAGGGGTGTTTTTTTTTGCTTACTGCCCAAAAAGATAAATAAGATTAACTACGCGGTGTGAGTTGCAGTAATGGCGGCACCATAGCGCAGCTATTTTGTAGTTTTCTTTTGGCGTCTTTTTAAGTTTTTTGCATGTGTTTTGCGGTGTAGGTACCCACACAGATGTACAAAATTTATAGATACTGATAATTACTGATACCTAGTAGGTAATAATAATTAGTATTAGGTATTTATTTTAAATAATAAATTTTGCATTTCTTTTGCCTCTTTGTCACTTGATACAAAGTAGTGCGAAAAACCCTTGACACTTTTCTTTTATCCTGTCACTGTATACAGGGTGTTTTTTTTTATTTGACAGAGTGTTCAAAACTCCGGTCCCCACTCTGTCCCAGTATACAGAGTGTTAGTGATCCACAAGGTATACTGGGTGAGCCTTGTCCATATATAGGTACCCCAAAATAGTTTTGTTTAGGCGCTGCTGTATACAGGGTGCCCAGAAAATAAAAAGTTAATTTTTTTTAAGTTTTCAAAAAAAAAACAGAGTTTTTGGCCTTGCTTTATAGAGAGTGTCCCAAAAACTTATTGTTTTCTTTTAATATCTTTTCTGTATACAGAGTTACCCTAAAGAGTTTTTTTTTTATATTCACTACTGTATATAGAGTGTCTCTAAATTTTTTTTATACTTATCGCTGTATACAGAGTGTCCCCAAAATAATACTTTTTTTAAAATATTCACTGCTATATACAGAGTGTCCCTAAAATTTTTTTTTAATATTCACTACTGTATATAGAGTGCCCCTAAAAAATTTTTTTATACTCATCGCTGTGTACAGAGTGTCCCTGAAATAATTTTTTTTTATTATTCACTGCCATATACAGAGTGTCCCTAAAAATTTTCTTCGGTATTCACCACTGTATATAGAGTGTCTCTTAAATTTTTTTGTTGAATACTCATCGCTGTATATAGAGTGTCCCTAAAATTTTTTTTTATACTCAGCGCTGTGTACAGAGCGTCCCTGAAATAATTTATTTTATTATTCACTGCTATATACAGAGTGTCCCTAAAAATTTTCTTTGGTATTCACCACTGTATATAGAGTGTCTCTAAAAATTTTTTGTATACTTATCGCTGTGTACAGAGTGTCCCTAAAATTTTTTTTTAATCTATACGGCTAAATACAGTGTGCCCCAAACATTAAAAGTTTTCTTTTTATACCGTGATGGATAGAATTGGCCCTCTTTAAATATTTTTTTTAATTTTTTTTTTTGGGGGTTTTCTTTTCTTTTTTTTTGTTACTTGGCAAGGGTGGGGTTCGTCCCTGGTCCTGACAAAAGAAGATTATTATAATTAAAAAGATTTTTTTTTTAATTTTGCGTTTACTCATTATTTGTTTAATTCGTAACAATGGAGGTAAATAGGCTAAATAATGATGAGCTTCAGTATGAGTTGGAGATACGTGGTCTGCCGGTACAACAAACAATGAACGGTCGTAGGGAAGATTTGCGTGCAGTACTGCGAGAGGAACGTCATGGTAGATGTTTAGCTCCTGTAGGTACTAATAAAGATCCAGTTACAGAACTGCTGACATGTCGAGCTAAGCTTCAGTATTTGAGCACGGAGTTAGCTTCATTTAACGCTTCCAATAGGAAAAACGAATTTAAACGATTTTACTCTCGCTTGATTCATGTTAACTTGAGACTTACTCGCATCCGCTGTACTGATGAGCATGACAAGGCGTTGCTTTTAGAGTTGTCAAATAGGTGCACTCAATTGATTAATCAGTTAAATTTGGTTCATGGACAGTTACCTGCTGCTAGTCCCTTGATTGAAGTTAGGGTAGAGGAGGTTTCTCGACCATTAGAGCCAGAACCTACTGATGTGTTGCAACAAGTGGTAGTCAGCCCAGCGATGCCTGTACGTACACCAGTTTCTTACGATTTGGTTAATATCGGTAGTAGCCAAGAACCATCAGGTAGGAATGATCTTCTTTCTAGTAGCCCTCCTCCTTTAAATATTGTTCAATTCCCGGCTCAGTCTACTCTTGAGTCTTTAGGACCTGGTCATCGGGCTAGTAATCCAACCCTTTACTCGGATCATGCCAGAAGTGGGCAGGAAGCGTTGAATAGAAGCGAGGATCGTGTTGTAGGTAATGAAGTGGGGGAAAGTCAAGGTATAGGGGTAGTTGATCGTTCGAGAGTTACGCCTCGCTTGGTGGTTGAGGATCTTCAACTCCATCATTCTATAGCACCTCAATCAACCTCTGAGAGACCTCTTGAGGATTTCTTTAATAACCTTGAACATAATAGAGCGAAAATACCACATCCTTCTATTCCTACTCCAGTTCCACAATCCACCTTTTCTGATGGACAAAACTTACATCAACCATCCAACACTGCTCATGCTTCCAATGTTGTACCCCAATCTTTAATTTCATTTGACCCTCTCGAGTATCAAACTCCCCAACCACAACTAGCTTTATCTCAAGTTGTTAGGGGTCAGTACTGTCTGCTGAATGAACCAGAAAGATCAAGTAGACCACCACCTCAACGAGAAATTCATTTTAGTTCGGTAAATGAGCCTTCTGAATTCCATATTGCTGAACGAAGGGGTCCGCGAGTTCACTTTGATGAGCCTCTTGTTCAACAGTGGATACCAGGTAATCCTGAACATCATCCCTCGGTAAATCGGCATGGTCCTGAACATTTTTATAATTCATATCTAGATAACGAAACATCTTCTAGACCTTTAGAGTTTAGGCAATTAAATTCCACGATTCTAGACCCTGAAAATAGACCATCGACGGGCAATCATCCAGTGCGAGTTATCCCTGAACCGCAGTTGTCCATTAAAAATATGAGGTCTTCATCTTCTACCGATCTGCCTTATTTTGTACCCCATATTTCTTCTAGGCCTTCACAGCGTCAACCAACTTTCACTACCAATCACCAATCTCATGCTGATGTTAGTAGCTCTGGTCCGTATCCTCCTAATAGAGAACGGGTTCCTCCTGAGAGTAACTATTCTAGGGTACCTAGACCTAGTAACTCTTTCTACGAGGACTACCCCGATTTGGCTCGACGATTAGATGAATTGGAGTTTTCTTCTCTGCGTGGCAGAGGTACTTCATTTCGTGATTCTAGAGATTTACTGTTTGATGTTTCACGATGGAAATTAAAATACACCGGACGAACTAGTGTCACAAATTTTCTTGAAAGAATCGAAGAGCTGAGACGAGCATATAATGTATCAAAGGAGTGTTTACTAGATTCTGCACCTCTGTTGTTAGACGATGAGGCTTTGCACTTTTTCAGGAATGGATCATTCCGCTCTTGGGACGATTTTACTCGGCAGTTGTTAGATGTTTTTCTAAGTGACGAATATGACAAGGATTTGTGGGCAGAAATCAAACAAAGAACTCAGGGCGCACAAGAAAAAGTAACAACCTTTTTCATTAGCATCCAAAGTCTTTTTAGAAAGCTTCCAGTTATGCCTGGTGAGCTTCAGCGTGTTAGAATCATACGTCGTCTACTTTTACCTGATATTCAAAGACGTTTACCATTTAGCATTTATTCTGTGGACGAATTATTTAGGGAAGCCAGGTCTAATGCTTTCAACGCTTTGTTCTCCCTCCCACCAATGCTAGCAATTTAGTCGAACCAGAATTGGCTTATCGTCGACCTCCATCAGATCGACAACGTCCTACAACAATTTATGCAGTACAGCATAGTGAATCAGGTTTTAGTAGATCACAAAATCGACAACCATCTTCTAATAATTTTCGATCTTTAAGTTCTGCAAATGCTAGGTCCTTTAACAATCCGCATTCTTTACATTCTGAGTCAAATAATAATTCATAACGCACGAACTCTTCTACTGCTAGGTCAAGTAATGCTCATCCTCAGAGTAGGTCACATAACCCTAATACTACGAATAGGTCAAATAATTCAAATCAATCCAATAGGTCAAGGTAGTTCAGGCACTTCTACAATCCGAGAGCAATCTTCTACCTCCAATCAGTCTCACTCATCTAACGCTCGTATTTCTGAAAATAATGTTGCATCCAATTATAGTTTAAATACTTCTTCGCAGTCATCCGCTACTCCTATTTCGTCCACGGAAACCCTTTGCTGGAATTGTCTTAAGGTCGGACACAGATTTAAAAGCTGTCAAATACCGCTTAAAGTATTTTGTTATAAATGTGGGAAACCTAGTTTTTATACTTTCACTTGTGATTGTTCAAAAAAACTGAGTTCCTCCCTATCCCTAATGGCCAATGATCACAAGGTTGTTCTAGATTTTATTTTGAGTCATGCGCATGGTGATGAACGTCCCTACTTAGAGGTAAGTATCTATGGGAAAAAAGTTTTAGGTTTATTGGATAGTGGCTGTTCAAAAACAATTTTAGGAAATGTAGGTTGGCAGCTCCTTCAGAAATTTTGTAGATTAAATGCTAATGATAACCTTGAGTGTACAGTGGCTAATGGCCAGCGATGTCAGTGTCTAGGTACGGTTGAATTACCCATTGTGTTGAGAAGTAAGATAGTGGTACTGGAGGTTTTGGTGGTTCCGTCTCTGCCTCATACCATAATTTTAGGTGTTGACTTTTGGAGTCGTATGGGTATCATTTCTGACCTGCGTGCTGGTGAATGGCGATTTCATAATTACCTAGATGTTAAAAATACGGTCGCGGCTATTGAATCCCTAGACACTTTGTCGTCTGAACAACGTTCTACCTCAGATTCTTTGACTTCTCGTTTATTTTCATCAGATTCTGGTAGCATTGGTTGCACAAGTCTTGTTGAGTTAGAGATTAAAGTTAATTCTGATCCCATAAAGCAGCGGTATTATCCAATTTCACCTACTCTACAAAAAGAAGTTGGTGCTGAGTTGGATCAGATGTTAGAAGACAATATTGTCAAACCTTCAAATTCACCATGGTCTTCACCGATTGTAATGATTAAAAAGAAGTCTGGAAATTGGCGTTTTTGTGTAGATTACAGAGCGGTTAATAAAGTTACTGTCAAGGACGCATATCCCAATATCGACAAACTTCGAGATGCCAAATATTTGAGTACGTTGGATATTAAGTCGGCCTATTGGCAAATTCCTGTGTCAGAAGCAGCAAGGCCTATTACTGCTTTTACCGTTCATCGTCGTGGACAATGCGCCTGCGGTGTGGCAAAGATTGATTGAGAGAGTTGTCGGCGTGGATCTGGAGCCATATGTGTTCGTACATCTTGATGATGTAATTATTTGCACTGGTTATTCTGAAAATGATCCATTTGGAAAGCATCTCGAGATTCTGGAGGAGGTGATTTCACGAATTCAAAGGGCTGGCTTACTTTAAATAGGGAAAAATGTGTCTTTTGCAAACCCAAATTAAAATATCTTGGTTACGTTATAAATTGTTCAGGGCTGTTAGTAGATCCAGATAAGGTACAAGCGATTGTACAGATTCCAACCCCTAAGACGGTGAAGGAAATTCGAAGATTAGTTGGCGTAGCGTCTTGGTATCGTAGGTTTATTCCTGATTTTAGTTCTATTGTTTCGCCGTTGACGGCTCTGACTCATAAAAATACCAAATTCACTTGGTCTTCTGAGTGTGAACGTGCATTTCGCACCATTAAAGAACATCTCGTTCGAGCCCCAATTTTGTCATGTCCGAATTTTGACTTGCCTTTCGTCGTCCAAACAGATGCTTCAGACTATAGTCTTGGTGCCGTTTTATCTCAGCAACAAGATGGAGAGGAAAAGGTGATTTGTTACCTTAGTCGTAGTTTGTCAAAAGCGGAGCGTAAATATTCCACCACTGAGAAGGAATGTCTTGCCGTATTATTTGCTATTGAGAAGCTCAGACCTTATATTGAAGGTGCAATCTAGCGGTGAATCCCGTTATAACAGATCATTATTGTTTAAAGTGGCTAAACTCGATTAAAGATCCTGTGGGTCGGATTGCGCGATGGGCCACTCGTCTCCAACAGTATGATTTTGATGTAGTCCACCGAAAAGGTAAAGACAATGTTGTACCAGACTGTTTGTCGAGAACGGTACCTCAGATTGATGCTGCTGAGATTGTTGTGAACCCGGAGCCTGTTTCCGATTCTTGGTATAAAAGAATAATGGTGGATATCCAAGCCTTTCCTTCAAAATATCCTCTTTGGCAAATTATCGATGGTAAGGTGTTTAAACGGGCTAAGATTCCCTATCTCACTCTTTCATCCTCAGATTCTGAATGGTTAGAAGTTGTGCCTCGAGGGCGTAGGTCCCAAATTATACAAGAACACCACGATCCACCAACTTGTGGCCACCTAGGGGTTGCTAAAACTTTGAGCCGTATTGTTCAACACTTTTATTGGCCGAATATGCGAAATGATGTTGCAAAATATATCAGGAAATGTAGAACATGTTTAGAAACCAAACCTGAGCAAAAACCGCCGATAGGAGAAATGCTGAGCATAATGCCTACTCTTACTAGACCATGGCAAATGGTGAGTGTGGACTTGGTTGGGCCTTTGCCTCGCTCTACTCAAGGTTATAAATATGTCTTCTCGGTACAGGATTGTTTTTCCAAGTTCGTTTTGTTCTTTCCTCTTCGTAATGCAACAGCTCTTTCTCTAACTCGTTGGATGGAAGATTATGTAATACACGTGTACGGTGCACCGGATGTGGTCATAGTCGATAATGGAATGCAGTTTAAAAGCAGTATTTTTAAGAACGCAGTTACCCAATATGGCACTCAGATTAAGTATATTTCTAATTATCATCCTCAGGCAAATCCGGTCGAACGATCTCATCGAGTCCTTAAAACCATGCTGAGCGGTTATGTTTCAAAGGATCATAAACACTGGGATAAGTACTTGGGTAAATCAGCTTTCGCTATCCGGTCCGCTAAGGATAGTGTAACAGGTTTTTCTCCAAATTTTATTGTGTTTGAACATGAGGTTCATTTGGCCAAACATGAATTTCCTTTTTCTAATGATTCTACCCTTGCATCTCCTCCGAAAAAGGCGGAAGCATTACAAAAGCTGTTTGAGGACGTTCAAAAACGACTAACGCTTAACTATGAGAGAACGAAAGTTCGGTACAATCTTCGAAGACGTTCAGATCGTTTCCAGCTTCATCAGCAGGTATGGAAAAGAAACTTTGCTCACTCGGATGCCGCTCGACAGATTACGTCCAAATTTTTGCCGAAGTATATGGGTCCTTATGTCATTTCTAAGGTTCACAACCCTTGGAATTTTGAGCTGTCTGATATGTCTGGACGTAGTGTTGGAGTTTGTCATGCGCACGATCTAAAAGCACATCCTCCTGATAACGGTGGCGAACGATTCATTTTCCTCGATTTTCTTTTGTTGTTTAATTTATTGCTCTCGGTTGTCGCTTCTTTTGCCTTAGTTCTTTAACCTGGTCTTAGAGCGGTTGCATCGGCTCTGCAGCTGGGGGCCCCTGCTGACCTCGTTCAGTAGGTACAGGGAATACCACCGCTCCATAGTTCCTAGGATGGGGGTTAACTAGGTCCCTCTAACAGGCCCTCGTAAGGTTACAATGTCCGTTAACCTTACGAGTATTTTGTTCAGGTCACACTTGGGCCGGATCGCTCAGGTGATGTGGACTAGTGACGAGTTTCAGCGAGAAACTTGTGACCGGAGTGTTAGCCCACGGATAGAAAAACGTTAAAGGCAATGAATGGACTGTAAATATTATTAATTAATGATATCGCGAGCAAACATAAATATATTGATATGATTTTACGAAATAATCAAAATGTCCATAGGTAAAATGGTTGGAATTTCTAGTTCTATGCTTCAGTACACAAAAATCGAGCACTTTCAGGTGTAGATATTTAAAATAGTTGGAGAACGAAATTAACACGCCTTTTTCTCTAGGCGATTGACAATGATCTCCCCGGTTGTTGGTGCGCATGTCCAAATACGCTGAATGCGCTTTGCCTTTCATACAGTTGTGTGTTTTTAAAAATATATATAAACAACCGCGAAATTTAGCGGGAGCTAACATAACTGCCCTCCAAAACACACAAATTTAGAATCTCAACCGGACAGATATAGATATAAGAAAAAGAATCGACCGATAAATATAAATGAATGAAAACAGATACGTATCGTAAGTTTATTTAGATATAACGAAATCCCGAAAAAAGGCAAAACAAACAAACAAAAAATTCAAAAAAAAATTAAAAATAAAAAACCTATTGTAATACCCGGTAAAAGGTAGAAAATTAAAATTACTTTTAATTTGGCAAGAGGCACAGTTTTACAACTGGCCGCTTATAAACACCGGTAACCGTTTTTACCGTCGCAACACGCACCTGACCGTCCCCGCCGGGATGCAGTTCGATGACCCGACCGACCGGCCATTTCAAAGGCGTTTGAATGTGATCACTTGTTATGATAACCAAATCATTTAATTTGATATTTGGGGACAAATCAGCCCACTTGTGTCGCTGTTGTAGCGTATGCAAATACTCTATAGAATACCGTTTCCAAAAATCATTATGTAGTTTTTGGATTAGTTGCCATCTCGAGAGCCGATTTAGGGGAACCTCGGACAAATCTGACTCCGGAATTTCAGAGTTAAGGGGTTCAAGTGTCAAAAAATGCCCAGGGGTAAGAGGTTGAAGATCGTGTGGGTCTGAAGAGGCAGGAGATAAAGGGCGACTATTAAGTACGGCTTCTATGCGACAGGTAAGGGTGGACATCTCCATGATAGACAACTTCTGGTCGCCGACAACTCGAACAAAGTGAGTTTTAAAACTTTTGACGCCAGCTTCTGCCAGGCCATTGAAATGTGGACTGAGAGGAGGTCCCAGATGCCAACGAATAGAAAGTCTGGTGGCAGCACTTCTTGCGTAATCCAGTAATTGGTTACGAAACGCTATAAAATTACTGCCTTGATCTGACCAGCATTGCGTCACGCTTCCGCGTCTGGAAATGAATCGATGGAATGCACCTACGAACCCTTCGGTGGACAGTTCCATGGTTAATTCCAAATGCACGCAATGTGTGGCCGTACAGACAAACACACAGACATACGATTTGAAAGCTTTACAACCACGGTAACGATGAGGAATCACAAAGAAAGGTCCACAAAAGTCGATAGCTACACTCGAAAAAGGTTTAAGCTGATTGATTCGATGAGCGGGAAGTGAACTCATTATGGGCGGTCTATAGGGTTTAGGGTTGATTCTAAAACATTGCAAGCACTTGGATATGGTTCTTTGAATTGCCCGTCTGGCAGATAATATCCAAAATTGCTGTAAAAGCAGATTATGTAATGTTTTAAACCCAGGATGAAGATATTGTCGATGAGCGGACTCGATAAGAAGTGTAGTTAAACGATGGTCACTCGAAAGTAAGACGGGGTGTTTTGCAGAATAAGACAAAAGGTCAGATTTTTGTAATCTGCCACCGACTCTAATGATATTATTCTCATCAAGAAAAGGTGAAAGTTTTCGCAAAGGTTTCGGTATTGGTTTATCCTTAGATAACGCAGAAAAAAGCTCAGAAAAACAAGAACCTTGAACGCGTTTGATAAGAAGGTGTAACGCACTTTGCATCTCACCGGTGGTAGGAAAAACAATATTCTCAAAAATAACTTTTTGGTCCGGCGGCTTAGTGGGTTTTTGATAGGAATGGTTTTGAAAAAGGTTAACTATTCGAAGGACATAACAAATGATACGTTGAATTTTGGATATAGATGAATATTTGATAAGAAGCTGATCTAAGAAGTTGACATCAATTATCGCATTGCAACAGACTTTTGGCTTTTCCTCCAGATTAATATCTCCGAAATCAATCGGCATTTTTGGTTTATGAAAATCGGGCCATTCGTTTTCGGGAGACCACAAAAACGACGGTGCGTTCCACCACATGTCATGTGACATGAGCTGTGAAGGGGTGGCCCCTCGTGACGCAATATCGGCTGCATTCAAAGCAGAAGGAATGTAGCGCCACGAGTTTGAGGGAATGATTTCTTGGATTCTACTGACGCGATTTCCAACAAAGGTTTGCCAGCGATTAGGAGGGGATGAAAGCCAGTGCAATACGACTTGCGAATCGCAGAAAGTAACGATATTTGTAAAAGTTATTTTTCCTTCATAGCTAGATAAAACGAAGTCAATTAATTCGCTTAAAAGAAATGCGCCTAGGAGTTCTAGCCTAGCCAAAGTTTGTGACTTTATAGGCGCGACCCTAGATTTTGCAGATATGAGAGAAACAGATATATTGTTTTCCTCTTCTACACGAAAATATACGACGCCTGCGTAGCCTCGAATTGAAGCGTCACAGAAGCCGATGATTTGACAGGTATTGGTTTTTGACAGTTTGATTTGTCGGGGTAATTGAAAATTGGAAAGAAGCGGGAATTCAGAACGAAGTTTGTTCCAAGAGTCGATGATAGAAGAATCTGGTTCTTCGTCCCAGCCTACTTTCGATATCCACAACTGTTGCAAAATAAATTTTGCTTGTAGCAACAAGGGACAAAGAAAACCTAAGGGGTCGAAGATTGTTCCTATGATAGATAAAATAGAACGTTTGGTTGGGGGTTTGTCCTTCATTCGGCATTGATAAGAAAAAATGTCGTTTTTTGGATGCCATTGAAGTCCTAAAACTTTGATAAAGTGGGGTTCCTCCTTGTCGAAAGAGAGAGGCATTTGACGATCGGACTCTGGCAATGTTGCCAATAACTCAGGACAATTGCTTGCCCATTTTTTAAGTTCAAATCCTCCCGACTTCAACAAATCATTGAGTTCTGTTTGAAGGGAGAGAGCTTCAGAAAGCGAAGGGCTAGTTCCCAAGATATCGTCGATATAGATTGACGTTTTTAGAACAGTACTAGCCATAGGAAAACGTTCCTTTTCTCTCTCTGCCAGCTCATTTAAGGTACGCATGGCTAGAAAAGGTGAGCATGTCATGCCAAAAGTGACAGTAGAAAGTTCCCACACTGAAAGTGGGTCCTGTGGAGAAAACCTCCACAATATCCTTTGATAAGGACGGTGATAAGGATTGATAAGGACTTGACGGAACATCTGTTTGATATCAGCAATGTAGGCAATAGGATTAAGACGAAATGTAAGGAGTAAAGAAGCAATATCCTTTTGAAGTTTCGGTCCAGATAACAATGTGTCATTGAGACTAATATTTTTTGGGGTGACTGCTGAACAATCCCAGACCACCCTTAATTTTGTACTCAAGCTTTCCGGCTTTAAAACGCAATGATGTGCTAAAAAACACGATACGTCGACCTTTGGTTGACTAGATAAAACCAAACTCATATGATTAGAATCGATATAGTCTTGCATGAAATTTGAATAGGCAGTGTACAGATCAGGATTTTTGATTAATCTATTTTCTAGAAGTAAAAATCTACGATAAGCTTGCGGGTAAGTATTTCCTAGGTCAGGGTTTATTTTGTCTTTAAACGGAAGATCTACCATGAATCTACCGCTCGGTTGCCGTACTACACTAGCAGTAAAAATTGATTCTGCCTGTTTTTCTTCCTTTGATAAGATTTGTTTTTTAGGCAAATGTTCGATTTCCCAAAACCTAGGGAGAATGACCTCTAAAAGAGGTGAATGACTCGTTAAAAAACAACTGGTTCGTTCCGTAAGACTACCTACTTCGTCAACCTTTCCCATGACGACCCAGCCAAAGATAGTTTCAAGGGCTGAAGGCTGCCCTACCTGTCCAAGAACCCTGCCCTCCTTGAAAATCTGTGCGAATAGCTCGCAACCAATAACCAGGTCCACAGGTCTAGATTTGAAATAAGATGGGTCGGCAAGTTTAAGGTTTCCCAAGTGTTTCCACTGATTATCGTTCAAGGAGAATGTAGGCATATTGGAACATAGTTGTGGAACAACAATTGCTTCGAAATTAAGTAAAGGAGTGACTTGTCCTTGTGGCTTAATGTGACATTGAACGAGCCCTTTGGAAGTAAAAGAAGACATCTGATTTAATCCGAATATTTCAGTGGTGTAACTTCGCCTAGGAAGATTAAGACGCTGAATACACTTTTCACTGATGAATCCAGTCTGTGATCCAGAATCAAGCAGTGCCCTTACAGGTTGAAAATTTCCGCAACCGTCCATAACATCTATTATGGCGGTGCATAAAAGAAAGGTACCTGAAGGTCCTGAGGCATTTAATGACACATGAAGATTATTGACAGGTGGTGTGTGAATGACAGGACTAGTATCTTGGCTTCCAGACGCTTGATTAGTTTCTAAGATATGAGTTAAAGTGTGGTGCCTTTTACTATTGCAAGTCCTGCATGAATATTTTGATTTGCACGTATCTACATCATGCAAGGGATGAAAACACGCTAAACATAATTTTTTCTGTTTGACGAAAGATAGGCGATCGATAGGTGAGAGATCAAGAAATGTTTGACATTTCGAAAGCACGTGACCTTGATTACATCGGAAACATTTTATTCCCGTACTCGAATTAGTTGAGGTGCCAGCCAGTCCTATAAAAGGCGAGTTGGATAATTTATAGGTAGGCTTTTGCCCAAACTGATTTCGCATAGAATTTGAATTTTGATAGGTAGGCTTTTGCCCAGACTGATTTTGCATAGAATTTGATTTTTGATAGATAGGCACCTTTTTGGGTGCTGTTGATTGAGGAAGTGATTCCAAAACTTTACATCTTTTTTCTAGAAATTGAAAAAGTGACTGAAAAGTGGGAATTTCGGTATTAGTATTGGCGTGACTCATTTCGAAATTTGAACGCGTTGGAATATCCAATTTTTCTAATAAAATGAAAAAAATAATAAAGTCCCAACTGTCAACGTCAAAGCTAAGTGATTTTAAAATTTCTAGGGATTCAGAAAAGGTGTCAATTAAATTACGCAATTCTTTAGCTGACTCGTTTTTTAAGGTGGAGTTCATAATTGAGCTCAAAGCATCATTTGCGAGGTCTCGCTTGTTTTGATATCTATTGACTAATTTGTCGTAAGCAATTTTATAATTTTGATCAGATAAGCTAATCCCTGATATCAATTTTAAAGGCTCATCCTCGAGATATGAAAATAAATATTGAAGTTTTCGAACGTTACTTAGACTTTGATTTTGATCTATAATGTTATTAAAAAGATCGAAAAAGCTTGGCCATAATTTTTTATCACCTCGAAATATGGGAATACCTAACTCTTTGAGTTTTGGAGTTTCGTATTCGTTTTGTCGAACATATGATCCCGAAAAAGATGGGGCCTCAACCGGAAATATTTTAGAGTAAACCCCCTTACACGCATAAAAATATTTACGAGCTTCTGAAAGGATCGCATCCTGCGTTTTAAATTCCTCATCGTCCGAGTCGTCTAGCAACATAATGACGTCATTATGTGCCAGCATGCATTTATCGAAGGTTTCATCCAAATCGGCATACCTCACTTGAAACTCGTTTCTCGCTCTTTCATCTTTTTCCGCAGTCTGCGACAACACATAACACTCGGTGATCGCAGATAAAAAACCCTTGCGTTTTTGTACGGCTTTTTTGACAGACATGATTTTACCTTTGAAATGACGAAATTGTCGGTAAATATACAATTAACGCTAAATTAATGCTTCTGAAATAGAAAAATGACGAATTGTCGAAAATATGCACTAATTTATCGCCAATTGATAAAAATTGTTTTAAATATCGAAATGATATGATACACCACTGAACTCTTGTTTTGTTTTGTTTTGATTCCTACTCGATTTGTTTACACCACGCGGAGTAGACCCGTTACCATGGCAGCGGACCAAAAACACGTACTGCGCCGGCCGACTTTCTCTACTCGGCGTTTCAACGCTGCTGAAAATTCAAGGCCGTTGTCTGGCTTGGCCACAGATTGTTAAATAATTATTAATACCGTCGTATGGATTTATTATTTAAAATAATTCGGTTCGGAGGAACACTTTTATGTTAGCCCACGGATAGAAAAACGTTAAAGGCAATGAATGGACTGTAAATATTATTAATTAATGATATCGCGAGCAAACATAAATATATTGATATGATTTTACGAAATAATCAAAATGTCCATAGGTAAAATGGTTGGAATTTCTAGTTCTATGCTTCAGTACACAAAAATCGAGCACTTTCAGGTGTAGATATTTAAAATAGTTGGAGAACGAAATTAACACGCCTTTTTCTCTAGGCGATTGACAATGATCTCCCCGGTTGTTGGTGCGCATGTCCAAATACGCTGAATGCGCTTTGCCTTTCATACAGTTGTGTGTTTTTAAAAATATATATAAACAACCGCGAAATTTAGCGGGAGCTAACACCGGAGTCCAAGGACGGCCACTCATCTGTTCATGATGGTCGGGCGTAGGAGTAAGTCCCTACTACCCCTCAGTGACCTTATCACCCCACAGATTCAGGCTTTACCAGGCTACCTGTTCTGTGTTCTACCTTGTCTATCCCTTTCCATGTCGTGTGTGCAAACCATTTCAAATCAGTAGAAGAAAATTAAGGTGTCTACTGAGGATTCTTGTAATTTTAAGTTGTTTACCTATCATGCGTTGTTGATAGCAGAGTTGGATTGTTGTTTAGTCAATCTTGGCCGAAAACTTGATTGACGTGACAATTGTCTAAAGGCCTGTCTCATCGCTCAGGACTTAGTCCCCGTGATGGCTAAGCCTTATGATAGCTTCAAATCAGTAGGACAAGTAAAATGCCTCGCTGAGGATTCTTATACAATTTGTCTTAAGTTGAAAGCAGGTTCTCTGTTAGCGTTCTTGGGAAATCGGGATTTAAAAGTTTCTTCGAAACTTTGCCTAAGAAGGGGTGGTGTTGTTACGGGCAAGATTTGCCACGTAAGAATGAGGTTGCTGTGAAAAGAGCCTATTCACCAAAAAGGGAAAAATAATAATAATTTTTAATGCTTTCAGTTAAATATTTAAAAACCTCCCCTTGTATACTTTCGTCCCTTTTGCCCTAAAATTAAACTTACTGAAGAGATTAGATTAGTTAGGCTGAAGTCATTAACCAGTATGCGTTTTGTACATCTAATTATAATAAGTTAATAAAAACTACCTGATAACTGGTAAAGCCAAACTGCAGGAAGAACGTAAACAGGGAGAGAGTCCTGCTGGAACTGAAAGACATGTTTTTGGAATACTAAGGTAAAACTAGTTTGCAGAGACTAATGGTATTCTTTTTCTTTGTTGTTAACTGTAAAAATTAAAGTATATGCTATAATTAATTTATTCATCAATTCATAATAAATTTGACTAGCACGTACGCCAAATATTAAAAAGTTTAGAGCCAATATTTATTTAGTTGTTATTTGTATATAATTAAAGTAATCAATTAGCCAAAATAAAATATTTATTTATTGTTTTTGAGACACAAAATAAAAACTAAAACATTATTTAGTAATATTTATTTCGAATAACTTATTTTCGCGAGTTCAAAATCAAAACATTACAATAACATTCGTATCGTCTTTTGTGCCTGTGAAAACAATCGAGATAAATGCGGCGTTGCCGCCCTGGTCGTCGTGAATTTTCTAGCACCTTTCAGAACTCCTAATTTATTCTTGCACAATCAAGTATACTAATTAAGTGTCTAAATAATTATTTGGACTGAATAGAGTCCCAATTAACTGATTTTAGTCAAGACCCTTTCATTTTTTATTTTCAAGAGTACTTTTCCTGAAATGGAAACACTTTGTTTAAGACATGGCAATATGGTAATGTTTTTGAAACATGGTACGCAATTTCAAAGGCTCCAAAATTGACCACTTGTACGGCTTTAGTTTCTCTGTCCTTTTCTTACATATGTGTGCTCTAAGAGTGTTAACTTTAGGTGTAAATTTTGATTAATTCTTGGACTGGAAATAAATAGGGTGACCGGAAACACACTTTCTGGAAGAGTGTTCCGATCCTTATTTCTCATTAGTTTTTATCTTGTCTCTGTTTTTCATTTCTTTAAAAATCTCGAAAATTCGCGAATTCGGATTTATGGATCACTTTGGGGGGGGGGGGGTGCGAACCTATAAAGGAGAACGGAAACCCTTTAGGAGTGACATTTTTACAAACTTCCATGCTGTGACAAGCGCAGGAAGCAAATCTCTAAAAGATTTTTTATATATTTTAAACCAAAAGCGTTATTTTTACGTCAGTAAAACGATCCCAGAGGGATATTTAAAACTGGGTTTTATGTTTAAAAGAAGTTTTCTATTTGTGATTCGCAGCCGACCTAAATTGGTAACTCCATATTTTCTAATTTACTTCATAAATTTTGATTTTCGATAAGCTAATTACGACTCAGTTTTGCCAATTTTTCTTTAAACAGCTTATTGCTTCTTGTTTTAGTTTAAAAAATATATATATAGGATTGTAATGGATAGGGTGAATAGATTTTCTTCTTTAATTCATAGCGGACTGTAACTTTCTTTAGGTGTAATTTTCTTATTTAATATTTCTTGATCGCGCAACCATACAAAAGCAATAGAAAAAATGGCACCTACCTTTTGATGGCTATTTCTCTGCTTGCGGGCCCGCTCTGGAAGTAGTCTCACGTTCAGTCTTTGTGTTGAGGATGGTAGCACTTAATAACTAAGGTTTTTATGTTTAATAGTTAATTTTCGAAAGAAAATTAGTCTTCGAAAGAAGAGAATGATTTTTCACGAGTTCACGTGTTTTTCCGCTTGACAGAATGTTTTGTTTCATGCCTTTTGCGCATGTCCTTAGCACCCGCGTTGTTTCGACGGCGCAAGGTGCCACAATTTGAATTTGTATGGCTGATTATTTTTGAGGCGAAACAGATAAATTATAAATAAAATAAAACTAAAGAAAATTGCAGTAACAAGGATTAAATTGTAGTCACTTTTAATTATTAATTTTCGTTATATGTTAAGGTGCGTTCACGCTAGTCAAAATCTCTATTTTTCTTTATCAATCGTTTGTAGGTAAAATAATAGTAATAGTAATGAAATTGACTAATTGACAGTTGGGCTTTTCAGATTGTCATAGTTAATGGCCATTTATTTGACAAATTTGAACATTAAATTACTAAAGCATAACTATAGTAAATTTTCATTTATTTTAGTAATTTATCAGTTAAATTATTTAATTTTTGTTTTTATTATTAATTAGAAGTAATCAATTACCCAACCATTTAGGTTTAAAATCAGTGAAAATATAAAACTGTAGAAGAATATTGTCACGGAAAATTCATCCTGTAAAATAAAATTTATTGAATTTAAAACACCTTTTTTTTATTTCTTTATTTGGTAAGATGAACCCCATCTAAAAATTGTTTATTTTAAAATATAACACACTTTCCGCACGAGTTAGGTACAAAATTTTTCCTAGTTGCATAAAGAGCTTGGTTTTACATTCTAATATATTTGGTATTTTTTACATTAAAACAGCAAAAAACAAATTTTGTTTTCATTTTTAGTAGGCCTGAATAGGCCTAAAACTCAATTTGAAATTTAGCGTGCCATAATTTATAATTAAAGTTTTATATAAATTGCAGTTACTCTATATATTTCTTTTATGTCACTTGATATACTAGATGACACTGACAAGTTTATTTAATATTTACCGTCAAGCGTTAGGGAATTTGTGCTGGAAATAAAGATTTTGAACTGCCAACGTTAATATTTTTGTTATTTTTACTAAATAAAATTTATATACAGTTATAAAACCAACAAATTTGGCTCGAATTTATACCGCCAAAATATTATAAAATAGTTATTTTCCTAACAAGTGTGGAAAGTGATACTTTCCCGCACGCGACTGCAGTTGACCCGAACGACGCGGAGCGGAGTTCGGGCAAGCAGTCGAGGGTGGGAAAGACACTTTCCGCATGAGTTAGGAACATTATTTTTTCTTCGACCGATGTTACAATACCACAAATTTACTTTTGAAAAAATATTTTATTTGAACATAAATAAAATACTAATTACTATTATTGGTAATAGTGATATTGAAAACACAATTTGTTGCAGTTTGAAGATTATTCAGAATTGCCGGTGTAGTGGAGTTCGATGGTGGTAATTCTCGCATCTGGTGGCCGCTTGTAGAATCGAAAGTGCGCAAAGATGGCGTCTGGGTCTGCAGGACTCTTCAAGTGGACGTTGACGGCAGCAGTTGCAGGTCACTTACAGTTGACGATGCCGGTGCTGGCAACGATTGCAGGTCATAGGTAGATGAAAGAATCTTACTCGAGATGTTCTCTTTCCACCAAGGCGTTTTATGTTTGTTATGCCTTCACCTGAATCTGCTAGGAATGTTGCTGAAGAACGTCTGAAGCTATGGCCGGTATAACGTTCTGGGTTAGGTAGGCGCAAATATGCAGCGATCTCTGATGGCATCTTTCCAAAAGTGTTCACTCCTACACACTGATTGGAACATTTTCCTTTTTTATAATAAATGAAAAACCGGCGGTGCGGAGTAGTAGGAGGTCTCAAATTTGCGTACTTTCTATACAGCATCAAAAAAGATCCATTATTTATTTCTTCGGATAAAACGAAGGATCTTGAGGAATGATTTTTAGTGTCGGAGATCTTAACAACGATCAGACTTCCTTTATCCTGTATGTCATCCAGAGTGATATTTAAAAGCTCCGCCCTGCGGAGAGCACCAGCCAAAGCAAAAATGGTACTCACTTTAATCATCAAATAAATCTCATCAGGAGCTAACATAAACCGCGATATATCATCTTTGGTGAAAACTTGCGCCTTTTGTGCTCGAGAACCAACATTTTTTTGTTTAAGAAACGATGTTAGCTTGTGGAATCAGCTTATGTCCAGATTTTGCTTAATTTTAACCAAGCTTTTCACCATGAAATAGCGTGACCATAAGGTATTCGATTTCAAGACCTTGCTCAGGTCAAGGAAGTATGCCAAGAAGACTTCTTCTTTGTAGATTCTCACCCCTTTCTCCTTACACCATGTCACGAAATGATTGTACTGTTTTTCGTACCTTTGTCTCGATTTCGCAGGTAGCAGCTCACCATTCACATCTTCAGCAGCCTGCAAAATGTACTCCGGAAGTTCATCTTCGGAACAGTTCATTGAAAAATCCATTTTATTCAAAATAAAAGGCAGTTCTGTCACTTCAGAGACGCTCTTTGACTAGCTTTGACGTTTGAGTAACAATAACATAACTTGGTTGCCATAGCAAACTGGACCAAGCACCTGTCACAGCTTGGCTTGATAGTTGTTGTATGACATGACTATACGGGGGGTATGCAGAAATATTTTAAAAAATCCATTATTCTGTTTTTTTTTTTAAATTGAATAAAAAACTTGAAATGAGCTATAATTCATCAGATTGCCTATCTGCTAAATTCCCTACACTGTACCAAGTCGATAGTTACGACTTTTGAGGTATAAACCTATAGAATAACTCCAAAATTGGCATAGTTTTACTTTCCCGCACTGGTGCGGGAAAGTGATTTTCCCGCACTAGGGCGGGAAAGTGATGCTTTCAAAACTAAAATGCGTGCGGGAAAGTGGGTATATATGCACGGTCGTAGAAAAATATAATTTTCCTACTTGCTAGCGTAAAACGCGTTTTTCCGCACCAATTTTCATGTGGAAAGTTCACATGGACTTGATATCACCTAACCAAAGAGGCCTGGGGTTGGGGGGGACCTGGCAGTAGGGATAAAATGCTGGCTAGCCGACTGGCTATCATGAGTGATAAAAATCTTTTTGTACCCCAGGTGAGTACTAATCTCACCGGTAGTTCAGACCGGGTTAAAGCCCCGGTTGCTGCCGCTGGCCCCATGGATTCTGGGGAGGGCCAATCACTCATTAACCCTCACGGAGGAGGTAAAAACTCCGAAGGAGAAGCAGTGCCGAATAGGCCTGCAAGATCCAACCAACAAAGGAGTGCCGAAGAGGCCCCTATGGAGCTGGAGGTCATACCAATTCCAGCTCCAACTCCATCACCAGATCTTGAGTGGAAAAATCAACTGCTCAAAAGCGACGGTGACACCACTGACAAGGGCTCCAATATGAATGCCCGAACTCAGAACATACAAAACCAAAAGTTGTTTGGATCATGGCAGGCGCACAACAACGAGAACATCAACATCAAGGCCTGCACTTGATACAAGTAAATCTACGCCATACCAAGACATCAACGTACAGTCTTGGTAGAGTTTTCAAGCAGCAGAGGCTGGACATTGCCCTGTTGCAAGAACCGTGGCTATCAAGTACGAACCAAGTAGCTGGACTTAGCCGAACTCTTGGTAACATCATCACACATAACTCAGGTATTAGAACACGAGCATCTATTCTTATAAGAAAAGATATTAACTACTTTGTCCTCTCAGATTTCTGTACCGATGACCTAGTAGCGCTACGATTATTCATCCCCGGTGAGCAAGGCATGACAGAACTAGTCTGCTCAGCATATTTTCCGGGTGCCAGAGAAGCACCACTGCCTCCCACTGCAGAGGCAGCTATCCTGATTGCATACTGCAAAGAGAGGAACGTACAGCTCATCCTGGGCTGTGATGCGAACGCGCATCACACAGTGTGGGGCAGCACAGACATCAACAGAAGGGGTGAGCATCTGTTCCACTACATTATAGGGGAGGGGCTTTTTGTAAATAATGTTGACTCCAAACCAACCTTTGTCGGTCAAAATAGGGCAGAGGTACTAGATCTAACAATAAGCATAAAACTAATTAGCAATAAGATCACTGACTGGAGGGTTACAGATGAGCCCTCTCTGTCAGACCACAATCATATACAATTCACCGTCGGTATGGGATCTACAAAAACAATTAAATACAGAGACCCAAAAAGCACAAATTGGAGTGGATATGTCAGATCCCTCCAAGAAAAGCTGAACTCAGTAATGACCGACGTGTGGGATCGTGATAAAATAGAAATGGCCTCTGAACAACTAAGGGAGGCTATTATAACCGCGTATCACGAAAATTCCCCTCTTAAAACCAAAACTGATAATCGCGGTATGTCTTGGTGGAACAATTGTTTGTTCAAAAAAAGAAAAGAGGTTAGACGCCTATTTAATCGGGCAAAGGAGACGGGCAACTGGGAAAGCTACCGTGCCTCCCTCAACGAATATAACAAACAAATCAGAAGTGCCAAAAGAGAGTCATGGAGGAGGTTCTGTCATGGGCTCACAAAGCTTCCGGACACAAATCGAATCCATAAAATTCTGTCTAAAGAGCCAGCAAACAAACTTGGCGCAATAAAGCTCTCTGATGGCACCTTCACAAAATCTGAAAGGGAATCCCTGGAGGCACTGGCAGAGCATCATTTCCCAGGAAGCACACTCCTTGAAAACGGGAATATTCCTGAGCAATTGACCCATGGACATCGCCCAAAACAGGCGGATTGGAAAATTGCAAAAGAAATTATCAATTCAAATACGATCAAAATGGCGTTCACGTCTTTTAAACCATACAAATCACCGGGCCTAGATGGTATTCTTCCAGTGCTAGTACAAAAAGGCCTGGAAGTGCTAGTACCTTGCCTGGTGAACCTGTATAGAGCCAGTCTAGCATGGAATTATATTCCAACCAGCTGGACTAAAGTTAAGGTAGTTTACATACCTAAGGCGGGTCGGGCAGATAATACTCCAAAATCGCTTCGACCCATAAGCCTCGCCTCATTTCTGTTGAAAGGCTTGGAAAAGATAATAGACGCACGTATCAGAGGTGGCGCCTTAATGGCCCACCCGCTCAATGCAAACCAATATGCATACCAAGCAGGGAAGTCAACAGAACTAGCTTTAAACAACCTTGTTGGAAAAATCAAGGAAACCCTCGATGCAAAAGGCATCGCAGTAGGTGTTTTTCTTGATATAGAAGGAGCATTTAACAATGCACTACCCAATTCCCTCTTTGAATCAGCGTGCGCCCGAGGAATAGAATCTACCGCCACGGGATTCATCAGGTGCACACTCGAGAATCGAGTGATTGAAACAACTCTTAACGATGAGATGGTAAGCTTCAGAGCTGCTAGAGGCTGTCCACAAGAAGGAGTTTTGTCTCCCCTCCTGTGGTCTCTACTGGTCGATGATTTTCTTGCCATCTTGGAATCGCTGGATGTAGAGGTATTGGGATACGCAAATGACGTAGGAGCAATCATTAGAGACATTCCAGAGAGTGAATTCTCTGGAAAGATACAAGAAGTAATAAACACGGTAAAAGACTGGTGTGACAGGGAACAGATGTCTGTAAATCCTAGCAAAACAGTTATTATACCGTTCACCCGTAAAAGAAAGCTTGATTTCCTGACTCCTCCGGAGCTTAACGGTGAAATAATTCCATTTGCATCAGAGGGGAAATACCTAGGGGTCACTCTAGATAAAACTCTTACCTGGAATGCCCATATGGAAAGAGTAACCCGCAAGGCCACACTGTCCTTATGGACGTGCAAAAGAATTTGCGGAAAAACCTGGGGCACTAGCCCCAAACAAATGTATGGGCTGTATATAACAGTCATCAGACCAATGATTGCAATAGTCTGGTTCGAGAAGGGACATCAAAGAACCTCAAGGGCCAAACTAACCAGCTTACAACGACAAGCCAGTCTTGCCATATGTGGTGCAATGAGCTCTAGCCCATCGACTGCGCTTGAATGCTTACTAAACTTACCTCCGCTTCACATTTTCTTAGAGGCGGAGGCACGAAGAGCAACATACAGAATAAGAGCCAACCACCAGGATGGCAGGGCAAACAAAGTGATATCAACAGCCCTAATAAGGGAACAAGAGTTGGATGCAACTCTAGGAATGATATCCGACGTCATGCCCAACACGGTGTACAGCAGAAAGCTATACAACATTATCCTCCCGGAGAGGGAGGACTGGTTAAAGAACAGGACCAATTTTTCAAATAACGATAGCTTCTGGTATACCGACGGATCCAAAATGCCTTCGAGCGTTGGATCTGGAGTTGTTAGTATTCAAGAAAAAGTCGAGATTAAACATAGTCTCGGCCAATTGGCTACTATATTTCAGGCCGAACTCGTAGCCATTGAACTGTGTGCCCGGTGGATTACTGACCACGAATGGACCAACAGGACAATAAAAATCTTATCCGACAGTCAAGCAGCCTTAAGAGCGCTTGATTCCTATACGGTCTCATCGAGAACCGTGAGGAGCTGTAAAGATTCGCTGAATGCGCTTGGTAGCGCTAATAATGTATCATTAGTATGAATACCAGGGCATTCTGGGCACGAGGGAAATGAGGCCGCAGACCTAGCAGCGAGGGAAGCGGCATCTGCCGAGTTTTTCGGCCCCGAGCCAGCCCTGGGGATATCATACAATGCTGCTAAATCAACCATATTAAAATGGATGGAGAATAACTTCCAACAATACTTGATAAATATACCAGAACTGGCTCACTCTAAAGAGTTCATTAAAGGACCTTGTAGAAACAGAGCTAGGAACATTATTGGACTTACCAGACAGGAGATACGTATAGTGACTGGTCTTTATACGGGTCACTGTCGACTGAGAGTGCCCATGCACAGAATGGGACTAACAGAAGAGACCGAATGTAGACTCTGTATGGAGGATGACGAAACAGTCAGACATGTACTGTGTGAATGTCCGGCTATTGCACGTTTACGTCAGAATACTTTCGGTAAACCTCAGATCGACTCAGAAGATCTGAACAGTGTCTCACCCAAACTGATAGCCGGCCTTTTTGGAGGATTAGGCATACAGTGGTGAGAAACCACTTAAAAGTGAGCCACAATAGACCCACTGGTGGTCGCAGTGGAAGGGCTGCAAGGCCCACTCACATATGAATCATCATCATCATCATCATCAACTATTTGAGTTCAAACATGGTCCGAAATTGTATCTTGAGCAAAAGAAGAAAAAAAATCGATGAAAAAACAACATTTCATGGGTAAGTCGTCTTGACGGATAGTTTTTATTAAAACACGAGAAAGTTCAGTAGCGTCACGATAGATAGTTTTTCCTGCGACCCACAGAGGGGCCAAATGGAGCTAATGTCGGAAATAATTATTTACACACCCAAAATATTAGAAACAATAATAATGTGTATTGGTTATTGTGATATAGGTTAAAATGCACCTGTTTAATATTTTATAAAGCTTTAATATTTGTTTTTTTTTACAGGGTGATTAAAAAATAGTTTTTTTTTTAAAGAAATTTAAGTACTTTTACACAAAAAAGTAATTAAGACTTAAACATTTATTAAAAATGAGTTTAAAAATTCTACATTTTATAATATTTCTGTTTAAGTTATTTAACCTGGCTCATAATATACAGTATGTCCCAAAAGTCTAGAATCACCTTTTTTTTAAAACTTGGAGGTAAAATCATGGACACGTCAATTTTGAAATAGGAAGAGGAGTCATCTAAAAATACTATATTGTACAGAGTGTCCTCAATAAGATATATGCATACATATTTTTTTACTTATATTGCATCTAAAAACTAATTTTACCATTTTCTAAAAAAAAGGAATTTAATGTAAAGGCTTTTTGGATAAAAGTTGTTTATTTTTTGCTTGCATTTTGCTATTATCTACATACAAAATTAGGATTTGTATTAAAGATCATTGTAAAAAAATGACATAAGGGCAACATTTATGTTAAAATTAGACCTATTAATATTACTTTGTGGACACACTCCACACATGTGTAATTGTTTTGCTTCCTAACATTGTTTTATTAATATTAACTTTAAACAACAAGTAAAATTAAAGAAATAAAAATTATAAAAAAGTTTCTCTTTGGCCGGGATTCGAACCCGGAACCTCTTGCTCTGTACGCAAACGCTCTTTCATTAAGCTACCAAAGATCATACATAAATTTTCCGAAAACTTCCACCCATGCATGTGTGGTGTCTCAATACAAGAACGAGAAATTCTCAGGTTATTAACTCGACCAACCCATTTAACTGATTTTTATAATTTTTCTTTTTCACTGTCAAAGATATAAAAACTCAAATTAGACGTATAGTATCAACGTCTGAAAACATGAGATCATCTTTTTCGTGTAATAAAATTTCGGATAGCAATGGACATTTCAGCTCACACATATACTATACTATAGTAGTGTGAGCTATGGTGATCCTAATTTTTAAGTTGTTCCGATTTCAAAATTTTTTATATATCTTTGCGTTTCAGATGATTTTGAAACAGTTTCTCTCTGTCTGTCTGTCTGTCTGTCTGTCTGTCTGTCTGTCTGTCTGTCTGTCTGTCTGTCTGTCTGTCTGTCTGTCTGTCTGTCTGTCTGTCTGTCTGTCTGTCTGTCTGTCTGTCTGTCTGTCTGTCTGTCTGTCTGTCTGTCTGTCTGTCTGTCTGTCTGTCTGTCTGTCTGTCTGTCTGTCTGTCTGTCTGTCTGTCTGTCTGTCTGTCTGTCTGTCTGTCTGTCTGTCTGTCTGTCTGTCTGTCTGTCTGTCTGTCTGTCTGTCTGTCTGTCTGTCTGTCTGTCTGTCTGTCTGTCTGTCTGTCTGTCTGTCTGTCTGTCTGTCTGTCTGTCTGTCTGTCTGTCTGTCTGTCTGTCTGTCTGTCTGTCTGTCTGTCTGTCTGTCTGTCTGTCTGTCTGTCTGTCTGTCTGTCTGTCTGTCTGTCTGTCTGACCAAAATGCCTTCGAGCGTTGGATCTGGAGTTGTTAGTATTCAAGAAAAAGTCGAGATTAAACATAGTCTCGGCCAATTGGCTACTATATTTCAGGCCGAACTCGTAGCCATTGAACTGTGTGCCCGGTGGATTACTGACCACGAATGGACCAACAGGACAATAAAAATCTTATCCGACAGTCAAGCAGCCTTAAGAGCGCTTGATTCCTATACGGTCTCATCGAGAACCGTGAGGAGCTGTAAAGATTCGCTGAATGCGCTTGGTAGCGCTAATAATGTATCATTAGTATGAATACCAGGGCATTCTGGGCACGAGGGAAATGAGGCCGCAGACCTAGCAGCGAGGGAAGCGGCATCTGCCGAGTTTTTCGGCCCCGAGCCAGCCCTGGGGATATCATACAATGCTGCTAAATCAACCATATTAAAATGGATGGAGAATAACTTCCAACAATACTTGATAAATATACCAGAACTGGCTCACTCTAAAGAGTTCATTAAAGGACCTTGTAGAAACAGAGCTAGGAACATTATTGGACTTACCAGACAGGAGATACGTATAGTGACTGGTCTTTATACGGGTCACTGTCGACTGAGAGTGCCCATGCACAGAATGGGACTAACAGAAGAGACCGAATGTAGACTCTGTATGGAGGATGACGAAACAGTCAGACATGTACTGTGTGAATGTCCGGCTATTGCACGTTTACGTCAGAATACTTTCGGTAAACCTCAGATCGACTCAGAAGATCTGAACAGTGTCTCACCCAAACTGATAGCCGGCCTTTTTGGAGGATTAGGCATACAGTGGTGAGAAACCACTTAAAAGTGAGCCACAATAGACCCACTGGTGGTCGCAGTGGAAGGGCTGCAAGGCCCACTCACATATGAATCATCATCATCATCATCATCAACTATTTGAGTTCAAACATGGTCCGAAATTGTATCTTGAGCAAAAGAAGAAAAAAAATCGATGAAAAAACAACATTTCATGGGTAAGTCGTCTTGACGGATAGTTTTTATTAAAACACGAGAAAGTTCAGTAGCGTCACGATAGATAGTTTTTCCTGCGACCCACAGAGGGGCCAAATGGAGCTAATGTCGGAAATAATTATTTACACACCCAAAATATTAGAAACAATAATAATGTGTATTGGTTATTGTGATATAGGTTAAAATGCACCTGTTTAATATTTTATAAAGCTTTAATATTTGTTTTTTTTTACAGGGTGATTAAAAAATAGTTTTTTTTTAAAGAAATTTAAGTACTTTTACACAAAAAAGTAATTAAGACTTAAACATTTATTAAAAATGAGTTTAAAAATTCTACATTTTATAATATTTCTGTTTAAGTTATTTAACCTGGCTCATAATATACAGTATGTCCCAAAAGTCTAGAATCACCTTTTTTTTAAAACTTGGAGGTAAAATCATGGACACGTCAATTTTGAAATAGGAAGAGGAGTCATCTAAAAATACTATATTGTACAGAGTGTCCTCAATAAGATATATGCATACATATTTTTTTACTTATATTGCATCTAAAAACTAATTTTACCATTTTCTAAAAAAAAGGAATTTAATGTAAAGGCTTTTTGGATAAAAGTTGTTTATTTTTTGCTTGCATTTTGCTATTATCTACATACAAAATTAGGATTTGTATTAAAGATCATTGTAAAAAAATGACATAAGGGCAACATTTATGTTAAAATTAGACCTATTAATATTACTTTGTGGACACACTCCACACATGTGTAATTGTTTTGCTTCCTAACATTGTTTTATTAATATTAACTTTAAACAACAAGTAAAATTAAAGAAATAAAAATTATAAAAAAGTTTCTCTTTGGCCGGGATTCGAACCCGGAACCTCTTGCTCTGTACGCAAACGCTCTTTCATTAAGCTACCAAAGATCATACATAAATTTTCCGAAAACTTCCACCCATGCATGTGTGGTGTCTCAATACAAGAACGAGAAATTCTCAGGTTATTAACTCGACCAACCCATTTAACTGATTTTTATAATTTTTCTTTTTCACTGTCAAAGATATAAAAACTCAAATTAGACGTATAGTATCAACGTCTGAAAACATGAGATCATCTTTTTCGTGTAATAAAATTTCGGATAGCAATGGACATTTCAGCTCACACATATACTATACTATAGTAGTGTGAGCTATGGTGATCCTAATTTTTAAGTTGTTCCGATTTCAAAATTTTTTATATATCTTTGCGTTTCAGATGATTTTGAAACAGTTTCTCTCTGTCTGTCTGTCTGTCTGTCTGTCTGTCTGTCTGTCTGTCTGTCTGTCTGTCTGTCTGTCTGTCTGTCTGTCTGTCTGTCTGTCTGTCTGTCTGTCTGTCTGTCTGTCTGTCTGTCTGTCTGTCTGTCTGTCTGTCTGTCTGTCTGTCTGTCTGTCTGTCTGTCTGTCTGTCTGTCTGTCTGTCTGTCTGTCTGTCTGTCTGTCTGTCTGTCTGTCTGTCTGTCTGTCTGTCTGTCTGTCTGTCTGTCTGTCTGTCTGTCTGTCTGTCTGTCTGTCTGTCTGTCTGTCTGTCTGTCTGTCTGTCTGTCTGTCTGTCTGTCTGTCTGTCTGTCTGTCTGTCTGTCTGTCTGTCTGTCTGTCTGTCTGTCTGTCTGTCTGTCTGTCTGTCTGTCTGTCTGTCTGTCTGTCTGTCTGTCTGTCTGTCTGTCTGTCTGTCTGTCTGTCTGTCTGTCTGTCTGTCTGTCTGTCTGTCTGTCTGTCTGTCTGTCTGTCTGTCTGTCTGTCTGTCTGTCTGTCTGTCTGTCTGTCTGTCTGTCTGTCTGTCTGTCTGTCTGTCTGTCTGTCTGTCTGTCTGTCTGTCTGTCTGTCTGTCTGTCTGTCTGTCTGTCTGTCTGTCTGTCTGTCTGTCTGTCTGTCTGTCTGTCTGTCTGTCTGTCTGTCTGTCTGTCTGTCTGTCTGTCTGTCTGTCTGTCTGTCTGTCTGTCTGTCTGTCTGTCTGTCTGTCTGTCTGTCTGTCTGTCTGTCTGTCTGTCTGTCTGTCTGTCTGTCTGTCTGTCTGTCTGTCTGTCTGTCTGTCTGTCTGTCTGTCTGTCTGTCTGTCTGTCTGTCTGTCTGTCTGTCTGTCTGTCTGTCTGTCTGTCTGTCTGTCTGTCTGTCTGTCTGTCTGTCTGTCTGTCTGTCTGTCTGTCTGTCTGTCTGTCTGTCTGTCTGTCTGTCTGTCTGTCTGTCTGTCTGTCTGTCTGTCTGTCTGTCTGTCTGTCTGTCTGTCTGTCTGTCTGTCTGTCTGTCTGTCTGTCTGTCTGTCTGTCTGTCTGTCTGTCTGTCTGTCTGTCTGTCTGTCTGTCTGTCTGTCTGTCTGTCTGTCTGTCTGTCTGTCTGTCTGTCTGTCTGTCTGTCTGTCTGTCTGTCTGTCTGTCTGTCTGTCTGTCTGTCTGTCTGTCTGTCTGTCTGTCTGTCTGTCTGTCTGTCTGTCTGTCTGTCTGTCTGTCTGTCTGTCTGTCTGTCTGTCTGTCTGTCTGTCTGTCTGTCTGTCTGTCTGTCTGTCTGTCTGTCTGTCTGTCTGTCTGTCTGTCTGTCTGTCTGTCTGTCTGTCTGTCTGTCTGTCTGTCTGTCTGTCTGTCTGTCTGTCTGTCTGTCTGTCTGTCTGTCTGTCTGTCTGTCTGTCTGTCTGTCTGTCTGTCTGTCTGTCTGTCTGTCTGTCTGTCTGTCTGTCTGTCTGTCTGTCTGTCTGTCTGTCTGTCTGTCTGTCTGTCTGTCTGTCTGTCTGTCTGTCTGTCTGTCTGTCTGTCTGTCTGTCTGTCTGTCTGTCTGTCTGTCTGTCTGTCTGTCTGTCTGTCTGTCTGTCTGTCTGTCTGTCTGTCTGTCTGTCTGTCTGTCTGTCTGTCTGTCTGTCTGTCTGTCTGTCTGTCTGTCTGTCTGTCTGTCTGTCTGTCTGTCTGTCTGTCTGTCTGTCTGTCTGTCTGTCTGTCTGTCTGTCTGTCTGTCTGTCTGTCTGTCTGTCTGTCTGTCTGTCTGTCTGTCTGTCTGTCTGTCTGTCTGTCTGTCTGTCTGTCTGTCTGTCTGTCTGTCTGTCTGTCTGTCTGTCTGTCTGTCTGTCTGTCTGTCTGTCTGTCTGTCTGTCTGTCTGTCTGTCTGTCTGTCTGTCTGTCTGTCTGTCTGTCTGTCTGTCTGTCTGTCTGTCTGTCTGTCTGTCTGTCTGTCTGTCTGTCTGTCTGTCTGTCTGTCTGTCTGTCTGTCTGTCTGTCTGTCTGTCTGTCTGTCTGTCTGTCTGTCTGTCTGTCTGTCTGTCTGTCTGTCTGTCTGTCTGTCTGTCTGTCTGTCTGTCTGTCTGTCTGTCTGTCTGTCTGTCTGTCTGTCTGTCTGTCTGTCTGTCTGTCTGTCTGTCTGTCTGTCTGTCTGTCTGTCTGTCTGTCTGTCTGTCTGTCTGTCTGTCTGTCTGTCTGTCTGTCTGTCTGTCTGTCTGTCTGTCTGTCTGTCTGTCTGTCTGTCTGTCTGTCTGTCTGTCTGTCTGTCTGTCTGTCTGTCTGTCTGTCTGTCTGTCTGTCTGTCTGTCTGTCTGTCTGTCTGTCTGTCTGTCTGTCTGTCTGTCTGTCTGTCTGTCTGTCTGTCTGTCTGTCTGTCTGTCTGTCTGTCTGTCTGTCTGTCTGTCTGTCTGTCTGTCTGTCTGTCTGTCTGTCTGTCTGTCTGTCTGTCTGTCTGTCTGTCTGTCTGTCTGTCTGTCTGTCTGTCTGTCTGTCTGTCTGTCTGTCTGTCTGTCTGTCTGTCTGTCTGTCTGTCTGTCTGTCTGTCTGTCTGTCTGTCTGTCTGTCTGTCTGTCTGTCTGTCTGTCTGTCTGTCTGTCTGTCTGTCTGTCTGTCTGTCTGTCTGTCTGTCTGTCTGTCTGTCTGTCTGTCTGTCTGTCTGTCTGTCTGTCTGTCTGTCTGTCTGTCTGTCTGTCTGTCTGTCTGTCTGTCTGTCTGTCTGTCTGTCTGTCTGTCTGTCTGTCTGTCTGTCTGTCTGTCTGTCTGTCTGTCTGTCTGTCTGTCTGTCTGTCTGTCTGTCTGTCTGTCTGTCTGTCTGTCTGTCTGTCTGTCTGTCTGTCTGTCTGTCTGTCTGTCTGTCTGTCTGTCTGTCTGTCTGTCTGTCTGTCTGTCTGTCTGTCTGTCTGTCTGTCTGTCTGTCTGTCTGTCTGTCTGTCTGTCTGTCTGTCTGTCTGTCTGTCTGTCTGTCTGTCTGTCTGTCTGTCTGTCTGTCTGTCTGTCTGTCTGTCTGTCTGTCTGTCTGTCTGTCTGTCTGTCTGTCTGTCTGTCTGTCTGTCTGTCTGTCTGTCTGTCTGTCTGTCTGTCTGTCTGTCTGTCTGTCTGTCTGTCTGTCTGTCTGTCTGTCTGTCTGTCTGTCTGTCTGTCTGTCTGTCTGTCTGTCTGTCTGTCTGTCTGTCTGTCTGTCTGTCTGTCTGTCTGTCTGTCTGTCTGTCTGTCTGTCTGTCTGTCTGTCTGTCTGTCTGTCTGTCTGTCTGTCTGTCTGTCTGTCTGTCTGTCTGTCTGTCTGTCTGTCTGTCTGTCTGTCTGTCTGTCTGTCTGTCTGTCTGTCTGTCTGTCTGTCTGTCTGTCTGTCTGTCTGTCTGTCTGTCTGTCTGTCTGTCTGTCTGTCTGTCTGTCTGTCTGTCTGTCTGTCTGTCTGTCTGTCTGTCTGTCTGTCTGTCTGTCTGTCTGTCTGTCTGTCTGTCTGTCTGTCTGTCTGTCTGTCTGTCTGTCTGTCTGTCTGTCTGTCTGTCTGTCTGTCTGTCTGTCTGTCTGTCTGTCTGTCTGTCTGTCTGTCTGTCTGTCTGTCTGTCTGTCTGTCTGTCTGTCTGTCTGTCTGTCTGTCTGTCTGTCTGTCTGTCTGTCTGTCTGTCTGTCTGTCTGTCTGTCTGTCTGTCTGTCTGTCTGTCTGTCTGTCTGTCTGTCTGTCTGTCTGTCTGTCTGTCTGTCTGTCTGTCTGTCTGTCTGTCTGTCTGTCTGTCTGTCTGTCTGTCTGTCTGTCTGTCTGTCTGTCTGTCTGTCTGTCTGTCTGTCTGTCTGTCTGTCTGTCTGTCTGTCTGTCTGTCTGTCTGTCTGTCTGTCTGTCTGTCTGTCTGTCTGTCTGTCTGTCTGTCTGTCTGTCTGTCTGTCTGTCTGTCTGTCTGTCTGTCTGTCTGTCTGTCTGTCTGTCTGTCTGTCTGTCTGTCTGTCTGTCTGTCTGTCTGTCTGTCTGTCTGTCTGTCTGTCTGTCTGTCTGTCTGTCTGTCTGTCTGTCTGTCTGTCTGTCTGTCTGTCTGTCTGTCTGTCTGTCTGTCTGTCTGTCTGTCTGTCTGTCTGTCTGTCTGTCTGTCTGTCTGTCTGTCTGTCTGTCTGTCTGTCTGTCTGTCTGTCTGTCTGTCTGTCTGTCTGTCTGTCTGTCTGTCTGTCTGTCTGTCTGTCTGTCTGTCTGTCTGTCTGTCTGTCTGTCTGTCTGTCTGTCTGTCTGTCTGTCTGTCTGTCTGTCTGTCTGTCTGTCTGTCTGTCTGTCTGTCTGTCTGTCTGTCTGTCTGTCTGTCTGTCTGTCTGTCTGTCTGTCTGTCTGTCTGTCTGTCTGTCTGTCTGTCTGTCTGTCTGTCTGTCTGTCTGTCTGTCTGTCTGTCTGTCTGTCTGTCTGTCTGTCTGTCTGTCTGTCTGTCTGTCTGTCTGTCTGTCTGTCTGTCTGTCTGTCTGTCTGTCTGTCTGTCTGTCTGTCTGTCTGTCTGTCTGTCTGTCTGTCTGTCTGTCTGTCTGTCTGTCTGTCTGTCTGTCTGTCTGTCTGTCTGTCTGTCTGTCTGTCTGTCTGTCTGTCTGTCTGTCTGTCTGTCTGTCTGTCTGTCTGTCTGTCTGTCTGTCTGTCTGTCTGTCTGTCTGTCTGTCTGTCTGTCTGTCTGTCTGTCTGTCTGTCTGTCTGTCTGTCTGTCTGTCTGTCTGTCTGTCTGTCTGTCTGTCTGTCTGTCTGTCTGTCTGTCTGTCTGTCTGTCTGTCTGTCTGTCTGTCTGTCTGTCTGTCTGTCTGTCTGTCTGTCTGTCTGTCTGTCTGTCTGTCTGTCTGTCTGTCTGTCTGTCTGTCTGTCTGTCTGTCTGTCTGTCTGTCTGTCTGTCTGTCTGTCTGTCTGTCTGTCTGTCTGTCTGTCTGTCTGTCTGTCTGTCTGTCTGTCTGTCTGTCTGTCTGTCTGTCTGTCTGTCTGTCTGTCTGTCTGTCTGTCTGTCTGTCTGTCTGTCTGTCTGTCTGTCTGTCTGTCTGTCTGTCTGTCTGTCTGTCTGTCTGTCTGTCTGTCTGTCTGTCTGTCTGTCTGTCTGTCTGTCTGTCTGTCTGTCTGTCTGTCTGTCTGTCTGTCTGTCTGTCTGTCTGTCTGTCTGTCTGTCTGTCTGTCTGTCTGTCTGTCTGTCTGTCTGTCTGTCTGTCTGTCTGTCTGTCTGTCTGTCTGTCTGTCTGTCTGTCTGTCTGTCTGTCTGTCTGTCTGTCTGTCTGTCTGTCTGTCTGTCTGTCTGTCTGTCTGTCTGTCTGTCTGTCTGTCTGTCTGTCTGTCTGTCTGTCTGTCTGTCTGTCTGTCTGTCTGTCTGTCTGTCTGTCTGTCTGTCTGTCTGTCTGTCTGTCTGTCTGTCTGTCTGTCTGTCTGTCTGTCTGTCTGTCTGTCTGTCTGTCTGTCTGTCTGTCTGTCTGTCTGTCTGTCTGTCTGTCTGTCTGTCTGTCTGTCTGTCTGTCTGTCTGTCTGTCTGTCTGTCTGTCTGTCTGTCTGTCTGTCTGTCTGTCTGTCTGTCTGTCTGTCTGTCTGTCTGTCTGTCTGTCTGTCTGTCTGTCTGTCTGTCTGTCTGTCTGTCTGTCTGTCTGTCTGTCTGTCTGTCTGTCTGTCTGTCTGTCTGTCTGTCTGTCTGTCTGTCTGTCTGTCTGTCTGTCTGTCTGTCTGTCTGTCTGTCTGTCTGTCTGTCTGTCTGTCTGTCTGTCTGTCTGTCTGTCTGTCTGTCTGTCTGTCTGTCTGTCTGTCTGTCTGTCTGTCTGTCTGTCTGTCTGTCTGTCTGTCTGTCTGTCTGTCTGTCTGTCTGTCTGTCTGTCTGTCTGTCTGTCTGTCTGTCTGTCTGTCTGTCTGTCTGTCTGTCTGTCTGTCTGTCTGTCTGTCTGTCTGTCTGTCTGTCTGTCTGTCTGTCTGTCTGTCTGTCTGTCTGTCTGTCTGTCTGTCTGTCTGTCTGTCTGTCTGTCTGTCTGTCTGTCTGTCTGTCTGTCTGTCTGTCTGTCTGTCTGTCTGTCTGTCTGTCTGTCTGTCTGTCTGTCTGTCTGTCTGTCTGTCTGTCTGTCTGTCTGTCTGTCTGTCTGTCTGTCTGTCTGTCTGTCTGTCTGTCTGTCTGTCTGTCTGTCTGTCTGTCTGTCTGTCTGTCTGTCTGTCTGTCTGTCTGTCTGTCTGTCTGTCTGTCTGTCTGTCTGTCTGTCTGTCTGTCTGTCTGTCTGTCTGTCTGTCTGTCTGTCTGTCTGTCTGTCTGTCTGTCTGTCTGTCTGTCTGTCTGTCTGTCTGTCTGTCTGTCTGTCTGTCTGTCTGTCTGTCTGTCTGTCTGTCTGTCTGTCTGTCTGTCTGTCTGTCTGTCTGTCTGTCTGTCTGTCTGTCTGTCTGTCTGTCTGTCTGTCTGTCTGTCTGTCTGTCTGTCTGTCTGTCTGTCTGTCTGTCTGTCTGTCTGTCTGTCTGTCTGTCTGTCTGTCTGTCTGTCTGTCTGTCTGTCTGTCTGTCTGTCTGTCTGTCTGTCTGTCTGTCTGTCTGTCTGTCTGTCTGTCTGTCTGTCTGTCTGTCTGTCTGTCTGTCTGTCTGTCTGTCTGTCTGTCTGTCTGTCTGTCTGTCTGTCTGTCTGTCTGTCTGTCTGTCTGTCTGTCTGTCTGTCTGTCTGTCTGTCTGTCTGTCTGTCTGTCTGTCTGTCTGTCTGTCTGTCTGTCTGTCTGTCTGTCTGTCTGTCTGTCTGTCTGTCTGTCTGTCTGTCTGTCTGTCTGTCTGTCTGTCTGTCTGTCTGTCTGTCTGTCTGTCTGTCTGTCTGTCTGTCTGTCTGTCTGTCTGTCTGTCTGTCTGTCTGTCTGTCTGTCTGTCTGTCTGTCTGTCTGTCTGTCTGTCTGTCTGTCTGTCTGTCTGTCTGTCTGTCTGTCTGTCTGTCTGTCTGTCTGTCTGTCTGTCTGTCTGTCTGTCTGTCTGTCTGTCTGTCTGTCTGTCTGTCTGTCTGTCTGTCTGTCTGTCTGTCTGTCTGTCTGTCTGTCTGTCTGTCTGTCTGTCTGTCTGTCTGTCGAATTTTACGTTTTGCCGCAATTATCCAATAATTTTGGCTTAGTAAAAAATGTACTGTTCTTAATCCAGCATGTAAAAATTTTAAATGAAAATGTTCGATATTTAAATAAGTAATTCTACTTTCGCGGGGTAATAAAATTGAAATTTTTTGTCATAAGAGAGAGAAGAATTGTGCAATCTTCCACCGACGCGTAATAAATTTTGGTCATCTAAAAATAGATTTAATTTTTGCATCGGTTTAGATAATTTTATATTATTTTTAAGAGAATTTATTTCTTCTGAAAAATAGATCGATTGTTCGTTTTTTATTAATAAATAAAGTGCGGTTTAAATTTCTTGAAACGTTAAAAAAGTTTCAAAAATTATACTTTTATTTAGAAATTTTTTATTTATAAAACGTAAAATATACGTTAAAATTCTTCAAAGTTTAGTAAAAGATGAGTTTTTATTAATAAGCGAAGTTAAAAAATTTAAGTTTGGGGTTTGCGTAGCAATTAAAGTTAAGTTTTTATTAGCTTTTTCTTCATTTAAAGTTTCAGAAGTGTCTTTTATTTCCAAGGTTATAGGCCAGTAGTCATAATGTAATTTTAAAAATTGGGGACCTTGAAAAAATAAACTATGATTTATAAGTTCACTAGGATAGAGACCTCTTGAAGCTACATCAGCGGGATTCTGAGAAGTGGAAATATAATGCCAATTTTTAGGAGATACTTTTTCATGAATTTGCGTGACTCTATTTTGTACATAGGTTTTCCACCTAGACGGATGTCCATTTTTAATTCACGATAAAGCTACTTGAGAATCACTCCAAGCGAATATTTGGTGAATTTTAAGTCTGTTTTCAAAACCATGAAGAATAAATTGAATTAAATTAGCTAATATATTACAAGCGGCTAACTCGAGTCGTGCAATAAATTTTATAGGGGCGACTTTAGTTTTTGAGCATAAAAAATAAATAAAAAATTTATTTTTATAAATAACACGTAAATAAACAATAGCTGCGTACGCTTTATTTGAAGGGTCTGAAAAACCGATTAATCGTATTGAGCGTTTCCAGAAAAAATATTGATAAAGCGGGATAAGCGAAATTCTTTTAAAAGTGGTAATTCTAACCTATAGCGCTCCCAGAGGCTACTTATCGCTAAGGGAGCATCTTCGTCCCAGTCCAATCCAGATTTCCAAAATTCCTGGATTAGGCATTTAATTAAAATAGTAACTGGCGACAACCAACCATGGGGATCATAAATTTTAAAAATTTCTGAAAGGATATTGCGTTTCGTGCAACTACGATTTAGAGGCTCTACTGAGTATGAAAAATAGTCTGAACAGGGTTGCCATCTAAGTCCTAAAATTTTTGTAGTTTCTTCTATATCAAGAGAAAGAGCTTTAGGGTTAATATCGGATTCTGGCAAGTGCTCTAAAACAGTTTTATTGTTGCTAGCCCATTTATGTAATTTAAATCCTGCGGCTTTCAATAAAAGTGATAACTCCTTTTGCAGAGATATAGCTTCTTCAACAGAGCTACAACCTGTGACAAAATCGTCAACAAAATTATCTGTCATAAGAACTTTAGTGGCGCGGGGAAAATTATGCTTTTCGTCCTCAGCTAGCTGCTGTAAGACTCTTAAAGCTAAAAAAGGAGCGGGAGTAGTACCATATGTAACGGTTTTTAAATTATATTCTTTTATAGGTTCGGTAGGACTAAACCTCCATAAGATTTTTTGATAATTTTGATGATGCGGAGCTATTAAAATGCCGCGAAACATTTTAGAAATATCGCAACAAAGAGCGACTTCATTTAATCTAAAATTTAATAAAATAGAACAAATGTCCTTTTGTAATTTGTGACCGGCGTAAAGCGTGTCATTTAAGGAAATTCTTCCAGTATTTGTTTGGGATACTGCGCTTGCGTTAAAAACTACTCTGAGTTTTGTGGTTAAACTTTCAGGTCTTTCAATATGGTGGTGGGGGATATAGTTACTTTTTTCCGTAAACTGTTCCTCCGGGTTAGAAATTAATTCCATGTCACCTAAGTCTAAGTATTCTTGCATAAAGTCCGAAGAATATTTTTGATAGGTTTCCGGTGTTTTAATTAAGCGGTTTTCGAGAGATAAAAATCTTTTTAATGCAAGTTGGCGACTATTTGGAAAACTTGGTTCACTATTTTTGCAAAAGGGTAAAGTCACGACGTAAACGCCCTGTATTATCACGAAAAGTAGTATTTTTAAATATTTTTTCACATGCTTCGTCAGCCGGGGAAAGAATAGGTTTAATTTCCGGTATATTTTCAGTTTCCCAAAATTTCGATAGTGAATCATTTAGTTGATTATTTGAAATTTGGCACAAAAGGGATACCGAAGCGAGGGGCGAGTTTGTGTTAACAATTTGTCCCATTAAAATGTACCCAAAAATTGAGTTTAATGCGATAGGCTCATTTATATTACCTACAATACGACCATCTCTAAGAATATAAGGGAAAATATCGGCTCCCAGTAAAACGTCGATTGCTCCCGGTCTATAGAAATAAGGGTCCGCGAGATTTATATTTTTTATAATTTCCATTTGACTAATATTTATGTCATTTAAGGGAATCGAAGAACAAATTTGAGGTAAAATAACTGCACTCTGTACTGATAAGGTCAGGTCAGATTGATTGCAAGGGCGAATGATCATATCAATAGATCCTAATTTTGATTGCATACTGGTCTTACTAATTCCAAAGACTTCAGTTTCAATATTAAAGCGGGGTAGGCCTAGTTTGTTGGCACATTTTAAAGATACAAAAGACAGATGAGATGCGGAATCTAAAACTCCACGAAAAGTTTGATATTTACCTCTTATATCTTTTATTTGAAAAAGAGCGGTAGAAAGCAGAGTACTAGAGTTACTGTAACTTTGAGTAGAGTAGCAAGCACCTTGATTTTGAGTTTACGAAGAGGATGCGTTACTAGTTTCATTTCTTTCCTGCCGAAACGCGTTAATTTGTTGGCTATTTACAGGCAAATCTGCATTATTATTTTCTTGCCGTTGAGACGAGGATTCGTTTACATGGCGCAAGTCAAAATGAACTGAACTATGATGCCTTTTTTTGCAAAATCGACAATTAAAAGTGCTTTTGCATTGGAAGGTTTTATGACAATTAGAGGTACAGTTTACGCACCATTGTTTTGCTTTTAATAAATTAAATCTTTGTTGAGGCGTTTTATTTAAATAATCAGGACAAAAAGTCAAATTATGAATATTCGAAATGAGAGTTCTGCTGTGCCGTAAAAAATGAACGAGGCGTTTGGCGGGTATTATAGTTATTTTGCGGTTTTTGAGTTATATGGGGCGGTTTTGGAAATTTGGGCTTCATAGAAAATTGCGTAATGGATGTACTGGCGGCGTTAACTACAAAAAGCGAGCTACAATGTTGATCCAAAAAATTATAGATTGATTTATATGAAGGTATTTCGGTAGGCTTACCATGAAAAACTTCAAATCGCGTTTGAATCGAACTATCAATAGATTTCAACAACTTTTGGGCTAAGACAAAGTCCCAAAAATCTGGTTGCAAACCAACAGTTTTTAAAGCTTCAATATTTTTTGTGAATATATCAAGCAAGTTTCTTAGAGCTACGGAGTCATCAGAGTTTACTTTAGGGCAATTTTCGATAGCATTCCAATAATTTTGGGCTAAAATGCGATCATTTTTATACCTTTTTACAAGATTATTGAAAACAATAGGATAGTTTGCATCCGAAACTGGTAATTGCGTAACTAATTCCTTTGGAGGACCATCTAAATAAGTAACTAAAAGCGAGTATTTTTGTATATTTGGAATTTGCGGATTATCATGAATCATTGTTTTAAAAAGATCATAAAAGGTATTGAAATCATTGACACTGCCAGTGAATTTTTCAATGTTAATTTTCGGTAAACTTGGAAAATAATCAGAGGTTTGTGAACCTCCTGAAGAGTAGGGGTTAATAGTAAGTCGGCGACTGCCACCTTGCGAAGGCGGCGCAGTGTTTTCTGCTTGAAACAACTTATCATAGATTTCTTTGACTTGAGCAACATTTGTTTGAAATTAATGAAGATGCTCGATACAAGTCTTAACTTGTTCCTGATCCTGGTAAATTTCATTTAATAAAGCGGTGTGCTTTTTAAGGTATTCCTCTTGGGCGTTGTCAAGCTCTTCGTAACGAATCTTAAAGTTAAGATGTTTGGTTGCATCAGTTTTAGCCAATTTAGCTACCGTTGAAATTTCATTTAAATTTGAATCTTCGATGTCACGAAAGACTTTAATTTTTCTTTACCTTTTCAGACATTATTTTGTAATAAATTAGGCAAAGTAAACAAAATCAAAATTTGTAGATTAAATATTTTTAAAAAATTTAAATCGATTTAAAATAACCATATGTAACCGTAGCCTCTTACATATAGGCATGCAAACTACAGCGAAAAGAAAAAACAAATAAACATGTAGGTATTTATTTGCGCGTTATAAATTAGGAAATAAAAACTTATATTCCGAAATTACCTACACACAGATATATCTTTCAAAAATACAAAGATAAACTTTTTGCATTTACATACACATAGCGACCCAAGACTCCAATCTCGAATATATGTCCTTGCGTTTTTTATAAAATTTGCGAGATGTAGGTATAGGTCTCCTAATACAAATTCATAGGCACCTATTTTATTTACCTATATTATAATTTTAATTTATTAATGGCGTCTCTTTCCTAATTTCACACTACTAGCGTTTGCTCTCACTCTAGCGAAAATGAATTTTTTGAAATTTCAAAAAGAAAATCAAAATGGAAATCAAAATCCGGCAATCGAACTGATCAAAATATGTAGCACTCCGATGGCTCAGATTGGGTTTTGGTAGATACAGTGGACTATAATTAACATTGGCGCAAAAAATTCATTTAACTAGAGAAAGTAACTAATTTAAAAATTGTAGGTTAAATTTGAAAGAGAAATAAAATTGTGATATAGCCTCATGGAGAGGGACTTACCGCTGTTTTGAGGTTCCAAAGTGCAAGGTGTACACCTTTCCATAAGAGCTATGTGACTTGAAGTTCCAACAGGATGATGGCACGATAATTTTAATTATTTGCGGTATTTTAAAGTGAATTTTCACTATTTTTTTTTTTAATTTAAATTTTAAGGTTGTCGTTTTCTAGACATGGCGACGCGCAGCACACACTGTCTGTCTCTCTATCCTGCGCTTGCAGTTTTTTCGCATATGCGCACAGCACTTCACCCTCTATAGGAAACCATATCACTATATTAAAAATTTTATGGATATGTGAAAAACACGATAGAGGACGCTTGTTGTGCCAAAGTATATAAAAATAAAGAAATAAGAAATAAAATGATAATTCTTAAATTTAGAATAGAAATTACATTTTTTGCGTTTAATTCTCGCATTTTAAGGCAATTTTGCTTTAGGTAAATTTTATAATAACTAATAGTTGTCCCATTTATTTAGGATTAATATAAATTTAAGACTAATAATTTTATGTTCAAGACAAAATCTTAGTTCATGAAAAATATGAAAAATAAAAGTAAAATTCAAAAATAAAAGAAAAATAAAGAGGTTTTTTATGGAAACCGAACAAATCCTTTACGTAATATTCTTTAAATTTGGTTTTGTTAGAGTTAAATCCATTAAGTCGAGTGTTAAAATTTTGGTAGGTCTAGAGTTCTGGTAACCTGATAACATAAAATGTACGTTTTTGATTACAAGAATGGCAAATCCAAAATGGCAGATTTCTTTATTTTTAAACCGATTTGTTTCAAACTTGAAAGTTTGAAGTGTTTGGGATCACTGAATACAGTTTTACCTCAAACTTAAAAAAATTAAAATGGCGGATCCAAAATGGCGGACTTTCTTATTTATGCATCGATATGAATCGAATATGGAACTTGGCGGTGTTTCAAGTCGCTGATTATAATTTTTGAATCAAACTCATAAAAAGTTCAAAATGGTGGATTTCTTTATTTTTAAACGGATTTGTCTCAAACTTGAAAGTTTGCAGTGCTTGAGATCACTTAATACAGTTTTATACTCAAACTTAAAAAAATTAAAATGGCGGATCCAAAATGGTGGGTTTCTTTATTTTTCAACGGATTTGTCTCAAGTGTCTCAAACTTGAAAGTTTGCAGTGCTTAAGGTCACTTAATACAATTTGTGACTCACACTTGCAAATGGCAGACTTTTATAGCTTAATACAAAATATGACTCAAGTTGAAAGAAAGAAATGTAATATTTTAAGCTTAAGACAAATCGGTTAGTAAATAAAAAAGTCTGTCATGTTGGATTCGCCATTTTGATTTTTTTATGAGTTTAAGTCAAAAATGATAATCAGCAAAGTCCACCATTTTGGATCCGCCATTTTAAATTATTTATGAGTTTGATATTTGATACCTATCGGTGCATAAATAAAAAATCCGCCACTTTCCATCCGTCATTTGAAATTAAGTGCTTTCAAGCACTGCAAACTTTCACGTTTGAGACAAATCGGTTTAAAAATAAAGAAATCCGCCATTTTGAGTTTGAGTCAAAAATCATATTCAGCGAGTTGAAACACTGCCAAGTTCTATATTTGATGAATATTGGTGCATAAATAAGAAAATCCGCCATTTTGGATCCGCCATTTTAATTTTTAAGGTTTGAGGATAAAACTGTATTAAGTGATCTCAAACACTGCAAACTTTCAAGTTTGAGACAAATCGGTTTAAAAATAAAAAATCCACCATTTTGGATCCCCCATTCTTGAAATAAAAAACGTAAATGGTATTTTTACCAGGTTACCAGAACACTACACCTACCAAATTTCAACACTCGACGTAATAGATGTTGAAATTTATGTATAAATAACATATTTATTTTGTTTTTTATCTGCACATTTTATCGAAAAAAAAATAATCCGCCGATGAGTTGGCCCGGCGCCCAGTTGTCCCATTATGAATTGAAATTTTTAGTCTCGAAATTTCATCTGACTCGAGCATAACTTGTAGTCCACCAAGAAGAGAAAAGTTGAAGAAGACCCTTGTTCAAAGAAAGAAAATATTTTACCTGGAAGATACAACATTTGTAAGATGAAAACAATAACTGCACTTAGCATGCTAACAAATTCTTTTTACTATCTTTTTTATTGAAGAGAATTTTGTTAACACAGTATACACAAGTAAGTATTGATGAATTATTTATTATTCAAACAGAAAATTGTTGATAAAAAAACGCTAGTGGAATTCAAAATTTTTATTTTGCGCCGCCACTGCCCTTTTTTATTCAAGACAAGCAAATAGAATATTTTTGCGATGTTGCATGTGTCCGGACTTACCAAACCAAAATTCTATTTTCATCCCTGTCTTGCTCATTAAATTCTTACTTGTGTTGGGTCAATTGCGATAAAAGCTTGTTATAATGGCAATTTAGGCCCATGCCGGGTCTACCCGTAGGGTATAGAAGTCAATGATACCTACCTAAATTTCACATATTTTGCAATATATTTGACAATTTAGACAGAAATTTCATTAAAGTTTCAAGTAACTCATTTTCTTGCTACGTATGGTTCTCTTTCAGTTTTTTCCTTTTTCTCAAGTTTTGTCGCCCGTGGCGGACAGCCTTGTTCCACCCTTCCCCTCTAATTGTGCCATTGGGGAAACACGTCGGTAAATACCATAGAAATAAAAGTTTCTCAGGGGTCTTGTTTTCATAATATTAAGTTATATTTAGAATATATTTCACCAGTAACAAATAGGTATATAATAAATTTAATAAAATTGCCAAACAATTATTTTTAGTGGTATTCTTGTTTTAATTTAAAAGAACTTAAACAACACGATAAGACAGAATGGACAAAATTGGTTATAAAAAATTATATATAATTTTGGTATGCATATATCGACAGAAATGATGCAAAAAGACTGAACTTACCAATATTTCCAACTACTGGAACTATTGTTATTGCATTTTCTTCCCTTTACTCACAATTAATAAAAATAAATGTCATAATAGGACATGATATCCTAAAAAATTATTCTAAACTGGAGTTAATTTTGAAGGATCAGGCCTTTCTTTATCTGTGTGTTGTATCATCAGCAAGACTCGATCCATCATCGCACTTTCAAAAGTTGTCTCCTGACTTTAGACCTATTGTAACAAATCTTGCCGTCATTCTTCTGAGGATAGTCAATTCATTGCTAATAAAATAAATAAATTGCTTGCTGATAAAGTTATATATGAAATTTGTTCACCTTGACGATTTCAAGTCCAAATTTCGGAATCAGATAATCTTAAAAAGAGAATGGTCATAAATTAGTCGCAAACAGTTAACATTTTTAGACTCTTGATGCTTATCCTTTACCAAATATAGAAGACTTAATATCCAAAATATTAAAATATTTTATATTTAGCAGGATCGATTTAAAAAATGCTTCAAATTCCTTATTCAGTATACACGAGTCCCATTTGGAGTAAGTAGTAAGTAGTAAGTAAATTCTTTATTAAATACATATTACAATTTTACATCAACATTTTTAATCATCTAATTAAGCCTAACAATATAAATGTTTCATTATTATTTATTGTTTATTTACCTAAAGTAGGCATTTAAAATAAGCATAGTTTAGTAAACAATGGAGTATCATGTTTCCAGAGAATAACGGATCAAATCATTTCTCATAAGAATTTGATAGGTGTATATGGTTATCTTGATGACATTACAAGGATCAAATGGAGCATGAGAAAAATTTGAGAGATTTGTTTGAAGCAGTTCAAGTTTTTGCCTTAACAATTGATATGTAAAGAGTACATTTTTGCAGAAATCTATAAAGCTACTATGTTATGAATTTCATAATGGTACTATTAAACCAGTTCTAAAAGATTAGCTTTTTTAATTAACTTACAGCTTCCTTCTGACACTAGTTCGATGCAAATAGTATTTGGAATGTTTGCTCACTACTCTCGATGGATTCAATCATTTTTGGAAAAAATTCATAAACTACTAACATGCAAAACATTTCCAATGTCAGCTGATATACTTCAAAAATTTGAAGAACTTAAGAAAGATATCGTTGGTATACATGCAAAATCCACTACGTCATTTTTTTTAGATTTTGAGATATTTGTATAATAATAAAGAAAAATAATAAGTCTTTATTTTAGTAAAACCAGCCGTGGTCAAGCCTGGCCATTAAAACCAAAGGATCAGGCACACCTCTTATGGGATTTCTGTAATCCGTCCAAGCTTATGAAATTTTGGTATGTTGTAGACTGAACTCTTCTTATCAAAAGTTTTAATGGGCCCAACTCAAAAAAATGACCAGTTTTTAAAATAGAGGGTGTTGAAAGTTACAATGTTCAACAAGCATAATGGCTCTTTAGACGGGTTTTCCAAACATATACGCAATGTTAGTATTACATATATTTACGATTTATTTATTATTTTTAATCTGTACCTTTAAAACATTATCTACAGGGAGTTTAAGTAAATGTTAGTCAAAAGTGTTAATAAGAAACAAGCGTCAGTCTGTTTTAGATTAAAACTTTTGTACCAAAAGTTCCTATGAGCCCAACTTAAATTAATGACTAGTGTTTAAAATACAGGGCGTTAAAAGTGATAATGTCCAAGAAGCATAATGCCTCTTTCGAAGGAGTTTTTAAACACATACGCAATGTTAGTATTACATATACAGTCAAACCTCTCTAACTCGAACCTCTATATCTCGAACCTCCCTATAACTCGAACCTTTTAAATGGTCCCTGCACTTTTTATATGAATTTTAACCTCTTTAACTCAAATTTCTGTAAGTCGAACTCTCCATAACTCGAACTAATTTGGTTGTCCCTTGAAGTTCGAGTTATAGAGGTTCGACTGTATTTACGACTTATATTATTTTCAATCTGTACGTTTAAAACATTATCTACAGGATGTTTAAATAAATACTAATCAAAATTTTTTATGAGAAACAAGCATTATAGCTTTTTACAGGGCACGGTACAGATGCACAAAACTGTTAAATATTTTTTAATAATATTTCAAAAATGATATTTGCCGAAACACCCTATATTAAATATTTAGTAAGTCAAGAATCATTAAAAAACTAATAAATACTTTATATGTAACAGTATCATTTCGTATATGTTTGTATGTAAAGCCCGCCTAAAGAGCTATTATGATTCAACATTCTGTATTTCAAAAACTGGAAATTAATTTAAGTTGGGCCTACTTCTGTTGAGCAAGGTTTAATCTACAACATACTAAAGCTTCTTTCTAATATAATATAATATAATAATATAATATTCCACCAATATTTACTTAAACACCCTGTATATAATGTTTTAAAGATACAGATTAAAAATAAAAAATAAATCGTAAATATATGTAATACTAGCATTGGGTTTATGTTTAGAAAATTCGTCTAAAGAGCCATTATGCTTCTTGTACATTATTTCTTTCAACACCCTGTTTTTCAAAAACTGGTCATTAATTTAATTTGGGCCCATGAGAACTTCGGATGAGCAAGATTTACTCTACAACATACTAAAGGTTGTTAGTCATTAAAACTTTCGACTAATATTTACCTAAACACCCTATAGATAATATTTTAAAGGAACTAATTAAATATAATAAAGAAATCGTAAATATATGTAATAGTACCTAACATTGGATATATGTTTGGAAAATCCGTCTAAAGAGCTATTATGCTTCTTGGACATTATCACTTTTAACACTCTGTATTTCAAAAACTGGTCATTAATTTGAGTTAAGCCCATGAGAAGTTTTGATAAGAAAGGTTCAGTCTACATCATATCAAAATTTCGTGAAGTTTGGCGGATTACAGAAATCACATAAGAGGTGTGCCTGATCCTTTAAAAAATATATTCAATCACAGACTTGATAAAATCTATAAAAAATAACTAAATTTAAAAAACAAAACGAACTATTTTTTACATACTTACATACGTTCTTCTATTATCCAATACATTAATCATGTAAAATTTAAGAGTTTCTCACTCAAACCAATGCGCAATGTCTTTGAATTTCTTAAAATGCGATTTTCTCAAAACTAACTTTTTTACTATTTTTTAGTAGAGAATGATGCATTACAAAATGCAAGTGCTGCAACACTAAGTCAAACTGGTCGACCCGTAGCATTATTTTTTAAAACTTTAAGTAATTCAGAGCAGCTGTAGAGAAGGAAGCTTATGCAATGTTCGAACCACTTAAAAAATGGCGTCATTACCATATTGGAAAAGATTTTAAACTGATCAGATATCACAAGTCAGTTTCTTTTATGATCAATAAAAAACATCCAAGTCAAATAAAGAATGAGAAAATATTAAGATTGGAACTAGAGTTGTCATGCTAAAACTTTGATCTCGTGCATAGATCAGGAACTGAAAATACTGTAGTAGATATGTTCTTTAAAATCTGTGGTGATTCTTCAGGCAATAATCTATTTGATCTTTACCAAGTACTAAGTCATCCACGTGTCATCAGTCATCCACAATTTACAATATTAGTAGAGGAAATTAAGAAAATAACCACTGACTGTCCAATATGTGCCACGGTAAAACCAAGATTCTTTAGACTAATTAAAGCACCAGCGTCTTTTAAAAGAATAAATGTAGACTTCAAAAGACTGTTAACTTCGTCTTCAAGGAATAAATACTATATAATAATAACTAACAGTAGTAGATTAATATTCTAGATTCCCTTTTGCCTTTTCATGTGCAGATTTGACAGCGTCTACAATTATCAAATATTTTTATCAATTTTTTACATTATTTGGAATGTATTCATTCAGACCAAATAATGATCAAATTTTATGTCTAATGCATTAAAAGTCTATCTATGAAATTGAACAGTTGCGACAAGTAGGACTTCTCCTTATAATCCTGAGGAAACGGGCTGGTTGAACGGCATAATGGGATAATTTGGCAACCCATTACTCTGTCTTTAAAACCCAGTACTTAATCATTCTTTGCATTTTATACGAACTTTACTTTGCACTAGTACAAACTGTACTCCGCATGAGAGAATGTTTATTGAACTCGAGAAAATGTACCTTCGGAAAATCTATACCTAAATGGTTTTCTTCTCTAGGCCCTGTAATATTACGAAAATTTGTTCGAAGAGGTAAATATTATCCTTTGGTAGAACAAGTTCAATTATTATAATCAAACCCTGACTATGCAACAACAAGAAATCAGGAAAGTACAGAACTGACTGTTTCTTTAAAGCAGCTAGCACCACCAGATAAGGGAGATCTTATCAGTTACACAGAAGGGTAAGCTAATATTATTGATATAAATAACCCAAGAGTAATGAAAGTATCAACTGATAGTAGATGTCAATCGCAAATAATACCGACAGTAGAGATAGTCTAAAGAAAATTAGAGATTTAGAATTACTTTTAAAGTCAGGATGTCCAATTGAAAATAATACCTTATAAGAACAAACACATTTCTTAAGACCAAGAAGAATTATGTTCCAAAATAGAGAGGGGGAAAATGTGGTGGTGGTGTGTGGCACTTGTAGTCTTACTGACATTGATTATGTTTTATAAGACATTGTCTAGTTGTTGTTATTTATGTAGAATTTTGTTGAATAAAGCCTATTAAATGGTTTTGGACTACAGAACTAAGCACTGCAAGAATTATTATTTGGCGTTGCTAATTAAGTAGTACAGTCAATCTTCTCCTTGCGGACACCTCCTTTAACTGGACCTCTTTTTTGGAATCATTTTCATTTTATTGTTTTTCTACACCCTTAATAAGACGGACACCCATAATAAGTAGATAATACCAAACAAACTGTAAGTCTCCAAATATAAGAGGTGAGTGTCCTGATATAAATAGGCTTCACTCTATATGATTTTCTTTTTTATTAAGTTTTGTGATTTTTTATAGGTAGTTATTACTTTTTGAGAGGGACACAAAACATTATTAAATTACAAATTTTTTTTCTCTCTCAGTTTTTAATTTTTGCGCAGATAATTTTGTTAGGGTATTCATATGCTCATTCAACAACGGGGATTCTGCAACTTGTTTTACTGTAATAGTAAATAAACATTGAATACCCATTTTACTAAAGTATAAATATGTGTCCCTGTTTTTTATGACCACATGTATAGTCCTTGCCATCCGCAGTTACACTTTTGTGATTTTGACATGAAATAAACATATTTCCTAACCAGAAATATATTAAAACGTAAATATGTCATGTTGGTATAAGATTAAACAAGGCCAACACAAAAATAGAGGCCACGACCCTTAAAAAATCAGCTGTTCTCCCGGGGCTGAATTTTACATTGGGTCTTATGGGAAGTCAGACGTTTTTTTATGATATTTTCAAAATGGCACTACAGATTTCCGCAAAATTTCAGTGAAATATTCTCAGACACCATCCCGATATTCCACCAAAGTTTTGTAAGGACGCAACATGATTAAAAGGTTAAAATCTTCAAGATTTAGCATTCCTTATTTTGAATTCAAATTACCCGCCATGTACCACATGCCAACTGTTATATTTGACATGTATTTGACTTTGTCATTTGTGATTGTCACATTCCCTTCTGCTTTAAACTTAATTTTTGTGTGAGCTAATAAAGCGGCTCTGAAAAATTAAGGATTACTATAGATTTAAAAAAAATTGTTCTAAAAGAATATAGTAAAAACAATCTCAAAACCGGCTTTATTTTTAAAAAAATCAAATATTCATGAACTTCAATATTTTAATGACAATCAGCTGTGTCGTAACGTGGCCATCAAAAAAAAATCAGCCCCGGATGTGACGTCAACAAAGTGGAGGATCGTGGCCCGTCCGTTTTGATAGCCCTGGATTAAATATAAAACTTTCATGTCTCTGGGTAAAAAGATGCTGACTGTAGATTGACAAAAAAAATGCACAGATAAAAACAACTCAAAGACATGCCATTTTTCGGAATTTATTTTTTTACTCTCAATATGCAGATGATAAAAAAAGAGGTTGGAAATGTCACAAAAGTGTAACTGCCTATGGCAAGGACTATACCTAAATAACAAAATAAAACTACTTAGGTGTATACAAAAACATTCAACTAAAGGTAGACCCCGTATAGAAATCCTAAACTTCATCAGACACAAAAAGTATTACACTGGGGGTTTCTTTCAAATTCGCAACAATGTTGCCAGTACTTTTATAACTTGTAATTTTGAAGTAGGTACATAAGTAAAATGGTAACTAATAAAAATCAAAAGAATATTTTGTTTTTGAGTTCGGCTTACGTTTTGGATTGCTATACATGTACCTGTAATAGAATATGTTTACCATCCTATGTCAGAAAAGGTATTGTTTTCATTGATTTTTTTTTTGAGATCTTAGCATTAATAATGTTTTTCTATACATTTGATTCTAGGTTGTAAGTATAACCTCTAGATATGTATGTATGCATGTCTGTGTGCCTATATGCACATATGTATACAAATGTTTGAAAAAAAGTTTTTTTTTTTAAGTTAGAATAAGTTATCCAATAATCAATCGGTAAATTTTGGTTTACATAGGTACCTAAACTGAATAAAAATCATAAAACATTTGCTTTTTAAGTCCCTGTTTGTATAGATCTAAGTGGCGGTTCGGTTCGGTTTAAATCGTTACCTATTTTGAATTAAAAGGAAAGTATATAAATTAGAAATAATCAGCTAAAGTTGGTTTTTTTCGAAGATTGTTGATTGTCGATTTTTATAGAACGTACAACGATTAGCACAAAATTGCAATTTTTGTGCAGTCAACCAACTTGAGCATGTTTTTTGCAGGCACACAAATTAACTAGCGGCTATATCCTGTAATGCAAACCATTTTTTTTAACTGCACATGCGGACCTCTCTCTTTCTTATCACATAAAATTATCTTCCTCTTACTAACTTCACACATGCTCGACCACAGCTGAGAGGGAGATAATTTTATGTGACAAGAAAAAGTACAGTAGCGAATGCGCAGTTTAAAATATTGATTTGGTTTTCGGTTTTCTGAAAAAACGGGACTCCATTTAAGTGTGAAAAACATTCAACTTTAGTGAGTGACTTTTAAGTAAGTTTAATTAAATTTCTTTGGTGTGAGGTTAGAGTTCATAAATAGTTTATTAGTTTTGTCTTCCTAGGTGGTATTTAAAAAGTTATTAAAACCAGATGACTAAACTGCACTTTTAACTATTAATTATTGTTCTCACTACAAATGTTTTCGGTATAAAAATAACTCTTGCTATATATATATATATATATATTATATAAAGAAAAGGTTTTTTTAACTTTCGTGATCAAAACATTTAACTTAAATTTATTTGGACTAAGAGCAAGAGTTATTTTTATATATATATATATATATATATATATATATATATATATATAAAATATATAGCTTAAAAAAACTAGTCTACAACCTGTTAGAGATTTGAATTAGAATTGAATCTTTCCTTCGAAAATATATAACGCGGACTGTAAAACGTTATGGTTCTGAAATTTCCAAAAAATAATTAACAAGCCAAACAAAACCAAAAAAATATGCACTTACCAGTTTTGTCGCAGATACACCATCCCGGGAGCTCCCTTCACTGTAGAATGTCGCTGGAATTGCTTAACACTAATTAGATTATAATTAAAATCGAATAATAAGGTTTTGGATTGATTTTTCGATCACTTGAGTTTTAACATGCCATTCGTTACTTGGCGTGATAACGAAGTGTTATTGCGCACTCTGTCGCGCATGTAGACGCAGAATCCTGCGTTGTCGAGTCTTCTCGTGCACATTTTAATCCTGTATGGCGGGATTTATTAAATTTGAATTTTTTAAAAGAATATAGACACAAAAGTTTCTCTAACATTTCCGCCCACTTAAAACGAAGTTTTAAATTAAAATTAGAAAAAAAAATAAAATCAAAGAATTAAGAAAAATTGAAAAATAATAAAAGGAGAATTTACCCAAACATTTTCCAATTTTTATGGAATTTTCCCAAAAACAAAAAAATAAGAATTCTAAGAATTAGATAAGACATTACAAAAAAAACATTGAATATGAGGTTTAGCGTGGATCCAACGGTAATGGACACAATTTTACGACCGGACGTTTGAACAGGCCTTGCTTTGTCTTAACCGTGGCCACTCTTACATTGTTATCAGGACCGGGGTGTACCGACACTATCCTACCCAACAACCAATGCAAGGGAGGTTTTGCTTCGTCTTTGATTAAAACAAGTGTATTAATTTTAATCTCGACCGATGGATCGCACCATTTAGCGCGCTGCTGCAAAGTATTTAAATATTCACACTTCCAGCGTTTCCAGAAGTCTGAATTTAAACGTTGAATTAATTGCCAACGGCTAAGTGCGTTTAGTTTTAGGTGAGTTAAATCGGATCTGGGCAAGAGTTCAAGGGTTCGAGATTTATGAAATGCCCTGGAGTAAGGGGGGAGAGATCATTAGGGTCTGTACTTTGTTCGCAAATTGGACGTGAATTTAGCAAAGCTTCAATTTGAGTTAAGAGCGTGTATAACTCCTTAAAAGTAAATATTTGACTACCGATTGACTTGTAGAGATGAGTTTTGATAGATTTTACGCCTGCCTCAGCGAGGCCGTTTAAATGAGGCGCTCCGGGACTATTCAAGCACCAACGGATTTGTAGGCTTTCCGCCGCTGATTTAGATAACTCCTGAAGTTGCTTGATAGCTCCTACAAAGTTAGATCCGCAGTCGCTTGTGATTTGAGTGCAAGCACCTCTTCTCGCAATAAATCGCCGCAAAGCTGCGATAAAAGCTTCTGTCGTAAGGTCACTGACCAATTCGATGTGGATAACTTTTACGCAATTGTCTACAAAAACAGCGATATATGCCTTAAGAATTTTCGCTTTGCGCATGCGTGAAGAGATAATGTTTATGGGACCAGCATAGTCCAAGCAGACATGCGAAAATGCTTTCAACTGTGAAGTTCTGAATGAAGGTAAATCAGCCATGAATTGAGTGTAGGGTTTTGGTTTCATACGAAAACACTGAATACATTGAGATAAAACCTGATTTATAGCTCTACGAGCTGATAAAATCCAAAATTTTTGGCGTATTAAATACAAGACAGTATTGGGTCCTGGATGAAAATTATTTTTATGAATTTGGATAATAATTAAATCAGTTAGTCGGTGAGATCGAGGCAGTAGAATTGGGTGTTTTGAGTCGTATGGAATTCCAGATGAATGACGCAAGCGTCCGCCCACTCTGGCAAACCCCTTGTCGTCAAGGAACGGCGCAAGTTTTCGGTATTGTTTAGGAAGCAATTGTTGATTTTTGAGTTTTTGAATAAGTTCTAAGAAGCAGTTTTCTTGGACGTGCTTGACTAAAACTAATAAAGCTTCATGTAACTGATTGGAAGAAAAAACTTGAGGAAGGGACTCCCGCGGGTTTTTTCGATTATGAATAACTCTCAAAAAATGACATATAATTTTTTGAATAAGGTCAAGGTTAGAATAATTTTAAATAAGTTTTTCGAAATAATTAGATGAAGTTCGAAACGTAACGAGTACTGAAGATTTTTGCTCTTGGAAAACTTCTTCTGGGACATTGTCTGACATCTGGTCTAGAAAATTTTGAATTTTCCATTCGGACCTTGGTAAGGTGAGCCAAGAGAGACCTTGAAACCAAAGTGGATGGTTGACGAGATTACTAGCCAATAGACCTCTACTTGCACAATCCGCGGGATTTTCAGCCGAGGGTATGTGGTACCAGGATACATCTGGAATGGTTTCTTGAATCTTGCAAACTCGGTTGGCTACAAAAGTTTGCCATTTGTGAGGAGAACCAGTAATCCAGTGTAAAGCGACTTGTGAGTCTGAAAATGCAAGTATTTCGTCTATAGAAATAAGTGACGAATGGTTTCGGATTACGATTTCTAAGATATCAGCTAAGAGCGTAGCTCCCAGAAGTTCTAAACGTGGTATTAATTTTGTATTGATAGGGGCTACTCTAGATTTGCCTAAAGCCAAGGCTGACCTGATTTCACCATTTTGCAACTCAGTACGAGCATACACACAACTGGCATAACCAAGCTCAGACGCATCACAGAAGGCTAAAAGTTTACAGCTTTTTACTTGAGTAGAAAAAATATAGCGTGGTAAGGAAATATTTGAAATGCAGTTTAGTTCATTACTGAATTGGTTTCAAAGATTTACAATAGAGTCTGGAGGCTTTTCGTCCCATGAACAATTAGACAACCAGAGTTTCTGCATAATGGTTTTTGCTAAGAATGATAGAGGTGATAAAAAACCAAGCGGATCCCATATTTTTGCTATTGCTGAAAGGATATTCCGTTTGGTACAGGATTTTTCAGATTGAGTGTAAGAATATGTGAATTGATCGGAAGAAGGCTGCCACTGCAGTCCTAAGACCTTGATTGAACTTGAATCGTCCTTGTCAAAAGTGACAGGAATTTGACAATCCGAGGGTGAAAAATGAGATATAAGTTTAGGTTCATTGGAAGCCCATTTACGGAGTTGAAAGCCACCTAAGTTTAACAAAGCAATAAGGTCATTTTGAAGGGCTAAGGCATCGTCAAGGGACTTTGCGCCTGCGCAAATATCATCCATACAAATATTATTAAGAAGGACCTTGGAAGCTTCTGGGTAGTTTTCACTCTCGATTTTCGCTAACTCCCTTAATGTACGAATAGCTAAATAAGGGCTAGAACACATACCAAAAGTAACTGTATTTAGTCGAAATTCTTGTACGGGTTCGCTAGGATGAAAACGCCAGAGAAGTCTTTGAAAATCTCAGGATTTATTTTGATTTGAAGGAAGTGCTGTTTTATGTCTGTTAAAAATACATAGGGATAGAGTCGGAATTTGAGTAAGATTTCGGAAATATCATTTTGAAGTTTTGGACCTATTAAAAGGGTTTCATTTAGGCTTAGGCCTGTGGATGAGGGTTTTATCGAAGGGTTAAAAACAACCCGGAGTTTTGAAGTAGTTTTATCAGGTCTAAGAACACAAGGTGAGGCAAATAACAGGATAAAGCTGGTTTGGGTTCATGACTTGGTATAGGAGACATGTGACCATTGATTAAATAGTCTCTCATGAATTCGGAGTATAGATGATAAAGATCTGGATTTTTGAAAAGCCTAGATTCGAGCGACATAAAGGAACGGTACGCAATAGAAAAGGTATCGCCAAGCTGCGGCACTGCGCTGCGAAACGGTAAGTTGACGATAAAGCGTCCTGATGGTTCTCTTGTCGTAGTTTTTTGGTAGATCTCCTCGCATTTCTTCTCCTCCGGAGAAAGAAAAACTCTAGGTTTTATAGTTTCCAATTCCCAGAATTTTTTGAGACTAGAATCGAGAGACTGTTCGGATAGAAAAAAACAAGAATTATCGAGCGTGGTTTGAAAAATGACGTCGCGTGTATCCCCCAGTAAGACCCATCCAAAGATGGTTTTAAAGGCGGTTGGTTGCCCTGGTAGGCCATCAATGCGTCCTGACAAAAGGATATCTTTGTAGAGCTCTGCTCCGATTAGCATGTCTATTGGTCCAGGTGTATAGAATTTTTCATCTGCTAGTTTAAGATTTTGAATATAGCTCCAATTTGTAGGATTGACCCTCATGGAAGGCATGTTTGCACATAAGTTAGGCAAAATATGAACTTGAAAATTGAAGGTTGGGTATGGTTGTCCTACTGGACGAATTGTACACGTTGAGATTCCCTTGGTCGACGATAAAGAACGGTTTAATCCTAGGACTGGGATCGATTCTTTGTTTCTAGAAAGTCCTAAACGATTTAAACAGTTTTCGCTTATCAAGCTAAGTTGACTACCATTATCAAGGATGGCTCGAACTTTTTGATAATTGCCTCTAGAATCTAGAACCTCTACATGACAAGTAGATAATAAACAAGTTTTTGTTGCTGTGGTTGCCAAAGAGGTCCACAAGTTTGTTGGGGCAACAAAATTTTGACTTTGAGGTTGAATAATAGAATAATTTTGAGTTGTTGGATTTTGAGTTGTTGGATTTTGAGTGATATTTTGAGCTGAGTGATTTTGAGTTATTGGCAAAGAATTGACATAGTTTGGGTTAATTGTGAGGTTAGGAAGTAAGTTTGAAGTTGATTGAGTTGACTGAATAAAATTGGATTGGTTAGAGTTATTATTTAAGTTAAATTGACTAACTCCGGAGTTTTGATTAGAGTTTTGTCTACAAATCATTGTATAATGTCTAAAACGACAAATTTTGCAATTATACGTGCTTACGCAATCCTTTTGTACGTGATTAAAACGCAGACAATTTACGCATGCGTTTTGTTGAGTTATGAAAGCGTACCTATCATCAGGAGACTGAAATAAAAACCGGACATTGGGTTATTAAATGTATCGAATTATTGCATAACCTGCACTTAGCTTGAGAATAATTTTGATGAGTTGAGTTATTAGGTGAATTTTGGTGTTGAGTTTTTTGTTTGTTCATTGTGGTTGGTGGGGCGTTTGGGTGTTTGATTTGTTTTGATATTGAGAATATGAATTCGATTTGAAATTGTTGGGTTTTGAATTATACGGTTTATTATTTGTTAAGTTGGTTTGAGTCACTTGGGAAGGGATAATTTGCAATGACTTAAGAGCTTTGCATTGATTTGATAAAAATTCGATTAAATTTTTGTAAGTTGGTATTTCGGTAGTGCTGTATTTTAGCTCAAACGCAGTTCTGGTCGAATTATCAATTTTTGAAAGTAAAATTGAAAACAGACAGAAACACCACTGATCTACTGGAAAATTAAGGTTACCTAGGGCTAGCACATTTTCCGAAAAAATATCGATTAATTTTCTAAGCTCTTTTGCCGAGTTATTTTTTAAAGGAATTGCTGTGTAAATAGCATTCCAATAGGTGGATGCTAACAACCGTTTATTTTGATAGCGATTGACTAGGATATTCCACGCTATTTCGTAATTATCCCCCGTTAATTTAATTGAATTTAAAAGATTTGCAGGTTCGCCCTCTAAGTACATTAATAAATGCTGAAATTTTTTAATGTTTGAGTAATTTTGATTATCATTTACGAGGGAAGAAAAAATATCAAAAAAGGTGGGCCATTTTCGAGGTGATCCATCAAAGCAGGGTATTTTTAGAGGTCCTAGTTCGTCCCTTATTGGGAATTGAATAATAGCAGGGCTGTTTCCCGAAAACCTAGGGCCCAAATCTGGAAAGAGTTCTGCTTATATTTGCTTGGTAGCGTAATAGAATTTGTCGGTATCCTTCCTAAATACGTCCTGTTCCGTGAATTCCTCGTCCTCAATGAGGCCTATGATGTCGTTATGTAACCGTTTAAATTCCTCGTAATGATCGTCGACAGATTCGTAAGATACTTTAAAAAGTACGCTTAGAGACGCATCCTGCTTGCATTTAGTTGCCAAGTTATATACCTCAGTAATGCGTGAAACAGATATCTTTCTTTGGTTTATCAAACTATTTTTTGAAGGCATAATGAATTAAGTTTATTTCTATAGCACAAAGTATTTTAAAATAATAAAATAGCTTTTTGTTTTGTTTTGGTGAATATCGATTTTTATTTTATGCTAAAAATAGAATTTCTTACTTGTTGAGTGGGTCAGTATATGCTACCGCGATTCTTATTTTATCATAAAATGCACTTTTATAAAGAGGTATTTTTACCACTTATTTTTCACAAATAATTTAGGTAATTAAAAGGATTTATTCGCACCTAGTAAAACGCCGTTCGTAGAATTGTTTTGTCCACTGATAAACCACACATAAACAATAATTGAATTTCGAATAAAATAAGAATTTTTTATTGAATTTTTGAATTGAATTCTTTTATTTTGAGATGTAAACAAACCGCGAAGTATCACCGCTGTGAAACTGAGCTCCGTCCTTAGTATGTGGAGGGGAGAGCCTTGCTTCGAACGCCGTTCGCTGGACGACCGAATTGCAGGTTCCTGGTGGGGTATAATGGCGAATTTGTAATACGAATATTTTTCGTTACTTGCAAAAATTTTAATTTTTAAAAATTTCTTTGATTTATCTGGGTCGATGGAACAAAAATGTTAAAGATTTGAATTAGAATTGAATCTTTCCTTCGAAAATGTATAACGCGGACTGTAAAACGTTATGGTTCTGAAATTTCCAAAAAATAATTAACAAGCCCTACAAAACCAAAAAAATATGCACTTACCAGTTTTGTCGCAGATACACCATCCCGGGAGCTCCCTTCACTGTAGAATGTCGCTGGAATTGCTTAACACTAATTAGATTATAATTAAAATCGAATAATAAGGTTTTGGATTGAATTTTTGATTGATTTTTCGATCACTTGAGTTGAGTTGAGCTAACTACAGAGGATGCCTTGTTGCTAAGGAAAAACAAAAATTGAAAAATAAACCTAAGAAACCGAATCTCATACCAAACGTGAGTACAAATAGACAAAACCAACAGACAAGAAACACAGTCACAGAAAACTCTGTGACAAGGACATACAGCCAAGTAGCAGCAACAGCTACTATACCTGATATTAATATCAGTAGTCAAAATACTATGGAACAAACACTACAATTAATTTTGGAGAAATTGAACAAACTTGATGAGCGATTAACTAAACTAGAAAGTAGCAATAACGGAGCTACCAATATGCCTCAAAATGGTCAGTAATCTTAGAATCCTAGCTTGGAATGCCAATGGTCTCTTGCAACATCAGCAAGACTTGCAAGTTATTCTAGACATAGAAAAAATTGACGTCTGTCTTGTGTCAGAAACGCATTTCACTAACCAGTCTCACAATAAATTTAAAGGTTATAAAGTGTATCATACAACTCACCCTAGCAATACTGCACATGGGGGAAGTGCTGTAATAATTAAAGAAAATATATCACACTATGAGGAGATGGGATATAAAACCATAGAGATTCAAGCTACATTAGTAAGTGTAAAAACCAAAACATATACATTAGTCATAAGTGCTGTCTATATACCACCAAGGCACTTACTAAAGAAAAATCAATATCTTAATTTTCTCAGAAAATTAGGAAACCGTTTTATAATTGGAGGTGACTTTAATGCAAAAAATACCTACTGGGGATCTAGACTGACGAATTCTAAAGGAAAAGAACTCTTGCAAGCTATTAGTGAATATCAATGTGAGCCGATATTAACTGGTAAAAAATATATCTTGAAGTTTTGTAGATATAGAAGAAAGTTTTGATTTACACTCAAATCATTCACCTATTATTCTAACTCTTAGTAAAAACATAATAAAGAAAGAAGCAAATATCTCACTAGTTAATAAACTGACTGACTGGATTAGTTTTAAACAAAGTCTGTCAGAAAAAATAAACCTATCAGTACCATTGCAAACACCAGAACAAATCGATAAAGAAGTTGATTATTTTGTTACAAATATTCAACAAGCAGCTTGGGAAAACAGTCCAAAACCAAAGAGAATTTTTAAGGGAAAAAACTATCCAAAGGAAATTAGAGACCTTATATTGGAAAAAAGGAAACTAAGAAGAAAGTGGCAACAAAGCCGTGATCCTCGGGACAAAACAAATCTCAACAACATGACGCAGCGCATTAGGCGAGAAATTCTAGTAATAAAAAATGAATCTATTAACCATTTTCTTAATGAACTTACAGATGATAAAAATACCGACTATTCCCTTTGGAAAGCAACCAAAGATTTTAAAAGACCAATTATCCAAATTCCACCCATACGAAAATCTAACAACCAGTGGGCAAGGAGTAACGAAGAAAAAGCAGATATTTTTGCAAGTCATTTAGAAAAAACATTTCAGCCCCACGAAGCACCAGATGAACACTTTCATTTAAATGAACCCCATCAAATCGAGGACCATATTAAGCTTACATCACCAAAAGAAATATTAACAGAAATCAAAAATATTAATTCGAAAAAAGCCCCAGGGTATGATCTTATTAACGGGGTAGTCATAAAACAACTCCCCAGAAAAGCTATCGTAAAACTATGCAACCTAATTAATGCGTCTTTTAGGCTTAGGTATATACCTAAACTGTGGAAAGTTGCAGAAGTTATCATGATTCCAAAACCGGGAAAACCACTCCATGACGTGTCATCTTACAGGCCAATATCTTTGCTGCCAATTATATCCAAGCTCTATGAAAAATTATTGCTTAAAAGAATAAAACCCATCATAGAAAGACAAGAAATTATTCCATCTCATCAATTTGGTTTTCGAGACAAGCATTCCACGATAGATCAAGTACACAGAATTCCTAATATAATAGAAAAAGTACTAGAAGAGGGAAAAGTTTGTTCTGCAGTTTTTCTAGATGTAGCACAAGCATTTGACAAAGTGTGGCATGAAGGCCTTAATTTTAAACTAAAAAGGTTTCTGCCAAAACAATATTCGGATATTTTGGAATCATACATATCTGATAGACATTTTAGAGTAAAACAGGAAGACTCATACTCAAATTTAAGAGAAATTCAAGCAGGCGTGCCCCAGGGTAGCGTACTAGGCCCTTATCTATACTTATTATTCACTTGTGATATCCCAAAGCCAGAAAATTGTCACTTAGCAACATTTGCCGATGATACTAGTTTATTGACGGTAGAAAAATCTATTGAAAAATGCATAGAAAAACTTCAGGATGCAGTCACCCAAATTCACAGTTGGACCACAAAGTGGCGAATAAAATTAAATGAAACCAAATCAATTCATGTTGATTTTACAAACAAAAATATAAATCACATACAAATAACAATTAACAACATTCCAGTACCATATTCGAATCAGGCAAAATATCTAGGTATGACACTTGATGCCAAATTGCGCTGGAAAGCACATGTTAAGAAAAAAAAGAAGAACTTGAGATAAGGTATAGAAAAATGAACTGGCTAATTGGAAGGAAGTCCAATTTAACAATTCATAATAAGTTACTGCTTTATAGACAAATACTGAAACCAGTATGGACATATGGTATTCAACTATGGGGTTGTGCTAAAGAGAGTAACATTCTAGTTGTACAGAGATTTCAAAATAAAGTATTAAGAAACATTGTGAATGCACCTTGGTACGTTCGAAATAGTGACCTTCATCGAGATCTAAAAATCGAAACTGTAGCAGAGACTATAAAAAAGTACGCAAAAAGCCATGAAGATAGACTCCATCGGCATGTGAATGTGGAAGCAATTTAGCTTCTAGACAATACTATGCTAGTTCGACGACTAAAAAGAGTGAAGCCGTTTGAGCTAGTAAACTAAGTGAATTACACATAAAACAAAATAATGCTATAAACACAACACAATTGTGAGTTACAGACTAAACAAAGCGGGGAGAACTGTTGAGTGAACCCTAAGTTTAAATCTGACTTTTCTAGTAAATTAAGTTAAAACAAAATTGCTAATTAGTCTTACTGACTAGATTGTAATAAAAAAAAACACAGTGTGTTTGACAAATAAAAAAAAAACTTGAGTTTTAACATGCCATTCGTTACTTGGCGTGATAACGAAGTGTTATTGCGCACTCTGTCGCGCATGTAGACGCAGAATCCTGCGTTGTCGAGTCTTCTCGTGCACATTTTAATCCTGTATGGCGGGATTTATTAAATTTGAATTTTTTAAAAGAATATAGACGCAAAAGTTTCTCTAACACAACCCTCCCCTGGGCAACTCTGGAAAACTCAAAAGGTTTTTGATTTGATTTTACGCGAAAATGGAACGTCGCAGAGAAAATCTTTGTTGAAAAAAAAAAAATTGTGTGTGCTTAAGACCACATGGCAGAAGTGTAAACTTTAGCAAGGCGAGATTAATAATACTGGCCTTCATCTGCATCATCATATTGCTCCCTGAATGTTCCTCTCACAGTTAGTCGACTCGAACCGACTTCACCCGAATGAGCGTTACATAGCCGAGCCTGACGGCTCAGTTCAAGTCAGTACCCACAAAAACTGCTAAACGCGCCTAAAGAAGTTTACACTTCAAAAATTCCTTTACAATTTTTCTTTAAAGGTTATAGCTCTAGACTTACATATATAGAAGATAGAGGGCACCAAAATTGACAAAAATCAGTTTTTTGCATTTTACGCAAAAACGGTTAGTCGTAGAGAAGAATTTTATTTAAGAGAAATATTACCCATACGAGTCTTTACAATCAATCTCCATAGTCTATAGGTCTACAACGACATGTTTAGAAGGTAGATGGCTGCTAAATTGTCAAAAATTGTGTTTTTTTTTTCTATTTTACGCAAAAACGGTAAGTCGTAGAAAGAAACTTTATAAACATAAAATGTTAAAGGACACAATTTTCTACATTCTTTCCTTTTGGGCCACAGGTTTACAACTACGTGTAGAACATATAGGGCGCCAAATTTGCAAAAATTATTTTTTTATTTTTTGCAAAAACGGTAGGTCCTAGAAAAAAACATTAGACAAGAAATCTCCAGGACGCCATTCTCTACAATTCACCTATGTGAGTCACAGCTCTATGATTTATGGTTTTTGCGTAAAACGCAAAAAAGTATATAATGGGCATTTTCGGCACCCTCTGTCTTCAACACATGTGGTTGTAGAGCTGTAAATTGTCATTGTCGCATTGTAGAGAATTGTGTCTTGATCATTTTATGTCAATAAAACTTTTTTATGACTTACCGTATTTGCGTAAATTGCAAAAAACATAATTTTTGGAAATTTTCTTCTAAACGTGTGGTTGTAGACCTATAGACTATGGAGACCGATTGTAGGGAATCCTATGGGTAATATTTCTCATACATTAAATTTTGCCCTACGAATTACGTTCTCGCGTAAAATGCAAAAAACTGATTTTTGTTCGCTATTTTTCAGAAAAAGAATTAATAGCGGCAACCATGTAGACCAAACGTCACCTTTGCATCATTTATCGTTGCCTTTGAGAGGTAGGGATGGCCGGAGCAGTAAATTTGCCGGAACAGGTCTGACCTGTTCCGCTTTTTATTATGACCTGTTCCGAAACATCTGCTCCTGCTCCAAACTGTTCCGGACTTTTCAAGGGAAATAAATTGCAGCTGTTCCGCAATTTATGAAAGGAACAATTTGTTCCTGCACTGCAGGAACAGATGTGCTGCATGAAATCTAACTATGCGTGTGCTCTGTTATTGTTGTTACAAGGTATATAAATGAGGTACAGGGTGTTAACCGCTATATCTGGTTGTCGCTTATAACAATTTTATTTTTTTAAATAGAAAAAGAAATGCAATTTTTACAAAACGCTTCACTTTTTGCTGTTTTCCTTATTTCACGTAAATTGTATTGGATTAAAGGTTTTTTATATTCAATTTCAAATATTTTTATTGTTTGCTACTTCCTTGCTTTGAACGAAAGAAACCCCGGCAAGAAACGCCACTGTTAAAGATAATCTGCCGTACGTCACACCGCCAACCCTAGCACCATGCGTGTTGTCTATCTATCAGCAATTTCTACGAGTTGCCCCAGTGCGCACTAAGTGTATCTCTGTCGTTTTTCAAAACAATAATTTAGAAAAGGACGAAGAAACACCCAGTGTGTGTCTCATAAAGGTTACGTAGCGAGCCTGAGAAAGATGCAGCTAGCTGAAGTGAAGACTCGGAACAGGCGTAAAAGCAGGGAGCAAGTTGTTTCTGTTATGTTCTGGCTCTCTCGAAGTTTCCTTGTTACTTCTGAAATTCATACCTGTTCCGACTTGCTCCAGGCACAGACCTGTTCCGAAAAGAACAGGTACTGCTCCGGAGTGCCATCCCTATTGAGAGGTTATCCGAATAAACGTGCGTTTTCATTGTTTTTTTGCGATATTTTTCACAAAATAAAGATTTTTTTTATTAAATAACTTTAAAAATGCCTAAGAAGTGCATTCTGTGTCACAAAAGTGACGAGAAGTGGCTGGATTTATCATTTCACCGGTGAGTTTAAATCTCTTCCAGAAACCGACATATTGTTTACGATTTGGTAAGACAGTGGTGTGGTTTATAACTTTTTTTACAAAATATTAGTGATTTATTTTACAAAGAAGTTTTAGGAAACATTATTTATTGTTACAAATTCCCTTATTTTCCCACCTCTAGTGTTTGGGTTTTTTTGGAAAAGTTTCTTAATTTATTCTGGCAATAATATATAACTCTAAAAAATATATTTCTTAGGTAAACAACCATTTTCACTATGTAATGTTATGTTATGTCATGCTACTGTACAGTTATTACACATTTTAAAAATATTAAAATTTATGAGTTTTCTAGGTTCTCCACTGATCCAAACAAGAGAGAGCTTTGGAGGGAGATTATTGACCTTAATAAGGACAAAATGGGCATGTCTTTGTTCTGACCACTTTGATCCTCAGTATGTTCGTTTAGCACCTACTGGTAGGCACTATCTTGTACCAAATACCTTGCCCAAGAGTGAAAACTTTTTTTTGTCTTCTAGGTAAGAAAGGTCAGGTGTTAAAGACTAGTTCAAATTAAGAAAACTACTTACTACTAGTGGTTAGTAGTTAAATATTCAACTATCTCTTTTTATTATAAAGTATACATAATATATTATCACTGGTTGTTTTTGATGTTCGATCATCATGTAATGATGTAAAAAAGTAGTTAGATTTAACAAATATAACTATAAGAAGAAAAAAGGTAGTACCTACTTTTACACAGAAAAAAAAGAGTTTTAACTTCCTTTTCACTTAATGACTGCATAGTCCCTGGTGATTAATTAAAAGAGAGCCTTGAGTCAAATGGATTAAAATATTGTTCTTAATTCTTATATTTGCCAAATTTAATAATGTTTGTATATACAGGGTGTCCCATAACTTAGGGGACATAGGCCAACAAGTGAGGAGGTCATGTCTGATAAAAAACATCCTATAATGCATGAGTCAAAACTTTCTTTGTTGAGATACAGAGCATCAAAGTTGGCAATTTTTTTAACTTTTGTGATAATAACTTTTTTAAAAAACGCAGTAAAAATATGAAACTGGGTAGTCTTGTATGAGAACAAAAGCAATAAATTGAAATTAATTTAAAAAAATTAATTTGAAAAAAGTTAGTCAGTCAATTTTTTTAGAAAGTACTATTTTTTTGGTATAAACTTTTATGAATGCCATATTAAATGCAATGTTTTTTAAATATTTTTTGTTAATAAAAACAAGTCTTTAGCGAGACATAATAATGAAATATTATTGATATTTTTTAAAAGAGAAAGCAAAAATTAATTTAAAAAAAAATATATTATTTTTTAAACATTTTCGAGGTTATTTTGACAGCCTGTACCTCCTCCACTTGTAATATTATCAAAAAAAGGAGTACCACATTTTTTTATCACAATTAACTGAGTATGCAGCTGGCTGTGACAGATTTTTTTTGTATAACCCGTTTTCACCCACTCCTCTTTAAAAATCTTATATCTTAAAGAGAGATGTATGTTGACCCCATGTTATATAAACTCTTTTCTTGGAAATAACCTTCTCTATCACCTGCTGCACTATGGCCCCTAAGTTATGAAACACCCTGTATAATAATCACTTAATTATAAATAATATTTTTTTATTTTTATTTTATTTCGTAAATAAAATTTAAATAGATTTTTTTATGGAAATCGTGTATTTTGTTGATAATACCGAATAAGTCATATTTTTTAACATTTGCAAATGTAAAAAAACACAGACTCATACCAAATATTTTCTAAAAAAACTAATTGCTAGGGTTTAATAAACTAATGAATGGATTTTGGTAAAATGCTCTGAATTTCGGGATTTGTGGATAATTTGCGTTATTTAGTTTTTTTTTTCTAAAATTAATTTTAATATCTACAAAAAATCTTTACAGGTACATTTGACTTTTTTTTGTAAATGCAATTAATCATCTTGATTATTTAAAATTTTTGTCTTATAAATTATTTTTTTAGTTCCACTCATTATCGTCAGCCGTTGACACTCCCAAATCTGCAAATATCCGGCCTGATATCCAATTTGATGATTTGATTGAATTCCCTAACAGCTTAAAAGATAATACAAAACAAACTTGGTAAGTTTAACATTAGCATACAGCAGGAGGTGTAAAAGTTATGGTATATATATGTCATAAAAGTAATTAATATGGGCAAAAGTTTTCAAATATGGTATTTTTTAAATTTCTTATTTATAGACTATTCTTTCTACAATTCTTGGGACATTTTTGGGAGATACATAACTTTTATGTCTATTTTAAATAGAACTTGCTATTTTTGCCTAAAATTAGATAAAAAAAAACGTTGCTTTTTTTAATATGACAAAAGCAGACTACATGATTTTGTGCGGAAAATACCCAAAACACTGGAACTGGATTGATTGAAGTTTTCAAATGCATTACTTGTGCTTTGATAGTTGGTACAGGATCAGTTTTATATACAATTTTAGGGGGTTTCTCGACTTTTGGTCAGTACTGTTTGTTGGTACCTATTATGTAAAAGGTAAAATAAAAGCAAGGAGAAAAATATGGACCAATAAAAGAAAAATTCTTAAAGTTCACTACAAAATATAAATAAATATAAAGAGAAGGTCAGGTTTCTTATATGCTGATGGATGTGAAGTAAGTTAATCTAGATCCTAGGTAGTTGCATATTGATTATTTTTATGTATTAATAAGTTAAGTTTTATTAAACTTTATGTACCTATTATTTTTAAATACTAAAAACAATAAAAAGTTAATTGCTTTAAAAAAAATATTAAAATATTTTTAATAAAAAAACATAAACCAATGAGTGCTTTTTATTTCCAGGCAAGAGTTTTGCTGATAAAATATAACAAAAAAATCTATATTATAAGTATAGGCTGTCCCCTTTTTATCATTTGGGTGGTTTCGGGAACTTCTAGAGAAGATTGAAGAAAAAACTACACCTTAGTATGCTTTAATTTGAAGAGAATAATGATGGTAAACATCGCATGTCACTATTATAAACATAGAAACCGAAAACACCCAAAAGTGTCGAAAGTGCACCCTGTACACTAGGGGATCAAATAGACTCTTTAAATCCTGATGCAAAAATTTTGATAAATATCTCAAGTTCTGAGTATATAATTCGGAGTTTTTGACTTTTTTTAACAGAACAAATCTACTTACTGTAAAAAATTTACTAAGAGCAATGTATTACCAAGGTGAAAGAGTAAAAAACACCTTTGACAATTTGAAATAAAAAGAAACCCTTTTACCTGTGTTTTAAATTTTAGGGATAAAGTAACACTTTTCTATATCCAGAAAAAAATAATATAAAGTAGATTTCTTATCTTTACTACGGATATTACCAGTTGTAAATAAGTTATTGATTTCTAATATTATAAATCGATAAAAGAATTAATTCTGTAAAAAGAGTCATTTAAATAGAATGACTGTCAAAGCTGTACCGGTAATATTTTACACTAATTTAAATTTTATAATTTTGGGTGCAAAAATTTTATAGTAAAATGTCTATAATTTATTTTATTTTTAACAAAATCTGCACGCCCATGGTTTTTTCATCGATTTCTCTTTTATACCTATTACAGTGTTGCCTGCGAGGATTCGGCAAAATTTTCTGAGATTCGTATACTACATAGGAATTACCTTCCCATGATTTAATAAATACACAAATAAACAATAATGGTTATTGTATGTGCAACCAATTCCGTTTGTATTTTTGAAAAATAAGTAAATAAATCACAAATTATAATATTCTCCTGTAGACCGAAAGCCAGCGTAACCTAGGGTAACCCTCCCCCTGAAAGTTACCACATACGGTGGTTAGCCTTTGCGGGCTTTCGATCTACTTTATTTGGAAACTGATGACTGATGTAGGTACCACGCTAGAGTTGCTAGATGTCCTGCATTTTGTAGTATTGTCTTGGATTTCAGCTTGAGGTCCTGCATACTGCAGACACGTCTTGAGGAACGGCTAATGTTCTGGATTTTTCACACGCCCAGGCCAAGTGTTCTCTCCAATTAACCCTTTCAGGACGGCTACCTGCAGTACGTGTCATACCCCGTGGCCGGGCAGAAAATGCGTTGCCGCATGACCGGATGACGCATATCTGCGTCGCTATTTTTATATGAAATTTTCAATGAAAAATAAATATTTCATCCATTTTGGCTTTTTTTGAGCAAGAAGGCTGATCCTCATTTCTACTCATCGCTTTGCTGCAGTTTTTTTTAAAGATCAGAAAGAACGAATAACAAACGAAAAATAATGTTTTACCACGTGTTTCCGAAAAAGCAGTCTTTACGCCGGCTAACGCAAATATGCGTCGATACGTCGCGCCCGCTCAAAAAACATTTACGCACTGATGCGTCAGCCGGCTGTCGACCGTATCCTTTTTTATAGTATATGTCAGCTGACTCTAGTTGGCATGAGAGGGGATATAAGCCCGTAACGCACATGTGCGTCAGCCGGCCGTGCGGCAAGTTATGTTCTAACGCAAATGTTCGTTTCCTGTCTCGAAATGGTTAAATGAAACACCCTATATATTATATTATTTAAAACATTGCCTTTAAAAATAAATTATCATAACAAAAACATTTCATGTAAAAAAAGCCAAGTACGCGAAAGTGGTATTCCGTAAAAAGAATTGAGATAAAAGTAAAGCCAAGTTCTCCAATACAAATTTCAAAATGGATGGTTCTTACTAGTTTGGAAATGTTTTTTTAAACTTTACTATTCCAGCCAAACTTCTTTACATTCAATTTAGCACTGTGCCTAAGAGCCACTTGCAGCCGTAATAGCCAAGTTTAGAAAAACATTTCCAAACTAGTAAGAACCATTCATTTTGAAATTTGTATTGGAGAACTTGGCTTTACTTTTATCTCAATTCTTTTTACGGAATACCACTTTCGCGTACTTGGCTTGTTTTTACATGAAATGTTTTTGTTATGATTTCACTCCTTTTTTAAAGGATTTGGAAAAGTTTTAAAGTAGTAAAATATGCGGAATATTGTTCAAAACTTTTGCAATGCCTTATTAAAAATATTTGTTTTTTTTCTATGGTTTTATCAGCCTTCTAAACCTTAGCTCTCTAGTCTTCCTGGAAGTAGGCAATGTTAATTTTACATAACTTTACATTTATAGGGGAGGAAAGTAAATTAAAATTTTGATGTTTTTAAATTTTTTCCTATAGTTTTATCATAGTTCCTATCAGTCTTCCAAAGCTCAACTCTCTAGCGTTTCTGGAAGTGGAGAATGTTATTTTACATAACTTTGCATTTATAGGGGAGAGAAGTTATTTAAAATTTGGGGTTTTTTAACTTTCTTTTATAGTTTTATCATAGTTCCTATCGGCCTTCCAAAGCTCAGCTCTCGAGTGTTTCTGCAGGTGGGTAATGTTACTTTTACACAACTTTACATTTATAGGAGAGGGAAGCAGATTTAAATTTTGTGGGCAATGTTACTTTTATATAAATTTACCTTTATAGGGGAGAGAAGTAAATTAAAATGTTGGTTTTTTTAAATTTTTTCCTATAGTTTTATCATGGTGCCTTTCAGTATTAAAAAGCTCAGCTCTCTAGCGTTTCTGGAAGTGGGCAAAGGTAATTTTACATAACTTTACATTTATAGGAGAGGGAAGTAAACTAGAATTTTGGGGTGTTTTAATTTTTTTCTATAGTTTTATCATAGTTACTATCGGCCTTCTAAAGTTCAGCTTTCTAGCGTTTCTGGAAGTGGGCAGTGTTAATTTTACATAACTTTACATTTATAGGGGAGGGAAGTAAATTATAATTTTGGTGTTTTAAATTTTTTCCTATAGTTTTATCATAGTTCCTATCAGTCTCTGCCAAAGCTCAGCTTTCTAGCATTTCTTTTACATAACTTTACATGTATAGGGGAGGGGAGTAAATTAAAATTTTGGAGTTTTTTCCAAGGGTTTGATCATAATTTCTATCAGTCTGCCAAACTTCAGCTTTGTAGCATATCTGGAAGCACAGTAGAATATTGATGATCTATACATGAGTGAGTGAGTGAGGGAGTGGCAATTTCGACGTTTTTTTGAAATTTCGTAACTACTTTACTACTTTATGGAATTCCATGAAACTTGGAAGGGTATCTACGACTGTACAAAGTTTGAGATTCGTAGCTCATTCAGAAGTAGAGTTTTAGATAGGTCAAATATCGGCTGAAATGTTTCAAGAAAAGATGTTACGGCGCGCGAACTTGGCGAGGCAATGCCGTGACCTCAGATACAGAGTATTTTACTTAATTTAAAAATGTTTCTGTCAAATTTATATATATCCTGACATTTTGGCCATTCTCGGTTTTATAGCGGAAAAAATACATAGTTCCGTTTCAACAAAAATTAGTTGTAAACTGTTAAAGGTAGGGGGCTTTTCCGGGGGAAATATACTTGGGTGGAAATCATTGGGGAATACATGGGAGTACTGGGGAATATATAGGGTATTCCCCCACGGGCAAATTCCAAATGTTGGGAGAATACCTACTTGACAATAAAGAGGAAGACTGGGGAAATCTCTGTGTAATACTAGGGAAATACCTGTACACATTTTGGCCAGTGAAAAGCCCTTGGTGACAATGCATCCGTAGAAAATATCTGTAGAAAAGGGTGCCTAAGTTGGGAACAGAAAACCCTCTACTGAAAAATTAACTTTTTGGAGATAAGATGGCTCGCTCTTAGCCGACGATTTCTTCAAAAAAAACGTGAGTTTTGCATTAAAAAAATTTTTGGTGGCGCTACAGCTTATTGTGGTAGTACAATAACACAAAGTAGATTTACAAAGAGATTCTATAAAAGCACAGAAAACTCAACATCACACATGTTGATTACTGTTTTAATCAAAACACTAAAAAGTAAGGTTAGCTTCAAAATAGCCGACCTCCATTGCGTTCCATATGCAAGAGGTGCGCAGTGGTCAAAGCTCATTCTCCCCACCCTTTCATATCTCACACAACCAAAAACTGTAATTGCCTTATTTAATTAACACAATACCAAAAGCGCAAATGGCGCATTAAAATTTTTCCCATCTTTTCCGGTCCGCGAAGGTTTGACAAGTGCTCCGTAATATATTTTCCAATTTCTAAAAAACATTCGCATTCCGTCGTTATCGTTATGATATAACCGTTTCGCAATAACTGGCACCGATATTCAGTTTACTATGTATACGCACGTAAAATTTAATTTCCTTTGTAATCCAGAGAGGGTGCTGATGAAAATCCGGTTAACGGTCAGAACGTAAACTGAATAACGAATCGCCGCGAATGCACCCGTAAAGGACCACAACGGGAATGCCAAAACGCATTATAGCTCGGTCAGCTGAACTGTAGCAGAGATTTTGGATTTAAAGTTAAGACACGAAAATTGCTAGAAGACAATGCACTATAAATCTACGACTTTTTTTAACGTTTTCGCAAAATTCTAAAGGTGATTTTTTATAAATATACACCAGACCATTTTTTGGTCTTGTGCCCTAAAGGATGCAAGTTTTCTTTCTTTAAGAGGGCTTCATTTTGCCTCGCATCTCCTTGTCGATGAGCTTTATACAGTAAACTCACGCTTTGACACCCTGTGTGGTCCTGCTAAATTGCATATATCTAACATCGTTATCGTCCTAGCAGAACTTGTTTATAGACGATAGGCTACTTGTCTTTTCGTTCGTGGTCGTCGTGACTTTACAATTGATGGATTGCTTTAAACACGGTGGTTTTCACATATCCTATATCTCTGGATATATGTTTTTAAATTTAGGACATCGTGACGCGCAATACCGTCTTTATTAGGTATTTCTGACATTCGGCCTCTTTAAAGAGATCTTCATCCAGTAAGTGCAGGTTAGTGGGCTCTCGGATATGGTATGAGTACATGATTTATTAGATTTATCGCATAATCTCTTTAGATTTCTATTATGTGCAGGTGTTTCCTGAGTGTGCAGTGACCGGCTATTCCTGATTTGTTTTATACAAGGGCTGTCTTTTATATTTTGCATATAGGAACATAGAGAACGACACTGATCGAATGTCGTTACTAAAACTTAGCCTCAATCTTTACCTAACTTAAGTTTAAAATATCAGTGCAATACATATAGTTTTATAGCTACAATAAATTATTTTAGTTAAAAAATCAGTCGAAAGATGCAATTAAATCGAGAAGTTTTTCGAGCTATACTTTTTTATAACTTTTGAAGGAAATTATCTCAACAAGAATGCCTTGCCGAGTTGATTTCCATTTTCGGTAACGAAGCACCGCATCAGTCGACAGTTTCTCGCGTTCGCGACGATCCCAGGCCAGGTCACCCAGTAAAACATCGATGCTGTGCGAATGATCATCTCGAAAGATCAACATGTGACATATCGCGAGATGGAGGCTTTATTGAAGAACAAAAAAAAGCTAGGATCAATTGGTGTCAGAAAACTCTAGATCGACACTCGCAAAACGTGTACACTAGTGTCAGTGGCAATGCGTCGTGAATTTACTCATATGAACCTGAAAATAAACGTTAGTCGCCTTTTTGGGAGCTCCAAGAAGAAGAAAAGCCAACAAACGTTATCTGTTTTTGAAGTATGCAAAAAAAATTGTCTCAAAAGCGGGTCGTGTAGCAGCAGTTCCTCTGGAAGATCAAAGGACTGTTACTGCCGATTGATACATCACCATTTTTTTGCCAAAAGTCAACGCTGAGCTACAAAAAACTAACCCCAAACGACGAATTATCCTCCACCAGGACAATCCACCAACACGTCGAATTGTTGGACCATCCTCAATACAGTCCCGACGAGTTCTATACTTTTTCGAAAATCAAGAATGAAACGCCACCAGAGAAAGCACTCGACGCCTTCAAAAATACAATTTTAACAATACCAACAAACGAATGGAATTACAGCTTTGACAACTGGACCCTCCGTATTTAGCTTAAATTTACAGGTGAGTAAGGTTTAAGGGGATTTCACTACTCTCTATAATTTTATTGGTTGTTCGATGTATGTTGTTGACTTACTGGTCGCTTTATAGTCACGTATCGAGGTTTCTGAAATTCAAGATACAGGTTCTGGAGCTATGTATGATTTTTATTACCTTTTGCTTGTTAGAGAATCTGCATATTTAATTGTTACAACCTGGTGCCTAGGCATATATGTAAAATATTTTTATGTTTCGACAGGGGTAGAAGGGATGGTAGGCAGTTCCAAACTAATTTCGAATTTATTTGTTCTAGAGCTTTAATTGCTGCTTCATTTGGTTAACCCGTACATTACGATAAATCATCTTAGTTTCAAAGATATTACTTTGTTCTTCTATAAACTCTCTCGCTTTACGAAATTCTTCAGGAGTGAGATGTTGCCAAGTTGACTGAAATTGCTGAAGTACCTCCGTTGGTAACTTACTTTTATCCTCCGAAGTTGGCTCTTCACATCTTGTTACTTTCTGGACTGGCTCAAATAATGCTACCACCTCCCCCTTATTAATTTTTACACTATTTGGGAAAATATTGGCGACTCTAATCGGGATGCCTTTATCAGTTTTAACTAGTGACTTTGCAACGAGGTAGGTGTTGAATAATTTCTGTTGGCTTATGAGTCCGACACAGCTTGATGTTTTACTTTCTAGCCTCCCAAAAATTATGGTCTCACTGTTACCGACCAGTCTTGTTGTACATACTGCCACGACCTTTATTGGTTCTTTATTGAAGTGACTATTTGACAAAATGAACTCTTCATTCCCAAATCTCAGGGTATTAAGTTTATTATCAAACGCAAATCCATGTTTACTTTTTCTGTTGGTCGAATTTTATATCTCGTTGCAATTTTGAACTTAAGCAATGATATGGCAGCACCAGTGTCTACTGTTATGTTAACTTGTCTTCCATTTATAAGTCCGTCGATGTTAAGACTGTCACCAGTATGTTTTAAGCTCTTAATTGAATAAATTTTGGCGGCTACATTCCCTTTAGCCAACACCCGCCCCTCTGCGTTGACTAGTTTTAGTTTTCCTGATCTCTTCTTCGGTACTCTGTCCCGCTGGATGGCGAGCGAGACCTTATTTGGACGCGACAATCGCGTTGAATATGCCCTGTACTTCCGCATCTGAAACACTTTACATTTGGAGGGGATCGTCTGCTTTCTTTCAAAGAGTCAATCTTCTCTATCAGTGATTGAAACATTTGGTTTAGCGTTTTTAAGTTGACCTCATGTCCATTGCTCATTTCTTCTCCCTCCTGAATTGAAACAGCTCTTACTTTTGGCCTGGACATATTATTTGATGATTCGATTTCAAGGGCTCGAATCAACACTTCACTGCTATTATGGAAGCGTTCTCGACGAAGTAACTTTGCTAAGTCCGAGTCTCGTAATCCGTTAATAAAGCGATCTACCGTGAAGGGATTTCTGTAATTTTCTGGCATTTCTGGGTAAGCTAAATACATCAGCCTCCTAATATCTGCTTCATACTCTTGCAATGATTCTCCTGGTCTTTGTTAACGAATATTTAATTCTGACCAATGTAAATTTCGCAAGTGTTCGTCTCCATACCTTCTTTCTAGCGCTGCCACTAAAGCGTTATAATTCTGTTTTTGTTCGACTGGAATGGACCGTAAAAGTCCAAGTGCAGGTTCCCGTAGAGCTACTAACAACGCTCTAGCTTTTTCGTCCTCGTCCCAACCATTTGCAGCGGCGGCAGCTTCAAATTGTTGTTTGTAGGTGGACCAGGAGGACGTACCGTCAAAATTTGGAGGCTTAATGTTTTGGTTGGAATTCACAACACATCCCTGAGCTTTTATTTTGTTATGTTCTTTCTGAAGCTGTATAAGCTGTTTTGACACATCCTGGAGCCTTTCTTCCACTGTTTGAAAAACTTCTTCTCTTACATTCTGTAGCTTGGTCTCCACTTTTTCTTCAACATACTGCAATTTGTTCTGTAACGTTTCTTCTACATTCTGCAATTTGTTTTGTACCTTTTCTTCTACATTCTGCATTCTCTGAGTTATTTCTTCCTTAAGATCTTCGGTTGCTGCCTTGAACTCTCCTTTAAGCTGCTCGGAGTTGCTCTTTATTTGATCGAAGTTTTCTTGAATGCCATCTAATCTTTGCTCAAATGTCTGTTTCATATCGTTTTGGTTTTGTTCAATGGTCTGTCTTATATCGTTCTGGTTTTGAGCCATTTGAGCTGCTAGAGCCTGCATCATTTTAGTTAGATCTTCCATCTTTGCCGATCCTTGTCTAGTAAGCATCAACTTCCTGATAAATCACTTAAAATGTTTATTTTTTGGTCTATAAAGCTAATGTCGTAGTCGGTTTTGTTTTTATTTTTTTTCAATATCTCCTCTGATTCTTAAATAGGACCTAATGGAATGTTCTAGAATATACTAGTAAATGTCACTCTTTCTGCTACTAGGCAAATGTAGAAGCCAGTTTTTAATTATCTCTTTTGGTTCTCGAATAGATCGTCGTACAATGTTATGGAATATTCTAGAAATTCTTTCTAATTCTCACTATTTAAATATTTAAATAACTTAGCTAATGTCGAAGTCGGTTTTTGTATATCTCTTCTGGTTCTCGAATAGAACGTCGTAGAATGTTTTGGAATATTCTAGAAAATCTTGGTGATTCTTACTTTTGAAATAACTAAGCTACTGTCGAAGTCGGTATTTGTATATCTCTTCTAGTTTTTGAATAGAACGTCGTAGAATGTTATGGAATCTTCTAGAAATTCTTTCTAATTCTTACTTTTGAAATAACTAAACTAATGTTGAAATCGGTATTTGTATATCTCTTCTAGTTTTTGAATAAAACGTCGTAGAGTGTTATGGAATCTTCTAGAAATTCTTTCTAATTCTTACTTTTGAAATTACTAAGCTAATGTCGAAGTCGCTTTTTGGATATTTCTTCTGGTTTTCGAATAGAGCGTCGTAGAAAGTGATGGAATATTCTAGAAATTCTTTCTAATTCTTACTTTTTAACTAACTAAGCTAATATCGAAGTCGATTCTTAAATATCTCTTTTGGTTTTTGAATAAATCAATATCGAACTTCTTCGAATATTCTGGAAAAATCACTTACTGTTTTTCTGTCCAATTGTCCTAGCCGGTGGTACTATGTAAGGATAGTCTTTGCACTATTTATTTCTTTTAATCTCACTTCTGACACCAATTGTTACGGGTTCACTGCTTCAAATAAAACTCGTAAATGTCAAAAAAACGATATGTCAATTTATTTTGATAATTATGTACAAAAACACACACTTACACTTACTAATAACTCGCTGATAATTCACTACTATAATCGGTCTATTAACTTCGTGTTAATATCTCACGACCACTACAGTACGTTATTTGTGACTGACTGCCTGGTGCGCGACCCCGGCCCTATATATAGGATCGTCCATCTTTCTCGAACTTTCCGGCAGCCTTCGACGTCCGGAAAGTTCTCGTATTATTGCGACCGCAAGTCACAGATAACGCAACTAAAACCTAGACTAAGAATACAACCTTAAGATAAATCAACCTAATACTACACTAAACCTAAATAAATTCCAATTATAAAATTTAAATAACTTAAATTTGTAACAATATTTTGATTCAAAAATGGCAGTCAAATTTAAACCTTCAAAAGTCACTAGAAGATTTCCAATTAAATCGGTGTATGTCAGTGTCGGCTGTCCGCTATATTTAACATGTTAATTATTTAGACAAGTTAGCGATGATAAAAACCGATTTTCTATTCTTTTGGTGGATGTGTTACTAAAAACGGATTCTGAGGTATCTTGCGCTTTTTACAAGAAAAATTTTGTATATGGACTTTTTATCGATCATGGATTATTTCTATAGTTTTTTAGACTTTCAATCAAATCAAATCAACAGTAGCATTTATCTTTAATTGTAGTCTCTAAAGATTTAAACTTTGAAACCTATCGCTGTTTAAATTCAGAATACTTGATCATGGATCTGAGCGAAAACAATAATAAGTGAGACCTGACCTGAAGCACACAGATAAAAAAGCCAGTATATGTATAAAATAAATGATTTTTTTTGGTATTTAAAAACCCAGTAATCTTATTATATCATGTACGGATAATCCACCTTAATTCAGTAATTCCTATTTCACGCTTCTGGAACGGTTTAATTCACTCTTTGGGTGTATTATTTTAGAATTTTATTCGTTCGCACGCCCTCGCTATTTTTCCAGCAAAGCTATTATTTTCAGTTTAAATCGCATTGTAAAATCTTGTAGTGTGAGCGAATTTCAAATTTCTGGCTAAAGTCCAAGGCTGTAGAGGTAATACAACTCCACCCTACAAGGACTGACGCGTTTTAATAGAGACTTATTGAAATTTCAGAATAAGACCATACTGAAAGAAATCCATCATGTCAAGGCAAATATATCGTGTATTTGACCTATTATTTAAAGTACCTGTATATTTAAGCTAATTACTGTTTATATGAGTTAACGATTTTCGCATATTTGATATTTAAATACATCACTTATTTACCCAATAAATATTTGAATGAAATGCTCGAGTATTTAAAACAAAATATTTATATTAATCAAATTATGATCTATTTGAGTTAAATGTATATACAGAGTGTTTCAAAACTCAATAACATAATTTTATTGTTAAATTCCTTGATTTCAAGACGAAAAATTCATATAAACATAGGTCCGGTCCGCAAACGCTTAGTTTTTTTTTTACTCGCCATATACCATAGCCTTTGGTGCAACAGCCTTTATAACGGTTAAAGATGCAAAAAAACCGCTCAAAACAGAAAAGTTTGCAAATGAAACAAGGATTTTTTAATTGTTTTAAAACCTACCAGTGGCTTACCACAAAAAAAATGCGGGAAAAAAGCGCCATGACCCCTGAAAATATATCACCCTGTAGATTTATACTATCATTTGGCATATCTAATAGTGTAGTGCCTATAGTTAAATATACGCACCAAACTAAACCTAAATAACTCAAAAATTGCAGAAGCAATAAAAAAAAACTAACAAAAAAAATTAGACCCGGTATCTCGAAAAATAAGTGTTTACGGACCTATGTTTATATGAACTTTGAGTCTTGAAATCACTTAAGAAAAACACTAAAATTATGCTATTGAGTTTTGAAACACCCAGCGACGGCTGCTACAGAGAGGGCAACAGGACAGTGCCCTCCCAAAACTAGACAACAAACAGTATTTTTAATTGATTTATTTTAAAAAAGTTAAATCTTCCCGTACGACATGTCTAGTTCTTTTTTTTAGTCTGTGGTTAACAAAAGGCGATTAATTGGGTGAACTTTTTAGCGTAAACAGTTACAAGTCGGCAGCATCGCGCGGGACAAGATTTAAATTTCACCCGTTTTTCAGCGGTGGCTGTTCGCGCGCGGGCGCATGAGGAATGTTTGGTTTAGTTAACGTCGGCCATATTCATCGTGCGAAAACGTTCGTTGCCCTTCCTACGTGTTGCCAGTTCTATCCTTATCGATGTTTGAGTTTGTTTTGATTTGGGGTACATCAGTAGTTAAAAGGCTTGCTTGTGTTCATTGTTTGTTTTTGTTTGTTTTTAAAATGGAAATAAATACCGTCGATTATATAATTAACTGTGCAAATTTAAATACATTGACATATGAACTTCGATTACAAATAAAATCTTTAGGGCCACATAGACCAGCCTTAAAAATCCTAAAAATTAACCAAAATTTTAGTGCAAGTAATAAAAAATTATACGGTGCTGAAAACTGATTGTGTGGTTGTGTAAAACGAAATGCTTTTTTTTGCTTTATTTGTCTTATTATAAACAATCCACGAAGTGATCCTGCGTGGGTGACAAAGGGAATGTGTGATATCAAGCACTTTAGTGAAAAGTTAAAGACACAAAGTAAGTGCTACCTACTTATTTAAATAACCACATAGAACTTTATCTATAAACAAATAATCTAAAAACTACACCAAGTAGCTGCTTATTTGTAAAATACTAAAATAAAATTGTTTAGCCAAGTTTTTTTATCTCCTTTTCCATGCATTATAAATTTCTGCCCCTCAATTTATAACGTCACCAGCTGCCACTGAAAACACCTTATATATGATTAGCCGATTTATATTAAAGTAATTAACTTTACAAATTATTGACTTATATTAAACATTTGTATACTCAGTTCAAGTATATATTCATTTGATACAATATTTTTTTCAGTGTAGCAGAATAATACGGTAACACCCTTATTTAAATAGTGCTTGACCTTAGCGCATCCGAAAAAAAAAGAGTTCTAGGGCACTCCACGAAAACAGCTGATTGATTTTACAGTGGCGCACCCACGTATATGTCTTGGGGGGCCCCAGGCCTCTTGGGTGGGCCCGAAGCCTCATGATATCGAATTTTAAGCTATTTTTTGTGTTCTTTTATGAAATATGTACAAAAAAATCTAATTCATGGATTTTAATTTGACTGCTGAAGTACCATTAAAGAGTTTTTCTTAAGGCGTAATACGAATAGAATTAAATAACTAATTACTTAATAAGATAAAAAACCACAGCCTACCTAAACCAGCTCACCTTTCATCTAAGTGTGAATAAAAATATGATGTCACCGACGCCATTTCGGGTTAGAATACAGGGCTGGACTAAGAAAATTGTATTTTAAATATAAAGGACTGGACTTTTAATAGTATATTTTAATTTTATTTTTTTGTTGATTAATATTAAATTTAGTTAATCGTTGTTTTCTTTTATATAAACATCGGTATATTTACTTTTTTAGTTAAAAATTAAAAATATTCTAGAGATGTTTAGTAAAAGTATTAATCAGTTAATTAACCAAACTTTAAACAAAACAAAACATAAAAATATTTTAAAGATAAGAGACCGGTAAAGTTAAAACTCCCTTAAATGTAGCGGACCGCTAACTAAGAGATTTTTTATTTTAACCTTTGTTTAAGGGTTTGTTAAAATGTTTTTGAAATAGGGCAAGGAAGGATCAGAGGCAAAACTTGATCATTTTGTAACATCTCGTCTTTAAAAAAATATTTATGTTATTTTCCCATGGAATTAAAAAGATAGCTTGAGTTTAGCCCCCTTTGTAGTAATTTTCAACCATGTTTATTTTAGGCAGTTTTAGGCATTAAAAGTAAATTTTTTGCTTTTGTTTTTTGAATTGTTTTTAGTGCTTAGTGATTTTTTAAACTTATTAATAGTTTTTGCCACATTACGAAAGTTAGGTCAGGTTGCAAAGCAAGTTTGTTGATATGTGCATGGGGGATACTTGATCAATCAAGATGGTGGGGTACTTAAGATGATGTGATAAATTTTTTTGGGAACCATGGACAAAGAGCGAAATATATTTTGGGCGGTGTCTTGAATAAGGTTACTATATTGTCACGAATAAAGGTTGGCCTGGGTTGGTTACAGGTAAATGGGGAGTTGGCTATGGGGGCGTTCATAACCGAACCCTTATTCGTTATTAACAATTTGTTTAAATGATACCGCGCCGGTCGAATCGATCTAACGGAGTTATTTCGATTCGAGCCGACGGAGATCTTTGTTTAAAAACTAAGGGATGCAGATTAAATAACACCTGTAGGGGGTTAAAAGATGTATTATAAAACTAAGACCCGAATAAATAATACAGCAAATGTTGGGGAGTTGGCTAAGGGGGCGACACCCGGACTTACCTGGAAACAACAGAATTTGCGGCCGGCTGGTTATCTAGGAACCCCAGTTCACGCCCAAATTGTCGTCAGTCGATTACGTCACTCGATGTGACCGCCCGCACTCACCCGGTCTTAACGTTTAGTATAAGGAAAATAGCCGAAACTTTAGTTCCGCGAGGCGACGCCTCGCCCCGCGGTATTTAGTGGTCCCGAATCTCTGTCACCAAAAAAGCCCGGAAATATGCATTGCCCGCGAATTTATAAACTATTTGTGCCGAATTGCAATAATGGTTATTGACGTCAATCGATTTATATCGACTTATAGGTTGTCCCAAAAGTTAATACACCTAGTAATTTATTAAGTTCCTTTTTAATTATTCGGGAAATATTGGTTTAACTTTATGTTACGCGCCCTTCGTGACATCCCCCCCCTTTACTTAAAAATCGCCCCCGATTTTGCCTCCATCGTTGGCCGTGGGTGTTGCCTCCTTTTAGCCAACAATTCTTAAATATGAAAAAAAAAATTTTTTGGTCACCTTAGTCTACTACTTAAAAATTTGAACTATTATTACCTTACTTTTTACATTTCATTTTTGACTTATAAATTTCTATACTTATTTTTTCTACCTCTCCCACATGTTGTTGTTTACACGTTAACTTAATTAAATGCCCTATACCTTAAGATATTGTATACACTACCCCTCGCGTAAATTAAGTCACCCGCTTCTCGTATCTCAGTTAGGTATTCGGGCTCTTCTTACTATTTGCATCTCATTCTGTCCCGTACTTGTCTTCTATAACTTTGTTTTTCTTCTACTCAGATTCGTTGAGTGAAGAAAAAAATATTCTATCCATTTCTCATTCCTCCTACTGTCTTAGTTTGGGATTTCTTATGGATGATATTCGTGCGATTGTTGTGCTTTGTAGCACCTTTCGTGAAAACTCTGTCCATATCTATTCTGTCCCGTACTTGTCTTCTATAACTTTGTTTTCTTCCACTCAGATTCGTTGAGCGAAGAAAAAAAAATATTCTACCCATTTCTCATCTCTCTTACTGTCTTAGTTTTTGGATTTCTTATGGATGATATTCGCATGATTGTTGTGCTTCGTAGCACCTTTCGTGAAAACTCTGTCCATATCTATTCTGTCCCGTACTTGTCTTTAGTTGAGCCCCTTGTATCCGTTTTGGTAGTTGGCTATCTACTCTATATTATATTTGTTTATTTGCTTTTACGATTCTGGTCACCCTAATCTATGTGTGGTGTTATTTGTCCCTTCCATACCAAGGTTTACTACGTTCGGCCTTGGGCTGAAAGGGCTCGGACTCCCCTCAAGGGTTTGCCTGTTGTTTTCGTTACCCTTTATCCGGGGGCTTGCTCTCTTCTTGTCATTCGTTTTCGATGGTCATGGTCGGCTTTCTACCATTGTTCCGTCGATTTTTCCTTTTAAGTCTTTCTTCGCTCTGTGGCTACTCTCTCATCTTTATTAATCTTATTTGCCGTAGTCTTGATGGCTATCATCATATTGCTGGTTTTTGTTTCCATGTTCATTCTTATCGATCTGGTATCTCTGTTTTCTTTTTGCCAAAGCCTAATTCGTTGTCTTTGCCAAGAGAAAACTTAATGTTGTAGAATTTACTACTGCTGTCTTAATTTCTTAATTTTCGTCTCTTTTAATTGTCTTGACCCTCGGGTTTTCGACTTTCTTATGTAAGTAGACCAAATCTAATGCGCGAGTTTCGGCCCTCGTGCCACTCGCGTTTTCTGTTATATTCTATCCCATTTTTGACAGGTTGGGTTTGATTTCCCTTCCTGTCCTTTATTTCTGTCGTGCCTGCTTTGTCTAGTTTATTTGACGCATTTCCCCGTCGTGGGGTATTTTGTTTTCTTCCCTTCCTTTCTGTGTACTAATTGGCTGTACACGAAAGAAAATCTTCTGCCACCTTACGCTTGGCCACGCTCCACTTCTGTACTGTCTTCCAAATACCCAACTTCATACATTCAGGGTCCCCCCTTTATTCGATCTTAAAAAACCCAATAACAAGTTATTTTTTATCTAATCCTAAGGACAACATGTGGGAGGTTCTACCCTTGTATGCTTGGCATACTGTTTTACCCCCCTGTCTGGCAAGAAGTAAAAGTTAAGGAAAGCGTCATCTTTCGTGTGCGCTTTGTCTCCTTTTTTTTCTCGTTTTCATTTTTTTTGTCCCCTTTTTCTCCTTACCCCGTTTTGTTTCTTTTATTTAAAAAAAACATATTTTTTTTGTTTTATCCCAGTGATACTTTTAAAAAAAATTTCATCAAAATTTTCTCATAAGTCTACGTCGTCACAGGTTTTTTATTAAATTCGCGATTTTGTTTGTAACTTAATGCTGCAATGTCAAGATTTTGTGATCCGTCTTAGATTGCTGGTTTTACCACGTTCCTCTAAACGCTGGTACCTGCACTAGTGCTACTTGTACGCCATGTTTCGGGCCCGTGGCTCCTAGTTTGGATTTGCCGTCTGTATTGTTTGTCTGTTGGTATGTCTTTGTTCTGTATCTTTCTTACAGTAACTCGTACTCCCTAACTGGTTACCCTTGTCTAGCCTAGTTTTTTCTATTATATTTCTATCATGATTTATGTTCTACTATATTTTCTGCTTATGCCCTACTGTTCTGCCCACAATTGCCGTAATGTTTTTTGCCTATTTTATTTTTGTTGTGTAGCCTACCTCGTCTTCAGTCTACCACCTTCGATCGAGCTGCGGCTGTTTAGGTTGACCATTTTGTTTTGTTGGTCGCCCTTTTTTTTTACTCTAATTATATTTAGAACCTTAAATTTGATTTTATAAAGTTTTATTTTTATTCTTATCGTTAGGTTATGTTTTCTTAAATTTTATTCTTATTCCTACTTAAGCAAAATTTTTCGAAATATCCTACATTTTTATTATCATTATTTATTATTTTTAGTATCTATTTAATTTCTATTATTTTTCAGACCATTGCTTTTTTACTCTTCGTTTCGTCGAATGTATCTGAAAAATAAAAGAAAAATGTCATTTCGGTGGTTTGGGTTGTTTTCTGTTTGTTAATGTGTTTTCTCAAATATGGCGTCCCATATTGAAATCTACTTACTCCCTTTCAACATCTCCGACCACTAAAATAACGTATCTCTCTACATACCTCTGTTTCTATGTCTTATCTCTATTCTTTTCGTTAGATATCCGGACATCTTACCTCTTCTTTCCTATTGCCTAACTTATTCTTCTTATTGTATTTTACCCTTCTATCTTATTCTTTACTGCTTAAATATCACCTATAATACTAACCAGACACGTATTTCACTTTTCAGGATCAGTCTTTTAACAAACATTGTTTTGAGCAACCCTACTTAAATATTAACCAGATAAAAATTTTGTTTAATTTCTTTTTTCTCTCTCTCTTTTTTCTAACTAGGTAAGTACCCTCAACCTTTTTAGTTTGAATTCTCTAGGCGCCTTTCTCACATTTCCACGCCAATAACCTTGGCCTCTTCGCCACCTTCAATACTGCATCACTCTCTTTACTTGTTCTATCCTTTAAGACATAACACATGCATTGCATCCATCAAACTGAATTCATTACAGCTAAACCTAGTGTCTCTCGATAATTTTTCCCGGACTTTTATAATCTCAATCTCAATGTGTGTGTTGAGTTCACTTACAAGAAATGGTTAATTTTTAAGAGTCAGACTCATTAGAGAAGAATCACGTAGTGCCCAATTTTGGTAACGCATACCATTTCAGCCTTCCTACTACTTCAATTTATCAGCACTTGGAGTACCCCCTTTTTGGCGAGCATCCACAACTTACTGTTACAACCTCTGTGTCTCTAGCGCCTATTGCGATGAATCACTCTCACATTACAGAAGAATCACGTAGTTTCTAATTTTGGTAACGCATACCATTTCAGCCTTCCTACTACTTCAATTTATCAGCACTTGGAGTACCCCCTTTTTGGCGAGCATCCACAACTTACGGTTACAACCTCTGTGTCTCTAGCGCCTATTGCGATGAATCACTCTCACAAAGACCCTTTGGCCTCCTAATAACACAGTACTCTTCTTAAAACACGCATTTCTTTTAACCAAGTCAAACTCATAACAAGAGATCACGGGTTGCCATTTCGGTGCACTCGATCAAGCAGAACTCCTACCCGAGAAAAGATTACGATCTCTTCTCAGTTCCAATTTCAATTCTAAAGTCCTTTAGGTGTCACCTTTTTTGGTGGACACCCCTCTATACTTCTTCTTCTTTCTCGCCCTTTGCTTCGATTTACTTTCCGATGTCCCATTTCGCCTTTCTTCTTTCTTCTTTCTCAAACCAACTTTCTTACTATGTTCACAATAACAATATCTGTTGGGTACTTTACCGTATAATAATCAAACTTTTACATTTCATGATGGATTCTAATATCTTTTTTCAGAATAGTTTTAACTTATATTTAGATGACTTTTGCTAAATCTTTTTATCCAACCAAATACGCAGCATTTACTTACTTTATTTACTAATCCTGAAAAACTGCTTCCTTAGTGTACTATTAGTAGTTAGATTTTTTTTCTATTTACTCTCTCGAAAACCTATTCAATTATTATTATTCTTATCTAGCAAGTATTTTTTTCTACCACTTCATTATGGCGACAACCTTTTTTCCTTTTATTTTATAAAACTCTTCTTCAATTTATTTCATCAATATTTATCTAAAATACCTACTTACTTAATAGTTTCTTTGGTTTATTTCTTTCCAAATTCAAGCACGGAGAAATAATAGAAATTAAAGTTCTTAAGTTTATAATAAACGCCCACCGCGTGAAAATGTATTTTCCTTAAAAACCTGAACATGTTTTTATTTTTTCTATCTCACTTTCTTTTGTCAGCCACCCTATTAGACTCATTCACATCGGTTCAATACAGTCAGTAACCGACCCCGTCAATAATATCAGTAATTAAGAATGCTGTAAAAAAAAATTAGCAATTGTTTTTTATTCATAACTGTTTTTTAACTTTATTTTGACTAAATAACCTTTGTTGTGTAGGTCATGTATTTTTTCTTAGAATTGACATAAACAATATGTGTGGCGTTTACCCATGCATTTGCTGATTGTATCAAATTCATAGCGAGGTTAATTATAATGAAAAAAAATTGCAAGCCTAGGGGTTTTCGTTTGTGACCTGCCAGTTATTATATACTTTAATAATTTTGTTTAAGTAAAATAATGCTAAATGCAATGCGAAAAACGACTGCTACGCGTATAATTAAATTTAAAATCACTTATTTGTAGTCTTGTCAGTATGTCTGTATTTCATACCACTCAAAAACTATTTGACCGATTCTACTCAAATGAATTTTTTTTTCTGCAAGACTTGGGGAACAACTGTCATACGGAAACTAACATACTAGCTCTGTTAGTTTCTCCTCCCATCCAAAGTTCCGCTACTGCCTGCCGTAGACTATATTTCGTGGAGTTACTCCTTACATTACCTGCTGTACAGGTGCCTCGGCGGAAATTCTGGCATCTCACCGGACGCCTGCTTTCTTCTTTCAGGATAAATGTGTCCCTTCCTGTATCTTTGCATCTTGCCTTAACCCTTTTTTCGGTGGTGCCCATTCTCTAGCTTTTGCTATTCCCTTTATTTCGTCCACTTCCCTTCTGGATGCGTGTACCTAGTATTTTTTGACACCACCTAAGGCCTCCATTGGTCCAAATGACTTTTGACCTCTTATGGTAGAACACCACTGTGTTCTTGTTTATTGATCCCAGACTTTGGGACCTGTATTATTTTAAAATCTTCTGTATTTAAAATATCTTTGGCTCGCTGCGGCGAAACTTTTGCCACTGCTTCAACTCAATTTTTTGCAATAAGCGTCCCGATTTTTCCTCGGGAATTTCTTCTTTCCTCCTAAATTTTTTCAGTTGCTTGGAAACGCTCCTTTTGGGCTCCTTATAGCTTACTATTTGCTTTGTCGGGCCGAGTTCTTCCCGTTTCTCGTCTACCTCTCTTCTTCTTAAGTCCCGTTTTTCCCTCAGGACTCTTTTTTCTGCAACACTCCGTTTGCTTTCTCCGCCTTATTAGCCTAGTTTGCGTTCTCGTCAGCGTTGCTTTTCAAGTTCCTAATATCCTTTAGAACTCCTTTATACCTTCTGCAGCATTGGCTCTTTTTCTTCTAAATTCTTCTTACTCCCATTATTAAATACATAACATCCCTTTTTCTCCGGAATTCGTGTTTTAGTCAACACGTCTGTCCTTCAGGACTCCTCTAAATTATCCTTCTTCTTCCTATTTAATCGTTAAACTCCATTTTCCTTCGGAGTTCACGTTTACGTCCCGACGTCCTACACGTCTGTTCTGCCCCATAGGCCTCCCTTTTCTTCTTTAATTTCGCTTCCTGAGACCCTAATGTCCTTCAGGACTCCTCTAAATTATCCTTCTCTCTTCCTGTTTAATCGTTAAACTCCATTTTCCTTCGGAGTTCACGTTTACGTCACGACGTCCTACACGTCTGTTCTGCCCCATAGGCCTCCCTTTTCTTCTTTAATTTCGCTTCCTGAGACCATAATATCCTTCAGGACTCCTCTAAATTATCCTTCTCTCTTCCTGTTTAATCGTTAAACTCCATTTTCCTTCGGAGTTCACGTTTACGTCACGACGTTCTACACGTCTGTTCTGCCCCATAGGCCTCCTTTTTCTTCTTTAATTTGGCGTCCTGAGACCCTAATTTCCTTCAGGACTCCTCTAAATTATCCTTCTCTCTCTTCCTATTTAATCGGTAAACTCCAGTTTCCTTCGGAGTTCATATTTACGTCACGACGTCCTACACGTCTGTTCTGCCCCATAGGCCTCCCTTTTCTTCTTTAATTTCGCTTCCTGAGACCATAATATCCTTCAGGACTCCTCTAAATTATCCTTCTCTCTTCCTGTTTAATCGTTAAACTCCATTTTCCTTCGGAGTTCACGTTTACGTCACGGCGTCCTACGCGTCTGTTCTGCCCCATAGGCCTACTTTATCTTCTTTAATTTCGCTTCCTGAGACCCTAATATCATTCAGGCCTCCTCTGAATTATCCTCCTCTCTTCCTATTTAATCGTTAAACTCCATTTTCCTTCGGAGTTCACGTTTACGTCCCGACGTCCTACACGTCTGTTCTGCCCCATAGGCCTCCATTTTCTTCTTTAATTTGGCTTCCTGAGACACTAATTTCCTTCAGGACTCCTCTAAATTATCCTTCTCTCTCTTCCTATTTAATGGTTAAACTCCAGTTTCCTTCGGAGTTCACATTTACGTCACGGCGTCCTGTAATTCTTTTCTGCCCAATTGGCCTACTTTATCCCTTTTTCTTCAAATTTACTTTTCTTTACTTCCTGAGGCCCTAATTTCCTTTAGAACTACTTTAGGTTTTTTTTACCTCAGCCTTTCTTCTTTTCAGTGTATTATTTTTGTCCGTAGTCCTTACTTTCCTTAAGGTCTTAATTTCCTACTTTTTATCAATTACCTATGTGGGTATTTGCTTCTTCTAAAATATTGCCCGCCTTTTACCTATCAACAGAAAGTATTTACTTTAGCATATAAAACTACTTTATGATGAGTTTCAGATATCTCGATAGATACTATATGGCTAACCAAGATCCACACAAAACGCATACACTGCAACTACTTTAAATATGTACCTGTAGGTTCAATTGGTTTGAAAAAACACATGCATGTTTTTACTTTTTAGCCCCATCAGCTGTAACTTCTCAATGTCTAAAAGGGCTTTTTTTTCCAGCTCAACTCGCTGTAAAGACTCATTACTCAATCTTTGTAACAGCTGTGGGCAACAATTATTTGTAACAAACAAAACTTTTTTTTCTTAATTCGCATAAAAAACTAATTTTTGACTTTTTAATAACAAAAATTGTTATCTTGTCAGTTTATTAATCAGCTGTTAGTAGCGCTATATTCAGCCTATCTATGTGTCTTTGAGTTATTTTTTCCGCAAAATTAAGGATGCATTAACTTATCTTTCACGCTTCCTAAAAAAAAAAATTATCCCACATTGTGTTAGTCCTTTGGCCTGGTGAATCTCGCCTTGGTCGCTACTGAATTTTTCTTTTTGTGTAACCCAAATTTTCCTAGCAATTATTTTTAATTTTTCGTTATTTTGGGACACTTTTTGCAAAATCTCATTTTATGTCTTTTACTTTGTTGAAATATTTTCCTTAAGAACCACAAATTTTTAGTTTCTTGCCAATTTACGACCTACTAGAGGTTTGTCCTATTAACTTGCTGGTGCTCAAAAGGTGTTTATTAGTTATAATAATTTTTATACACTCTACTTTTAGGTGCCTCTCAAAAACAAAACTATTTAACCTTACATATAATGCCGTTATAAGTTCTAGTTTATTTCCTAAAAATTTAACAAAAAGCGAAAATATGTTATATTGCGCCCTGACCTGGGTATTTGCACGGTTTCAACAAAACAAATAATTTACTACGTTTACTACCTTAGACGCTACTGATTTTTTCGTGTTACCAATTCTTTTGACAGCTATTTTATTTTTGTCGTTTCGAGGGTCTACCTCTGTCTAGTTTTTAATTTATTTTAGACCTCGCTGAACAATTTTTATTTATTTTTTATATTAATTTAGGACTAAAATATACTTTTTGTTTGTGTTATTTGTGCTAGAACTCCTCAACTCCGGTATTCTCCCTAGTTGATTGATTAAGAAAAAAAAGAAAAAAGAAAAAAAACAATATCTAGACTTTTTCTGTTGATTAAAGACAAAAATAATCAATTTTGCTCTATGTTCATGTGCTTCGTGCGTAAAACTTCCCCAACTCCCATATTTTCTTCAATTGACTGACCAAGAAAAAAAAACAAAGAAAAAATTAATATCTAAACTTTTTCTGTTAATTAAAGAAAAAAATAATTAACTTTGCTCTAGGCTCGTACGCTTTGTGCGTAAAACTCCCCAACTCCAATATTCTCTTCAATTGACTGACCAAGAAAAAAACGAAGAAGAAATTAATATCTAAACTTTTTCTGTTGATTAAAGAAAAAAATAATTAACTTTGCTCTAGGCTCGTACGCTTTGTGCCTAAAACTCCCCAACTCCAATATTCTCTTCAATTGACTGACCAAGAAAAAAACAAAGAACAAATAAATATCTAAACTATTTCTGTTGATTAAAGAGAAAAAATAATTGACTTTTCTAGGCTCGTGTGCTTTGTGCGTAAACTCCCCAACTCCAATATTTTTTTCAATTGCCTGACTTAAAAAACCAAAGAAAAGATAAATATCTAAACTTTTTCTGTTGATTAAAGAAAAAAAATAATTGACTTTTCTAGGCTCGTGTGCTTTGTGCGTAAAACTCCCCAACTCTAATGTTCTTTCCAATTGCCTGACCAAAAAACCAAAGAAAAGATAAATATCTAAACTTTTTCTGTTGATTTAAGGTAAAAAATAATTAATTTTGCTCTGGGTTCGTGTACTTTGTGTGTAGAACTCCCCAACTCCAATATTCTCTCCAATTGCCTGACCAAAAAAACCAAAGAAAAGATAAATATCTAAACTTTTTCTGTTGATTAACGAAAAAAATAATTAATTTTTCTAGGCTCGTGTGCTTTGTGCGTGAAACTCCCCAACTCCAATGCTCTTTCCAATTGCCTGACCAAAAAACCAAAGAAAAAATAAATATCTAAACTTTTTCTGTTGATTAAAGAAAAGAATAATTAATTTTTCTAGGCTCGTGTGCTTTGTGCGTGAAACTCCCCAACTCCAATATTTTCTTCAATTGCCTGGCCAAAAAACCAAAGAAAAGATAAATATCTGAACTTTTTCTGTTGATTAAAGAAAAAAAATAATTAATTTTTCTAGGCTCGTGTGCTTTGTGTGTGAAACTCCCCAACTCCAATATTTTCTTCAATTGCCTGACTTAAAAAACCAAAGAAAAGATAAATATCTAAACTTTTTCTGTTGATTAAACAAAAAAATAATTAATTTTTCTTGGCTCGTGTGCTTTGTGCGTGAACTCCCCAACTCCAGTATTTTCTTCAATTGCCTGACTTAAAAAACCAAAGAAAAGATAAATATCTAAACTTTTTTCTGTTGATAAGAGACAAAAATTATTAATTTTTCTAGGCTCGTGTGCTTTGTGCGTAAACTCCCCAACTCCAATATTTTCTGCCAATGGCTGACTAAGAGAGAAGTCGAAGAAAAACAACTTTTTTGGAATTTTTATTTTAATAAAAGACTAAAATATTAAATTTTGCTTTTTCAACGGTAGCTTTCATCTGGGTCGATAACCTTTAAAGATAGTACAGCTTTGATTTTTTGAATTCGTAACGTTATTGTAACCAGATCGCTTTTTTCCGTTTTAACAATTACCTACTAATATTATTTATGCAATCGGTTGCGTATTTCCTTTGGTACTTTGTTTAACATGTTTAACTTTCTTTTCCTATTTTATAAGGTCAGTAGCGTCGTGGGGTTTAGATTTTTTCGAAAAATATTATTATTATATTTTTTTCTTCACCAAAAAACACGCTGTTTACGCTTTTGTCGTCTCTTTTCTAAATTTTTCCCTATCGCTGGTTTAATAATGGCTCAATTGAACTTCTGTGTTTTTAACCTAACCTGTACCTACCTCTCTTACGTAGAGTATATTCGATTTATTGCTCTTTTTTTCCGGTCTGACTACCACTTTTTGTCACCGTACTTATCCGGGCTGCCAATTTTTGACAGTTTTCGTGCGTTCAGCCTAATAAGCCCCGGGCTTTACCAATTTTGTTAACTTAAAAAAAACTTTGAACTATATTGCTATTCTACCTACGTCTGACTACCAATTTCGTCAGGTGGACCTCTAATCTACCCTGTAATCAACGCGACTATTTTTATCAAGTCTTTTGCCTAACCAGCGTGGTTTTTGTGATGAGAACAAAATATCTTCACGGTGCCCTGGTCAGGGTTATTGGATGTTTCATTATCCTGGCCCAAATAGCTCTAAATATTCTTTCTCAAGTTGCCCTAAAAATTCGTCTCTCGGATACACTTGGTTTTTGGTCTGTGCCTTTTGTGAATTTTCCCCCGCGGTTGGATTACCCAATTCGATCTCTTGCCAAGAAATATCTGGCGTTACGGGCCTCCCTTCGGTATTGAGTTTGATCGGTATCCCGTCCTCAAAAAAATGCGGGATCGATTTTTGTAACGTCTCGCGTCTTTGTCTTTTCGCTTCCCTAACTCTCTTCCCTGGTTTCCCTCGCGGCATACGAACAACCCACCCTTCTTACTGCGAAAAGATACCGCCTCGTCCCCAGGATTCAGTTTCCTTTTAGTATTCTGATTCCTGACGAACTTTGGTACGCTCTCTTTTCGCTGCAGTAAGGATGAGCCCTATCCCACTCTCAATTTAAATATACACGATCAAAATTTTCTCTCGCCTGTGGTCCTCCTTTCGAAAGTTATCAGGCCGAAAGTAATTTCGATCACTCTGTATACAAATGTAAGATTAGAACTTCGCATACGCGCGCCTAACAACCCGGTTCTGTCGAGTAAGCAAAAAAAACCGTCTGTTATTTGTTTGTCACTGCTTGTTTTTATTATGTGGCTTTACGAGCCCCCGTAATATTTTTTATTTTATTTTTTAAAGCTATTTGGGCGACACAAACACAAATTATTAGTCACTAGGATGGTGCCCTTGGCCAACTACCTTGCTCTTTTTCTCTTTAATCCCCGCTAGTTGTTGAATTGCGAAAAAAATAATTTTGGACCACAGAAAACTAAAAAAAAACCCACTTTCTAATTGACTTTTTTCCCTTACAAATTTTAACCCCTGCGTCCCTTTGTATTTTAAACTCGGCTTGCCTCCACCATGTCACGAATAAAGGTTGGTGAGTTGGCTACAGTAAATGGGGAGTTGGCTAAGGGGGCGACAATGGACGTCATTAGTTTCCTCCTTCTACTTTACCCAAGCGTACAAAGCACAGGTATTGGAAATTGATATTTTATTATTTTTTCTTGCATACTACATATGTTATGCATATGCAGTTGTTTTTATCTTACATAAGTAATAATTCCCAATGCTAAAACTTTTAACCATAGTGTATAAAATTCATAATGACGAAACATTTCACACCACAGTACATCTAATACCTTTCATGATGGGCGCACCCAGCTAAAATAGCGAAATAAATAATAATGACTATTTCTTCGTCTTTTAAAAGTGGAAATCTTACTTTGATTGCTCCTGTGTAGTAATAAAAAACTATTAAAGAATTTTGAGTCACAGCGGCAAACGCTCCTGAATATGCGCGTCTTTGGTCCCTCACTGACTTCTTGCTTTCCATGAGTTCATCCTTTTTTATACGCTTTTCATAAAGGCTAAACGTTCGAAATCGAGCCCTGTGTAATTCATTAAGTATGTTAGCATAACGCTGTATGAAAAACCCTTTACCAAACCGAACCGAACCACTGTCTACAGACAAATTTAGGTACGTCACTGACTCTAGCCACAGCTTCGCAAAAGTCTTGCTGCTGCTGGTCCTAACAAAATATTGAACCTACTTTGAGAACGGGCGGGTTTTGGACAACATGATTACAATTTATATTTGAGTTTCGAAGTTTGCTGTTTGCTTCTAGTGCCTCTTTGCTGCGGCGGTCCCTCTATAGGGAGTAGAGGGCAAAAATTTTAAAAGATAACATTTTAAACATTTAACTGTTTTCTAAAACTACAGCTGTATCAAAAAACACAAACAAATATAATTAAAATCAATAATCGGATGCTTTGTAGGTGTGTCAAAAGAGCATTGTACCTACAAGGTTCGAAAACTAGTGGAACCACCAGTGAGGGTGCAAACGTAAGTTGGGTTGAGTTTAGGTTGGCTGGTTCACCACTTATACGACTCATTCAAGAAATACCTAAATTTTTGGATAACAAATTGAAAAACTTAATTGTAAAGTTCATTGAAAGGAAATCAGAAAAAACGATGCATATAAAATATCTAAAGTGCACCTACCTTAATTTTTATATAGTTGCAGTCGTTTTCGTCGCTTGGAAGATAGAAAAACGGGAAAATTGTAGCACCGTCCGAGCGACCACTGCATAGGTGGTTTTTGCTCGTTCTTAATAACGACTAAAGTGTTGACTTTTATGTCATTGCATTTCTCAGTCCACTTAACACGTTGTTGAAGTGTGTTTAAATATTCTAAACGCCACTTTTTCCAAAAGTCAGCTTGAAGTCTTTGGACAAGCTGCCAGCGAGACAAAGTGTTAAGCTTGAGGTCGGAAAAATCAGGTTCTGGTATAGAATTTAAAGGCTCCAATGTTAGAAAATGACCTGGTGTCAGCGGAATGAGGTCATTTGGATCTAGACTTTGAGCATAGAGAGGTCTACTATTGAGTAAAGCCTCAACTTGAAACAAGAAGGTAGTAAATTCCTCATATGTAAGGCGCTGCTCACCTACAACACGTTTGAGGTGAGCCTTGGTGGATTTTACTCCAGCCTCGGCTAAACCGTTTAAGTGAGGACTTCCAGGGCTAGAAAAGTGCCACGAAATGCTTAAGCTTTCACATGCTTCCTTTGAGTAGGTCTGAAGTAACCTATCTGCACCGACAAAAACGGTACCGTTATAAGAATAAACGTGTGATATCCTTCCACGTCTGGAGACAAACCTTTTAAAGGCCGCAAGAAACGTATCTTTTGAAAGATCGGAAGTTAATTCTAAATGCACTGCTTTGGTTGCAGCACAAACGCAAACAAGAATATAGCCTTTATAAAGTTTGGCACCTCGGTGTCTTGACATTAAGATATCAAACGGTCCGCAATAGTCCACGGCAACATGGGAAAATGGTTTTAACTGGGAAATCCTTTGAGGAGGTAAATCTCCCATAAATTGCACAGCTGGTTTTGGATGAAGTCTGAAGCATAAGGTACAATGAGAAACTACCTTTTTAATAGCGTATCGAGCAGACAGCACTCAAAATTGCTGCCTTAGCAGATAATGTAGGGTTTTGAGACCTGGATGAAAGTATTTTGAATGTGTATATTCGATAATTATTGTAGTAAGCCGGTGTGAACGTGGCAAGAGCAACGGATGCTTAGCAGAATAAGAAAGTTCAGAAGCATGCTTAATGCGACCGCCTACTCAGAGACAGCCTTGTTGGTCCAGGAATAATGAAAGTTTACGAAAGGGTTTTGGAAGCAACATGTTTGTTTTAAATTTTGAAATAAGATCTGAAAATACTGTACGTTGGACATGGCGGACAAGAACAATCATGGAATTCTGCAGTTCCTTTTCCGTTACCAAATGATCTGAGTAATAGATTTTCGAAATTGGTCTAAGCGTGTAGGCAATGATTCATTGTATTTTCGTGAGAGAAGAATGTTTATTCAAGAGAACATCGATCTCATGTGGGTCTGACTTGACCGTGAGAAATGTCTTGTGTTCTTCCAAATCATCACTGTCGCAAAGATCTGGTCAATGAAAGCCATTAGACCATTCCTCTCGTGGAAGGCTCAGAAAGGGTGGACCTTTCCACCACATGTCATTGTGAACAAGTTGGTTGGGTGTAAGTCCACGAGAAGCACAATTCGCTGGGTAATGTTTCTTGGATTTTGCAAACACGATTAGCGACGAATGTAACCCATCTATGGAGAGAATCAGATAACCAGCGCAAGACCACTTATGAGTCAGACCACGCCCAAATTTCATTAAACACCAAAGTTTCAGCGTAACTTGCTTGAATGAAAGAGATAATATCACACAGTAGGGTGGCGCCCAAGAGTTCCAGTCTTGGGAGACTAACCGTTTTAAGTGGTGCAACTTTAGATTTTGCCATAACAAGAAAAGTAAACAGCTCGCCAGAAGATGCTTCAATACGAAGGTAGACTGTAGCTGCATAACCAACCATTGAAACGTCGGAAAATCCGTGTAATTCTATGCGAGTAGGTTTGTCTATTGTAAGGTTCATCACCAAGCACCTTGACAAAATTAGGCTCTGCTTTGTCGAAAGAAATAGTGTATGTCCGTCTCGGGAAATGATGAAATAAGTTCTGGTTTGTTACTTGCCCATTTTTTGAGCTCGAAACCACCACGACGTAATAGTGAAATGAGTTCTTGCTGTAGATCTATGGCCGAAACTACGGAATTGTGGTTACTTAAAACGTTATCGACGTAGACGTCTTTTAACAGAACTCTACAAGCATTAGGAAAGTTTTTAAACTCTAATCTAGCCAATTCCTGTAGAGTACGTATAGCCAAGTAAGGTGATGATTTAAGACCATAGACAACAGTTCTGAGAGAGTAGGTTTGAATGGGATCGGTTTCAGAGAATCTTCATAAGATATTCTGAAATCGTGTGTGCTCAGGTGTGACAAGAATTTGTCGAAACATTTTAACAACATCTGCAGTAAACAATACAGCATGATATCGGAATTTCAGAAGTATTTCGCGGACATCAGATTGACGTTTAGCATAAACCCCTAGGACCCTTTTGTGAAGCATCAAAAATGCAGCGAATTTTTCCCCTATTGAAAACACTATGGTGGGGAATGAAATATGAACAGTCTAAGATTTCTTTGGAACTAGGTGTAGGGACTGGAATCATGTGATTTGATAATATGTATTCCTTCATGAAGTCTTTGTATGCTTCATAATGCACAGGGTCTTTAAGGAATTCGAGCGATTTAAACCTTTTTACAGCAATAGGATAAGTATCACCTAAAGTAGGCTCTGAGTTAACGAAAGGTAATGAAACTATGAATCTGCCTGATTCGTTACGAGATACTGTGTCCGAAAAGATTTTTTCACATAGAATATCTTCAGGGCTACTGTGAACTTTATGTGGGACTTGTTTTATTTCCCAAAATTTCTCTAAACAAACTTCTAAGGGCGATTCTAAAGATGTATAACAGCTAACGACTGTACTTGGCTTGGATTGAGTCGAAGCGTCTACCTTACCAATCAAGACGTAACCGAAAACACTGTTAAAAGCGCTAGCTTGCCCTTTTTGACCATGGATGACTCCATTTCTTAAAATCTGAGGAAATAATACACAACCGAGTAAAATATCTATGGGGCTAGGTATGTTGAAAGTTTGGTCTGAAAGTTTAATGTTCCGAATATGATCCCATTGACTGGAAACTATAGAAACAGAGGGAATATTGGAACATAATTGAGGCAATACTAAAGCCTTTTGCCTTTGGTAGTCGAAGATGCCTTTTGATTTAGACCTTGAATGGAAATTGAAAATTGTTGTCTGGGGAGACCTAGTCTATTAAGGCATTTTTCCGAAGTGAAATTGGCTTCAGATGCTGAATCTAGCAAAAACCGCACGGGTTGGTAATTTCCTCTAGAATCCAAAATGTCAGCTACCACTGTTGAAAGTAGAAAAGTAGATTGATTGGGAATAGTTGTGGCGTGACAATTTGTTGAGGAAGTACCTTGTGAAACAGAAAGGATTTTCCTGAGTACTAGTATTTGTACCCTGCTGAGCACGTGTATTGATCTGACGGGGGTGGGAGCACAGTAAACTGTGGTGTTTAAGGCCACACCTCTGCAGCTATCAGAAGAAAAACAATTCCTTGTTTGATGAGAAAAATGCATGCAATTTTCACATAAAATTTGTTTTACATAGGAAAGTCTTTCTTCTGAATTTTTATTTAGGAAATCGGGACATCTGGCTAGGACGTGATTGGACTGGCACAAATGACATTTGACATTTGAATTGAACGGTTTATTTGGTTGAATTGGATTGTTTGAAACTGTAGTATTGAAAGATAAAGTTGATGTATTTTTAGGATAATTATTGTGACTACAGTTCCGCTGATTATTATTCAGGGGCTTAGCCTGATTTGAACTAGAGGGGGGCTTACTAATTGACTGCATATGTTGGACAAACTCCAAGGCTATACAGTGATTTTCGATAAAGCTGTACAAGTCAGTTTAAGAAGGAATGTCGACTTTTCTCTCTGCTATAATATAGCTCAAACTCTGTGCGTAGCTTAACGTCCAACTTGGAAAGCAATTGATTAAATGTAAGAAAGTCCCACTCTGTCGTAGGAAAACCGAGTTCCGTCAAAATGGCTAAGTTCTCGGAAAAGGTGTCTAACATAAAACGGAGCTCTTTCGCAGAACTGGTTTTCACCGAAACGGAATTCATAGCATTTAAAGCAGTCGTAGCTATGAGACGCTTATTCTGATATCTCTTGACTAGAGCCTCATATGCAATATGATAATGGCTGTCAAATAACGGAATTGTTTTTACCAGACTAAGTGCTTCGTTAGTCACTGAACTACGTAAGTGCAGAAACTTTTCTATATCGCTCAAGTCGCTATCATGAATCATGACCTTATAGAGGTCAAACCAATGTTGTCAATTCTTATAGTTGCCATCTAAACCAGCCAACTTGGGTAAAGGAAAAGATCTAGAATTTGACCTAGAATTTAGTGAAACGAAATTAGTATTGCTGGCTCGAAAAATATCATAATAAATGCCACGACATTCATAAAAAAGTAAATCGAATCTTTTTCTTATGTTGTCCTGCTCATTAAAATCGAGTCCCAACTCCTCGAGGGATCCGATGATTTGTTTATGAGACGCGTAAAACTTTTGATGACATTCCTCATTATCCTCGTACCTAGATTTGAAAAGGAACTGGAACGAAGAGTCTGCCTTCGCCTGTTTCGCGACCTCATTCGATTCGGTTATTTGATTTACACAAATAGCACGCTTGTCTAGCAATAATGTCTTTTTTGGTTTTGACATTTTGATTTTCAAAATTACCTTTTTTTAAAAACCAAAGATTTGTTAAAACTTCTAAAACGCTTTAAAAATCCAATTTTAGTTTATAAAATCAAAGAAAAATTGATTAGTAAAAATTTCATTAAATTAAAGAAGTTTTAATTTATTTTAATTATTTATTAATTAGTAATTAGTAAATTTTAATTAAGGATGTTTATACTAACTATCCTCTGATATTACCAACATTAATAAATAAAAAAAAGTTTTGTGTTGAATGAGTCTCGATCCCATGCCCTGCGGATCACGAGTCGAGCGCTATATACCATATGCTATACGGGCTGTTTACAAAATTACCGGAGTCCCCGAGCAAGTATGTCGACCAATGCCTATGCCGGCAGTGTAACCCAAGTCAAGTAATTCAAACAGCACGCGCGTGGCTTACAATACTGTATTGGTCGACTATACCATAGGTATATTCGATATTCGATATATAACTCACCCGAGTTGATATTTATAACACACGTGACTTAAGAAAATACGAAAAATCTCGCCGAAAACGGAGAATTTTGGAAATTTGTAAGTTTGAAAAGTTACAGGATAACTGCTGAAAATGTAAATTGAAAGGAACCGGTTAGAAGGACCATCAAATGAGGGTGTAAACGTAAGTTGGGTTGAGTTTAGGTTGGCTGGTTCACCACTTACACCACTCATTCAAGAAATACCCAAATTTTTGAAAAAACAAATTGAAAAAATCTAAAGTGCTACTACCTTAGTTTTCATCTAGTTGCAGTCGTTTTGGTCGCTTGGAAGATAGGAAAAACGGGAAAATTGTAGCACTCACGGCGTTTCTTGTGCTTCTTGTAGGTATACCGATTGCGACTCCTCGCGCAGACTCGCGCGTGTTGGTGCGGGGATAAGTCATATGCATATACCCCGCGAAATTTGAAATGAAAAATAATATTAAAATATAAAGGTAGCCAAAAGCTGGCAAATAATTCTTGCACCAACAACCAGATTTTGATAGTCAAGACGCAATCTCACGATTTGCAATTTGATAACCTGAAGTGTTGACAGTCAACACTGGTTGGACTAAATAGCCAGTCGCCAAACACACAAACAAACGTGTTTGCAAACTAAGGCATTCAGTGGGAAGGGTAACACAAACTTAGTTTCTAATGTATCATATGGCATACCATTGAAGTACGGCTTTGCAGTCTAAATATTAAGATAAAAGCCCAGCCTGGTACCATGGAATGCTTATTTGCCCAGAGAGATCTCCTTAAAACGTCAAAAAAGAGTCATGTTTAATGACGTCTCGAAGATGACCATTAATGACTTCTGTATGACGTTTATAAAACACACAAACATGACGTCTATTTTAAAAGTCTTTAACACAGTGTCTTTAAGACCTCAGTAATATGACGTAGGTACTGGGACTAACAGCGAATTCTTTTGAGAAAGTTAGTGGGCCACTCGTGGTCTACTGACATTGTTTTGGTAGTGTCAAAAAATTGCCACAGTGCAGTTTCAAAAGAATACAAAAGTGCACTAGTGCAACACGAGCTCGGAGAGCCCGTGCCAAAAAATGTGCACTGAGTGCAACACTAGGCTTGTCAGTGGGTCAAAAGAATACAAAAAATTGCACTAGTTTTCCCAAAAGAATACGAAAACTGCACTAGTGGCGCACCAGTGCTGCACTTTTTCCCCAAAATAATTCGCCATTAGACAGAACAGCTGTGGCATCTTTATGACTTTTTTAACTATTCTTTTCATATTTTTAGGAAACTTCTTCTAGACTTTTTTTATATTTTAAAAATTTCCAAAATTTTAACATTTTTAAATTTTTAAACTTGTACAAAACTTTCATAACCTTATCACAAATTGTCACAATTGTGTCTTGGTTCTTTTATATTGCATAAATAATACAAAATCTGTGAGTCTATAGATTTTAAATTTTAAATCTTTTTAATATTATTAATTATTGGTCGCATCTTATGATCATTACAACGTTTGGATGAATAAAGACACACACTACTCTGGCTCGCGTCTCAAACTTAATATTTGAATGTAATAACTGTCATAATATATGTAAATGCATGCATAGCTGGTTTCTTAACACTGGAACTGGGGTGTGAAATACCCAGACAGTTATATTTTTGTCTGTAGTTTTCGCAAATATAAAACCGAACCGAACCACGTAAATTCGGTTTTTAATGCCGGCAGCCAGTATCAAGTGAGAAATCGAAGGGAGTGATGCCGATTTTGCTGCTACATCGACTAGTATTGACAAATGGGTATGTGACACCCCAGTGTGCAGTTTACGGTAAAAAAATTATTTAAGATAATTAATAATTAATTTAATTTATTAATTAATTAAGTTGTATTTTATGTCCACGAGACAAGGAAAAGAAAACTAAGCATGCTTGTGCTGGGTGTAACAGGCCCTATTGCCTGGAAGATAGGGCTAGACTGTGCTGCGACTGTGATAATATCCACGAATAAACCAAATATTAAAAGCTTTGGCTAAGAAAGACTATAAGGATTTATTTAACCAAATAACTTTTTTTATATAAAAAAGAATTTATTTTTTAGTTTAACAAATAATTTTGTAAAATAGTTTAAGTTTTGTTCTTATATTGATTTTTTTTATGAAAGTGTTAAAAATTTACATATTTTTTTATTTTTCCTGATAAAAAATGTTTAAACATATATTTTACTGTTTCTCTACTGTAAACATGTGAATATATGTCCATTAATATTATTTTTTATAAAAATAACATTAAATTAAAAAAATTCACATTTATAAAAAAAATGTTTGGGGTTAGAAAAATCCCAGTGTGCAGTTCTTGTCTTAAAAAATAAGTGTGCAGTTCTAGGGTTAAGAATAATATTATCTTGATTCCGTTTTAGTCAAGGTTTAAGTCTTATGAGGGTAGCTGTTGCCCAGTCGGGGTTTGATATTGAACGCCCTCTTCACTTCGATCGAGATTTCTACTGTGCCAAGGCAAAAGAGTATACTCGCAAAACCTAGTTTTGAGATATTCAAAGTTTTAGTTTTTATATGCCATTCTTACAATTTTTTATAGATTAATCTAAAAATCTCCAAGTTGACTTTTGTTACTCACACTTTTGACAAATATATTGAAATCATAACAAAAACATTTTATGTAAAAAAAACCTAGTACGGGAAAATGGTATTCCGTAAACAGAATTGAGATAAAAGTAAAGCCCAGTTCTCTAATACCAATTTCAAAATGAAAGGTTCTTACTAGTTTGGAAATGTTTTTTAAAACTTTGCTATTACAGCCAAACTTCTTTATATTTAATATAGCACTTTGCCTAAGAGTCATTTGCAGCCCTAATAGCCAAGTTTAGAAAAAAAAATTTCAAACTAGTAAGAACTTTTCGTTTTGAAATTTGTATTTGAGAGCTTGGCTTTACTTTTATTTCAATTCTTTTTACGGAATACAATTTTCGCGTACTTGGCTTTTTTACATGAAATGTTTTTGTTATTATTTCACTTAAGATTTGGATAATATTTTAGTTTTAAAATGAAAATTTTGAGGTTTTTAAATTTTTTCCTATAGTTTTGTCATAGTTCCTATAAGTCTTCCAAGCAGTGTTACTTTTACAAAACTTCAAATTTATATGGGAAGGAAACTAATTAAAATGTTGGGGTTTTATAATTTTTTCTATAGTTTTATCATAGTTCCTAGCGGCCTTCCAAAGTTCAGCTCTCTAGCGTTTCTGGAAGTGCGCAATGTTACTTTTACATAATTTTACAGTTATAGGGGAGAGAAGCAAATTAAAATGTTGGGGTTTTTTTATTTTTTCCTATAGTTTTATCATGTTTGCTATTAATCTGCAGCTCTCTAGCATTTCTGGAAGTGGGCAATGTTACTTTTACATAACTTTACATGTATAGGGGAGGGGAGTAAACTAGTATTTTGGGGTTTTTTTCAGCTTTGTAGCATGTCTGGAAGTACAGTAGAATTTTGATGATCTATACATGAGTGAGTAAGTGAGTGGCAATTTCGACTTTTTATAAAATTTCGTAACTACTTTTCTACTTTATGGAAGTCCATGAAACTTGGAGGGGTTGACAATGAAGATCTACGACTGTGCAAAGCTTGAGTTTCGTAGCTCATTCCGGAGTAGAGTTTTAGATAGGTCAAATATGGGCTGAAATGTTTCAAGAAAAGATGGTATAGCAGTTTACGCCACGAACTTGGTCGGGTACTGCCGTAGTTTAGTCGCTAATATTAATTTGCCGTTGTAATCCATTTATCTAAAAAAAGGTAGTATCCGAGAAGATTGCTTCTCGTGTGGTATGGTATAGTATGTTTACTTTACTTTGCCTGCATTCATAATATACATTTTATTTGTGAATTAAAATGAATGAAGGTTTTTTTAAAGCTGAATTTAAACAGAGACATACTTATAACAAACGAATGTACACAACATTAATATCATAAACTTCTAAACAAAATTTCTTAATAATAAGATATGTGTTTATTGAATCAATGTTTTTTGTTCATTGGCAGAAAATTAATATAAAATTGATTGACGTTACGTATCTTTTTCTTTCGGTGTACTTTTGTGTCTTTGAAATATTAATTTGTTATTGTAGAATTTTATATGGCAAAGTAGGCTATATAAATATACCTTACTTTGAGCTTCGGCAATGTCGCAAAAAGGACGATCGGTTGGGGACAATAAACCCCATATAATTATTTTTGAGACAACTTTTTACAACTTTTTTTCGTTGGCCTATGCTATTAATTACGGTAAACAGCTGATAACTGTCAAAACATTATCTCAAAAATTATGATATGGACATTCACTACAAAGAACCGAACCAAAAATTTGTAGAATATAATCCTCCTACCGCCTACGTATGACTCCAAAAAATATGCATGCACTTTAAGATTGCCTTCCATTTTCTCCCAGAAACTCATTTTTGCCATTTTGCCGAATACACTCTTTTGGCTTAGCACGGTAAAATTTTCTTTTTAAATTGTTTTGGTTTATCGAATTGCTTTCGGCTACTGACCTCCCACCCTTTGTCTGTAAACGGAGAAGCTTTTCTCGTTTACTTAGTTTTGTTTTACTTTCTTGAAGTTTTTCCCTTTAACCGTTTAAAAATTTTTTTTAACCAATGCCTTGGGCTAGACACAGAACACTGTCTGTTAAAACTAAGTACTAAGTTTTGTTTACTTTCTAAAAGTTTTTACATTTGCGTTATAAGCTTATTTTTTGGACTACAAAAAGAAACCTATATTATATTATATTGCTTGTCTATAATTTATTGCAGTCCGTTACTGGTGGTCAAATTTTCATAATGCGCGTGTCCCCGTGTCTAATCTAATATACCGATTTCATGCACTTAGGGTTAACAAAGCTTAAGCCTACGCGCTGCTACTTTCCTTTCCTTTATATCTCGCTGGTGTTTGAAATACGCAATTTTTAAATAATGACAATCAATAGTTTACAAATGTTTAAAAAAATAATTTTACAAACCTAAAAAAAATCCGAAATAAATTTTTGGAAAGAGTATTTTCACATTGAAACTTACACAGGCAGACAATACTTCAAAGTTTTCATATGCCAGGCGGCTCTTGATCTAGGCAAGTTTATAATAAAATCAAGTGAATATGGGAATGTAATATGCAGGAAGCTTTCCTTGGTTATATTATTTTATAGCGATTTCGACTTCACTGCTCTCGCGAGTAGAGCGGTAACGTCACGAATCTCTCCCGGGCACTTCGGGATTGATGTGAGATCGAGCGGAATTGCTCGCCTTCACGATTATTCAAACACTTGATCGAAATCCCGTGAGCTTCATAACCTTAACAAATAAAAAATGTTGTTTCATTTTATATTTTAATTTAAATCTTTTTGGTACAATGGAATATATGGATATAAATTTTCTAGATGCAAAACACGAAAAACACTTATAGATCTAAAAAATGGGGTTATGTTTTTTTTTAATCTGTTGCTTCTTCAAAAGAGATGGAGCAACTTGGAGCACCCGGTCGGAGATTTGCGGGCAATAGTCGAACATGCAAATCTTTTGTAGAGCACTGCTCGTTTTTCAGTCGAACACGTGCATCCGTTTCAGAGCAATTTTCGACCACTTGAGCAAAAGCCGAAATCACTACATATTAGACTCATAAAACTAATAACGTGTGTTTTCTTGGGCATAAGCCGCCACTGCATTCATCATCATTATCCTTTTAAGAGTTTAACAAAATCTAAATACTCGACCAATTTATGGGCACCTAAGCTCACACTGAAAAAAAACCGATTTTCTTATTAACAAATATTTGGTAAACCTGATTTTTGTTGTGCTCATTAAAAAATATTAAAAGCAAATATCATTAATTATTGGTAACAAACCTTTTTTAAAGTGTTTAGTTATAAATAATATTTCATTTGTTTCTTTAATAATTTGATGTTTTTTTAAATATTAATTGCCTTATATTAACCATAACCAAAACACTCTTTCTTTTAAGGTAACAGAACGTCTTTGTTATTATTACTTAAAATTTCCCAAATATAAATATACTCTTAATATTGGCAAATATTTCTTTGTGTTTATTACAACAAACATTTTTTTTACAATGTTATGGCGTGATTTTGTTACTATAACGGTCTGAATTGGATTCTATTAATTACCTCGTAAAGTTCACAACAAATTTGGTTACTATTAACAAGCGATATTATCGAGCAATATAACTTTGTACCGTCTCGGCTCGGGCCTTGTCGCGCGTAGATCGTGACGTTTCGGTTGACATTTTGTAGGGGAGAGCGGGGCTAGTTGAGCCACTTTTTACATAAATGTAAATAAAAGCATTGCTATATTACTTACAGTTTTACAATTATAATATGTTTAAGGCAAATATTGGTTTTTAAAACTATGCATTCAAACTTAAAAAACACTTTTTTCTAGCACCCTTGCAAGCGGCCCAACTAACCCCACCCACGGAGTAAGTTGGGCCATACGATGGGGCAAGTTGGGCATGGTTGAATGTAACGTGACATTTTTACGTTTAAGGCAACGTTACATATTTGTTTATTTAGGTAAATAATCAAGGCTCTTCGACTCGTCTTTCTGTACACAAATTAAGGGTATTATATAGAGCTAGGTTTGGAGGTTATATAGTGTCCAAAAAGTTACCTTATAAAGGAGACATTCCATCGAATTACTCTGGACACTACGCACACCGTATTATCTGGACATCATGGTTGGAATTCGGGATCACAGGTTTCGGGAAATCACATTGAAACTTTTGATTGTTTTGTTTAACTGAGGAATTTTGTGGTTTTCTTTGACGTTCACGAAAATAAACAGCTGTTCTGCTGGGGAGTGGCGGCGTTGCCGCATCACAAATGGTTTCAGTAACAGGAAGGAAACATTTAGATGAACAGTTCATTCGCTTATGTTTATTTTCGAGGATATTGGGACAATTCGAACCTCATATCCTTCACGGATTAGCTAGTTTTGATAGTACGAAAACATATTTGGGTCGACCAGGAACAACCGAGGCTCCGCCCCTTTGATATCTTTATTAATTTGATGAGGAGAAGATAAAATAAATACGAGTTATGCACTTTTGTAAATGGGGGATAAACGAGGGATAAAAACCAAGACTAAAAGAATAAACGAAATCGTGTGAGTTAACATCTGAACACTCTTGTGCCGAGTTTAAGCAGTAGTTCAGTGTGTATTTTTAGGTTCAGGTTCAGAAACAACTTTATTAATGTAGAAATGTTTTACAAAAATGGCGTCAAACCATATGAATCTTAGAGAAAACATTTATAAAGAGCAAAGGAAACTTTTGACTCAGACTGTAACTAAAATACAACTAAATTCTACACTCAGTATAGCTTTACTCATATGGGAATTGGTTGAGTGTTCGAATATTCCTGGGTTTGATGCAAGCTCTGATCTCCAGTAAGTGATTTTACAGTTGATGGTTTCAATGCTGAGCTTCTTATAGTCCGTCTGGTTATTTTCCTCCTACTTGCTATGTCGGCAGGGGTCCGGTAGGCAAATGTTCGGTCTATGTATGCAGGGTGTCTCGACGTCCTTGTTATAAAAATTCCAACCGTGGAAATGGATCCGACAACACCTCAGTGTGCGTTTTACGTATTTTCTATCCCCTTGGTCGGTGCTGCCCCCTATATACCGGTGTGGAGGTATTGGTGTATTTCCTCATTGGTTGGTTTGAAAACCGCGGGTTTTTCCTCCAGTGTTGCAAACCGCATTTAGTGATTTTTTGATGAGAGCGTTTTTTTAATAAATAGGTTTGCATCCTTATTTGAATTTAACCGGGAAGATTAGGTTGGTACTGTCCCCACCACATTTACGAAGCGGTTTCCTGCGGCTTCATTTTTTTGTGTTCTCGACGGAGTGCCTTGTCTCTTTTCAAAAGAATTGGCGGTGGGTCGACAACAGTTTCTGGGATCGCCATTGTTTTTGGTTCTTGGCACTGCAGGGATTGCAGGAGATATCCCAGAAACTGTAGAAGTGAGTCCGTCGTGTGGCGTATCTCGTAGACGGCTCATATCCTCTGCATAGAGGGATTTAAATCGGCCTACGCCATTTGTACGGGAAATAAGAGCGGTAAGTTCGATTTTATTTTTTTCATTTTTTTTGATTATTTGAGGACTCTTCAAGATAATATTTGCCTCCCAAATTGTAATTGTTTTTCGTGTGAAATGTACTTTTCGACAAGAGACCTGGGGAATTTTTGGAGTTTTTTTTAATTTTTTTAAGACCACGTTTTGGATAAGAACTATATATTGTTTTTCTCCTTTGTCTACAGCCTGTCCATTCCATCGACAGTTGTGCTGGACGCTGGTGTGAAGCCGGGTGTAGCCTTGTAACCCTGGGAAAGGTACGTTAGGATTAGTTTAGTTCATCTGTTTAAATCTACTTTATTTTATTGAGTCGACATGGAGTTTTTGATTAAATTACTCGGTGTAGGGGAACTTCGTGCAAAATAGACGAATTTCAGGAAACTGAAACATTTCATTTTCCACAGGGTTTTACGCTCGGGCAAGAAGCCAACAACATTTTGACCACCATGTGCTGCCCTAGCGTGATGTGCTAAGCGGGCATTAGGGGAGGCGCGGGCAAACCAAGAGCAGCAGTAGCAGTGAGGAGTGTCTGGGAACACCACTTCCAGGTTTAATAAAACACCCTCTTATTTAACATACAATAATCCAGGACCAAGGTAGGAGCAAGCCTTAGATATAATTTTTTTTACATATAACTTCCATATAATTTTTCATTAAGTACAACTTTTGCATTCTTGTAAACGCAAGATAAGGTATGACGTCATGACCAAAATTTTGCGGCATAACTTCCATTTAAATTGTACTGTACCTTTGAAAGAGTTTGTTTCAACTTGGTTTCGTCTTTATTTTTTTTTGATAATTTTCCTTTTTTACCCCATATTCGAAATACACAAGATGAACTAAATTTTTGTGTTATTTGTACAATCCCAATGACCAACTTTGCAGAGACAAAAAGAGAGATGAGGTTATATTTTTTTTGCGGTTTCCTTACATTGTTTTGCCTCATGGGGTAGATCTCGGACTGGGTTGCTGTCTGTCTCATTCTACCTAACGTAGAATGATGACAGCAGATATTTGGTCCAGATCTCCCCTATCATGGAGCGATTTTGGAAGTGTATTTTTTTTTAACAATCATTTATGTAAGTGAGTCGTACACTACTGACTCAAATGTAGGTACACTGTGACCTGCTGGAAATGTGCATCTACCTATAAAGAACTTTCTATTTGTGTCATTTTGATTCATTTAAAAATCTTTTAGAATTTTATCTTGTTTATTAGTCAATTTTTTTGGTTTTTTAATTACACAAATATTCTGGAAGCCTCGGAGGTAGGTAGAATTTCATTGTTTGGCTACAACGTTTGGGTTGAACTGTATTTTATTTAAGATCTTCTTTGTAAAACATTGGTATTAAACACTGTGGCGCACTTAAAATTTCCTTATTTCTGAACCCCCCTTCTCCACTGTATAAAAGTTACCGGGCATATCAATGTTTTACCTAGCTGGAAAATACAGTTCTGCTTCCAGATATTTGTTTAATTATTCAGTGGTTTTGTTGTGTCACAAGTTGGCAAATTGTTATTATTCTAATTACAGTGTCACAAAATGGCGGCAACGTCTTTAAGCTGCCACAAATGTCACCCAACGCATTTTAATAGGCCACATGAATAATTAGGAACTGTATATATGTAACATAAAATAACAGGAAATTCTTAGAATATGTTTATTAATAATAATAAAATACTAAACTTTAACTTTCTTAAAAAACAAACAATATAAAGTAACCTAATTCTTGCTCTAGTCTGAATCGGAATTACGGTTTTAGCAACCATAAGTAAACCCTGCATCAGCACATGTTTCATGGGCCCAAAACTTGTAAGTTAAACATTGTACCCATTTTTCTTTTGGTTTGCTGTTTGAGAATGGTTCCATGCAGACTAGACAAAATGTTTCCTCTTCATCATCGCCGTCATCTTTCAGTGTCCTTTCCTGAGTAGTTTTTCTATGCTTTTTTTCCTTGAAGACATTTTTGGTTACAGATTTTTCTTTTTTTTTCTTTTTTTTACTTTTTTCACGTTCCAACTCTTCTTTAACCGGAGTTTCAGTTAGTGTAGCTGTTGACCATTTTCTTCGGTTGATATTCTTGGTCTTTCTTTCGCCAGCTTTCGGAAAGACACGAATTTTTAAAATTTTCCTAGATCGATTGGTAATAATAGATCACACAATTTTAAGTCACCGGGTGATGCCTCAAATTTGAGTTGAAGGGTCTGTGTGATGTCACAAATAAATAAATGGCGGTTTTTTACTGTTTTTTCACAATCTTTGGCTTATAACTTCTGCCAATAACTTAGTTTTACAGAAAAACTAATTGTTTTTTGTTTGCAAGAGAACACCAATCAGGATTGTGAAGAAATTAGCTTTATATCTCCAAGACTAACAAAGATACCGCGTGAACAAGTCCACATCTAGGGGGCCTAATTTCCATAAGAGGATAAAAAACAGATAGAATATAGCATATATTAATAAGAGATCGCAATATGCCCGATTCCAGTCGAAAGCGTTTCAGCGTTGCCAAAGGTAACTTTGATAAATAACTACAGGCGCAAGTCGTCGCAGTCTTCAAGAGGCGGACAATCTAAAGCATTTGTTTAGGGCGAGAATTATTACATGACGTGATTTTTAGTCCATCATACGTACGCATGCTGATTTTAACCTTAAAATAAAAAAAAAATGTTTTTAGAAAATGTATGGGGTTAGCTGGGCCGGTGGCCCAACGTGCCCCGAACTTTTTGGCTCAACTAGCCCCAGACCTACATAAAAAATTGAGCGAATCGGCAACCATGTTTGCGTAAATATTAGCATCGTTATAATGTCATTAATATTAATTAAACTCTGTCTAAATATGTAAAGTTAACTATAAAAAGCCGAATGGGGGCATGCAGGTGTAACAAAACAATCTCCAAAATGTTTTCCGAAATAACAAAAAGTTACTTACGAAGTCCAAAAAAAATGGCTCTGTAATGAAATAGCGCGTATCAAAATAGCGCGCTCATTTGAGCGCGTGTTTAAAATAGCGCGTGATCAAAATAGCGTGTATCATAACAGCGCGTTATCAAAATAGCGCGTATCATAATGGCGCGTGTTCAAAATCACGCGTATCAAAATTGCGCGTATCAAAACAGCGCGTATCAAAATGGCCCGTGTTCAAAATAGCGCGTAACAAAATAGCGCGTATTCAAAATAGCGCGTATCAAAATAACGCGTGTTTAAAATAGCGCGTCTAAAAATACCGCGCTTTGAAAGATCGCCATTACAAACGTCGCTGTTACAAAATAGTTCGAGTAAGGGGTCTCTTTCTAACACATTTTTTCAAAAAAAAAACTTTCCTGACTTTTTTCCCGGGATCCTATAGGATGTAACCAAACCGAACCGAACCGAACCGATTCAAACCGCACCGAACTGAAATGAACCGAACCAAACCGAAACATTTTTTCAAAACATTATTTCCCTAAATTAGCTTCCCGATCCTTATTTTGGTAGGTTTCTATTCTGACCTGTGACTTGGTGACATTTTTTTTGGTGGAAAAAGGTCAGGCAGTTACTGGAAAAAATGTTTGGGTTCGGTTCGGTTCGGTTCCGTCCGGTTCGGTTCGGTTTGGTTACACACCCTCTAGGATCCCGGGAAAGAACCCAGGGAAGTTTTTTTTTGAAAAAAATATGTTAGAAAGAGACCTCTTAGTCGAACTATATGAGTTGTGTTAAGTATAGCAAGCCATCCGTTTATTTAACGGTTAAGTAAGTATAACTTATCTGACCTTGCTCAAACTGTTTAGGTGAATATACCAAAGCAGACCTGATACGCGCTATTTTTTACACGAGCTATTTTAATACGCGCTTTTTGATACGCGCTATTTTGATTACGCGCTATTTTGATACGCGCTATTTTGATACGCGCTATTTTGAACACGCGCTATTTTGATACGCGCTATTTTGAACACACGTTATTCTGAACACGCCCTGTTTTGAAAGGTGCTGTTTTGAAACGCGCTATTTTGATACGCGCTACTTCGTTACAGAGCCAAAAAAAATAGGTCAAAATCTGTTCCTTGGAGATACACACATCACAGATTCTCACTGCGGACTAATGCATGAGCAAAGGTGACTTTGCCACGTGGGTGGCACTGGCATCTGACGTCTAAGTGTCGAGTTAATAGGGGTGTCTCAACGTGCCCCTATGCCCAACCAGCCCCGCTCTCCCCTACGTGTGTGCCGCGGTCTAGACCGAACCGACCCGACGCCCTACTTAGCATTGTATTATAGACCGTCGCAGAAAGTGTGCCCAAAAATCAAGGGGACGCCATGTTTTGGGAAAAACATTGACCAAACAGGGTTTAGTTTTTGTGATTTTGTACTAATACGGACCTAAATACGCGGGTATTTTTATGGCATCATAATGGTGTTTTGGTTGCAAGAGTCGAAGTGAATAAAAAGTCATCAGGAATAACGCTTTAAAGGTAAATATTTAGAGGTAGAAATATAGCTTCAAGAAAAAAAACGTATTCATTGTATAAACTTTTTGTTCTTTGGAAACGGATTGCTTTATAAACAAACAGTAAATATGATTAATTTTTAATTAACTGATTTATGTGATAATTGACGACAAGTACCACAGGCGTAGGTTCTGTTTGTTTTTAATATAAAATTCATACTCTTTTTTTTTGTTTCAGATTTCCGCTTAAAGATGGAAACAAATCTGGCTTTGTTGGTTAAAAACATGCATTTTGCTGATTGGTCTTCCACAATAACAGATCCTATTAGAAATCACAAAAACTATCCTATTTAAAGGGCAGTCAGAATAGTACGTCTTATTTTTTTTTTTTTTAGAATGCTTTATAATTATTAAAGATTTTTAAGCAAAAAGCCTTTAGTATGAAATGGTGAAGTTTAAACCTTTTAACTTAAAGCAAACGTTTAATGTTCTGTGCAGTGGCCTATATAGAAAAAAAATTCGGGGGGGGAGGGGGTCCTGAGACGGTTTCGGGGGGGGGCGAGACCTCATGAGGCCGTATTTTAGGCTATTTTATGTTTATATTCATAAAATATGTGGAAAATATCTAAAAAAAACTTAACTTTGAGGGGGGGCCAGGCCCCCCTTTATATATGCCACTGGTTCTGTCTTAAATTTACAAATATATAAAATTTATTTTCTTTTTCAGGTCAGCACTGACTTGGAGGTGGAGGAAGTAATTGAACAAAGGAGAAACATTTTTAAAAAACATGGGCTACCCATGCTGCCTGTCGTAATGGCGGAGTCCCCAACTTATAGTGAGGTAAAATCCGTAAAATGTCAGTTTTGACAAAATTTTGTGTGCATCTCACGTGGAACAAACGTGGGTATATCACATTAACCAAGCTTTGCAAAAAAAGCAAAGATTCGGTTCGGTTCGGTTCGGTTTGGTTCGGTTCGGTTCGGTTCGGTTACCATAAAAAAAATTGCGATGTGACAGATCAGTCATACTTTACCAGACTTCATGTCTCTGAGACTACAACCTTATTTTATAAAAAATTATCTAGTTCTTTTTTATTTATATATTAGGTATTGTAGTAGAGTTAATTTGTAGGGTATTTCAAGAAAAAGCTGCAAAAAGGGTATATTTTTTTATATTTGTATATGCGTTAAGGTTTAAAAAGATCCATGGTCTTTTTATTTTTATAATAAAATACAAATAAATATTTTTCATCAAAACAACTTGCTTTTTATTATTATTAAAATTCTGTTATTATTCTATACCTTATTCATTTCTATAGGGTTAATGAGAAAAGGCACACCAATTTTGATCACACAACTTTATTTCTTTTCGGCGATTAATTTTCGTCTTCCTAAGGCTAAGATGTGTAGCCTGAGGAAGACGAAAATGAATCGTCGAAATGTCGCAAAGAAATACAGGTGTGTGATCAAAATTGGTTTCCTTATATCCATTAACCCTACAGAAATATAGAGGCTGTTCATTTTGAAATGTCCCAACCCAGATTTCTCGAAAATGATTTTCTTTTGAGAAAAAGTAAAAACAGGTCAATTAATTTATTAAGGAGGACACATTTTGGCTATCTTACAGTTTTTGTGGTACACACCCCCTTTGAAAAAATAAGTGAATGTGTCAAAAACAAATTGATAGATTTTCAAAATTTTTACACCTTTGTAAAGACATTTAAGAAGACTTAAAAAAATATAGGGGTAAAATGTACCCCTCAAAGGGGGTGTGTACTACAAAAATTTTAAGATAGTTAAAATGTGTCCTCCTTAATAAATTAATTGACGTGTTTTTGATGTTTTAAAAAAAATCATTTTCGAGAAATCTGGGGTGGGAAGTTCTAAAATGAACACCCTCTTTATTAAACAGAACGTGAAACCTACAAATACCTTATTAATGCAAAATAACTAAATATAATTAGAGCTACTAATTATATAATAACCCATAATTAATTAATTTAATATCAAAATAAGAATGATCCTTATAATAAATATACAGTATATTAATAATTAAACTCACATATATTTTTAAATACCAACAATATATTAGTGCTTAATGTAGCTTTTTTTTAACTATTACCAGACGATTTTGTTTTTATTAACAAATATTTGTTTTACAAAATGTTTGTTATTGTTATAAAATTCTTCTCTCAGTGCACGCGATTCTACCCCCATCCACTTTTTTGGCTTATGTCCGGTCATATTTATTCATTTGGGACCATCTAGAGCCAAAACCCAACCTAGTTTATCAAAATCGGACAAACACTTTATGAGTTATATGCAAGGGTCGTTACAGACAGACAGACAGCGGCACAAAAAAGTAATAAAATCATGCAAAACGCAAAGATATATAAAAAAAATTAAAATCGAAGCAATTTTTTTCTTCTTATTTTTGACACGCTCAATATATCCCACACTACTATAGTATAGTATACGTGTGAGCTTATACTATAGTTATAGTATAAGGGTGAGCTAATAAACTGAAGAATTCGCTGACTTTTTAACTAGATAGATTTTTTATACACATACCTACTATATAAACATCATCTGCAAGCCACTGAAGTTAACCAAAGTTTGGGCCTCAATATGTGTTTGAGACAAAACTTAATACCGCAAATTTTCTCCAAACGAAATTTATATACAGATATAGCGGGAAGCAACGAGCTTTATGCAGGCAAATAGATATCAAACAATCGTGCGGCCGCTTATTGGCTGCCAATACAAATTTCGACGATATTAAACCAAAGAAAATAGATAGTGCGGCATACTGTATACCTACAGATAACGTAACCTGATTTGCGACGCAACGCAAAACTAAATTTTTGAACCTACTTCCTGTAGTTTAAAAGCTAGATGTTAGGCAACCGCAGAACTAAATACTCTGCCAATATATGGGCCCCTAAGCTCACACTAGGTACTATAGTTATAGTGTACGTGTGAGCTAATATAACTAAAAACTGAAATATATTTTATTCAACTCCAGACTAAATTACCTTTTGTTTGATACCACACGAGCTATGTTTTGACTTAAACTCAAATTTTTGAAATCTTCCCCCAGCCTTTAAAAAAACAAAAACTATAATGTATTTTGTTCAACTCCGGACTCAATTACCTTTCGTTTGATATCACACACGCCATATTTTCACTTAAACTCTAATTTTTGAAATATACCCCCACCCTTTTTTTAAAATAAATTAAAATTTATTTTGTTTAACTCCAGACTCAATTACCTTTCGTTTGATATCACACACGCCATATTTTCACATTAACTCTAATTTTTGAAATCTACCCCCACTCTATTATTTGGTTTGTGTTCGGTAGATTTTGTTCATTTTTAAATGGGACCATCTCGACCCAAGACCCAGCCTAGGTACCAAATTTCATTAAAATCGGCCAGGCGGTTTTTGAGTTATGCGCGTTGGTCGTTACAGACAGACATACAGACAGACAGACAGACAGACAGACAGACAGACAGACAGACAGACAGACAGACAGACATACAGACAGACAGACAGACAGACAGACAGACGGCGCAACAAAAAAGTTTCAAAATCATCTGAAACGCAAAGATATATACAAAATTTTGAAATCGGAGCAACTTTTTTTTTCTCGAAAAAATTAGGATCACCATAGCTCACACTACTATAGTATAGTATATGTGTGAGCTAATATACAAGTATTTTCGTTCTCTGACTCCTGTTTATATCAGAGATATTAGGATAGCTGGATTTCACAACCAACCAAAATAGAAAGAGTTATTAGACCATGCGTTTGACATTACCATTGAAAACGTGATAAAATTAGTTGAGCACTGGTAGGCAGCCTAACCAAACCTACTTATACTTTGATTTTATCACGGCCTTATCAAAATGACGGAGACTGCCAGTTGTTGTTATTTTTGTTGAAAAATAAAGAAATCCTCGGACTTTTCCTACTCTTAAGGAAAAAGTAATGTTTTAAAACCCTGAGCAGTTTTTAACATTTAGATTTCATCCCAAATTTAAATAAAAAAACTGGCACAAAAAACAAATAAAAAACCAGCGGTTGACAAGACCTTGACATTTCTAAACAAGAGAACAAAATGTCAATTATTAAAAAGGCCGGGACGGCGGCCATTTTTGATTGACCGCTTTTACTTTGTTCAAATCCAATCCGTCAATCTTCTATTATCCTTGGTTTATGTGTAATTCTAGATCTTTCTAAAAATTTGTATTTATTTCTAAATGCAAAAATTATAATAAGACTGAGCGCGAATTTTCTCTGTTAATGCGCCAGTTTTAGACTCAAGTTATACTGGGTTTATAAAGATAAAAATTAAAATTAACTTTAAAAAAAATTAACTAAAACAAAAATATTTTGTTGTATAAATACAGCAAAATTAAAATTAAAATACTCAATTTATGGGCACTTAAGCTCACACTAGGTACTAAAGTTAAGCGTACGTGTGAGTTAATATAACTAAAAACTGAAATATATTTTATTCAATTCCAGACTCAATTACCTTTCGTTTGATACCACACAAGCCATGTTTTGACTTAAACTCTAATTTTTGAACTCTACCCCCTCCCTTTTTTTAAAACTAAAATGTATTTTGTTTAATTCCAGACTCAATTTCCTTTCGTTTGATATCACACACGGCATATTTCCACTTAAACTCTAATTTTTAAAATGTACCCCCACCCTTTTTTTTTAAATAAGCTAAAATATATTTTGTTTAACTCCAGACTCAATTACCTTTCGTTTGATATAACACACGCCATATTTTTACATAAACTTTAATTTTTGAAATATACCCCCACCCTTTTATTTGGCTTGTGTTCGGTCGATTTTATTCATTTTTAAATGGGACCATCTCGACCCAAAACCCAGCCTAGGTACCAAATTTCATTAAAATCGGGCAAGCGGTTTTTGAGTTATGCGCGTTGGTCGTTACAGACAGACATACAGACAGACAGACAGACAGACAGACAGACAGACAGACAGACGGCGCAACAAAAAAGTTTCAAAATCATCTGAAACGCAAAGATATATAAACATTTTTGAAATCCAAGCAACTTTTTTTTTTCTCGAAAAAATTAGGATCACCATAGCTCACACTACTATAGTATAGTATATGTGTGAGCTAATACATTTTTAACTTTTTGTAAAAAACGCTGTGAAAGGATTAAACTACTGGCTTTCTAAAGTTGAACTGCTTAAAAATGCTACAAAAAAAATATAAAACTCTACACCAAAACAACAACAAAGAGGTTATTTGACGCAATATCCCACATAGTCCGGGGCCATAGCGTCTTTCGTGGACTTTTTAATGAAGATTTTACAACACCTATTTTAATCGATTATTAATAATCCCACCAACTCGTTAACTGACCCAAAAATATCTCAGTCACAAAGTAAGGTTAGGTTGTCAAAATATTTTACAACCTAAACTTACTTTTTGACTGAGATAATTTTGGATCTGTTAACAGATCACGAAGTGTTGGTGGAATCATTAAAAGTCGATTAAAACAGGTGTTAAATCATCATCAAAAAGCCCACGGATCCAAATTTTGATGCTATGGCCCCGGACTAACAGGTCCATATCCGCTTTCAGATAAAAATAAAAAAATAATAAAAGTTGACCAACATTTTATTTTTCTTTTAATTTTAATTTTTGTATATTCCTGTATAAATACCTACATAGTCTCCCAAAAAGTTAACTTTAATTTTTATTTATATTTTATTATTTATTTTTATTTTTATCTCTATAAAGCCAGCATTAGATAAGTCTCGACCATAAACGCTACGTACGCCCAAACATACGAATTCATTATGTCAAGCTCGCTTGAACAAAAACAAGGCATTATTAATTTTAAAATTAAAATAAGAAGGCGCTAAGTAGGATATGTCAGCCATCATGGTTTTTGGGAAGCGCTATCAAATTTTTAAGTGTCAAGTACAGTACACCATATAAAAACACACACCTAATAATTTAAAACAGCGGAAAGTTGTACTACAAGTTTATATTTTGTTAATTTTTGCACAATTTAAAAGGTAACATTTTACATAAAAATATAGGTAACTTAGGTTTATCGCAGAATGTTCCAGAATGATAATTTCTAACAAATTGCAAGTCACGTAACTTTCCAAGCGTGTGACGTCAGAGTCAGCGCCTTACAGGAATGACTCCTCTGCTATTTAGTTACATACTGATGACAACTTCAGAGGCAATCTTCAACTCCAATTTATACTCCTATTCAGTTGGGAAATAATGAATATGTGTAGGTAGGTCTCACGATAAAAAAAAGCTATATTCTGAAAAAAAGCAGTGCTTGCCATAAAATTGTGTGAAAAAGTGCTTTGATTACAATAATAGTGCTTGACGCACAGTGATTTCAAGCTCTTTATAAATACGCTATGTCACTACCTCTTCATCACGCGACAACTTCTCTCTGTGATCCTGGAATAAAGTAATGTTTGACAAATCACTGCACCATATATATGACGTTGTGAATCTTGTTTCTAGTGGCAACACTAATTTTAGTGTTTTCACACATTCTGTAGGCAATCTGTGTAATAGTATAAAGATCTTGTGAGAAATTATCAATCAAACTTTCGACTGGCTACTACAAAAAACAAAAAAAGTTGGCACTAGAAAATACGAAAACAATCAGCCGATTTGGACGCAACATGGTGGAGATCAGCGGTTCGTAATGTGCTCTATGGTTGCGCCTCGGTGATTGGACTTTAAAACCTCGAGGTCCAACTCAAGGTCTTTATACTTTACACAGGTTACCCACAGAATTTGAAAGCCATTGAACCCAAGTGGCCAACTGGACGTTTATTCTTGACTGTCCGTGAGGTGAGGTTAGCGAAAAGTTCACTTTCACGGGTGGACTTAAGATCCCCGGTGAACTTCAGTCCACCGCTAGTCTTGAGTTCACCATCTTTTTCCACAGCGAAATTAATCCGCGGAGATCTGTCTAACCTTACTTCTGAAGGTCAGTTTTGTTTTCGAGAAAAGTGTTTTGATGGTTTTAATTTATTGATAAATATTTGTAAAAAATTAATGTTAATAACCTCCACACAAGAAAAAGCTCGCCAAAATAAAACTGACAGACAAAAGTAAGGTTATAAACACCACAACAATAACAGGAGGAATTATTTCCCCGTGGAAAAAGGTAATGAACTTAAGTTCACCTCACGGCAGTCAATAATAGCGTCTTAAGATTTGGTGAGAGCTCACCTCACCTCACGTCACCAATAGTCAAGATTAAACGTCCTGTAATGTCATAGCAATCCGATTTGATATCTACAGTCGTCCAGTTAAGTTCACATAACTTGCGAAATTCTATACGTAAATTGTTTGAAGTATAAAGACCTTGGGTCCAAGCTGAGCCAGAAATATGATCCAGAACGTCAAACACATAGTGCAGCGATTTTTAGTGTTTTGGGCAATATGTATATGTCAGCTATCAATTTTGAGGTTCAGAAATCCGTCGTTGTAAGACAAAAGTTACGACAAGCCTTTAGTTACGTCACTGCCTTTCAATTCATGGAAAATAGGACCCAACTTGAAACTCTCCAACAACCTCTTGTACTTAGTCGGAGCCCTTGGAAAATATCATAAGAGATTAACGTAAAAAAGTTCGCGTTAAGAGAGGACCATTATTTAGGAAAATAGCCTGGAAAATGAGAACAATCAAAACGAAGCACTTACAAAGTGGAGAGGGAGTAACGGCATTAGCAAATTTAACCTGTTTAAAATATAGAGCATTAGATGGATACCTACGCGTGAGATCGATACAGTCTCCAAAATTTTGTACAAAGGCAAAACTTCCTTTGTGCCTGTTAATGCTACACTCGAGGCCCTGGATACAAATGTGTTTTCTCCATGTACCTATAAGCATAAACACAGGCCAAAAAAATCGAGAAGTGAAGCAATCATATAGTGTGCTATGAAAACAATTAAAATAACAGACAGATAAATCGACGTCATGTTTTCTGTGTGTTTACATTTTGTATAACATCTTAAAAACTAGAAAAAGCCGCTAAACTCCAGTTTTTAATAACATTAAATAAATTATTGTCTATGATCTATTTTGTTAACTTTCTTTTGTTTTTCTTATATTTTTCACTAGTAGTCGAGATACATACATTTCAGCTCAAAATAAGGAAGTAATGACGTCATCATTATAGGCGAATAGTGTGGGTGGTCTTTTTGACCATAGTCCAATAGTGTGAGTGGGCTTTTGACCTTGAAAAGTTGCGAAAGCCATTATCTTTTGTGTGCAAAGCCGAACAGTGTGGGTGATTTTTTGACCTTGATATGATATCATATAGTTGCGATGGCCATTATCTTTTGTGTGCAGAGGCGAACAGTGTGCGTGGTCTATTTGGCATTTATATGAAATTGTAAGGTTATATGGGTTTTTGTATTTTGTGTGCAGGTGCGAATAGTCTAAAGGGTATTATTCTTTCAAATCAATACTTCAAGGCCCGTCATTCATTACAGATTTATAAGTCAAAGTTGTATATATTTCACAACAAAGGGTATTATTTTGACCTTTACAATGAATGGCCTTGAGCCCAAATTTATTACCCAACAACTCAAAACAAGTTTAAGTAAAAATCAAGTAGAATCTGGGATGTTACAAGTCAAGTGTTTCCTCATATCTAGAAAAATCCTAGGTTTTCAGGTATTTTCTCTGTGACCAAGCACATTCTCGGTGCTTGAATTTTCCCTGAAAGCACACAGATTAATATTAGGCAATTTGCTATTTTCTAGAAACACAATAACTTACTTCTATAGCATTTTTCAATTATTTTAATTATAGTAACTTGTTAGGGCTATTCTGCCCTCCTGATGAAGAACGCAGTGGTTTATTCTCTTTACCACTGGTCAAGGGAATATCTAAAGTCGAGTTACTGCTTCAAAATTAATGAAAACATTTAGACAGATTCTAAAAATGTGTAATGACAACTCTTATTTTTTAATGACAACAACAAAACTAATCAAAATCAAAAACATAATATTCAAAACACTTCAAACTCTAAGGTCGCTAAAAGTCTATTCATTTTTCCACCCCAGGCAAAGTTATTTCGGAGAAATTCATAAGTTAAGTCGTTGTGGAGGTTTAATAGTTCTACCAGAACGAGAAACAATTTTTGAATTAATATTTTCGACATTGGGTTGAAATAAGTTATTAATATCAGAATCTGGTTCTCAAGCTGTATAAAGTTCTTCTTTCTCTTTCTGTTTTGAAATTTTCGCTTTCATAGCTTCACCTTCTTCAGTTTCAGATATTTCCAAAGGGTAGAATCTCTGAATTGGCCTTAGAATTTGATTGCCGGAATGAGATTTTAACCGTAACAATCTAATTACACCATCTTTTCCTGGAATTACCTCTTGAATTCATGCTAGAGGCCATTCAAATCTTTTTTTATTTTCTACTTCAATGAATCCCAAATCTCCTACTTTGGGAACCAAGTTACTCTTTAATTTATTTCGATTTTTCATAATAAGCGTGCTTAGGTATTCATTTCGAAATCGTCTTCTCAATTCGTCTTTTACTTTTAATCTGTACCGGTATCTTCGTCTAATATCTTTAGGTTTGACTTGATCCAAATCTAACACTCCATATTCTGTCACATCTTGTAAAAACATTGCAGGAGTCAGTGTTTGAAAATCATCTGGGCTCTCTGACAAACTTATCAAAGGTCGTCGATTCACAACTGCTTCACAGTCACACATGATGGTCGTTAGTTCTTCTAATGTAAATGATGTTCTTCCCAAAACCTTTCTTAGCAATCTTTTTAATGTCTTTATCAAGCTTTCCCACCAACCTCCCCACCAGGGTGATGCTGGAGGATTAAATTTCCATTTGATTCTTTTAGTCTTACTTTCTCTTGTTATTTTTTCCCAGTCTAATTCAGCAAATAAGTTTTTCACTGTACACTGTTACAGAGCGGCTTCTTCTTGATATAAATCTATGAAAAGCTAGTAAGAAACAGTCTGTTGACATTGACGTTATTACTTCAAAATGAACAGTTCTGTAAACAGCGCAAGTAAATATCAAAATCCAAACTTTTCCTTTATCCTTGGATATCAAAGGGCCAGTTGCATCTACTCCTGTTATCTGAAAAACAGAGGCATCTTTTACTCTGTCTTTTGGCAAAGGGACTGAGACTGCTTCTAGGTGCTTAGCGTGGTGTTTTTGACAAATAACACATCTGGAGATAACAGCTCTTACAGACTTTTTTCCTCCCAATATCCAAAATTCTTCTCTTAAATTTGCTAGGACCGTTTGAACTCCAGCATGCATCAATTTAATATGTCTTTCATGGATAAGACGCTGTACAACTGGGTATTTTCCTGGCAAAATTGCTGGATATTTGAAAGATTTTAAGTCATCTCATTCACTTATTTTTGTCTGTATTCTAATAATTCCAAATTCATCTTCTTGTATCTTAAAATTTTTCAATGTGTCTGGATTTTTCTCAAAATAATCTTGTTGAATATTCCAAATTATTACTCTTTCAGATTCTTCTAGTTCTTCTACTGACAAATATTTTTCAAAAACATGGGTCCAAATTTTTTTGTTTTCTTTATCATAAAATTCCTGACAAATCTCTTTAACCATGCAATTAATCGTAAAATGGCTTCGTTACTTTGCACATGTTTAAAGTGTTCCCACAACCATGGAAAATGTTGATTATGATTCACTAGCCATATCACACCTTTCAACTTCTCCTCTAAAACAATTTGCTCATTGACATCGTAAACTTGGCCAGGCCATTTTTCTTGAACATCTAGAAGCCATTTGGGACCATTCCACCAATTACTTTTCAACAACCTACTGGGTAAACAAACTCTTGACGGTAAATCCGCTGGATTTATATCTCCTGGAACATGATGCCAAAATTCTTGTTTGGTAAGCGTTAAAATTTCATGCACTTTATTTCGAACAAAAGGTTTCCAATTTTCATTACGATGGATCCAACTTAACACTGTGGAAGAGTCAGACCAACAGTGTATAAGTATGTCATTATTGAATTCTTTGCTAACTGATGCTAGAATTCTTGAACCTATAGTGGCGGCCAGCAATTCCAGACGAGGAATTGAAAGGTTTTTAATTTGTGCCACTCTATTTTTGGATTGGACTAAGCATATATCTGTTGTGTTTGTAGTTTCTACTCTTAAAAAAATCACAGCAGCATAGGCATCTTGACTGGCGTCGCAAAATAAATGTAAACTCTCATGCTTACATTGCTCTTGTAAATCAGGACGTATCCATCTCGGAATGTGGACGCTTGTTAAATACTTAATTTCGTTAAACCAATCAAAAAACTTTTTCATAATATCAGCAGGTACTTTTGAATTCCATTATAATTTCATCTTACATGTTGCTTGTAGTAAGACTTTTGGAATAAGTAAAGCTGAAGAAATAAATCAATCCAATTACGTCGAAAATTCTACTTACAGTAGAAAGAATCATCTTTTTGGTTAGGTTTTCAGTTATCTTACAATTTCTAAAACCTTCTAATGAAACTTGCAATGTATCTGTGCATGTATTCCATTCGAGTCCAAGAACTGATGTCATATTCGTCATATTCGTGGTATTCTGCTTTTCAGTATACTCCCAACATCTCAAATCCATCTTTGCTTCCATCATTGCTTTTTGAGCGTTTTCTTTAAATTTTAGTATTTCTTCTTCATAGTCAAAACTTATAATACTATTGTCGACGTAGAAACTTTTGCAATGGGCTGTCAAAAATTCTGAAGAGTATTTTTCTGAATTTCTGGCTAACACTGTCTTGAGGTGATGCTGAACGACGGCTCCAAGCAAGAAAGGACTGCAGGTAAGACCAAAAACTAGCCGAATATGCTTGAAAACTATTAACTCTTGTTTAGGTGTGTACCATAAAAATTTTAGAAGGTTTCAATCATCCTGATTTAAGCTAATTTGCAAAAAAGCTTTGCGTATATCTGATATCACGCCATATTTAAATTGTCTAAATCGCAATAAAATTGACGGAATTAATTCAATAAAATTTATCCCTTTTTCGAGACACTGGTTTAAAGATGGACTATTTGAATTTTCACGTGCTGAAGCGTCAAACACAGGGCGTAATTTCGGAGTAGCACTACTTAGCTTCAATACATGCCAATAAGGGAGATAGTGTCCTTGAAGTTGGCAGTCTTCTCTGGATACGTCTTCTATGATCCCTTCCTCTAACCATTCTTGCAATAATTTGTCATATTCTTCACGATAACCATCTTTATTGAATTTAACCATTAACGAGTCTAGTCGTTTCTTGGCTATGTGAAAATTTGTAGGTAGAGGAGGGTGGTTCTCTATCCATGGAAGACTAACTTCATATCTTGAATCGTCGTTCTTTCTAACAGTTGATGAAAAATGTTCCATTGCAGCTTTTTCTGTTTCTTCTCTGGTTAATTCTTTAACTGAGGCATTAATACCAAGTAGTTCAAGATTCCAAAGATCAGACACCATTTTATCATTCACGAGCATACTAGTGACCAGTATAGAACTAGATTTTAGATCTGTGGCAACAGCTGGGGCTTTGCCCATCAATGTCCATCCCAATTTTGTTTCTATAAGTACTTAACCACATGTTAAAACATGACGTAAGCCGGTGTAAAGTTTGCCAATCACATCTGCTCCTAACAAAAGCTCTATGGGGCCATCTTCTGTATCAAATAAGTTGATTCCCAGTTTTTCAATTTCTTTATATCAACAACCGTTATAAATACTTGCAATATTACCACATATAACAGCCTGGTCATAGACTTCTAACGAACAAGAATATTGTCCATCTAAACTGTTTAACTGAGTCTCATAACAATAATGGCTTACTTTCTCTATGTTATAACCATCAAAAAGAGCATGTACCATGTCTTCAGTTCTTACAACTTGCATCTGCATGTCATTTGCTATTTTTTTCAAAATGTAGGATTTTTGGGAGCCAGTGTCAAGCAGGGCTCGTACTCTTTTAATCTTATCTTTACAAACAATATTGACTGCTAACGTTTGTAAGAAAACATGATTGTAAATTTGATCGGGAATTGTCTGATTTGACATTCCAGTGGCAACTTGAGCATTTGTTAAAGATTCTGGTTTCGAAGTTGAACTTTTTGGTAATAAGGTTGCTTTTTCGGAATGTTCAGTTGGGCACATCATAGGAACATGTTTACCAATACATTTGGTGCATTTTAGTTTGGAAAATATAATGCATTTACGGGCTAAATGTCCTTGGCGTAAACATCTATAACAGGATCCATTTTTAAGAAGTTTCTGTTTTTTCTCTTCAAGAGTCATTTTCATTGCTTCCTGACAAGTGTTACTTTGGTGTGTTCCTTGGCAAAAACTACATCTTATGTTCTGGTTAAGATAACCAGTAGCAGAAGGCATGTTCAGTTTCGATTCAGGTTCTTTCTTTTTTCTCATATCGAAATTGGTAGCCAATAATATTCTCTCTTCATTTTCAACCTCACGTTTTAAAAATTCCATAAGTTTTTTTAAACGCGTCTTCAACGGATCACTAATGGAAAATTCAGAGTTTCTTTGCCATGTTCTCAATACTTCTTCTGGTAAGCACGATTCTAATAAGGGGTATAACATTGCTGCACAGTTATCAGTAGTGACACCCAGTGTTTCCAATGCTCTTAATTGCGACTCCATTTTGTCATATAAGAAAGTTAAATTAATTGTTTTGGTAGAAATATTATTTAAAACTAACTTTAGAAGTTCTCGAACATAATATTCGATGAGTAAATCCTCTCTACCGAATCTGGATTTTAAACTTTCAATTGCCTTATTATAATTGTCACCTGTAGGTGGATAACTTTCTATTAAATGCCGTGCCTTGGAATTCGGTACCGCAGATTGGATCAAGTATTGAAATTTGGCATCATTTTCCATTTCATTGTCATTGTGAATCCTCTGGAATAAACTCCAGAACTGTAACTAGTCTTTTATTTCGCCACCAAACTTTCTAAAATCAATTTTAGGAAGGTTAAGTTTGGGTCTATTATTTGAAGAAACAGAACTAGTTTTTTTCCAAATTCGCTGTCAAAAGCTGTTCTACTTTAAAAGCTAAAGTACTAAATCTTATCATGACTTCATGAGAGTCTTTCATAACTTTGGCTATATCATCTTTAGATTTATTAGCGCTCATCATCAAATGAATTTGTTTGTTAGACTCTTCTTCAAATTCGTCATTTAATCTAGATAACAATTTAAATGTACCCTGAGTTTGAGCTACATCAGTATCAGGTTGCTTTAAAGCTTGCTCCAAAACATCGCAGTACATATCAAATGAAGTTTTTAACAGCTCCATGGTCATCGTGTTGTCCTCGTTACCCATCTTAAGTTTCAGTTAGCAGCTATCTCGCCGAGGCCTCCAAATGATTTATTCTCTTTACCACTGGTCAAGGGAATATCTAAAGTCGAGTTACTGCTTGTTTAGACAGATTCTAAAAATGTGTAATGACAACTCTTATTTTTTAATGACAACAACAAAACTAATCAAAATCAAAAACATAATATTCAAAACACTTCAAACTCTAAGGTCGCTAAAAGTCTATTCACGCAGTAACTTACAAAACCTTAGTTTTTAGAAAAACGCAAAAAACGTTTTTTTGTTCTATTTCCATCCAAATGCATATTTTTGAATTTTTTTTTCAGGATGATGAGAAATCATAAAAAAGTATAGTTTGCCTAGATTTCATTAAAATTTGAAAAAAAATTAACATTTTATCGAAGAGACTGCGTTCTTGACAAGTATTTCATGAAGCTTTGAATCAACATTTCTAGGCAGAAATGCAGCGTATTTGCTGCATTTATCGCTAGAAAACTAGAAGAATACTTGTGCTAGCTTTCTACTCAAGAGCGCAGTATTTGTTGACTGACTCGCAAATACTGCATTCTTTACCAGTTTTACCCTTTTTGCTAGACAAGAACGCAGCGCATTATGTAGTTGCTGCGTTTTCGGCTAGAAGAGCGTGACGTTTTGCAGTTACTGCATATTTGTTATGCGTTTTTTTCATTAAAAAAATTTTTTTTTTCAAATTTTGTTTTTGCCATTCTACACCATAAGATATAAAAATCTCAAAATCGTCAAATTTGAAGTTACTGCAGTGATATTTTTATCTCTTTGTTTGTGTAAAGGTATAATTGTTGCACTTTTTATTGTTTCAGTGAAAATTCCCTCACTGAAAATGAGATTTATTATGTTTTATTGGTAAAATAACCTTCTCTTTGTATTTTTTTAATAACACTAAATGATATGCTATCTTCCCCCCTTTTACCCCATTCTCCATTCTTTTAATTCTGCAACAAATTATCATAAGAAATAGCACTTAGGAAAAATTACTTTGTGCTTCTTCTTGAACGTAACCCACCTCCGTTTATCGATCTATTAAGCATACTAGCTAACTTTTTTCCAATACAGCTAAAATAATAATTAAATTCATTCGCAATCATTTTTTGTTATTTAGTTTTATTCCTAATTCAGTTTTGGGGAATTTAATTTTAGTCTTACATTGACCGTCATTGGTAACTTCTCTAATTACTTTCCATAGATTTTTTGGGTCACTTTTATTTTACTAAACCATAGGTTTGTAAAGAAATATTTTGCATTTTTATATAGTTTACCCAATAACTTTTTAAGTCGCCTACAGACACGCGAGCATTTCTTGAGATTAGTACGCGAACTAATCTCTAGAGATTAGTGCGCGAACTAATCTCTGGGAATCGCCTACACACACGAAGACAAAATTAAACGTTTTATCAATGCGTTTTGCCTAGACACTGAGAGATTTGCTCGCGTACATTGTGCGCGCGAACTAATCTTCGAGAGATATTTTAGGCGGATATTGTCTACACACGAAGAGATTAGTATGCGCAAACTTGTACGCGCGTACTAATCTCTGGAAATTTTCGCGTGTCTGTAGGCCCCTTTATATTATTTATATCTTTGTACAATTTATTCGTTATTTACATTTAATGCACAATCTTTTTTTAGTTTATTTATTGATTGTAAGAGGTCACCCGTTATCCAAGGTTTTATTTTTTTTACTGGTTAATGTTTTATTTGTTAGGTGATCCGTGGTTTTAGTTAATGTAGAATTTGAGATTTTTATTAGTTTATCTAAAAATAGGTTAGGTATATAATATATAAGTTTTTTATAGTGAATTTGATTTCTTTTTTTTCCTCCATTTCTTCGAGCTGTAGATGAAGAAGAATGGAATAGTCGTCTGCAAGATCATTTTACAAAACAACAGCTCTAGTGTTTTTTAAAAAGTTACTTGAATAAAACAACGATACAGACAGGATCCTCCAGTCTCCGTTTTTCTAGTGATTTTATTAATTGCACTTACAAATCCATATCCATATCACTGTTAAACAGTGTTTTGTTGGTTCACTTTCTGTAGATAATAGATCAATGTTCAAATCCCCTACAATATTGAATATTTTGATTTGGTCAATTATTGTTCTCTCTGCCTTTGTGCTATTAAAATATCTATGTGTATTATTTTGTTGTAGTGTAACACAAATTAATTTTAGTATGTTCTCCAGAATTACTCTGTCCTGCATATGAAAATCCTGCTTTATATAGATCACACACCCATCACATTGGTTTAGTGTGCTTTCATTAAAACATATTTTGTAACCTGGTATGTGAAAGCAAATAAACAATAAACCCACACAATTATATTTGCGACGCTTCTACTTTTTTTGTAATCACTCTAATTAATTAATGAGTAATTAAATGTAATTAAACAAATATCTGGAAGCAGAACTGAGAAGATTTTCCAGCTAGGTAGGACACTGGCATGCCCGGTAACTTTTATACAGTGGTTCAGAAATAAAGAAAAAAGAAGCGCCACATGAGTTTATGCCGGGTGTCTTACAAAAATGATCTCAAATAAAATTAGTAGCATTTTGAACTCAAATGTTGTAGCCAAACCATGAAACTCGACTTCCTTCCAGATTATTTGTGTAATTAAAAAACCAAAAAAAAAATTACTTATAATAAGATAAAATTTTTAATTTTTAAAAGGTTCTAAATGAATTTTTAACTTGCAGTTAAAAATAAACCAAGTCATTGACCTATTCATTTTCAACCCGCTGGTCAAAATGACACAAATAGCTAACAATCTATAGGTAGACAGACATCTCCAACAGGTGTGCAAAGTCTATCACAGTGTACTTACATTTGAGTCAGTAGTGGAAGACTCAATTACCTATTTTCTAGTTTAACAAAAAATACACTTCCAAAATCAATCCATCATAGGGGAGACCCGGACCAAATATCTGCTGTCATCATTCTACGTTAGAGCGAACGAGACAGACAGCAACCCAATCCGAAATCTACCCCATGAGGTTAGACAATGTTTTAGAAACATTAAAAAATAACCTTATCTCTCTTCCGTCTCTACAAAGTTGGTTCATTGGGTTGTACAATTAAACAGATTTTAGTTCATCGTATTTATTATAAATCTGGGTGAGGATAATGCTGAAAATAATTGTTTCATAGATTTAACAAGACAAGAGTAAAATAGCAAGGCACTTTCCATTTCACAGGCAAATTTAACTTAAATATGCTGCAAAATTTTGGTTATGACATTTTCTTGCGTTTACAAGAAATGCAAAAATTATACTGAAAAAAATTATATAAAAAAATTAAATCTAAATGTTTGCCTAAAGGAAATGGAAGAAAACTTCTACACGCAAACTGAACCAATCATAGCCACTTGTATTAAACGCAAACTTTCCTAACAACTATCAGACTCAAAGAGAGAATTAATATTATACAAAATAGCGTTAACTGAAGTCACGTATTTAGTATTTCGCTTCTCCCAATTTTTGAGTTAACTCGTTTTTGCTTTAAAAAAGAAAAAAAGGAGAAGAATTTCTTGTGCGCAGCTCGTCGGATAAGCTACCCCAATTTTATGGAAAATTCTCTCTCCATGTGCTGAACGAGAGTAAAAAAATTTCTTTAGCAAGTATTAAGGATTTCGGTTGCTAATTGGATTCTTGGGATAGCAGACCAACCCACATTTTTAACCCCCGAATGCGAATGCAAGAAGAAAAATGTTGATAAAGCCTTTGTCTGTGCGGGAATTGGCCATTTTACCGCGGCCCATTTACCGCCACGAGAATTTATTTTAATGAACAATAAAAAAAATTGGAATTATTCTGGCCTCTATGAAATTCAAAGGCCAAGCATATTTTTATGTCTGTTGTTTTAAAGTTTAAAGAACACTAGTTAAACAAGAAGAAAAAGTAATTAATATTTAAGAAAATGATTTAGATGCTTCGTTTAGTCAAGAATACATTTATTTAAAAGCGGATTTAAAAAGCGATTTCCATTATATAGTTTCAAGTGTCATTAAAAAATGGATGAAGTAATTCCCAATTTCGAAATAATTTTCTTATCAATATTAATACTTCATCCGAAAGATCATTTTTAAAACTGAAAATATTAACGATTTTGCCCAAGAAAACTCAAGGAAGAAACCCTTTTAAATATATTTTTTTAATTATAATTTGTAATTTAGAATTATTATTTGTTCTGAATGTTACGAAACGCGGCCTTGACTCCTACCATATTACACCTCCCAAATTCACAATTTTTTTTTAACATCATGCTTCAGTAGGAAGCAGTTAATATCGAAGAAGTCTACTTACAAGCTTATTGAAAATCAAAAAATATCAAGTTTGTCATGTGCCATAGAATAAAATTAATTAATACCAAAAATATTAGATCAATAAAATAATAAAACCCTAGTAAATAAAAAAAATAATTTCAACGAATAATAGTATTATAAACAAGATTTCAAGTAATAAAAAAGCCAAGTACGCAGAAATGGTATTCCGCAATCTTTTACAATACCAATATCCAGAAGAAAATATTGTCCAATTCTTTTTTTTATTTGTGTCGTGAAATCTCTTTTAACACACTATGTTGACTATTTTGGTGGGAATTGATCCCCCTGGAGGGGGAGCCCTTCGGTACGGCAATATCTCATATCTTAGTTGCGAAAGATCATTTTTGGTGCCAAACTACATAAAAAATCTAAGAAATCGATTAACCGATTGAAAAATCGGTATTGGGTCCATTTCAAATTAAGGAGATCAAAGATAAAATTGCAGCCTCAAGTTTATTATTAAAAAAGTTGTTACCATATGAAAAATTAGCATACCTGCTCTGCCCCCGGTAGTTAAAAGGGCGCAGTGATGAAAGTGTGGTGCGGCAAAAAACGACTTCAAAGTTTTAATTGTTCATAGGGCAGTACTACAGTTACTGCTATTTGTTTTTTTTTTAAGTTTTTTTGTTTTAATTTTATTACATTGGACATGATGGAAAATCCGTAGAGACCAAAAACCTAAATTCGAAAGAAAATTACTTGCAGCCTTTTAACTAACGGGGGCAGAGCTGTTGTATGTTGAAATTTTGTACGTTTTAATTTTTTTTTTTGAGTTTTCATTTTGTGAAAAAATTAGATATTAATTATGTTAATAGGTACTTAGTATTTAATACAAAATATAAAACATTACAAAAATATCTAGAGCAGTATCATAGTTATTAATAAAAAAGGAGATTTTCTGAAAGTCTTTAAACACCTTATATCTCACAAGTTAGGATGTTTAGGACATGCATACATATGTTTATATAAAGTTTTTTTTTCAAAATGCAAATTACATCCTTTAAAATCAGCATGTTATTTAATAACAAAACCTCCATAATATCAAAAACAAAAATAACATAATATGGCTTCGTTTTATTTGCCGTAAAATTTTTGTGCCGAAGTGAGGGCCGAATAAAAAAAATTGCCAGGGCCGGTTTCTTTGAGCTCATCCAACCCTGAGATAAAAGAAAAGCCATGTTCTCCAATACAAATTTCAAATTGAAAGGTTCTTACTAGTTTGGAAATATTTTTACACATTGTATACTAAATAAATAATTGTTTGCAAGCCAAATTAAGATGATCAAGTAACCTGTAATAGTAGGGTACCATTCTAAATCTAAAGACTTAATATACGTCAAAACTTTCTTTTCTTTTTAGTGGGCGCTTTACAACGCGTGCGCTTTTTTCTGTGTAGCGTTTATTTACATTTACCGTTTCATCATTACCCCCCTACAGACTTTGGTCCTAGAACCGCCGTTGTGCAACCATATGTTTTACTTCTTCAGCATTTTAACGACGTAGAAATTTTTGTAAAATGTCGGTAAGATAAATATAGCTTCTGTTTTTTAAGAAATTTACATTTTAAAGGATTTAACTTTAGATTTCGGAGTCTGTTAAAGACATTGACCATATTACACCTCCCAAATTCACAATTTTTTTTTAACATCATGCTTCAGTAGGAAGCAGTTAATATCGAAGAAGTCTACTTACAAGCTTATTGAAAATCAAAAAATATCAAGTTTGTCATGTGCCATAGAATAAAATTAATTAATACCAAAAATATTAGATCAATAAAATAATAAAACCCTAGTAAATAAAAAAAATAATTTCAACGAATAATAGTATTATAAACAAGATTTCAAGTAATAAAAAAGCCAAGTACGCAGAAATGGTATTCCGCAATCTTTTACAATACCAATATCCAGAAGAAAATATTGTCCAATTCTTTTTTTTATTTGTGTCGTGAAATCTCTTTTAACACACTATGTTGACTATTTTGGTGGGAATTGATCCCCCTGGAGGGGGAGCCCTTCGGTACGGCAATATCTCATATCTTAGTTGCGAAAGATCATTTTTGGTGCCAAACTACATAAAAAATCTAAGAAATCGATTAACCGATTGAAAAATCGGTATTGGGTCCATTTCAAATTAAGGAGATCAAAGATAAAATTGCAGCCTCAAGTTTATTATTAAAAAAGTTGTTACCATATGAAAAATTAGCATACCTGCTCTGCCCCCGGTAGTTAAAAGGGCGCAGTGATGAAAGTGTGGTGCGGCAAAAAACGACTTCAAAGTTTTAATTGTTCATAGGGCAGTACTACAGTTACTGCTATTTGTTTTTTTTTTAAGTTTTTTTGTTTTAATTTTATTACATTGGACATGATGGAAAATCCGTAGAGACCAAAAACCTAAATTCGAAAGAAAATTACTTGCAGCCTTTTAACTAACGGGGGCAGAGCTGTTGTATGTTGAAATTTTGTACGTTTTAATTTTTTTTTTTGAGTTTTCATTTTGTGAAAAAATTAGATATTAATTATGTTAATAGGTACTTAGTATTTAATACAAAATATAAAACATTACAAAAATATCTAGAGCAGTATCATAGTTATTAATAAAAAAGGAGATTTTCTGAAAGTCTTTAAACACCTTATATCTCACAAGTTAGGATGTTTAGGACATGCATACATATGTTTATATAAAGTTTTTTTTTCAAAATGCAAATTACATCCTTTAAAATCAGCATGTTATTTAATAACAAAACCTCCATAATATCAAAAACAAAAATAACATAATATGGCTTCGTTTTATTTGCCGTAAAATTTTTGTGCCGAAGTGAGGGCCGAATAAAAAAAATTGCCAGGGCCGGTTTCTTTGAGCTCATCCAACCCTGAGATAAAAGAAAAGCCATGTTCTCCAATACAAATTTCAAATTGAAAGGTTCTTACTAGTTTGGAAATATTTTTACACATTGTATACTAAATAAATAATTGTTTGCAAGCCAAATTAAGATGATCAAGTAACCTGTAATAGTAGGGTACCATTCTAAATCTAAAGACTTAATATACGTCAAAACTTTCTTTTCTTTTTAGTGGGCGCTTTACAACGCGTGCGCTTTTTTCTGTGTAGCGTTTATTTACATTTACCGTTTCATCATTACCCCCCTACAGACTTTGGTCCTAGAACCGCCGTTGTGCAACCATATGTTTTACTTCTTCAGCATTTTAACGACGTAGAAATTTTTGTAAAATGTCGGTAAGATAAATATAGCTTCTGTTTTTTAAGAAATTTACATTTTAAAGGATTTAACTTTAGATTTCGGAGTCTGTTAAAGACATTGAGAAGATTTTTATTGCGCTCAAAAAGATCTCTTCCAAAGACAACAAAGTCATCTAAGAAGACCAAGCAACTTTCATAATTTTAACCAGACATAGCTGTTGTCACTAATCTTGAAAAAATTAGACTTGCTTTAAGTCTCATCGGAAGCCGTTTCATACATACCTCTGCCACATACCTCTGCCTGATCTGAAAAGTAAATAGCTTCTAGAATAGAAAATTTCTGGTATATTAGGAAGGGGAAATTCAATAAGGTTGAGGTTCAATAAACGATAATAATCAATGACACACCTAGTCTTTATTACACTGCTAGCATCTGCCTTCTTTAGTACAAGTAGGATAGGTGAATACCATTTGCTCTGAGCACTCTCAATTATGCCTTCATCTAACATTTTAACAAACCACAAACATCTTTAAGAATAGACTAGATCAATATTGGCCACAGTTAGTGAGATAAGGGGTACGGGGTAGACCTCGTCATATGTCTATCAGGGAAAATGAATCGACCCCTGCCCTCCGTAGATTCCAGGTACTCTCTGACCCGGAGAGTTAGCACCTCTCTAGGGTCCCCTTCCTAGGGTTACGGGAGAAGACCACATCGGTATGAAAGGCGGAGAGGATGGACCTCGGTACGGTAATCATAGCGTAGGTGGCAGCCCTTTCTTTTAGGGATAGTAAGCTGTTGCCTTATAGTATGGCGTTGGATCGTCAAAGGCTAGAGGAGAAAAACCTTGACAAAAAATCCTGGCCCTCCAACTAGGGGTTGAGGTATTAGACTGGTTCTCTAATACTTTTAAAACAAATACATTACCAAAAAGCCAAAACAAAGCCTCGGAGCAATGGACGGAAATTCTCGAAGACGAAAAAAGCAAAGACAAAGGACTCTGAATATAGCTACATGGAACGTACAGGGAGTGAACCAAAAGTTGGACATTATTGCAACCGAAGTGCAGAATAGTAAGATAGACATTATTATACTCACAGAGACAAAAAAGAAAGCAACAAAACAAGGAGTTATAAGAAGTTTGTATTTAAGAGCCATAAATATTTGTAGTAATAATGAAGAATTAACCACAAAAATTAACAACATTAAAAAGGACTCACAACAGAATGGTTATTCCGAGAAATTAATAAACTCAACGATATTTAAAATTAAAAACAAACTAAATGTACCAAATTCTCAAAATAATAATCCGTTATATAATAATAATATAATATAATATAAAAACAGTATTTTCTTCGGGAAATACGATAAGAAGTTTTGTAACTAAAACAAAACCAGACAATCCCTCAAATAATAAGGAATGTATTTACCAAATCCCGTGTGAGTATGGTAAACCATATGTAGGTGAAACGAAACGCCCTCTTCAGGTTAGAGTAAATGACCATCTAAAAAGTACCCAATTAGGGGATATTGAAAAATCCGGTTTAGCAGATCATGCATGGTCAAATGATCACAGGATTCAGTGGTCAGAAGCTAAAGTTTTACATAAGGAGTCGCATTGGCGAAAACGAAAGTTTATTGAAGCTGCGCTTATAATGCAGAATAAAGAAGTTTTCAGTCAACCAAGCACGGACATACCAAACATATGGAAACCACTCCTTAAGGAAAACAGGCGTCTTAAGATTAAAAAGGAGGCGGGTCGTCACACCTGACTGCACATCAAGTAGTATAAGTAGTAGCCTAGAGACTAGATTGTTTAGTTTACACTTGATAACGGTTAGAGATACTGCTATGCTATTCTCACAAATATTCTCAGTTTTCTCTGGTCAACCACCACAGAAACAAACAGTCAAAACACAATAGTCTAAATGGAGCAAGCCTGGTCCAAAGGTCTGTTTGCAGTTTTGTTTTGACTCCGTCCAGACCTGCGAACCCATTCGCGCGAATTATCTTTTGATGTCGGGAAAATACCGACAAATGGTGGGAATTCCCCGAACCGCTCGTAGCCCTATCCAAACTCGACTTTGGTCCGGCTCGTTGCGGGGATCAATTTTCGTCAAAATTTGGAGGCAGAAGAGGTAATTTAACGCCGTGGCACTAGTGGTGCCCGCCAGAGTCTTGTTTTTGAGAATCTCGCACCAGGAACGCCAGAAGGGGCCCAACCCCCCCCCCCCTGAAATTTAGTTCCGTCCTCCGTCAAAATTGACTCGGCAATAGCTCAAGCCTTGTATTTTATCCAACCATAGTATCCTTGAATCCGCTTAGCTCAGAAGGGCGGCATCATGATTTGACCATGACATGACCATGTTTTGTGTAAGCGGATTTAAGAAAACCGGTTTCATTTAAATATTCAAGTTAGATAAAATTAGTCAAAGCGCGACGGTCGCCGGGCTGTCCGCCCACTGCGACAGGTTTAACATATGACTGCTGCAATCATGTCCTAAATTTGGCTGTCGTGGACTGCTTTAAAGGTGTTACAAACGTGAAGTTAATTTTTTTTTAATATGGCAGAACAGTTGTATATTTTTATGAGTCATATATCCGTACATTCGAAATTTATAAATGTACAAAAAATAAAATTTTTGCTTGCAGTGTGATTTTATTTCGTTTGCAGCAAAACCTTTCTTCTGTGGCGCAATTTCTAATGAAAAAAACCTGTTTTATCTAAAATTTTTGCCTGGGGTGCCAATGTTTTCGTTATATTTACAAAAGTACTTAACTTTTTTCCACTCCACCACAAATGTTTATCTATATTGTTTTCTTTCAGTAACGCCACATTTTTCGAAAAGTTGGTTAATATTTTTAAGTCTGGGCCTGGAGCCCCCCCCTCAATCAAAATGTCCCGGTTTATTGGGCTCCTGCAAATACCAGGCTGTAAGATAAAAAAGTGGTGCCACTGCTTAAATATTTTTCGCTCTTCCTGGCCTGGCCTGGAGCTTAACCACAGTGACTGTTATGGAAAAAATTAATTCACAGTAAAAAAGCATTTAGCTCTCTCGTATATGTTGACTGTAGATAACATTGTCTTTCTTATACGGCAAGAGCTCCATCTCTTATTCAGTTAGCCAATTTTCATCAGACTGAAAACAGAGAGGCAACGCTTATCTAAGCTTATGTACGATAGAGCTAAAAGAAGAGGACATTGGTCTATTAAACTGTGAATTTAGAGCTAATTGTTATTATTTAAAAAAAAGACTTATTTTTCATGTGTTTAGAAAGTATTGCTTTATGTAATGGCAAAATTTTTAATTATATTGGCATCCACTATTTTTACAATCATTGAGTAAGACCGACTTTGATGGGCACCATTTGAAACTAAACTTATGGCAAAACATTGAAACTCAAATAAATTTTAAAGTTTTGGCAAATTCGCTCGAAAAGTTCGGCTGTTTGTGCAACACGACCTCATGAAGTGGTGGCTTGTACTAAGCTTGGTTACCAAAGCGACCTCTAGAAGCAACGACTTGTACTCAAAATCTGTGAAAAGGTATCGGTTAACGTTCCGTCGCCCCTACTTGAGTATAGCTAATAAAAAATGTGTGGTATTGAAATTTAAACTTTTATTTTAATTATTATTATACGTACCGAGGCAAAGTATGTAAAAAATGTATTGAGTTTTGTGTATAAAATAAATCATCACAAAAATTATTCAACCGTGTTAAAACTCAACGTAAAAAACACAACACGATAATTAAATTAAATTTTCACCGTATTTATCTTTTGATATTTATTTTATCGATAGATTTAAAACGGCCATTCTCAAGTTATTTAACAAATTTAACTTTTTTTTTTTTGAAGAAATCCACAATGAAATATCAGCAGTAAGTACATCTAGAGAAATTGTAATATTGGGAGATTTAAATAGTAGAACAGGTAACAGAGTAAATGATCTGACAGTTGGCCAATATGGAGAAGATGTTGTTAATGATAATGGAAACCGGCTTATCACAGTATGTGAGCAATTAGACCTAAAAATCCAAAACGGTTTTTTCCAACATAAGAAAATACACAAATATACCTGGACCAAACCCTCACAAAACCTGAAATCCGTCATTGATTATCTTATCACTAAACAAAAGACAAAACTAAAAATTCAAGATGTCAGAACAAAGCGTGGATCAACATGCGGAAGTGATCACTATTTTCTGGAGACCAAAATTCTCTTTCCTTATCAAGGCCGAAGCCTCCATCAACAAAATCTTGATGATACAGTGAATGAGGAAATTGATCACTGTCAATATAATCTACTAAGCCTAGAACATGACAGCGTAAAAAACTTATACAAAAAGAGACTGAACGAAAAACTTAATTCAAGTTCAGGTGAAACCCCAGATGAGGAATACGAATGTATCACATTAAGCATCCATCAAGCTGCAAAAGAAGCACTAGGATTAGTGGAAGAAACTCCTAAAAGAACAAAACCATACTGGTGGGATGCTGAGATTGAAGGTGAAATAGAGGAAAAAAGGAAATTATATCACACGTACTTATCCCAAAAGACAGAAAGAAGCAGAGAAGAATACAAAATCGCGCAATCAAAGGTGAGAAGAATGATCAGTGATAAGAAGAATCAATCATGGATGCAAAAGTGCCAGAAAATAGATTCTTACTTAGGAGGTAGGAGAAGTACCGAAAGCTGGAAAACTATAAGATCGATCAAAAAAGAAACATGCAGAGATATTATTTCACCCATACCAGACAAAGAATGGGATGAGCATTTTAAAAAACTTTTAACTGAAGATAGAGCAGAATTCAAGGAAGACGAAAGAGACAATATCATTAGAACGATGGGATCTCCAGTACCCCCATAATATCTGAGGTCAAAAACGTGTGCAAAACCTTAAAAAGCGGTAAATCTGCCGGACCCGGAAATATCCCAGCTGAACTTATTAAATATGGCACTGAAGAATTGTTTTGTAGATTACGGAATCTTTTCCAAAGATATTTAAATGGAGCTGTAGTACCAACTGAGTGGAAAACGTCATATATATGTGACAATTATAGAGGTATATCTATAACTAGTACGCTAAGCAGAATATATGGCAAAATAATAAGAAATAAAGTGGAGAGCGAATATAAAGATATGGAGGCAGAAGAACAAGCTGGTTTCAGGGCGGGTAGATCGACTTCAGATCATCTCTTTTGTATAACCCAAGTTATTGAAAAGAAAATGGCATACGGACAAGAGCTCCATCTGCTTTACGTAGATTTGCAGAAGGCATATGATAGTATACCACTAAATCTACTTTGGAAAGCGTTGGAAAAGACAAACATAAGCGTACAACTAATTAAGGCCATCAAAGAGTTATACCGCAATAGTAAGGCAAAAGTTAAAATAAAAGCAAAACTAACCAAAGGCTTTCAAGTAAATAAAGGTCTTAAACAAGGTTGCTGTATCTCGCCTACGCTCTTCAAGATATATTTGGAACAGGTCCTTAAAGTCTGGAAGAGAAAATGCCAAAACATGGGAATTCCGTTGAATGAAACCACCTTGTATACTTTATGTTTCGCCGATGATCAGATAGTGGTGGCTCAGGATTATGACGACCTCGAATATATGACACGAAAACTAATAGACGAGTACAATAAGTGGGGACTAGAGGTTAATATCAATAAGACAGAGTATATGTGTATTGGTGGAACGAAACAGGATCTAATCTTAAATACTGGGCAGCGAATTCAGTCCTGTGATGAGTATAAATACTTGGGTCTAAAAATTACAGCTGACGGAACACTAGACAAAGATAGAAACGTACAAGGAAGAAAAGCAATAACTTTATTAAATGGAATAATTTGGGACCAAAGTATATCAAAACATAACAAAAAGCTTATATATAACACCATTGTAAAAAGTATTATTACATACGGCTCAGAAGTATGGCCAATCAAAGATAGAACAGAAAAAATGCTTTCCGCTACGGAGATGGACTATTGGAGAAGAGCAGCAGGGAAATCAAAAAGGGAAAGAGTTACCAATCAAAGAATAAGAGAAATTATGACAGTGGGTGAACGTACTCTAGTGGATGATATAAGAACAAAACAACTGGTGTGGTACGGACATGTACAAAGAATGGATGATGGAAGACTACCTAAACAAATATTACAATGGAAACCAACTGGCCGAAGAAAACGAGGAAGACCAAGGAGAAGCTGGAGAGAAGGAATAGATAGTGAAATAAGAATAAGAGGCCTAGATGATGAATTATGGGCAAACAGAAACGAGTGGAGATTGGGTATCGGAAGACGTAGAACGTTGTGAAACCGATAAATATATAACTTTTTTACATGAGACTCGCTTTCTGTACGTCAAAAAAGTTGACTGCTATAAATATAATCTATATCCCTACTTATATTATTTATATTAGAAAAAAATTAAATCAAAATTTCTTAATCGCAGAATTTTTTTCACTAACTTTTTTATCTCAGAATTTATAACCATAAAATAAATAGCTGACAAATATCGATTAAAACCCTAAAAATCACGACAGCAAGTGTTTAACGTTCTGGTCTAATTCCTGTTGGCATTACTGCTTCTTTTGGGGGATTGCGCTGTTTGCATAACTGAAATACAACGTTTTTTGACAAGTTTGACTTACGTTTTGTACGACTAGGGTTTACTGGTTTGGACACTCGAGCTTTCAAAGTCCTACTGTGGCGCAAATGTATTGCCTTGTTGTCCCATGCACAGCCAACCGCTGAGCTCCGCTATGTCTAGTATTTTCTGAAGTTCAATTTCTTGTTTTTGTAACTGTAATTGTCATGGATTTTACCAAAATTCGTCGTTGTATGTGTGCTAAATTGTACCAGCCAGATGAAAATTTTACAGTTCTAACATCATTCTAACACTGAAATCAGTGTTACCAGCAGAAATAGGGTCCAAAACGTTAAACGCATCGTGCAGTTATTTGTTATACAAGCGTTACTAGCTGTCCAGAAAACCAAGTCAAAAATGTCTAAATCAATACAATGACATCATGGTAAAAAATGGCATACTGTTTGGTTGGTAACACAAAACTCTCTAGAATTATGGGTCAAATTGATCAAAATTTGCCAGAATTACAGATTGCATGCCAACTAAAACAATGAAAACGCCTTGCCTGCAACAATTTGTACGGCGCATGCGCTAGACCATAATTTCATATAATTCTCAAGGCAAGTTATATTGTCAAACACCATGTCAAGCGGCCTTAAATAAAATCAATTGAATTCCACTGTGAATGAACCCTAAAAATACAATAAGGAGACCTTTTTAACCCCATTTCAGATAGCATTATTATTCTCCTATGTAGCCAGAAAAGAGGAGGACCTCATTGTGAAAGGAATCCGGTTTAAGCTGTTTTTCATGTTTGTGTTGTCTGGCCAGACCCACTTCTTCCCAAAATAAATTGTCTGAAAAGTGTTCGCCTTGAACGCATGCTTATCCAGGACTGGATAATACGAAATTTCATACGCTAAAATAAGTTATTTATTTACAAAATCAAGTATATAATTTTTCTTTTGAGCAACTTTGGCGCTTCTGTTCCTTGTTACCAAAATTATTCCTTAAAGTTGCTGAATATTGCTAAATGTTTCGGAAACAAATGCCTCTAGTCCCGGCTTCGCTAAGGTCACTAGATCACGTAGTTCCTTTTAATCGTGATCTAGTGACCTTAGGCTTACCTATGTTTTAACTAAAGAATCATCTCATGTTTTTTTAACACCCTTGAACATACGGAATGTTGATACCACCTTAGAGATTCTTGAGTTTATTAATTTCTTGGGATAACTATTCTATTGTAAGTACTTTTTATTGTTGTGTGCTTATGAGGTTAATTCTTCATTATTAGTATAAAAATTTACAGCTTTTAAATACAAACTTAAACTTCTTGTTTCGAAGCATCAGAATGATTATATATGTTATACTTTAAAGTTTACTTTTAACTTTTTTAAAAAACTTTATTTTGATTAAATACAATATAGGACTTAAACGTTATAATTGAACGTGTATTTAAGAACGATTCTAAAGAGAATGACTTAACATTACAATGATTTGAGTTTATATAAAGAAAAGGTGCTGATTAAGCAATGGAATAATTCCTTAATATTCTAGACTTAAACTAAAGTGCAATTCGGCAGGAATGCACGTGTTGTTTATTCCGTGAGAGACGCAAGTCAGCAGAATGGTCTTCTTATCTTGAAAGGTTCTGAGAAATAAAGTGCTGATTCGGCTTGAATGCACGTGTTGTTTATTTCATGGGAAACGCAAGTCAGCAGAATAAGCTTCTTATCTGGAAGGATCTCGGGTTTCATAGAAGGTTCTGGTTTCTTCTAAGTGTAGGCAGGATATTTTCATATAACAGATCCCCTCTTTTTGAAAAAGTTGGCGTTATACGGCAACTTTTATTAAGATGATTGATTGATTATTAATTTTGCATTGGGTTCGATTTCTTATTCGATTTGATCTTCGATGTGTATGCTTGGTCTTCATCTTGGTAAGATATTCGATAAATTCCTAATTCTTTGTAGATTAGGTTTTGGAAATGGTGGAAAGTCATTACCATTATCATTATCGTTATTGGTATTATTACCATTTCTTGTTCTTCGGCGTCTTCGACATTTGTTAATAATGTAAAGAATTACTAGTAGTACTTGTTAGCTCCCGCTAAATTTCGCGGTTGTTTTTACTTTTTAAAACCACACAATTGGATGACGGACAGAGTACATTTTTCGCGCATTTGACATGCGCACCAAGAATCAGAGAGATCCTTTTCTACCGCCTCGAGAAAATGGCGTGTTAATTTCTTTCTCCAACTATTACAAATTTCTACACTTGAAAGTGATCGATTTTGGTGTACTGAAGCATAGAACCAGAAACTTCAGCCCTTCAGCTACGTGGTGCCATCATTAGATCAAGACAGGGGCCCCTGGAACGTGGAGAAATTGGCTGCAAACTGGTGAGTGCTTTGTTTCTGATTTCCGTTGTGTGGTACCAGCAATTAACTATGGACCTTTTGATTATTTCGTGATTTCGTATCAATAAATTTATGTTTGTTCGCGCTTTCATTAACTAAAATATATACATTCGACCCGAATTATTTAAATTTACTCCATACGACGGTATTAATAAGTCGGCCATTTCACATTTTCACACGGCGACCACACGGCCTTGAATTTGCCAATCGTTCGACCTTCGGTTTCGGCGCAGTTCACCTGTTTTCGGTCCGCTGCTATGGTAACGCAGGGTCTACCGCGTGGTCACTTCAGTAAACAAAAATCGAGAATCAATCAAAACAAACAACATTTCTCATTTCTGTGATTAGATGTGTTCCATATCATTTCGATATTTAAAACAATTTTCATCAATTGCGATAAATTAGTGCATATTTTCGACAATTCGTCATTTTTCTATTTCAGAAGCATTAATTTAGCGTTAATTGTATATTTACCGACAATTTCGTCATTTTAAAGGTAAAATCATGTCTATCAAAAAAGCCGTGCAAAAACGCAAGGGTTTTTTATCTGCGATCACCGAGTGTTATGTGTTTTCACAAACCGCGGCAACGGACGCAAATTTGGATGAAACCTTCGATCAATGCATGTTGGCACATAATGATGTCATGATGATAGACGACTCGAACGACGAGGAGTTTAAAACGCAAGATGCGATCCTTTCAGAAGCTCGTAAATATTTTTATGCGTGTAAAGGGGTTCACTCTGAAATATTTCCGGTTGAGGCTCCATCCTTTTCGGGATCATAGGTTCGACAAAACAAAACTCCATATTCCCATATTTCGTGGTGATAAAAAATTATGGCCAAGCATTTTCGATCTTTTTAATAACATTATAGATCAAAATCAAAGTCTAAGTAACGTTCAAAAACTTCAATATTTATTTTCATATCACGAGGATGAGCCTTTAAAATTGATATCAGGGATTAGCTTATCTGATCAAAATTATAAAATTGCTTACGACAAATTAGTCAATAGATATCAAAACAAGCGAGACCTCGCAAATGATGCTTTAAGCACAATTATGAACTCTACATTAAAAAACGAGTCAGCTAAAGAATTACGTAAATTAATTGACACCTTTTCAGAATCCCTAGAAATTTTAAAATCACTTAGCTTTGACGTTGACAGTTGGGACTTTATTATTTTTTTCATTTTGTTAGAAAAATTGGATATTCCGACGCGTTCAAATTTCGAAATGAGTCACGCCAATACTAATACCGAAATTCCCACTTTTCAGTCAGAAAAAAGATGTAAAGTTTTGGAATCACTTCCTCAATCAACAGCACCCAAAAAGGTGCATACCTATCAAAAATCAAATTCTATGCAAAATCAGTTTGGGCAAAAGCGTACCTATCAAAAATCAAATTCTATGCCAAATCAGTTTGGGCAAAAGCCTACCTATAAATCATCCAATTCGCCTTTTATAGGACTGGCTGGCACCTCAACTAATTCAAGCACGGGAATAAAATGTTTCCGGTGTAATCAAGGTCACGTGCTTTCGAAATGTCAAACATTTCTTGACCTCTCACCTGTCGATCGCCTATCTTTCGTCAAGCAGAAAAAATTATGTCTAGCGTGTTTTCATCCCTCGCATGGGGTAGACACGTGCAAATCAAAATATTCATGCAGGACTTGCAATAGTAAAAGGCACCACACTTTAACTCATATCTTAAAAACCAATAAAGAGTCTGGAAGCCAAGATACTAGTCCTGTCATTCACACACCACCTGTCAATAATCTTCATGTGTCATTAAATACCTCAGGACCTTCAGGTACCTTTCTTTTATGCACCGCCATAATAGATGTTATGGACGGTTGCGGAAATTTTCAACCTGTAAGGGCACTGCTTGATTCTGGATCACAGACAGGATTCATCAGTGAAAAGTGTATTCATCGTCTTAAACTTCCTAGGCGAAGTTACACCACTGAAATATTCGGATTAAATCAAATGTCTTCTCTTACTTCCAAAGGGCTCGTTCAATGTCACATTAAGCCACAAGGACAGGTCACTCCTTTACTTAATTTCGAAGCAATTGTTGTTCCACAACTATGTTCCAATATGCCTACATTCACTTTGAACGATAATCAGTGGAAACACTTGGAAAACCTTAAACTTGCCGACCCATCTTATTTCAAATCTAGACCTGTGGACCTAGTTATTGGTTGCGAGCTATTCACACAGATATTCAAGGAGGGCAGGGTTCTTGGACAGGTAGAGCAACCTTCAGCCCTTGAAACCATCTTTGGCTGGGTCGTCATGGGAAAAGTGGACGAAGTAGGTAGTCTTACGGAACGAACCAGTTGTTTTTTAACGAGTCATTCACCTCCTTTGGAGGTCATTATCCCTAGGTTTTGGGAAATCGAACATTTGCCTAAGAAACAAATCTTATCAAAGGAAGAAAAACAAGCGGAATCAATATTAACTGCGAGTGTCGTACGACAACCGAGCGGTAGATTCATGGTAGATCTTCCGTTTAAAGATAAAAAAACCCTGACCTAGGAAATACTTATCCGCAAGCTTATCGTAGATTTTTACTTCTAGAAAACAGATTACTTAAAAATCCTGATCTGTACACTGCCTATTCAAGTTTCATGCAAGACTATATCGATTTTAATCATATGAGTCTAGTTTTATCTAGTCAACCAAAAGTCGACGTATCATGTTTTTTGGCACATCATTGCGTACTAAAGCCGGAAAGCTTAAGTACAAAATTAAGGGTAGTCTGGGATTGTTCGGCCGTCACCCCAAAGAATATTAGTCTCAATGACACGTTGTTATCTGGACCGAAACTTTAAAAAGATATTGCTTCTTTACTCCTTACGTTTCGTCTTAATCCTATTGCCTACATTGCTGATATCAAACAGATGTTCCGTCAAGTCCTTATCAATCCTTATCACCGTCCTTATCAAAGTATATTGTGGAGGTTTTCTCCACAGGACCCACTTTCATTGTGGGAACTTTCTACTGTCACTTTTGGCATGACATGCTCACCTTTTCTAGCCATGCGTACCTTAAATGAGCTGGCAGAGAGAGAAAAGGAACGTTTTCCTATGGCTAGTACTGTTCTAAAAACGTCAATTTACATCGACGATATCTTGGGAACTAGCCCTTCGCTTTCTAAAGCCCTTTCCCTACAAACGGAACTCAATGATTTGTTGAAGTCGGGAGGATTTGAACTTAAAAAATGGGCAAGCAATTGTCCTGAGTTATTGGCAACATTGCCAGAATCCGATCGTCAAATGCCTCTCTCTTTTGACAAGGATGAACCACAATTTATCAAAGTTTTCGGCCTTCAGTGGCATCCAAAAAACGACATTTTTTCTTATCAATGCCGAATGAAGGACAAACCCCCAACTAAACGTTCTATTTTATCTATCATAGGAACAAACTTCGATCCCTTAGGTTTTCTTTGTCCCTTGTTGCTACAAGCAAAATTTATTTTGCAACAGTTGTATATATAGAAAATAGGCTGGGACGAAGAACCAGATTCTTCTATCATCGACTCTTGGAACAAACTTCGTTCTGAATTCCCGCTTCTTTCCAATTTTCAATTACCCCGACAAATCAAACTGTCAAAAACCAATACTTGTCAAATCATCGACCGAACCGAACCGAACCAAGGCGTCGTATATTTTCGTGTAGAAGAGGAAAATAATATATCTGTTTCTCTCATATCTGCAAAATCTAGGGTCGCGCCTATAAAGTCACAAACTTTGGCTAGGCTAGAACTCCTAGGTGCATTTATTTTAAGCGAATTAATTGACTTCGTTTAATCTAGCTATGAAGGAAAAATAACTTTTACAAATATCGTTACTTTCTGCGATTCGCAAGTCGTATTGCACTGGCTTTCATCCCCTCCTAATCGCTGGCAAACCTTTGTTGGAAATCGAGTCAGTAGAATCCAAGAAATCATTCCCTCAAACTCATGGCGCTACATTCCTTCTGCTTTGAACGCAGCCGATATTGCGTCACGAGGGGCCACCCCTTCACAGCTCATGTCACATGACATGTGGTGGAACGCACCTTTGTGGTCTCCCGAAAGCGAATGGCCCGATTTTCATAAATCAAAAATGCCGATTGATTTCGGAGATATTAATCTGGAGGAAAAGCCAAAGGTCTGTTGCAATGCGATAATTGACGTTAACTTCTTAGATCAGCTTCTTATCAAATATTCATCTATATCAAAGATTCAACGTATCATTTGTTATGTCCTTCGAATAGTTAACCTTTTTCAAAACCATTCCTATCAAAAACCCACTAATCCACCGGACCAAAAAATTAGTTTTGAAAATATTGTTTTTCCTACCACCGGTGAGATGTAAAGTGCGTTATACCTTCTTATCAAACGCGTTCAAAGTTCTTGTTTTTCTGAGCTTTTTTCCGCTTTATCTAAGGATAAAACAATACCGAAACCTTTTCGAAAACTTTCACCTTTTCTTGATGAAAATAATATCATTAGAGTCGGTGGCAGATTACAAAAATCTGACCTTTTGTCTTATTCTGCAAAACACCCCGTCTTACTTTCGAGTAACCATCGTTTAACTACTCTTCTTATCGAGTCCACTCATAGACAATACCTTCATGCTGGGTTTAAAACATTACATAATCTGCTTTTACAGCAATTTTGGATATTATCTGCCAGACGGGCAATTCAAGGAACCATATCCAAGTGCTTGCAATGTTTTAGAATCAACCCTAAACCCTATAGACCGCCCATAATGAGTTCTCTTCCCGCTCATCGAATCAATCAACTTTTTCGAGTGTAGCTATCGACTTTTGTGGACCTTTCTTTGTGATTCCTCATCGTTACCGTGGTTGTAAAGCTTTCAAATCGTATGTGTGTTTGTCTGTACGCCACACATTGCGTGCATTTGGAATTAACCATGGAACTGTCCATCGAGGGGTTTGTAGGTGCATTCCATCGATTCATTTCCAGACGTGGAAGCGTGACGCAATGCTGGTCAGATCAGGGCAGTAATTTTATAGGGTTTCGTAACCAATTACTTGAATACACAAGAAGTGCTGCCACCAGACTTTCTATTCGTTGGCATCTGGGACCCCCTCTCAGTCCACATTTCAATGGCCTGGCAGAAGCTGGCGTCAAAAGTTTTAAAACTCACTTTGTTCGAGTTGTCAGCGACCAGAAGTTGTCCATCATGGAAATGTCCACCCTTACATGTCGCATAGAAGCTGTACTTAATAGTCGCCCTTTATCTCCTGCCTCTTCAGACCCACACGATCTTCAACCTCTTACCCCTGGGCAGTTTTTGACCCTTGAACCCCTTAATTCAGAAGTTCCGGAGTCAGATTTGTCCGAGGTTCCCCTAAATCGGCTCTCGAGATGGCATCTAATTCAAAAACTACATAATGATTTTTGGAAACGGTATTCTGTAGAGTATTTGCATACGCTACAACAGCGACACAAGTGGGCTGATTCGTCCCCAAATATCAAATTAAATGATTTGGTTATCATAACGAGTGATCAGATCCAATCACCTTTGAAATGGCCAGTCGGTCGGGTTCTCGAATTGCATCCCGGCGGAGACGGTCAAGTGCGTGTAGCGACGGTACGAACGGCTACCGGTGTTTACAAGCGGCCAGTTGTAAAACTGTGCCTCTTGCCGAATTAAAAGTAACTTTAATTTTTTCTACCTATTGAAGTCAATTATTACAATAGGTAATTCTTTATTATTTTTTTTTTATAATTTTGTTTGTTTGTTTTGCCTTTTTCGGGTTTTCGTTATATCTAAATAAACTTACGCCACTTTTCTGTTTTTCATTCATTTATAGTTATCGGTCGATCATTTTTTCTTATATCTATATCTGTCCGGTTGATATTCTAAAATTGTGTGTTTTGGAGGGCAGTTATGTTAGCTCCCGCTAAATTTCGCGGTTGTTTTTACTTTTTAAAACCACACAATTGGATGACGGACAGAGTACATTTTTCGCGCATTTGACATGCGCACCAAGAATCAGAGAGATCCTTTTCTATCGCCTCGAGAAAATGGCGTATTAATTTCTTTCTCCAACTATTACAAATTTCTACACTTGAAAGTGCTCGATTTTGGTGTACTGAAGCATAGAACCAGAAACTTCAGTCCTTCAGCTACGTGGTGCCATCATTAGATCAAGACAGGGGCCCCTGGAACGTGGAGAAATTGGCTGCAAACTGGTGAGTGCTTTGTTTCTGATTTCCGTTGTGTGGTACCAGCAATTAACTATGGACCTTTTGATTATTTCGTGATTTCGTATCAATATATTTATGTTTGTTCGCGCTTTCATTAATTAAAATATATACAGTCCACTACAGTTATCGTCTTTCTAATTGCAGGCATACAGTACTATCAATGTTATTGTAATGATAGTAAACCAATCAATGTGTTTCTGAATGAATGGTTTATTGATCATTTTAGCTAATTCTTCTGAATATTGGTTAAGATTATGTTGTGCAATATTCAGATCTTCGACGTTTATTTTGCTTAACTTTAGTGGTTTTAGGCCTTGAATTTTGGGGATTTCAGGCATATCTTTACAACAAGTATATGGAATATTGATTACTGGTGAATTTATTACTTCGAAGGTACCTTCCTGAAGTATGGTTTTAGAATGTATTCTCGTACTTCCAATAAAAGCATTGCATCTTGATTTGAAACGAACTATACTATTGGTTTCAATTAATTTCGTATTGATTTCTTGATTCTTGCATTTAATATTGGTAGGTACTGGTTCTGACGTAGTAACTAGCCATTGATTTTCTTCAAGTGGTTGAACATTGTAGCCTTGTGCATAGAAAATGGTTGTTTGACATGTTTTCGGCAGCTGAGTTTGTTGCTTCAATAGTTGAGCTTCACAAATAGCATCACTGTCGATGGGATACGGAAGTACTTTGGAACAGAGCTTCGTTCTTCTTTCGATGATCTTGCAGTGGTCCACGTTGTGGAAGGTGACGAAAAACATTGAATCATCGTCACGCGCAATAAATTTATTGATTGTTGATATAGTATGGTGAAGACCTGTTCGATTATCTAATATTGGGTAAAGTCTGTATAAAGTCGAAGGGTCTATAAGGGGTATTTTAAGAACAAATACTATTTTTGACTCAGTTTGAAAAGCACTAAGTTCAATTAAATTAATTTATTGGGCTACCGTTGAGATTGATATTGGTAAAGGCAAATTATTTTTTTGTAATGAATGAGAAATCTTTTTCAATGAATCTACCAAATCCGATGGTTTTATTATTGAACCATGCAATATTTTTAAACGTGCAAAAGTAACTGCGTTTAACGCGTCATTTAATGAATCTTTAATAAAGCTGTAACTTTCCATAAGCGATTCGCATAAATCTAATGCTTTTATTTATGCTTCTGCATAGGCAGCGTTATGAGAAATCAAAGTAATTAAATATTGAATCAATTTGTAATTTTTGTAAAGTCGTATTAAAACTTTTAATAACAGAGGTTTTTTATTTTTATTTTTAATTTTTTTTTACGGGTATGCGCACTCGCAAGGAGATCCCTATCACGCTAGAGAAGCGGCAAGTGCGCGGAAATGTTGGTGTGTGTTGGTTTTGAAACAGTTCAGGTTGTAACCTGCAGGGAAAACTGTCGCAGGGAGTTTATTCCACAGCGATGCTGTTCTCCAGAGATATGAATTCTGATATAATGAGGTTCTTGGTGATTCTATTTTGACAATAAATTGATGGTTACCGTCTGTTTGACGTGTTCGCCTAGTAGGTGCTACTCCCGGGGGGATCATACGTGCCAACTCTTCAGAGCATTTTCCGTAATAATACCTGTAGAAGAGAGATAGATCGCCCACAGTTCTTCGATGTTCGAGACTATCCAAGCTACGGGTAAGTGCGGGGTCATTGATCAGCTTGATAGCTCGTTTTTGCACGGTGTTCAAAAGCATTAAGGTATGTTTGGGTGCCGCACTCCATATATGTGAGCAGTACTCCATATTTGGTCGAATCTGGGCTTTGTAGAGTGTCAGCAGTTGGCTTGGTGTATACAGATGTCTTGTACGAAATAGCACCCCAAACAGATGTCTTGTACGAAATAGCACCCCAAGCTTTTGGGACGCCCTTTTAGCTATATCTGCCACGTGACTGTGCCACGACATGTTGGTCTCTGCAGTGACTCCTAAGATGTTCAACTGGCTCTGCAATGCGACAGCACTTCCAGATAGCATGATGTTTGGCTCACCGGTGCTGGTCTTTTTTGAAAACAGGGCTGCTTGGGTTTTCTGCGCGTTGAACTGTACATGGTTTTTGTTGCCCCAGTCCTCTATTATCTCCAAGTCGTTATTTATCTGTGATATTTCAGTTAGTCTAAGGTAATGGAATTCACGTGCGGAGAGACATGTGGGTGGTATGACTGAGGAGACTACATTGTAATCATCTGCAAAGCAATAAAGTGGATTTACTGTTTTATCTATGTCATTTATGTAAATCAGAAAAAGTGTTGGCGAAAGGATTGCTCCCTGTGGCACACCAGCATTTAATTGGTAAGAGTTGGAGTTCCGGCCATCCAGTGCAACATAAATGGATCTATCCTTAAGGTAACTTTCAAACCAAGTGCAAAGTTTCGGTGACAATTCCGTTGCTTTGAGCTTGTTGAGCAGATTTTCATGCCAGACTTTATCGAATGCTTTAGATATATCTAAGGCAATTGTTCTTGTGAGTGACGTATGTAAGTAAATCGCCAGTTGACCTATATTTTCGAAATCCGTATTGCTTGTCATTGATAATTTTGTACTTTTCCAAGTACTTGGTTAGGTGATTGTTCACAACTCTTTCCATTACTTTTGATATCACCGGAAGTAGAGTAATTGGTCTATAGTTTAACGGATCTGTCTTTTTTCCTTTCTTTGGAATGGGTTGTACTGCGGCAGACTTCCATGATGATGGATATACTCCTTGCCTATAAGATAAATTGAATAATTTTGCGAAAGTTGGGGTGAGTTCGCTAGCACAATTTTTGAGTACTATCGCGGGAATGCAATCTGGACCCATTGCTTTGTTTGTATCCAACTTTTTAAGGGATTTTCGTATTTCTCTGTGACAAAAGGGTACCTCTGGCATACTGTGGGAAACCCTTTCTGTTAGGTTTGAGTTGGAGGAAAAGATTTTGGCCAGCATATTGGCTTTTTCCTCTGATGTTGTGGCTAAGTGAGTATTTTTATCTGTAAGTGGTGGTATGGATGACTTGGTGAAGTTTGATCCAACGGCTTTTGCAAGAGACCAAAAGGACCTAGAACTACTTGGACAATTCAGCAACCTGTTTTTTTATTCTTTGATTGTATGTTTCTTTGGCGGCGTCAATAGTAATTTTGCAACTATTTCTGGCTTCTATAAATTCTGTGTGGTTTTGAGCGGTTTGTTGTCGTTTCCAAAGGTTATATGCTCTGTGTTTTTTCTGTACATCCGTTTGACACTGGCTGTTGAACCAAGGTTTTGCATTAGCTCTGCTGCTGGTATGTGGGATATATGCATCCATTCCAGATAAGATTACTTTTGTTATTTCATTAAAGCAAATAGTAGGATCAGCTGTTTCAAAGCAAACCTCTTGCCATGGAAAATCTAGGTAAAACTGTTTAAGGTCATTCCATTTTGCCGATTTATAGTGCCACATTTTACGAGGAAGTGATTGTTGGCTTGGAGGTATGAACATTTCGCACTTTGTTCTTATAAGTTTATGATCGGATGAACCAAGTGGGGGATCTACTTGAATTGTGTACAAGTCAAGATTTGTAGTTAGGGACAAGTCTAAAAGCGCTGCAAATTCACCCCTTTCTGAGATACAGGTAGGTTCATCGACAAACTACTTTAGACCACAACTTATGGCAAAAGCTTCTGCTTCCCTGCCTTCATTATCTGTTTTGTTGTGGTGTTTTAGCCAGGATATATTGTGGACGTTAAAATCGCCTAAAAAAACAATTTCCGCATGTGGATAGTTAGACTGTATACTATCACAGTTTTCGGATAATGTCTCGAAAAAGTTTTGATACTCGGTGTTACTTGGCGGTCGGTAGAGGCAGCAAATGAACTTGGTCGATGATGAGGTGAATTTCAGCCATATGATATCGAGGTTCGCTGGTTCTAGCTTCTCCTCTCGATGACATGAAAGGTCATTTTTAATGTACACACAGATCCCAAAATTATGTCGAAATCGGTGGTGTAGGTCATAGCCGGGATAAAGATAGTTCACAATAGATGTTGCAGAACTGATTTTAGTTTCAGTGAGAACAAGGATGTCAGGTCTTTATTCTTCAAGATGTTGGTGAACTTTATTTTTGTTAAATATTCATTCCTTAAGAGATAAATCAGACCAATTGCTAATTTTATTGAATGATTTAAAAATGCCATCTAGTGCTTTTAACAGAACATTGGCTTAAAAAGGACGAAGCTTGCTATATTCCGGAATACAGAATTGTTTCGCAATTTTGTAGAGCTGATGGCTATGGAGGTACGGTTATTTTTGCCCACGAAAAATTTTTAAGTGGTTGTGAGATTGAGGACCTGGATAGTTGCAATGATTTGATTAGGGCAAATGAATTCGAATTCTCTATTATAAGAATTAAAAAACTCAATACCTATGTAGTATGTGGATATAGACCACCGTCCGGGAAACTGCTTGATTTTATCAGTTCCCTAGAAGTGTTGCTATCTAGGTTTCCAATCTGTGCAAAGATAATTCTGGCAGGCGATTTTAACATTGATTACAATGACAGGAATTCGAGGGACACTAATTCTCTAATTAACTTACTAAACTGTTTTAATCTTCAGGTTTTTGTTAACGAACCGACTCGCCTAACTAACCACTCCTCGAAAACCATCGATTACATCTGCAGTAATATTGAGGAGAATGATCTTAAGTGTGAAGTACTACCTACGGGTATTTCCGATCATGAAAGTATATTTTCAGTAATAAAGATCAATGACGAGGCATCAAAAAATGACACAAAAACAACGAGAATCATGGGTGCGGCGAACTTTCGCACCTTCCGAGAGTTGGCAGAAAATATCGACTGGTTCAGCATGCGAGATACTAATGATCCCATTCGGCACTTTCAGAAAACAGTTAAGTTGGCATTTACATGAAGTTTCCCGCTTCGCAAAATAAATATTAAAAAGAAAAAGTTATGGGTTACTCGAGGCTTAAAAAATTCTTCAAAGAATCTTCGGTGCTTACACACAATCAAAAAGTTCACTAACTCAGAGTGGTTTGACCATTATTATAACACGTATAGAAAGCTATATAAAAAACTAATAAGAACCGCTAAAAAACTTTATTATCATCGGAGAGTTGAGCAGGCAAATAACTCGGTGCGGGAATATTGGAGAATAATCAATGAACTGAGAGGGAAACATTCTAAAAATACATCTTTGAGCATCAACCCAACCGAGCTCAACAACTTTTATGGCACGGTTGCTAGTAAACTAACAACCACTTTAAGATCCCAAAGAGACGCTCTCGGCTTTTTACCGCCATTTACTCCTTCCGAACCATTCACTCCAACAAACGCGCTTGAGGTGAAGCAGGTTATTAAAAGTATCAAGAAGCAGAACTCTTGTGGAACAGATAATTTATCTTCAAAGCTGTTTAAGAACCTCCCTGATGTGGCACTTGCTTCTCTTGCAGAAGGGATTAATGAATCATTTAGTGCGGGAGTATTTCCCGACTGCTTAAAACTCGCTATAATCATACCTGTTTTTAAGGGTGGTGAACATGAAGATCCCTCAAACTATCGCCCAATTTCCATATTAACAACTCTCTCAAAGATAATTGAAAAAATAGTAAAGATCAGACTACTTTCATACCTGGAAAAAAACAACATCCTTATACCGGAGCAATTTGGTTTCAGAGAGCAGAGAGGTACGAGTGATGCAATCTTTGCATTCTTGGAAAGATTGTTTCTTTCTTTAAATGATGGGGAGGTGGCTGCGGCAGTGTTCTGTGATTTCTCGAAGGCATTTGATTGCGTGGATCATGGAATACTGCTGCGGAAACTAAACCATTATGGTATAGGAGGCAGGGAGTTGGATTGGTTTCGGTCTTACCTTTCTGGGAGAAGCCAATTTGTAAGAATCTCAAACCAGAGAGATTCAGACACGTCAGACCTGACACATGGCGTTCCGCAAGGTTCTGTCCTGGGACCTGTTCTCTTCCTCCTGTATGTTAATGATCTGGCAAAATTGTCAATATTGGGGATGTTTGTGATCTTTGCTGATGACACCACGATTCTTTGGAAGCATAGTTCATCGGAGGCTCTCCAGACAATCATTGAGGCTGATTTAAAAAAGATCAAAGAGTGGTGCGATGCTAATCGATTGGTTTTTAATATTTCAAAAACAAATATCCTATCCTTTAAGTGTTCTTTGACCAATATAGCATTAGATAATAAGACACTGGAGGAAAAATCGGTTACAAAATTCCTTGGTATGTACATTGATACAAAATTGAAATTCGATACGCATATTCGGGAGCTAAATAGGCGATTATCAAGAGGTTGCTATATTCTGAGGAGTATCAGTGAGGAACTAAGAAAAAACACGGCAAAAATAACTTACCATGCCCTGGTAGAATCCCATATAAGGTATGGTATTGCGTTCTGGGGCTTTTCAACTCAAGCTGCAGTTCAATCTGTTTTCGTGCTGCAAAAAAGAGCAGTCCGGTATATATGCCGAGCAGAATGCAGACAAAGTTGCAAACCACTGTTTCTTCAAGAAAAATTGTTAACAGTTCCATGCATATTTATTTTAGAAACAGCCTGCCTTATTTTTAAAAAGTTTGAAGGATCTACTAGGGACACACACTATCATCTTAGAAGCAATGATCTTCCATTGCCCATCCCCAAATCAACACTAACCAGAAACGCAGTCATTTACGAAAGTGTTAAGATTTTTAATAAGCTTCCAGAAGAAATAAAAAACATTGCAGTTTACAAAAAGTTTCGGAAAGATCTTAAAAATTTTCTGGTTAGTAAGGCATTTTATTCGCTGCAAGAGTTCAACAGTTCCGAATAGTTCCTTAATTTATTTCCTTCGCTTTATAATTTTATAAATTCCTTATATTATTTTTATGTATTTGCTCTATCTTTTATTATGGAACATATTTATTTTTATTTTACTTAAAATTACTTATTTTTATTTTAGACTATACCAAATAGGTATGAATAATCGGTTTACTTTTTTATTTTTTATTTTATTTTAATACTTAGTACCTGACTTTCGCCTGCTAGAATGTTTATTGCTACCATATTTTGATTTTTATTTATTATGGGTATTTATAATTGTTTTAATTTTATTTATCAATTTTTTTATTTTATTTTTGTTATTTTGTAATTTTTGTTTTGTTTCCTGGTTTTACCATCGTTTATCTTTGTTATTGTTATTTACATAGTTAATTATCATTTTATTATTTATAAGGTTAACTAGAACTATTTTAAGCATTTTTTTTAAAATATTTACCTTGGTTAAAAAAAAATAGATAGGTTGATTCTTGCTTTGTCAAAGGATTTTGTAAATTTCTGACAATAAAGCTTATTTTGAATTGAATTGAATTGAATTGAATTCATGTTGGTACTTATATTGCTAAAATCAATTCTGAGTTGAGTTTTTGGTCTTCTTTTAATATCTTTGCATGAAGGACCCCCAGGATCACCCGACGGCCGGAGATCCGAGTGGTCGGGTGTTTTACCTCCGGAATATTTTGATCCTGGAGGCGCCATCATGCTATCTGTTACTCATTGTTGGAACCGGACTGCCAGCGCAGTAACGCGCTACTCACTTCTGGCATGGTGGTATCTCACCGGTCGACGCCCAATGAGTAAAAAGCGTCTACCACCTAATTGTTACTGAAATTTGTTTTTGCAATAATATTTCAATATTTTTCTCATCAGTCGATACTTTATTAATACAATCATTAAAGTATTCTCCGTCTGATGCATCTAAATTTCCTGTAATAGATTCCCAAATAGTTCCGACGCCATTAAATATTCCACGTTTTTGCCTATATGATTTTTCTTTTGTATCCAAGATAAGTTCTTCGTATTTAATATTAACGTAATTAGAAATTTGATTTAAAAGGCTAACATGCGTTTTAATTTGCGATTTGAAATTTGCAATTTGATTATTATTAATTGAAAAGTGATCCATAAAGGTATCTAAAATTTTGTCATTATGCTCAATTGGTTTCTTAAAGGGTAAATGATCTTTGTGTAATAAAGTGTCCATTCATTATTAGAAATTTCGATAAGGGATTCTTCATGATAAAATAGTCCTAGTGTATTATTTATTGGTAATATTGAATATTGACTGGAAACGATTGAGATTATTCCCATTAATCTAAAATAAAAGATTTTTATTTTATTCAAAGCACGGTTTTAACCTATCAAAATTAACTTTGGTTAATTGATTTGTTTGTGCGTTTTTAAGTGTTGCAGAATTACGATGTATTTCTAAAATTTCAAAAGGACCATTAAATAAATTTTCTAATTTTGATTTGATTTGTGATTCTTTCAGCCAAACTTTGTCTCCTATATTAAATTCAGGGAGATTCTTTCGTACGTGTTCGTCAAATCGTTCTTTCGATTTTTGTTTCGATTGATCAGTTCTATTTCTAGCTAATTTGTAAAAATAGTCCATTCTATTATTTAAATCGCGTATATATTTAGATATCAATTGTTCTTGATTATAAAGTTTTTCGGGGGGGTCTACTTGATGTATGTCCGAAAACGAGTTCGTAAGGGGTAAATCCGTGTGTTTTGTTTTTTGTATTATTATAGCAAATTACTGCGTATGGAAGAACGCTAAAACAATGATCTTCAGGGTTTTCTTGTTTATTGATTCTAATCATTTCGCAAAGGGTTGCGTGAAATCGTTCTAGTGAACCGTTTGACTGTGGATGTGCTACGCTAGAAAATGTTAAGTTAACATCGTATAGGGTACATAAATCTTTTAAAAGGGTATTATCAAATTCTTTGCCATAATCGCAATGTATTCGTAAGGGTACACCGAAATGTTGGAAAAATAGTAAAATAGTACTAACTACTGTATTTGCTTTTTTATCACTCATTGCGTAAGCTTGTGTAAATTTTGTAAATTCATCCCGTACTGTTAACGCGTAATTTCTAGTGGGGTATTCGAAAATATCGATATTGATTCGTTCAAAAAGGGTACGTAGTGTTTCTGTTACAACGAAGGGTCTGCTTAGATTTTTACGAACAATTTTTACTTTTTGGCATGTTTCACTATTTTATTTTTTAACGTTTTTTGTTAAACCACACCAATTATATTTTTCTCTAATGCCTCTAACTGTTTCATTTATTCCACGGTGTATGTTGCTTTTTCCTAAGTGATAATTTTCTAAAATTATTGGGATTTCATCTTCGTCGGGGGTTGTTATTATATTTTGGCAAATTTTTGTTGGTAAATCTAGATTGTTTTCGATGCAGTATGTTTTGTTAATTTCAAATTCATTTTGGTCTTTAAAAAGGCAATAAAATAAGTGTTGTGAACAATCGTCATTATCGAATGGTAGGGCTATAATAAAATATTTACGTTCTTTAACTGTTTTGCTAGAAACAATATTAATTTTTAATTCTTCAAGGTGGAATTCTTCTTCAAAAATATCGTCAATGATTTTGAAATGTAAATCTTCCATTTTATTTTGTCTGAAAAAGGTTACTATTAATTTATTTGATTTATCTAATAATTGATCATTCGAGGTTTCGATTTTAGAATAATCAATTAGGGATCGCGTCTTGTAAAGTTTAACAAATCTGTTAAATTCATTTGTAATTTTTAGATCATCGTCTTCATTAAAAACTGATTCTTGATCGTTATTTTCGTTATTTGCAAAAATTTTATTTTTGATTTAAAGTCTATACAGTCTTTGAAATTATTGATTTTTATCCGCGATAAAGCGTCTGCATTTTTATTGATTTTACCGGGTTTATGAATGATTTTAAAACTATATTCTTCTAATTTTAATCGCCAACGTGCTAATCTGCTACCGGGGTCTTTAATTGAAAGTAGCCAGATTAGAGGTCTGTGATCGGTGACTATAGTGAATTTTCTACCAAAAAGGTAAGGTCGAAAGTGTTTTACGGACCATACTATTGCTAATAGTTCTCGTTCAATAGTGTAGTATTTAGTTTCTGCACTACAAAGTTCTCGATGCAAAAGCTATCGGAAGGTGTTTACCAATTGGACCTTGTGAAAGTACGGCCCCTATCGCAAATACGCTCGCGTCTGTAGTTAAAATGAAGGGTTCTTCGAAATTTGGATAAATTAATATTGGATCAGAAATTAATGCATTTTTAAGTGTTTCGAAAGCTTCTTTACATTCTTCAGAAAAAATAAATTTTGTATCTTTTTGAAGAAGTTTTGTTAAGGGTTTTGAGATTTTCGCAAAGTTCGGTATGAATCTTCGGTAATATCCGGCAAGTCCGAGAAATGATTTTACTTCACGAGGAATTTTTAATTCTGGAAAGTTTTGAATACATTTTACTTTATCAGGGTTTGGTTTTACTCCATTTTCGGTAATTAAATGTCCGAGGTATGGTACTTCTTTTCGTAAAAACTCGCATTTGTCAGGTTGAATTTTTAAATTTGATTTTCGTAATCTTTGGAAAACTTCGGAAAGACGTGAAATGTGTTCATGAATAGTGGGTGAATAAACAATAATGTCGTCCATATAAACTAAACAACGTTCATTTAGAATGCCTAATAAAATGTTATCCATCACACGTTGAAATGTGGAGGGTGCATTTTTTAAACCAAATGGCATACGAACAAATTCGTAGTGTCCATTTTCGACAGAAAAGGCTGTTTTTTGAATATCTTTTTGATCAATTTCAATTTGGTGAAAACCGGATGCTAAATCAAGTGTTGTAAAATATTGACATTTACCTAACTGATCTAGTAAATCTGAAATATTTGGAAGTGGATATTTATCGTCAACTGTTACTTCATTCAGTTTTCTATAATCGATTACTACTCTCCATTTTTGTTTGTTAGCGGCGTCAAGTTTTTTTGGGACTACCCACACAGGTGATGACCACGGGGAAATTGATGGGCGGATTATATTTTGATCGAGCATTTTATTAATTTGTGTTTTTACTTCCTCTTTGTGTATTTGAGGGTACCGATATGATTTAGTAAAAATTGGATGAGCATTGTTAGTTTCAATTGTATGTTTGATTTCATTAGTGAAAGTTAATTGATCTCCTTCGATATAGAAAATGTCAGAAAATTCAAAACAAAGATTTGAAATTAGTTCTTTTTCTTCGTAATTTAGATGTTCTATTCTTAATTGATTTTTAATAGGGTCGATTCTATCAATGAATTGGTCTTCATTGGTATTGAAATTCAAAATATCGTGAACACTTGGTATGGGTTCGAAAGAACAGTTATTAAAATTTATTGTTTTAGGAATAGCATTGGGATTTATTACTGATGTATAAAATTCACCATTTTCGGTAATGTGGACTAGGGCGTTTGGTAATCTTACTTTTTCTATTTCTTGACTAATTAAAATTGCATCTGTGTTTTTTAAATTACATTTTAATTTGAAAACTTGTTCGGATCGCGGTTCTAGAGATATTTGATTTTGAAAATTATTTGGATTTATATTTATTCGCGGTTTTGGTATTGGTGGCGTTTTTTGAATTTGAATTAATCTTGATTTCGGTATTGGTGGTATGATTTGATTTATTTGATTGTGATTATTTTCGAGATTTTGTTCAAAAGTTTTTTCTGTTACTTGAATTAAAGGTATTATTTTAAAATTGGTGCATAGCTGTTTCGAATTTAAATCAATTACGCACTTGTAATGTTCAAGAAAATCGAGTCCTAATATTCCGTCAAATGTCTAAATTACAAATATAGACTTTTAGTGCATCGTCTTTAGCAAAAGGGATTAAAACTGATTGGGTGGGTTACATTTTCTGCAAATCGATTATTATAATTTTCGACTGTTTTTTCTTTAAATACTGAAATTCCTGCGCCGGTGTCAATTAAAAGTTTAAATTTATTTGTTGCGTCATTAATATAAAAAAGATTTTTTGAGTTTAAGTTATGTAGATTGGTATTTAAGCGAATATTTGTTCTGGAGTTTGATTGATTGACATACATTGGATCTTCGCAATAGTTTGTTCGAATTGGGTATCTGTGTTTTGAATCGATTGGGGTGGATGGTTTTGATTGGAAGTAATTTGAAAATTTTGGGTCTCTGGTGGCAAAATTTGATTTTGGTTTTCAAAATTTTGATATATTCTGGGTTGATTAAAATTATATTGACTTATGTCATTTAAATATTGTTCATCAAAATTATTCGAAAATTCTTGTGAGATTTCATTTTTGTAATAAAACTGATTTTCATACTGAAAATTTTCAAAATTTGGATCATAAGGGTCGTAACTGTCAAAATTGTTAAAATTATCAAAATTTGGATCATAAAGATCGTAGTTGTCAAAATTATTAAAATATTCATCAGAATAGTTTACTACATGTGCTCTATGTTGTGGGGAATTATAATTTGGATTTCTTTGAATTATTGATGGTCTAAAATTATTTTGTTGGTTTTGGGGCACAAAATTTCTAGAGGTGCTTGGTTGATTTTAAGCAAAATTGGGTCTTTGAAAATTTTGGTTAGATTGTTCATTTTGATTTTGGGCAAAATTTGGTCTTTGAAAATTTTGGTTAAATTGTTGATTTGGATTTGTGTAGACCGGTGGTCTCTGTACAAAAGTACGGCATTCACTTCCGTGATGACCTAAACGATTATATTTAAAACATTTTTGTGGTTGAGAAGGAATTTTTCGCGATTGAAAATTATTTTGTCTATTTTGTGTGGGATTATTTGAAACATTGGGTCGGTTTGGAGTTTTTTGTGTTTCAAAATATGAAAGTTGTAGGTCGCGTCTTATTCTTACATGTGCTTCAAGTAAATCTTTAGGATTGCTAGCACGGACAATATGACCTATGCGCGATTCTAAACCTGTTAAAAGCGTATTTAATGCCATAGAATCTATAAGTGCATCTTTTTGAAGCATATTTAAATTTGATTTTTGAATACAAGCGTGCATTTTTGAAATCATGACTTGTAATCTATTGAAAAACATTAGAGGTGATTCGTTTGTTTGTTGTTTAAGTCTTTGTAGATCTTGAATTAATGAAGAAAGGTCTCGCGTATCTCCATAGTATGTTGTTAATAATTGTTTAATTTGAATCCAAGAAAGAGGATTTCGAGAGTTTACTAATTGTGCGGCTTTTCCTTTTAATTTATTTTTAATGTGTATGACCAATAAATCGCGTTGATCTCCGACAGCCATGTTATAAGCACAATCGCAAGCATTGATAAAAGTTCCTAAAAATATTTGATCTCCATCGTATTCAGGGATTATTGAGAAAATTTCCGATAAACGATAAGGTTCAACCTCAACTATAGGTTGGTTTGCTGGTACGTTTGCTGCATGGTTATTACGAGGTTCAGTCATTTTTAATGGTTTTTGTTTTCTTGTGTTTTAAAATTTAAATTAAAACTTTTCTTAGGTTTTGTTTCTTAAAACTAAATTTTTTTATTTTTGACTTCTTTTAAATAAAAAAAAACCGAAACTTCTTTGTTGCTTGTGTAACTTCTTGGTTACTGTAGATTCTTGATAGCTTAAAGAGCTGGAGCTTCACCACTCGCGAATTAGAATACTCGTGTTTTCGCGTGTGTTAAACTATCCTACCGACTGCGCCAAATGTTATACTTTAAAGTTTACTTTTAACTTTTTTTAAAAACTTTATTTTGATTAAATACAATATAGGACTTAAACGTTATAATTGAACGTGTACTTAAGAACGATTCTAAAGAGAATGACTTAACATTACAATGATTTTAGTTTATATAAAGAAAAGGTGCTGATTAAGCAATGGAATAACTCCTTAATATTCTAGATTTAAACTTCTTAGATCTAAAGTGCAATTCGGCAGGAATGCACGTGTTGTTTATTCCATGAGAGACGCAAGTCAGCAGAATGGTCTTCTTATCTTGAAAGGTTCTGAGAAATAAAGTGCTGATTCGGCTTGAATGCACGTGTTGTTTATTTCATGGGAAACGCAAGTCAGCAAAATAAGCTTCTTATCTGGAAGGTTCTCGGGTTTCATAGAAGGTTCTGGTTTCTTCTAAGTGTAGGCAGGATATTTTCATATAACAGCTCCCCTCTTTTTGAAAAAGTTGGCGTTATACGGCAACTTATATTAAGATGATTGATTGATTATTAATTTTGCATCGGGTTCGATTTCTTATTCGATTTGATCTTCGATGTGTATGCTTGGTCTTCATCTTGGTAAGATATTCGATAAATTCCTAATTCTTTGTAGATTAGGTTTTGGAAATGGTGGAAAGTCATTACAATTATCATTATCGTTATTGGTATTATTACCATTTCTTGTTCTTCGGCGTCTTCGACATTTTTTAATAATGTAAAGAATTACTAGTAGTACTATCAATGTTATTGTAATGATAGTAAACCAATCAATGTGATTTTGAATGAATGGTTGATTGATCATTTTATCTAATTCTTCTGAATATTGGTTAAGATTATGTTGTGCAATATTCAGATCTTCGACGTTTACTTTGCTTAACTTTAGTGGTTTTAGGCTTTGAATTTTGGGGATTTCAGGCATATCTTTACAACAAGTATATGGAATATTGATTATTGGTGAATTTATTACTTCGAAGGTACTTTCCTGAAGTATGGTTTTAGAATGTATTCTCGTACTTCCAATAAAAGCATTGCATGTTGATTTGAAACGAACTATACTATTGGTTTCAATTAATTTCTTGATTCTTGCATTTAATATTGGTAGGTACTGGTTCTGACGTAGTAACTAGCCATTGATTTTCTTCAAGTGGTTGAACATTGTAGCCTTGTGCATAGAAAATGGTTGTTTGACATGTTTTCGGCAGCTGAGTCTGTTGCTTCAATAGTTGAGCTTCACAAATAGCATCACTGTCGATGGAATACGAAAGTACTTTGGAACAGAGCTTCGTTCTTCTTTCGATGATCTTGCAGTGGGCCACATTGTGGAAGGTGACGAAAAACAATGAATCATCGTCACGCGCAATAAATTTATTGATTGTTGATATAGTATGGTGAAGACCTGTTCGATTATCTAATATTGGGTAAAGTCTGTATAAAGTATAAGTCGAAGGGTCTATAAGGGGTATTTTAAGAACAAATACTATTTTTAATTCAGTTTGAAAAGCACTAAGTTCAATTAAATTAATGTATTGTGCTACCGTTGAGATTGATATTGGTAAAGGCAAATTATTTTTTTGTAATGAATGAGAAATCTTTTTCAATGAATCTACCAAATCCGATGGTTTTATTATTGAACCATGCAATATTTTTAAACGTGCAAAAGTTACTGCGTTTAACGCGTCATTTAATGAATCTTTAACAAAGGTGTAACTTTCCATAAGCGATTCGCATAAATCTAATGCTTTTATTTGTGCTTCTGCATAGGCAGCGTTATGAGAAATCGAAGTAACTAAATATTGAATCAATTTGTAATTTTTGTAAAGTCGTATTAAAACTTTTAATAACAGAGGTTTTTTATTTTTATTTTTAATTTTTTTTTACGGGTATGCGCACTCGCAAGGAGATCCCTATCACGCTAGAGAAGCGGCAAGTGCGCGGAAATGTTGGTGTGTGTTGGTTTTGAAACAGTTCAGGTTGTAACCTGCAGGGAAAACTGTCGCAGGGAGTTTATTCCACAGCGATGCTGTTCTCCAGAGATATGAATTCTGATATAATGAGGTTCTTGGTGCCTCTATTTTGACAATAAATTGATGGTTACCGTCTGTTTGACGTGTTCGCCTAGTAGGTGCTACTCCCGGGGGGATCATATGTGCCAACTCTTCAGAGCATTTTCCGTGATAATACCTGTAGAAGAGAGATAGATCGCCCACAGTTTTTCGATGTTCGAGACTATCCAAGCTACGGGTAAGTGCGGGGTCATTGATCAGCTTGATAGCTCGTTTTTGCACGGTATTCAAAAGCATTAAGGTATGTTTGGGTGCCGCACTCCATATATGTGAGCAGTACTCCATAGTTGGTCGAATCTGGGCTTTGTAGAGTGTCAGCAGTTGGCTTGGTGTATACAGATGTCTTGTACGAAATAGCACCCCAAACAGATGTCTTGTACGAAATAGCACCCCAAGCTTTTGGGACGCCCTTTTAGCTATATCTGCCACGTGACTGTGCCAAGACATGTTGGTCTCTGCAGTGACTCCTAAGATGTTCAACTGGCTCTGCAATGCGACAGCACTTCCAGATAGCATGATGTTTGGCTCACCGGTGCTGGTCTTTTTTGAAAACAGAGCTGCTTGGGTTTTCTGCGCGTTGAACTGTACATGGTTTTTGTTGCCCCAGTCCTCTATTATCTCCAAGTCGTTATTTATCTGTGATATTTCAGTTAGTCTAAGGTAATGGAATTCACGTGCGGAGAGACATGTGGGTGGTATGACTGAGGAGACTACATTGCCATCATCTGCAAAGCAATAAAGTGGATTTACTGTTTTATCTATGATGTCATTTATGTAAATCAGAAAAAGTGTTGGCGAAAGGATTGCTCCCTGTGGCACACCAGCATTTATTTGGTAAGAGTTCTATCCTTAAGGTAACTTTCAAACCAAGTGCAAAGTCTCGGCGACAATCCCGTTGCTTTGAGCTTGTTGAGCATATTTTTATGCCAGACTTTATCGACTGCTTTAGATATATCTAAGGCAATTGTTCTTGTGAGTGACGTATGTAAGTAAATCGCCAGTTGACCTATATTTTCAAAATCCGTATTGCTTGTCGTTGATAATTTTGTACTTTTCCAAGTACTTGGTTAGGTGATTGTTCACAACTCTTTCCATTACTATTGATATTACCGGAAGTAGAGCAATTGGTCTATAGTTTAACGGATCTGTCTTTTTTCCTTTCTTTGGAATGGGTTGTACTGCGGCAGACTTCCATGATGATGGATATACTCCTTGCCTATAAGATAAATTGAATAATTTTGCGAAAGTTGGGGTGAGTTCGCTAGCACAATTTTTGAGTACTATCGCGGGAATGCCATCTGGACCCATTGCTTTGTTTGTATCCAACTTTTTAAGGGATTTTCGTATTTCTCTGTGATAAAAGGGTACCTCTGGCATACTGTGGGAAACCCTTTCAATGAACGGTGGAGTTTTTCCATTTGGCACTGTTAGGTTTGAGTTGGAGGAAAAGATTTTGGCCAGCATATTGGCTTTTTCCTCTAATGTTGTGGCTAAGTGAGTATTTTTATCTGTAAGTGGTGGTATAGATGACTTGGTGAAGTTTGATCCAACGGCTTTTGCAAGAGACCAAAAGGACCTAGAACTACTTGGACAATTCAGCAACCTGTTTTTTATTCTTTGATTGTATGTTTCTTTGGCGGCGTCAATAGTAATTTTGCAACTATTTCTGGCTTCTATAAATTCTGTGTGGTTTGGAGCGGTTTGTTGTCGTTTCCAAAGGTTATATGCTCTGTGTTTTTTCTGTACAGCCGTTTGACACTGGCTATTGAACCAAGGTTTTGCATTAGCTCTGCGTTTTATTGTATGTGGGATATATGCATCCATTCCAGATAAGATTACTTATGTTATTTCATTACAGCAAATAGTAGGATCAGCTGTTTTAAAGCAAACCTCTTGCCATGGAAAATCTAGGTAAAACTGTTTAAGGTCATTCCATTTTGCCGATTTATAGTGCCACATTTTACGAGGAAGTGATTGTTGGCTTGGAGGTATGAACATTTTGCACTTTGTTCTTATAAGTTTATGATCGGATGAACCAAGTGGGGGATCTACTTGAATTGTGTACAAGTCAGGATTTGTAGTTAGGAACAAGTCTAAAAGCGCTGCAAATTCACCCCTTTCTGAGATACGGGTAGGTTCATCGACAAGCTGCTTTAGACCTCAACTTATGGCAAAAGCTTCTGCTTCCCTGCCTTCATTATCTGTTTTGTTGTGGTGTTTTCGCCAGGGTATATTGTGGACGTTGGAATCGCCTAAAAAACAATTTCCGCATGTGAATAGTTAGACTGTATACTATCACAGTTTTCGGATAATGTCCCGAAAAAGTTTTGATACTCGGTGTTACTTGGCGGTCGGTAGAGGCAGCAAATGAACTTGGTCGATGACTTTGAGGTGAATTTCAGCCATATGATATCGAGGTTCGCTGGTTCTAGCTTCTCCTCTCGATGACATGAAAGGTCATTTTTAATGTAAACACAGATCCCAAAATTATGTCGAAATCGGTGGTGTAGGTCGTAGCCGGGATAAAGATAGTTCACAATAGGTGTAGCAGAACTGATTTTAGTTTCAGTGATAACAAGGATGTCAGGTCTTTGTTCTTCAAGATGTCCTCTTATATCGCTAAAATGTCCTCTTATATTGCTAAAATCAATTCTGAGTTGAGTTTTTGGTCTTCTTTTAATATCTTTGCATGAAGGACCCCCAGGATCACCCGACGCCCGGAGATCCGAGTGGTCGGGTATTTTACCTCCGGAATATTTTGATCCTGGAGGCGCCATCATGCTATCTGTTACTCATTGTTGGAACCGGACTGCCAGCGCAGTAGCGGAGCGTGGTGATACCACTTAGCGCTACTCACTTCTGGCATGGTGGTATCTCACCGGTCGACGCCCAATGAGTAAAAAGCGTCTACCACCTAATTGTTACTGAAATTTGTTTTTGAAATAATCTTTCAATATTTTTCTCATCAGTCGATACTTTATTAATGCAATCATTAAAGTATTCTCCGTCTGATGCATCTAAATTTCCTGTAATAGATTTCCAAATAGTTCCGATGCCATTAAATATTCCACGTTTTTGCCTATATGATTTTTCTTTTGTATCGTATTTAATATTAACGTAATTAGAAATTTGATTTAAAAGGCTAACATGCGTTTTAATTTGCGATTTGAAATTTGCAATTTGATTATTATTAATTGAAAAGTGATCCATAAAGGTATCTAAAATTTTGTCATTATGCTCAATTGTTTTCCTAAAGGGTAAAAGATCTTTGTAAAGAACAAGTGTGAATGGACTCCCGAAAAGAGTTGTCCTTGGTATTTTCCCCAAAAAACGAAAAAATACCCTGAAAAACACCCCTTTGGGATTTCTATAAAAAAGGTTAATTTTGTGATGTTTTTAAAATTAGTTTTGCCCACGTTAAGACTTACCAATTTGTTTTCTACAGCTTCGCTCGTCTTTATCAGTGATGGTAGGGCCGATCCGGGTTTTCACTCCCGAAAATTGTTTAAAGGTTTTTTCTGTTGCGATGCGTTCTCGGCAAAAGTTTCGACGGAAGTGTTTTGCTTTCTCTTTCTGGCGCAGGTCGGCGCTTTCCAAAAAGTCAAAACGTGGTTTTATCGCGATTTTAACAAAAGCTGACAAAAGTCATATGACCAAAAAAGGTCCCAAAAAGGTGCTAAAAATCGCTTTTCCCAAAATAGGATTTTACAACCCAGGTGATTATTAAAAATCTTAACCCCGCATTTTTAATAAACAAAAACAATTTTAAATTAAAAATAAAAACAAACGGTTTCTAGCCAAAGTGTTCATTCATTATTAGAAATTCTGATAAGGGATTCTTCATGATAAAATAGTCCTAGTGTATTATTTATTGGTAATATTGAATATTGACTGGAAACGATTAAGATTATTCCCATTAATCTAAAATAAAAGATTTTTATTTTATTCAAAGCACGGTTTTAACCCATCAAAATTAACTTTGGTTAATTGATTTGTTTGTGCGTTTTTAAGTGTTGCAGAATTACGATGTATTTCTAAAATTTCAAAAGGACCATTAAATAAATTTTCTAATTTTGATTTGATTTGTGATTCTTTCAGCCAAACTTTGTCTCCTATATTAAATTCAGGGAGATTCTTTCGTACGTGTTCGTCAAATCGTTCTTTCGATTTTTGTTTCGATTGATCAGTTCTATTTCTAGCTAATTTGTTAAAATAGTCCATTCTATTATTTAAATCGCGTATATTTTTAGATATCAATTGTTCTTGATTATAAAGTTTTTCGGGAGGTCTACTTGATGTATGTCCGAAAACGAGTTCGTAAGGGGTAAATCCGTGTGTTTTGTTTTTTGTATTATTATAGCAAATTACTGCGTATGGAAGAACGCTAAAACAATGATCTTCAAGGTTTTCTTGTTTATTGATTCTAATCATTTCGCAAAGGGTTGCGTGAAATCGTTCTAGTGAACCGTTTGACTGTGGATGTGCTCGCTAGAAAATGTTAAGTTAACATCGTATAGGGTACATAAATCTTTTAAAAGGGTATTATCAAATTCTTTGCCATAATCGCAATGTATTCGTAAGGGTACACCAAAATGTTGGAAAAATAGTAAAATAGTACTAACTACTGTACTTGCTTTTTTATCACTCATTGCGTAAACTTGTGTAAATTTTGTTAATTCATCCCGTACTGTTAACGCGTAATTTCTAGTGGGGTATTCGAAAATATCGATATTGATTCGTTCAAAAGGGGTACGTGGTGTTTCTGTTACAACGAAAGGTCTGCTTAGATTTTTACGAACAATTTTTACTTTTTGGCATGTTTCACATTTTTTTATGAAGTCTTCTACGTTTTTTGTTAAAGCACGCCAATTATATTTTTCTCTAATGCGTCTAACTGTTTCATTTATTCCACGGTGTAGGTTGCTTTTTCCTAGATGATAATTTTCTAAAATTATTGGGATTTCATCTTCATCGGGGGTTGTTATTATATTTTGGCAAATTTTTAATTTTATGTCTTTATCAGAAAAGATGTAAGATAGCATCTCTAAAGTTGGTAAATCTAGATTGTTTTCGATGCAGTATGTTTTGTTAATTTCAAATTCATTTTGGTCTTTAAAAAGGCAATAAAATAAGGGTTGTGAACAATCGTCATTATCGAATGATAGGGCTATAATAAAATATTTACGTTCTTTAACTGTTTTGCTAGAAACAATATTAATTTTTAATGCTTCAAGGTGGAATTCTTCTTCAAAAATATCGTCAGTGATTTTGAAATGTAAATCTTCCATTTTATTTTGTCTGAAAAAGGTTACTATTAATTTATTTGATTTATCTAATAATTGATCATTCGAGGTTTCGATTTTAGAATAATCAATTAGGGATCGCGTCTTGTAAAGTTCAACAAATCTGTTAAATTCATTTGTAATTTTTTGATCATCGTCTTCATTAAAAACTGGTTCTTGATCGTTATTTTCGTTATTTGCAAAAATTTTTATTTTTGATTTAAAGTCTATACAGTCTTTGAAATGATTGATTTTTATCCGCGATAAAGCGTCTGCATTTTTATTGATTTTACCGGGTTTATGAATGATTTTAAAACTATATTCTTCTAATTTTAATCGCCAACGTGCTAATCTGCTACCGGGGTCTTTAATTGAAAGTAGCCAGGTTAGAGGTCTGTGATCGGTGACTATAGTCAATTTTCTGCCAAAAAGGTAAGGTCGAAAGTGTTTTGCGGACCATACTATTGCTAATAGTTCTCGTTCAATAGTGGAGTATTTAGTTTCTGCACTACAAAGGGTTCTCGATGCAAAAGCTATCGGAAGGTCTTTACCAATTGGACCTTGTGAAAGTACGGCCCCTATCGCAAATGCGCACGCGTCTGTAGTTAAAATGAAGGGTTCTTCGAAATTTGGATAGATTAATATTGGATCAGAAATTAATGAATTTTTAAGTGTTTCGAAAGCTTCTTTACATTCTTTAGAAAAAACAAATTTTGTATCTTTTTGAAGAAGTTTTGTTAAGGGTTTTGAGATTTTCGCAAAGTTCGGTATGAATCTTTGATAATATTCGGCAAGTCCGAGAAATGATTTTACGTCACGAGGATTTTTTAATTCTGGAAAGTTTTGAATACATTTTACTTTATCAGGGTTTGGTTTTACTCCATTTTCGGTAATTAAATATCCGAGGTATGCTACTTCTTTTCGTAAAAACTCGCATTTGTCAGGTTGAATTTTTAAATTTGATTTTCGTAATCTTTGGAAAACTTCGGAAAGACGTGAAATGTCTTCATGAATAGTGGGTGAATAAACAATAATGTCGTCCATATAAACTAAACAACGTTCATTTGGAATGCCTAATAAAATGTTATCCATCACACGTTGAAATGTGGACGGTGAATTTTTTAAACCAAATGGCATACGAACAAATTCGTAGTGTCCATTTTCGACAGAAAAGGCTGTTTTTTGAATATCTTTTTGATCAATTTCAATTTGGTGAAAACCGGATGCTAAATCAAGTGTTGTAAAATATGGACATTTACCTAACTGATCTAGTAAATCTGAAATATTTGGAAGTGGATATTTATCGTCAACTGTTACTTCATTCAGTTTTCTATAATCGATTATTACTCTCCATTTTTGTTTGTTAGAGGCGTCAAGTTTTTTTGGGACTACCCACACAGGTGATGACCACGGGGAAATTGATGGGCGGATTATTTTTTGATCGAGCATTTTATTAATTTGTGTTTTTACTTCCTCTTTGTGTATTTGAGGGTACCGATATGATTTAGTAAAAATTGGATGAGCATTGTTGGTTTCAATTGTATGTTTGATTTCATTAGTGAAAGTTAATTGATCTCCTTCGATATAGAAAATGTCAGAAAATTCAAAACAAAGATTTGAAATTAGTTCTTTTTCTTCGTAATTTAGATGTTCTAGTCTTAATTGATTTTTAATAAGGTCGATTCTATTAATGAATTGGTCTTCATTGGTATTGAAATTTAAAATATCGTGAACACTTGGTATGGGTTCGAAAGACAAGTTGTTAAAATTTATTGTTTTAGGAATAGCATTGGGATTTATTACTGATGTATAAAATTCACCATTTTTGTTAATGTGGACTAGGGCGTTTGGTATTCTTACTTTTTCTATTTTTTGACTAATTAAAATTGCATCTGTGTTTTTTAAATTACATTTTAATTTGAAAACTTGTTCGGTTCGCGGTTCTAGAGATATTTGATTTTGAAAATTATTTGGATTTATATTTATTCGCGGTTTTGGTATAAGTGGCGTTTTTTGATTTTGAATTAATCTTGATTTCGGTATTGGTGGTATGATTTGATTTATTTGATTGTGATTATTTTCGAGATTTTGTTCAAAAGTTTTTTCTGTTACTTGAATTAAAGGTATTATTTTAAAATTGGTGCATAGCTGTTTCGAATTTAAAGCAATTACGCACTTGTAATGTTCAAGAAAATCGAGTCCTAATATTCCGTCAAATTCTATGTCTAAATTACAAATATAGACTTTTAGTGGATCGTCTTTAGCAAAAGGGATTAAAACTGATTGGGTGGGTTACGTTTTCTGCAAATCGATTATTATGAAATTCCTGCGCCGGTGTCAATTAAAAGTTTAAATTTATTTGTTGCGTCATTAATATAAAAAAGATTTTTGGAGTTTAAGTTATGTAGATTGGTATTTAAGCGAATATTCGTTCTGGAGTTTGATTGATTGACATACATTGGATCTTCGCAATAGTTTGTTCGAATTGGGTATCTGTTTCTTGAATCGATTGGGGTGGATGGTTTTGATTGGAAGTAATTTGAAAATGTTGGGTCTCTGGTGGCGAAATTTGATTTTGGTTTTCAAAATTTTGATATATTCTGGGTTGATTAAAATTATATTGACTTATGTCATTTAAATATTGTTCATCAAAATTATTCGAAAATTCTTGTGAGATTTCATTTTCGTAATGAAACTGATTTTCATACTGAAAATTTTCAAAATTTGGATCATAAGGATCGTAACTGTCAAAATTGTTAAAATTTTCAAAATTTGGATCATAAAGATCGTAGTTGTCAAAATTATTAAAATATTCATCAGAATAGTTTACTACATGTGCTCTATGTTGTGGGGAATTATAATTTGGATTTTTTTGAATTACTGATGGTCTAAAATTATTTTGATGGTTTTGGGGTACAAAATTTCTAGAGGTGCTTGGTTGATTTTGAGCAAAATTGGGTCTTTGAAAATTTTGGTTAAATTGTTGATTTTGATTTGTATAGACCGGTGGTCTCTGTACAAAAGTACGGCATTCACTTCCGTGATGACCTAAACGATTACATTTAAAACATTTTTGTGGTTGAGAAGGAATTCTTCGCGATTGAAAATTATTTTGTCTATTTTGTGTAGGATTATTTGAAACATTGGGTCGGTTTGGAGTTTTTTGTGTTTCAAAATATGAAAGTTGTAGTTCGCGTCTTATTCTTACTTGTGCTTCAAGTAAATCTTTAGGATTGCTAGCACGGACAATATGACCTATGCGCGATTCTAAACCTGTTAAAAGCGTATTTAATGCCATAGAATCTATAATTTGGATTTGTGCATATTTAAATTTGATTTTTGAATACAAGCGTGCATTTTTGAAATCATGACTTGTAATCTATTGAAAAACATTAGAGGTGATTCGTTTGTTTGTTGTTTAAGTCTTTGTAGATCTTGAATTAATGAAGAAAGGTCTCGCGTATCTCCATAGTATGTTGTTAATAATTGTTTAATTTGAATCCAAGAAAGAGGATTTCGAGAAATTACTAATTGTGCGGCTTTTCCTTTTAATTTATTTTTAATGTGTATGAACAATAAATCGCGTTGATCTCCGACGGCCATGTTGTAAGCTCAATCGCAAGCATTGATAAAAGTTCCTCAAAATATTTGATCTCCATCGTATTCAGGGATTATTGAGAAAATTTCTGATAAACGATAAGGATCAACCTTAACTATAGGTTGGTTTGCTGGTACGTTTGCTGGTTGGTTATTACGAGGTTCAGTCATTTTTAATGGTTTTTATTTTCATGTGTTTTAAAATTTAAATTAAAACTTTTCTTAGGTTTTGTTTCTTAAAACTAAATTTTTTTATTTTTGACTTCTTTTAAATTGAAAATTTTTCTTAAAAATTCAAAATTGTAAAAGTCAGTGTTAGAAAATCGAACAGATTTTTCAAAATATCAACTTATTTGAAAAAAAATAAAACGTGATGATTCAAGTGTCTTACTCACAAAAGCTTTAGCTGGACCATTTGTCTCCACGTGTTCGGCTACCAGGGGCTTCACTGGGTGTTCCTTCCGTATCCGTTGGTTGAGAGGACGCTTGGTTCGTTGCTGTCTAGCTTCTTGGTTGCTTATGTAACTACTTGATTGCTATGTAACTTCTTTGTTGCTTGTGTAACTTCTTGGTTGCTGTAGATTCTTGATAGCTTAAAGAGCTGGAGCTTCACCACTCGCAAATTAGAATACTCGTGTTTTCGCGTGTGTTAAACTATCCTACCGACTGCGCCAAATGTTATACTTTAAAGTTTACTTTTAACTTTTTTAAAAAACTTTGTTTTGATTAAATACAATATAGGACTTAAACGTTATAATTGAACGTGTACTTAAGAACGATTCTAAAGAGAATGACTTAACATTACAATGATTTTAGTTTATATAAAGAAAAGGTGCTGATTAAGCAATGGAATAATTCCTTAATATTCTAGATTTAAACTTCTTAGAACTAAAGTGCAATTCGGCAGGAATGCACGTGTTGTTTATTCCATGAGAGACGCAAGTCAGCAGAATGGTCTTCTTATCGAAAGGTTCTGAGAAATAAAGTGCTGATTCGGCTTGAATGCACGTGTTGTTTATTTCATGGGAAACGCAAGTCAGCAGAATAAGCTTCTTATCTGGAAGGTTCTCGGGTTTCATAGAAGGTTCTGGTTTCTTCTAAGTGTAGGCAGGATATTTTCATATAACATATATATATATATATATATATATATATATATATATATATAATTTTATTTAATGCATTTTAAGTCAAATTTAATATAGGCATATAGTGCTTAATTTGCATATGTTAATAACCTAACTCCGTCTTCTAATTGCAACATACTTTAAAAATCATTAAATTACCAAAAAAATCATGGGACCCAAGATGATCAGTATACCGGAAGGTTTACGTGCAGGTACGTTTCAAATATATCTGTACTGGGAAAGGGCCTCTAAAAATGACTGCTACAAGCGTACTAAATTCAGGGCACTGATAATGGGTGCCGCGCATTCAGCACCCTCTCTTTTGTAAGCTTCTTTCATTGTAAGTTACTTTAGATTAATTACCTTATAATTTGTTGAAAAAAATGACAAGTAAGCGGCTACGTCAACTCAAGATAATGGCTTTGTCTTCAAAAGTCAAAATCCAAACAATTTTCTTAAATTTAGATCATAATAAAAATTAACCCCACTTTTGGCAACGTCAAATCATCGCATTAAAAAATTGTCAATGTCACTTGAAAGCAGTCAACATTTTATTGAAAGCGTCTACTTTTTTAATCCAAGCCATAAGTTTGGATCCAGTTGAATCCAATATGGCGGAACGCTTGTAGCCGTCATTTTCTATTAATGGTTTTAATACGCTTTAGCAGTACAGTACTTTACATTTTTATATTTTAATTAAAATAAAACACACAACCAATACTTACAACAAAATAATAAAAAGTGACCATTTAGTAAAATGTAATTCGACCAAAACTGGAAATTTAATTTAACAAGAAAAATAAATTAACCGTTCAATAAAGCTACAATATTAGTGTGTTTTATTATACGCAATAATACATTAGTAATTATTATAATATTTATATTGCTTTGTGGAATTTATAATTATTTATAAAAGGCAAATATTCATAAATATTTTTGGGGATTTTATTGTGATTAAATAATAAATAAATCGTTGACTGTATAATTTTTAAAATAAAAATGTATGTAACCATTCTGTGTCCTACTCTCAAAGTACCGTCTTTGCGTCGAAAGTTGACATTCAGCATTCTGACTATTCTGACACTACGCAATAGGAAATGGTACTCCTACTACTACCATTGTAGTATTAACCTAGCAAGACGGAGGTCGCTGGTTCAAATCCGGGCTGGTGCAAATTATTATATATTTTTTTTATTATATTTATTTATTTCGTTTAAATAAAAAATATTAAATGGGGTGAAGGATAAGTTTAACGCGTAGAGTGATCAACTTTCAATGGGTTCATCTCTTTCGCCATTAATAGCAAACATCTATGTCGAGTGGTTCTAGGACCATGCAATTAACACAGTAAAGCCCGGTGCCCACCTACGACTTTCTGGTGCGTGCCCGCCGCAGCCAACGATAAAGACCGGCCATGGCGCGTTATAAGCAAGTCGGCGGTCACGTGATCTTAGGAGTTCCAGGATTCTTATTGTATTGCTTAATATATTATCTGTTTTTACACATATTAAATAAATTTACCAAATTTTTTTGTTCTCATCTAGGCAAAAATTGAATAAAATATTTTGGTGATTTATGTGTTTATTATGGATAAAAGAACTGAATCTATAAAATAAAAAATTATATAAAATTTGCACTCTAATATCTTCAGGTACCTATATTAGGTACATAATATCGTTAATTACTTCAAATCTATACAAGTCTTTTAAAATTGGACATAACAAACCTAAGCTTTAAGTTTTTAAATTTTTCTTTGTCTTGTCACAAAGTTTAATATATATTTCATCAATGTGTAAGTTAACTACCAACTCATGTTCTTTTAAAAGCTGTATCTTACTTTTTAAATATTGCACACTACCGGAGAGATTACTATCTGTTAACGATATTTTACAAATCAGTTTTTTAATATTGCGAGGGTGCAGAAGACATATTACCTTAGTTTTGTAAATTGACATGTATGCACTGGAGGACTGGATAAACAAAGATGTAGCCAATATTAAAGTGTATCACAATATCTTCGATTCTCAGGTGACCTTTTCAAGAGACCTAATTGTTCAATAAAAAATGACAATTGAACACATTTTTCACTCTCACTATCGAAAATGTCACTAAGGATGTCTATTACTGGATCAATCTTATCTTTTACCACTTCTTTCCCGTTTGCAACTTCCATTTCAATAAACTGCATTAGCTTTCAAGTGTATCGGGGCTGTCCAAAAATAAAACTCATACTTTTTTGGCAGTTTGTTTTTTTAGTATGGACACATTGTTAACATTTACCATGATTTTTTTGGTAATTTAATGATTTTTAAAGTATGTTGCAATTAGAAGACGGAGTTAGGTTATTAACATATGCAAATTAAGCACTATATGCCTATATTAAATTTGACTTAAAATGCATTAAATAAAATTATATTTTTTTAGACAAACTGATTTGAGATAGGATTCAGGCAATTATCCTCTTTTAAGGGATTTAACTCAACTTTTTCGCCTTTCCACTGAATGCAGGCATAACTCTTCTCTTAGGCTTTGAGTATATGACCCATATATAGGTGCCACCGGCGAGCTTTACTATATTGAGCGTCTAGTACGCAATATTCAGGGACTGCTAGTCTGATTTAGTTGAATGTGCGAATTTCAAGGTTCATGCCTATCAGACAAATGCCATTAGATCAGAGTAGTTATCTCTGAATATTGCGTACTAACGAATTTATTTCAGCGCCATCTGCCCCTCAATATGGTAAAGCTCGCCGGTGGCATCTCTATATGGGTTATTTGATCAGTGTCTGAGGTCTTGCAAGAGAGCGAAACTTCTACTAAAAAATCGAACTTTACCTCTATCTCCCTTATTTAAGCAACACACACAATGGCACAAATTTCGGAATTAAAAAAAAAATTATTAATTAACTACATGCATTTTAATGTAAACAATAATGTATATGGGACGTCAACTCAAAATGATCAATTGTGATACCAAATTGTGCATGTAAACAATTTTCAATTTCAATTTTTAAATTTCAAAGAAGCTTTATTGTTTAAAATACAAAGTACTTATTAACAAAGCCCTGCTTAGTCTTAAAGTTAAACAGTCAAAAAAGTAAATAAGTCAACATTATTACAAACCAATCACAGTAGCTAAGGATTCATTTAAACAGTCACCAATACTTCCTTTATTATAAAAGGTTCTTTTTTTAAATATTATATAAAAATAACAACACTGTAGTAATCACATCAGAAATAAAAATAAGACAAAAAATAAAATAAAGGAATAAACAAATAAATAAACCAAAACGCAAAAATGTCAAAATGCTACCAGTTAATAAATTCTGGTCAGCAAAAAACTCGTCAGCAGTATAAAATCCTTTATCAAGCAGAAACTTTTTAGTATTTTTTTGGAACTTTTGTACTTTTTCTCGCATTGTTGTTTTTTTATGCTAAGTGGAAGATGATTATCTTTTTGCCTTCGTAAGTTAAAGATCTCTTGATTAATTCGGATAGGGGGATGGAAAGAATTAGCTGAAGTGGCCTTCTCTTACTACAGGATCTACTTAGTTGCAGGTCATTTTTTTACTTTTTAAATATTACACATGATGTCTCAAGAATATATATGCGGCAAAGAGTTAATAAATTATACTTACGAAATAGAGGGTTGCATCTTCGCCCTTTTTTGTATTTCAAATACAGTTTGAAAAAGAGTTTTGTTACAAGAACCCCAGAAACAGGTACCATAACGCAAGTCAGACTCAATAAGTGAGAAATAGCATGTCCTGGCTTGAGCAAGACCCAAATTATTGGAGATGACCCAGAGACCATAGCAACTCGATGACATTCTCGCTGCAAAGATGCTCTATATGCTTCTTGAACTTCAAAGAGGTATCTATAAAAACCCCAAGGAATTTGTTTCCCTCTGTGTTAGGTAACAGTTCACTGCACATTATTACATCCCCAAGGTAACATTTAAATTCCATTATGTTTGTTTTGGAGCCACTGAAACTTAGTTTGTTGAACTTACACCATTCTTTATTCTTAGACATATCACTATGTATGTTCTTCGATAGACTTTAAGGGTCAGTGTCGTGCCACACAATGGTTACATCATCACAGAAGACCACAAAGTGGCCAGATATTTCAAGATGAAGCAAGTCCTCTATGTAAATACGGAAAAGCAATGGTCCCAACACAGATCCCTGTGGGACTCCAGAATCAATTGATAGGTAAGAAGAACACGTGGTCTCAAATAGCACACTTTGAGTTCTCCCCTTCAGCATTGAGCTAAACCACTCCAATTCCCTTCCCCTGATTCAATAGGTTTCCAAGAGCAGGAGTGTTCCGTGATCCACGCAGTCAAAAGCCTTCGATAGATCACAGAACACTGCCGCGCATTTTTCTCCAGAATTAAGTTTCAGATAAACATACTAAAGGAAACTAAAAATGACGTCGCCAGTACCCCTAGAAGTTCTAAACTCAAACTGCTGATCAGACAAAAGATTCTCTGACTCCAGAAAGGACTCGACCCTAAACTGCATTAGTTTTTCCATTATCATGGATAACGTAGTTAGGAGAGATATCGGTCGGTAATTCGACGTGTTTTCCACATCACCTCCTTTGTGAAGGGGAATGATAATTGCCTTTTTTATAAAGTTGGGAAAAGAACCGGACTGAAAGGACTGATTTACGGCAAAAACCAGTGATTCTAAAGCTTGTAATGGCAGATGCATAATAATTCGTAGTAATAAATTTTCATACCCAGAAGATATTTTATTCTTCAGCAACTGAAAAACACGCAAACTATTCCACATCAGTTAGAGAAAAGATGAACTGTTTGGAGATATTGATATGCTTGAGACATTCTGTTGGATCGATAGAGTGAATTAGATTACTTGACAGATTTTTGGAAATTGTGCAATAGAATTTATTTAGATCTTCAGGTTTCAAGCTGCAGGTACCACCAGATAAATGATATTGTTTACCTCTGAGTTTATTTACAACATACCAAGCTTCTTTATTTTAATTGGACGATTCGTTAATTCTTCTTTTAAAGTACAGCCTTTTGGCTAATTTGACAGTTGCCTTGAATATCTTGTAAAATAGATTAAAAAAGAAGGAAGAAACTTAACAAATTTTTTTATGTAGTGAAGGGAGCGTAATTTTCTACTTGAAATTAACAGGGCTTTTGTAAACCATGGTACCATTTTTTTCTGTTTGAGATTTATTACAGGAAAAGTAACGGTTTTGTGGTGGATATAAAGGACAGAAAGCTTGAGTGTTCAATTAAACAATCCACAGCTATTTATAGATCTGGCAAATGCTCCGAGCTCTATTTGCCTCAGTTCTTCTAGATCTCGGAAGTAAGGAAGATCTAGAGGGTTACATCTCGTCCTGGAAAGGTCAGATTATTTACACATCTCTTATACTCTTAAATTCTTCTTCGTCCTTGCAACTACGGCAGTAATAATCCTCCGGTATATTTAAATGAACAGGCACCTACTAAACTTATAAGAATTCACAAGATTTGCTTGGAATTATTCGGTTTAAAAACCGTTGGAAGAACTGCATACAGCAGCTAAAAGTATATGCTTGAGTATGAACCTGAAACTAAAATCATAACAAACACAGATGAAGATATCACGATCAGAATAAACCAAGAGAAAATAGATTAAATAGAGGAATATATATACCTGGGACAACTTATTAAACTAAAAAAAGAAAACCAAACAGCTGAACTCAAGAGACGAGCAAGATTCGCCTGGGCAACACTCGGTAAATTAGGCTTTATATTAAAAAATACAAAATATCCTCAGTACCTCAAAACAAAAGTGTATAACCAATGTATCCTTCCTGTCCTTACCTGTGGATCCCAGACCTGGACACATACAAAATCAAACATGGATAAGGTAACAAAAGTTAAAAAATCAATGGAAAGACAAATGCTACATGTGAAGCTAACAGAGAAAAAGGAATGAATGGATAAGAAATTGATATGGGCGGATGATTTGAAGAAACATGCGGGAACTAGATTGATGAACATGGCGATAGACAGGGAAGAGTGAAAGATGTTAACGGGGATCGAAGAAGAAATAGATACGGTTTACTGAAATCTTTTGATCACTCTAAGTAAATATATTTTTACGATTATTTAAAGCATGGTAGATTTTCATAAGTTTTTATATTGCAAATTTCATACCATATCAAATCTTCTCAAACATGTAATACCTATATAATGTCCAAAAACCTTCTCAGTAAATTTAAAGCGTTTTTCTGGCAAGGTCCACCCCGACTTAGGGACTTTATTATTTTAGATCAAAAACTCTTATCTCAAGAATTTTTAATAACCATTTTCCTGTCTCTAAATTTTTTCAAAACCCCGATATAAAGTTTCCTCAAATTTCAAACCGTAAAGAAAAACCCATTATCATTTTTGAGTGACATCAACTTTTACGGGACGGCAGTGCCGTAACTAGGCGTAGGCACCTGCTTGGGCGCTAAGATCAAGGGGCGCCAAAATGATGATCTAAAATTAGGCCTCCTAAGGAATTTAAGACAATTTATCAGGGGCGAACCGACCAACCAATTCGGTGCTTATACTTTAAAACAAATCAAAACTTTTGCATTTTTTCCCATTTTTCCCAAAAATTCTTGGCCATTTGATTCTTTAAATGATTTTTTTTCTAAAATTCTCGCATTAATTTTTTATTCGGTTTTACTATAAAAAATGTTTTTGGCGCCATCTTTTCCAAACAATACTTAAATTGCCTGTGGCGCAATTTTTTTTTTTTATTAAAAAAAAATTAAACCGAACCGAACCTCTGACAACGGGACGGGGCGCTGCACGACATGGGCATAAATATTATGTAGTATGTTGGCAACAACGCACTCTGCAGCCGAAGAATTACCTTTTTTCGTTTTAATGCGGAGACTAAATACTTCTGTCGTATTTACAACATATTTTATTCGGCGGGACTGCTGTATTCTATTTTTATTGCTCAGTTGGGTAGTAATAGATCCCTTTGAAATGGCGCCTAGTAAAAAAATTCTTAGTTTACGTGAAAAAATGGAAATTGTTAACGTTTCGGAGAAGGATTATTTATCAGCATGAAAAATTTAATATCGGAACAACTCAGGCAGCGGAAATTGTTAATAAATATATATATTAAAATTTTGCAGTTCTCTCTCATAAGCGGACACCTCCAATAAGCGGACAAAATCGACGATACCGTGGGTGTGAGGTTTCACTGACACCCAAATAACTGTTTTTACCAAAAATCTGATGAAATTTGAGGCTCGCAAAGAATGATTCTCCTAGAAACTGGCGTATATAAGGGGGGGCCTGGGGGCCCAAGTTCAAAGTAAAGACTTTTATAGATATTTTCCACATATTTCATGAACACAAACATAAAATAGCATAAAATACGGCCTCATGGGGTCTTGTGCCCCCCCCCCCAAAAACTGTCTAGGGCCTACCCCGAAACTTTTTTCTATATACGCCACTGCTAGAAGTACCTTTTCCCACTTAAAAGTGCCGAATTTGATTCAACCTGTACTTTTGAATTGTATACCTTACTTCTCGCACTTGCAACCTTCTCAATGCAATCATTGAAGTGTAACAGTCTGTATATAGGTGACTTAATATTTAATATCGTTATTTGGTTTATGTTTAAATGTGTTTTTAAATAAAACAGATTTGCGCACACACTTTCTGTTTTCATTTTCTTGGGGTAGTGGGGGTAGGTTAGGGGGCGCAAAATTTATTGCTTGCCTATACTAAATTTGGGCCTAGTTACGGCGCTGGAAACGGTCATTAGACAATAATAATTCAAAAGATTTTTATACGGAAATTACGACATAACTTTGTTCAGTAATAACGAATCTAGATTTTAGAAAAACCGAACATACGTTGGTTGACCATCGATATAAAATTCAGCTTACTTACCACCTAAACCGGTTTTAAATATGAAATCCCTTAAACTCCATGTAGCCAAACTTTTAAAATGTATAAATTAAAAACTAATTTTTTAACGAACGAATCTAGATGTCACAAAACCATTTATTGATATGAGATTCTGACAAACGTTATTATTTACGGTTTAAGATGCCAAAAAATCACACCGTGGTTGAAAATTCTGAAAAACGTCATTTATGGTTTTTCAGGAAATTATATCTTGTATTGTCTAAATTTTGAAATTCATGTTTGGGTAAAAATACATTTTACGAAAAACAGCATGTGGTATTACCAAACGTCATTTTCGGCTTCTTGGAGTGTATGACCAAACTTTAAAAATTATTACAAAATTAAATTACGAGGGTCGGTTTGGTTCGGTTCGACTTTTATATTTTGCATTTAGGAACGTAGAGAGCGACACTGGTCGCATGTCGTTACTAAAACTTAACTTTAATCTTTACTTAACTTAATTTTAAAACTTCAGTGCGATACATGTATTTTTATAGCCACAGTAAATGTTTTAAGTTGACAAATTAGTCAAAAATTGGAATGAAACCGAGAACATTTTCGGGCTAGAATTTTTTACAACTTTCGAAGAAAATTATCTCAACAAGAATGCCTTACCGAGCTAAGGAAGCACCACATCAGTCGACAGTTTCTCGATGGTATAGAGAATTCAATCGGGGACGGATTAGCCTTAACGACGATCCAAGGCCAGGTGCATCAAAAACATCGATGCTGTGCGCATGCTAATTACGGAAGATCGACATGTGACATATTGCAAGATAAGGCTTTATTGTGGATTTCAAAAACCTCAATTAAAAAAATTCAAGAAGATTTAGAGGTACAAAAATTAGTTTCCCGCTGGATACCGCATCTGTTAACCGAAGAATAGAAAGGATCTAGAGTCAATTGGTGTCAGAAATCTTTCGGCCGCTTTGAGGCAGGAAACTCGACAAACGTATACAGCATTGCCAGTGGTGATGAATGGTGTATTTACACATATTAACCCGAAAATAAACGTCAGTCATCTCTTTGGGTGTTCCAATATAAAGAAAAGCCAAGAAAAGTCATCCGTTCTTAAAATCTGTCCAAAAATATGGTAACGACATTTGTCTCAAAAGCAGGTCATTTAGTAACAATTTCTAAAGAAAATCAAAGGACTGTTACTGCCGATTAGTACATCACCATCGGTGTGCCGAAAGTCATCGCTGAGCTTCGTAAAACAAACCCCGAATGACGAAGCATCCTCTAACAAGACAATGCAAGTTCGCACAAAGCACAAAAAACCATTGAATTTCTAATGGATCGTTCATACTCGTCTTTTGTCTAGTCTTTTGTCTTGGTTTAGTCATATGTCTTGTCATAAGAAAGTTAAAACCACTGTTTCTTATGGGAGTGTTCATACAATGCTTTTGCTTTTGTTTTTGATTAGTCTTTGTCTTAAGAGTTGCCAACTTTCAATCCTTAGGACAACGACTAAGACGAGTGACAGACATCAGCTGATATTTGTTGTTCTTTTTACAGGGCGTCCGAAGAGCGCAAGCGCGCGGTCGAAATTTTGAATTTACCGCCATTAATCATGTTTTTAACAGAAAATCTCAACATAACCTCAAAATTTTATTTGTTTTTATTTTCTTTTTCGCTTTTGTTCTTTCGTGTCTGTGTTTCGTGCACAAATTAGGTTAAATAAGATTGTTTTGTGTAGAAAATAACTTTTGAAAAGGGGCCTTTTTATTGAAATTGATTTTTTTTTCAGTGGGTTAAGACTAAGACTAATCAAAAACAAAAGACGAGTATGAACAGCCGATTTTGTTTAAGACAGCTAAGACTAATCAAAGGACAAAAACTAATCAAAAACAAAAGACTAAGACGAGTATGAACAATACTTAACCCAACAAAACGTCAAACTGTTGGACCATACAGTACCGACCTAAGTCCTAACAATTCTTATACCTTTGCGAAAATCAAGAATGAACTGAGTGGTCAAAGATTTCAGTCACCAGAAGAAGCAGAATGCAAATTTGACAGTACAAACAAACGAGTGGACTTACAGCTTTGGCAACTGGTTTAGCGCATGCAGAAGTACATTAATTTTAGTGGAGAATACTTTGAGATACAATAAAGTCTTTAAAAGCTATCTACTGTTTCATGTCATTTGTATATGCAAAACTTAAAAAACAACCCTCGTATTACTAATATATGTTTGATTTAAAATTAGACAAGTGAAAATTAAAAAACAGAAAAATTCATTGATTAGTTTAAATGGTCGAGTACAGTACTCTAGGGACTGGTGTATTTTTTTATTCTTCCGTATAGCAAGTTGTTAAGATATACAGGATATTTCAATTCAATTCAAAATTTTGCTTCAATCTGCCCTTCAAAAGTTATCCAAATTCATATAAAATTTTCCTGGTATAATTTCAACCCTACCGACAGAGAAAAGGCCGGGCTTTTGGCGGTCCTAGCACAAAGTATTTGTTTTCTGACCGACCCAGCACAGGTGCATAGACGGCACAATTTCAACCCTACCGACAGAGAAAAGCCGCGACTCTTTGCGGTCCGCCGACAAAGTATTTCTTTTGAGACCGACCCAGCCCGGACTTTTAATTGCTTTCAGGTGTTTCTTTCGGGACCCCTTTAGTCGGCAGTATGTAGAGTTAGAAAATAAATCAGTGTCGTTTCTGTAGGTGTAGGAATAGAATGTTTTATTTACGCCATAATTAAATGAAATAATTTTCATGAGTATATCTACCGCCGCCCATGTCACTTTCTTTAAATGATATGCCGATGGTCGGCTTTAACCTTTGTTCAACTGACTTTGCAAAAACTTTATATGATCTAAATGTGCAAAGCAGAGAAAGCAAACGGCGTACATCCAATCAAAAGCCGCCTAGCCAAAGCATAAGGACTGGCTATCCTTTTTATGTACTTTTGAATTGTATAATTTACCTCGCTCACACTCGATTAAATAATTGCTGTGGTATGTAGTATACCTACGAAAACTAAATTTTCTGACTCTTAATTTTATCACTGTATATTTTGAATTGAAAAACTGATGGGTTGAAACACAATATTAATTACAGTAGTAGAATATACCCAATTGCTAGTAAAATGTAAACGCGTTAACCCAAATTTTTCATTGCTTCGACAAATTTAATGTTATTTTCAAAATTATAGCATAAATATATTATTAAAATTGTCTGTCGTTACTCGGTTACAATTTAAATTTTTGATTAAAAATATGTTTTAATTATTTCCTGGCTCTTTTTCCTTTTTGATAAGCGTGACTTTTGCGGCGACATGAAGGCCAACAATACGAAAAGCCTACTCGCTCCTCCACACTTGTTTCTGTCTGTTTAAGACCGATCAATGCATAAAAATGATACTCTGTCATTTGGCATCCATCACGTTAATAGTTATTTACCTAAGAAGTGCAGAAAGTGATGCTTTTACGCACGGGCACGCCGTAAAGGGTGGAAAAGGCACTTTCCGCAAGAATTAGGTACAGCATTTTTCCTAGTTGCATAAAAATCTTGGTTTTACATTTAAATATATTTGGTATTTTTAAATTAAAACAACAAAAAGCAAATTTGGTTTCATTTTTATTTAAATCGAGTATATAAATAGGTCAATAAGTCTGATTAGACCTAAAACTCAATTTAAAATTTAGCGTGCGTAAAGGTATTATTTCTACCTACTCGCGTGCGGTAAAGTAATTACTTTTTTATACGACTGTCTTGTAAAAGGGGGTTTTGCGCACGGAGAACACGATCTGAAAATGGCATTTTGCGCACGCTGTGTGCAAAACGTTTTGCACACGCTTATGTCATTTTTGCGCACGCCTATGTCATTTCTGCCTACGGGTCTCCCGTCATTGTGATTTTTGTTGTTGTCACCCATCAATATAAGTTGGCTTAGTTCCGTAGCAACCGTCACTGCTCGTATGTTTTGTTGATTAGATACGTCAAAAAATTGTTGAATTTTTAAAGTTTTGTTGTAAAAATGTCGGAAATAAAAACAAGTTAAATTAAAATTTGATTTTTCTTTCTTTATTAGCAGTCGTATAAAAAATATTGTAAAAAACTCATTTGAAAACCTCTTTGCACACTCCCTCGACTTGTAGACCTCGCATTCGGCTCGGTCTACCAAACTGTCTCGATCGTGTGCAAAGAGTCGTTTTCAAACCTTGTTGTTTAAATAACTATACCGCACGCCGTAGGGTAATAGTTATAAGCCAACTTATATTGATGGGTGACAACAACGAAAATCACAATGACGGGAGACCCGTATGCAGAAATGACATAGGCGTGCGCAAAAATGACATACGCGTGTGCAAAACGTTTTGCACACGCTTATGTGGACTGCCATAGTTAATATTATTTGTTATTTTTACTAATTAAAATTATAATTATAAAAAATTTGGCTTGAATTTATGCCGATTATAAAAATTTAATTTTTTATTGTTATTATAATTTCTATTTGGTCCAAATAGTATTTTTAAAAAAAAAATTTACGCACGCCACCAGTTTTTTATGCACGCCGTGCGTGAAAATTTTTTTTACGTACGGCCTACGAGAAGTTTACCTTTCCAAATGAAAATTGGTGCGGAAGAAACGTTTTACGCTCGCAAATAGGAAAAACATAATCAGTGACTTTATCACCCCCAAACTTTTAAAATTATTACATATCGCTGCATAAATGAGAAAGTCCGCTATTTTGGATACGCTATTTTAATTAGTTTAACGTTCAAAAATTTTATTAAGTGGTTTTAAGCACTGCGAAAGAAATCTAGTTCATAAATAAGGCAACGAAGAAATTTTTCGCCACCCACCATGAACCTCCCTTCTTTGGAACGCATTTTTAAGACAAAACAGATTAAAAAAAAACATTAAATGCAATGTTAGGCTACACAACTTCTCCCCTTCTTAAGCCTTACGTAATTTTAGAATGGTCCCAAAGCCCCAAGTTTGGGACAAATCGGTTCATAAATAAGTCTGTTGTTTTAATAAGTCTGTTGTTTTAAATCCACCATATCAGTTTTTTTGCCCACACATTCACACAAAAATTCTTAAACTGTAGATATTTTTACCAGAACACTAGACACCTATTAAAAAGTATTTAAAGTTTCTGTCGCAAAATTTGAAACAAAATGAAGGAATTAAACTAGTAGTAGTACAGATACATTTTAAAAATATAAAAAAAGGAAAAACTAGTAAAGCATCAGGGTTGTCGTAATGGGTGGAGCGGAGGTGCAGCCGCTCCAGGCGGTCGATTTTGCCCATTTTTTTAGGCAGTCGCCATGCGGTGCCCTCCACACTTACTTTTGATATAAATATTTAACATGTATGTTCAGGTCGCTAAATCAACTTAGAATGCTGTAGATCGTGTAGAAGAATGGAAAAAGGGTCGAAGTATTTAATTTGTTTTAATTTTTGAATTTTTAAAGCCTCAAGCAGATCACATCACCAGTGCAACCTTATAGTAAACCTTACGTAGAGCGATAAAATTTGGTAGCCTTTTAAACATTGGCAATTGGCAAATTACATTGAAATGTACTCTTGGCATAAATTTGTGGAAACGTTGCATTTGACTGTTGTAGGTTTCCGACAATTAAAAGGCACAATCTACAAGAAACCTAAAAAGTTTTGACACGATTCGTTACCTTATATTATATTGGAGCATTTGTTGTGTAAACACTTTAATACCGAAACAACTTTAAAAAACGTGACTTTTCTTTAACGAAATTAGTTAGATATTACCAATTTTGAGCTCTTAGGTCTCTATTTTGAGATATAGAGCAAAAACAGAAATTTTAAAAAGTACCGTTTTTTCAAAAACACAATGTTAGTTTGCTCGACTTTCTAGTATCCGGGTGAGATGTGGGATGCCAATTTTGGGTTTTTTAAATATAAATCAAAACTTTCTGAGATATGGCCACTCAAAGTTTAGCTTAAAAACGCTAATATCTTGAAATCTAGAAAATCTATCTAAATTTGGTTTTCGATTTGACTACAAGACGATCATTGAAAAAAAGTATTAAAACACGATAAAAAAATATATTTTAGTTTTTTATGCTATTATTCTTTTCACAATTATTACTTTGTTTTTGGTGTAAATCACATTTTGGCACCCGCTGGCAGCATTTATGTATAGAAATAAAACACGAAAACCTTGCATTGGTGAGGAGAAAAGCGAGGGGTGGGGAACATTTACCAGGCGGCCACTAGTCTACTAAAGGGCAAAATAAGATAGACTCGATCCGAGTTATTAGGGAGAAATGATGTAAACTTTTAGGAATGGTAACGGTCTCCAGCGATACAGGACGTCCTATCCAAAGAAATTAAATATAAAAGGTATATAGGTAATACAAGGTTCTACAACCTTAGCAAAACAATTTTTTCGTTTTAACTAAAATTTGTCACAAAAAATCGAAAAAATCGGATTTGTTTTTGATTTTAATCTCCCACATTTTTTTTTTATTTATCACTAAAATTGTTAAAAGCGTACCTTTTTATGTCCTTGACGTAACATGTGTTAATTTTTTTTAATCAAAACATTTAGATTTAGATATTATCTTGATTTTACATCTAAGAAGATGCCCCATTTTCAGCTGAAAATACTTAAGTTCTGGAAGCAGTTATTTTTAAAAAAATAATAATCTTATTCGCCAAGATGTCTATTTTTCGATTGTGTAAAAAAATAAAACAGCACTAAGGAAAAGTTTGCCAGAAAATACAAAAGAGTGACTGGTATAAATCAAAAATAGCACAGATGGATATCAATTTAAACTATAAAGCATAAGTAATTTAAGTTTGCTATTTTTTTAACTATTAAAATTTTCTTTCCTGGCAAATTTTCATCATCTAAAAATAGATTTAGAAAAAAACTACCACGGTTTTTTTAAAATAAAACTGCTTCCAAAACTTGGGCAATTTCGGTGGAAAATGGGGCCTCATTTTAGGTTTTAAATCAAAATAAAATGTTAATATAAAAAAGATGCAATATGTTACAAATAATTATGTTTTTACCAAATTTTATCAAAAACCAAAAAAATGTATAAGACAAAAATTAAAATTAAAAATTAAAAAAAAAGTTTTGTACAAGTTGTAGACGTTTTTATCACCTAAAACTTTTGTATTTAAGTTTTTCGCTAGGGGATCTAGTTTTGCCGAAAACCATAAAAACATTATCTACGCCTAAAAGCTTACCCCATTCCATCCAAATAACTCGGATGGAGTTTAATTTTATTTTATTAGTGGCTACGATATATTCTCTTTCATTTTTAATAAATTTCATAGTGCTAATTTTTTTCCCTTCTACAATCTGTACAAAACCATTTAAAAAAAAATGGTTTTGGCTGCCTCTATGACCCCTAGTATTTAATTTTAACACTGGATTAACTTAAACGTCCTACATCCTCTTTATTGATTGTACTTAAGGCCCATATTAGACTTTTGTCCTCGTTGCAAATTTTTCTGCTGGTGTTTTGAACCAGTGCCAAGTACAGTAAGGCGACATTCGATCACAAAACAGCCAATATACGTGGATTAAAAACACTGCGTTTACTTTTTTTATGAAAATTATGTATCCGGAGAGTTTTTTTCATATATTCAATAGATAACAGTATTTAGTATTTTTTATATCTATGACTCAAGCGATGATTATTTCGTATAACCGCAATACAGAATATAATGTTTGACCAAATGCCAATAATCTTTTTAAAAAAGTACCTGTACACCATACATATACTTGAATAAATTTTTAGATTAACCTTTTCTTTTTAATTTTAGGAATTTTCAATATGTTTACAGTGACGGATCTAGTGGCGTGCCAGAGGGGCCACCCCCTTCTTGACATAAAGCTTGGATTTTGGAGTTCTAGTAAAAAAATAACATCCATAAACCGCAATTTTATACAAAATTTACATTTTTGAAATATTCTTTACAAATATTTAGATTTTTTAAAATATTTTCAACAAGGTTACTTTATTTACTTACTCACATATATTAGCAATCAATCAATCAAAATTGCAGTCATATCCTCAATACATAAAAAAGGAAACAAGCTGGATTGCAATAATTACAGAGGAATTTCAGTAACCAGTACTCTAAGTAGATTGTACGGTAGGATTCTTAAAAATCTAATATAGAATGATTTTTTTAAACAAGTAGAGGAAGAGCATATGAACCGCAATTTTAAACAAAATTTACATCTTTGAAACATTCTTTACAAATATTTAGATTTGTTCAACGTTTTTCACCAAGGTTACTTTATTTACTTACTCACATATATTATCAATCAATCAATCAAAATTGCATTTATATCCTCAACACATAAAAAAGAAAACAAGCTGGATTGCAATAATTACAGAGGAATTTCAGTAACCAGTAATCTAAGTAGATTGTACGGTAGGATTCTTACAGATCTAATATAGAATGATTTTTATGAACAAGTAGAGGAAGAGCAAAGTAGATTTCGTGCAGACGGATCTTGTAGTGATAATGTTTTTTGTCTTAAACCAGTAATTGAGAAGAGGAGTGCCAGAAATATAGAGACTTATGTATACCTTTGTGGACCTACAAAAAGCATATGATACCGTTCCAGTAGAAAAAATATGGACAGTGTTAGAGCAAATTATTATCAATTATACAAACTAGAAGTGATAAAAGAACTATACAAAAACGTTCTAAACCAACATAGTAGTAGCATGAAAGAGCGACTATATATTAGCGACAATCAAGATAGCGATGTATCAAAATAACGCATCAAACCAATTCAAACTAAACCGAACCGAAACGCGCTATTATGGCCTTCGCTATTTTGACCATGCGCAATTTTGGCTATACCAGCACATTTAAAAAAAAACAACTTCCCTGACTTCTTTCCCAGGATCTTAGAGGGTGTGGATCCGAACCGAACCGAACTGAAACGAACCGAACGGAACCAAACTCTCTAGGATTCCGGAAACAATGTCAGGGAAGTTTTTTTTTAAATATGCTGGTTCGGTTCGGATTCCCACCCTCTATAGGATCCCGGGAATGAAGTCAGGGAAGTTTTGTTTTTGAAAAAATATATTAGAAAGAAACTTTTTAGTCGAACTATATGCCAAAACCGAATCAAACCAAACCGAACCGAATCAAACTTATCCAAACCGAACCAAAACGAAATATCGCTAGTTTGATAGTCGCTATTTTGTTACATCAATATTTCGATACCGCCATTTTAATACCCGCTATTTTGTACATTGCTCTTTCGTTCCGGAGACATATTGACCAAACAAAAGGAATAATATCTAAAGTTTTTGTTGAACTTTATATGACAACTACTTTTTCAAAGGAGCCCTCTTGTAGACATAGCGATCAGCCCCCACTGATATAATAGCTGCGTTCGGTATTTACGTCGGATTAATCTCTTTGACCGAAATCGTACGTTAATTCCATCTAGATCTAGGGGAGGTAGATCTGAATCGTTCGGTAATTCTGCTCAGACTAATCGGACGTAAATCTGGTTGCTCCGTACATTTTGATCGACGAAACAGATTAATCTGAGATTGTGACGTATGTTGTGTATTTGTTTTGTTTACAAAAATAATTTTTTTATGTAAAAGACAAAGACAACAAATTATATAAATTTCCGACATCACAGAAAAATTTTGTCAAAATTATAGCTGGGCGTGAGTTGCAATATGTACATAATATTTTTGGTTATATTTAAGGTTATAAACATTTATAAAAATTTGATCGAATTGATCTGGATCGTTCGTTAATTCCAATTTGCTTAGACTAATCTGTAATCACGTGACCAAAAATCCGTCACGTCTGGGATGCAAATACCAAACGCAGCTAATAAAGATAATTTATTTTCAATTATTTAAGGTTTTTTGATGGTTTTCTACATTTTTGTTATTTCAAAGGTACATTTTCAAAGCCTTCATATATATATTTAAATGCCATATAACTTGGAAAATAAGTTTATGACAAAAATATTATATATTTTTTTGAAATCAAAAGGAAACAGGAAAGACACTTTTACTCGAAATATTAAAATATCGTAGAATTGATTTAAAAAAAACTCATATTTACTCATAAAAGTTACCGCTAAATTCGTAAATAAACGCTCTTTTATTGGTATTAAAGACAATGGCGTAACAGACTGCAAATATAAATAAGCGGAACAAAAAAAAGTAATATATAGGCTGCGCTGGTTGATTTTAAAAATAAATATTCCTGCTAAATAAAACAAACAATTTATTAAAAATTTTAGAAGTCACCAGTACCACACCGGAAAAACGTTCAGTTTATATGAAAAAGGGGCATGACCTCGAAAAAAATATCACCATGCAGATTTTTTGAAGCAGTTGGTTTGTTTAGTTATGTAAACTATATAGCGTAATCTCTGCCAAATTGTCTTAAAAATTACAGAAGTTATTAAAAAAATAATCTAAATGTTCGACAAAATTTTCAACAGACAAAAAGTCTAAAAATGAATTTGTGGGTCATTCCATAAATTTTTTACTCATGCTTAGAAAACAGCCTCTATATTGCTCACGCAGGTGCACCCAGCCTTAAAATATAAACCTTACAATTTAACATTTGCAAGTTATTATTAATATTATTATATTAATTTTTGGCCTTGCCTCGCCGAACTAAAGTTTTGACTTTTTTCCTATAACAAAAATCAGATCAAGTACTTAACCGCTACACGGGCGCGTGACATTTTTTGAGCAGCGAAACAAGGCTACAGCTCTCCTCGCTGTACTTTGTTCCCGCATATCTCTGTCCAAAAGCCCTGGGTAACCTACTTCGATTCTGGTTATAAATTTTATTACTGAATTGCATTTATTTTTATTGACGTCAATTGAATCATATTGATTTAGAGGTTGTCCCAAAATTAATATAAATAATAATAATAACTTTCAAATGTTGATTTGCCTTTTAAGCCCTTATGCCTTGTAAGGTTTATATTTTGAGGCTGGGTGCACCTTCGTGACAATATGTCTAGTCTTTTTTATTGTTCCATTTCCTAAAGCGTCCGAACACCAGCCAAGTATGGCAGCCTTTATGTTTGTAAGTAGAGACGTGAGTAGAGAGTTTTGTAAGGGTTCAACGGCCGCCCACTTGGGGAAAATAAAAAACCCTGTCAACTAGTTTGAGGCTATAGCACAGACTCGATACTTTATAACAAGACCAAAATAGAATTTTAGCTGCTACTTTTTTTCCGTAATTCTGTTTTATGAAAGTAAAACATGAACTTTGACAGACTGATATAAAGAGGATTATTTTTCAATTGAGATCTTATAACCAGCTGATTGATGGTATGGATCTACATTGTGTTATTTCAAGGGTACATTTTCAAAGCCGAAGTTTAAAAAAATTGAATTTACTAATTTTATTTTGATTCTTTTTATTGTTTGTTTTTTTTATTGTTTATTAATAAACAACTTAATCTTTTAAATATATGCTGTTTGGTCGCAAAGTAGCACAAAAATGCTGTTTGAACACAGTTAATTTTAACATCGAAAATCGAAAATTAGAAATAACTTAATGCTCAATGAATTTAGGTCTAATGTAGACAACTCCATTCTCTTTGAAAATCACTAATGTGATCAAGGGAGGTTTTTGCAACTTAAAGTTAACTTTTAGTAACAAAAAACCTATAAATAAATACGCGAAAAAAATACTATGCAAATCTATTGTTTTGTCGCACCTGAAGTAGTGTGAAGTAGTTTACGGCCCATGCATACGCAAATGTGATTCCACAAAATTGCAGTTTCATTAAAACTCATGTGTTATGTTAATATACGGCATTAGCTAAAGAGAACACATCTCGAAAAAAACAAGATTTCATAACTGTGCAGTTTTTAATACAAAATTATTCAAAATAAACACCCAAAATACCTCAATTAAAAAAAAATCTATAGACACTATACCCGCAATACCCATTTAAAAAACACCATTGATATGCCAAAACACAAAATTCAAATTTTCCAAGGCTCATTTTCTGATAATATTTCTTAGAAAAAACATACGATTTCTCCTACATACCAGAACTAAGGAATAAATAAATTTATCCATGACGGATTTTATCCATTACGGATCTGTTACCTTCCTAGTTAGCCTATTAGCATACTTCAAGTGAAGCCATGATAATTTATCCGCCTTGAAAACAGTTTTTTGTAAATATCTCAGAAACTAAGGCTCTTACGAAGTTTTTGGTTATAACACAAATTATTGATCAATGTTCTACTATAGTGTAGTATGTAGTCTACTATATTCCGAAAACTGTATACTAATGTGATGCTCAGTTAAAAAGTTAGCATTTTTTTAAGTTTTTAATTGTCAAAAAACTGTCATTATCATTAATGAATTTTGACCAAAATCTAATCAGCTCGTAAGAGTGTCGAGAGTATTATCAGCCTCCTTTGTGTTGTACCCAAGATCAGTGGCAGATCCAGGATTTCAAAAGCCAAAATATTTTTTGGTATTTTTTTCTAACTGTAAAATTAACTATAATCAGAAGATGAAATGCGAAAAATTTTGAAAAATAAGGTCATTTTTGTGAAAAATCTGACACTCCATATACATTCTATTAGAAAATGCATTTCTTGTTTTTAATTCAGATTAGATTATGTCTGGGAGAAGGGAGACCGGCCCACTCTGACCCCCCTGGTTCTACCCATGATAAAATCCTTTGGTTTTTGCTGCAAACTATATTTTTTTTCGGAGTACCAAGTATCAAAATTTAACTCTTCCAAAAGATCACTGCTAATTCATAAAATAGACAGCGCATTACCATTTTTAGGCATTTTTAAGCATCAAAATTATTTCTATAATAGGTATCTCTCTCATTTTCAACCCGTTGCCCCTCTAACGCTAATACCCGGGGCTAAAAGTTCCTTAGTCCTACCTTAGTCCGCCACCGCTGATAAGTACTATGCCAACGTTGGTATTTTTTATTTTGGCTGGCAAACAAATGTTCATATTCTAGTTAGTCTTTCGTCAGTCGGTAATAACAAATATAGTTTCCTTAAAATTACGCATTTTACTTTGTTCTTTTTTATCACACCAATGGTCTTTTTAAGAAATATCAACACCATCGCGATTATTCGGAATTAATTAGTTATTATATAACCACCAATATACGTAACACCTATCGTTCGCTGATAGTTTATTTTAATTCCAAGTAGTCCATGCATATCCTTTTGCTCCCGGGGCCGGTACCGGCCCATAAGGCACCGGCTCATAAGGCGCCGGTCCATGGCACCCGCCTGGCCCGTAAATCCCCGTCCACTTGACATCGGCTCATACGGCACCGGCCCATACGGCACCGGCTCACCGGGAATTTTTTATTTTTCTTATATGGCCCATAATTCACCCCTGAACATTAGCGCAACTCACTATGCAGCATGCAAAAATTAATTTTATAGGCTTGAAAAGCCAATGTTGTTTGCTAGGTAAGTATCTTTGCTTACTTAAGTCAAGTAAAACAAAAATTCAGCCATATTTAAATTCCGATTGTCTTTTTCCAAAATATAATAATTTTAGGTATCTGAGCTTTATAAAAAAAAATTACGAGCGTGCGGAAAGTGTCACTTTTCCACACGTATTTTAATTTTAAAAGTTCTACTTTTCCGCACGCTTTTAGAAACTTAAGAATCGGTACCTTAATATTACCTTTTTCGGTGTCATTAACTCCATGTCAAGGTTATAATGTTTTAAATGGAACTCGATGGACGAAAATCTTCCAGAATATATTCGGACAGTGCCGAAGGAATTACAACATTAAAAGATTGGACAGGGTCAGTAAAGTATTTTTACCTTCCTAGCCCGCGCAGCAAAAGGTATTCTTTTTGGCGAAAATATTTTTTTTTAGATAACGCAAAAAAAGTGTTTTTTTTGGGTTGATTTTGACCTATCTTAGCAATATCGTCCTGATGTATGTGTGTGTGTGCAGGTGTGTGTGTATGTGTGTGTGTGCGAGTGTGTGTGTGTGTGTGTGTAGGCGTGTGTGTTTGTGTGTAACATGATAGCTCCTAAACCGCTAAAGCAATTTTCATAAAATTTTCAGACAAAATAGTTTTCGACCCTCTACGAGCTGATTAAATTTTGGTCAAAATCTATTGAAGCTAATGATAATGAAAAAATTTTTAAAAATGCTTTTTAACGGAGCATCGCATCAATATGGGGTTTTTCGAATATAGTAGACTACATTTCGCTCAATAATTTGTGTAATTACCAGAAACTTCGTAGAAGCTTTAGCTTCAGAGATATTTACAAAAAACTGTTTTCAAGGCTGATATATCATGGCTGAGCTTAGAGGTGTGCTAATAGGCTAGCTAGGAAGGTATCAGATCCGTCTTGGATCCATTTATTTTTGTTTCATTTTAAAATTGTTAATGTTACACAAAGATAGACAATTCCTCTGGTAAGTATATTTTGCTCATTTATTATTTTTGTTGCAACATTTACTTTAAGTGCAAAATTATGGTTTGCTCTTTCTTTAAACCAACTCGTAGGTTAGAATTTTTTGTATTTGCGTCTTTAAAAGAAATTAACTAACATTCCTTGGCATCATTCCTCTGGCTGGTTGCACTGGCGGGTAGGGGACAATTCGCCGCGGCCGATTCGCCACGGGACAATTCGCCGCCGGCCGATTCGCCGCGGGGACAATTCGCCGCGAGATTTTTTATTTTATGCTTTTTTTTTTACGGGTATGCGCACTCGCAAGGAGATCCCTATCACGCTCGAGTATTATCATTGGCAATTGTTTAAACAGTTTTATTTAGCTTGACTTTATATAATATATTTGTTTATTTGTTTGATCACCTTTTTTGAAAGTTTTCCAACTAGCTATTTGGGGTTAGTATACAATTCAACAATTTTTTTTTATTAGAAAAATAAATAAAATGGCGGATTTTCCCATTTATGAACCGATATGCATCAAACTCGGAATTTTGGGGTGTTTCAGGTCGCTTATTATGATTTCTAACTTAAAGTTAAAAAAACAAAATGGCGGATCCGAAATGGCGGATTTTCCCATTTACGAACCAATATGCATTAAATTTGGAATTTTGGGGTGTTTTAGGTCCCTGATTATGATTTCTAACTTAAACTTTAAAAAAATCAAAATGCCGGTTCCACAATGGCGCACTTTCTCATTTATAAACCGATTTGCCTCAAACTTGAAACATCGCGGCGCTTTATTAACTTAATACAATTTTTGACCTAAATTTAAAAAAATCAAAATGGCGGATCCAAAATGGCGGGTTTTCCCATTTATGAACCGATATGTATCAAATTCTGAACTTTGGGGTGTTTCAGGTCGCTAATTATGATTTCTAACGTGAACTTTAAAAAATCAAAATGACGGATCCACAATGGCGCACTTTCTTATTAATAAACCGATTTGCCCTAAACTTGAAACATCCGGGCGCCTATGAGGTAACTCAATATAATTTTTTACTTAAATTTTAAAACCTGAAAATGGCGGATTTCTCGGGCCTAGGCCCCCCAAGTCTAAGATTTTTTTAGATATTTCTCACATATTTCGGCCCCCCAGAGGCATCAGCCCCCCCCCTCCAATTTTGAGGCAAATCAATTTAAAAACAAGAAAGTGCGCCATTGTGGAACTGCCATTTTAATTTTTTTAAATTTAAGTCAAAAATTGTATTAAGTTACCTTAAGCGCCGCAATGTTTCAAGTTTGAGGCAAATCGGCTTATAAATAAGAAAGTGCGCCATTATGGAACCGCCGTTTTGATTTTTTAAAATTAGGTTTAAAATAATAATCAGCGACCTGAAAGATCTCAAAGTTCCGAGTTTGATGCAAATCGGTTCATAAATAGGAAAATCCGCCATTTTATTATGTTATGTTTAAAATAAACAAATATATTATATGAAGTCAAGCAAAATAAAACTGTTTAAATAATTGCCAATGGTATATCATAAAACAAAAAATCTCGCGGCGAATTGTCCCCGCGGCGAACCGGCTGGCGGCGAATTTTCCCGCGGCGAATCGGCTGCAGCGAATCAGCCGCGGCGAATTGTCCCATCCCCGCACTGGCTGTGTAAGATATCAAAAAATTACTTAATGTTTGATCTTAAGCCTTGAAAGGTTGGTTTTGAACAGACGTGACGGTTGTATTTGTATATTCAAGAACTAAAGCTCACCAACGGCCTAAAGCAAAAAAACAATTTTTAAATTATTGTGATAAAAATTGAAGTTTCTGTATATATCCCTGTAACACTTTTGGGTTATTATAGATACCATACAAAAATAAGTTTTAGAAATATACATAATTTTTTTTAATAAGAGGTTGGCCAAAAACAGGAAATTTATGAAATAGTAATACCATCACCGTAAGTATTCACATGCATTATAGTAAGAGTGAGCTTTTGTTTCAGCAAAGAAACTCGAGCTGTTTTTCCATTGTTTGTGTCATTGTGTTGTATGAATGTTTTTGAGGATAAAAACACGTATTTAACTACAAGAATTGTACAAAAAAAAACTCAACGTCTTCTCCACTAAAGTCTTTATTGTTTCGGGTTTTATTTATTACATGTTTCGAGTCTAAAGTGACCCATCATCAGCTGAAACAATGTAAACAAAGAAGTGTAACTACATCAGAAGCAATAACTTTTAAAAACCTTCAGAACACACTCATACCCCTAGCAAGCTAATGCGAGGGTTCAAAAAGTTGCTAATACTAGTTGAAAATCCAGTAATAGCAACTTTTTGAACCCATGCCCCTGATATCTATGTAAAGTAAAGTAAAAGTAAAGATTTATTTACGGCATTACCATTTTTAAAATACAATTCATCATACTTAACTAAAATTAACTACACAAACATTAATTATAAAAGTAACACAAATTAATATCACACACCTAGAATCATTTATTTATCTAGAATTACCTATCACATAATTAAATTATACTTTTTTTCAGTTATTAATAATAAGATAAACCTATCTAGGATCAAAGCATAAAAATCAACACCTTCATCCAATCCATTGGCTAGTCTCTGAACAGAAGTGTTTTGGCAATAATTAGTTCTATGAAAACCAATATGAAAAGTTTCATGGCATCTACAATTTATTTGTGGGACACTTATTCCATTAACGATTTTAAATAGATACACAAGGTCAACAAAGTTCCTACGATTTTCTAAGATTTAAAGACCTAATAATGTATAGAAATCATCACTTTTTTTGTAGACGTTCAATACGGTCTTTGTAAGTTTGATAATAAGGAGGCCACATTATTGAGGCATAATCAAGAACGCTTCTGATCAGAGAGCAAAACAAAGTTTTAAATGCAAATATGTTATTGGAGTCGGACAGACTACGTTTTATAAATCCTAGCATTTCTAAGGCCCTATTAGTGTTGTGTTGTTGTTATGTTATCAATGTGTTTCTTAAAATATATAGTATAGTATAGTTAAACTCAATTGGATTATTTTTATGGTGAAATCGCATTATTTTACATTTGTCAATATTTAAAAATAGCTCATTTTGACCACAACCACTAGTAAAATCTATCCAAATCATTCTGAATCAATGCACAGTCGCCAATGTTCAAAAGTGGTGATAAATGTCCTCCCTGTGGAACACATACAATTACTGGTTCAAATATACTATTATCAGGGGCGGATCTAGAAACTTTATTTGAGAGGGGAAATATTATGATAAATATTGCATGAAACTATTTTGCATAGTGACCAGACCAGTGTATTCTGTGTATCAAAACTAAATATAGTTATATTTGGGAGGGAAATTTCTCCTTTTTCACCTCTCGTAGATCCGCGCCCGGTAATATGAATCTTCCCATATTGTTCTCGTCATTCTGTGTGTCAAAACTAAATATCGTTATATTTGGGGGGGAAATTTCTTATTTTTCTCCTCCCGTAGATCCGCGCCCGGTATTATGAATCTTCCCATATTGTTCTCGTTCTGTTAAAGAGCTTCAAACCATGATAGTAAAGATTCAAAGTTGCCAATCAAGGACAACTTCCGAAACAAAAACCCTAAATTAACCCTATCAAAGGTCTTGGATAAGTCTGTGTATATGACATCTCTCTAAATACTGCTCACCAACAAAATGGATCAAAGTAATTATTTTCCGTGGCTGAAATTTTCAATATTTCTTTGTTTCAAAGAACCCAACTTGATCAATAAAAATCATTAAAATATCTTTACTTTTTTAAATGAAGTATTCTATTTTAGTATACACTACTACTATACTATAGTAGTGTGAGCTATGGTGATATATATGATTTTTCGAGAGAAAAAAAAGTTGCTCCGATTTCAAAAATTTTTATATATCTTTGCGTTTCAGATGATTTTGAAACTTTTTTGTCGCGCCGTCTGTCTGTCTGTATGTATGTCTGTCTGTAACGGCTAACTCGCATAACTCAAAAACCGCTTGCCCGATTTTAATAAAATTTGGTACCTTGGCTGAGTGTTGAGTCGAGATGATCCTATGTAAAAATGAACAAAATCCACTGAACACAAGTCAAATAAAAGGGTGCGCGTAGATTTCAATAGTTAGAGTTTATGAGGAAATATGGCGTGTGTGATATCAGACGAAAGGTAATTGACTCTGGAGTAAAACAAAATTCAGTTTAGTTTTTTTTTTAAAGGGTGGGGGTAGATTTCAATAATTAGAGTTTAAGTGAAAATATGGCGTGTTTGATATCAACCGAAAGATAATTGAGTCTGCAGTAAAACAAAATACATTTTAGTTTTTTTTTAAGGGTGGGGGTAGATTTCAAAAATTAGAGTTTAAGTTAAAACATGGCTTGTGTGGTATCAAACAAAAGGTAATTGGGTCTGGAGTTGAATAAAATATATTTCAGTTTTTAGTTATATTACCTCACACGTATACTATAACTATAGTACCTAGTGTGAGCTTAGGTGCCCATATATGGGCAAAGTATTTTCTAGTATAGCCTTTACTGCTACATATATTTGCTTAGAAGTTACTCCAACGTAAATCCGAGATATATTTGGTAGAATTGTTTTTTGTTTTCCCGGCACATTGTTTTCCAAAACATAAATGTCAGAATTCGTTAAGCGTCGGCGTTTTAATTTGATTGTTTTGGCATTGTTTGCCTCCAAAACTGAAAGCGTTTTTGGAAACCCAATAAACAATTAACACAATTAATTGGAATTTTTTACAAAAATTTTTTATTATATGCTTAAGAATTATTATCAGCTCTCTAACAAAAAAAGCCTACAGCTAAATTCTACTCTACTGTGTAAAAATGATAAAAAAATACATTTTTATAATAAAAACAAAGGTACACTACGACACAAAAAAGTTATACCTGTTATAAGCAGGTACAGGACGAGAGAAGAAAACTCATTGTAAAGCAACTTATAAAGAGATGTAAAGAGCTCCATGTATAATTTACATTAAAATTATCGGAGGTAATTACACTATTACTTAAAAATTTCATTTTGCATAAAAGTATATTATTTTCATTGTTTGGCGAAATAGCCTAAGAGCAAATAAATAAGCGCTCCTATTTTATAAAATATGAAAATAAACAAATGTTGTTTGTAACGGAGAGAATAGCTCAATAATTCTTAAATTTAAAAAATATCACAAATTGGGCTGGCCAATTTGCGACATTTAATTAAATGTATAAAATACTAAAAGAGAATGCTTTGAATTAATAAAAACAAAAAATATGTCGATGTTAGGTGATTTTTGGGATTGACATATTAGATATCATAACAAAAACATTTCATCTAAAAAAAAGCCAAGTACGCGAAAATGGCATTCCGTAAAAAGAATTGAGATAAAAGTAAAGCCAAGTTCTCCAATACAAATTTCAAAATAAAAGGTTCTTACTAGTTTGGAAATGTTTTTCTAAACTTTGCTATTACAGCGAAACTTCTTTATGTCGTTGGAGATTTCACTATCTCCAACGACGTTCCTGACTATCAGGATGTGTTCCAGATGGAGATCACTCGTATCCCTGTGATCGACGTTGGAGATAGTGAAAACCAAACAGTTTTAACAAGTTTCCAATGAAAGCATCAAGCCAGCAGTATAATTCAATGCCAGTAGGGGTATTTTCCCTCGGAGTAGTTGTTTCTGTTGGTTTCACAAAACATGCTCTACACGGAGCTATCGCCTACATTCACCTGAGGATGGCCCAAAAGGTCGAAACGGGTCCGGTCGTGGATTGGCATGGATTACTTGTTCCTGACTATCAGGATGTGTTCCAGACGGGGATCACTCGTATCCCTGTGATCGACGTTGGAGATAGTGAAAACCAAACAGTTTTAACAAGTTCCCAATGAAAGCATCAAGCCAGCAGTATAATTCAATGCCAGTAGGGGTATTTTCCCTCAAAGTAGTTATTTCTGTTGGTTTCACAATTGCGGAATATTGCTCAAAAGTTTTGCAATACTTTACTTAAATTTTTGAGGTTTTTTAATTTTACATTTATAGGGGAGGAGAATAAATGAAAATATTGGACTTTTTAAATTTTTTCGTATGATTTTATCATAATTTCTATCAGCATTCCAATGCTCAGCTCTCTAGCGTTTCTGGAAGTGGACAATGTTAGTTTTATATTAATTTACATCTATAGGAGAGGGAAGTAAATTAAAATGTTGGGGTTTTTTAATTTTTTCATATAGTTTTATCATATTGTCTTTCAGTCTTAAAAAGTTCAGCTCTCTAGCGTTTCTGGAAGTCGGCAGTGTTACTTTTACATAACTTTACATTTATAGGGGAAGGAAGTAAATTAGAATTTTGGGGTGTTTTAATTCTTTTCCATAACTTTATCATAGATACTATTGGTCTTCCAAAGCTCAGCTCTCTAGCATGTCTGGAAGTAGGCAATGTTAATTTTACTTAACTTTACATTTATAGGGGAGGGAAGTAAATTAGAATTTTGGGGTGTTTTTCCTATAGTTTTATCATAGTTCCTATCAGTCTGCCAAAGCTCAACTCTCTAGCATTTCTGGAAGTGGGCAATGCTACTTTTACATAATTTTAAATGTATAGGGGAGGGGAGTAAATTAAAATTTTGGGGTTTTTTGATTTTTTCCTATAGTTTTATCATAGTCCCTATCAGTCTGCCAAAGCTCAACTCTCTAGCATTTCTGGAAGTGGGCGATGCTACTTTTACATAACTTTAAATCCGCCAAATTTCAGCTTTGTAGCATGTTTGGAAGTACAGTAGAATATGATCTATACATGAGTGAGTGAGTGAGTCAGTGAGTGGCAATTTCGACGTTTTTTGAAATTTCGTAACTACTTTACTACTTTATGGAATTCCATGAAACTTGGAGGGGTTGTTAACTCCATGGAGATCTACGAGTGTGCAAAGTGTGAGATTCGTAGCTCATTACAAAGTAGAGTTTTAGGTAGGTCAAATATCGGCTGAAATGTTTCAAGAAAAGATGGTTACGGCGCGCGAACTTGGCGAGGCACTGCCGTGACCTCAGATTAGTTTTAAAATATCAGAAACTGTCATGATTAATGTCAGTCAACAAAAAGTAACTTTAACTATTGTGTTCTTTTCATGGGCAATTACACAAGTACATGAAAATTACCGATAATTTTTAATAAAACATGTGTGTGTTTGTAACTGCAATAGTTTGTTTTCATATTTTCGCGAAAAAGCCCGCTCCCCCACTTTGACATAAATCCCATAATCTTCCAGTAAAAAATAACCAATGCATACTTCACAAATTCTTTTTTACAAAATTAACCATTTTTTAAAAAATTTACACAAAAATTACTTTATTTTCCAAAAAGGTTCGCCTGCGGCGTAATTTGCCTGCATGTAGAGCCAAACTTCAAATTTCAGACTTATTCTAAAACCAAAGAACATAAAAATTGGTTTGAATGTGTTCGAACCAGCGGTGATACGGTTATTCGAAGTAGGGAATTGGAATTCCCGTAACGATTCTGCACATGTGCAGTTCGATATTGATACTAATACGGACAAATAAAAAAAGGTTTTTTAGCCTACCGACACCAAAGGAAACACGTGATTTTCGAGAATAAACGCCGGTATTCTTTCTGTTTTTAACATTTTATGTAAACCAAAATAATCAACAAAACATATTAAGCTTTAAGCAGCAAAGTTTGCAAAATAAAAGTAAAAAAACTATTAGAAATAAAACAAACATCTTTTTTGCCTTTTTATATTTTAAAATTTAATTTTCACCATTTTAACTCGCGAAGGGCGAAATAGAAACGCCAAAGTTAAACAAATAATATTATTTCTCAACAGAAGAGCGCCCTTTATAACGAGAAGCTAAAGACGTTGAAACGAAATAAAAAATTTTGCCAGAAGCAGCTCAAGAAAAGAAAAAATTTGGCCCGCGGATATACACTTACCCACTTTTTTAATGTCATGTGATTTTTACCACATCAGCCTAACAATAAGACCCTCCTTAATAAAAGACTTTATATGATCTCGCTTGTTTTGTGGCCTAAGAACATATGGTTCCTGCCCACCTTGTTATTGATAACTATAAATTTGATAATTAAAAGTCAGCGACGTCCATAAATTAATTTTAAAAAATCACAAAACAAACCATTTTTGTTACAAGTTTTGATTTTTTCAGACACTCAATACGAAAAAACATATATAACACTTTCTTGCAGACAATAAATTTGCCTTTTTAACGTTGTATCAGTCAGTGGTGTTTGACTTAAAAAACTCCCCAGTGACGGCCCTAAAGGGGATCATTTTAAATAAAAATAAACATGTTTGTCACATGTTTTATTTGATTTTGATTTTAATTTTTGAAAATCAAGCCATTTGTTAAAATTATAGGTTCTATACTTTGTCGTAGACAAAAAATTTTTCTTTTAAACACGGTGAAACCAAACAAATGAATTTTGTTACAGGGTTTAGTCAATTTTCTTAAAAACTAAGATTCTTACGACAAAATGTATTTCCTACTCTACGATGGGGAATTAAATTTTATTTTAAACAATGTATCACAGAATGTGATCTATAGTATGGGTCACTCTCCAGGGTTGTCCATAAATTGGAGTCACTTTCATAAAATACCAAGAAATCCAGTTTCTGAAAAGCTTGGTTTTGAAAAAAAAGTAGGTAAAAAGGAAACAGAAATTAATTATTTTGGTTATTTTTGAAAATAAATTATATTAGTACGCCCCTAGTCTTAAATGTTACATAAACCCTACTTTAGAATATATCGTTTAAAAAAATATATTTTCTATGCTACCAGTATACTACACATATTTTTTTCTATGGTTATACAGTGAAGAAACCACCTAAAATTGTATATAAATCTAATCCTGGACTAACTATCAAAAAACAGGTGGTACATTAGAAAACTTCAGTCTATTTCTCAGTTTACGTGTTTCGGCGATTTTCGGGACAAAATCATTTAGTGCCTTTTTGTCAATTCTAACAAATGCTAAAAAAAAGTATTTTCTTTGCAATTTTAGGCAAAAATGGCAAGTACCATTCAGAAAAGACGTAAAAGTTATGAGTCCTAAATATTTTACAATGATTGTACAAAGTAAAGTCTCGATAATGAATTTTAAAAGTTCTAAAAATGACCAATATTTTAAGATTTTTGCCAATTATGATCATTTTTTCCAATTTTAAATATTTATTTGTAGACTATTATTTATCAAATTATAAAATTTTCAGGACATATAAACAAGTAATTTTATAACTAAACTAAAGTTTTTAAATATATTATTTGTTCTTGGATAGTTGGTACAGGACCAGCTTTATATATAATTTTTGGTGGTTTTTCCACTTTTGGCCGGTACTATAGCTTTGAGAAAATTTTAAAAATCTATGATAAACAAGTTTTTTCTGAATCATTTCAATTTATGGACGCCACTAAATTGTTACTTTCTTATCTCAATCTTATTGACCAATACATCACTAAAAAAGTTAGTTATCGAGAAAATCTAAAAACTTGAAAAAATATGTGGGTTGGGTTTTTTTTTTGCCTCAAATAATAATGCTTCTAGACAGGAAATAGAGAGCCTTTTCAAATCTCTCGCCTTGACTAATACTAGAAGAAACAAATGAAAATACGAATATTACCGCTTGCTATGCAGAAGTTCCTGATTCGAGTTCGCCTACTGTTTGAGTGTTTATGTGGCACGTTTTATTTTTTGATTTGTATAAAAATTTGTCTAAAACTCCTCATGGTAAGTTATAAAGCCGCACAAATACAAATTTTACGAATTTAATTTTTGAGTATGTTCTAGATCTTTATGTTCTGATCAAAATATCTTACAGGCAACAAAACATTAAAACATGTTATAACTGGTAACTGGTTACCGAGATACAGGGTGAGTTTGTGAAGTTTTTTGCTGCGAAAATAGCTAAATGATAGTTATAAACGAGCCAAATCGGGTGTTATATGCAAGTAAGTTTGTATGAAAAATAGATAGTGTATCATTGAAAGTCCAGTAAAATGTCACTACCTTCGGAAGGTACTTAAAACAAGTGCGGAAAGGTCACTTTTCCGCAAGCGATTACAGTTGTACCTCGCCCAGTCTTAAGTATTTTACAAAAAGGCAACCAACCACGTTAAGATGTAATGACTAGAATATGCAAGTTAGTGTACAGCGTGTCCCATTTTTGATGGTATTGTATGGGAAACTCAGTTGTTATAAAAGAGAGAGATGTGTGGATCAAATTTTGTTTTTTTTTTATTTGTCAAACACACTGTGTTTATTGTATTACAATCTAGTCAGTAAGACTCAACAGTTCTCCCCGCTTTGTTTAGTCTGTAACTCACAATTGTGTTGTGTCTATAGCATTATTTTGTTTTATGTGTAATTCACTTAGTTTACTAGCTCAAACGGCTTCACTCTTTTTAGTCTTCGAAGTAGCATAGTATTGTCTAGAAGCTGAATTGCTTCCACATTCACATGCCGATGGAGTCTATCTTCATGGCTTTTTGCGTACTTTTTTATAGTCTCTGCTACAGTTTCGATTTTTAGATCTCGATGAAGGTAACTATTTCGAACGTACCAAGGTGCATTCACAATGTTTCTTAATACTTTATTTTGAAATCTCTGTACAACTAGAATGTTACTCTCTTTAGCACAACCCCATAGTTGAATACCATATGTCCATACTGGTTTCAGTATTTGTCTATAAAGCAGTAACTTATTATGAATTGTTAAATTGGACTTCCTTCCAATTAGCCAGTTCATTTTTCTAGACCTTATCTCAAGTTCTTCTTTTTTTTTTCTTAACATGTGCTTTCCAGCGCAATTTGGCATCAAGTGTCATACCTAGATGTTTTGTCTGATTTGAATATGGTACGGGAATGTTGTTAATTGTAATTTGTATGTGATTTATATTTTTGTTTTTAAAATCAACATGAATTGATTTGGTTTCATTTAATTTTATTCGCCACTTTGTGGTCCAACTGTGAACTTGGGTGACTGCATCCTGAAGTTTTTCTATGCATTTTTCAATAGATTTTTCTACCGTCAATAAACCAGTATCATCGGCAAATGTTGCTAAGTGACAATTTTCTGACTTTGGGATATCACAAGTGAATAATAAGTATAGATATGGGCCTAGTACGCTACCCTGGGGCACGCCTGCTTGAATTTCTCTTAAATTTGAGTATGAGTCTTCCTGTTTTACTCTAAAATGTCTATCAGATATGTATGATTCCAAAATATCCGAATACTGTTTTGGCAGAAACCTTTTTAGTTTAAAATTAAGGCCTTCATGCCACACTTTGTCAAATGCTTGTGCTACATCTAGAAAAACTGCAGAACATACTTTTCCCTCTTCTAGTGCTTTTTCTATTATATTAGTAATTCTGTGTACTTGATCTATCGTGGAATGCTTGTCTCGAAAACCAAATTGATGAGATGGAATAATTTCTTGTCTTTCTATGATGGGTTTTATTCTTTTAAGCAATAATTTTTCATAGAGCTTGGATATAATTGGCAGCAAAGATATTGGCCTGTAAGATGACACGTCATGGAGTGGTTTTCCCGGTTTTGGAATCATGATAACTTCTGCAACTTTCCACAGTTTAGGTACATACCTAAGCCTAAAAGACGCATTAATTAGGTTGCATAGGTTTACGATAGCTTTTCTGGGGAGTTGTTTTATGACTACCCCGTTAATAAGATCATACCCTGGTGCTTTTTTTGAATTAATATTTTTGATTTCTGTTAATATTTCTTTTGGTGATGTAAGCTTCGATTTGATGGGGTTCATTTAAATGAGAGTGTTCATCTGGTGCTTCATGGGGCTGAAATGTTTTTTTCTAAATGACTTGCAAAAATATCTGCTTTTTCTTCGTTGCTCCTTGCCCACTGGTTGTTAGATTTTCGTATGGGTGGAATTTGGATAATTGGTCTTTTAAAATCTTTGGTTGCTTTCCAAAGGGAATAGTATCATCTGTAAGTTCATTAAGAAAATAGTTAATAGATTCATTTTTTATTACTAGAATTTCTCGCCTAATGCACTGCGTCATGTTGTTGAGATTTGTTTTGTTCCGAAGTTCACGGCTTTGCTGCCACTTTCTTCTTAGTTTCCTTTTTTCCAATATAAGGTCTCTAATTTCCTTTGGATAGTTTTTTCCCTTAAAAATTCTCTTTGGTTTTGGACTCCCAAGCTGCTTGTTGAATATTTGTAACAAAATATTCAACTTTTTTATCGATTTGTTTTGGCGTTTGCAATGGTACTGATAGGTTTATTTTTTCTGACAGACTTTGTTTAAAACTAATCCAGTCAGTCAGTTTATTAACTAGTGAGATATTTGCTTCTTTCTTTATTATGTTTTTCCTAAGAGTTAGAATAATAGGTGAATGATCTGAGTGTAAATCAAAACTTTCTTCTATACTACAAAACTTAAAGGTATATTTTTTACTATAAAAAAATCAATTAGATCTGGAATTTTTCCTGGATCTGTTGGATAGTATGTGGGCTTACCAGTTGATATCGACTCACATTGATATTCACTAATAGCTTGCAAAAGTTCTTTTCCTTTAGAATTCGTCAGTCAGTGCCTTGGTGGTATATAGACAGCACTTATGACTAATGTATATGTTTTAGTTTTTACACTTACTAATCTAGCTTGAATCGCTATGGTTTTATATCCCATCTCCTCATAGTGTGATATGTTTTCTTTAATTATTACAGCACTTCCCCCATGTGCAGTATTGCTAGAGTGAGTTGTATGATACACTTTATAACCTTTAAATTTAATGTGAGACTGGTTAGTGAAATGCGTTTCTGACACAAGACAGACGTCAAATTTTTCTATGTCTAGAATAACTTGCAAGTCTTGCTCATGTTGCAAGAGACCATTGGCATTCCAAGCTAGGATTCTAAGATTACTGACCATTTTGAGGCATATTGGTAGCTCCGTTATTGCTACTTTCTAGTTTAGTTAATCGCTCATCAAGTTTGTTCAATTTCTCCAAAATTAATTGTAGTGTTTGTTTCATAATATTTTGACTACTGATATTAATATCAGGTATAGTAGCTGTTGCTGCTACTTGGCTGTATATCCTTGTCACAGAGTTTTGTGTGACTGTGTTTCTTGTCTGTTGGTTTTGTCTATTTGTACTCACGGTTGGTATGAGATTCGGTTTCTTAGGTTTATTTTTCAATTTTTGTATTTCTTTAGCAACAAGGCATCCTCTGCAGTTAGCAGGATGCTTGCCTCCACAGTGGATGCATTTTGGCTCAGATTCTTTTGGTTTGGGGCATTCTACTGTAAGATGTTTCCCCGTGCATTTTACGCAACGTGGGTCTTTAGCGCAATATTTTTGCGTGTGTCCATAAGATTGACATCTTTTGCATTGAGGAACTAATTTTGAGGTTTTAAGTGCTTTTATTTCCACTTCAATCCCAAGGATACAGGAAATTTCAAAAATTTTGTTGATATCTTCATCGTGGCTATATGTGAGCATGAACATGTTAAGAGGTTGTCTTGTTCTCCATTTAAGTTTGTTGCTGGCCTCCAGTGCCTTAAAACCTTGTTTTTGTAGATCAGCTACAATTTTTTGTGGGACACATGAGAAGTGTAGCCTATTCGCTATTACTCTAATTGGCCTTATTTGTTTGTTTTCGTATGAGTGCCATTGATGCTTTATTTCATTAAGCATTTTAGTAACCAGCCGATAGCTGTCTGCGTCTTGTACATTTATTTTAATATTTTCGTTATTTAAAACTTTTGTTTTAACTCCTTGTATGATATTTAATTTTTCATAAATATCATTAAAATTATTTACGCCATTTACCATAATCGGTGGAGGTAATGGAGCTTTTTTAACCTTAGTAGGGGGTTCTTCATTTTGTGTTTTATTGGAGGGCTCTCCAGTGCCCGAGCTTTGTTGTGGTGGTGAGAGTGAAGTATCCATTCGACATTTTTTCCAACCTTTTCCTTTTTGTCTGATCCACTCAGTTTCTCTTGCCAGATCGTCCTCATCAGTAATGTAGTCCATGTCAGACTCTTCTTTTTTAGTGACTTTTGTCTCTAAATCTGCAAATTTTCTTTGCATACTTTCCAGTTGACTTCGGAGATAATCCACTTGTACACTAAGTGAATTTTTTTCGTTTTGGGATTTTTTCCATTCGCTATATAAAACTTCTTCATTTTGTGCTCTAGCATGGCTATCCTGAAAAAATTCGGCATTATCCATTTGTTCTTGATTTTGTTTGGGCTTTTCGCTAATTTTTAAAACAAGCTTCACAGGTGATGGTACACTTTTTTTGCTTTTAAACATGATATATTATATATAATAAACATTGTTTATAGATTTTTAACACAGATTTTTCACGCGCGAGGTTTATTATAAACAAAACAAACTTCGACTTTGACCTCATTAGTACTATCATGCAGGTACGATGCAATACAACCGCAGCGAACTGCGATCGAACGAATACTGATCAAATTTTGTGACAAGGAAAAAATGTTACAAGGTTTTTCTTAGCCTTTGTCAATGAATTATATACGAAGTAACTGGAACGGCCACGGCTATACATTACGTATACGGGACACTGAGGTAAAAATTTTAAGAGTTTTTTCAGAGTGAGAACATACAAGTAGTGTAACCTTTTTCTCTCTAGTTCTAATTATCGGTGGTCACCCGGTGGTGTTTTGTGAACTTCATACTTCCAGTCAAATTGCACTTCGTATCTGCATGACGCCACAATACTGCAACTCGGTGCTTTTTTTGATAAACTGTATAGTTTGTAAAATATGAATTTTCAAATTTTTACCATTTTGGTCTTATACTGTAAGCAATCAAGTGCGGAAAAAAAACTTTCCGGAACTTTAGGAAAACTATTTTTTCTTCGAACATGTGGAAAACATAAAAAAGCATAAAAAAGCAAAAATTATTAAAAAAAAAACGTTTAACTAGTAGAACCTTTTAGATTAGAGGAAAGGACGAATTTAAACTACCAGATTTTGGCAACTTTAAAACGAGACTTGTTAATACTTTAAAATTTTAAAAACTCTAAAACGAGAATTTTGTTAAACAAGAACAACATACAGTTTAAAAATGACAAATTATTTAAAATTAAAGAGCGTAAACATTTCTCCCATATTTACGTAATAACTTTAAAAAAGTTAATCAGTTTTTGGAAAAGTTTATAAGCTACATACAAAAATCAATGTTAAAAACAACGCCTGTAACATAATAACATAAGTGGCTTTTAGACACTTTCCATGTATTTGTTTTGTCTTCTGAAAAGTCGACAAGAATTTTGAATTTAATCCTGCAAATATAAATAGACGAAATAAATAATAGTTTTTTTCTTATTCAGTTTCGAGCTTTGGCTATGCCGTCTTCTTTATTACTTAGTCTACAAATTAGCAAAGCCTTGATTTTTATTTATTTTTAAAATCCTTTGCATTTGTACATGTAAAAAGTACATATCAATTCACGTCTTTCAGATAAATTCCAGCCATATCTACAAAAAAAGAAAAAAAAAACAGCAAATATAACCCAGGTTAAGAGAAAATGGAACCGCATCATTAAACCCTTGGTAGGTGCGAAGGCAGTAGAGGGGTGCAGATAGTGGTGTCTACTATAAAAACTGAAAAAAAAAATGTGTGAAATTTTTCTTGGCTAAAAAAACTATAAAATAAATTATTTATTTTACAAATATTTTAGTAAATAAAGTCTGATGATAGTTAGAAAATTCAGCGACTTCTTTCTTAGTTACTCTCAATTTTGGAGTTACAAGTTCCAACCCGCATGAAGAAAACTTGTGTTAATTCTTAAAAAAGAAACATATGCCTATACTTCAATTTGGTTGTCAATCGAACCCGTTTTGACATTTCTTTGTTATGATTACAGACACATACTATTTTTACAAAGAAAGATGGCACTTTTTGCAAGGATGCAGTCATTCTAATTTATGCCGCATAATTTAACTAAATTTAGCAAAGTTCCTGAACTATAGGTACCTAATTTCCTCCAGGGTTACCAAAACGGGCGGGTCACAATCTACCCCTTTGTTGTCGCCACAGACGTGGGCTGATTTTTTTTTGATGGTCACCGCTAGTTCTCTTTGAAATAGTGAGGTTGCAATGACGGCTAAATAAATATTAAAGTTTTGTTGAAAATAAAGCCAATTTTGAGATTGTTTTATTATTTCCTTATAAAACATTTTTTTTATGTAGAAAAAATCTTAATTTTTCTGAACTGCTTCATTAGCTTACACAAAAATTAAATTTAAAGTCGAAACGAAAGGGTTCGTATTTGCATCAAAATTTTAGTCAAAATTAATTGGATTACGTACACCTGTTGCATTCCAAATCTTCGGTAAACTTTCTCTTTCTGTCCAAGGTTGTTCTTAATTTATGGCGAAACTCATCAGCTTCTGGTTGAGGTAGACGAACGGTCTCTATTACCACAATAATGTCCAGTGTTGGTGCAATAGCGAACTTAAATCCTTTACTTTGTACCAATTATTTGTTGGTGTTCAGATTTCTTTTTCAGATATTCACTATAGTGCTTGGTGTTGTTGAGTTTGGTCTATCTTGAGTAAGTGTCTGTAGTTTTTAAAGTTTTTTCCGGTGAGTTGATCTTGTCTTCTGTCGTTGTTTGTTGCACGTACTGTCAAATTTACTTTAAAAAACTGAACTGAAGAAACTACAAACACTTACTCAAGATAGACTAAACTCAACAACATCAAGCACTATAGTAAACATCATAAAAAGGAATCTAAGCACCAACGAAAAATTGGTACTCAGTAAAGGACTTAAGTTCGTCATTGCACCGACACAGATACTGGACATTATTGCGACAATAGAGTCCGTTAGTCTACCTCAACCAGAAGCTGATGAGTTTCGTCATAAAATAAGAAGAACCTTGGACAGAAAAAAGCAACAAAAGGCAAACATCACCAGTCAAGAAAAACGGGCACTCAAGAACTTGAAAAATGACAAATCAATTAAGATTCTACCTGCCTACAAAGGAACGCGAAGGTGGTCATGGACATCCAGACGTACGACAAGAATATCGAAAAAACTCTGGAGAAATGAGACTACAAATCACTACCAAAAGATTGAACCACAACCATAGAAAGATGCATCTACAGGACGTTGAAGAAGTATGCTGACAATATCCCTTTAGATCCCGCCTGCCTCCACACCACAGTAAGGCACGAGATTTTTATGGACTATCAAAGATCCACAAGAAGGATATAGCACTGTGACCAATTACCAGCTCCAAGTACTCATCGACCAGCACTTTGTCGAGATTTTTATTGGATATAATTTAATCATTATAGGATAGGTCCGAATCTTTTGTCAAAAACTTTGAACATTTTGTCGAGATTTTAAAAAAGATTGAATTAGATCCGGACGATAGATTTGTAAGTTTTAATATAGATATTGTATACCAATACACTCAGTATCATCAAAAGTAAATTACAAACTGATGATATACTTCACAAGAGAATAACGCTATCGGAGACAGACCTGTTCGAGCTCTGTCTCCGTAACTCTTACTTTCAAGTGAAAAGATAAGTTTTACGCGCAAAACGATGGAATTTAACATGGAGTGGTTTGAGGACCATGTAATCAACAGAGCAAGAGTTAGTTAAAACTATGACTACTATATATGGATGACATATTTATTATATCACTGGAAAATTATGACGAACAGCAGAATTTTCCACATGATCTAAACGGTATTCAACCAACAATCAAATGCATAATGGAAATTGAAAAAGATTCGGCCTTACCTTTTTTGGATGTTCTCACCAAACGAATAGACGGAAACATTCAAACCACTGTGTATAGGAAACATACACATACGGGACACTACCTATAGTTTTTCTTGTAGTGTAATTTTTTCTTGACAACACTGAAATTTTTAGATTTTAAATGAACTTTGTTTAAAAAAAAAACATTAAAAAATCCATAAACAAAGTTAAAATACTAACAAATAAACAAATGTAGGAATAAAAAATGTTCAACATTCTTCATTCTCACAAAAGTTAGGTTACCATTAGGAAGGTGTCGACAAATATTTAACTGAAATTTTACGAAAATCTGTAGAGCCATTTTGAAAAGATCGCAAAAAATCTCTATCCCCATAAGACAATGTAAAAATAAGCCTAGGAGTATCAGCTGATTTATTCAGGGTCCTGGCCTGTATTTTTTGTTGGCCTTGCTTCCTTTTACAAATATCGTCTCTAAGATTGTGACTTTTAATTTTGAGGATACTTAGCTCCTTTAAAGAAAACCTTTTCGACCAATTTCGTTTTGTATTAGTTCATTTGTTTAAAGCAAAGTGTCTTTAAAAAGTTTTCCAATTTTAGAAACCATTAATTCCGGCGACCTTGCTTAGTTATGCAGGACAGAAAGGGCTTGCAGGATTATTGGACTTTATAAGTCAGAAATCTACAAGGGACTAAAAAAAAGCTAAAAACAAGGGAAAATTTTTCCAATTTGGTATTATTAAAAAGCTTTCTGACTGCACACTTGTACCCGCGTTCAAAATTGTGACGTAATAATTGACATTATAGAGACTAAAAAAGAACTCCCTAAACATAACATAATGCCATGAGCCTACACGTAAGAAACACGCTTCCTCCTATATAACAAATGTTGTCAAGAAAGCCACATTAAAACAGCTAAACATATTGCACAATGTGTGCGGAAAACTAAAATTAAAGTTTAAACTAGTAATTGAGAAAAGAAGTGTTACCTTTGTGGACCTACAAAAAGCATATGATACCGTTCCAGTAGAAAAATTATGGACAGTGTTAGAGCAAACTTATAATATTCATACATACGTAAAAGTGATAAAAGAACTATACAAAGGGGCAAAATCTAAAATCAAAATTGAAAATCGACTTTCAAAAGAATCCCTGGTAACGAAAAGATTAAAATAGGGAGGCTGTATCTCTCCAAATCTTTTTAAAATATATATTGCAGTTGCTCTAAAAAAAGTACACGGTATGGGAATACAACTTAACGACCGATTTACCATATACACACTACAGTTTGCTGACAACCCAGTAATTGTAGCTAATTATAAATAAGACATGGAGTATATGATGAGAAAGGTAACGGAATAATAGCAAAAGTGGAGGTTGACAGTGAACATGGACAAGACACAGTACAAATGTATTGAAAACGAATCAGCAGAGTTAGAACTAGACAATGGACAAAAAATATTTTCATTCAATGAATATGTATATTTGGGTGTCACATTTGATAAAACAAGAAGAGGCTGTAAAGAATTGGAAAAAAACAATAGTAAAAGCAAAAAAGGCTACTAGATGTCTTAACAGTATTTTATGGAGCAGAGAGATAAAAAATATTGTAAAATTTAACATATATGAAACAATGGTGAAAACAACACTATTGTATGGAATATAGACTTTAATAAGAATATCTAGGACAGATCATAAAAACAGAATGGGAATCGAGGGAAGCATAACGGTCGAAATCACTAAAGACAACTAATATGGTACGGCCATGTACAAGGGATGAACGCCGAAAGATTACCAAAGCAGGTCCTAGAATGGCAACCAATAGAGCGCTGAAAAAGAGGGCGTCCTAAACTGGAATGGCAACAGGCAATCCAAAGATTAATTAGTCAAAAAAACCTGACAGAAGATGATTGTCAGGATCGAAGGAGGTGGAGAATAGGCGTCGTACAACGTCGAAAAACGTTCTAAACCGACATTGGTAAATAAAATAACGATTACAACACAGACAGCAAGTTCTTCTTAATTAACAGACTTCGCTAGATTTATTAAGGATAAAGGAATGGCAAATTGATACTGCATAGTTTCCTAAATAAGCATATAACAATATCAAAATGTTAAATGGTCGTTTCAAAATGTCCCTAATCTTTTTGAATTGTCTTGTACATTGCCAACTCTTTTCCAAGCTATCAGCCGCCACACTTTCACTGCTTGTGTGGAAATAAGCAATAAGGGTAGCAGCTGCTCCGGCCATATCCAGACCCGGCTCGTCTTAAGGCGCACAATATTGTTCTAGATTTGAGTTTTTATTTTAATGTAAATGGCGAGCGTGTAACGTTTATGGCGAGGTTATTGTTATATATTTTTAAAAGAATATTTAGATCCTAAGTAGAAAATTAGTAGATACTTCACAAAATATCCATTAAGAATGGGCATAGCATATTATTAGCATATACAATGTGATAACATTTCGTTTTAGCACATGCATAGTATATACCAATTATGAACCTGCCAGAGCAGAAAAAATATCGAAAGCAATTCGAAATACTTTAGTTTAAAGGGTATTTCATAGATGGTGCTACTTGTCAAAAAATATATTATACACACGTTAAGATGAGATTCATAACCTTAACGAGATGTTACAGCGAGAGTTTAGTGTTCTGATGACTTTAGGATAAAAGAGTTTGTCAATTAATACACATTGGATTCCATTAGATCTTGGAACCCCATGTATGCAAAGCTTTTGAGAAACCCATGGAAAACATGGAAATAATTTTATGTTCCAGAGACTAGTAACTAATTAATGGTGAGCATGTGCATAGGTAGAACGCAATGTAAATTCTGAACATTCTTAGCACGTGCACATTCCCATTAAACTATGCTATGCATGTTCTGAGCATGTATAAAATTGTATTATTAGATTTGTTTCCCCTTTTTTCTCCAAAAATTTGACATTCCTTTTAATACCACAGTCACTAGAATTTTTTCGGTCTCTCACTGAGTATTCGTCAATTTTGTTATAGTTGTGGTTAATTTGTGGCCCACAAGGGTTAGTTTTATCACGAATAAAATTATTTTTAGACGCGCGAACAAGTTGTCAATTAGAATAGGGTTTTATGGCTAATCGGGTAAAAACAAGTTTTTGTTTCTCTTGTATTTTTCCGTGGGTAGCTCGAAAGCTTATCCTCACCGGGGTCCACGATTTAATGGACACCTAATCTTTTCATCGATCGATCTATAGCAGTGTATTACTCCTCTGTACTTGATCTAGTTTCTCGTATTTTGGTAGATGGCGCTTCTTGCGGATTGGAGTGGTGAGTTTTACTAAAAGCGAAGGATGAAAGACAAACCAATCTAATTAACTTCATAAGGCTGTCACATTGGCCAAGTAGTATTCTGTGGAGTACTATAACGACGAAACAGTTAACTCTCAACACTTATTAGGTGTCCATTAGATCTTGGAACCTCGTGAGGATCAGGGATGTGCCGGAACGGGTTTTTCTTGTACCTAGTATGACCTGTTCCAGTTCCAAGTGCAAACCTGTTCCAAAAACCGGTTCCAGATTCAAATTTTTTTATCACCATATAATTCGTTGTCAAATGTAAAGTCTGTAAAAATATTTCAAAAAAAATGTCCCTGTTATTTTCTCTTTTATATTCTGTGTAAGTTTTTAACGAAATTGTAAACGTGTTTGTTTTTGAGAAATATACTTTATTTTTCTGCACTGCAGTGCACCTATAGTCATTTTTTAATATACCTCGGATGCATTATGTTACCCTATTCCCAAGTAATACCCTATTCCCAAGTATTATCCTGTTCCAGATTATTAACCTATTACAAAATTACGTCACTTTTTCAAACGTTTTATACGTGTATATGTATATGTTACTTTGGGACTACACCTGTTAACTGCAAACTGTTTCGTGTACCTCTTACCAAAAATATCTGTTTCGATTCGGCAGATTACAGATTCCGTCTTGGACTAGGTAGTTTGAATTTCAAACGAATCGAAACCGAAATCTGTGATCCGCGGAATCCCTCCAGGTATATTTTGAATTAGGAACAGGTACACGGAACAGGTCGACGATACCTGTTCCAAAGTACCAGATCCAGTTCCATCGACCCATCTCTAGTGAAGACAAGTTTTTGAGCTACCCACGGAAAAATACAAGAGAAACAAAAACTTCGTTTTACCCGATTAGCCACGAAAATTTGTTTGATTTTTAAATTCACGGGTACCAAAATGTACGTTTGTTCATAATGGTAGTGTTTCTGTGATTCGATATTAATAGGTTAGAATTTATTTTAATAAAAAAAAATCAAACTAAATTATGAGATAAAGAACCATTCTGTTCTGTATTCTTTTTGTTTGTGCATTCACAAAAACAATAAATATCAATATAAAGTATGGTTATTTTTAACCACCAAAGTTTATTTTTGGGTTACGTTTAGAAGCTCTATTTTTGACGACCTTAAGATACCTTTATTTACGGTAAAGGTAACCAAATTTGTTGCCGTTAAAGTTTCTTACCAAAATCATAACGGTGCGAAGTGGCGTGTCAGGTCACTACTCCGTCACTACAATAGCCATAATCATTTTATATGGAGTGAGAAATGTGCAGACTGAAAATACCCTACTATATTATGTTTTATATTTACAGAGAACTTTCTATTAGGTTCTTGACAAACTAGCTACATTATTAAAACAAAAAACGAATGAACTGAAATAGCGAAATCAGATAACCATGCCCTAAGTGGCAAAATAAAATCTTGCTGAAAATTCGAATCAGCAAAAACATGGCACGATAGAGGTAGATTGAAAAAAATGTGCGGTTGTGATCCCCATGTACAAATTTTCGATATGTTGAGCTAAACATGCATTTCTTTTAAATTAGAATAGATACTACTCGAACTATGTGTTTGTAACGCCTGGCGCCGTTATTATATTCTTAATACAACTATCGAAAACATCTTTTTCGAACACAAATACTTCGAATGCAAATTGGTTCGAAAACATTTTATTTGAATGGAAAACTCTTTGAAAACATAGCTCCTTTGCCCTTTTTTTGGAGGTCGAAACCGGTGTTAACCTTACCTCTGTTAATTGATCGTAAACTAACCAACCTGTTAACCAAACCCTAGTCAATTGATCGCAAACTTATCCTAACCTGTCCAGACACGCTCCCTGACCTGTTTTCACCAAAAAACAATTTCCCTAATGGACAGGCTAGAATACTTTTTGCGATCAATTGACCAGGGTTGCCAGCTATGTTTTCAAAAAGTTTTCGATCAGATTGTCATTCGAACAAAATGTCATTCAAAAAAGATGTTTTCAAACAAAATGCCATTCGAAAAAAATGACACTCGAACACAATGCTGTCGAACAAAATTTCATAAAAAAAATTTTTTTTCGAACAAAATGTTTTAAAAAAAATGTATTTGAACAGGTTTTTTCTTAAAAAAACGCCATTAGAAAATATATTCAACGAACAAATTACAGCGACCCCAATTTTATTGGTGTTAAAAAGCAACGTTACTTTTCAACCATTATCATTATCCGATTTGCAAGCCTTCCAAAACCCAACTCAAGAACCCTAATATTCATTGATGGAATTTGTGGCCGAGGTGTTTTTGGTCACTGGAATGCAAATGTGATACCCAAAGAACGCGACGCCCTAATTAACAAAACCAATGTTTAAGCAGGGCCTCTGTCGAGTAAAGGCCGTATATTGGCAAGAAAAAGTGCAGTAGCGTTTTAACACCCCCATATTTAGTGGGTTTTCAACGGCGCCGGCCGGCGGCGGCAAAAGTCGGTGTCTTAGAGTAAAGAATATGTGAATAATTAAAAATATTATAAATGACCATGAGACAAATGACAACTTTTCAGTGGCGTGTATACAATATAGGCGGAAAGGCGTAACGCGACCCTAGATAAAATTCAAAAACCCTTTTTTATATATCATTCCATTTTAAATAACTTATTACCTCATGACATATTCAACAAAAATATAGCTCCATAAGACTTTTGTAAATTCGGCATGATTAAACACGATTCGTCAGACCTCTGGCACTGTAAGAACGAGAGAGACAGAACAAGAACGGATCGCGTTCTTTGTTTGCGTTTCATGCACACAAATATTTTTGTATCCTTCGCATGCGTGTGATTAAAAGAGTTCAAAGAAATTTGGCCTACAATAGAGAATAAAGGTGTACTCTGGAAATTAGCAAATTTGTGGAAATCGACTTTAAGTAGCAACGGTTTAGTTTTTCAGAAAGCACTGAATGTTTCATCGAATATTTGCAACTAGTAAAGTAAACTGCTGCTTTTTTAGGTTGAATTTGGGCGCCAAATATAAAATAATTTAAGAATAATTGGCAAAAAAAAACGCATTTTGGTTTTTTGCATATTTTTCCATATTTGGGCAGAATTATCTCGATTTTATATTAGCTATAATTAACAAACATTTTTTGTGGCTAAACGGGTATAAAAAGATTTTGTTCCTCTTGTATTTTTCCGTGGGCAGCTCGAAAGCTGTACCCCCACGGGGGTCCAAGTTCTAATGGATACCTATTAAGTGTTGACTTTTTCGTTCTTAATGGACTCTTCAAAACACTACATGGTCTATGTGACACCTTTGTAAAGCTAGAAAGACGGTATATACATTTCATGTTACGATATTGGTAAGAGAAACGATAAATATAACCTGTGATACTGTATGCTTTTCAAAGAAATGGCAACATCTACCGAATACAAAAGAAACTTTCAGAGTTTCTGATTTATTTGGCTTACCCAGACATGCCAGAAAATTACACGATAGATCGTTTTATGGACAGCCTGCTTGACATGGACTTAGCAAAGATTGACTCTTTGAAAGAAAGCAGACGTTCCCCTCCAAACGGAAAGTGTTTTAGAAGCGGGCGTACGGGGCATATTCAACGTGATTGCCGTATCCAAATAAAGTCTCGCCCACTATTTAGCGGGAGAGAGTACCGAAGAAAAAATCAGGAAAACTAAAACATACTACTGACAGTCTGAACATCAACGGACTTATAAATGGAACATAAATTAATATAACAGTAGACACCGGTGCTGCCATATCATTGCTATAGTTTAAAATTGCAACGAGATATAAGATTCCAACCAACAGAAAAGAAAATTACATTTAAGGTTTTAACTGGAGAATCCAGAAATGTGTTGGGTCAGACAGGCATTGACCTACAGGTGGGGTGGTCGAAGATTTACCACAACGTATTAGTTGCAGAAATAGAAGATGAATTTATTTTGGGAATGGGCTTAATAAGCCTCGTTTTCCTAATAGGCTGCTGTTTACATAACGACTACGAGTATATCTGACCACGTTATGAATAAAACAAACGAAAATATCGTTTTTGTGTAAACCATATAAATATAAAACGCTGGAGTGGTCGTGTTTGGTTAGACGATAAACCCGCTTTGCCATTGACTGTATAGATAACCATCGCGTGTATATATTACCAAAAACTCACTAGATTTCGATTTAGTAAAAAAGTTAGTTTTTAATAAAATTGTATGGAGCGATTCCGTATGCAAACAAAAATACTTAGTATAACCCAACTCCTATGTTTATTCTTGTAGGGAGCTTTAGGCATTAATTATATTTTTAACAATATCTACAGCACAAGTATGGGGCTTAACAACGGGACAGCAATACTCCAAAAACTTTCCAGTATCCAGCCCAAAAAGAAGGGCAGGTTTCTGAATTTCATGGCTTTTTAAATTAAGTAAATAAAACATTAGAGTTTATTTGAATTTTATTGTCTTATTTTAAGAAATCTGGTAAGAACCTTTCCTGGATACGCTTCTGTGAATAAACAGTTGATCGACAATTACTCTTAACTCCTATGTTTTGTGTAGAACTATTTCTCTATTTAAAAGTACTATCGTGAAATTGTACTTTCCTGAGGGTTCCTGAGAGTAGACTTGCATGGTAGTAGCTCTCTCTGCTCTACGACTTCTGTTATAGCACTGTCGCAATTTGATATCGATTAGTAGTTTGAGAGTTGCTCTAAAATCCGTTTAAATCAATCCAATAGTAATCAGGTCGCTACACGCGCGCGCTCTGTCAGACTGATAGAAGTTACCTGACGTTTGCTCTCTTCAATATGTGTGTCTTATGTCAATTATTATTGGTTTTGTCTTGTATTGGAAAAAGTAATATTTGAAATCACTTAACAGTTTTTTACAGCTAGATTTTATTCCAAATATATTTAAAAAACCGGCAATAACAAAAATAATCTACAACAGCGGTTGACAAGCAGTTGACATTTTTAAACCAGAGAACAAAATATGAAACTGACAGATTTGCCGGGCGGCCGGCGGTCATTTTGGGTTTGCCACTTTAGCTTTGGTCAAATCAAATTCAATAATATTCACTAATAGCAGCAGGTCGCTACTTGCGCGCTCTCTGATAGTCTGATAGAAGCTGCTTGACGTTTACTCTCTCCAATATATGTCTCTTATGTCAATTATTGTTAGTTTTGTTTTTTTTGAATAATAAAGAAATCCTCGGTCATCCCTACTCTAATGGAAAAAGTAATGTTTGAAAACCCCAAACAATTTTTTACAGCTAGATTTTATTCTAAATTTAATTAAAAAACTGACAATAACAAAAATTTTTAAAAAACAGCGTCTGACAAGTAGTTGACATTTTTAAACCGGTGAACAAAATGTCAAACTGAAGCGTTTGCCGGGCGGCGGCCATTTGGGATTTGCGACGTTAACTTTGGTCAAATCTAATCCGTTATTATTCATTAATCCAGGTGCGGTTAATTGTCTACTTACCGAACATCGATAAGTTATTGGCGAAATTTTGTTTGAGGCCTTGTTTTCCTTACAGGTTCCTGTTTACAGAATGACTACGAGTATATCTGACCACATCATGAATAAAACAAACGAAAATATCGTTTTTGTTGAAACTGTATAAATCTAGAACGCTGGGGTGATCGTGTTTGGCTAGACGATAAACCCGCTTTGACATTGACTGTACAGATAACCATCGCGTTTATATATTTTCTTATCTAGATTTTGATTTAGTAAAAAAGTTCATTTTTAATAAAGCTGGATGGAGCGATTCCGTATGCAAACAAAAATACTTAGTGTAATCCAACTCTTATGTTTACTCTTGTAGAGAGCTTTAGGCTTTTTATCACCATCTACAGCACTAGTATGAAACTTAACGATGGGACAGCAACACTCCAAAAACTTTCTATGAATAGGCCAAAAAAGGGGGGCAGGTTTCGGAATTTCATTGCGTTCTTAACTTAAATTAATAAAATTTCATAGTCTGGTGTGAAAGGGGGGGCAGCTTTCCTGGATACGCCCCTGTGAATAAACTGATCAAGAACTATTCTTAACTCTTATGTTTTGTCTAGAACTCTATCACTATTTAAAACTGCTATCGTGAATTTGTACTTTCCTGACCGTCCCCTGAAAGTAGACTTGCGTGGTACTAGCTGCCTGGCGTTTACTCTTTCCAATATACACGCACCCTAATATTTACTTAATTGAGAGAGTGAGATAAATTTTAGTTGCCGTAAAAATATTAGGTACACTATATTTTATGTGAGCACGTAAGCAACATCGTAAAAAATTAAAAAAATAAAATTAAAAGCGGGAAAACTCGTCAATATTTGCAACGGGAATTGCTGAAACTTCTGATTAATTAAAATTACAGAAATCCAAAACTTTAACGAAGAAAACCTCTTTGTCAGGAAATAATAAAAAACTTATAACCAGCAGAGTAGATAAAAGACCGTACATTTTACATGAATGGTTAGATTTTGCAGAAATAGCAATATACTAGGTACTATGCACATATACCTATTTTGTCTTTAGAAGGTCTAAGCAAGCTATAAATTATGGTTCTGGTTCTTAGTAGTTTTTGAGAGATTTCAGTATTTTCTAACTTCGCTGCTTTGCATTGATAGTGGCACAACTGAAAAAAATGCGTTTTTGCGTTTTCTGTTTTGCGCGACCCTTATCATTTTCATAAAATATTTTTAGCACAAAATTTTCCTTATTGTCTATTTCAAGCATGGGTAAGTTATTGATTGATTTAATTAAATCAAAAAAAAAACATAAATAATTGCCTTTGTCATTATTTTTAAAAAGAGTTTCCTGAAAATTATCATTTCCAGTTATGCCACTATCCAAGCAAGGCAGCGACATGAGTCAGAACAAAACTGCAATGTTTACATTTTTTGATTTTCTAGTAACTAAAACACTGTACCAAAAATCATCAACATGGAAGAATCCCGTACCGTGGTTGATTTGGTTTGGTTTGTTCCAAATTAATGACCCAAAACTCCAGCACGGAGCCAAATTAAAAAAAAAGAAGTTGGATTTACTGGTTCCAAAATATCTTTTGACATGATGGTTTTTTCCGTAGCAATTAAACTTTCTTCTTTTTAACTAATAATTCCCCGTGTAATTGCACTTCAGATACAGACAGAAGTTATGAAAACTGCCCTCAGCCCTTTCTATAATATTTTTGCGGGGGACTTTGACTGATGTTTCAGCAACACAAGTTCTAATGTAAGTAGTTACCAAGATATCTTATTTATTTTAGTATAATTCATATTCGATATTTTTTGGTGCTTCCAGGTATTTGTAAGGGATAAAAAAATATCTCCCACTTGCGAGGCTTGACATTCAAGAGAGCATGTCCCAAATAAAAGCAACTACATAGGGATTTCGGAAACGGTAAAAGATAAGAGTTTGTTTGAATGAAAAAAAAGTTGCGCTATTCTAAGCCCAATCAGACACCGTTACAAAATTAAAAATATCTACAAGGGTTTTTAAAATATCGAGCAAAAACTAAAAATTGTGTTTTTTTAAAAATTGAAAAATCGCCGCCATCTTGCAAACAAATTTAATGAAATTTGGTAGTTCTAGTATAAGCAACTACGGCAAATTGAATGACGTTAAAAAATTTTTTTCTAGGTCTTCTAGTTTTTTTGAAACCATAGGCAAGTTTGTTATTTCTTGTGACCGCCATATTGGATTTATACTTAAATAAATTAATAGAGCATAACAGGACCTTTTCAACCATGTATAATAAGCCTATCTTTGGATGACGGAAAATATGAATTTATTTAAAAAATAGTTTTTCACTTAGTTGGCTGTGGAACAAATGCCGTAGTTGTGTTTGTTGTCATACCTACCTACATACCTTTCAAAACTTTTCCGTTTATTTGATTTATACGCGAATCTTTAAGGTTCTTATTTTTTATTTTTCTCTGGTAAAAAAATAATACTATTTCTTAAAATCTATCTTTTATTTCTGAAACAAAAGTTTGCATTTATTATTTAATTTAAAATAAAACTAAAAACAGATAACAAAGCATTGAATTAAATAAGCAAATGTTCGAAAATTCCACCGTTGTTATTCATGCAAATCCTGCATCGATGAATTATTTCATTTGTTCAGGAATTTCTTCTATGGTATTATGAGTAGTAAAGCCTTGACTTCCGCTCTTCTTTCCATGTTGCTGATTCAAATAATCGTTTATGATTCTTGCATTATGTGGAGGTGCTCCATCTTCCTGGAACAACATGTTTGCTACATCTTGAGAGGCAAATTTTCTAAAATTTGGTCAACGTAATTTTGTAGAATTTCTAGATATCGAGGTGCCGTCAAATTATTATGAAAAATGTTAAATAGTATGTGTGCGTTTATGACCCCTAGCCATACATTCAAACCCCATCTAACTTGATGGTGCACCTCATGATTTAAGAACGGATTTTCATCGGCCCAGTACACGTAGTTATGTCTGTTAAACACCCCGCAGTTTGTAAACCTGCTTTCATCGGACCACAGAACCTTAAGCGGGAAATTGAGGGTTTTCTTGTGATTTTCGTATGAACCAATTGCAAAACAAGGTTCTTCTTTCTAAGTCGCCATCTCGGAGTGCTTTTTTAAGAATTATTTATGCAGTTAATTTGGGTAGTTCAACATTATTTTGGGCGATTCCACAGAAAGTGGTCCCAAGCGGATATGTTTTAAACATTTTTAGAGGTTATCAAAATTAGCCTTAAATTAAAGCCAACACTTCGTAGCTTATGATCTTGAGTAAGGATTTCATATAGTTTTTCTATTTTCCCAAAAAATCCGAAGAAAAAAGCATTAAAGTAATTTATATAAAAATATCCATTATTTTAGCTTAAAGATAAATATCTCAAAAAACTGTTTTTTCTTAAGCTTTTGATATTAAACAATAAATTAACTATACCGTAGTACCATATACAACAAATGTACCAATTTTCATGCCAAAGTTTGCTTGTTTGTACTTGGTTTAGCCTAAAAATACATGGTATGATAAACTGTTGTCACACACGTAACGAAAACAGAAATAAAAATGTATAACTCGGAAAATAGGCATTAATTAAACGAAATTTTTCTTGTCAAAAGCCAACACATTTATGAGATACCAGAAACATAATTTTAAAAAATTGCATGTTGTAAGTTTTTTTTTATCAACAGAAATAAATTTTAACTTTTGCAATAAAATGCAATATTTTCTGAGTAATAATTTTGTTTATTCAGTTTTCGCCTTAAATGTCTATTCTTTGAGTAATTCTAAAAGGAATAGTGTGTATAGTCATTGGCGTAACTAAAAAACAAAATAATTATAATATTCGTTGTGTTCATCTGAGGAATGCTACTAGACCTAATAATGTTATTCCAGTTAGGCCTAAATTGTTACTTCTACATATAACACTGTTGAATTTCAACAAAGTTGTGTAAAATTTACTTAGTACATGGTAACATTCTTATGAAAAAATTATATTTACAAAAAGGTTTGACGTATCTTGAAATCTATACATTTTTAGACCTATGTTTATAAGAATAAGAAGAATAAGAGAAAAAATTTTAATATGCTCGGACAAAAAAGAAAAGACTAAAAGTACCATATTTGTATTTGTTAATAAGTTGTTTGAGATAATTTTTACAGAAGGTCAAAAGGAAGATGTGATAATTTTTAGTGATGATTCCATTTTTAAAAGACAAATTTTATGTTAATTTTACCTGGAAGTATTTTTGCACAAACCACGGCAAAGGTGTAGTAGACGGTATAAAAGGACGCGTAGAATCTTGGGTTTGGCAACTATCTCAATCTAAAGATGAAAAATTGGTAGTCCAAAATTTGCTCGACTTTTATAAAGCTGCATCAAGTGTTTAAAATCAACTTCTTTGACAACAACAGCAGATTACCATTTATAAAACTAAATAGACCTAACCCAAAAAATTTGAGGAAGAAGTTATTTGGTCAAGTAATTATGAAGTTTTTAAAAAAATATCTTTTTTAGTTGTCTAGTTAGAGTTCTTTTTAAAAATAAAATACTATTAGCTGTTACTTTCTGTATTTTTTCATTAGCCGCACACGTAACACGTTGTTGTCACACAAGTAACTCACTTTTAAATTTATAAATAAAATAATAAAATGCATAAAGGGGCATTTAAATATAAATCTTATTGTACAAAATATTACCAAGTATTAACTAAAAAATAAAAGTTGAATTAAGTATTTGGCAGTTCGCAGAAAATTTGTAAAATAACAAAAATACATTATTCTGTTAAGAAATAAATGTCACACACGTAACGAATTTTTATAATCTTATAAGTAAATTAATATTTTCCAATCAGTGATTTTTTTGGCGTCAACGTAAGCAAAACTAACAACTCAACCAAGCAAAATTATATTTAAATAATAACCATGTGTTTTTGTTGCGTTTAAAAGCAACAATTCTAAAAAAAATAAGTATGAATGTCACACACGTAACGGTGGAATCACCCTTTTCCAGTTCACGAAGGGAGATGCGAGGATTGTCAACGATACTTTGTAAAACTAGAGCTTCAATATTTTTATTACGATTTTGTTTTTTAAAGGAACCATATTCAATTAAATTATTTCTAAGTATTCTGAAGATTGACAAACCTGGTTGTCGTCTTTCTGGATATCTCTAAAAGTACATATCTCGAGCTCTTCCAGCATTCTTATTACACAAAATGTCAATGTCAAATTTGATTGATAATGTGATTTAAAAAAAATCTTAAGTAATTTAGAAACTTTAAAACTCCAACAGATAAATTAAATAAATGACAAAGTTTTGACAGATAGTTACGTAGGTATGACGACAAACGCAACTACGGCCTTTGCTTCACAGCCAACCAAGTGAAAAACGGTTTTTTAAATAAATTTACATTTTCCGTCATTTAAAGATAGGCTTATTATACAAAAGCTCTTTTAATGCTCTATTTATTGACGTATAAATTCAATATGGCGGTCATAATAAATAACAAAGTTTGCTCTGGTTTCAAAAAAACTAGAAGGCCTAGCAAAAATTTATTAACGTCGTTCGATTGGCCGTAGTTGCTTATAACAAATTACCAAATTTTATTAAATTTGTATGCAAGGTGGCGGCGATATTTCAATTTTTCAAAAAACACAATTTTTAGTTTTTGCTCGATATTTTAGTAACCCCTGTAGATATCTTTATTATTGATACAGCACCTGATTGGGCTTAGAATAACGCAACTTTTTTCTCATTTAAACAAACTCGTATCTCTTACAGTTTCGAAATCCCCATGTAGCTGCTTTTATCTGGGACACTCTGTATATAGGTAAAAATTGCATTTTGATATAGCAAGCCGTTTATAAGCTACAGAGGATTTTTTAAAAGCATTTTGGAAGGGGGCTTATAACTTTTTTCTTTAAAAAAATTCCGCCAAAATTTATTCTGCCTATTTTAGTTTTTGAGACATTACACAAAGTTGGTATTTTTCTTATGAAATAACTATTTACTGAATTTTTAAAACCAGTATAAAAATTATTTTTAAAGTGATCGATCCGAAAGTTTGGTGCAAACCGAAGGGAACTTTAGATTCAAACGACATGGGGTATGGTAAACCATAAAACAAGTTTGCTAAATCACATATTTACCGTGGGAATGACGCAGGAGTCTAACATGCCGCTAAAAAATGGCGTCAAACAAATCAGCCCCATGAAAAGCCGTATTTCGCCGAAATATCCAAGATATTGCCAAAGATATATGTCGTATTGCATTGTCTTAACAAGGAAGAAAGCAAACATTTTTTTAAAATTTCTCTAAGGTAGTACTTATTCAGCATCTCCTTATATATATTTTTTGCGTTCTTTAAATGTATTTTGTAACATTATTTTTCAAAATTAAATAAAAATATATTTAAACCTGCACTTTATTAAACAATATATAATCCAGTAGTCAGGATACCTAGATACTTCGGCGGTAGCTCTACCGATATGTGTCTAGATGACCGAAGTTGTACTGTATAAAATAAAAGCACACAGTATATTCCATAAGCATATAATAAGTTTCTATAATATCTCAAAAACTAAAAGTGACAATGGATTCTTTATTAGAGAAAACTATAAAAATGTAATTTAACCCTAAATAAAATTTTGAAAAATAAAAAAGTTATAGGCTCTTTCCCAAAATGCAGCCTTTTCAAAAATCCCATGTGGCTGAAAAATGGCTCGCTATATCAAGATGCAGGTTTTAGCTCTAAACTTCTCTTGAAAATCGAGTCTCGCAAGTGGGGAAAGTTTTTCTCTCCCCCAGAAACACTTGAAACCCTTCAAAAACATTTAATTTGAGACACATCTTAACTTCGGGGGGGGGGGGGCCCAGCAGGCCCCCCCGTATATACGCCACTGCCGTGTACATATTTAAGCAAGATTGACCGCTTCATCTAATTTTCAAAAAGTAATTTAAAAATAGATACTGGATGAATTCTTACTGGTCAAAGAAATCTAAATTTTGAATATTTTTACTCCTTTTTAACAGAAAACAACTGTACTATAAATTAAAAAAATTGGGACGATCATTTGACTTTGAAAGGGTTTTAATCTTCAAAACCCCTAACGTGTTCTGATAATTGTGTGTCCTGATTCGATTCCTGGGTAGGTACTTGGATGTTTGTGATTGTTTATTAATGCTTTGACCTTGCTCTAACTTTGCGAAACTAGGCGATTGATCCTTATTGGATGGAAAGTCCCAGTATAAAAAAAATACAATTCCATAACTCCTTAGTTAACTAGATGTGTCAACCTTATTTGAAAGTGCTGCGTCCTGCAATATTTTCCGCCTCAATGTGCCATTTCTAAGCTTGGGAAGTTTTAATTAATTTTCTAGTCTTTTTTGATAAATTGGCGGAATAAAATAAATTTGAAAACTTGGACCTAGGTAAAACCGAAATTCTCGAGGGATAGAATAATTTTATGTACTTTAGGGACTAAAAGAGGTCACTTTAGTCCCTAGTTTTAGATTGGGGATAGGTCTAAGCCCATAGCGGTTTACAAAAAAAAACAATGATTTAAACACTTCAGATAAAGAGAGAATATACCAGTGTAAGCCGACATGCGTCATAATTAACGTTGTTAAAATGACACTGGGTTTTTAAAAAATTCTTTGTTTAATTTATTTCCAGTTACAATTTCTAAATATAATGATGTTAGTAGCTCAAGATCAGAATAGCCGAATATAAATTTATAAAAATACAGCGATTTAGAAAACCTGCTTAAAAACAACTCGCTGGTTGCCATATTTCTTTTATTATGCTCGTCGTGCGGGTTATTAATGCTTGTTGATTCCGAAAATAGTACCTTAAATAAAAAATATATAAAAACTTATGATTGACTGAAAAACCGTTATTTTTCTATATTTACAGACTTAAAACCAAATACCGCAAGACCCAATGCAAAACCTAGAAAGATATACCTTACGAATGTCAAGCAAAGGAAAGGTAGAAAGATTGAAATAAAAGCCTTCCCATAATGCTGCTGAATCATCGGTGTGTTTGTAAATAAAATTAAAATATGCCTGAAAGCTACATAAAACAAATCTCCTAACAACAAAACCTAAACTCTATTATACCCCTATATGCAAAAATAAATAATGGAAGGACCTTGTTGTATAAATTGAAATATATTAAGGTTGTAAATTCAAACAAAATATAGAGCGCAAAAGGTTCGGAATAAATTTGGTTCAAAAATGAATCCAGAGCTCGCGATTTAGTATATGAGCTGTTTTTTTACAACACGACACGCCATCTTGAAAAGATCTGTCTAATGCCACAATACACCTAAGCTTTAAATATTCAGTTTAGTATCAACGTACAGCTTATACCACGAAAGCTTTTTTAAAATAATTATTTTGATTAGTTTCATCATGACTTCTCGAAAAATCTTCCACAGGAAACTTAACATAAGCTTTGTAGATTTCTCCTGTGTCGCCGTCGGTTGAATAATACTCTAGCTAATAGAACACTACCAGAACAGAGTGCGTTTGCAACTGATTTGATTAGTCTCTATCAGTGTTGCCAGACTTTTCTCACGACTTTCCTTCAACTAAGTGAAAAAACCCCTCATATCCTTCAAAACAGTACCGGGTGTAGTGTTCCCAATCTTTCCAGATAAAAAATCCCTAGCATAGTATTAAAAAAATCCCGTTTTGGACAAAAATTCCCGAGATAAGAGTTAAAAGTGACGCTTTTTCACCTGAGGTAAAAAGTTTGCAACACGAGCGTAGCAAGGGCTACATTATGAAATAAAAACTGAAATTTCCTGGTTAAAAAGTAAAAATCGGTATAAAATTCCAAAAAAGACCTAACAACCTAAAAAGTCCAAAAAAATGCAGCGAAAACGCTTTTTGATAAAAATTGATTTATTCCATATATGCTATTATCACGAGAATTATACGCTATTTTTTACCCTTTTGGACTATTTTTAGAGTTTTTTAAAAAAAAATTCTAGTTTTCAGGCTTTTACGTTTTTCTTTTAGAATTTTTTACTTTTTATTCCTGACGTGTTACCTTTTATCGCAGGGATAGAAAATGAAACTTGTTTTGTTTTGATATTTTAAAATATATTAGTATCGGATTTCGATATATTGAACACGAACATTACGAAGTTGTTACATAACTATCTCATCACCTCAAAAATTGGTTTGCTTTTCACTTGTCTAAAAAACTGCGAATTTCGGTACGTTGGTTGTGTCGTATTTAATTTTAGTAACTGAGATCAAAATACCTAAAACTTTTTATAATTTTTTTACGGCTAGTCCTGAAAATTTTTTTCTTTTTTCTGTTACTAAAAATTCCCTTTTTCCCTTTTAGGCTCGAAAATTCCCTAAGGGAAAATTCTCTACAGAAAAAGGGAAGATATAGCCAAACAAATTTTATCATTTAAATTACAGAACACCAAACTTAAATCATAAATTATAAAAACCAAAATTAAAAATAAAGTAAATATTTAAATTTACCTACATAAGTTAAGTTTGGTAAAATTATTGGAATATTTGCAATTGCCTCAAAATAGTCAAAATCCTTGAAATTGGAATAAAAACCTTCAATCATTCAAAAGTGAAAATTTTTGTTTAAAACCCTTCATATTCAAGGAAAACCTTTCAAATGTGGCAAGACTGGTCTCTATACACATTTTATATACCAGGATCACCGCTGGTGTTGTTCCGATGTTTAAAGATTTGTATAGATTCTCGGATTTTTCTTTGATAGAAGAATCGATTAGAGGCAAGAATTTTAAATTGGTAAACAGATCTCTTATGCTTTTTCAGTCTATAGTTAATTTCATAATTTTTGAGACAACTTTTTGACAGTTATCAGGTGTTTACCATAACAAATAGCATAGGCCAGCGATTTTTTTTTAGGTTGTCCCAAAAACTGAAATAAATTTTAGCAACTAGATGATATTCTTTAGACTCCAAATGTTTCAATAGTAATTTTGTCTTTTACTGACCCTAACTTTTGAAATTCCATATATTATGATCGATAGTATTTTGTATATTAGGCAGTATCGCAATGAAGGATCATCCGGCGGTACTAAGTCTGCACAAACCGATTAGGCAGGATGCAAATGTGATGAATTTGCTGCTTTCACTCAAGAGCAAAATTGATTCGATGCAACAGGATGTTAATTCCTTAAAAACGCAGCAAACCGAAGTACAGAAATCGCTCCAGTCTTATGGAGATAAAATAGATGATTTTAACAAAAAAATTACGCAATTTGAATCGAAAGTTAATAAAATCCCAAAAATGGAGACTGATGTATCCACAACAAAAACCGATGTTAAACAACTGGAACAAAAGTTGCAAAACTTCCAACAGCTGGCTCGTATGAGCAATGTGGAAGTATCAGGCATACCAGAAAATGCAGAAGACAACCTAAAAACGGTCGTGCAAGCAATTATCTCATTAGCCAAGATTCCCCCTTCGATGTGCGAATCATTTCATCGGGTTGCTCACTTTAGTAAAGAAAATAAAAATCCCAGATCCTTAATTATTAAGTTTTCTAATAAGTCAGCTAAAGAAGATTTGTTAAGTTATGCTAGAGAGAAAAATGGGATCAAATTATCTAAAATCGGAGTTATAGGAAACGCAAACAGCTTCTACATTAACGAGCACTTAACACCACAAAATAAAATACTATATCATGAAGTAAGAGAACGCTGCAAGTGCTAAGGCTGCATGCTGGACAAGAGACTACAAAATATATGCACGCAACCCAAAAACTGTATCAAAATGCGCAAGGTTTGCGCACCAAAACAAATGATTTTTTTAGCCACATTAGGAACTGACGTCGATGTGGTATGCATTACTGAAACATGGCTTTTGCCTGGTGTTAAAGATGAAGAACTATTTGACACAAATTTATTTAATATCTATCATCAAGATCGGTCCTTTCTTTTAACTGATAAGCGAGACGGGGGTGGAGTTTTAATTGCGGTCAAGAAAAACCTTATTTCGTCAACTAGGGTGGAGTGGTCTTGTAATGGTCTTTGTGAGGATCTTTGGGTCTCAATCGTTCTTGAAAACCGAAGAAACGTGCATGTGTGTTGTGTGTATGCTCCGGGTTACGCAACTTTAGCTAATCTTAATGCGCACTTAATGAAGGTATGTGAGGTAGTGAATACGCTTCTAGATAGTGATAGTGTTATCGTCTTGGGTGACTATAATGCACCCAAGATCTCGTGGCAATATGATCAGGACGAAAGGTGCTATGTAGGTATTTCTACAGCAAACGACGACCGTGGAGAATGTCTCGTTGTACTATGAATTTGTTAAATTTAAAACAGTGTAATGGAGTGCCAAATCCCTGGGGTAAGTTCTTAGACTTTATATTTAGCAATAACCCGAGCCTTCCAACACAACACTGTGTAGATCCCTTTGTCCCAGAGAACCCACATCATAAGGCCACAGAAAGTATTTTTGAAAGTAAAATTTTATTAAACTTAAAGCAAAAAAGACCCTTTAATATCTTGATATTTCGAACAGCCAATTATAAAGTAATAAGCACTGCGATCAGTGAAGTTGACTGGCAATATCTTTTTAAAAATTAAAATATCGATGAAGCAGTAGCTGTTTTTTATGTAATCTTAAATAATATTTTCTCAGAATATGTTCAAACAAAAAAACGTAACACAAAATATCCACCTTGGTTCTCACATAACTCCATATTATTAATAAATGAAAAAAGTAAAAAGCATAGATGCTCGAAAAAGTACAAAAATGCAGCCGATTATCAAGTTTTTTGCAATTTAAAAAAAAACGTCAAAATATCACTCAAAGAAGACCATAAAAAATATATAGAAACTTTGAAATGAATCTTAAGGAAAAACGTCCTCACTACACAAATTTCTGATAGGTTAAGAAATAAAAAGCGTAGTTTGTATTAAATTATGCTTAATTTATTTCTAACAACCATCAACCCGACGCGTTTAGGCTTTTCTAGCCATTTTCAAGGGTTCTAAAAGTATAAAAAACAAAAAATTATAAAAAATAATATAAATATAAAATTACATTATGATCAATTTTCAATAAAATAATATAAGCAAGAAGAGTTTACAAGAATTAAAATAAAAAATTTTTTGTAGTTTTGTTTTAGGTTAGAATAAAATATTAATAATAATAACAATTTATGTTAAAAAATACATAGAAAAATTGTCTCTGAAGTTAAAAGGTCTAAACAACAAGCAAAAATTTTTAGACTTACATTTAAGTTTCCAAGACCAAAATTTTGGAAAACAAACAAACACTAATTATAATGCCACCATTATCAGCTTAACGTATATGGCATGCCATCTAAGACGAACCTAGGGAACATAGTGTAAATCCAAATTACAGAAATCTTATCACAATAAAAGTCTACATTTATAAATTGATCCAAGAGGTACCAGTCAAAAATAATTAAAACATCAACACTTAAAAACGCTAAAAAGATAAAAAAATTTAAAAATTTTATGTCATAAATTAAAATTCAATATTATACCCACTAATATGATACAAAAGACTCAAAAAATTGACACTCGACCAACCTGAAAATCGAATTAAAACCCCAATGAGGAAATTATTCAGAATAAGCCCAAAGGATCATTAAGATAATTGGAAAGAGAAAAACGATTTCTTATTTACAGTCAAATAATAAAAAATTAATAAAATTTTTCATTGTGAAAAATATTATTAAAATTTTTCAAAAAATAATTATAATTTTGAAAATAAACTTATCAGTAGTGTATAAGAAAGTTGAACAAAAAGTAGAAAATACTTAATTCTTGGACAAAAAACAAATTATTAGAAACAACTGAACAAAGTATGACTACCAATATAAAAACTTTTTGGTCTTTTTTGGCTGGAAAAAATAACAAAAAAACTGTCCCAAGTTGCATTAACCACAACAATCAATTACTTACAAATGATCAGGAAATTTGCGACGCATTTTCAAACTACTTTTCCCTAGAGTACCCCTTCTTCCAAACAATTACTTAATCTGTAATATAACCGAAATCACTAGGGAGCAAGTTTTGGAGCGAATTGACAAATTAGGTGTTAGCAAGCGCGGTGGGCCGGATGGTGGCAGGGATGCCATTAGTTACCCACTTCACTTGTTATTTAACAAATCTCTGGGTCAGGGCGTCTACCCTGTGGAGTGGAAACAGGCTCAAATTATCCCTGTCTTTAAAAATGCGATAGAAAAGACATATGCAATTATAGACCAATCTCGATGTTGTCAATACTAGAAGGTATTATGACTGACCTAATGTAAATAAAAAATATAATACCCGAAAATCAACATGGCTTTTTCCAGGGACGCTCCGTTGCTTTGAATTTATGTTGGATGTAGCTGGAATTTCCTGAAATTTGTGAAAATTTTTCAGTTTTGTAAAGCTAAACCACCTAATGTAAATAAAAAATATAATACCCGAAAATCAACATGGCTTTTTCCAGGGACGCTCCGTTGCTACCAACTTGTTGCACTACGTTCAGGATGTCTACAAAACAATGGAGGGAGGTTCTCAGATTGATGCCGTGTACACCGATATCTCAAAAGCTTCTGACAAAATTTACATACCAACATTAAGAATAAAGTGAGTGTTAGTTAGGCCGAACAGCCCGAAAGCACACCCACCATTGGACGATGGCCGCGAAAGCCTTTTACAATTTGTACGACGCCTCTACGGGGAGGAAGTTTCCACTCTTCAGTTACGCTTGGTCGCACTACGCAAGAAGAAAGCGCAACTACTGTCACGCCGAAATTCCTAAGATTTAAGCATACCATGAAAACACCTCAAGCCTACAGAATCTATAGAAGAACTGAAGATGCCCTTTTAAGAGAACGGATCCATTCAACTAGATCGCAACTCGCACGCACAGACAAGGAACTACTCTCAATTTTCTATCACCTAGCCAACACCATGCACAAATCAGACTGGGACAAAATTGATGCTATTTCCTACAGATCCATGGAAAACGAACACCACAGAAATACGGAGAGGCAGAAAACCAAATACCAGAGACTAACTGACGACAACAATGTCCATCCTTGATTCTACAAAAACTGTCATCAACCTATCGGACCGCCCGCTTTCTCAAAATGAAGTCTCAGTACTCTCCAAGGGGGGGAACTTTGCTGTTGCATCTAGGGAGGTTCCCAAGGAGGAAATAATTACCAACTTAGAATCTGCTATTAGAAAGTTGCCCGAAGATCAGGCAGAAGAAATACGCACGGAGTGTTCACAGATTTTGCGAAAAGCCAAACCACCAAAACGCAACATTACAAGGATGAAAGAAAAAGCCATTAAGGATCTCAACAAGGACGAAAACATTCTGATACTGCCTGCCGACAAAGGAAACGCCACTGTAGTATGGAACAGGGATGACTACAATAGATAGATGGTCGATCTTTTAGAACCCTCAACATACAAGAAGCTAAAAAGAGATCCTACACAACCCGCAATTAAAAAAGTGAATCACTTAATTAAGATTTCTTCATTGGAGGACCCAGTCAAGAAGATGCTATGCCAAAGTGAAGCCCTGATTCCGAGATTGTATGGACTACAAAAAATCCACAAAAACGATGTGCCTCTTCGTCCCACTGTCAGTACTATAGGCTCACCAACATACAAACTTGCGAAACATCTTGCTTCCCTCTTGCAACCCCACATCGGACTAACGGATTCGTATGTAAGAGACTACACCCACTTTATTGAGAAGATCAAAAACATCGTCATGGACGAGAAAGACATCTTAGTTAGCTTTGATGTTGTGTCTTTGTTCACGAAGGTACCTTTAGCCGAGGCAATGAGGGAAGTGGAACACATATTTCCGAAGGACATCACCGACCTGTTTAAAATCTGCCTAACGACATCATATTTCACCTTCAATGAACAAATTTATGAACAGATCGATGGAGTATCAATGGGTAGCCCTTTATCGCCAGTGATTGCGAACTTTTTCATGGAGAAACTGGAAGAGAAGGCGTTGAATAATGCCCCTCATAAACCCAAAGTCTGGTTTCGATATGTAGATGACACTTTTGTCGTTTGGCCTTATGGTAGAGACAGCCTTAATGAATTTCTCAACCACATTAACAGCATACACCCCAGTATACAATTTACAATGGAAACAGAGAACAAAAGAGAATTAGCATTCCTTGACGTACTAGTAACGAGGAAAGAGGGACGACTAGGAAATACCATATACAGAAAATCTACTCACACAGACCGCTACCTAAACAAAACATCTAACCACCACCCGTGCCAACGAAAAGGGGTAATAAGAACATTGGTAGAGAGGGCGAAAAGAATCTGCGAACCAGAACATCTAGACAAAGAATTAAACCATCTTAAAAACGCCCTCGACCAAAGCCGAGCACTAGAAGTAACAGTAGCGGTGGACTGAACAGCCGCGAAGTTACTTCAAGAGCCTTTCTGCCCTACATCCCTAGAGTGACGGATAGGATCGAACGTATTCTGGGAAAACACAACATAAAAACGATCTTCAAGCCATCTAAGAAGATCGAGAACCACCTCAGATCTGCGAAGGATATAAGGAACCCACTAAGTTCTTCGGGGGTATACCGCATTCCCTGTACCTGTGGAAGTGTCTACATCGGAACAACCAAACGGTCCGTAAACACAAGAATCAAAGAACACAAAGCCAACTGTCGACTAGGACATACGGAAAAATCCGCAGTTGCAGACCACACACTAAACAATGAAAACCACCGAATAAAATTCGAAGACACAGAAGTTCTCTGCGCCTCCTCTTCATACTATCCAAGACTCTATAGAGAAGCAATCGAAATTCATAAACACCAGCAGAACTTCAACAGATCTGAAGAAACTCTTAAAATTAACAGAACATGGGTACCGGTTCTTAAAAACACTAAACGGCTTGCTTATAACAACAAAACTGAATCTCGGGAAAGTGACCAATCACCGACCAGCCCTGATATACGCCCCGCCCACCATAGCGTATATAACCTGCGCCCGCGACACCACCATTTATTTATAACCACCAGTCTTCGAGAAGCCGACAAACAGTCAACATCTCCTGAAGATGCCATCCACTCGAGATGGCGAAACGTCGAGAACGAATTTCCAACGACGACGGCCGAACAGCCCGAAAGCACGCCCACCATTGGACGATGGCCGCGAAAGCCTTTCACAATTTGTATTAATAATAAAATTGCAGAATATCGGTGTACATGGCATCTTTCTGGGCTGGTTGGAGTCCTATTCGACACCTCGGCGCCAGTATGTCAAATTAAATAATTAGGCGCTGACTCGTGACGTAGGTTGACATTAGCACCCCGACATAAACTGTAATTTTGGAACATACTCATTTGCATCGCTTTTTAAAGCACAGCTTATTTTTTATTGCTGTCCAACTCATAGCGCTGCACAGTGGGCTCCCGGATCTGATTTTTGACCAAAATTAAAACAATATTTTGTTTTAAAATGAGAAAGAAGTAATTATCAATCAAAATGGCGAATCCAAAATGGCGAAGTTTTCTATTTATGAACCGGTAAGTATGAAATTTAGTGCTAATATTCGCTAAATGTGATTTTTGACCTAATTTAAAAAAACTTATTTACCAGTAGGTTTCAAATTTGGAACCTTGGCGTGTCTAAAGTCGTTGAGTATAATTATGAAATCAAACTTAAAAATTACATGACGAATCCAAAAGGGCAGTTTTCTATTTGTGAACCGATATGTATCAAAATTGGAACTTTAAGGTGTATAAAGCCGATAGATTTCTCACTCAAACCTAGAAAAAATATTATGGCGGATCCGAAATGGAGAACTTTTACATTTATGAACCGATATGTATTAAATCTGGAACTCTGCGGTGTTTAACGTCGCTTATTATTATTTTTTACTTAAACAAAAAAAAACTTGCACGGCGGACCCAAAATCTTTATCCTTTACACTATCCTATATTTATAAACCGATTTGTGTCGAATCTAGTACTTAGATTATTTAAGGTTAAAGCTCACCGTGTAATGTGGAAAAAAGCTGCGTTGAAAAGGATGAGGAGTTTACATAACTAACTAACATAAGCTAAAAATCAAACTAAAAATTAAAAATATTTAAAAAAGTTAAACGGTATTATTTTTTGGCTCTACCAAAAACTAGAAAATAATACGAACGTAACCCTGACTTTGTAGCGGATCAGAACCACAGAATATATAGGTTATTACCAACAGAAGCACGGTCCAGTTAAAGGCACCTTTTAGTTTACAACGCTAGCGCTGGTTTCGTAACTATATTATATTTAAAATATCGCAGGGCTTCTACTGTGCGAGGTTGCCGCCTGATACGAGGTATCCCGCTCGTGTAGCGTAATCACCCAAGCAATTTAGATGTCTTTTGATGAACTTCCCTTCACGTCCCCTCAACCCGCTTAAAAACCATGGTGTGTGTTTGTGAGCCGCGTCGTTGAAGGTCATCGGTACACCTGTATTTCATTCATTAATTGAGCCGAAATAGGTCTGAGTAAAATTAAATCTCCGCAAAAAATGAATTAAATACAAAGTATAATAAATTTATACCTGTTACAGTCTAGATATTTTCCACATACCTATTTTATTAATAATAAAATAAATAGCCGGTAATATGACATCATGGAGCCTTGGCCCCCCCTAAAACATCTTCCTGGGTGCGCCACTGAATAATCGACCACTTTTAATTACATTTTCGGTTCAGTTCGGGGGTGGGTTGATATATATACCGGGTGGGCCAAAAAAACCGGACAATTTTTTTTTCAATATAACTTTTGAACTATAACGTAGATTTTAATGGGACAAACTGCACTTGGCAGAGAATTATTCAGAGTTTTGACTAAATATATTTTTTTGTCCTCCATCTTAAAATCCAGGATGGCGGACAAAATTAAATTGTACCCTTCAAAGATACTCCTTTGTTCTTGTGTTGCGAACATGTTTTAATTATTTTTTAAAATCAGTAAAAAAGCTGCAAAATAATTTTGGTGTTTCTAAAAAAAAATTTTTTGCGCATTGTTTGGAATATTATACGATTGCCTTGCTAATCATGTCTGGATTTCTTTCCTTATAAATTAATTACTACTGAACCGATTTTGATGAAATAAAAAACATTCTGGTGAGAATTGATTGCTTTTTAGAGATCATGACCAAAATTTGCCGCCATCTCAAAATTGAAGATGGCGGACAGAATCATACTTGATTCTTCAAAATGACATGTTTATTCTTATTTTCTGAATATATTTTAGTTTTTTTTTTAATTTATAGAAAAGCACAACAAGTTAAAAATTAGTCAAATCGGTGTGGTTGTTCTCAAAAGATCGATTTTTGTTTCAGCCATTGTTTTACAGATTATACGATTGATTGAATTTCCTTATAAACTCATTATTACTGAACCGATCTTAGTGAAATAAAAAAAATCATGGGGAGAATTAATTTTTCTTTAAAGAATACAATCGAAATTTGCCGCTATCTTAAAAGCTAGGATGTCGGACAGAATCATACTTGACCCTTCAAAGAGGCACGTTTATTCTTACTTTCCGAAAATGTTTTAGTTTTTTTTTAATTCATAGAAAAACACTACTTTATCCCGCATAAGGAAGTACAAATTAATAAAATCGGCGTAGTAGTTCTTAGAAAACTATCACTTCAGATTGTGGTTATAGTGTGGTGATTCTTTTTTTGATTTTTAAAAATTTATTTTATTTACGGACATCCCTGAATTTTTAAAAATTAAATTAATCTTACATTGTTATACATCATTTAAAGGAAATTTAATTTTCTATAATTAACTATACGGCACATTGTTTATAAAGAGCTTGGTTTTTCCTAATCCGGGTGAAACATATATATATATATATATATATATATATATATATATATATATATATATATATATATATATATATATATTCTTTTTTTTTTTAATTACTCCCGACGGACGTCGCCCTCGCTGGACAATTTATCATTAATCAAACATCACTGTCTTACACATCGTGAAAAAGGGAATTTTATTTTTTACAACTAAGTATAAAAAATATTTTCCTCAATTGCGCTTAGTTTCTGAGAAAATTGGAAAAACCCTGTAATAAAATTAATGTAGTTGTTTGGATTTCTCCAGGTTGAAGGTCACTCATATTGCAATTGAAAAAAATACCCTTTCCTTCACAAACAAAATTTTATCAATTTATTAATTAACATGGAATATGGACTTTGGTCCAAAACAGCAGTCGCTTTTCAATTGCAAAATTAATGTGTTTGGTGATTTGTAAAAATTGATTTAATTTACGGGCACCTGTGTTTTAAAGTTTTAATCTGAAGATAAATCTCACTTTCTTATGGGGCGTTTAAAGAGAAATTTCATTGTCTACAATCGACTATAGGGCACAATTTATAATAGAGGGCTTGGTTTTTAAGATAATCGGGTAAAACGTGTCACAAACATGTGGTTTTTGTTTTCAATAAACGGACGCCGCTGGAGAGTTTGTCATTAGTCTGACCCCACCGACTTCCACATTGGTAAAAAGGAAATTTAATTTTGTACAATAAAGTCTCAAACAGATCACCTTTGCTGCTAGGGCCGTACCTAAAATCTTTTTTCGGGAGGGTTACTTCTTTTGTTAAGGAGGTGGGAGGGGGGTGTTCGTGAATTTTGGAAACTATCACTTCAGATTGCGGTTATAGTGTGGTGATTCATTTTTTAATTTTTTCAAAATTGCTTTAATCTACGGACGGCCCTAAATTGTTATAAATGAAACTAATGTAGCCTTGTGACACATCGTTTAAAAGAAAATTTTATTTTCTACAATAAAGTATAAATAAAATTTTTTGATGTAAAGCTTGATTTTAAAGAAAATCAAGTAAAACAAGTTTCTTTTTTTAATTTTTTTACATTATCCCAATAAACGGACAGCGCTGGAGAGTCTTTCCTTAGGCGTACCCCACCCCATTTTTCCATAAAGCTTAGTTAGTTTTTGAGAAAATTTAAATTAAAAACAAAAATTTCCAGGTTTTAGAGAGTCTTTTTTGTGGTTTTTTGCAGCTTAAATTTCGAAATCTAATATAATTATATATTTAGGTTAGATTTTACACATTTTTGATGCATTTCTTCTTTCAAGACTATTAAAGGATAACGATAACGAATGTTGAATTTTTTATTGATTTGAAGATTGCTGGATAGTTATATTTATTTTCGAACTTATATGTACCTGCATAGAATGAGTTTTTGACTTAAAATTCTTTTTGGAGAAAAACAATGTGTTAGGGAAGAAGAAGAAAACACAAAAATTTTAATTTTAAAAATGTATCCCTTTATGATATGCCTATGTTACGTGCACCACTGCTTTCAAAAAGGACTTATGTGCACTACTTGATTTTTCCCAAGTCTTTTACTTTTGCCATGAAAGTACTTCAAGTACATTAAATATGTCAAAAAATGAGAAAAAAGCCTAAAATATCAAAAAAAAAAATCAAAAATGTCAAAAAACGTCAAAAACTTCAACAAATATTTAAAATGACAAAAAATTCAAAAAAATGTCAAAAATTGTCAAAAAATGAAAAGAGATAATTTTATTACACAAAAAGCTGCAAAATTGACCCAGTCGCATCAAAATGTGTTTTATAGTTTTGCGATACACCCGGTTTCCACCTATACGTGCCCACCCTGATTCAAAAAACGCATCAGGTGACACTGCATTTAAAACCGGTACAACGCCATGTACTGTCAGGTGATGCATTTTTTGAATCGGGCTGGGCAAGCATAGGAAACTAGGCTTTAGGCGTGTCACGGTTACCCCGAACTCCGAGGAGCATGTATCCTACCTTGCCTTATTTCTCTTTTGGTGGAGCCCTTGGGGCACTGTTCTTACCGTCAATAATTTCTAAATCAATCATAGAAAGTACTATTTTTATAATAGCCCACAAAACTGCTTAAAAACTTGTTTAAATTAAACTAAATAAATAAGCATAACAAACGTAAATATCCAGGTGTATCTAGTCAAACTAAATAAATTTTCGGGTTCTTTAAACCAACCTCCATCAAACGTAGAAATTACGTCTGCATACCTGCACTACCGTACTACCGACACCCCTCAATAGATGGCATGACTGCTGTAGTAGTTTCTCACACTTTGAATTTCACGTTCCACGAAATAATGAAGGTGCGTCTAAATAATTAAGCCTATAGGCATTATTCTTTTGATGAGTGTGTACCTAATTAAATAAGAAGTACCTATCAAGGTTGCTAAAATACCTGACTTCGCTGCCAAGTTGATAAAAAAACCGGAAAAGTGGCAACCCTGAGGTTAACACTTGTTTTCGGCGCATTAAAGTTATATCTCACCTATATCTAAATTGTACCTCAAGAATATTTTATTATACTTGAAGTACTTTTAATGTACTTGAAGTACTTTGAATGTACTTGAAGTACTTTGAATGTACTTGAAGTACTTTGAAAGTACTTGAAGCACTTTGGCTGTACTTGAAGTACTTATAATGTACTTGAAGTACTTTACTTGACAAAATCAAGTACATTGTTAAAAGTACTTCAAGTACAATACCGAATTGTAGATGTACGTTAAGTACAGTACTTGAAGTACTTGTAAGTACTTGAAGTACAATTTCAATTACTGTACTTGAAGTTCCTGACAGCTCTGGTATGCATATTAAATTAATAAAGTTATTTAGTTATTTTAGTTGGATTTCATGGTTTCAAGATATATTTAAAATAAAAAGTTACTTTAACTAATTACTTTTTCTAGTTAAGTTAAAAAAATAATGTGTAATTAGTTCAGGCCCCATGGGGTCCGATACTGCGTTTAATGATAGAAGCAACCCACTTGGTATGGATAGATATAAGACTCGCTCGAACATTTTACGAAAGGGAACCATCCCTGGCAGAGGGTTAGTTCCCCCCTTAAACGTGCTTTTTGGCGGTTTTTTGCTGATATCTCGAAAACGGTCAACTTTTCTAAAAATATTCTAAAGATCATTTTGCAAGCGGATAAAATTTCCTTTTTTAACCATGTACATTAGTCCCCTTTAAAGGCAGTCGTGCACGTTCCATAGGCCTAAGAAGAAGGGGATGTTTAAAATATGTTTTGTTTATTTTTCTTGTGGCATTTTGTATCCTTAACACATTGTTTTTTTCAAGAAAGTATTTTTGTTCAAAACCCCATTGTATACAGTTAAATAGTTAATAAGTTAGACATAACTTTTTAAAGTAGCCGCCTTAAAATAAAACCAAATGTGTTTGTAGAAATCCTCAAATCAAACAAAAATTTTGAACATTAATTTTTGTAACTCACTAAAAAATACTCAAGGTGAGCAAAAAAATTTTTTGATTAGTATTAACTTAAAACTTAATTTTTCAAGTTGATTTCATTTAAATTGGGGGGAGGGGCATTCTGTCTTTTACAGTATTTTTCTAATTTGCAAACTTTTAACTTGGCCAAAAACAACTAAGTAATAGTTGTTAAGGCTGACCAAAAGTGCTCTCAAAAGATGTATAACATGCCCTCCCTACATCAGTGGCCAACCTTTTATAGGTATTTAAATAGAGGTGTGGAATAAACAATATTTTATTACCCTACATGTCGGGTTTTAAAACTTATTTTTAAAGCTGAAGAAATTTCCTTTCCGACGATGTATATTACTCTCCCCTCACGGCAGCGATAGATCTATCATAGACGCACAAAAAATAATCAATTTTGGTATACACTTGAATCTTTATTTAACAACAACCATGTTCGAACAGTACTAATACACACATTGCGTTCATTAAGAGAAGCAACACACTTGGTATGAATATACAATATACTTCCTCGAAAAAATAACGAGGGGGAACCATCCGCCTACTCTTGGTGGGGACGGTGCAGTATGTGTATTAGTAATGTTCCAACATGGATGTCAAATGAAGATTCAAGTGTATATCAAATTTGACCATTTTTAGGGGGTCTATGCAAGATTAAAAATAAGTTTTAAAGCCAAACATGTGGGAGTAAAATTTAAGAAAAAAAAATAGATTTTTTCCACACCTCTCATTTATTTACATTGAAGATGCTCATAAGATGCAAAAACGAGTTATCCGAACATTAAAATTTAGGAGTAATTCCACGCCAAATCATCCAATGGGGGTACCTGCCATGTAACGAAAAAAATCCAAATTTTGATAACATGTATTAGTTTCCTTAGGAATACCAAATTAACAAATTTTAATTTTTAATGTCGCCGCCCGTATTTTACAGGCCACTTTAAAAGTAAAAAAAAGAAGAAAATCAGTTGTGGCCTTATTTTTTTTTCCAAAACCATTAAATACCTTCTCCTAAAGATTGAATTTTTCTGAAAGAAGAAATAAATGGTTTTCCAGGACTTTGCTTTTACTCAAGCCCCCTCTCCCAACCCCATTGGAAAATTTCTGCATACGCCACTGGGCATTAAAAAAACTAAGTCATGGTAAAAGCCCACGTGATGCGTTTGGAGGTACTGTAAAATTATTTGTTTTACATTAAAATCTCAAACAAACAACAACTGGACACCATTCTTTCACTCCTCTGGATGATTTAACTATAGATGCAAATTTACTTCAAGCTTAGAAAAAAAATTTGATCGGTTTCTGAAATTATAGAACTCAACTTCTTTTCCGATTTTTTAAATATGACAGTAGGTAACTACTAAAAAAGTAAATAAACTTTTAAAAAAATTGTGTAGTGACCGTATGAAGAGAGTTTAGATCATAATTTATTGAACAGTGCTCATATAAATAAACTTTACCTTCTGATAAACCTTAATTTCCAGGAGCGGATCTAGAAACTTTATTTTGGGGGAAAATATCATAATAAATATTTCACAAAACTAATTTGCATAGTAGAGATCTGAGCCCTGAAGGGGAGAAAAACTAGAGATATCCCAAAAAAATAACCCCAAAATTAAATTCGCCTGGGAAAACAGAGTCTATTAAACTAAAAAACAATGGAAAAAATCGGCAACACGCTAGAAGCTTACCTTCTGTGATTCTGCAACATTCTCTGGCGGCGCCGCCCGTTTCTTGCGTCTGGAATTTCGGTCTTCAACCCGAAAACACATGTGACTTCTTCTAGTTTTTTGGCGGTGTGATTTCTTCATTCCCCTGTCACACACAGGGTGGCGCTTCAAACTTCCAGCGTGAGAAAAAACGCGAATGATTTCAATAAAATGATCAGGTGATCAAAAAGAAAATAGCTTTCAACAAAGCGAGAAATTATCACCTGATCGGAATTTTTCCCAAACCGGACTTTCCTTTTTTGAAGGTTTCTGCAGAACGCCGAAAATATCAAAACAAACTCCAAGGTTAGGTTTTCCCAAAAAATTCAAAATAAAACAATAAAGAAAAAATAACTGGCAGTATTAAACACATAGTGACCAGGAGGTGTATTCTATGTGTCAAAACTAAGTAAAGTTTCAGATTTGGGGGGGGGGGTAGCCCGTAGATCCACGCCTGTAATTTGTGATGCAATTTAACATCACTAAAAATATTAAAATAACAAAAAAATGTGTAGTGACCTTAAGGATTACAGACCCAGATTTTTTAATCTTTTTTTTAAAAGTATATGATACAGTGAAAAATTTACCCTACTTGATTACCACCAGCACCCCGATAGACAGGGTGTTTTTGATGCTGAAGTTGAGGGATTTCTCAGACATTCTTAACTTCTTCGTGGAACTCCAAGGTAACGTCTACTTTTTAAATATATTTTATACAAGGAAGATATAGTCCTTGAGTATAGCTTTCCGACACTGTATCAAAAATTTAAGAAAACATTACATTTATACCCCAAAAAAATATGAAAACTTTGAAAATTTCTGCGTTTTTTGGATATTCTCTAAATTGCTCTAATTAAGCCAGTATAAAAGATTTTGCTAAACATCACATTTTTTTGAAAACTACTTTTATGCATGTTTTCAAAATTATAGGTTAATTTTTTTTAGGTGCTGTTTACTATGAGCATAATTTTTTTCTTTAAAGTCCCATTTTGCCCGTTTTTAGACTTTTTAAATGCGTGTACAACAGACTAATTGTTTCATTTAGTAAGCATGATTAAAGAAAAAAATTAAATGTCACGGCGTGGAATTGTTCTTAGGCCCCTCTTTAAAGAATTAAAAATACTTAGTGTCATTGACATATACATCCTAAACTGTGTCACATACATAAAGAACAATCCTGAAAAACTTAGACAAGATCTTAGTGGGTCAGAGTTTTACAGTCTCAGAAAAAACTATAGTGTAGCCCTGCCTAGGCATTATTCAACTATGGCTGCTAAAGGTCCTCAAGTGGTTGCAATCAAACTTTTTAACAAACTGCCTGCTAAATTATAGAAAATCCAGAGTAAAAATATCTTCAAAAATAGAGTTAAACAAATACTTTTAAGCCACTCATTTTACTCAATATCAGAATTTATGTTGGTTGGTGGTGTCTGATCTTGCACTGCATGTTTGTTTTTGTAGTAGTAGTAGTAGTAGTAGTAGTAGTGTGGGGTAGGCTCTAGGCCAGGCGACTAGGCACATGAAGCGCCCTTTTCGCCAACCCCCGGGCATCCCCCCTACTGCGTCCTTCCTTCGCTAAGGAATCTGCCCGTCTTCTGTACAAAGGCCAGAATTTTTTGATGTAGGTCCTCCGTCCCAAAGGTTTCCTCTTCGAATACCTCTCTTCTTGCCTCCTTATATGCTTCACATGATGAGAGGAAGTGCGCCGAGGTCTCGTCCTCGGCCCAGCATCGCTCGCACGTCGCGTCGGTCTTCACTCTCATTTTCGCCAGGTGTCCTCGTAGGACGCAGTGTCCGGTTTGGACTCCCACTATGGCTCCCACCTCTCTCCGTGTTCTACGGAGCAGCCAGTCCCTACGGGATTTGCTGTATGCTGTCACGTACTCCTTTGCCTGTCTGGCGTTTCCTGTGTTGGTCCATTTCTTTTGTATCTCTTTCTGGGTCCACTCCGTTAGGACCGACTTCATTGCCCTCGTGTGAGTCCCAGGAAAGGCTCTGGCCCGACTCATTTTTGCCGGGATACACCCCTGGCAAGTTTGTCCGCTTTCTCGTTTCCTGGGACTCCCATGTGGCTTGGGACCCATACGAGCTCCACCTCTCTTACTCCGGCCAACTCTTGAAATGCATCTGCGCACTCCTGCACCAAACCCGCGGACATGGTTGGTTTGCACAATGCTTTCAGCGCAGCTTGACTGTCTCAACAGATGCGGAGGCACTTTCCTGTTTCGTTCCTAATTTTTTCCTCCATTTTACCGGCAGTATAGCGTAAACCTCCGCCTGAAAGACTGTTGCATTGGATCCTAGCGAATAGCTTTTTTGTTTTTGTAACTTTGTGTTTAATTTGTGATAAAGGATCAGGCACACCTCTTATGGGACTTCTGTAATCCGTCAAACTTCATGAAATTTTGGTATGTTGTCGACTGAACCTTTCTTATCAAAAGCTCTCATGAGCCCAACTTAAATTAAAGACCAGTTTTTGAAATACAGGGTGTTGAATGTGTTAATGTCCAAGAAGCATAATGGCTTTTTAAAGGGGTTTTCCAAACATAAACGCAATGTTTTTATTTTGTATATTTACGATCTATTTATTATTTTTAATCTGTGCCTTTTAAACATTATCTACAGGATGTTTAAGTAAATATTAGTCGAATGTTTTAATGAGAAATAAGCTTTAGTGTGCTGTAGATTAAGCCTTGCTCATCAGAAGTCCTCATGAGCCCAACTTAAATTAATTTTCGGTTTAATAAATACAGAGTGTTGATGGTGATAATGTTCAAGAAGCATAATAGCTCTTTAGATGGGTTTTTCAAAGTTATTTACAAATTTAGATTTAGAGTATTTATTAGTTTTCTAATGATTCTTTTAATGATAAAGCTGGACTTATTTAGTATTTAATACAGGGTGTTTTGACAAATATCATTTTTTAAATACTAATTAAAAATCTGTGTATTGTATATATTATTGAGCATCTTACTATTCATTTAGCGAAATTGTGGTGCAAAAAACTAAAGCATAATTGTAAAAAAAAGCCTTTTTTTAAAATCCTCTACCAAAATACTGGATGAAAAATCATTTCTTGTTTGGACAACCCGTCCAAAGAGCTATAATGCTTCTTAGACATTATCACTTTCAACACCCTGTATTTCAAAAACTGGTCAATAATTTAAATTGGGCCCATAAGAACTTTTGATAGGAAAGGTTCAATCTAAAACACAGTGGCGTTTATTTCTCATTAACACTTTTGAATTTCAAAAGGTGCGCCACTGATGTAGGGGGGCGTGTTATACAGCGTTAGAGAGTACTTTCCATCAGCCTTAATAATTGTTACTTAGTTATTTTTCCCAAGTTAAAAGTTTGCAAATAATTGGAAAAATACTGTAAAAGAGCACTTTTGAGGGGGGCGAAAGGGGGGAGGCCCCCCGCTTCCACTTTAAAGTAGGTCAACTTGAAAAAGTCAGTCTTAAGTTATTACTAACCAAAATTATTTTTTTTCTTATTCTTATTATTATTTACTGAGTTAGATACAAAAATGAATGTTCAACTGTTTCATTTAAGGATTTCTACAAAAAAAATTATTTTTATTTCAAGGCGACTTTTTAAAAAATATATGTCTAGCTTAATAAGTATTTAACTGCATACAATCGGCTTTTATGAAAAATATCTTTTTGAGAAAAAATTGTGCTAAGGATTAAAAATACCACAAAAAACAAATAAAGAAAAGATTTTAAATATGTTTCTTTTTTTCGTACGCTAATGGAACGTGCACCACTGCCGTCAGATACTAGGATACATCGTTGAAAAGGAAATTGTATCTGCTTGAAAAATGATCTTTAGATGATTTTTGGAAAAGTTGACTGTTATCAACTATCAAAAATCATGTTTAAAGGGGGGAACAACCCCCCTGCAAGGAATGTTCGGTTCATACATATCCATACCAAGTATGTTGCTTCTTTTTTTAAAGGCAGCATATCGCTTGAACCTCGGATGTAGGGCCTGAACTAAATAACAAAACCAGAAAAAATACTCTGCCAATATATGGGCCCCTAAGCTCATACTAGGTACTATAGTTATAGTTTACGTGTGAGCTAATATAACTAAAAACTGAAATATATTTTATTCAACTCCAGACTAAATTACCTTTTGTTTGATACCACACAAGCCTTGTTTTGACTTAAACTCAAATTTTTAAAATCTACCCCCTCCTTAAAAAAAGCAAAAACTAAAATGTTATTTGTTAAACTCTGGACTCAATTACCTTTCGTTTGATATCACACACGCTATATTTTCACTTAAACTCTCATTTTTGAAATATACCCCCACCCTTTTTTTAAAATAAATTAAAATGTATTTTGTTTAACTCCAGACTCAATTACCTTTTGTTTGATATCACACACGCCATATTTTCACATAAACTCTAATTTTTGAAATCTACCCCCACCCTTTTATTTGGTTTGTGTTCGGTGGATTTTGTTCATTTTTAAATGGGACCATCTCGACCCAAGACCAGCCTAGGTACCTAATTTCATTAAAATCGGTCAAGCGGTTTTTGAGTTATGCGCGTTGGTCGTTACAGACAGACAGACAGACATACAGACAGACGGCGCAACAAAAAAGTTTCAAAATCATCTGAAACGCAAAGATATATAAAAAATTTTGAAATCGGAGCAACTTTTTTTTCTCGAAAAAATTAGGATCACCATAGCTCACACTACTATAGTATAGTATATGTGTGAGCTAATATAGCCGGGCTATATTCTTTGTGATAAAACTAATGGAATAAACGAGCTTATTTCTTAACGAGCCTGTATAAAATTTAGATTTCTACTGTTTTAGCTCTTATTTGTTCATAGTTTCGTTATGTGCAGTAAAAATTGTAGGTGAAATATAAGAATAGTAAGAAATATAAAAACTAATATCTTCATAACTAGAGAGAGAAAATAAGATATATTTTTTCCTAGTGTAACACTAAGTTACGAAAATATGCAGGTAAAATTTTATCAAAATCGACCGAGCCGTTTTCCACAAATAACTTAAAAATCATTTAAAAGCCAAAACAACGATTTTTGTTAATAGATCCTTTGGCTAAACCAAAAGCAATGGCATTTTTTAAAATATATTTAAAATACTTTTTATGCTGTTTTCATACAAAATATTTAATATATTAATTTTTTTCATACAGAAAATAGCTTAAAACCTCTGAATTTTATTTAGTAAGTAAAAAAATTTGCAATAAAATAATTCATATCTATAAAAGTGGGGGCATTCAAAAACCTAAAATATTTTTTTCTTAAAATATCGTATGAAACTATTAATACGTACAATGTGCTAGGTCTAAAATTTAGTAATAGTGCAGATATAAAACAATTGTTTTTTTGACGACCCCCCGTATTTTATCGATATATTGACAAGAATGGCATTATAAGTGACTTTGTCTTTAGGCCTTTTAAGTGTCAAGTCAAGGTGTAAGAGTTTTTATTATTAGAACATACACAAAAACGACCTTTTCACGAACTACTATACTATAACATAGTAAAATTATAGCCAATTCTGTGTAAGCAAACGGGTGCGGTGTTCATTATAAAATAGACATTTTTCAGGTTCATTTTAAAAAATGTGTATTTATAAAACTGCACCAAGAACCCTTATAATTAAAAAAAAAATTTGGTTGAAAAAAACAAATGTGACTGTGCGCGAGTTTACTGGAATCTTATCTTATTCAATACTACGATCTTCTATAGGCTATTTACTTCGTAAGAGAAGTCAACTATCATGTAAACTTAGCCGCGTACACTCTTTAAGAACACATGTGATGCCGCTGAAAGTCAGACATCGAATGAACCGACTGCCGACGGACGCGCTAAACTCAAGGTCACAAATCGATCGATGGACTGCAAATTTTTACAGAGAAATACATCCTTCTTGGTAACACCGGCAACTTCCCGAGGGGAAACCCAATTTGATTTCAGAGTTTTGCGTGAAGGCAAAAGCCTGTGATCAAACCGGTTCGCCTCGCGCTCCGTAAGCTTCAGACCTCTGTAGTATACTTACTTTATGTCAGAACCTGCAAGTTTAATGACTGCATAATCAAATAAGAATGATTTTTCTAGAAAAATTTGTTTTTAAGTGCAACAATTAAAGCGTCCACTTTTTTATACTAGTTTGTTAAAAGTCAGGTTTGGTAAACTGCTGATGATTTAAAATAGAACCGTTTACTTTAAAAGCTTTTTTACCTAATTCGTCTATCATAAACAATCCACCTGTAAAAGTTAATTTTATCTGTAATTTTTGGTTTTTGAGATATTGCAGTTAGTTTTTATTATGGAGTGACCATATTTTTATTTGATTTTTGAAATTAGTATATAGTTAGTATTTTTATACATTATTTATATTTTTTATTAATATATATTTTTCAATATTTATTTGTTTAATTTAGCCTAAAGTGCTTTAAAAATAATAGACAAAAACTTTTGTAGCAGCAGATTTTAAAGTACAATTTTTGAAAAATATGTATGCATACTTTTTATAAAAATAAAAATTTTAAAAACATGGTTGATGAGGGAAGCAAAATTTTTGTCCAACATTTATAAGAAATCTATATTTTTATAGAATTTCAGAAATGCCTAGCAAAAACCATTGTCTGACCTGTCTACACATCAAAATTGGAATCAAAATGTACAGGTAGAAAGTCTAATTAGGAGAAAGGGGGGCAAAATGGGATACTTAATTTTATAGGCCCTTTTCTCCTATTAAATGGTCACGTTCGTCATTTGAAATTAAGTTGACTAGATGAGTTATCTTTAAGTTCTAGTTTTCAGTTTAAACGATTTAGAACTCCATCATACTTTTATTTTTATTTTTGTAAGAAGTTGCCTTTGGTAAAATGGGGTGCCTATGTGGCGAAACAGGCGGGGCGGTTGTGTAATTTAGAATCAATATTTTTGTAAGACCAGTCTTATTTATTAAAATACTAAACAAGTTAAAAATACTTATTTAAAAAATAAAAAGTTGTAATATATTGTAAAGACATTTATATTAATTAAATTTAGTAATTACAAAATTTATAAAGAATTACAACGACCAAGTCACCGCTGTCGACTCTCCTACACGAATTTTGCGTCAATTTTTTGCAAAGACAACATAAAATACGAGTTTTAGTGATGCTATCAAAAAATAAATTTTTTTTTAGGGGTATAGGTTACTAGGTATAACAAGGTACCCCATTTTGCCCCCATGAAAAAACCCCGTATTGGCCCAAACCACCAGTTAAATTCAAACAAAAATCATACATAGTAAAGGACTAATCTTACGGGCGATGCGTTTAATTATGAATAATACATAAACCCACTAATCGTTCAATGTAAACAAAATTTTAAAAAGTTTGTAAAAAATGTACTTACTGTCACAAAATGCACAAGCTATTTCTACAATAAACAGCGCACAACATCACATGTTCAGCAAAAACCAACTTAAGCTCAGCCGACCGGCACCAATCATATTGCAGAGAGTTGAACCAGTTATAGGGATAAAACATCTGATATTAAAAGGTTTTATTTTTGCGCAATTTACTTAAAACTGCGATATCACGTTTTACCCGCGTACCCCATTTTGCCCCCCTTTCCCCTACCTTTTTTTACAAGATTTATTTTTTGCGAATTTTATACAACATAAAATATTGTCGTAAAATGGCTTAAAATCTGGATCAAACCGCCATACAAATATGGTACTTTAACGCGTTCCTTTGAAAGGAAAAATGACACAAGGGTTTTCTTTTAAAGATTTTCTATGAATATATTTGCGATGACATGTCATGACAGGTGAAAGTAGTGAACCCATGACGGTTACCGATACTTCTTCCATATTTCAATTCCAGAAAGAGAAATTAAAAGTTTATAAGTGAATTCCTATAGAGGAAAGGGGGCAATATACACAGAAAAAAAAAGTATTTATTTAATATGCAAATTGCTTTGATCCAAGAAAAAATCTGCTTTCCTATGCACGAAGATGACATTTTCTTAACAAAAAAAAACTATTCTCTTGAACTGCTGGTTTCCGTTGAAAATAAAATTTGCCTTTATCCAAGAAAATTGATTTGTTTTCAATGGAAGCGGCAACCTTCTTGTTTTGTGTTTTCTAGTATTATGAAATAAATCGCCATTTTCGTTTTGAGATTCCGGATATTTTGAGTTAAAAAATTAAAAGTCTTTAGGCAAAGTAAAGCTTTATTTGTGTTAAGAAGATATTAGTAAGACATTTTATATCTTACTTCAAAACCACTTTTTCTTCGCTAAAGCCAGTTTCTTTTAAACCAAAACAATTTACCAAGACAAATATTTTTTCCCAAAACAAGCGGTTTGCTTAGATGAAAAGAAAACATTTTGTTCGGAGACTTTTGCTTTTGGGTCAAGATAATTTTTTCAAGAAAACTTCTTTTCTTAACTGAAGAACTTCTTTTTTTCTGTGTAGGGTACTTAATTTTATAGGCCTATGTCTCATATTAAATGATCGCCATTACGTTCGTCATTTGGAATTAACTTAGCTATTTATGCGATTTAGAACTCCATCACTATTTTTTTAATTTTTGTAAAAAGTTGACTTTGCCCCATTTTGCCGGGCATACAAGGCAAAATGGGGTACCTATATGTGGCAAAACGGGGAGGGGGGTTGTGTTATTTAGAATATTTTTGTAAGACAATTTTAATTTGTTAAAATAGTTACCTATTTAAAAAATAAAAAGTTGTAAAAAAATACACTTATAATAATTAAATTTAGTATTTACAAAATTTGTAAAGATTTACAGCGACCTAGTCATCGCTGTCAACTAGCCTATATTTTTTGTGCTGTCAACTCTTCTACACAAACTTTGCGCCCATTTTTTGCAACGACATCATAAAGTACAACTTTCAGTGATGGTACCAAAAACTTTTTTTTTGCATTTTTTGGGGCAAAATGGGGTATAGGTTAGTAAGTATAACAAGGTACCCCGTTTTGCTCCCATGAAAAACCCCCGTTTTGTCTCAAACCACCAGTTACATTCAAACAAAAATCATACACAGTAAAAGGCTCATTTTACTGGCAACGCATTTCAATATGAATAATACATCAACTTACTAATTGTTCATTGTAAACAAAATTTTGAAAAGTCTGTCAAAATGCACTTACCGTCGCAAAATGACCAACTATTTTAAAAATAAACAGCGCACAACATCACATGTTGAGCAAAAAACAAGCTCAGACGACCGGTACCAATCATATTGCAGAGAGTTAAACGCATCATGGGGATAAAACATATGACATTAAGAGTTTTTATTCTTGCGCAGTATACTTAAAACTGCAGTGCCCCATTTAACCCCTTTTTGCCCCCTTTCCCATATCCTTTCCCTTATCTCGGAAACGAAAGGCAGTAGATATCTAAATATGTGTACAATGTTCTACTACTAAAATCGGTCAACACGTGTTAAAATCGGTCAGCACGCGCTAATCAAGAATTAACTCTTTAAAACAGCCCCTTTTCAATCCATCCTCTAAGACATGTTCAACGTTACCAGGGACACATGAAATCTGTCCCTGACCTTATTGAAAATAAATTCACAGGTATTCAAAAAACTACATCGAAATTCCACCATAGTTTATTAAGTAGGTATTATATTATTAATTCGTAGACATTTATAATATAACAAAAGCAGAGAATCTATGTCAGTTTCGTATAGAAAAATTATTGAGCAGCAATAAAAAAAGAATTGTGATAAAGCTACATAAATACGAGTAAAAACTTCCAATGCTAAACTTATTTATAAAGGCATCCAACCATTTTATAAATATGCACATTCCCCTAAGCTCCAGAAATTAGAATTCCTATGCGACCAAATCCCCAACAAAATACTGCTTTAGTAGTTTGTGCTGCTGTGGTGTTATTAACCGTCGTCCAAAAAGGGGAGATAAAAATGGGAAAATCGAAGCACTAATGTAGAAAAATATTGTAATTACGTAAATCTAAATCGCAAAAAAACTAATGCATTTAACAAAAGTAGGTCAATGGAATTAAAAGAGTTTTTAAAGAAAATGGAGTTACGCATTTTGCATTTTACATTGTCAATATTTGATTTTTATTAGATAACATTGCCATTAAGTGTAGCATTGCCAATATTCACTGCACTATGTGTTTGACGTTCCGAATCCTATTTCTGTTGGCAGTACTGTTTTTGTGTTTTCGTTTAAATTTGACATACGTTGGCTTCAGGGCTTGGACAATCGATCTTTCTAGGTCCCATCACCGTGGTGCCACATTTCCATGCGCAGCTTTCATATGTTCTAGAATTCTTATTTTTTGTTTTTTAAATATAATTTTTTAAGGATTTACTTAAACTAAGATTTATTTGTATGCGTTGTTTGGAATTGGGGAAAGACTATTTTTGTTTTATTTTTGATTTTTCTTTTTACAATTTTGGTAAAGTTTGAAGAAAATCAACACTTTTGTTATTTTTGTTTAATTTAAAATTTGACTTACGGGCGCAAAATGCCCGCCTAAGTTTCGATGACACCTGCGCGCCACCCCGGTCATGAGGCGACCATTAACGCAGCGGCGTAGTGTGCCCGAAAGGGCGGGGGGGGGGGGGGGGCGACAGCTAAAAAGGGCACCTCTGAAAACTGATGAAAAATCTTGCGACCAAAAAAAAAAAAACAAAGGTCATCATGTGTGAGGGGGCGGCCGATAAGTCACAAGGGCGCCTCTGCGACCAAAAAACAAAAAAGGTCTTCATGTCGATAATTTCCTTTGGCACCCACTCAATTGGCCGTTACCGGCCCGACTTAATAAAGCTGAGGGCGCTTCGGCCACCTATGGGGCGCCACTACCCTCGGGGCGGGGGGGGCGACGAACCCCCCCGCGCCCCCCCTCCCCCACGTTACGCCGCTGCATTAACAGTACTATGACCGTTCTGTTCGAATCCAAAAAGGGAGGTGTACACACGAGGTGAAGAGAAGGAATTTCGAGGTAAGCAGGGTCAATTTTGACGCCATACGATCTATATTTTGTTGTAATAATTAATCCATTTATTAATTATTGTTCTGGTCTCTCTACTGATCGAATAATAGGGTGGTCCTTCGTTTTTTTAACCTATATTTTATCATCATTCCAAACATGTATGCCAAATTGTACCAGCCAGCCGGGAGTTCAACAACTTCTTACTCAATCTCAAAAATGTGGAAACACTGGAAATCAGTGTTGCCACCAGAAAAAGGATACCAAAAAAGTGAACGTCAAACGCATGGTGCACTGTATTTTACGCTGCTATTATGCACAGTCTATAGAAGGAAGCGGTCGTCGCATTTTTCCGCCATCTTTTTTTTTACTAGTACTAAACGATCACACTCGTTTTTGCTTGTATTTTAAGTTTTTTGTAAGGGAAGCGAGCTAAAAAAAATTCACGGCAATACAATTTAAAAATTTTATTTTAGAAAATATACTAAAACACAGTTTGAAAATTGATTTAGTTTTTAAAAAATAATAAAAGTATAAAATATTCATTACGGAGTTATCTAACCGAACTAAAAATGCGACGACCGCTTTCTTCTATAGACCGTGTCTATAATGTATTTGAGATATCATCGGTTGATTTTTCTTTTGGTACATTACATTTAAAGACAATTTAACTGTGCTTTTTTTGTTCATATCAGTGACTAAAAATGCGCTATATAAGGCATAAGGCAAAGAAAAGAAACAAATAAAATCGAGGAGGCATACCACTCGTATATATGCCTTACGTGTCATGCAAATATATTGCGACCCGATACAGTCTGATCTTTCTATTCAAAAAATTTAAAGGCATTCAATTTATAATTTTGATTTGTAAAGAAAAATGAGTAAAATATTAATTGTTTTAATCATTGTTTCTCTGCAGTGATTAAACTATTAGTCTGAATGTAAGTACTTGATAAATCTACAACTATTCAACAGCAACAGTCATATTGGTAGAAAACAACCTGAAACCTGGAAAAAATAGGAACCACGGAGTCAACTAGGACACGTTCTCATATAATCTTCCTAAAAATTCTCCTTGACCTTCGCTAGATATAAAGCCACAAATGTCCTAAAATTTTTTGTTTCGATTCTCGCTCGAACTACTAGTTTAAAAAAAAACGCCGAATTTTAAAATGTTGATAGTTTATACTATTAAGTTTGGTCTCCACTTAGATAAATCACCATGTAACTAAATTTAATTTCTGTGTTTTTAAACAAATTTGTCACCCCCCCCCCCACTACAACGTGGTGTAAATCTAAAAATTTATTTCGGTTTAAAAGTTCAATGTTAGCCCTTCTCTTTTTTACCATGCATGTCTTTAAAAAATGTTTAGCCAGCCCTTTTGCCGGCAAATCACTGCCGAAAGAGTTTGGCAATCGCGTGAGAATTATGCAACACTAAAATTCTTTAAAAATATTGTGTGGTATTAAAATGTCTTTCATAAAATTTTATAAAAAATTATCTGATTCTGTTCAGACGAGTAAATATAACCTACGACAAAATAATTCATTACCAATACGTAAATTGACACACACACGAAAAATTCAATAATATATGAAAGTATTAAAATGTACAATCATTTACCGCAACTAATTGAACATTTTTCTAATTATAAAGCATTTCGTTTGTGTGTCAAAGAGCATCTAATTATCAAAGCCTTCTATAGTGTAAGTGAATTTTATGAAGAAAATATTTTAAGTAGGAATTAAGTTTTTAATGGGGTATATGTATAAAAAATTTAATTAATTAAAAAAGAAATATATTTTTTAATTATTTTTAACCGATTTTATACTTAATGTATTTATTTTTTTTTTAGTACGGTGAGTCAAAAAAAAATATATGAAAAGAAGATATAAATTCGTCTTAAACAAAATTATTCTTACTAAAGAAACTCCCACAATTTATTATATCTTCTTTTTTCTTTTATTAGTTTATAATCACACTGTAGTTTTTATGTTTTAAGAGTATAGGTTAAGTATTTGCTTTGTCAATAAAAAAGATTTTTTTTTGGACAATAAAGCTTATTTGATTTGATTTGATTTGAAAAAAGAATAACCAGCCCTTTGGCCGAGAAATCACAGCCGAAAGAAGGACCACCGCGTGACAATTTCTGTTGACAACACTAAAAGGCTTTAAGAGAATTGTAGTGTGGTAACACTGATTATTAAAAAAGTCGACAAACTTAACCTAATATTCTCCCCTCTTAAAATCTATTTCAAAAAAGATAGCAATCCCCAAGGTCTTTATACTTTTACACAGGTTATCTACAAAACTTGAAAGGTCATTGAACCTGACTGGCCAACTGTAATCAGATTAAAAAATCTACGTCACTGCGTTGCATTAAACTATTTGTTTTATGGAGCTACAGTCGTCCAGTTGAGTTCACAAGACTGGCCAAATTTTGTAGGCAACCTGTGTAAAAGTATAAAGACCTTGAGAAATCTCTGTGGCCCAGAAGCATTGACTATGAAGTTACTGCGCCGATGCCGAAAAGAGGTCAGTCACGTGACATTTTTAATTGGCGACAGTGGCAAATAGTTTCAGAAGATTATGGCGTGGTAACACTGATTATTAAATCCAAATGTGCTTTAGGTGTTATTTTTTGGCGAGCCTATTTTTTTAGATTTTTTGTTGGGTTTTTGTTGTTTATATTTTCTTCATAACCTGGAATAAAATTGTTTTGGCAGACTCAGCGTAACCACATGGCACACTTTTTAACAAATGTCAATGTTTTCAACAACAATTACAACACGATGACGGACGAACATCTCGCAGCAAGGGCGTATCCAGGGAGCGTAAGGATTACCAGATTTGTCGAAATAACACAATGAAATTCGAATCGATTATGAATTTGGCCCACTTAAGAATGCCAAATTCAGAAACCTGACCCCTTTTTTTTAGGGGGATATGCCCTTGTCCCGCATTGATTTATTCAGATACAATTCTCATAAAACGTCGACTGTCGCTTTTTTAAGCGCTCTTATGCACTCCTAAATAAAGAGGTTATTTTACACAGCAAAAATTAACACTTCAAATAAAAAAAACACGAAATTGCACATATGCACGGCAAACACTCAGAACTGTTATAAGGCTGGATATTACCCCGCACGCTACACCATTTTCACCCCCTATACGAGTCGGGAAATTGAAATGATAAGAAGAACCTATGAGAACTTCTTTTTTATGTGGCACGAGATAGGATAATTATTTTTGCTCGGAATAATGTCATTATTATATACCACTGGAGTCTTTATGGCAATGTTCTAAGCAAAAGGGCAGTAACGTGATTTTTTCAGAATTGGGTTAAATATAGCATCGTGATAAAAAAAAATGCTCTTGTTTACCTATGGTTCACAGTACACCAGTCTATTTTATAGTTTATAAGTAACAGGTAGAATTTTCCTCAATCGCTTCATCTTGCTGAGACGCTCAACTTTTTTTTTCTGCGAGAATTCTTGAATGTGATTCCTAACAGAGTGCCCAGGCGCCAAATGTCAATTAGCTGTAAAAAATTAATTATGTACTACTACTATGTCGGTTTAGAATGTTTTTCTACGTTGTCCGACGCCTATTCTCCACCTCCTTCGATCCAGATTACCATATTCTGTCACGTTTTTTTGACTCATTGACTGTTGCCATTCCAGTTTAGGATGCCGTCTTTCTCTGAGCCCAATTGGTTGCCATTCTAGGACCTGCTTTGGTAATCTTTCGTCGTTCATCGGTTTTACATGGCCGTGCCATATCAGTTGTCTTTTAGTGATGTCATCCGTTATGCTTCCCTCGATTCCCATTCTTTCTTTTATGATCTCATTTCTTATATGATCTGTTCTAGATCTTTTTATTGATCTTCTTATTGCATCCATTTTGACACTTTCCATCTTTGTTTTGTATTTTTCTGTTACGAGAGAAATCTCTATTTCATACAACAGCGTGCTTTTCACCATTATTTCATATATGTTACATTTTACATTATTTTTTTACTTCTCTGACCATACCATAAAATACTGTTAAGAGATCCAATAGCCTTTTTTGCTATTACTATTCCTTTTTCCAGTTCTGCACAGTCTGTTCCTGTCTTATCAAATGTGACAGCTAAGTATACATACTTATTGCATGTAGATATTGTCTGTTCATTGTCTAGTTCTAACTCACTTGATTTGTTTCCAATACATAAGTACTGTGCCTTGTCCGCGTTTACTATTAACCTCCACTTTTGGTATTCCTCCGTTAACTTTCTTATCATACACTTCATGTCTTCTTTATCATTAGCTACAATTAATTGGTAATCAGCAAATTGTAGTGTGTATATGGTATGTCGATCGTTAAGTTGCATTTCCTTGCCGTGTACCTTACGTTTCCAGTTTTTTAGAGTTACTGCGATATATATATATATATATTAAAAAGAGTTAAAGAGATACAAAATCCCTTCCCTTCCCTTTCCAATTTTAATTTTAGATTTTGAACCTTTGTATAGTTCTTTTTTTGCTTTTATGTATGTAGGATTGATATTAGTTTGTTCTAACGCTGTCCATAATTTTTCTACTGAAACGGTATCACATGCTTTTTGTAGGTCCACAAAGGTAACACGAGTCTCTATATTTCTGGCACTCCTTTTCTCAATTACTTTTTTAAGACAAAAAACATTACCACTACAAGATCTACCTGCATGAAACTCACTTTGCTCTTCATCTTTTTGTTCATCAAAATCATTCTCTATTAGATCTCTAAAAATCCTAAAGTAGAATGTTCTTACAGTACTGGTTACTGAAATTCCTCTGTCCAGTCCAGCTTGTTTCATTTTTTATGTATTGAGATTAGAATGCTATTTTCCAATTATTGGGTACTGGGTGTCCATTTATGCAGTGATTGATAATATATGTGAGATTTTCTTCTAATTATGTACTAACAATAAATTTTTTGTTTAAAACTAAAGATTGTTTAATATCAAATATTATGAAACGTTTATTCGAAAAATTAGATGCTTTGACGGCCGTATCCCAATCGAGTCCATCACCAACATCAAAATAACGAGACGAAAAAAGTAACAGTAAAGAATTAGTAACCGGCTAATTATTTTCTCTGATATAAAAAATTTGTTTGAAAGTAAACCGCAACATTGACCTACCACTTGTATGCTTGGTTTAGTCAGGCACAATGTCTGCACCTGCGCACTCTGTTAGAAATCACTTCCAAGAATTTTCGCAGAGAAAAATGTTTCCGAGTATTCAGCCTGTTATTACCTAAAAATTAGACCGGTGTACTGTGGACTACTAGGTTTTGTAACTATATGTGATCTAGGTTACTGATCTGAATATTATTTTTTGCCGCCCTGTCCTAAGAAATTGGACAATAATTTACAAGTTTTCAAAATTGCCTGAAAATTTTATTTCTGTCTAGGTTTCGTGACTCTATATATGTGGTCTAGAAATATGATTTTCGTTAATCAAAAGGGCAGCCTGCTTTTGTAGGAATTTTTAAAACAGGACCCAACATTTAAACTCGTTTATCTTAAACAAGCTATTTGGATAGTTACTGCTCTTTTGCCTACAACGGTAGACCTATAAGTTTTTAAGTTTTGGTGGCAGCGTGAGTTACCAGTTTCATGTAACACGATATGCCAAACTTTTTGTTGTTTATTTTTCTTAAATTATTTATATCTTTAGAGTTTTTTTATCTTCACCTAATTATATTTCTGTTATTTTAGAGTAGCTCACTTGTAAAATTCGCAGAAATATTTTTTTTTGTCAAAGTGTGTTTATTGTATTACAATCTAGTCAGTAAGACTTATTAGCAATTTTGTTTTAACTTAATTTACTAGAAAAGTCAGATTTAAATTTAGGCTTCACTCAACAGTTCTCCCCGCTTTGTTTAGTCTGTAACTCACAATTGTGTTGTGTTTATAGCATTATTTTGTTTTATGTGTAGCTCAAACGGCTTTAATCTTTTTAGTCTTCGAACTAGCATAGTATTGTCTAGAAGCTGAATTGCTTTCACATTCACATGCCGATGGAGTCTATCTTCATGACTTTTTGCGTACTTTTTTATAGTCTCTGCTACAGTTTCGATTTTTAGATCTCGATGAAAGTCACTATTTCGAACGTACCAAGGTGCATTCACAATGTTTCTTAATACTTTATTTTGAAATCTCTGTACAACTAGAATGTTACTCTCTTTAGCACAACCCCATAGTTGACTACCATATGTCCATACTGGTTTCAGTATTTGTCTATAAAGCAGTAACTTATTCTGAATTGTTAAATTGGACTTCCTTCCAATTAGCCAGTTCATTTTTCTATACCTTATCTCAAGTTCTTCTTTTTTTTTTCTTAACATGTGCTTTCCAGCGCAATTTGATACCATACCTAGATATTTTGCCTGATTCGAATATGGTACTGGAATGTTGTTAATTGTTATTTGTATGTGTAACGTGTCATTTTTACGTTTAAGGCAACGTTACATATTTGTTTATTTAGGTAAATAATCAAGGCTCTTCGACTCATCTTTCTGTACACAAATTAAGGGTATTTTATAGAGCTAGGTTTGGAGGTTATATAGTGTCCAAAAAGTTACCTTATAAAGGAGACATTCCATCGAATTACTGTGGACACTACGCACACCGTATTATCTGGACATCGTGGTTGGAATTCGGGATCACAGGTTTCGGGAAATCACATTGAAACTTTTGATTGTTTTGTTTATCGGGGGAATTTTGTGGTTTTCTTTGACGTTCACGAAAATAAACAGTTGTTCTGCCGCATCACAAATGGTTTCAGTAACAGGAAGGAAACATTTAGATGAACAGTTCATTCGCTTATGTTTATTTTCGAGGATATTGGGACAATCCGAACCTCATATCCTTCACGGATTAGCTAGTTTTGATAGTACGAAAACATATTTGGGTCGACCAGGAACAACCGAGGCTCCGCCCCTTTGATATCTTTATTAATTTGATGAGGAGAAGATAAAATAAATACGAGTTATGCACTTTTGTAAATGGGAGATAAACGAGGGATAAAAACCAAGACTAAAAGGATAAACGAAATCGTGTGAGTTAACATCTGAACACTCTTGTGCCGAATTTAAGCAGTAGTTCAGTGTGTATTTTTAGGTTCAGGTTCAGAAACAACTTTATTAATGTAGAAATGTTTTACAAAAAATGGCGTCAAACCATATGAATCTTAGAGAAAACATTTATAAAGAGCAAAGGAAACTTTTGACTAAGACTGTAACTAAAATACAACTAAATTCTACACTCAGTATAGCTTTACTCATATGGGAATGGGTTGAGTGTTCGAATATTCCTGGGTTTGATGCAAGCTCTGATCTCTCTCTAATTGATTTTACAGTTGATGGTTTCAATGCTGAGCTTCTTATAGTCCGTCTGGTTATTTTCCTCCTACTTGCTATGTTAGCAGGGGTCCGGTAGGCAAATGTTCGGTCTATGTATGGACGTCCTTGTTATAAAAATTCCAACCGTGGAAATGGATCCGACAACACCTCAGTCTGCGTTTTACGTATTTTCTATCCCCTTGGTCGGTGCTGCCCCCTATATACCGGTACGAAACTATTGATATATTTCCTCATTGGTTAGTTTGAAAACCGCGGGTTTTTTCCTCCAGTGTTGCAAACCGCATTTAGTGATTTTTTGATGAGAGCGTTTTTTTTATAAATAGGTTTGCATCCTTATTTGAATTTAACCGGGAAGATTAGGTTGGTACTGTCCCCACCACATTTACGAAGCGGTTTCCTGCGGCTTCATTTTTTTGTGTTCTCGACGGAGTGCCTTGTCTCTTTTCAAAAGAATTGGCGGTGGGTCGACAACAGTTTCTGGGATCGCCATTGTTTTTGGTTCTTGGCACTGCAGGGATTGCAGGAGATATCCCAGAAACTGTAGAAGTGAGTCCGTCGTGAGGCGTATCTCGTAGACGGCTCATATCCTCTGCATAGAGGGATTTAAGGCGGCCTACGCCGTTTCTACGGAAAGAGCAGTGGTAAGTTCGATTTTATTTTTTTCATTTTTTTGATTATTTGAGGACTCTTCAAGACAATATTTGCCTCCCAAATTGTAATTGTTTTTCGTGTGAAATGTACTTTTCGACAAGAGACATGGGGAATTTTTGGAGTTTTTTTTATTTTTTTTAAGGCCACGTTTTGGGTAAAAACTATATATTGTTTTTCTCCTTTGTCTACAGCCCTGTCCATTCCATCGACAGCTGTGCTGGACGCTGGTGTGAAGCCGGGTGTAGCCTTGTAACCATGGGAAAGGTACGTTAGGATTATTTTAGTTCATCTGTTTAAATCTACTTTATTTTATTGAGTCGACATGGGGTTCTTGATTAAATTACTCGGTGTAGGGGAACTTCGTACAAAATAGACGAATTCCAGGAAACTTAAACATTTCATTTTCCACAGGGTTTTGCGCTCGGGCAAGAATCAGCTACATTTTGACCATCAAGTGCTGCCCTAGCACCATGTGCTAAGCAAGCACGAGGGGAGGCGCGGGCAGAACTGGGACCGGTGGAGTAGCAAGAGGAATGTCAATAAACAACGCTTCCAGGTTTACCAAATAAAACACCAATAATTATTAAATAATTGAAGGACCAAGGTAGGAGCAAGCCTTAACTATAATTTTTTTCATATATAATTTTCACAATATAATTTAGACATAATCTTTCCATATATAATTTTGCACAGTTTAATTTTAACACTTCTTGTGAACGTAAGATAAAGGTATGACGTCATAGCCCCAATTTTGCGGTATATTTAAGATAATTTTTCTGTGAAATTTAAAGTGCTTTGCTATTTTGGCCCTTGTTTTCATCTATTTCATTTATTTTTTTTATGTTTCCGGTAATTTTATCTGATTTTACCATTGAATTATACAAGATGAACTAAATCTTTGTGTTATTTGTGCAATCCAATGAACCAACTTTGCAGAGACAAAAGAGAGATGAGGTTATATTTTTTTGCGGTTTCCTTACATCACTTTACCTCATGGGGTAGATCTCGGACTGGGTTGCTGTCTGTCTCATTCTACCTAACGTAGAATGATGACAGCAGATATTTGGTCCAGATCGCCCCTATGACGGAATAATTTTGGTAGACTATATACGACGTATACGAGGTAGTAAGTATATATATATATATTTTTTTTAACAATCATTCATATAATTGAGTCCCACGCTACTGACTCAAAGGTGGGTACACTGTGACCTGCTGGAAATGTGCATCTACCTATAAAGAACTTTCTATTTGTGTCATTTTGATTCAGTTAAAAATCTTTTAGAATTTTATCTCGTTTATTAGTCAATTTTTTTGGGTTTTTAATTACACAAATACTCTGGAAGCCTCGGAAGTAGGTAGAATTTCATTGTTTGGCTACAGCGTTTGGGTTGAACTGTATTTTATTTAAGATCTTCTTTGTAAAACATTGGTATTAAACACTGTGGCGCACTTAAAATGTTCTTATTTCTGAACCCCCCCCCTTCTCCACTGTATAAAAGTTACCGGGCATATCAATGTTTTACCTAGCTGAAAAATACAGTTCTGCTTCCAGATATTTGTTTAATTATTCAGTGGTTTTTGTTGTGTCACAAGTTGGCAAATTGTTATTATTCTACTTACAGTGTCACAAAATGGCGGCAACGGTCTCTAAGCTGCCACAAATGTCATCCAACGCATTTTAATAGGCCACAAATTGGCGCCCAACGTGGGGCTTTGGCTGGTTTTTTAACATCTGATGTAATTTTTTTGGTTTTTTTTGAATTTGGAAAAAAAAAGGAAAAAAATAATTTTTTTACTTTAAAAAAAAAAAATTTTTTTGGGAAAATTTTTTTTGTGGTACAGCCAAAGCCAAGTTAAAGGCTTTCAGTGGCTGTCGGTGTTTTTGACACCCAATCATTTTTTCAAATAAAAAACAAGATCATTGGTTTTCGGAAATAACACTTTTTAAATATTTTTTTGGTAATATTTGAACGTTGATTTGGAACTCGTTTTGTTGTTTTAGTGATTCTCATAGTTTTTTGTTAGCTTATCTTCACAAGTTTTTCTTGGAAAATAAAATATTCATTTTTATTTATTAAGGAAGAATAAGTGGATAAAAAACATGGGAGTTTTTATTGAACGGAGTCCAACATGTTTTAATTTTATTAATTTTTTTAAGAAAAATAAATACAGCAATGTAAATTTACTTCAATTTTTATTTGTTGATTTATAGGTGGATGGACCTCCAGACATGGTCTTTTTATGTTTCAATGTAAATTTACTTCAATTTTTATTTGTTGATTTATAGGTGGATGGACCTCCAGACATGGTCTTTTTATGTTTTAAATATATGACATAGGTAGTGTGTTTTTTTCTAACAATTTTTTTTTGCAGGTTCATTTATTTATATGTTATTATTTCCTGCTTGTGAGAAGATAGAAATTGTTTCACCGATTATTTTTTAGTGCAGTCAATTTATTTAGGTCAACAAGTTTTTTTGGTGATTTTAATTTTTTGTGGGATATCACCACTTGGAAATTGGAATATTTTTACAGGGTTTCACACAAATTTTTCTTGGCTGGGTTGTTTTAAAGTAAATATAGCTTAACAGCTAGTAGATTTGTTTAGTTGAAAGTATTAATTAGTAATGAAATGCTTTGTCATTTTCTTTTCTTGTTTTTTGGTGGTAACTGTTGATGACAATTAAGATCTTACGTCACTCAGTTACATCGGGTCAGAGGAGGGTACTACTACTACTTATAGTTAGCTCGGAAGTTTAGGGAACACAAGGCTAAAATTCCTAGAGCAACATATTGGCTGAAGATCAACGCCAAGAGGTCCAGTTAACATTTTTTTGGGGTATCTTTTTTGTAGGCCAGTTTTTTAGGTCTTTGGTTGCCATGTCTAGTTGTGTTTTCGTGACTGGTCAAATTTTTTTTTGGTAGAAAATACAGCGTTGGGCTTTGGAGTGCATTTTTTTTAAAAATGACCTACGGGTATTTCTATCAATTAAAGTTTTTCTGGTTCACAATTACTTTTTTCTGTATTTTTTTTCTGCGTTCAGGTCATAGCTTGGTCATGGCCAGTGGAGGGCAAACATTTATGTTTGAGCCTTGAGAAGTTTTGCCTGCTCCGGATTGAATACAGAGAAAATGAATTTGAAGCCCAACTAGATATAATACCACAAAAGAAATGTTTAACTGAGACAGATATAGATATAAGTTTTTTTTAATCTTCGTTTTGTTGCTTCTGAAATTAAAGCGTTATGTTGGATAACGATGGATGGTGTTAGACTGAGGAAGTACCTAGGTATTTAGGGATGAAAACTTGGAAGTTACGGACAATCGGAAAATAATTTTTTTTATTTCATTTTTTTTTAATTTTGAAATAATTTCATACTGGTGACCTCAAATAATGAAGCACATTTCTAAATTACAATACACTGTTGTGGAATAAATGGGAAAGTGTTCAGGTTAAACAATAAATTTAAGATGATTGATTTATAAAAAAAGATTTCAACCTAAGAATAAATTTAAAAACAATAGGTTTTCTTTGATGCGACTAAACATTGATGAGGGCATCTATTTTTTTTTAATCTGATAGTTGTACAGGGTGTAAAGGGGCTAGCTACCTTTTATATTGCAATAATTAGGGTTTTATTTCTCTCGCGAGCTGGGTGGAAGTGGAATAAATGTTTGGTTCGGAGTGTAGAAACCGTTGAACGAGGGCTTCCTACTAATATTTTTAGGATTTCGCAACTTCGGTTTTCGCTAAATTAAAATACATCCAAATTTGGCCTACAGGCTAAATCTCACATCTTCCAGGACCTTGCAGATTTGCGGAGAAAGACAATTTTTGTGATCTGTTTAGTTATGATAGGAATTAAAATAGTAACATGCACATGAGGGAACTAGATATATTTAGGTTAAAAAGTAGTAAGAACACTGATCTGAACAATTTTCCATAATAGTGTATTTTCACAGGGTGCTTCAAAATATCTTCACCCTTTCTTTGAAATAAGATATTGTTTCGCCTGTGGGTGTTTAACCGTTTGAAAAATATATAGGGTCCAGATGGGATTGAAATGGAAATCACAAGTTTTTGGGTTTATTGACATTATACTTAGGAAATAGGGGAAATGTCTAATAAAAGGTTTTTTTTTGGGTTTAGGCCTAGTTTTGTTGAGATAACAAAAGTTTATTTGGGGCCGGGAGGTTATTATGCTCTTTTAAAATGAATGTAATAGTTTTGGCTTCTTGATTTTTGTTGTCTGGTTTTTACGCAGGATTATTCCCAACTGTTTCATTTCAAAATGTCATTTGTAAGTGATAGGGTCTCATTAGCCCTTGGACATTTGGTAATTTTGCTCTGACTAATAGTTGTGGAAAGGGCCCAACTTAACTTTATATCTCGTGAATACCGGGAATAAGGATCTGAGAATGCATTAAGCAGTAAAAATTTTTTTTGATTAGATGTTGTGTGTAAAGACACTTGAGTAGGCAGATTTAGTTTTACAACGTTCTTATAGGTGAACCTTGAAATTGTTTTCATATTTGTTTTTTTGAAAGTGCACACAAGATAATTCTTTACGGGGTTGAGTGCAAAGTTCGAAACTTAAGTTCTTCACATTATAGTGGTACAATAAATAAGTACTCACGTTGTTTATTTCCTTCAGTAATAATTTTAAACAAATATGCTAACATCGGTTGTTTTTTTTGGAACATAATTTTTTTTTTCTTTTCCTAAACTGATTGTTTTTGCAATTACGATTTTTTTTATACCTTATGGTTCTTAAGTAAATTTTATTTTCAATCATTTTTTTTGTATAGTAAATTAATTTTTCTAGCTTATTCACTTTTCACATTCACACAGTTTTGGGAGAGGAAAGGAAATCTACAACTGTTTTTTTAAAGGAAAAGAACTGAGACTGTTGCATAACATATCTCTATAAAGATTTTTCTAGTGCTAATTTTATTTTAATTCTTTTAAAATCGTTAATAGGAGCTGCAACCCCACTTAAACATTTAAAAAAAAAATTAAAATATTTTTTAAAATATTTTTTTTTAATATTTTTTTTTAAGGAAGGAAACTTGATTTTCTTGTTGCAAAATTTTTTTTGGTGCATAGTAGTACCTTGCCCTACAATTCTTTTACCAGTTTATGTAAATATTTTTTTTCCTACAACCTATCATCATTTGTTTTAATTTTTTTTTCTCCCTACTCCAAACCACCTATCAGAGTGGAGTAATTTTTGAAAATTTTAGTGAGTCACTAATTAATTTTTTTTTGACTATTGGGCTACTGTGGTCGACACCAAAAATAAAAAAAAAAAAATTTTTTGGACACCTTTCGGTACGCTCCTAGGGTCTTCTTGACCATGGTTTGCATCAATTTAGTTTAAAATTTTGGGAATTTCATTTTAACGATTATTAGAGAATTGCAGTCCTACCAAGACGTTATTTGTATAAATTTTTTTAATACCATCGGTAATTTTTTTCAATTTTTTTTTTCAATGCAATTTCAGCGAGCGGATTTTTTTTAATTGAGCATATTTTACGATTTCTATAACATGAACATCTGTTCCGATGTTTATTGCGTTCACTTATATATTAAGGGATGATGTGACCTTAAGCAATGCATGTTTCATGTAAACTCAGAGTAGGTAAGCAGGTTAAAGTGGGTTTTGATTTTTTCTTTTTAGAAAAATCATTGTATACGGCGATTTGTGTTTTTTTTGAGGAGTTTATTAGTGGAGCCGTTCTGCAATAGCAGGAGTATACCCTAGCGTTAACTGTGTACAACAGCTTTGGGATTTTTGTTATAGGTAGTCTGTTGTACGTTCCATTTAGGGATTAATTTACCTATTCGGTTGCTGAGGTAAACAAACACCACTTAACTTTAATTTTAATCCAGTTCAGCTAGGATAAGCGCAATTATTTTTTTTTTTGGTTTTACTCACGCAGGAGTGGAACATAAGACCTGAACACTGCCAAAACTCTTGTCTCTCTTTTATTTTTTAACTTTTTTTTATGGCTACTTGTTAATTCTAATTTAGGATTTAAGTAGTTATTTCTCTCTGCAAGGTTGGACGTCATGGTTGGTTGTACAAATACTTAATATAAACTATGATTACATTTTTAAATGCAAATAAATTTTATTTTCTTACTGCTCCGGTGTTCTTCGATTTTGTTCGCGTCTGCCCGTATTTAAGTTTTATATTTTCCACATTTGTGAGAAAATTTATAGTGGTTTTCACTAGTGAATTTAAAGTGAACTTTGTGTTTGTTATTGCGTGGTTTAGTTTTATAATTGGGAGGTATAATTAAGAGTTTTAAAGTTTAAAGTTTTAATATAAAAGGCACCATGGCTATTTCTTTGAGTCGGTTGTCGGACATAAGGTACTTAGTCAAGGACGAGTTAATCTACGAATTAACATGGAGAGGCATAGCCATTGGATCGGTGGAAGAGATGAAGCAACAGCTCATACTGATTAGACAGAGAGAAAGGACCGATGGAAGTATGAGGTACCCTCCGTATCCCTTTAAATTTGGACAGGATGCTTTTAGCTGCATGAAGAAGCTTGATAGTCTAGTACCGCTGGTAGAGAAGTTCTCTGGTACGAGCAAGGGGGGAGAGTTTAGAAAAATCGCTGTAAGGTTGGAACACATGTTGGCCAGGATAAATAACATGAATCCGTCTAACTTTGAAGAAAGCCAAATGAAAGGCGTACTGGTTGCGGAAACATTGAGTTTGATTGGGAGGTTGCAGAGCCAAGCAACAGATTTATTGAGAGTTGGCGTTGTCTCAGATGATGATGAAGCATCTGAAACCCATTCAACGAGTCGAGACTCAGACCACTCAACAAATGCTGGCAACACACCTAACCAGTCTCATTTCCCGCAAGCACCGCACTCGAGCACACAAAGAACAGCTCAACAGCCTACGAACCAACCGTCGGTCATTGCTCCATTGCAAATGCAAGTGCTTACGAACCCAACTCAAGCACCAATACAGGCACCACCCCCAATGCTAATTCAGAATTACGGTACAACAGCTTTTCAGTATCAACAACCGTCTACCGTTCCTTTGAGTTTAGCTGCCCTCCAAAGTAGCATAGCACCAATTGCTCAGTCACGACCATTTTCTTGTTCGTCGCCAGTACCAATGTCAAGTGATCCTGGTACTTCATATCATGTTGCACCTGTACCTCCGCATAAGTGGAACTTAAAGTTTACAGGCGAGAGGGGTACAATCTCCGTCACCGCATTTTTTGAGAGAGTGGACGAGTTGAGTCAGGCTAGAGGAGTTACTAAAAAGGTTCTACTGACTCAGGCATTGATCTTTTTGAAAAGTCAGCCTATACTTTTTATAAAGATGTTCGAAGAGAAGTCCATACATGGGAACAGCTGGAACAGAGGTTCATGGCAGAATATCTTCCTTCTTCATATGGAGCGAAGCTATTGAAGGAGATCCAAAAACGTAAACAAGGCCCTGGAGAGTCTATAGGGACCTACATTGCTGTCATGAACACATATTTCCAAAGACTTGGCTGTCCTGTTTCTGAAGAGGCGAAATTAGCTATCGTCTTCAGAAATATCGCGGACATCTATAAAAATGGGTTAATTGCTACTGAGGTCAATAGCCTATCACATTTAAAGGATCTCTGTCCTAGAATAGACCAGAGATATGGTTTAGAGGAAGACAATTTTACACCTAGAAGAAACCAATTAATCGAACCTGACTTGGCCTACGTCGACGTAGAGAGCGACAGTGACGATTTTTCAACAGGGGTTGATGCAATTCAAATATCAGGTGCCGGGACATCGAACCAACAGAATTTAAATCATCCTGCTAATAGATTCGACAGAAATAGGCAGCAGCCAGCAAGCAATTTCTCTGCTAGGGCTGATAGAGAGAGGCAACAACCAGCTAGTGGTCAGTTTAGCGTAAGTGACAGAGATGGACAACCACCTGAGGGTGTTGGATCTGGTAGGGCAAATAGGGACGTTGTTTGTTATAGATGCAACCAAACAGGGCACATGGCGATCGGGTGCGCATTACCTAGAGGCAAGCAATGTTTTTCGTGTGGTCAGGCAGGGGTAACAGTCAGAGAATGTCGTAATTGTAATCGTCAGGGAAACGGACCCAGGCGCTCGTAAGCGGTCGACCTTCGAGTCAGCCTGAACAAGCATCGACCGATAGGCTAACGTACGTCTTAGATTATGTGATAAGTCATGCTCGGAAAGATGAAAGGCCTTATTTAGAAGTGGATGTACTCGGAAATAAGTTATTAGGTTTGTTGGATTCCGGGGCTTCACGTACCTTTTTAGGGAATCATGGTTGGTCAATCATCGAGAGGTTTGGTTTTTCACTTGATGCGACGAAGAAGACGAGTTGTATTGTGGCAAATGGTCAAAGCACGAGTAGTATTGGGACAGTGCAGCTTCCTATGCGAGTTCAGGATAAATTTAGGTTAATAGAGGTCGTCGTCGTTCCTGAGTTGCCACACACTTTGATTTTGGGATTAGATTTTTGGATTTCGATGGGTATAGTACCGAACTTAAGTACTAATGAGTGGCACTTTGCCGATAATAACGATGTGATTTGTTCTTTAGAAACATCAGACCAACAAACAACTCTTACACCTTATGAATCAGAACGACTAGAGGAATTGGTCGTTAAATATAAGACTATTATGGGTGACTCACTGGGATGTACAGACAGGGTAGAGCATAAGATTACAACAGATGCAGCACCGATAAGACAACGTTCATATAAGGTCTCACCAGTCATTCAGAAACTTATTGATGACGAAATCGACGAAATGCTGAAAATGGATGTGATAGAACGTAGTAGTAGTTCATGGGCTTCACCAGTGGTAATGGTACAAAAGAAAAACACAAAGAAATATCGTTTCTGTGTAGACTACCGCAAATTGAACTCAGTGACGGCGCGTGATAGTTATCCTTTATCACTCGTATCCGAGACTCTTGACAAGTTGAAAGATGCTAAATACTTGTCAACTTTAGATATCAAAAGCGCTTATTGGCAAGTGCCTATGGAAGAATCATCGAAGCCACTGACAGCATTCATCTGTCGACGAGGTCTCTTCCAATTTAAGCGTTTACCTTTTGGTCTTCATAATGCACCTGCAACTTGGCAGAGACTCATAGATAGCATCATAGGAAACGATTTAGACCCCTACGTGTACGTATATCTCGATAACCTCGTAATTGTCACACAGAGCTTTTCTGAACATCTTAGAATTCTTGAGGAAGTCCTACGAAGATTGCAGAATGCAAAGATAACGGTAAGTTGGGAAAAATGCCAACTGTGTAGGCCAGAAATGACTTATTTAGGTTTCGTAGTGGACCGTCGAGGCATCCGAGTTGACCCTATTAAAATTAAAGCCATGTTAGAGCTCCAGAGGCCAAGAACTGTCAGACAAGTTCGTAGAGTTGTAGGTACAATATCCTGGTATAGACGTTTCATAGAGAATTTTTCAGCGATAATAGCTCCAATTACAGCTCTAACTAAGAAAAATCAAAAGTTCGATTGGACTCCAGACTGCGAAAAGGCATTTATTAAGATTAAGGAACTTTTAGTGACTGCACCGATTCTTACATGTCCAGATTATAGCAGAGAATTTGTCATTCAAACAGACGCATCAGGATATGGAATAGGAGCATGTTTAACGCAACCTTATCCTGAAGGAGACAAAGTCATATGCTATTTAAGTCGATCTTTGACCAAGCAAGAACGTGTTTACACGACCACCGAGCGAGAATGTTTGGCATTGGTTTGGGCGATAGAGAAGCTCCGGCCTTATATTGAGGGGATCTCATTTAAGGTCATAACAGATCATTTTAGTTTAAAATGGCTTCATAGCTTGAAAGAGCCCAGTGGAAGACTTGCTCGTTGGTCTGTAAAACTGCAGCTATATGACTTTGAAGTAATCCATCGGAAAGGGAAAGATTTAGTTGTCCCGGACATGTTGTCTCGCGCAGTACCCATGATTGATACAATTTCGCAGCCCAGAGACGTTTCAACAGCAATTAAAGATCGATGGTACCAAAAGATGGTAAAGAGGGTCGTAGAATCACCATTAAAATTTATGAACTGGAGATACACTGATAATAAGTTGTATAAATATGTCAAACAAGAATACCCTCAACTTTCACCATCTAACGAATATTGGAAAGAGGTAGTCCCCAAAGATCATAGGCGTAGAATTATTGGAGAAGCTCACGATCCTCCTACCGCAGGGCATATGGGTGTGTATAAAACCTTCCACAGACTGGCAGAAAAATATTATTGGCCAAAAATGCGTCAGGACGTGGCAACTTTTGTAAAGAAATGCTTTTTCTGTGCAGCTCATAAAGATGATACACAAGGTGTATCTGATCAGATGATATCTCACCCAAAACCAACTCGTCCTTGGGAAATCATTTCGATGGATTTATGTGGACCTCTACCTCGTTCGACAAAGGGTAATTGCTGGATTCTCGTCGTTACGGACTATTTGAGTAAGTTTTCCTTAGTTTTTCCAATGCGAACAGCCCCTACTCAAGCAGTTGTCAAGCATCTTGAGGAGCAGGTATTTATGGTCTTCGGAGTACCCCGTTTGATACTTTGTGATAATGGCCCTCAGTACAAAAGTAATGAGTTTAAGCGTTTTAAAATTCAGTATAATCCGTATTATCACCCCAGAGCAAATCCAACAGAAAGGACGAATCGTACGTTAAAAACCATGTTATGTTGTTATGTGAAAGACAACCACAGGAAGTGGGACGAACACATACATAAACTTGCCTGCGCGATTCATACTGCAACCCATGAGACAACCAGGATGTCTCCTTCCTTTGTTAATTTTGGTAGAAATATGTGTCTGTCAGGAAAAGATTACTCCAACCCAGTTTTGTTATCTGAAGAAAATGGTGTACAAACCGCAGCTGAAAGTAAGAACGAAGGTTTCCGGAAGCTCTATGCTGATGTTAAGAGAAGGTTAGAGGTGGCAGGAGAGAAAAACGTAGTTCAGTATAATTTGCGTACAAGGGTACCCAACTTTGTTGTAGGTCAGCGGGTTTGGAAGAAGAATTATGTGTTGTCAGATGCTGCGAAGTTTTTCTCGAAGAAGTTAGCACCGAAATTCGTTGGTCCTTATGCGATTAGGAATAAAATTTCTCCATGGATATTTGAGCTTCAGGAACCATCGGGTAAAGTACTACCAGGGAGCTGGCATGCCAAAGACCTTAAGTCGGCAGCGGACCTCTCCGATTAACCTTTTTAGGTTAATCGTCTTGAAGTTGGGGGGGGGGGATTATGTAACGTGTCATTTTTACGTTTAAGGCAACGTTACATATTTGTTTATTTAGGTAAATAATCAAGGCTCTTCGACTCGTCTTTCTGTACACAAATTAAGGGTATTTTATAGAGCTAGGTTTGGAGGTTATATAGTGTCCAAAAAGTTACCTTATAAAGGAGACATTCCATCGAATTACTGTGGACACTACGCACACCGTATTATCTGGACATCGTGGTTGGAATTCGGGATCACAGGTTTCGGGAAATCACATTGAAACTTTTGATTGTTTTGTTTATCTGGGGAATTTTGTGGTTTTCTTTGACGTTCACGAAAATAAACAGTTGTTCTGCCGCATCACAAATGGTTTCAGTAACAGGAAGGAAACATTTAGATGAACAGTTCATTCGCTTATGTTTATTTTCGAGGATATTGGGACCATCCGAACCTCATATCCTTCACGGATTAGCTAGTTTTGATAGTACGAAAACATATTTGGGTCGACCAGGAACAACCGAGGCTCCGCCCCTTTGATATCTTTATTAATTTGATGAGGAGAAGATAAAATAAATACGAGTTATGCACTTTTGTAAATGGGAGATAAACGAGGGATAAAAACCAAGACTAAAAGAATAAACGAAATCGTGTGAGTTAACATCTGAACACTCTTGTGCCGAGTTTAAGCAGTAGTTCAGTGTGTATTTTTAGGTTCAGGTTCAGAAACAACTTTATTAATGTAGAAATGTTTTACAAAAATGGCGTCAAACCATATGAATCTTAGAGACATTTATAAAGAGCAAAGGAAACTTTTGACTAGAACTGTAACTAAATTACAACTAAATTCTACACTCAGTATAGCTTTACTCATATGGGAATGGGTTGAGTGTTCGAATATTCCTGGGTTTGATGATCTCCAGTAATTGATTTTACAGTTGATGGTTTCAATGCTGAGCTTCTTATAGTCCGTCTGATTATTTTCCTCCTACTTGCTATGTTGGCAGGGGTCCGGTAGGCAAATGTTCGGTCTATGTATGGAGGGTGTCTCGACGTCCTTGTTATAAAAATTCCAACCGTGGAAATGGATCCGACAACACCTCAGTGTGCGTTTTACGTATTTTCTATCCCCTTGGTCGGTGCTGCTCCCTATATACCGGTACGAAACTATTGATGTATTTCCTCATTGGTTAGTTTGAAAACCGCGGGTTTTTTCCTCCAGTGTTGCAAACCGCATTTAGTGATTTTTTGATGAGAGCGTTTTTTTTATAAATAGGTTTGCATCCTTATTTGAATTTAACCGGGAAGATTAGGTTGGTACTGTCCCCACCACATTTACGAAGCGGTTTCCTGCGGCTTCATTTTTTTGTGTTCTCGACGGAGTGCCTTGTCTCTTTTCAAAAGAATTGGCGGTGGGTCGACAACAGTTTCTGGGATCGCCATTGTTTTTGGTTCTTGGCACTGCAGGGATTGCAGGAGATATCCCAGAAACTGTAGAAGTGAGTCCGTCGTGAGGCGTATCTCGTAGACGGCTCATATCCTCTGCATAGAGGGATTTAAGGCGGCCTACGCCGTTTCTACGGAAAGAGCAGTGGTAAGTTCGATTTAATTTTTTTCATTTTTTTGATTATTTGAGGACTCTTCAAGACAATATTTGCCTCCCAAATTGTAATTGTTTTTCGTGTGAAATGTACTTTTCGACAAGAGACATGGGGAATTTTTGGAGTTTTTTTTATTTTTTTAAGGCCACGTTTTGGGTAAAAACTATATATTGTTTTTCTCCTTTGTCTACAGCCCTGTCCATTCCATCGACAGCTGTGCTGGACCCTGGTGTGAAGCCGGGTGTTGCCTTGTAACCCTGGGAAAGGTACGTTAGGATTATTTTAGTTCATCTGTTTAAATCTACTTTATTTTATTGAGTCGACATGGGGTTCTTGATTAAATTACTCGGTGTAGGGGAACTTCGTGCAAAATAGACGAATTCCAGGAAACTGAAACATTTCATTTTCCACAGGGTTTTACGCTCGGGCAAGAATCAGCTACATTTTGACCATCATGTGCTGCCCTAGCACCATGTGCTAAGCAAGCACGAGGGGAGGCGCGGGCAGAACTGGGACCGGTGAAGTAGCAAGAGGAATGTCAGAAAACAACGCTTCCAGGTTTACCAAATAAAACACCAATAATTATTAAATAATTGAAGGACCAAGGTAGGAGCAAGCCTTAACTATAATTTTTTTCATATATAATTTTCACAATATAATTTAGACATAATCTTTCCATATATAATTTTGCACAGTTTAATTTTAACACTTCTTGTGAACGCAAGATAAAGGTATGACGTCATAGCCCCAATTTTGCGGTATATTTAAGATAATTTTTCTGTGAAATTTAAAGTGCTTTGCTATTTTGGCCCTTGTTTTCATCTATTTCATTTATTTTTTTTAAGTTTCCGGTAATTTTATCTGATTTTACCATTGAATTATACAAGATGAACTAAATCTTTGTGTTATTTGTACAATCCAATGACCCAACTTTGCAGAGACAAAAGAGAGATGAGGTTATATTTTTTTGCGGTTTCCTTACATCACTTTACCTCATGGGGTAGATCTCGGACTGGGTTGCTGTCTGTCTTATTCTACCTAACGTAGAATGTTGACAGCAGATATTTGGTCCAGATCGCCCCTATGACGGAATAATTTTGGAAGTATATATATATTTTTTTTTAACAATCATTCATATAATTGAGTCCCACGCTACTGACCACACTGTGACCTGCTGGAAATGTGCATCTACCTATAAAGAACTTTCTATTTGTGTCATTTTGATTCAGTTAAAAATCTTTTAGAATTTTATCTCGTTTATTAGTCAATTTTTTTGGGTTTTTAATTACACAAATACTCTGGAAGCCTCGGAAGTAGGTAGAATTTCATTGTTTGGCTACAGCGTTTGGGTTGAACTGTATTTTATTTAAGATCTTCTTTGTAAAACATTGGTATTAAACACTGTGACGCACTTAAAATTTTCTTATTTCTTGTGTTTTTATGATGGGTTTTATTCTTTTAAGCAATAATTTTTCATGGAGCTTGGATATAATTGGCAGCAAAGAAGAAAACTTCTGCAACTTTCCACAGTTTAGGTACATACCTAAGCCTAAAAGACGCATTAATTAGGTTGCATAGTTTTACGATAGCTTTTCTAGGGAGTTGTTTTATGACTACCCCGTTAATAAGATCATACCCTGTGGCTTTTTTCGAATTAATATTTTTAATTTCTGTTAATATTTATTTTGGTGATGTAAGCTTTATTCGATTTGATGGGGTTCATTTAAATGAAAGTGTTCATCTGGTGCTTCGTGGGGCTGAAATGTTTTTTCTAAATGACTTGCAAAAATATCTGCTTTTTCTTCGTTACTCCTTGCCCACTGGTTGTTAGATTTTCGTATGGGTGGAATTTGGATAATTGGTCTTTTAAAATCTTTGGTTGCTTTCCAAAGGGAATAGTCGGTATTTTTATCATCTGTAAGTTCATTAAGAAAATGGTTAATAGATTCATTTTTTATTACTAGAATTTCTCGCCTAATGCGCTGCGTCATGTTGTTGAGATTTGTTTTGTCCCGAGGATCACGGCTTTGCTGCCACTTTCTTCTTAGTTTCCTTTTTTCCAATATAAGGTCTCTAATTTCCTTTGGATAGTTTTTTCCCTTAAAAATTCTCTTTGGTTCTGGACTGTTTTCCCAAGCTGCTTGTTGAATATTTGTAACAAAATATTCAACTTCTTTATCGATTTGTTCTGGCGTTTGCAATGGTACTGATAGGTTTATTTTTTCTGACAGACTTTGTTTAAAACTAATCCAGTCAGTCAGTTTATTAACTAGTGAGATATTTGCTTCTTTCTAAATTATGTTTTTACTAAGAGTTAGAATAATAGGTGAATGATCTGAGTGTAAATCAAAACTTTCTTCTATATCTACAAAACTCAAAGATATATTTTTTAGATCTGGAATTTTTCCTGGATCTGTTGGATAGTATGTGGGCTTACCAGTTGATATGGGCTCACATTGATATTCACTAATAGCTTGCAAAAGTTCTTTTCCTTTAGAATTCGTCAGTCTAGATTTCCAGTAGGTATTTTTTGCATTAAAGTCACCTCCAATTATAAAACAGTTTCCTAATTTTCTGAGAAAATTAAGATATTGATTTTTCTTTAGTAAGTGCCTTGGTGGTATATAGACAGCACTTATGACTAATGTATATGTTTTGGTTTTTACACTTACTAATGTGCCTTGAATCTCTATGGTTTTATATCCAATCTCCTCATAGTGTGATATATTTTCTTTATTTATTACAGCACTTCCACCATGTGTAGTATTGCTAGGGTGAGTTGTATGATACACTTTATAACCTTTAACTTTAATGTGAGACTGGTTAGTGAAATGCATTTCTGACACAAGACAGACGTCAATTTTTTCTATGTCTAGAATAACTTGCAAGTCTTGCTGATGTTGCAAGAGACCATTGGCATTCCAAGCTAGGATTCTAAGATTACTGACCATTTTGAGGCATATTGCTAGCTCCGTAATTGCTAGTTTAGTTAATCGCTTATCAAGTTTGTTCAATTTCTCCAAAATTAATTGTAGTGTTTGTTCCATAGTATTTTGACTACTGATATTAATATCAGGTATAGTAGCTGTTGCTGCTACTTGGCTGTATGTCCTTGTCACAGAGTTTTGTGTGACTGTGTTTCTTGTCTGTTGGTTTTGTCTATTTGTACTCACGTTTGGTATAAGATTCGGTTTCTTAGGTTTATTTTTCAATTTTTTTATTTCCTTAGCAACAAGGCATCCTTTGTAGTTAGCAGGATGCTTGCCTTCACAGTGGATGCATTTTGGCTCAGATTCTTTTGGTTTGGGGCATTCTACAGTAAGATGTTTCCCCGTGCATTTTACGCAACGTGGTTCTTTAGCGCAATATTTTTGCGTGTGTCCATAAGATTGACATCTTTTGCATTGAGGGACTAACTTTGAGGTTTTTAGTGCTTTTATTTCCACTTCAATCCCAAGGATATTGGAAATTTCAAAAATTTTGTTGATATCTTCATCGTGGCTAAATGTGAGCATAAAAATGTTAAGAGGTTGTCTTGTTCTCCATTTAAGTTTGTTGCTGGCCTCCAGTGCCTTAAAACCTTTTTTTTGTAGATCAGCTACAATTTTTTGTGGGTCATATGAGAAGTGTAGCCTATTCGCTATTACTCTAATTGGCCTTATTTGTTTGTTTTCGTATGAGTGCCATTGATGCTTTATTTCATTAAGCATTTTAGTAACCAGCCGATAGCTGTCTGCGTCTTGTACATTTATTTTAATATTTTCGTTATTTAAAACTTTTATTTTAACTCCTTGTATGATATTTAACTTTTCATAAATATCATTAAAATTATTTACGCCATTTACCATAATCGGTGGAGGTAATGGAGCTTTTTTAACCTAGTAGGGGGTTCTTCATTTTTGGTTTTATTTGAGGGCTCTCCAGTGCCCGAGCTTTGTTGTGGTGGTGAGAGTGAAGTATCCATTCGACGTTTTTTCCAACCTTTTCCTTTTTGTCTGATCCACTCAGTTTCTCTTGCCAGATCGTCCTCATCAGTAATGTAGTCCATGTCAGACTCTTCTTTTTTAGTGACTTTTGTCTCTAAATCTGCAAATTTTCTTTGCATACTTTCCAGTTGACTTCGGAGATAATCCACTTGTACACTAAGTGAATTTTTTTCGTTTTGGGATTTTTTCCATTTGCTATATAAAACTTCTTCATTTTGTGTTCTAGCATGGCTATCCTGAAATAATTTGGCATTATCCATTTTTTCTTGATTTTGTTTGGGCTTTTCGCTAATTTTTAAAACAAGCTTCACAGGTGATGGTACACTTTTTTTGCTTTTAAACATGATATATTATTTATAATAAACATTGTTTATAGATTTTTAACACAGATTTTTCGCGCGCGAGGTTTATTATAAACAAAACAAACTTCGACTTTGACCTCGTTAGTACTATCATGCAGGTACGATGCAATACAACAGTAGATAAGGTAAGGGGATTCTGGCGCATTTTTACATGTAAATCTACATAAGAAAAAAAGCTGGTAATTTTTCGTCGTGTCGCAGAATAGTGCGCAAGAGACAGTAATTTTTATATGACACATCTTGTGCTACTTAATCTAACCTTTTAAAGGTTTTGACTTGACAACTTACCTGTTTATTTGTTAATTGACGATTCGTACAATTATTGAACTGTCCTGCTACTCACCATCTTGCGCTTGCGGAAATTAAACCCAAACAGTAGGCCAAATGAAACTAATGTCAATTTAGTCGTATTATTTAAAGCTCGCCATATTAGCCACTTACAGATTAGTTTTTTAGAGATTATGTTATACCTTGTTTCTTTTTAATTTTTAGTACTATTTAGTTATTAGCTAGTTAAAAATTAGAATTTTGTTTTATATTACAATTTATATTAGGTATACATATATATAGCTTGTGTACGTTCCAATATTTAGTACTAGGTACTTAGAACAGGTTAATAGTAATTACACCAGAATTCTGTTTTATTTGTCTATTAGAAAAAAGTATTACATAGGAAAACAATTAATCATAATTCAATACGGTACACATAAGTAGACTTACAAGTTCTATTTAACGTATTATAGTAGGTATATCTAATAACATTATAATTAGTACTTATACCTATTATTAAAAAGGTTTATATATTTATTTTAATATTAAAGTACATAAGGTTTTACCCTACACCTACCTATGCTAACCACATACGTTTTATAATATATTCTATAGGCAAAAAAAAATTAAATTAAGGTTAAGGATTAAAATTAGCTGTTTATAATTTATGGCTAAAAATATTTAACCAAACACAATATAAACTCACACAACATTATTAAACTTACATTAAAACTAATTTATTACTAATACTATAGTGTCCCCACGGTAAAGTTTCATAAGACTCCTTTGAAATGCATCTTTTGTCATCCTAAGGGCTCAGTCCAATTTTTGTCTGTTTTACAGAGTATAGTCTGTGCTTTTCGGATCTTATAAGATTTTGTGTAACCACTTTTTCTTGAAAGGTATTTAGGCAGTCGACATAGTCTTCGAATGATATTTCTGATTTTACAACATTTTGCTTTACGCCTTTAGCTTTCTTAGTTACTTTTACAGCTTCACTTTTTATACCAGGTACTTTTGTAGCGTACATTTTCGCTCTAAGGCCAATAAAATGTGTCATTATTTGGCCATTTTTTTCATCTTTCATCATGCCTAGAACCTTTTTATTTACCCTCGGGATGTTATATACGTTGTTTTCAGCATAATCCGAGGTGTCAAAATAGTTGAAGCAGTCGCGCTGTATTGATTCATAAATGTCATGATTTTTTATGTTATAAACTAAACTATCAGTATCTGTGTATGCCACAGTACAATCCTTTCCAAAAGCTGGTACCATATAGTTATAGTGAAAATCATATATCGTTGTTTTGGCAATATCCAAAATACACATCCCCACATATATCGGTTTATTAAAATATATTTCGGTTTTTTCAAGTTCTACGGCCACTAAATTTTCATTAAAAATGGTTATACTTTTAAACTCTGGTCGAGCGATTAGAGCTTCGGCTCCAAATCGCCCGTCCCAGTTCTTAATTAATTTTATGTTACTGTGATTTCTAATATTTTCCATGGTTTTGCCAAACACGGCATTGTTCATTAATTTAAAAAGATTTTTCTCAAACTCATTTTTAGCATCCTGCCTTAATTGAGTATTTAAATCAATATAGGGCTTTAGCCATGCGGATTGTTTAAAGCATAAAATTCTATGAATTTTTTCGAGTTTTATACCAAGTTTCAATGCTTGCTTTAATTTTCTATAATGAATTACATATTCCTTTTTATTATACAATATAGCCATAAGTTTTTATTTTTAGCTTCTTTTATGCCAGGTAAAAAAGATGTTTCTTTGGTTAAATCATAGTTGGACATATATTTATTATTGGCCTCCACATACCTTTTAGAGCATTGGCTTGACCCCCCTCTAACGCCGCGTTCTATAAAAGTCACCATATTATAGTCGGTCAAAAGCTCTAATTTTTGTTGCGTGCAATACAGCATACAATCCCATGTATAATCAGGAAGAGTAAAATAATTAGCAGGGTCTAAACCATACGTTTCATGACAGCTCTCTCTAAACTGTTGAAATACCTGCATCAAAAGAATTATGTCAACTTTCATGTAGAGTTCCATGTAATCTTGTAGGTTTTTATAACCAAATCTTTTCCAAACATTCTGTGCATGGGCATAAGCAGCAGGTGATATTTCTCTACTTTCGAGTGTGTTAAAGAATTGAAGTTGCTCAGGCAAAGAAGTCTCTCTTAATTTTTCCCAACTATTCATATAGTCATAGCAAAATACTCCTTTTTTAAAAATAAGTTGGTATTGTTCGTCAGACAAGTTGGGAAATTCGTTTCTTACCAGTGGACACTCCTCAACATATGAAGCTAGCTTGTCCAAGCTACTGGCCATGAAACGGAACGAATCAATAAATCTAAATTCTATTAAATTTTCATTGATTTTTTTCGTAAATGCTATATATTCTTCTTTATTAACTGGTAGCAAATTTATTGCTCCGTCCAAATTGGCGATGTGCTCAATTATCAAATGTCCATCATAAGAGCTAAGGTTGTGGAATACTACAGGGACAGTATGACTATCCTGAAAGTTCAGATTACAGCTTTCATGGGCTGGACCACGATACTCAGATGTAAGGTGATTATGATCGCGTATTTTCTTTTCACCCGCTAAAAAGTCCTGTTCACAAATTTGACATTTTTTAGCATTGTTAAAGCCAGTTTTTTGCTTTTTACTTAAAGGCTCAAGCGGTAAGTCACAGAGAAATACAGTTTCCAAGTTTTTAGCGAAATCTAGTAACTGTTTACTGAACCATTCCATACAGTCAGGCCCCGTGTAAGATTTATAAAATGATAAAGAATCATCGTAGGCACATTTTACATAATATCCTACCGAACAAGGCACATGACTTTGATATTTTTGGGTTCTTTTTCCACTATTTTCTGCAACAGGAAGCAGTCAGCACTCAATATCCGAATAGATAATGAACGGTGCAAATTGTTTATTTTTAAAGTTTTTGAATTCAACAATTTTTCTTTCTTCAGTTGGTAGTTTGGGCACTACAATGCTACCAATAATTTTGCAGTCTTTAATGTGCTGATTATATCCATCCCTCGAATAAAAGTAATGTAGGCATCTATCACATACCCACTTTGAGACTTTCTTTTTACTTAATTGATTGCTTACTAACCTCGAAAGATTTTTTATCCATACAAAGTGGTAAGATGGTAAGGTGAGGTGAGATATGTCTTCATTCTTCAGATAATAAATATTTTGTAGCATCAACAAGTTAACATGTTTTTCAAGTTTTTTTCTAGTAATATGCAGGTAGTACTTTAAAAATGCATTCATTGACTTTTTGAAGACGATACATGTTTACAGAAACATTATTTTGTTTTTCAAACCGGGCAACTTGGTTTAAGTTCATCGGAAACCTAATACCTTTCAGGTTTAATACATCTTCAGGATGTGGGTAAGATGAAGTTCTTTTTGAGCTTTGTTCAACAGGAAACAATGCTGATACCACTGCCCAGCCAAAGCACAAGTTATCAGTATTTTGTACATTCACACAAGCTTTTTTATTTAAAATGATCTTAGGTATATCCAAATGGCACCCTGCCCTCATCGGATGATATTTATTCAATCCTAACATAAGATTATTTATCTTTGTAAGAGACCATCCAGATTGATTTTGCTCAAATTCTTCCAAATCAGTTAAAAGCAAACTCTTTACATGTTTGTCAAACCAGTTTTTTAAATTTGTGTTACGGTCAATAACCGCATTAGCGGTATTAAAGTGTTTTGTCTCATTTCCATGTTGTCCTTGTTTTAGTATTTGAAAATCTCCACTTAAAATAGTATTGACTTTTATCATATTCTCTTTTTTTAATGTATTTTCAATCCTTCGTTTTAATAAACTAAAACAATCCTCTAAAAACTTTTTGGGATCCTTATGTTGTAAATTTGTAATCACAGCACTTCTTACTCGGCTTTCAAAAGCTGATTTTAGGTCTTCCCATTGTACGCGATGTTTGGCTGTTTCTTTTGTGCCAATCGCACCACCAAACTTAAGGCTTTTTTGTTTTAAAATGTGCTTGCACTGTTTAACTTGTCCCAGGCACGCCGTCAAATGAGATTTTTCAGCAACTGAAGAGGCTTTTTTTAAAGCAATGCTTATTTGTCTACTGGCCAAAGCACAATCTTTTAGAATTTTTAAAATTGAAACATTTTTATCCATATCTTCTACCATACCAAGCTTTATAAACCAATTTCGTTGCAAAACTCATTTTATTTTTTTGAATAGCACCAACTTCACTAAAACACTGTGTTGATAGAACTCAATAATACACTTTCCTTGAAAAGTTATACCTAACTGACTGCAGTTCAACACGCTCAGCCCTTTTATAAGTGCTTTTCAGATACACGTTAAGACTTATCGAAAACAAGTTTATACTTGTTAGAAATGGGTTGCAGCTGTTTTAGCCCAATACATTTACCGCAAAGTTGTTAGTAAATCATGCAAACTTTCGTACCAACACCATCATAAAATATATGTTTTTTGTTAATTAGCAGGCATAGTACAAGTTTCCATCAATTTTTATTTGTTTTGTTTGCTTCCTTTAGATATTTTCTACAGGAGCTTAAAAAGGAGGCCCACCTTGAGTAGTAATACTTTTACTTTCGTGTACATACTTTTAGCCTTTTGAGTACCATCTTTCCCCCTTTGAGTCTCAACTTTCCACCAATCGAGTATCAACTTTATTCTCTTTGAGTACCAACCAATCGAACCGAACCCCCTTCAAGACTCTACTTTGCCCTCTTCGGATACCAACTTTCCCCCCTTTGAGTAGCAAATTTTATTCCTTCGAGTACCCACTTTACCCCCTTTGAATACCAACTTCTTGTTCTTCGGGTACCAACTTTCCCCCCTTCGCATCTTAACTTCCCCCCTTCGAGTCTCAACTTTTCACCAATCGTGTGTCAAGTTTCTTCTCTTCGAGGCACAACTTTGCCCCCTTCAGATACCAACTTTCTTCCCTTTGAGTAGCAACTTTTATTCCTTCGAGAACCCACTTTACCCCCTTCGAGTACCAACTTCGTCTTCTTCGGGTACCAACTTTCCCCCCTTCGCATCTCAACTTTCCCCCCTTCGAGTCTCAACTTTTCACCAATCGTGTGTCAAGTTTCTTCTCTTCGAGGCACAACTTTTCCTTCTTCGAGTATTGACTTATCCTTTTTTCAGTACCTAACAACTTAAGTTTCCCCCTTTGTTTCTTAAATTTTCCCCCTTTGAGTTCCAACTCTCTCTTCTTCGAGTATCAACTTTTCCCCTTCGAGTCATAAATTTCATGCATTCGAGTGCTAACTCTCTCTGTTTCTTTCTATCATATATATTTTTTATTTTTCGCATGTAAACATCTTTTACTAATGTTTATTTTATTTACTATTGGGGTCTTGGAAAGGACAATCATACAATTTTGAGAATATATTTTGTTAGCCAAACTTTTCTTAATTATATAATTTACTGTTAAGTTCTTATAAACTTAAACTGCTTCAGTCTTCTATTTTTACAATTTAGAGGGATAAATCTTCTAGTAGGCAAGAGATTAAAATTTTTCTTGCGACCTATTTTTATTTAATTTGGGATATTTTTTAAACACATTATAAAGAATGTGCTGATTTTTCTTTAACATAGCTACCAATTTTGTGTCTTACTTTACAGTTTGTTTATCTTTTGAGGATTTTAAACAGTACCAGACGAATAAATCGGAAGCCTGTAGGTGGTGTAATAATAAATAATCAATGGCTAAGATCAATCGACGAGTGACATAATGAGCAGCGACCGGTGTCGTTTTTAACAATTTTGTGTTACTATTATTTAAGTTTAATCATCCTACTTTAATTTTATTTGTGATTTTTGAATGTTTTTTAGTAATAGACGATAGATTAGTACTCAACCAGTAACAGATGACTAAACGACCAATGATTTTTAAGTTAAAACACCCTGATTAATTTTTTCACTAGTTTTTAAACATTTTTAGTAACTAACAAGTAATAACGTCATACGAGGCCTTGGAGAAGAGACATATTTGCTAGATGTTTCTATTCTTTTTAAAATCTTTATTATAATGCGTTTTACGATTGATTAATTTATTATGCATTTTTTTAAGAAATAGAATTTTAAAGAATGTTTTCTGTTTTGCGTTACTATATTTTAATATTTGACTAAAAAATAGTTCCCTCTTTATTATATTTTTACAGGTTTACAATATACCAAACTTGATACGGCAACTTAGTCAATATTTTAGAATTTAGAATGATATTATTGATCCGTTAGTGCAGAACAAATAATCGGTTTTAAGCCTATAGAATCTTTTCAGCATACAAAGATTAAAAATTTTTTTAGTTAACTTTTTCATAGACCTTAGCGTAGCAATCTAATTTTTCTTTATCAAATTACCTAAAACTTAAAAAACTAAAATATTTTTGTTCTATATTTCATTAATTTATTTAATTTATTGGTTAGTATGTAAGTACGTTATGGTCTATCTAAACAGTGATATATTACGTTTTTGCCTGCGCCTGCACACTGACTAGTATTTTTTTAGTCACGATCGTAATAAGTATTTTTTGTATGTATTTTTCGTGGATTTCCAAGTCTATAAAATATACATACAATTATAATGATTACTGATAGAAACGAGAAAGAATGACAAAGGAGTTGCTTGTTTGATGTTTTCGCTATATAGATTTTTTTTATCCTGAACATTATCTTTGACACGTGTTTTTGCGTTTTATCAAAGTAAATGCCAATTCTACAAAAAGTTCACAAGATACAAAAGATATGTAATAACAAGTTCTGCTTCCTTCCATATGTAGGTCACATTTTCACCACAAGTTGTATCATATTTACAAGAGGAGTGATAGTTTTGGCACCATAATAATTTAAACTGGTCCTTTTTGTGAGTCCATTCATTAAAAAAATCGGATTTAAATCCTGTGGATAATTATAATTAGCATTTATGTCACAAAAAAAATATTTAATACTAAGCATACCTATGTAATGTATGTTTATAAGTTTAAATATACATAAATCATGCCAAAAATAAGAAATCATTTGTATTTTAGGCAATGATGAGACAAAAACTAATTACTATTTCCAAAAGATAGTGTTTGTGAAGGATTAGTTTACTTTATTAAATAAGTCTTACACCTAATTTTAATTAGTTTTTAGATAATTTATGAGGAGTTTCTGCATCTAAACCCGAAATAATTAGACAGATCGACCGACAGAATGACCAACAGAACAACTACAACAAAGGCGAGGAAGCGATTCAGACAAGTTTCAACAGGTCGTCAGCCTTCAACACCTGTAAAGTTTACAGTTAAAAATAATATATTTTTGTTAAAAGTACGCACAACAAAGCATAAAAGCTTTTTTTTAATTTTTTTTAACATGCACTAGTTTAATCTGTAAACGTATTTTTTATGAATTTCGTGGATTTGAGGATTAGAGAAGCCTTAAATTAAATTGCCTGAAGTAACCTTAGCTGAACCATATACGTGAACAGGCAAACGCATTTTTCATTAATTTCATCAATTTGATGTTAAAGAAAAGCCCTATGTATCTTAAAGTAACCTTATACAGGTAATTAGTAAGTACCTACATACTTCTAGATGGTTTTTTTGCCAAATGTGGTTCAACTACTAAAATTTAATTATTTCTACACCAATAATAATCAATTTCAATAAGTATGGAACAAGGTTTGACTCCCCAGCCAAGAAATAATCTCTTAATGCTTTTACACTATCGTTGTTATTCAAAACTTATATAACAAACTTACAAAAATAACAATGATTTAATAAAAGCTCTATACGCAATTTGGTATCTTATAAATAATGCCCTTCCTAAGCGTTTTAATATGCTTCCAACTGTTAAAAATAGTTAATAATACTGAATAATATATTTCTTCGAATTATGTTTATTTTATACCTCATTTCGTAACAACTATGTCCACCTATTAGACCACATCAAAAATAAGATTTCCTTTTAAAGTCTAACTCGCGAACACCTACCCAGTAATCGATACCTACCTCGCATTCCATTCTTCGTAAATGGCCAGCAGTGTCTTGCCCCTTTCTCGCTATACGAGAGACGGAGAAACAGCACAAAGAGAAACGCGTCAAGATATAGCGTCTCTACGAACCTTTTGTGCGATCAATAATTCACGCTGCAAAACACCTATAGGTAACAAAGAGGAAGATACAGCAAGGGGAATGCAAAAGTAAAGGACGGACGAAGATACCATGTAGTTTATACGGCCCCTTCAGAACAGCCCCACTCCTGCCACCCTAAGCCCCGCCCACTTCCCCCTCCCTCCCCGCAGGGCATTCCATTCTTCGTAAATGGCCAGCAGTGTCTTGCCCCTTTATCGCTATACGGGAGACGGAGAAACAGCACAAAGAGAAACGCGTCAAGATATAGCGTCTCTACGAACCTTTTGTGCGATCAATAATTCACGCTGCAAAACACCTATAGGTAACAAAGAGGAAGATACAGCAAGGGGAATGCAAAAGTAAAGGACGGACGAAGATACCATGTAGTTTATACGGCCCCTTAATAATATCCAAAATTAAATAAAAATAGGTCGCAAGAAAAATTTTAATCTCTTGCCTACTAGAAGATTTATCCCTCTAAATTTTAAAAATAGAAGACTGAAGCAGTTTAAGTTTATAAGAACTTAACAGTAAATTATATAATTAAGAAAAGTTTGGCTAACAAAATATATTCTCAAAATTGTATGATTGTCCTTTCCAAGACCCCAATAGTAAATAAAATAAACATTAGTAAAAGATGTTTACATGCGAAAAATAAAAAATATATATGATAGAAAGAAACAGAGAGAGTTAGCACTCGAATGCATGAAATTTATGACTCAAAGGGGAAAAGTTGATACTCGAAGAAGAGAGAGTTGGAACTCAAAGGGGGAAAATTTAAGAAACAAAGGGGGAAACTTAAGTTATTAGGTACTGAAAAAAGGATAAGTCGATACTCGAAGAGAAGAAACTTGACACACGATTGGTGAAAAGTTGAGACTCGAAGGGGGGAAAGTTGAGGTGCGAAGGGGGAAAGTTGGTACCCGAAGAAGACGAAGTTGGTACTCGAAGGGGGTAAAGTGGGTTCTCGAAGGAATAAAAGTTGCTACTCAAAGGGAAGAAAGTTGGTATCTGAAGGGGGCAAAGTTGTGCCTCGAAGAGAAGAAACTTGATACACGATAGGTGAAAAGTTGAGACTTGAAGGGGGGAAAGTTGAGACGCGAAGGGGGGAAAGTTGATACCCGAAGAACAAGAAGTTGGTATTCAAAGGGGTAAAGTGGGTACTCCAAGGAATAAAATTTGCTACTCAAAGGGGGGAAAGTTGGTATCCGAAGAGGGCAAAGTAGAGTCTTGAAGGGGGTTCGGTTCGATTGGTTGGTACTCAAAGAGAATAAAGTTGATACTCGATTGGTGGAAAGTTGAGACTCAAAGGGGGAAAGATGGTACTCAAAAGGCTAAAAGTATGTACACGAAGGTAAAAGTATTACTACTCAAGGTGGGCCTCCTTTTTAAGCTCCTGTAGAAAATATCTAAAGGAATCAAACAAAACAAATAAAAATTGATGGAAACTTGTACTATGCCTGCTAATTAACAAAAAACATATATTTTATGATGGAGTTGGTACCAAAGTTTGCATGATTTACTAACAACTTTGCGGTAAATGTATTGGGCTAAAACAGCTGCAACCCATTTCTAACAAATATAAACTTGTTTTCGACAAGTCTTAACGTGTATCTGAAAAGCATTTATAAAAGGGCTGAGCGTGTTGAACTGCAGTCAGTTAGGTATAACTTTTCAAGGAAAGTGTATTATTATTGTACTATTCAAAAAAATAAAATGAGTTTTGCAACGAAATTGGTTTATAAAATTATGTATCAGCTTGGTATGGTAGAAGATATGGATAAAAATGTTTCAATTTTAAAAATTCTAAAAGATTGTGCTTTGGCCAGTAGACAAATAAGCATTGCTTTAAAAAAAGCCTCTTCAGTTGCTGAAAAATCTCATTTGACGGCGTGCCTGGGACAAGTTAAACAGTGCAAGTACATTTTAAAACAAAAAAGCCTTAAGTTTGGTGGTGCGATTGGCACAAAAGAAACAGCCAAACATCGCGTACAATGGGAAGACCTAAAATCAGCTTTTGAAAGCCGAGTAAGAAGTGCTGTGATTACAAATTTACAACATAAGGATCCCAAAAAGTTTTTAGAGGATTGTCTTAGTTTATTAAAACGAAGGATTGAAAATACATTAAAAAAAGAGAATATGATAAAAGTCAATACTATTTTAAGTGGAGATTTTCAAATACTAAAACAAGGACAACATGGAAATGAGACAAAACACTATTACCGCTAATGCGGTTATTGACCGTAACACAAATTTAAAAAACTGGTTTGACAAACATGTAAAGAGTTTGCTTTTAACTGATTTGGAAGAATTTGAGCAAAATCAATCTGGATGGTCTCTTACAAAGATAAATAATCTTATGTTAGGATTGAATAAATATCATCCGATGAGGGCAGGGTGCCATTTGGATATACCTAAGATCATTTTAGATAAAAAAGCTTGTGTGAATGTACAAAATACTGATAACTTGTGCTTTGGCTGGGCAGTTGTATCAGCATTGTTTCCTGTTGAACAAAGCTCAAATAGAACTTCATCTTACCCACATCCTGAAGATGTATTAAACCTGAAAGGTATTAAGTTTCCGATGAACTTAAACCAAGTTGCCCGGTTTGAAAAACAAAATAATGTTTCTGTAAACATGTATCGTCTTCAAAAAGTCAATGAAAGCATTTTTAAAGTACTACCTGCATATATTACTAGAAAAAAACTTGAAAAACATGTTAACTTGTTGATGCTACAAAATATTTATTATCTGAAGAATGAAGACATATCTCACCTCACCTTACCATCTTACCACTTTGTATGGATAAAAAATCTTTCGAGGTTAGTAAGCAATCAATTAAGTAAAAAGAAAGTCTTAAAGTGGGTATGTGATAGATGCCTACATTACTTTTATTCCAAGGATGGATACAATCAGCTTATTAAAGACTGCAAAATTATTGGTAGCATTGTAGTGCCCAAACTACCAACTGAAGAAAGAAAAATTGTTGAATTCAAAAACTTTAAAAATAAACAATTTGCACCGTTCATTATCTATTCGGATATTGAGTGCTTACTGCTTCCTGTTGCAGAAAATAGTGGAAAAAGAACCCAAAAATATCAAAGTCATGTGCCTTGTTCGGTAGGATATTATGTAAAATGTGCCTACGATGATTCTTTATCCTTTTATAAATCTTACACGGGGCCTGACTGTATGGAATGGTTCAGTACTAGTAACAGTTACTAGATTTCGCTAAAAACTTGGAAACTGTATTTCTCTGTGACTTACCCCTTGAGCCTTTAAGTAAAAAGCAAAAAACTGACTTGAACAATGCTAAAAAATGTCAAATTTGTGAACAGGACTTTTTAGCGGGTGAAAAGAAAATACGCGATCATAGTCACCTTACATCTGAGTATCGTGGTCCAGCCCATGAAAGCTGTAATCTGAACTTTCAGGATAGTCATACTGTCCCTGTAGTATTCCACAACCTTAGCTCTTATGATGGACATTTGATAATTGAGCACATCGCCAATTTGGATGGAGCAATAAATTTGCTACCAGTTAATAAAGAAAAATATATAGCATTTACGAAAAAAATCAATGAAAATTTAATAAAATTTAGATTTATTGATTCGTTCCGCTTCATGGCCAGTAGCTTGGACAAGCTAGCTTCATATGTTGAGGAGTATCCACTGGTAAGAAACGAATTTCCCAACTTGTCTGACGAACAATACCAACTTATTTTTAAAAAAAGGAGTATTTTGCTATGACTATATGAATAGTTGGGAAAAATTAAGAGAGACTTCTTTGCCTGAGCAACTTCAATTCTTTAACACACTCGAAAGTAGAGAAATATCACCTGCTGCTTATGCCCATGCACAGAATGTTTGGAAAAGATTTGGTTGTAAAAACCTACAAGATTAAATGGAACTCTACATGAAAGTTGACATAATTCTTTTGATGCAGGTATTTCAACAGTTTAGAGAGAGCTGTCATGAAACGTATGGTTTAGACCCTGCTAATTATTTTACTCTTCCTGGTTATACATGGGATTGTATGCTATATTGCACGCAACAAAAATTAGAGCTTTTGACCGACTATAATATGGTGACTTTTATAGAACGCGGCATTAGAGGGGGGTTAAGCCAATGCTCTAAAAGGTATGTGGAGGCCAATAATAAATATATGTCCAACTATGATTTAACCAAAGAAACATCTTTTTTGATGTATTTTGATGTTAATAACCAGTACGGGTTTAGCATGAGTCAGTTTCTGCCTTATGGAAAATTTAATTGGTTAGAAAGTGATGAAATGCTCGATTTTGATGTTAATAAAATTGAAGATGACTCGAGTAATGCATACATCCTGGAAGTCGACTTGCACATTCCTGTGGAATTACACGACTATTTCTCTGACTTGCCTCTATGCCCTGAGCATCAGTGCCCACCTGGCATAAAAGAAGCTAAAAATAAAAAACTTATGGCTACATTGTATAATAAAAAGGAATATGTAATTCATTATAGAAATTTAAAGCAAGCATTGAAACTTGGTATAAAACTCGAAAAAATTCATAGAATTTTATGCTTTAAACAATCCGCATGGCTAAAGCCCTATATTGATTTAAATACTCAATTAAGGCAGGATGCTAAAAATGAGTTTGAGAAAAATCTTTTTAAATTAATGAACAATGCCGTGTTTGGCAAAACCATGGAAAATATTAGAAATCACAGTAACATAAAATTAATTAAGAACTGGGACGGGCGATTTGGAGCCGAAGCTCTAATCGCTCGACCAGAGTTTAAAAGTATAACCATTTTTAATGAAAATTTAGTTGCCGTAGAACTTGAAAAAACCGAAATATATTTTAATAAACCGATATATGTGGGGATGTGTATTTTGGATATTGCCAAAACAACGATATATGATTTTCACTATAACTATATGGTACCAGCTTTTGGAAAGGATTGTACTGTGGCATACACAGATACTGATAGTTTAGTTTATAACATAAAAAATCATGACATTTATGAATCAATACAGCGCGACTGCTTCAACTATTTTGACACCTCGGATTATGCTAAAAACAACGTATATAACATCCCGAGGGTAAATAAAAAGGTTCTAGGCATAATGAAAGATGAAAACAATGGCCAAATAATGACACATTTTATTGGCCTTAGAGCGAAAATGTACGCTACAAAAGTACCTGGTATAAAAAGTGAAGCTGTAAAAGTAACTAAGAAAGCTAAAGGCGTAAAGCAAAATGTTGTAAAATCAGAAATATCATTCGAAGACTATGTCGACTGCCTAAATACCTTTCAAGAAAAAGTGGTTACACAAAATCTTATAAGATCCGAAAAGCACAGACTATACTCTGTAAAACAGACAAAAATTGGACTGAGCCCTCAGGATGACAAAAGATGCATTTCAAAGGAGTCTTGTGAAACTTTACCGTGGGGACACTATAGTATTAAGTAATAAATTAGTTTTAATGTAAGTTTAATAATGTTGTGTGAGTTTATATTGTGTTTGGTTAAATATTTTTAGCCATAAATTATAAACAGCTAATTTTAATCCTTAACCTTAATTTAATTTTTTTTTGCCTATAGAATATATTATAAAACGTATGTGGTTAGCATAGGTAGGTGTAGGGTAAAACCTTATGTACTTTAATATTAAAATAAATATATAAACCTTTTTAATAATAGGTATAAGTACTAATTGTAATGTTATTAGATATACCTACTATAATACGTTAAATAGAACTTGTAAGTCTACTTATGTGTACCGTATTGAATTATGTTTCCTATGTAATACTTTTTTCTAATAGACAAATAAAACAGAATTCTGGTGTAATTACTATTAACCTGTTCTAAGTACCTAGTACTAAATATTGGAACGTACACAAGCTATATATATGTATACCTAATATAAATTGTAAAATAAAACAAAATTCTAATTTTTAACTAGCTAATATGGCAGAACTAAATAGTACTAAAAATTAAAAAGAAACAAGGTATAACATAATTTCTAAAAAACTAATCTGTAAGTGGCTTATATGGCGAGCTTTAAATAATACGACTAAATTGACATTAGTTTCATTTGGCCTACTGTTTGGGTTTAATTTCCGCAAGCGCAAGATGGTGAGTAGCAGAACAGTTCAATAATTGTACGAATCGTCAATTAACAAATAAACAGGTAAGTTGTCAAGTCAAAACCTTTAAAAGGTTAGATTAAGTAGCACAAGATGTGTCATATAAAAATTACTGTCTCTTACGCACTATTCTGCGACACGACGAAAAATTACCAGCTTTTTTTCTTATGTAGATTTACATGTAAAAATGCGCCAGAATCCCCCTACCTTATCTACTTACAACCGTACCGAACTGCGATCAAACGAATACTGACTGACAGAAATATTAAAAAGTTTAAGGAAAGGTAAAGCTTATGTTCTTAAAATATAACGCGAGTGACCGATGGATTTGACCTTCAAAAAATTAGAAATTAATTTTCACGTAATTGTGTAAAAGCCGTATAAGTTTTTAATTTTAAAACTATTAAAATTAAATAACACGAGTAACATGGAATATCCCAACAAGTTAGATGCAAAGTCAGGGACCCAAACAGCAGGTTAAGATCCGTTCAAACACATACAGGACTGTACGAACAGCAAGTCAATAAGTCGATACTGGCCTTCACAATTTACCACAGGACGACAGTCCTATGAGCGATGAGTTTATTTTAGTTAGAGTAAATTTGTAGGGTAAGTATTTTAAGAAAAAGCTGCAAAAAAGGTATATTTTTTATATTTGGCATGGTGGTAACTAACATCCAAAGCTAAATTTCTATTCGAGGATTCCCGACTTTCCGGCTTCAGAATCCAAGATGGGGGCTGCCAAAGTTAAAAAAAAATAATTTCCTCTTTTAAGAGATATTAAATTAGTTTTGATGGATTTAATTTAAGTGGGACCCACGTATTTTAAACATTTTTTCTAAATAAAACACCCTGTATTTATTGTTTTAAATGATAGGGCTCCTTTTTTTGTTTTCAAAGATATATAATATGTTTACAACATTTTCACTTTAATAACCTAAAAAAACAATAAGGATGTTGCCATTTTGTTTTTAAAATGCAAATATTTAACAATGGCAGAAAGAAAAAGGAGCCCGGTCAATAAAAAAAAATTATACAGGGTCTTTAATTTTAAAAAATAAACCATATGTCAAAAATTATAAGTGTTTGACATCATGAAAAATCGTTTAACTTTGCGAATTTAAACGTTACTGTCAATATTAACGGAGATGATAGCTATTGAGTAAAATATAGTAAACAGTTTTAAAAATCTGTGTTTTTTTTAACTAGATGTGTATTAACTGTTTTGTGTGGTTTTTTTCGTTACTCACCGAAAAAAAAAACAAAAAAGCTTTTTCTTTACTTTTTCCGCGGCCATCTTTTAAAAGTAAATGAAGTGTATTTTTTCTGTACATTATAATTTAAAAGATTACCAAAACAGGTCCTAGAATGCCAACCAATAGGGCGCAGAAAAAAATATCGTCTTCAACTGGAATTGCAATTTTTGTCAACCCAAAGATCAATGAGTAAAAAAAAAGACGTGACAGAAAATGATGGTCAGGATCGAAGGAGGTGCAGAAAAAATGTAGAAAAATGTTCTAAACCGGCATAGTAATAGTAGTATCAAGAAAAGCGCTACTGGAAGTACCTTCAACCGCATAAAGGTGCCTAATTTGATTCACCCTGTATATACAGTCGACGCTTTCGGTCAAAGAAACTCTTTTATATTTAAATTGTTTTTTGTAAGACTGCTGTTCGGCCATGCTCAGTGTTTTTACAACTTTTCGGTAAACAAATACACTTCTGCAACACGAGCATAAAATTAGACGTTTTGCTGTACTAAACTTTTCTCAGCTTCATTTCACAGAATTAAAAAGACCAGAAGAATATTTTCAATTTTAATTGTAAAATAAGGTTTTCTACCAATTTTAAAAAATTGAAAACTTTTAATTTGGTAAAAAAATACCTTTTTTTACGAATAAAAAACATGGTTTACATTAGAAAATCGCTTTAAGATAATAATTAGGTAATGTGTAAAAGCCCAATAGGTAATATGTAAAAGCCCAGTCTCAGTAAAATTGGCCCAACTATAATAAATGAAAAAAAAATATTTGTTATAAAAAAAAATATTTAAAAACTAAAAATAGATTTACAACATATATATGCTTGGCTAATTATTGTTATTAGTATTAGTTATTTAGTACCGATGTTGTTAGTAAACTGTAAGCCATATTTTCCATTTCGAATTTTAAGCTAGGTAGTGGCTGATCCAGGATTTCAGAGGGGCAAGGAGGCGGCAACAACCAAAAAAATTTTTTTGCTGTTTTTCGTAAATGTGAACTCTAAAGTCAAGCAAAACTTACATGCAAATAAATTTTTTGGAAAATAAAGTGATTTTTGTGAAAATTAAAAAAAAATATAATTTTATAAGAACGTGCGGTTTATCTAGCTATTTTTTTACTAGAACCAACAAATATAAGCGTAATGTCAAGGAGGGGGGAACCCTCTTGCCCCCACCCTGGATCCGCTACTGGAGCTACTAAATTTATTTTATTGGGAGTATTTTGACCTATCTTAGCAATATCGTCGTGATGTCTGTCTGTGTGTAGATTTTGGTCAAAATCTATTAATGCTAATAACAGTTTTCTGACAATTAAAAAATGTTAATAATGCTAACTTTTTAACGGAGCATCGTATCAATATACAGTTTTCGAATTTAGTATATTATATTTTGTCCTATAATTTGTGTTCTAACCCAAAGCTTCGTCGGAGCTTTAGTGTCTTACGTCACTTGAATAGGCTAACTAGGAAGGTTTCAGATGGGTCATGGATCCATTTATTTTAATACTCGCGGTCATCTGCGGTGCATCTGTCCACATTTTTAACAAGTAAAATGCTTAGACAGTATTACATAAAATAAATGGATCCATGACGGATCTGATACCTTCCTAGCTAGCCTATTAGCACACTTCAAGTGAAGCCATGATATATCAGCCTTGAAAACCGTTTTTTGTAAATATCTCAGAAACTAAAGCCTTTACAAAGTTTTTAGTTATAACACAAATCATTGAGCAAAATCTAGTCAACCATATTCCCAAAACCGCATATTAGGGACATTTTGGGTCAGGTCAAATAACAGAAAATTTCACAGCTGTTACCGTTATTGTTACTAAGAATAACGGCAACATTCAGGGCAAAAAAGATAGATTTTGGAACACTTAAGATAACACAACACAAACGTTAATTTAGTAGTTTCACATACCTTCAACTTTTTGTTTCTTTATATGTGTTAATTTATTTTTATTAGAATTATGGCTTTTACAAACCAAACTACCGAATTATAGTAAAAAATTCGACTGCATTAAACAAAACAATACAAAACTAACCTTAAAAAATAGCGGTAACATTAAAGGCCGGCCACCGTAAGTACCAGGCGCCGCACAGTGGAACGTTTGACTAATCTAGGTGGACATGGTTAAGTACTATAAATTAACATATCAACTACCTATAACTAAAGAGCATATTCCATACATCCTGGATCCAAAACGTAATTTTTTTATCCCCTCTGGTTGTCAAGATATTTGCATTGAAAGTTGCATCTTAAAAATTTTCTGCTTAGACATTTTAATCTTATGTATGGGCAATGCTTTAAAACAATATTGTTTTTTTCCCGCGTAGTAGGCGCTGGAGTAAAACAAGTGCCACGCATTTTTAGAGTGACACGTCGTTAAGACTAGAGAAGCATTTTGACTGTCATTGTTGCAGTCTTTTACTTGCTATGATTTTATGAATTCGCTGGTGTTTTGGTAAGGAAAATTTTATTTTTATATAGTTTTTGTTGGACTGAAACTTTAGTTTGTTAGAATTTGTTGATGTTAGTTTTATTATTTGCTAATTAACCGAAATCTCTACTTTCTGACGCAGTATTGAAATTTTATCCTTTTTTTGCGGTAAACTTGTACTTAATTATTTTGTTCGCCTGCAACTCTAAACATAGAAAACGTATTATTTGTGTTTAATGACACTTTCTTTTTGATACCTTCACAAATGTGCCCTTTGGGGATTTTCTAACCTAAACTAGTCAATCTTCGTGCATTTCTCAAATCATGATGAGCCAATGTGTCTGTATGTCTACAGGATGTCCAGATAAAAGTAAGTGCATAGGGCTTTGTGGGATTTTTAGAAACGGTAACACTTACGATATTCATTCAAAAGTAAAAAAGTGGCACTATTGCGAGCTTAATCGGATGCAGTGTCGAAGTTAAAAATATCTACAGGGGGTTTCAAAATTATACTTAAAAACTTAAATTGTGTTATTCGAAAAATTAAAATATTGTCGCCTTCTTTTAAACAAATTGAATAAAACTATATAAATATGACTAGGCCAATAAAATGACGTTAACAATTTTTTTAGGACTTTATTTTTTCAAAAAGTCACAATTTTTGGTGTTTGCCTTCCTAGCCCGCATAGCAATGGTATTATTAATAGGTATTATTTTCGACGAAAAAATTTTTTTAGATAACGCCGAAAATGTGTTATTTGGGTGTATTTTGACCTATCCTAGCAATATCGTCGTGATGTCTGTCTGTGTGTCTGTGTGTGTGTGTATATTATTTCTGTCCGTAACACAATAGCTCCTAAACCGCTGAACCGATTTTCATAAAGTTTTCAGGTAAAATAGTGCTCGACACTCTTACAAGCTGATTAGATTTCAAAATCTATTAATGCAAATTTTTGACAATTAAAATTTTTAAAATATCTATCTTTTTAACGGAGCATCGTATCAATATACAGTTTTCGTAATATAGTAAACTATATTTTGCTCAATAATTCGTGTTATAACTAAAAACTTCGTAAGAGCTTCAGTTTCTCAGATATATATACAAAAAACTTTTCAAAGCTGATATATTATCATGGCTTCACTTGAAGTGTGCCAATAGGCTAGCTAGGAAGGTGTCAGATCCCTCATGGATCCATTTATTTCTCCATATTTTGAAAACGCATATAAATGTTTTCTTTGATACAGCTCGGAATTGCGCCACTTTTTTACCAAAATTGGTATGTCTTACCGTCTTCTAAATCCTCATAAACCCTCTTGTAGTTACTTTTATCTGAGACACCCTATCCCATGTACCTATGTGTATGGGCCGATTTCTAAAGTACGTAACGCTCAAGGGGGTAATGGGGGTTATTAACCTTGCGTTACACTGTCATGATTCTAGAATATATTTTTTCTTAAAAATGCATTACGGAGGGGGAAGGAGGGGTTACGTAATTTAAGAATATATGTATGTCTGTACGATGGGTTTTTGAAACTCTCGACTTTCACGAATTATTGTAAACAGTAACTTTTCACTCTGTCACAAGCTTTTGCTTTGAGGTTAAAAAAATCAAAAAAATTAAGTTTTAAACGGAGCGAGTTATTATTATGCGGTTTTAGAAATATGATAATATATTTTTCTTGTGTATTTTGTGTCAGATTGAGAAATTAATTAACACAGTTTAGTTTTCAAGATAATAATAAAATGGACTTGTGTTAGTTATATTCTATTATTTGTTATGTTAAGTAATGATATTTTTCAAATAATAATGGAATTTTACAATTTAATAAATATTATTTTAAACTTTCTTAGTTATATAAAATTAAAATCCAAATATCTCTTAAATTTTCTCACAATAAACCCCTTTAAAGATGCCATCCGATGAACATTTCCCATTATAATTTTAGGGGTTGGTTTCACCCCGGGCAAGGGGTGAGAGGTTTAAAATTTTAATGCATTTATTTTTCATATAGTGACAGATGGGAGCGGAATTTTTTTCTTGATCGTCTTTTACCGCCTAAAACGTCTTTATTTAAAATTTTCTGAAACACCTTGTATATTGCAAAACTGTTTTATTTAAATTCCTTTTTGCAAAAACTAAAAAAAATATATACCGTTACTTTATTGTTCTAAAATTTGTTGAAACAATTTTCGTTAAAAACATACAGTATGATTACAAATCTTAAAATCGTTAAAATCTGAATCACCCTATATAAGAGGTAGGTAATATTGCAAATACTAAATGCTTTTAAATATTTTATGTTATTTTAAAGCTAAAAAAATCAAGCATTAAAGAGTGTTAATGTTGCTCAGGGGTTGTCCACCTAGATCTTCAAAACGTTCCACTGTGCGCCGTTACCGTACATAACAAAAAAGGAGCGAGAAGCTGCTAATGCGCAGACTCAGTAATAACAATAACGGTAACAAAGTGTAAAATACGCGACCCAAAATGTCCCTATTGATACGATGCTTCGTTAAAAAGGTTGGATACTTTAAAATGCTTACTTATATTTCTCTCCTCCATAATAGTTAGAACACCAATTTTTGAACTTTTGCTTACAACACTCCTTAGTTGAAAATCGTTAAGAAACGCAACTATTATGAATGAATAAAGGTAAATAAACAAATTGCCTCGCAAAAATTCCGATACAAAATAAATTCAAATATAAACTGTTGAACATTTTTATGGTTTATACATTTTTTATCACATTGTCGTTTACAAAATCCTGAAAAGCGTACCCGCGAATATAGTTTTTTGCTACAGGATGGCCAAGAAAAAAACAACAAGAGGAAGACTCAAAATGGTCTGGTAGACTCAGAATAAACTGGGAAAAAAAGTTAGGAAAAAAAACCAAGATGAGTAGGACTAATTGAGATTAGAAACCAGAAGCAGGCGAAGAACATTAAAAACTGATTGAGTAATCAGTTTTTCAGAGATTCCTCCTAGCTAGAACAGCATTCTGACACTTTTTATTTAGACTAGTCTCAGAGAAAACAATGTTCTGGAACTATAAATTCGCAGCGAAGTAAGGAAGATAAGAGCTCTGTTTAGTGGATAGTATACGATATTTCTTGCTGCGGTCGTTCAAGAAGTTGAAAAAACATAGAATGGTCTTTTGGTAAATGAAAAATCGTTTAATGTGCATCTCCAACTCCCTAACAACAAAGCTTTGGCTTGGCAACAATAGAATTCAATGGGATGAAACCAGTGGCGGCTGGTGACGTTATAAATTGGGGTGGCAGAAATTTATATTGCATCGAAAATGAGATACTTGGTGTAGTTTTTAGTTTATTTGTTTATAGATAAAGTCTATTCGTCCTTCTTTTACATGCGCAAAGTGCTTGGATTACCACCAGTTTCAGACTCATTATGGCCCCGTAGAGCAACCTCAAAAATCTTACAGAATTTTAAACAGTCTATTAACCTACTAAGTATATGTCTATTTTTTGCCACATTTTCATTATGTTCGGTAATGTTTTGCCTATATGCACTATTCAATTGGCACCTAATGTCAGTCTTGCCAAGCATAGAAAATTCTATGTGGTTATTTAAATAAGTAGCACTTACTTTGTGTCTTTAAGTTTTCACTAAAGTGCTAGAGATCACACATTCCTTTTGCCACCCACGCAGGATCACTTCGTGGATTGTTCATAATAAGACAAATAAAGTAAAAAAACGCATTTTGTTTTTCACAACCGCACAACCAGTTTTCAGCATCGTATAATTTTTTATTACTTGCACTTAAATTGGACGGTGTTATGCAACAACCGTTTAAGCCACAATCTAAAAAATTATATTATTTGTTGAAAAACGTTCAAAATTAGTTATAGAACGATACGCAAAAATGATGAATGAACCCACAACCAAAGAATATCGCCATCTATGATTAGTATTACTAAACCACAAATCGTTATTGCCGCTATAAGAAATTTGCAACAGTGATTTATCTCGAACCTCTCAATGGTGGCTTAAACGGTTGTTGCATAACACCGTCCAATTTTGGTTAATCTTTAGGATTTTTAGGTCCGGTCTATGTGGCCCTAAAGATTTTATATGTAATCGAAGTTCATATGTCAACGTATTTAAATTTGCACAGTTAATTATGTAATCGACGGTATTTATTTCCATTTTATAAACAAACAATGACATGCGACCGGCAATGCTTTTTACTACTGACATAGTCCAAATCAAATCAAACTCATACGTCTTCACTAAGGATAGAACCGGCGTAGTGTAGAAGGGCAACGGACGTTTTCACACGATGATGATGGCCGACTTCAACTAAAACACATTCCTCCCGCCCCGTTAAATTGAAACCTTGCCCCGCACGGCGCTTCCGGCTTGTAATTATTTAAGCTAAAAAAGTTCACCCAATTAATCGCTTGATGTTAACCACAGATAATAAAAAGAACCAGACAATCATGTCGTAAGGGAAGATTTAACTTTTTTTTAATAAATCAATTAAAAATACTGTTTGTTGTCTAGTTTTGAGAGGGCACTGCCCCATTGCCCTCCCTGTAGCAACCGCCACTGGTTGAAACAAGAGATTCTAGAACAAACAGCGAACCTTAGTTCATTTGAACCTTTCTAATGAACCAAGGTTCGCTGTCGTTCACTCGTAGAATGAAAAATAGGTTTCACCTATTTTTTCATTCTTTTTGATTAGAACCTTTCTAATGAACCAAGATTCGCTGTCGTTCACTCGTAGAATGAAAAATAGGTTTCACCTATTTTTTCATTCTTTTTGATTTACCTTGTATCTTGTAGTCAGTTTGTTCTACTTTGTGTCAGGCAAGCCACGCTGAGGATGGAAATGCCTTTTTCCGAAACACCGGTGTCCGTGGTTGACTATACCCCTATGAAGTTGCCTTTTATACTTGATTAACTCATTGTTTTCGGTTACAAACCGATACCGTGGAGACGGTGACAGCATGGTCTGGTTGAACTGTGACGAAAAGTCTTTCTTCCTTATAGACCGGTGGACGTTTTCGTCCCGCCATGGACTAAGTTTCCTTGGTTCGCTGTCGTTCACTCTTGAATTGGTTTTCACCTATTTTTTTCAATCTTTTTGATTTAAATTCTAAACCAGATACCGGAAATGTCAAACTGAACAGTTTGAATTTGCCACTTTAACTTTGGTTAAATCCAATCCGTTAACGTTCCATAATCCGTGACTAAAACAATTTATTTAAATTTTAGAACTTCCTTCATCGGAAAAACACTAGGACAAGTTGATTTTTATTTTGAAATGCGATTTTTCTATGGCAAAATTCAAAAAAACCGTTTTTTTGTTGTGTTTTATCTAAAATATTACCACGCATAAATCTTGACTACTACTAACCTAATTAATTTATTTTTTTTTGGCATAGAAAAAGCTCCTCTGAAAAGTATCCTAAAGTCATTTTAGCCAGCGATTCCTAGTTTGAGAGTTACCCCAGTAAATAGTTTGTCAATTTATGGGCACCTAAGCTCACACGATTAATGTATAATGTAATTTTTACCTATTTTGGTCCCTAAAAATAACCCCCTATTCGCCAGCCGGAAATGGGTTCGATTGCAGATTCCTCCACCAGTGTAACACCACTGAACAAAACAAACTATAATGTATTTTGATCTTCATGCATAGTTACCTTTAATATAGTACCACCCAAATCATATTTATAGCAAAATTATAATTTTTTTAAACAACCTCAACCCTTAGTTTTGGCTTTAGTGCGGTGAACTTCGTATTTTTTAATGGGACCATCTGGAGGCAAAACTCAATCTACAGTGTGTCCACGGATTGAGTGCACGTAAGGTATAAATGACAACAAAATTTCGATTTAGATTCTGATTTTCTGGAAATTGCTCCTGCTTGATCTTAAACTAACATTTTAAGAAAATGAGCCAAATCAATCACTATACAGGGTGGTTTAGTAGGCTGGTTCGATCAAAAGTGTTAAAAGTAAAGTTCATTTTTATTAAGAGATATCAGAAAAAGTTATTAAGAAATGTTGTTTAGAAATAAAATTAAAAGTCGATTCTCAATTTTCAGAAAAATCAGGCAAAATCGTCTAAAGAAAATTTTTTATACAAAATCAAAGTTGGCTGATTTTTCTGAAAATTGAGAGTCTGCCGTAACATTTGATTCTAAACAACTCTTTTTTACAACCTTTACCGATATCTTTTAAAACAAAGGTACTTTACTCTTAACACTTTTTATAAAATCAGCCTACTAAACCACCCAGTATATTAATTGATTTGACTCATTTTTTAACATCTTAGTTTGCGACCAAGCAGAAGCAATTCCTAGAAAATTAGAATCTAAATCCAAATTTTTTTGTCGTATATACCTAACATCAGCAAATTAGCCTACTAAACAACCCTGTATATTTATTGATTTGGCTCATTTTCTTAACATCTTAGTTCAAGACCAAGCAGGAGCAGTTTATCATAATAACCATTTTGGGATTTCCAGGAGTCTGTGCAAAAATTGAAAATTTATTTTTAAATTTTGGGAAGAATTTCTGTGTTTTAAGGACGGCTAAGTATAATTCATTCTTCATTTTTCGAACATAACTTATGCCATTCGATACGCACCTAATCCCTTCTCGAAATATAACAAAGGCTTTCGAAACGTACCACCTGCATTCTTTAATACAGGGTCAAACTCATTTTAAAATTGTTGTTTATATTACGGATTTGAAGTCATATTATTATTATGGTGATATTTTCATTATTATTGGGAACAATAACAATTATAAACCTGTACATTTTAGTTTGTTTTTATAAGTGAAGACCTAATAAGTGATATTAATAATGGCGTTTTGGCGGCCATTTGAAACACCACAAACAAATTTTTGGAGACCATGTGAGGACCAAGGAGGCGAAGAAGTGGTGGTACCATTAGAGTTTGCGGTTTTACAGGAACCAAACCTTAACCCTAAAAAAATATCCAAAGGGCAAGGCAAAACTTTTAAAAACACATTGTACGACGAAAACTCAAGATATTATTCTTGATATGTATACGCAACTCTCAGTAGAAAATTACGGAAATCGTTCCAGAATATACGAACGTATTACACATATTATAGGGGCAAGCTACAGAACCATATTTAGAATAATAACAAGAGGATACGCCAAAACACGAAAGACAAGAAATAATAGAGGAGTAACCAATATATCAGCTGGTACGGTGTACGAAATACGTACACTGATTTACAATTTATACTCACCCCTTAAGAGCCCTACTATCGAGGAATTATTAAAAGAAATTAAAGAAAAACAAATTTACCTTTATTTTCGTCAATATCGAAAATAGTGATAAATAAAAGTTAATCAGAACTAAAAACTATGTTTAAATATACAATTATATCAATTTACAATGAAAAATTATGTTTAGTTAATTTTGACTAGTTTTTCTACATTATACATTGAAAAGGTAACAATGCCACTATTCCTATGTTTTTATATACGTATTCTAACGCATTTTGACGGTTGCAATAATCCATTTGACTAAGTTACATCTAACTACAGTTTTTACATTGTTATTGTTGAAATACATATGAAAAAACTGAAATATTTTCTTTTTAATGTAAATGGTTGTAATTGCATATTTAAACAAGGCTTTTAGTTTTGATTAATTTTTCTTTATAACAATTTTTGATATTGTCAAAAATTAACTCTTAGCCAAAATTTATATTTTTTGACAAACATCGTATGCGACTGAAGAAATTTAACATCTGATACTTGTATTTTAAATTTTAAAACAGGCAGAACTTTTTATAAAGAATAACTTTTTTTCCTAAAATTAAAAATAAAAAAGTTTTCCATATAGTTCCAACTTAGCTAGACAACATGTATATAACCTGTTATAACAATTCATCCTGTACCTAATGTTACATTTAAATAAAAGGTATATAAAGTACCTATCTATTAATGATTATTATACGTATTAAGCAGCAACTTTTATTAAACGTTTTATTTTATTTGACTATATACTATTGTTACAAATTTAAGTTATTTAAATTTTATAATGGGAATTTATTTAGGTTTAGTGTAGTATTAGGTTGATTTATCTTAAGGTTGTATTCTTAGTCTAGGTTTTAGTTGCGTTATCTGTGACTTGCGGTCGCAATAACACGAGAACGTTCCGGACGTCGAAGGCTGCCGGAAAGTTCGAGAGAGATGGACGATCCTATATATAGGGCCGGGGTCGCGCACCAGGAGTCAGTCACGGATAACGTAATGTAGTGGTCGTGAGATATTAACACGAAGTTAATAGATCGATTATAGTAGTGAATTATTAGCAAGTTATTAGTAAGTTTAAGTGCGTGTTTTTGTACATAATTTGTCGAAATAAATTGACGTATCGTTTTCAACAATTGCGAGTTTTAATTTGTCGTTGTGAACCCGTAACAATTGGTGCCAGAAGTGGGATTAAAAGAGATAAATAGTGCAAAGACTATCCTTACATAGTACCACCGGCTAGGACAATTGAAAAGAAGAAGAGTAAGTGATTTTGCCAGAATATTCAGAACTGAATAGTGCAAAGACTACCCTTACATAGTACCACCGGATAGGACAATTGGACAGAAAAACAGTAAGTGATTTTTCCAGAATATTCGAAGAAGTTCGATATTGATTTATTCAAAAAACAAAAAGAGATATTTAAGAATCGACTTCGACATTAGCTTAGTAATTTCAAAAGTAAGAACTAAAAAGAATTTCTAGAAGATTCCATAACATTCTACGACGTTCTATTCAAAAACTAGAAGAGATATACAAATACCGATTTCGACATTAGTTTAGTTATTTCAAAAGTAAGAATTAGAAAGAATTTCTAGAAGATTCCATAACATTCTACGACGTTCTATTCAAAAACTAGAAGATATATACAAATACCGACTTCGACAGTAGCTTAGTTATTTTAAAAGTAAGAATTATAAATTATTTCTAGAATATTCCATAACATTCTACGACGGTCTATTTGAGAACCAAAAGAGATAATCAAAAAGTGACTTCTACATTTGCCTAGTAGCAGAAAGAGTAGCATTTACCAGTATATTCCAGAACATTCCATTAGGTTCTATTTAAGAATTGGAAGAGATATTGAAAAACCGACTTCGACATTCGCTTTGTAGCCCTAAAATACACGTTTTAAGTGATTTATCACGAAGTTGATGCTTACTAGACAAAGATCGGCCAAGATGGAAGATTTAACTAAAATGATGCAGGCTCTAGCAGCTCAAATGGCTCAAAACCAGAACGACATGAAACAGACCATTAAACAAAACCAGGGCGATATGAAACACACCATGGACGACATGAAACACACTATTGAACAAAACCAGAACGATATGAGACAGACATTAGATGGCATGCAAGAAAACTTCGATCAGATAAAGAGCAACTCCTAACAGCTGAGAGAAGAGTTCAAAGCAGCAACTGAAGATCTTAAGGAAGAAATAACTCAAAGAATGCAGAATGTAGAAGAAAAGGTACAAAACCAATTGCAGAATGTAGAAGAAACGGTACAAAACAAATTGCAGAATGTTGAAGAAAAAGTGGAGACCAAGCTACAGAATGTAAGAGAAGAAGTTTTTCAAACAGTGGAAGAAAAGCTCCAGGATGTGTCAACACAGCTTATACAGCTCCAAAAAGAACACAACAAAATGAAAACTCAGGGATGTGTTGTGAATTCCAACCAAAACATTAAGCCTCCAAATTTCGATGGTACGTCTTCCTGGTCTACTTATAAACAACAGTTTGAAGCTGCCGCTGCTGCAAATGGTTGGGATGATGAGGAAAAAGCAAGAGCATTGTTAAAAGCTCTACGAGAACCTGCTCTGGGACTTTTACGGTCCATTCCAGTCGAACAAAAACAGAATTATAACGCTTTAGTGGCAGCGTTAGAAAGAAGGTATGGAGACGAACACTTGCGAAATTTACATTGGTCAGAATTAAATATTCGTCAACAAAGACCAGGAGAATCATTGCAAGAGAATGAAGCAGATATCAGGAGGCTGATGTATTTAGCTTACCCAGAAATGCCAGAAAATTACAGAGATCCCTTCACGGTAGATCGCTTTATTAACGGATTACGAGACACGGACTTAGCAAAGTTACTTCGTCGAGAACGCTTCCATAATAGCAGTGAAGTGTTAATTCGAGCCCTTGAAATCGAATCATCAAATAATATGTCCAGGCCAAAAGTAAGAGCTGTTTCAATTCAGGAGGGAGAAGAAATGAGCAATGGACATGAGGTCAACTCAAAAACGCTAAACCAAATGTTTCAATCACTGATAGAGAAGATTGACTCTTTGAAAGAAAGCAGACGATCCCCTCCAAATGTAAAGTGTTTCAGATGCGGACGTACAGGGCATATTCAACGCGATTGTCGCGTCCAAATAAGGTCTCGCTCGCCATCTAGCGGGACAGAGTACCGAAGAAGAGATCAGGAAAACTAAAACTAGTCAACGCAGAGGGGCGGGTGTTGGCTAAAGGGAATGTAGCCCCCAAAATTTATTCAATTAAGAGCTTAAAACATACTGCTGACAGTCTTAACATCGACGGACTTATAAATGGAAGACAAGTTAACATAACAGTAGACACTGGTGCTGCCATATCATTGCTTAAGTTCAAAATTGCAACGAGATATAAAATTCGACCAACAGAAAAGAAAATAACACTTAAGACTGTGACTGGAGAATCCGCAGACGTGTTGGGGCAGACAGACATAGACCTACAGCTGGGAAGATTAAAGATTCGCCACACTGTATTGGTTGCCGAAATAGAAGATGAATTTATTTTGGGAATGGACTTGATAAGTAAACATGGATTTGCGTTTGATAATAAACTTAATACCCTAAGATTTGGGAATGAAGAGTTCATTTTGTCAAATAGTCACTTTAATAAGGAACCAATAAAGGTGGTGGCAGTATGCACAACAAGACTGGTCGATAACAGTGAGACCATAATTTTTGGGAGGCTAGAAAGTAAAACATCAAGCTGCGTCGGGCTCATAAGCCAACAGAATACACCCAACACCTACCTCGTTGCAAAGTCACTAGTTAAAACCGATAAAGACATCCCGATTAGAGTCGCCAATATTTTCCCAAATAGTGTCAAAATTAATAAGGGGGAGGGAGGTGGTAGCATTATTTAGCCAGTCCAGAAAGTAACAAGATGTGAAGAGCCAACTTCAGAGGATAAAAGCAAGTTACCAACGGAGGTACTTCAGCAATTTCAGTCCACTTGGCAACATCTCACTCCAGAAGAATTTAGTAAAGCGAGAGAGTTTATAGAAGAGCAAAGCCATATCTTTGAAACTAAGAGTAGTTCGGGACGCACAAACCTTATTCAACATTCCATCAACACTGGCGAGGCTCAACCGATAAGACAGCCCCAAGAAGACTACCAATTGCCAAACAAGAAGAAGTTCACAATCTCATTAATAAAATGCTCAGCGACGGTGTTATTGAAGAGTCATCAAGTCCTTGGTCATCTCCTGTGGTGTTGGTCACTAAAAAGGATGGAAGTACTAGATTTTGTGTCGACTACAGGAAACTTAACGATGTGACCAAGAAAGATAGTTACCCACTGCCAAGAATAGACGACACATTAACAACGTTGGCAGGATCATATTGGTTTTCTACTCTTGCCCTGAAAAGTGGGTATTGGCAAGTAGGAATCTTTGAAAGAGATAAAGAGAAGACTGCATTCTCTGCTGGAAGTGGACTTTATCAGTTTAATGTGATGCCATTTGGCCTATGCCATGCCCCAGCAACATTTGAAAGACTAATGGAAGTCGTTCTACGAGGCCTTACTTGGAAAACCTGCTTAGTCTATTTGGATGATGTCATAGTAATGGGGAAATCATTTCAAGATCATCTAGACAATTTACGAGTATTTTTAAGAATCAGGAACGCAAATCTTAAATTAAACTCAAAGAAATGTTTTCTATTCCAAGAAAAAGTTGAGTTCTTGGGTCACGTCGTTTCCCGAGAAGGCATCCATACTGACGAAAAGAAGTTACAAGCAATAAAAGAATGGCCTCAACCTCGTGACAAACATGAATTGAGAAGCTTTTTGGGTCTGTGTACATACTACAGACGATTTGTAGAAGGATTCGCCAAAATAGCATCTCCATTACATAGACTTACAGAAGATAAAGCTTCTTACAAATGGAATACCGAATGTGACCAAGCATTTAGAAGACTAAAAGCAGCATTATGTTCTAGTCCGATTCTTGCATATCCCATTCCCAAAGGTAAATTCATATTAGATACTGATGCGAGCAACGATGGCATAGGAGCAGTACTTTCGAATGCCATGGTGGAAAATCAGGCGCGCACCTAGGCATAAATAAAACCATGGACAAAATTCGAAACCGATTTTATTGGGTCAATTACTTTCAAGATGTGAAAAACTGGTGCCGCCGATGTTCGACTTGTGCAGCCAGCCAAGGTCCCAAAACAAGGTCTAGAGGTCAAATGAAACAATATAACGTAGGTCTGCCATTCGAACGCATTGCTATTGATGTGGCCGGACCGTTTCCAGAAACTAAACGGGGCAACAAATACATCCTTGTTGTCAGAAGTTTTTGCTTTGCCTAACCAAGAGGCCGCTACAGTTGCAGAAGTTCTGGTAAATGATGTTTTCAGCCGATTTGGCATTCCTTTGGAACTACATTCAGATCAAGGAAGAAACTTTGAATCAAAGCTCTACCAGAATCTCTGTGACCTTTTAGGAATACATAAAACACGGATACGGCTTTACATCCGCAGTCAGATGGCATGGTTGAAAGATTTAATAAAACAATAGAAGAACATCTGTGCAAAGTTGTTGATGAGCACCAAACAGATTGGGATCAATATATTCCATTGTTTTTGATGGCCTATAGAACCGCCATTCACAATACGACAGGAGCTACTCCATCTAGTATCCTGTTTGGCAGAGAACTGCGTTTACCATGTGATATCATGTTTGGTTCACCTGACGAAGCACACTTAGAGGTTAATGACTATGTCGAACGTTTAAGGCAAAAGCTGCACGATATCTATGAAGTGGTTAGAGAGCGAATAGAAATAGCCAGTGACCGCATGAAAGCGAGATATGACCTGAAAGCAAACTCTTCAGGGTTCAAAGAGAATGATCAAGTCTGGCTATACAATCCTCAACGCAAGAAAGGAAGATCACCTAAGTTGACACCACCATGGGAAGGGCCTTATAAAGTTGTTAAGAGAATTAATGATGTAGTCTACCGAATCCAGAGAAGCCCGAAGTCCAAGATGAAAGTTGTTCATCTAGACAGACTAAAACCTTACCTGGGAAATGTTGATCGAGACGATCAAACCTGAAGAGGAGGATAGTGTTACAAATTTAAGTTATTTAAATTTTATAATGGGAATTTATTTAGGTTTAGTGTAGTATTAGGTTGATTTATCTTAAGGTTGTATTCTTAGTCTAGGTTTTAGTTGCGTTATCTGTGACTTGCGGTCGCAATAATACGAGAACGTTCCGGACGTCGAAGGCTGCCGGAAAGTTCGAGAGAGATGGACGATCCTATATATAGGGCCGGGGTCGCGCACCAGGAGTCAGTCACGGATAACGTACTGTAGTGGTCGTGAGATATTAACACGAAGTTAATAGATCGATTATAGTAGTGAATTATTAGCAAGTTATTAGTAAGTTTAAGTGCGTGTTTTTGTACATAATTTGTCGAAATAAATTGACGTATCGTTTTCAACAATTGCGAGTTTTAATTTGTCGTTGTGAACCCGTAACACTATAAACAGTACCCAGCCCGGCCCATATTCTCTTTTATTTGTTTAGGATTCCTAAATGGGTTTCACACTTCAAATTTTATTATGGTTTTTTTGGTGGCTTTTTGAAATGAAAGAACTATTCTAAATCTCATCTAAGAAATAATATTTTTACCAGATTTATAATTTTTGAAATCTACCCCCACCCGTTTTTTCGGCTTATGACAGATGGATTTCGCTCATTTTTAAATGCGACCATCTCGAGCCAAAATCCAACAAAAAAAAAGGAAGCAAATTCATTATTAAAATCTACTACTATAGTTATAGTATCCGTGTGAGCTGTAGCGACTTATGTAAATGAAGAAATATTGCGCTATTATATATGGGTTGCTTTGAATCCACATTTAACGTCAAGGACTTTCAGTTATAACGTAGTTAGATAGAGCAACGCAACAACAACTTCGCATGTCTATAGAGCTATATAGAGCAAAAGGGATGCTTTCAGCCAAGGCCTCCTTTGTGTAAGTTAGTAGAGTCTGAACTAAGAAAATATAGACCTCTATTTCGTACCTAAATAGTGTGGAGCTAATTATAAAAGATCACATCTAGGGCAAGCCACACTTATCACTGGGGCAATATTCTTGAACTTATTTGTAACGAAAGAGACTTGTTTGTTATTCGTATTTAGTAATTTAGTTGTAAGCGTATGTGACATAAACAAAACATTTTAAATTTTGCTGTTTTTTTAGAGCTCACACGTGTTTAAAGTCCGTTTTGATCATATCTCTGGTTTTGACATCACTTCGTTTTTGAGACACGGTCCGGTTGCCGAAGTCGCCACTTTATCGGATTTTTGTTCTCCACGGTTTGAAGTGGAATTTAATCTCACGTGTTTTGTGCTGTTTTAATACTTTTGAATATCTTTCAGGCCGTTTGCACCCATCTATGGACTACCAACTGATTTAGTAGTCAATTTTTAAACTTTTTTAAAAAAATTTAGTAAAAATAAAAAAATTGGTTAAAGTCTAGAATAAGACCAATAAATACTGATAAAAATTATTTTAAAATATTATGTTGAGTAGCTGGACTGTCAGCTAAACTTCGCCCTTTGAAAAGTGCTTTTTTTATATACTAAATACTTATTAAATTTCCAGCAATATTGTAAATGGCATTTTTTTCAATAAAGACAATTTATTATTATTATTATTATGCAGTCTATTTTTTTTCAGGAAAACCTGTTTTTTTGTATATTAAACTTTTCTAAATGCTATATTAAACGTTTAATCTCGATTTTTTCTGTTATTGAAAAGAAGTTTAAAGGAGAATTAATAATAACATATCATTGAAAATTTTTTTTCCAACTTTTTGGGCCATCGAGTGCTATACTATGATATCATATAATTTAAAGCAAATAAATAAAAAATTAGATATTTAAATAGATTTGGTTATCTATTATTATTGTTTTTAAAACTAAATAATAAATGTATCATACCTAGTTTTTATGTTTCATAAACACGTTTTGTATAGAAAATGAAGTCTGTCCTTTTTTGAAATAAATTCTTTAATAACCAATTCATTGAAATTTGGAATTGCTTCATTTTTGTCCAATAGATAACATTACGAGGGCAGTTAATCTATTCTCACACATTGTGGAAAAGAAGAAAATTTAACTGTCTTTAATTATTGCACGCTAATACTATCAGAATTAGAAACTTCCACCATTGTCGTAACTACGAAATCGTCGAAATTAAAACAAACCGCCCGACCGATAACGCCAAGTTGTCTCAGCGCAGTAAATGAGGTGCTGTAACAGGCAACGCTAACCCTGAGCACTGGGGGCATCACGGGGCTACGCGCGGCATCGATACTCGCAATTTCTGCATAAGAGCACAACCGAAGATTCTATGTACTGTAAAATTCTATAGAGACATGTCGTCCTCTCTTTCTATATTTCGTAATTAGAATGCGACATAACATCTAAGGTGAATAAAATTTGGTTCCAGTAAAGCGTGGCAATGAAATGAATTATATACGAAGTAACTACATAGCGCATCCACCAACTATTTGTTGAAACCTGCGTTATTACGTGTCATCAAATTTTCAGCATGACAGTACTCAAAATACAACATGTTTTTTTACATCTCGGGATCTTTTATAGACATCTGAATTATTTCGTTGGCATCTGACACGTTATGGAATGGTTTATAAAATAATGCCTTAAAATTTTTATACCTATTTTAATGTGTGATGCGAGTATAATAATTTAATAAAAAAAGTAGTTTGTCGGCGAGTAAACATGCATATTACAGGGGCGTAGATAGAGGGGATCAAGGGGTGATATCCCCATATACGTATTACGTATATGGATATCCCTCATTAAGCCTGATAATAATAAAAGGATTAATCGAATACTTTTAAGCTATGTCTCTTTATTTAAACATCTGAGTTATATCCCCCATCTTAAAAATCTATTTACGCCACTGACCTGTTATCGAACGATAGTACGGTAACATACCTACATAATTTTTTTTAAAAAGTGTTTTAAAAATTCTCTAAAAGCTTTATAAAATATACATGTTAAAAATTTGTATATCATTACTGCTAGTTGAAATTACTAAACAAAATAAATACCTTTAAAAAAGCAGAAAAAAGGAAAAAAGAAAAAAATCATAGCATGAATTCTATAGAAAATGAAAAAAAATATATCGTAGCCAACAGGAAAAATAAAATGACTTGACCGGAGTTAATTGTATTAGGCTATAATTGGGTGAACTTTTAAGGGGGGGGGGTGGGTTTTTTGTCCTTATCAAGTTGTAATTTTTACCTTCCTAGCCCGCGTAGGCATGGCTAGAAAAGGTATTATTTTTGACGAAAAATGTTTTTTTGAGATAACGCCGAAAATGTGTTGAGTGTATTTTGATTTTTGAGCAATATCTTCGTGATGTCTGTCTGTGTGTATATATTATTCCTGTTCGTAACACGATAGCTCCTAAACCGCTGAAGCTACTATATTTTAGAGACTATATTTTGCTCAATAATTTGTGTTATACCCAAAAACTTCGTTAGAGCTTTAGTTTCTGAGATATTTACATAAAACTGTTTTCAAGGCTGATATGTCGCACCTCCCCTTCGATACCGTTGTAGGAGAAGCAAAACCGAATCTTGTAATCCGTAATTCTTAATGCAAAATATATTGTTTTTTTAGATTTGAACACAGGGTTTTGTTGGTAGGTAAAATAAGTAGAAATCTATCCGAATGTGTAATAATAACAAAAATGAACATTTTTGAGTTACGACGGTGTCGAAGGAGATGTGCGATATCATGACTTCACTTGAAGTGTGCTAATATCTAGAGACTCTGTATGTATGACATATTCTTTCTATTTTAAAAATATGTCATACATACAGGGTCTCTACTAATATCTAGGAAGGTATCAGATCCGTCATGGATCCATTTATTTTAAATCAAAACATATATGTTTACATTTTATTTGGATTTTAAACCTAAAACGAGGCCTCATTTTTACCCGACAATGCCTAGATTGTGCATACAGTTTTTTTTTAAGAAACGTGATATATTTTTTGTTTGCAAACATCATGGAAATATTTGCCAGGAAATCCGAGAAAATGGAAATCCGAAAAAGTGACACGCTAAAAATCAATAATAGCACAAACGAGATTTAAATTATATTGCAGTAATTACTATTTTTTAAACTGCTAAAGTTTTGTTTCCTGGCAAATTTTTCGGTAGTAATGTTTATTTTTTTACATCATCTGTTTCACGAAAAAAAATTTCACGAAAAAAAATCACTGTTTTTTCCAAAAAAACTGCTTTCAAAACATGGATATTTTCGGATGAAAAAATTAAAATAAAATGTAAAAATAAATATTCTAATTTAAAATAATTGCATTGAGTTTCGGACATAAAAAGTATGTTTCAACAATTTCGTTTAAAAAGATAAAAAAAAGTTTTTTCGATTTTTCTCGGAAAATTTTAGGATATGGAAAAAATTGATTATACAAAAGTTTTTATTATCCATAACTATTGTATTAAATTTTTTTCGATAGGAGGTTTAGTTCCTCCTAAAAGTTTACCCTTTTTCACCCTAATCCCTCAGATTGAGTTAAATTAATTTTTCCTGTTGGCTGTAATAAATGTTCTTTCTTTTCGAATAGTTTTTATGCTGTTATTAATTCTTTCCCCTTCCATAAGGTATTTACAATGCTCTGTCTATAGGTACGTACTAGAAGTCGGTTAGAAAAGTTAAACCTGAACATACATACCTAAATGTTCATTTACCATTACCTATTTAATGAACTTTAAAATATAAGTATATTTACATTATGTAAACCGCGTATTATTATTTTATCAACCAAAAATAATTTATTAAGTAAAATAAAATCGTTATATAACGTATTATTATTTGTAAAAAACGTTTTCTTAGGCACAACTTCCATAAACATTTAATTAATAAAAAAATATAATATAAACTTACCATATGATATTCCAGCTAGCCAAGTTTCTAAAACTTTTAATATTTTTAAAACTACTTAATAATAAAAACACTCTCTAACAACACGTAAAGCACTTATTATAGGCTAAATATCAGAGCAAGAAGAAGTCACACTTTTTAAATAACTGGAAAGCACTACTTTTGAATAGTCCGTGTCAATTATATTCGAGTTATAATAACAGTTAACTACTTATGATAAAAATGCACTAATATTTATTTGATCTAAGTTTTTGTCTAATAATATTAAGAACGAACTAGGATAAAATTTAATTTTTGAGAAAAAAACACGTCTTTTTGAATGTCCTCAAAAACCGGCTCGGAAGTTTGATCAATTTTTGACTGTACGCTGTGACGTCGTAAGTACGCGTATATATTTTTGAGGGGATGCGAGAAATGCACCCTTCGCAACCGGGTTAAGAGTGACGGTGGTTAGACGACGCGGCGTCCGCTGGATTGGCGAGCGACGCGTTGAGGAAGCGCGGTGTGTCAGCGTCGGAAGCCAGTGACGTTCGCTAAGACATATTTTACTGCTGGCGATTTTGCGGTAAAAAATTTAAAAACGAGATTTGAAGACAAAATAAAATCATAACAAAACATTTTATAGCCAAGTTTAGAAAAACATTTCCAAACTAGTAAGAACCTTTCATTTTGAAACTTGTATTAAAGAACTTGGCTTTACGTTTATCTCAATTCTTTTTACGGAATACCATTTTCGCGTACTTGGCTTTTTTACATGAAATGTTTTTGTTATGATTTCTCTCCTTTTTTAAAGAATTTAGATAATATTTAAGTTTTATCATATATCAGCCTTTCGTTCAGCTCTCTAGCGTACCTGGAAGTGGACAATGTTACTTTTACATAACTTTACATTTATGGGGGAGGGCAGTTAATTAAAATTTTGGTGTTTTTAAATTTTTTCCTATAGTTTTATCATAATTCCTATCAGTCTTCCAAAGCTCAGCCTCTAGCATTTCTAGAAGTGGGAAATGTTACTTTTACATAACTTTACATTTATAGGGAAGGGGAAGTTAATTAAAATTTTCGGATTTGTTATCATAGTTCGTATCGGCCTTGCAAAGCTCAGGTCAATAGTGTGTCTGGAATTGGGCAATGTTACTTTCACATAACTTTACATTTATAGGGGAGGGAAGCAAATTAAAAATTTGTATCATATTTCTTATCAGTCTGCCAAAGCTGGCGCCTCTAGAAGTGGGCAATGTTACTTTTACATAACTTTACATGTAAAGGGGAGGGGAGTAAATTAGAATATTGAAGTTTTTTCCAGGGGTTTGGTCAAAATTTCTATCAGTCTGCCAAATTTCATGTAGCATGTCCGGAAATACAGTAGAATTTCGATGATCTATGATTTCGTAACTACTTTACTACTTTAAGGAAGTCCATGAAACTTGGAGGGGTTGTTAACTCTATAAGAAGTAGAGTTTTAGATAGCTTAAATATGGGCTAAAATATTTCAAGAAACGATGGTACAGCACTTTACGCCGTGAACTTGGCCGGGCACTGCCGTGCCCTCAGATTAAGGTTACTTAATAATGCAAAGCCTTTTAAAAGAAGGTGCCACTCGACCCATCTTCCCTATCCAAATAAAAGGGGTAAAAATTATCCCTTAAAGGGCCTGGAATTTAGAGGGACACCCCCTTGCAAACAAAATCGACGTGTCTAAGCGTTTTTCTAAAAACATGCAATCAATGACCGAAAACACCTCTGTTTCGTTTATAAATAGCCGCGCTGTAGACACAGAATAAGACAAACATATACTTAGTTGATATTCGAAAAAAACGCAATTTACGGATTTTTGAGGTATAAAGTTTTATATATACGCCAGTCAATACCGACATAAAATAAATGGATCCATGACGGATCTGACACCTTCCTAGCAAAACACCTCTGTTTCGTTTATAAATGGCCGCGCTGTAGACACAGAATAAGACAAACATATATTTAGTGATATTCGAAAAAACCGCAATTTACGGATTTTTGAGGTATAAAGTTTTATATATACGCCAGTCAATACCGACATAAAATAAATGGATCCATGACGGATCTGACACCTTCCAGCTAGCCAATAGCAAACTTCAAGTGACGCCATGATAATATATTATCCTTGAAAACAGTTTTTTGTAAATATCGCAGAAACTAAAGCATTTATGAATAGGGTGTTTGACAGTAGTAAAAAATTAATATACATTTATTTTTAGATATCTCTTTAGGTCATGGGAATGCTAAAAACAAACTTTTTGGTTTAATTTTTTGTCAAATTCATAGTTGTTTTAATTAAATAAATTCATTGAATTAAAACAATTAGGCACGTGATTCAAAACAGGCGGTCTACCAATCAGCTGCGAGTGACGTCACAAAACATTTTCTTATGGATGGTATTGCTTTGGTTTAAAGTGCGAATTATCGTCCTAAATTAGATTTTATTTTGTGTTTTGCTTATAAGAAAGATTTACAATGGAAAACGGATTCTCCAAAGCCGATAGCTCCAACTTGGCAGGCTTCTTTGCCAACAACAGTGATTTTTGTTCTGCGGAATTTAGAAACGTTAAAATGTTGATGTAAGTATTCGATGAGTTGTTTTGTATATAACTGAAAGTTTTTTACGATATTCTTCGCCTACTTTTACTCATTTAGATTTTGAGGTTAGGTTATTTGTTTTGCTTTTTTGTTTAATATTAATATTATTTTAAGCATCAAGAAACAATCAAAAATTGCTGTACAGGTAGGCAAAAAGTATACAACGACCAGCAATACTTGAAGTACTGCAGTCCTGCGTAGGTACTACCTATGCACTGCCTAGTCTTGCATATGCACTGCTCAGCTCTACGTTTAGCCTGCATGTGCATTGCCTAATCCTGCATTATTATTTATTATTATTATTATTATTATTAGAGGAGTACCCCTAGTCCTGCCTAATAACTGCCTAGCACCGCCTAAAAATTTGTACACCTTTCTGCCTATTATAGTTGTTCACCCCTTGTAATAAACATAACCTCAAAAATTTCATCGTCATTTACGAAATAGTTTTATATATATATTATAGACAACGTGAGAAAAATTAATAGAAACAATTTAGTTATACTCACATCAAAGTGGTCTTCACAAATGTAAAGTGAAGATGTATTAGGTCCCTTCGAGCAAGTTCTAGCCACTTTTTCCGTTTTTTTACTGCTGCAGGCACATAAATAAATAGCTTTTCAGGTGTTTTTATGATAGTATTCGAACACTGAGGCACCACACGCCACTTATAGGACATTTTTTTACATAAAAAACAGTAAAAACACAGACCAAAAACAAACACTTGAATGCCATGTATCTGTCCGCGAGTTTACTGCGCTGTGACGTCATTGCAACGCCATGCTAGAAATGAGCTTTTTAGCGGCAAATTCAAATCGGAAATAAGAAAATTTCATTTTAAATGTAGTCATGATAAAATGTACTATTTTAATAATTTTGCGTAGCAAATTAGGGATCTATGTATCATTCTAAACACTTTTCTAAAATTTGTCAAATACCCTATTATTGAGCGAAATATAGTCTACTATATTCCGAAAACAGTGTATTGATACGATGCTCGATTAAAAAGTTAGCATTTTTTAAAGTTTTTAATTGTCAAAAAACTGTCATTATCATTAGATTTTGACCAAAATCTAATCAGCTCGTAAGAGTGTCGAGCACTATTTTACCTGAAAATTTTATGAAAATCGGTTCAGTGGTTTAGGAGCTATCGTGTTACGGACAGAAATAATATACACACAGGCACACACACACACACACACAGGCAGACATCACGACGATAATGCTAGGATAGGTCAAAATACATCCAAATAACACATTTTTTGCGTTATCTTAAAAAAAAAAATTCGTCGAAAATAATACCTTCTCTACCCATTGCGACGCGGGCTAGGAAGGTAAAGGAAGGTAAAAAAGGCAAACATTGCAATGTGTTTACAATTTTTTATATACTACTAATCAAAAAAATTAAATTAAATTAAATAATAAAAGGTGTACAATTTTTTTTGAAAAGCAGTATATATTGTTAGGATCCTTGAGAGTAGTTCATCCCCAAGTTTGCAACCATGAAATCCCTGGGCTATTTCCGTGGGACTCGAAAAACTGGTACTTTTTTCAGGTTTCTTCAAAAAAACACCTTAAGGAACCATTTTTCGGGTACTGACTATCTATACATTTTCTACAATTTAAGGGTAACCTCAGCTATAGGTCTATTCGTTGCGCAAAAACGTGTAATTTTATCGGTATGGTCATTTTTCAAGTCACGTACCGACAAAACTACTTGGCCCAGAAAAAATTCATAGGAAAATAATTTGTAGAGAATTGAATTGGCTCCAATCGTATAGTGCCTGTAAGTTTTGGATTTTTTTTGTTGTTTATGTTTTAAATTTATGTTTCTGTTTAATTGTTTCGTGCTCACAGCCGTTCTCCGTTAGATTAAAAACACTACACTTGCATCGAAAAAATTAATTTCATCAGCAAGCCGCGATTCGTAAGATGTACACGAAATAAAACTGAAAATCAAAACCTAAACACTTACCACAACACTAAAATGCACAACACATAAACGACTGCAAAGTAAAATAAACAAACCAACCTCACTTTTAACGAGCTGTTTATCTGCCCGCAGTTAAAAGTGAGGTTGGTTTGTTTATTTTGCTTTGCAGTCGTTTACGTGTTGTGCATTTTAGTGTTGTGGTAAGTGTTTAAGTTTTGATTTTCAGTTTTATTTCGTGTACATCTTACGAATCGCGGCTTGCTGATGAAATTAATTTTTTCGATGCCAGTGCAGTGTTTTTAATCGGACGGAGAACGGCTGTGAGTTTTTTCCTTGTAAAGTTGCGATTTATAAGGCTCCGTGGTGGACTTGTTCTTATTAATAAAAAAATAGTTGAATTAATAAAGTATACGTACTTACCATTTTTAAAAACATTAATACGAAGAAGTTTTTGTTCCTCATTAAAAACATCGCCCTACACAGTTGTAATAACGGACAATAACTTACAATAGTTTTTACACAGTTATGATAATTCAAGAACCATCCTGTATATTTTTTAACTTAATATTTCTTAAGAAAACATCCAATCTTAAAATGCTATAAAAAATTATTGATTATAGCTAATATGTATGAAGTAGGTAAGAATTTAATCAAAAATCTTTTACGCATACAATAAAAACTTATAATTTAAATATCTTAAAAACCGTTGTACTAAGCGACATCTAAACACTATAACTTTTTCACTTAAATAAAATTAAAAAATTAATGTTTTTTATAGAATCTTGTATACACCGAGGAACAAAAAAGTTAGACCTATTTTAATGTAACGGTACCGAGCCAGAGAACACCCTGTATATTATTTTTACTTTTTTTAACCAAAATTAAATTGTCCATGGCCAAAAATCACCAAACCCAATTTTTTGTGCAAAATTATTAATTAGTAGAAAGAATTGAAGAAAGTATGCAATAAAAACTTTAAATGCAAAAAACTCAAAAACCGTCGCTCTGAGCGACTTTAAAACAGTATAACTTTTTTACAAAGAAAGGATGGGAAAGCCATTATTTTACATAAAAACTGGTTGACACTGAGGCACAAAAAAAATATACTGATTTTTATGCAATGGTAGTGGTCCAAGGAACACCCTGTACACTGTACATCAAATTTTTCAACGGAATCGTCTTGCCAATTTTAAAAAAACTTACGTGCTTGTTAGTTTTTGCAAAAATATTAATTAGTAACAAAGTTATTAAAGAAAATCGAATTGAAAAAATAAAGTTTAACACCCTGTATCTCGGTTAATACGAACTTTTGGACTAAGGTAAGTATGGCTAAATCGTAATATTTTGACCCAAGGAATCTACAGTTTAACCATGTACCATTAGTTCTGGGACACCCTGTATACATATTGGTTCGGTTCGGTTCGGTTCGGTTCGGTTCGGTTCGGTTTAACCTACGAGGCTTTTGGATGAAGGTTTTATAACACCTGTTTTTTTTTAACTCTTACCGGTTTAAGCCAGAGTAATGAAACTTGGATATCGACTTTTTAGTACTGTACTCTAAGGGGCGTATGGAGGCAAAATGTGTTTCTAGATTATCCCTTATACCTTCTAGACTATTTCACCTGAACATCTAGGTCTGACTTAATTGGTAATTCATACAATTACCTACAGGCTTACTAATAAAAAAAATTGAAGCGGTTAATAAGGTCCCGTATTTATAAGAATAAAAAAATTACTTCTGATTATGAAGTTTGATCAAAATAAGATTTTGGGCCCCTAGGACCGCGGGCCAATTATAAAGTATTTAAAATTAAGAAGTGGTCGACCGCACTCTTTTGGTATCTCGATGACCTAGGGCAGAGTATAAGTTAATTAATTTTTTTATCATAAATGACAAAAAAATTACCTCTAATTTACTGACTTTACAGCGTGGAATTTTTTTTATATAGCAGGCCTCTTGGTAATTTTCTGAGCTATCAATTTAGAGCGACCTAAATGTACAGGTGTAATAGTCTAGAAGATATAAGGGATAATATAAAAATACATTTTGCCCCCATACGCCCCTATACAGGGTGTTTCAGACAACCCGCACAGGCCGATTATTTTAAAAGGGCTAATGATTTTTAAACATTTTTAAATTACTATCAGTAGTGAGATGTGCTCTTTCTGATGATGTAGGTTTTAAGGTCCTAGCCTTACAGGAAGTGTCAAAATACCGCTCGACGTTGATTTTTTTTTAATCGAACCTGCTATTTCTGATTGCGGATTTCAATTCTACGCGGAAAAATTAAAACGTTTTATTCGAAAACTTTTTCCCAAAAATGCTTCTTTAAACCTCAAAACTGATAATAAATTATTTCGCAGTTATAACCAAGACAAAAACGGAAAGTAAGTTTTTGCCCAAACTATAATATGTAGGGGCTCGATTTTAATACCGTGTTAAAGTCAATTCCTTTCCTATCACTTTTTTCTAGGACGGTTAATTTAGCCGGTACGAGGCTTAGAAAATGACCATACCGGTAAAATTTCAGTTTTTGTAAAAAACTGCACATCTTAGACCACACGTATCTCCGCAACCAATGTACCTAGGAAGCTAGAGTGAGCTCAAATTGTAGAGAATTCGGGGGGGGGGGGACTGTGCAAAAGTATAGAACGTAAATATTAAAAAAAAAACTCTTAAGCTTATTCCTTGTAATAAAATGCTACAGGTCTTCTGTTTATTTGAAAAAGAATCAATTTCTTTCGAATTAGAATTCGATTAAATTTTAGTTTGGTTCAAAACGTGAAATCGCAGTGGTATTTCTTATTGTGGCAATTCCTACTTGTTCTACCTCATTCGCCAAATATCGAAATTTCGATGCATATTTTTGGCAATTTTCATGAATCCTAACTGCGAATATCGCGCACTAAGACGCATTGCTTCAGCTGCCTTTCACTTTCTCTCAAGCAGCCACCCAGTAATCACACGACAGTGATGAAAAGGGGTCTCTGCAAAATTTATTCTGAAAAGGTTTTGTAGTGTTCTCCCTATCTGTGTTTTACATCATTTTGCTGTGATGGCCTCATGTAATTACTAATTTTTTCTATAAAAATTATTATCTTTTTTGTCCAAGTGTTTCGATGCAGACATTTTCTCCGTCATTTTCTTACTGTTCTGCAGAGAAAGTCAGCTGTGCAATTGTGCTTTTTTGCTGCTAGTTGCACCCTTTTTCTATTAGGGGTAAGTTACTTTTTGTAGGACAAAAACTCTTTTTTTGTATTTAACTGTTTCGTCATTACTTCCCATTTTCTTCAGATTGTTAAAAAACAATATCTCCTTGTTACAGGGCCACCTACTACCCACCTGCCAATCCTCTGCTAGAGAATGCCATTCTTCTAGTAATGGTAATCCTCATTACAATTGTATCCTCATCTAGTCATCTAAATCCTCAAAATGACAGATGTCTGTCAACTCCAAATCCGTATATAAATATTATGGGCTGATCCAATTTTAACATCCACCTCTTCCACTGGGTTAAATTGGAGCCAATCCGACTTGATAAATCCAGATTTTGCAGTTTTCTACATCCCTACTTGACCGCTAGTTTGGGTGAAATTTGCCATAAAATATGATTATTCATTCATAGAAAATCAGGTTTGATTAGGTTAACAACACTGTGATATAATGTTTTACAGGCTACTTTTTACTTTTTATATTTTTCCCTTAATTTTTTATTTAGTATTTTATCCCTTAACACTCGATTATTTACAGGTGATTTATTGTAAAATCCACCAGAAAAATTCTAGAATTTTCCCCCGGTGATTTTAGGTTATTTTGGTTGAATTATTTTTTATGATTAATAATTAACCAGTGACAATTTTGAAGATATTTTTCGATTACTTTTTGATTTCCCATTGTTGCGCATATTTTTAGATAACCAATCTAAAAATGTTTACCGGTACTTTTTGTACATGTTTTTACCACGTGAGAAAGGAGAATATAATTGTTCCTTTCTTGAAACTCTGTTTTTTATTATTGAAACCTTTCCAAAATAAAAACTTGGTTTAACTTAATTAAGTTTCTAAATTTCCTTAATTAAAAATTTCAACGTTTTATAAACTAATTAATTACTACATTTCAAAAATTTAGTGGCGTCCAAAAACAATGTAAAAATCAGTGATATATTTTTCTCCTTCCCCACCCCCAGTGCCTCGACTAAAAGAGCTGCCGTGCTGTATGTTTGCAATCCCTCCAGGATAAAAAATTGCTGCAAGGTAGTTTTTTCAAAAAAACTAAAAAAATCGCATGATTTTCGAGTCCCTCGGGAGTAGCACAGGGATTTCAGGGTTGCATACTTGGATGTGAACTACCCTTAAGCTGCTTACTAGCAACATATCAAAAAATCGTACATACATGAGCATTTATAATGTTGAATGCCTTTATTGGCCTAATACCTAATTAGGCCAAAATTAGGCACAAAAGAGAAAAAATTAGTAACAGCACAAAAAGTAATAGAAATGAAACAATAGATAATGCAGTCAACTGAAAAAGTAAATTAGAGTCGATCCGAGTTGTTAGGGTGAAATGGGCCAAAGTTTTAGGGGTGGTAATGGTTTTTCAAGGTTTTCAGCAAAACTAGAACTCCTATCAACAATCAAAAGTTATAGGCAATTAAAAGCACTACAAGTTTTGTATAATTTATTTTTGTACATAGCCTAAAATTTTCCGAGAAACATCAAAGAAACCGAATGTTTTATTTTTGATTTTTATCTTCCACATATTTTTTGTTTTTCACGAAGTTTGGTGAAAGGGAAATAAACAGACTCGATCCGATTTACTGGAGTGAAATGGAGTGAACTTTTAGGGGGAAAATGTTTTTTTACGGTTTTCAGCAAAACTGGATCTCCTATGGAAAAACGGTAAATACAAAAATAAAAAGGTAATAAAAAAGTTTACTATTTTAATTGTTTACAAAACTCAACATTTTCTGACAAAAATCGAAAGAACCAGTTTTTTTATTTTGTTTTTAACTTCTACATTTTCTTTTTGTTTTTGACAAAATTTGGTGAAAACACACCTATTTATGTCTTTAGCGACATGTAACGTTTTTAAATCAAAATATTTATATTTACATTTTATGTTTATTTTAAACCTTAAATGAGGTCCAAGAAGGCCTAAGTTATGGCAGTAGTTTTAGTATATTGTGGTAATTTTTGTAATCTAATTTCCAAAATAAACAGTGCCATAATAGTTAAAATTTTATGTTTAATAAACTGGGGCCTACAAGAATTCCTCTGATGAATGTTAGAGATAAACCGAAATTCTCTTTTTTTTGCAGAATAACGAAAAGATACTAGCTAGCGGTGCCCCAAAGGGGATACCATATCTCAGGTGTGATTCAAACAGGGAAAAATACAGGGTTTCTCTAAAAGGTCTGTACAAAATCTTAGCGCCTGAGGTCAAAATAAGTCGATTTAATGCAAATTACCTTAGTCCAAAATTGCTCCGTTTCAGAAATACAGGGTGGTGAATTTCAAAATAATTTTATTAAAATTTATGAACATGAATGATAAAGCTTTGAGAACAATAGTCAGTAGAAAACTGGCCGTTGCTATGACAGTTTGCCAGTGTAAAACACTCTAGTGAAATAGTCATTCAAAATAATTTCAGTATTCCGTTGCGACATCGAACACTAAAAACGGAATCTTGAAAACGACTTACTTTAGCGCATGTTAACAAGAGTACCTTTTTGGCTTAGAAAGATTCAGGAAAATATATTCTTAACAATTTAAAAGCTACACTGACAAAAAAGTTATAGTGTCCGTATTTAGGTTTCACATCCCAAAAAACCCCCGATTACCAATTTTTAAAGTAATGCGTTGAGAATTCATAAATTTTAATATAATCTATTTCTAATTTTTAAATTCACCTCTCTCTGAAATGGAGCAATTTCGGACTAAGGTAAGTTGCTTTAAATCGACTTATTTTGACCTCAGGCATATGTGCTACGATTTTGTACAGACCTTTTAGAGACACTCTGTATACACATCTGGCCATTTCAACGCCCAGTTTAGCTCTAACACATCTAATTGCAAAACACAGATTCATCAACATTAAACATCACACCAAGTTTTAATATTAACCAAGTCCTCTGAGATCTTGTTCCTCAGAATGTCACTATCTCTGTGGTACCACAAAACCGAAGTCTCATCCGCAAATAAGGGAAACTCAATATCATTAATATACAAAAGGAAAAGTAATGGCTCCAACACGGAGCCTTAAGGAACACCACAGTTGATTTTTAACGACGATGAAGATAAAGGGGTTCCCAGGTTCAAACCAAGACAGGGCAGACCCTCTAAACTCATATCTCTCTAACTTTCTTAGCAGTATCCCGTGATCCACGCAATCAAATGCCTTAGATAGATCACAGAACAATGCTGCAACCGCATTACCTGTGTTTACCTCAGAGTAAACTCTATCTAAGAAATTGAATATTGCGTCATGGGTCCCTTTCGCTGATTGAAATCCAAATTGCTCTGGAGTCACAAGATGATATTTTGACAAATAGTTCAACATTCTCTTTTTAACAATATATTTAATCAACTTAGACATCGTCGGCAGAAGTGAGATAGGGCGAAAATTGGCAGGAGCATCCGTTGCGCCGCCTTTGTATAGGCGGATGACCATAGCTGGTTTAAGGCAGTCAGGAAAGGACCCCTTTTCAAAGGAATCATTAATTGCTGCGCATAGCGCAGCAATTGCACTGTGAGGAAGGTTTAGCAGTATTTCAGCCGAAATCTCATCCCCTCCACTTAACTTTTTATTTTTGATTTCACCAAGAGCTTCCTCATTTTATTTTTTGAACGTTGACATATTTTTTTGTAATAATTTTTTTTAGTCAACTCAACAAGTTTGTTATATATTTTCTTGTAACTATTATAATGGACCACAAACCAGTCATCTTTAAAAAATTTACAAAAATAATTAAGAGATCGAAGATTATTTGAAGATATTTTTATACAGAGCTCTGTGAAAGGTGGAGATGGGATCGGGATAGGTTCAAAGACAAATGTTAAGTCAACCGCTTCATGATCCGACAATCCTAAATGAAGAACTTCACAAGATACATTATTGAAGTTGGAACAAACATAGTCTATAAAGGTAGAGTTTGAATCAGTTATTCTTGCCGGTGGCTCAACATGCATCTTAAGTCCATAAGCCGCAAGTAAGTTAACAAGCATGACATTATTTATTTGATTTTTATTTCTGTAAGCAATGTTAAAATCACCTGCAAGGATAACTCTTGCCGTGGACGGAAGTTCGCAGAGAAGAAAATCAAGCCTATCTAAGATTTCCTTAATATTAGAGAGAGCGATACAGACAAATAACAAACAGATTAAATTCCTTACAGTAGAAGACAGAGAGTTCAAAACACTCATCCCTCAGAGAATCAAAGTTCCACCATAAAGAGAACTTTCTCGACAAGACAATGACACTGAGTGATAGTGGGGCAAACATTCCTCCGGGTGCAACCAATTTCTGTTATTAAAACGACGTCATTATTTGCCTCTAGAAAAGAAAACTTATCATCAGTTTTATTTCCGAGAGATCTAATGTTTTGCAACAAGATACGTAATTGCCTGTTATTTTTGATTAAGATTTCCCTCTAAGAAAGAAATATTAATACTATAAAATAAAAAGCCAAAAAAACTCAAAAAGTTACAAAAGTGAAAAATACATAAAACAAAAATAAAAAAACTAAAAACTGTTAAGTTTCTGATATGAAATTTATTTTATGTAAATTCAACTAAGTATATTTAGCTTTTAATGAGATCTACAAAAAAACTACTTGTAAAACAGGGCCCCACTTACCCCACCTTGCCTTATACAATTTTTGTCTTAAATAAGTACTTAAAAAGTACCTTTTTATTTATCAAGTTTATAAAGGATATCAGTACCTGCATAAATTTAAAAAAAAACAGTTGCGAGTGGCAATATAGCGCTTATGGCTCTCCTTTCAGCAGCAGCTGTTGTGTTTGAAGGAGGTTCACTGAGCCTTAAACCAAGTTTTCAGCGAAAATCCTATTGTCCAGGAAGTCAAAACAATCCTCTCTGAGATACAGGAAGAATCCAGAACTATACTTTTAATGTGGGTTCCGTTGCATATGGGAATATTAGGGAATTAAAAAACCGACGAAGCAGCTAAATCAGCCATTGAGCTGCATGAAAGTGCGCGATAACTCTAAAAGTTACTTTAAAACATACATAAAAGAAAGAAAACCCTACTTCCTGTGAGCGCAACGAAAGGCTTACTATAAAACATGTCTTAACCAGACCATAATGTGCAAAGTTTGAAGATCTCCAAAGGCAACACAAACGTGAAAACAGTCTACAAAACATTTTGCAGAATAATGTTGAAGCTGTATGTCAGCTAACTAGTTTTTTGAAAAACTGTAACCTTTATCTCAACTGTTCCAGCGCTAATAACCCTGCGTGGTTGATGCGCATTGCTCTTTAAATAAAATTAAAAAAAAAAACTTAAAACAGGGCCCCACTTACCCCACCTGCCTTTTTGTCTTATATTAGAAAGTACCTCTTTATTTCTCGGGGTTATATAGGATATTAGTATCTACATCCATTTAAAAAAAACAGCTGGGAGTGGCAATATAGGGGTTGTCGCTCCCCTTTCTAGTTTAAAACCAAGTTTAGAAACCCATACTTTTGATACAAAAAATTAAAATTGATAAATTATGTGATACTATACAAACGTAACAAGGAGGAGTGAACATTTAATTTTAAAACAAAATTAGGTTTATATCAATATTTTTTTTATTTACTTTTTTTAATACTAGCCTAAATATTTACATTCTGAAACCTTAGTATTTTTAACTAGATTTAGTCTCATTTTTTGATGCTTTTATTAGTAACTTACCCTTCGGTTTTAGCTTTCTGTCCAAGATACCTTGCCTGTTTTTCTCTTCTTCCAACAACAGTTTATTATGCCTCTCAACTGCAAAGTCTACTTCTCTTGTCAGGTCCAGAACCTTGAAAAAACAAATAGATCCATAAGAACATCTTAGGGCCTGTCCTTAAATTACGTAACGCAACAAGGGGGAGGGGGGTTAGACGTCGCGTTATGCAGCGTTACAGGGGATGGGGGTGTTCTGTGTCGCGTTACGTAACGTCCTTTACCTACAACCAAAATTTCTTCTTTAATATACAAGATGGCGTTTCTAAATATAACCAAACCTAAATGCTCTAAACAACGCGTTTCAAACGCAATAAAAATATAGGTAAGTTTCAGAAACGTTTTTAAAACGTTGTTAAGGAACTAATTAGAATATACATTTATTTTTGTTATTCTTACTAATTTAGTTCGGGGCCTAAGCCGGAAATTTAGGGGCTTGTCTGCATTTTCGCGTACCGTGACGAAATTTGGCACAGAGGTAGCATACACCTAGGAATGACATTCTAGAAGTGGTGCTCCGATAGAACCCAGTGCAGGGCCAAGATACAGGGGCGTACTTCAAATGGGAAAGGAAACATTAATAAATTAAATATAAAACTAGTTTCGCGTACACTTTTTGTATCTTTAAGCTTATAGCTATGTAGCTTATAAATTGAAAAAAAAATCTATTAAAATTAAACGTTGGAAATAAGGTTTTTTTTTGAGGGGAGAGGGAGAAAATGGTAGGAGGATAAATTGTTCAAATCTTATTTCGTCCAAAGTGTTCGTGTGGGGTATCGTTTTCTAGGTAATTTAGTATTCTAAACCAAAATAAATACTAATTGAGTCAATACGTCAAACTGTTCACATGATATGTCAACACTGACAGCTTAATCTGGTTTTACCCGAGAAGAGCCACCAACTATTCTCGGGTTTTACGCCAGGGATTATTAAAGATACCCGACCAAGCCTTAATAAAAATTGATAACTTAAGTAAAAGTGGAATCAAGTATATAGAATTTTTAATTTTTAACATAATCTGCCATTTCTTGGGCACCAAAGCATAACTTTTAATAAAATTTCATAATTGCATCCTGTTTGAGGTTGGTTGTCAGAAGTGATAATTAAATAGATTATTTGAGAAATAATGATAATGCACATTATGTAAAAAATATTTTTTATAAAATTAAAGTTACTGTATCTTTCATTAATAACTTTTTACTTAAAAACAAAAAGTGATAAGACAGCTTTTATTTATATATAAAAAACAATTTCAATTGCTGGTACTGTATACTATGTGTATCTTTTAAAAATAATTTTTTCTACCATAACTTACCTACGTGTCGTTTAATTTTATTCTTGTTCCACCAATTTAGTGCGGAAAAAATATTAATATTTTTCCTAATAACTTAACCGACCTTTTTGATAATAACAAAGTTAACAATATTACCGACTTTAATTCGAATACCCTGTATGTTTTAAAGTCTCTAACTAACAGCTACATAGGTGATTAACAGTTTAACTCTCTACTGTATATTTTCTAATTTTATAAGTGCTGGAAATAATGTTTTACGTTTAAAAAAAAATTATATATTGTCAAAAGAAGCACCCTGTATTTTCTTACAATTACAAAGCTAAATTAAACAATGTACACCATGTGAGAAAGGCGTTCTTCTAGTTTTAAAAAGTTGTAAAATTCAGAAAGTATCTTAAACTGCCTAACCGGTATGACCCAAAGTTTGAGACTACTACTTTTTACATGATTTTTTTAATATGGCCCTGTATCTTTCACAAACATTAACATTTGTGTCATAGCCTGTAATAAGCCGACAAATTGTGCGAAGTTTCATTGCAAAATTCTTATTAACGCAGTAGCTAAAATAAATAATGTAAAAACAGTAAAAATGACAGCAAAGTTGTTGTCGCCCAGTATATACATTCAGAAAAAGGTAATGATATAGCACTTATCACAAAAATAGGGTACGATAAATGGTTTATAAAACAGAATATAGTGATTGCAATGAGATGTTTATTTAACATATCTAGAGTTATTTGAATTTTCAGCATTAAAATAAAAAATTAGGAAAAAACTTTATTGTCTAGTTACGTTTTAACACTCTGTACAAAAGTTTTTATTTAAGAAAATGAAAGCTGTACTAGTGTTGTTCTAACGTACTGACTTTGAGTTTTCCATAGTGATTTGTAACGTCGTCATAAAAAAAACTACTTAAATTGATCATAAAAATATAACTTATTTTTAAAAACTGTACTGTATTTTTAACAGTTTAACAAAATTTTCATTTCCTTTTCGTAAAATATAAATAAACGCTAAGTATCTCTAATTTGGTATATATTTTTTGAAAATATCGTTACGTCTAAGAAATCCACATACCTTTCTATCTTTTTAGATTTTTTCAATTTACAATTATTAATTAAAACCCCCCTGTACTCCGACCCTGTATAAATCACACCAGTCCAGCAATACTTGTTTTAAAGAGAAACAATTTGTTAATGCTCACAGTAAATTTTAGCAAGTTATCTTGCAAAACTAACCGCCTGGATTTTTTTTTTCTACTCAGTACACACACCATAATTTTTTTTTTTTTTAATTATTTTTTTTTATTTCTTGGAAGAAAATTAAACAATATCATTTTTTTATCGCTTAAAATAAAAACGTATATGTCCTTATAATCGGTGACAAGTTTTATTGCACTAGCTTTACATTTAAATTTTATACAGAATTTTAATGAGATAGATGCAATTAAAAATAAAACACGCTGTATCTTTGCTCTGCAATGGGTTCGGGATGAGCACCACTTCGTAAAATAATACCATAGTGTTCTATTATAATCGTGCCAAGTTTCATTACGGTACGCAAAAATGCAGACAAAAGTGGCTTAGGCTCCGAACTAATTTATGGTTTTGGCAATTTAATGTTTTTCCTTTTCTCCTAAATAAACTGCTCAAAAATTGAAGTGAGCCACCCAATTTTTTTGGACATTTTTAAAGTAAATTTATTCCTAAACGAAACCGGCAATTTCCACACAGTTTTCTACGTGATATAGCTTTGATTATCTTCGTTTAATGTCTGGTTTCCTTGTTGTCCTGCGCTTGACAGATAGCTCTACAGGGTGGCTACAACGCAAGTGTAACAAAAATGCGAAAGTTTGCACGGCTCCCATTTCCCGTACGATTTTTAAAAAAATTTAATAACAGAAAATGACAGTCAGCTAAAGTCAAAAAAAGTAATTTCTCAGTTTTTTAAATTTCTCTTTAGTTTCCGAGATATGATATTTTTTTCATAAAATTGTACTTTTTCTGATTTTTAGTTTGACGTTTCTGCCCGGTTTGAACCATAGCCACCAAATTTGCTATAAGGCAACCCAAGTATTGGCCTTTTCGAGCCTTGTACGCCATTGTATCCTAGATGACCACTGAGCACAATCAGGGGCGTGCAAAAATAATTTTTCATAAATTCTCCTTTTTATGATCAAACCTGAGTTTCACCTTCTGTGGGGGGGTGATCTGATATCAAGTCTAGGTAAATGCAAAACACGTTTTATTGAAGTTTGAACATTTATACCGAGACGGTTTTTTGATTTTTGTTAAAATGTCACCCGAGGGGTAAACAGCTAACCCAAAATGTGTACACCGATTGTGAAAATCCATAATTTTTTGCTAAGATTGTGTAAAGATTGTGAGGGATTGTGGGAAGATTGTGAAAGATTGTGAGGAATTGCGAGGGATTGTGGAGGACTGTGCAGCGGTGTAGCGTGCCTGAAGGAGCGGAGGGGTGACACCCCATCAAAAATTCTTGCGACAAAAAAAAAAAAAAACAAAAAACAAAAAGTTTATGTAGCGAATTTACCATAACCACAAATTGTTCGTAAATAAAACTTTATTGTCTATACCATAGCATATATATAACCCCCATTTATAAATTTGATTCTACTTAATCATACATTGTTGAAAAGGAAATTTAGTTTTCTTAATAAAGTATTCTAAAAGTAATTTCCGAGAAAGCATAGTTTTTGCAAAAATTGCAAAAAAAGAAATATATATATATATATTTTTAAAACTAATCCCAGTTAAGTGAGAGCATTTAAATGTTAGCCATTATTTTTAGCAAATTATATTATACATTATACGTAAAGAAAATTTTATCGTCTAATTAAGGCGTGTAAAACTTTTTTCTAAAGGGCTTTGTTTTTAAACAAATTGGATAAAAACCTAAAAACAGTAAATTTTCGACGATTTCTGTAAATCACCCACATATATGGATGCCGCTGGGCCGCTAGAAATAAAGTTATTCCTACTAAGTGATACATAGTTAAAATGGAAATTTTATTGTCTACAAAAAAGTATATTATCCTTTGTTTCACAAAAAGCTTGGTTTCTAAGAAAATTGGTCAAATTTAAAAATTTTGCTGTATTTCTTTTGAATAAAATGTGCAAGAATTCAGCATATTACATAAGTATCTTTGCAACGGTAGTACCTAGGTAGCTCACATGTACCTCGTTCGATAGGTCTTTCAATGAGCTTTATATTTCCTTTCTACAGATTTTCTCAAAACTAAGTACTATTTGAGTAAAAGGCTATTAAAGGAAAAAATAGTCAAAAATCGTCGGGGCTTTTATTATATTTAATGGGACCCCAACAGCTATTGAATACGCCCAGCGTTGGATTTATATTTTTAAACAATTTTTTTTTAAATGTTTATTCCCTAATCGGCCGCCATCTTGAATATCTCAAAATGCTCAAGGGTGCCAGTGTGGCATCAACCCGATCTTTAAAGATGAGTTCTTGGGCTAGAAGAACCAGCAATAAAATTTTCTATATACCTCAAATCCAGGTCCTTTGAAAATCTTCCTGACTATTATAGGTCAACAATAATAAAAAAATATCGACCGTAAATCATGATAGGAATTTAAGGGCGCATTTCAAAAAATCAAATTTTTTATAATATAAGATCAAATGTGTCTCACTCCGATAGCTCAAACAATTGGATTACCTAGTGGACTGTATTTAAACAAGTCCTCCGCTTTCATTTGAAGGGTATACGAACGCACGCGAAATCGTACCTTTCTGAAGTGAAATTTAATTGAGACATAAAAATAATATTGGAATATGATGATTATTTAAGAGCGAAATAATAGAAAAATATTCATGATGCGATCTTATAGGAGAGGGACTTACCGGTGATGTCTTGATCTCTTTCAACTGGTGCACCAGATTCGCCAGAAGTCTTCTATAGCGGTCCAGCACTCCCGAGTTTCAATGTTTGGAGTTTTAGAGGAATTTAATAGTTTTTAGAGTTCACCATTTTTTATAAAAGCGTTGATCGTTCAAAATAGTCCGATCGAGAGCGTGTGTGTATGGCGACAGTTCTTTTTAGGTTCTGTCTTGTTTTTGCGGCGTGTTTCTTCGCCCTCTATAGGAAAATCGCATCACTTCTGATAAAAAGAATTTAGAATTCTAATTTTATTAAAAAGAATAAAAACGCGATTTAAATTAAAATATGCAGAGGGCGGTAGTAATATGAGGATTGAATTAAAATTAGAAATATATTATTAAATGCGTTTGAAATTTAAATATTAAACTATGCCAAATTGATAGTTTATAGCTAGTTTGTAAGCCTTAAATTTAACTTAACCTATTGAGTAAAACTACAACCCAATTATACCCAATTGTAACCCAAAATATTAGTTTTAAAAATAAAAATAAAATGTTCTGAAAAAATAATAAAAATTAGATTAAAAGAAAAAGAGGGTTTTTGCGAAACCGAAACAAAATGTAACAAGTGAAGCATCAGTTTACTTAGAAAACCTTACTCTTATAGAAAAAAAATATACCAGAATTTTTTGATTGCCATATTTGTTTTAATCCGCGATTAAACTCTGATTTTGTTAAACTACCAAAAACTATTGGTCGGAGCGAAAAAATGCATAAAACCAAAGTTGTACATATTTAATTTGAACTTTTTTTTTATAGCACCTACTCCAACGATACTATTTTCCTCAAAGCGCCGCGATGTAGAGTTTTCACCCCCCGCCCCACTCGAGCGGCAACCCCCCGAGGGGACCTATATCTACCATCCCACCAAATTTCATTTTTGTTCGACCTTTTGCAAATAAAAATCCCCTGACGCTTGGGCTATGGTGTTTCTTTCAAAGGTGTTAGAAAACTATCTACCGTGAATTCCAATATCTAGGTAAATAACGTTTTTTCTAAAATGTTTTACATAGGTGCAAATAAGTTTTTAAAAAAATATTAAGATTTAAATACACAGAATTGGTTGTTTAAATTTGTAAAAAAATATATCCGCAAAAAACATACGAAATCCTAACCTACGTGAAGCGCACCTCCGTGAATCCAGATAATCACGGAGGATAGAATATTTCACGGAGTTGAGAAAAAATCAAAAGGTGTCTCAACCCTTTAATCTAGTGAACTTTGATTTCCCAAATATAAGTTATTTTCATGCTTTCTATTAGATTTCTGAATTATTTTTTAATATTTTGGTTATTTTGGCCATTTCTAAACAATTTTAAGTGGATTTTCCAAGATATTTCTAAAGTGATCATAAAAGCAAATAAACTGGCATTTCATTTATTTACATGTTTATCTATTTTTTTTTCATTTTAGACATGGCAAGTCTATTTACTCCTAAGCCTAAAAAAAATTTGAAAGAAATGTTGACCATGAAAAGCAAAAAGAAAGACAACGATTGACAATGTGTAGACTTCGAGAATCCAGACGAAATGATCCAGAGAAATATGAGGAAGAAACATAAAGAGCATTTAAAATATCGCGCTACAAAAAAATCTGTGAAAATTACATTTGCTAAAGACATTTCAGAGAGAGAAAAAAGGATAAAAAGAAAAGTGGAGGGAGAAAAGTAAAAGGTGGTATGATAAACAGAAAGAACTTAAACTGTTAAAACAAACTCAGGAACAACCTTCTACTCTACTACTAACAGATTAGAAAACTGGGAAAGTCGTAAAACACAAGGAATAACACGCAGATTTAAAAATCGAAGCAAGTTGAAAGATTGCATTAAAAAACTGGAAATTCACTTCATGACGTAAAGAATGAGAGAATTAGATGCTCTATAAAATTGAATAGGCTTAAAAGAAAGTTTAGAGAGTATAGACAAGCTAAAAATTCTTCCAATAAGATAGTACCTCAAATTACAGAAGGGCAGAATATTTCAGAAGAAATTAAAAATAAAGTCCTTTTTTTAGAAGTAATAACAAAACATGTATCAAATAATTACAGAACATTACAGAAAAAAAGACAATACATTTTTTTGGGGAATGATTTCAGGCGACACTATCAAAAAGTATAAACAAACCCAAAATGCTACTAGAATATCTTTAGTTGCCAAAGATAATGTTGTATGTGTACTTCCAACACCTGATATAATAGTAGGGAGCATTATACATTTATGACTGATCTTTCTAAATTTAAGAAGTTTTTTTAGTTGTAGTTTGTCTCTTGTTATTATAAGCACAATTTCTTTAAATAAGTAAAAGGTTCTGATAATCTAAACTGTTATTTTCTCACCTCCGTGAAAGACACATATCTACCGTAAAGACCAATTTTTTGAAATCTGTTATTTCTTAAAGTATTAAAATTAGTTATTAAAAATTAAAGTGTAAAATTAGCCACTTACATATTAATAATAAAGCTATTGGCTTTCCCAAAAAACTATCCTAAAGTAAAAATAAAACAACAAAAATTAAGAAACTAATTATTGTGTCTCAGGAGACTCAACCAAATACGAATAATTAACGGCAAATTGTGCACTAATTTTTTTTATAAATCCATTATTTCTACTAGAAAAAACAAATTGAAGTGCTATTTCGCATGAATGTGATGTACGAAAACCAGAATGCTAAGGAACAAGTATTTTATTTATTTCAATGTCTTCAAATATTCGTTTTTTTAATGTACGCTCCAGTATTTTCTATACTGGCAACATGTTTTGGGCGAAACCCCAAACACTGCTGGTATTTTGAACTTTTTCTGTTGGAGATATTGTTGTTGTCATAAGGAAGTTACCTGGTTTTAGAATTAAATTAACTAAGTCTTAACATTTTTTGCTAACTGACTGATAGATAGCTTTTATTACATTAAAGTCTAATCCATTATTAGCTACTGTTTTTTTTATTGAAAAAATTATTTCTTTTAACTCTAGCATTCCTATTTTATGAAACGACTTTGAAACTACTTTTGCTGATTCTGTATAGCTAATGATAAAGTTATAATTATTAAAAGGTGTTATTGCATTTACAATATTATCAGTAAAATAGGAATTAAAGTGTTCAGCAATGTCTTTGTATATGGGGTTTTTGATGATGCTCTAAAATTAATCAATAGCTTTGTATCAATGGGGTTCAATGACGTATTTTCAGGGAACCTGCAAACATGGTGTTCTACAAGGATCAGTTTTGGGCTGTGTATTGTTTATTTTATTAGCAGCACTAAGGGACCATTGCAAGCCCTTGTTTAAAGAACTTAAAATTTTAACTTTGCTATCCTTATTCATCTTAGAGCCGATTTGCCTTATTCACAAAAAACAATAGCCAAGTTTAGAAAAACATTTCCAAACTCGTAAGAATCTTTCATTTTGAAATTTGTATTGGAGAACTTGGATTTATTTTTATCTCAATTCTTTTTACGGAATGCCATTTTCGTGTACTTGGCGTTTTTTTTACACGAAATGTTTTTGATATGATTTCACTCCTTTTTTAAAGGAATTGAATAATATTTAATTTTTAAAGCAGTAAAATATGCGGAATATTGATCAAAACTTTTTCCATACCTTACTTAAAATTTTGAGGTTTTTAAATTTTTTCCCAAGGTTTTATCATAGTTCCTATCAGCCTTCCAAAGCTCAGCTCTCTAGCGTTTCTGGAAGTGGGCAATGTTACTTTTATATAAATTTACATTTATAGGAGAGGTAAGTAAATTAAAATGTTGGTGTTTTTAAATTTTTTCCTATAGTTTTATCATAGTGTCTTTCAGTCTTTAAAAGCTCAGCTCTCTAGCGTTTCTGAAAGTGGACAGTGTTATGTTTACATAACATTACATTTATAGGGGAGGGAAGTAAATTAGAATTTTGGGGTGTTTTTTTCCAGGGGTTTGGTCATAATTTCTATCAGTCTGCCAAATATCAGCTTTGTAGCATGTCTGGCAGTACAGTAGAATTTTGATGATCTATACATGAGTGAGTGAGGCAATTTCGACGTTTTTTGAAATTACGACGTTTTTTGAAATTTCTAAACTACCTTACTCCTTTATGGAAGTCCATGAAACTTGGAGGGGTTGTTAACTCTTTGAAGATCTATTATTATTTAGTCGGTTTAGAACGTTTTTCTACGTTGTCCGACGCCTATTCTCCACCTCCTTCGATCCTGACAATCATCTTCTGTCAGATTTTTTTGACTCATTGATCTTTGGATTGACTGTTGTCATTCTAGTTTAGGACGCCCTCTTTTTCTGTGCCCTCTTGGTTGCCATTCTAGGACCTGCTTTGGTAATCTTTCGTCGTTCATCCTTTGTACATGGCCGTACCATATCAGTTGTCTTTTAGTGATGTCATCCGTTATGCTTCCTTTGATTCCCATTCTTTCTTTTATGATCGCATTTCTTATGTGATCTGTTCTAGATATTCTCATTGATCTTCTTATTGCATCCATTTCGACACTTTCCATTTTTATTTTGCATTTTTCTGTTACGCGACAAGTCTCTATTCCATACAACAGCGTGCTTTTCACCATTGTTTTATATATGTTAAATTTTACATTCTTTTTTTTTATATATTTCTATATTTATTATATCTCTGCTCCATAAAATACTGTTAAGACATCCAATAACCTTTTTTGCTTTTACTATTCTTTTTTCCAGTTCTTTACAGTCTGTTCCTGTCTTATCAAATGTGACACCCAAGTATACATACTCATTGCATGGAGATATTACTTGTCCATTGTCTAGTTCTAACTCACTGGATTCGTTTCCAATACATAAGTACTGTGTCTTGTACACATTCACTGATAATCCCCACTTTTGGTATTCTTCCATTAACTTTCTCATCATATACTCCATGTCTTCTTTATCATTAGCCACAATTACTTGGTCGACAGCAAACTGTAGTGTGTATATGGTAAATCGGTCGTTAGTTGTATTCCCATGCCGTGCACTTTACGTTTCCAATTGTTTAGAGCTACTGCGATATATATTTAAAAAAGAGTTGGAGAGATACAACATCCCTGTCTTAAGCCTTTTGTTACCAGGAATTCTTTTAAAAGTCGATTTCCAATTTTAATTTTAGATTTTGACCCTTTGTATAGTTCTTTTATCGCTTTTATGTATGTATGATTGATATTAGTCTGCTCTAACACTGTCCATAGTTTTTCTACTGGAACGGTACACACGGTAAAAACATTATCGCTACAAGATCTGCCTGCACGAAACCCACTTTGCTCTTCTTCTTCTTGTTCATGAAAATCATTATCTATTAGATCTCTAAGAATCCTACCGTACAATCTACTTAGAGTACTGGTTACTGAAATTCCTCTGTAATTGTTGCAATCCAGCTTGTTTCCTTTTTTATGTATTGGGGATGTTAGCTCCCGCTAAATTTCGCGGTTGTTTGTAAATTTTAAAACCACACAATTGGATGACGGACAGAGTACATTTCGCGCATTTCGACATGCGCATCAACAATCAGTGAGATCCTTTTCTACCGCCTCGAGAAAATGGCGTGTTAATTTACTTTCTCCAACATTTACAAATTTCTACACTTGAAAGTGCTCGATTTTGGTGTACTGAAGCATAGAACTAGAAACTTCAGCCCTTCAGCTACGTGGTGCCATCATTAGATCCAGACAGGGGCCCCTTGGAACGTGGAGAAATTGGCTGCAAACTGGTGAGTGCTTTGTTTCTGATTTCCGTTGTATGGTACCAACAATTAACCTATGGACCTTAATTATTTCGTGATTTCATATCAATATATTTTGTTCGCGCTTTCCTTAATTAAAATATATACAGTCCACTGCAGTTATCGTTTTTCTACCTGCGGGCAAACATAAGTGTTCCTTCGACCCGAATTATTTAAATTTTATTCCATACGACGGTATTAATAAGTCGGCCATTTTTCACACACGGCGATCACACGGCCTTGAATTTTGCCAATCGTATTGAACCGAGAGAGATTTTCGTTCGACCTTCGGTTTCGGCGCAGTTCACCTGTTTTCGGTCCGCTGCTATGGTAACTCAGGGTCTACCGCGTGGTCATTCAGTAAACAAAAATCGAGAAGCAATCAAAACAAACAAGCACGATTTCTATGACTAGATGTGTTCCATATCATTTCGATATTTAAAACAATTTTCATCAATTGCGATAAATTAGTGCATATTTTCGACAATTCGTCATTTTTCTATTTCAGAAGCATTAATTTAGCGTTAATTGTATATTTACCGACATTTCTGTGATTAGATGTATTCCATATCATTTCGATATTTAAAACAATTTTCATCAATTGCGATAAATTAGTGCATATTTTCGACAATTCGTCATTTTTCTATTTCAGAAGCATTAATTTAGCGTTAATTGTATATTTACCGACAATTTCGTCATTTCAAAGGTAAAATCATGTCTATCAAAAAAGCCGTGCAAAAACGCAAGGGTTTTTTATCTGCGATCACCGAGTGTTATGTGTTTTCACAGACCGCGGCAACGGACGCAAAAGCGAGAAACGAGTTTCAAGTGAGGTATTCCGACTTGGATGAAACTTTCGATAAATGCATGTTGGCACATAATGATGTCATTATGATGATAGACGACTCGGACGACGAGGAGTTTAAAACGCAAGATGCGATCCTTTCAGAAGCTCGTAAATATTTTTATGCGTGTAAGGGGGTTTACTCTAAAATATTTCCGGTTGAGGCCCCATCATATCATCATATGTTCGACAAAACGAAACTCCAAAACTCAAAGAGTTAGGTATTCCCATATTTCGAGGTGATAAAAAATTATGGCCAAGCTTTTTCGATCTTTTTAATAACATTATAGATCAAAATCAAAGTCTAAGTAACGTCCGAAAACTTCAATATTTATTTTCATATCTCGAGGATGAGCCTTTAAAATTGATATCAGGGATTAGCTTATCTGATCAAAATTATAAAATTGCTTACGACAAATTAGTCAATAGATATCAAAACAAGCGAGACCTCGCAAATGATGCTTTAAGCACAATTATGAACTCTACCTTAAAAAACAAGTCAGCTAAAGAATTAGGTATTTGCCATATATTTTAAATCAAACGAAATATATCTAAATTCATAGGGACGACCCTTCTAATAAATTTTATAATCTTAAAAAATCGTGTAACAGACCCTGAACCAAGTAATTCAGGTATAAAAACCGGTAAAATTTTTAAAATTTAAAGCGGCAGCGAAACGCCGCTCATTGGTCGTGACGTCACATCGCATATAAACATGGGTCCCGTCTATGGCAACACATTGCCATTATCGATTTTTAGGATTTTCATTGTTGTTTCAGCTGTGTTCTGTCAAAGCTGTGTTGTTGTTTTGTAAGATTTAATTTGTGGTTAAATGGCGACGAAATTGTTTTATTCGCTTAGTTAAATAGGTAGTGTTTTTGATTAGATATTTAGTTAGGCATGGCCGCCGAAGGATTTGTCAAAGCTTCCACTAACAATTTACCATCTGTTGATATGTTTATGGTAATGGATTACATAAAAAAGGACGAGTGTTTTAATTCAGCTGAAATCAGGGGTGCAAAAGCAGCGATGTAAGTATTTATGTGTAAAACATGTCAAGACATAAAGAAAAAAGACAAATCTACATCATGCTGGTTGGACAAATATTTGAGGTTAAGATTATTGTTGGGGTGGGTCGATTTTTTGAAAAAAACAAAAAGGAACTTAAAATAGGCCTTCCAAATAGTGTTTTACCAAAAAAAAAATCGGATTATCCAGTATTTTTTAAGAAAATAGATAAATAAAACCTTAAAAAAAGCAGGTGTTAAAAAGCAAACAATCCCAATATAAAACTGTCTCTGCAGGAATTTGAAAATGAGAATACCTATTAGATAAAAGGCAAGATTTTTAAAATTAAAACTTTCCTGTGGGAGGTTGAAATTGGTGTTAAACCAAACCGAAACCAAACCTAACCTTGGACAATTGATCGGAAACCTATCCTAACCTATTTGGGATTGTTTGTTTTTCAAGTGCTAATTTAAAAAACAGCACTCAATTTGGGCTTTTTCTATTTGCCTAACCAACACAATATTTGCCAATATGAATGCATGATATTTTGCAATGTTGCCACATTTTAGAAAAAAAAAGACAAAAAGATTAGTAAATATACTCAAAAATCAAATGTAACCTAACAAAACATTAAAAAAACTAACAATAAATCTAAAAAACTAAACTTAACCTAGCTCTACCTAAACCAACCAAACCCAGTCATACCCATCCCAGCTAAACTTAACCTAACCTAAGCCAACCTAGACCCACCTAACCTAACCTAGTCCCACCTAACCTAACGTAAACCAACCCAATCCAGCTGAACCTAACCTAATCTAAAACTAACCTCTTCAAAATTGAACTTGAGTATCCCCCTTGTTGTATTGGTATGTGTGCATTTTACATAAAAAGTGTTGTTTTTTTTTAATAATCCGTACCTAAATAAGTTTAGATACCGCTAAATTAGCATTCTCAAAAAATGTTGTTTTAGTGTCGGTATAGTGCACCGAAACCATGGTTATTTATTATTTTTAGGGCGTCACGTAAAGAATATGGAGATAGTGCTGTTGGATATGTTGAGCTAAAACGAGAGGGTCAACTTTGTACTGTACAATGCAAGATTTGTCCCGAACATAGAATCCGTTCCAAAAATTATGTTGTTTCTTTAAAAGTGGATGAAGTAAATGAAAGTATTGTGAGTGTTGAATGCAAGGACTGTGCAGCAGGTGCAGGTAACTAATTAAATATAAACGCCATCAATGACATTTTATTTTAATGTTTTATTTCTTGCAGGTGGTTGCAAGCACGCTCTCGCATTTCTAATGTGGATGCATCGCCGGACAGAAGAACCTTCACCAACAGAAGTTACTTCTTATTGGAAAAAACCACGACTATCTGGTGTAGGAACTTCGCTGAAATTTACCACAGCAGGGGAGTTCATGAAGAAAACCATCGACTATCCAACTTGTGATGTCTCTTCCTTTCGAAATGAATTAACCAGTATTGGTGAGAGTTCAAACTTAACAGGGCATTTGCTACAATATGCTTCCACAACATATGAAGATGCCTTTGAAAATCTTTCATTGTACAAGCTAATGTTACAGTTTAGAAGTATGGGAGGTATAGAGTGTGACAATTTTATTAAATTTGCTGTGACAAAAATGAATCACTCTCTTTGTACTGAAGCAGAGAAGAGAACAAGAGCCCAATCAGCAACCCCATTATGGCATGAACTACGATTTGGACGTATCACAGCTTCCAAATTATTTGAAATTGCTCATTGCAAAACTCCAGATGGTACTTTAGTGGAGTCAATAATAGGTGCTTACAAAGTGAAGGATACCAAATTTATAAAAAGGGGAAGACTTCTGGAGAAGAAAGTTTTAAGGTGTGTCGAACAGCAACAACAGTGTAAATTTAGTGACTGTGGATTTTTTTTATGCCTTCATTTCCTGTTCTTGGAGCATCACCCGATGGTATATCAAAAGATTATGTTATTGAAATTAAGTGACAACTTCATTTGCAAATGTTGTGTGCTAATAAAAAAAAAGGTTTATTTTGTGTTGCATCTCCCGACTTTGAAGAAACAAATAATGTGCAAATCTTAGAAATTGATTTTGACCAGCAGTTTGCAAACGAGCTAACTCAATCTGCTATGGAAAACTGGAAAAATTTTGTATTTCCAAAACTTTTTGATAGTTGTCAATAAATAACTAAAAAACCAAATTTGTGTTAATTTACCTAATTTTTTAAGTTTGTTGTGTGGAAAAATGAGGATATTGAAATTTTTCAATTTTTTAACTGATCAGATTTGTATTTTAATTATTTAAGGTAATTTATAAAAACTAATGATACCATTTTGAAAAATAATGTTCATGATACAACTTGTTTTTTTATTCAATAAATTTTACATGTCTAGTATTAAAATTACAGTAAATATTGTGACCCTTGTTTACCTTGGGTTCTGTAAATTGATTAAAGCACATGCAATTTTAATTACTGCATCAGTCTGAGCAATTAAATTATGGTTAATTACAGAATGGGGCTTTAAATACTAAAATTCTCTTATTCGCCTAATAACCCGCTCAATATGTATTCGCAGGCTGGCTATCCTTTTGCTTTCCATTACTTCAGCTCGAGTTGGTTTTGTTGATGAGGAAACACTTGGAGGTCTGACCAAAAAGCACTTCTGTTCATGCAGCAATTTGGCAATATCCTTAAAACCTCTGTCTGCCATGACACTTGATCCAGCAGGTACTTGGTCCAGATACCCACATGTCTGAACTAATAATGAATCAGTAATCCTTCCACCATATCCAATAGATATATAATTTATAAATCCATCTGGTGTTGATGACACTACATATTTTAAAGTATTACACTTTTTGTATTCTGACCAGGTAAGAGCTTGCTGTATTGGGTTAGTCGGTTTTTCTATCTCTATTTCCAGGCAGTCAATGATAGACTGAACATTATGATAACGAGCTCGAAATGGGATTGGCAAAAAATATTTAATTTTTTCACCTGGTGGCCAAAATATTAGTGTACTCAAATAGGGTTCTAATTGAACCAAAGTCTTTGCAAATATTTTTGATGCATTTCCTGTGGACATTCCAAACATGTGACCTAAACGTTGAAATGGATCGTTTAATTTTATTTTCATCAGTGTCAGATAAATATTGTCCTTTGTTAAGTTTGTTTTCTCACTTAACAAGTTCACTAAATGAGGCAGCCACATATTTGGTACTCCCAAATAAAATTTTGCGTTTTTTTCTACTACATAATGTGTCACATTTAGTGCTTGATTTTCCTGCTCCTGTTTGTCTTCTATGTTCATATCACTACTTGCTGCACTCGTGCCTGATGCAAATGAGCTTGACTGAGACTCACTATAACTTTTTTCGTCGCTTTTTTCACTACTGCTACTTGCTTGAAATAATGATGTCTTTGCACTCTTCACTTTCAAAGGTGACGTAGCAGTATTTTTACTTAAAACACGCATTGGAGAAACTGCCGAATGCTGCACTGCAGTTGTTAATTTGCACTGTACATGCTTACTACGAAACGAAGGCCGAACTTGAATGCCTATGCTTTTTTGACAATGTAACAAGGTTGCAGATTCCTGTTGCACTTCCGCAGGTTCCTTTTGAACTTCCACTTGTTCCTGTTGCACTTCCATTTCTTCCTGTATCTGAGCTGTACCTAAAAACATTGGAAGTTTAGCAGAGTTAGCAATAAATTATAGCAGCAGTGTCACCTGCATATACAAGGGTGTTTATGTGGGTAATTACCCCCCAAGATTGGAAAAAGGTAAGGATTTCTTTACAAAAAAAATTTTGCCTGTGGCACATAAATTATTACTGATATTGGGACGCGGAAATTTGTTCGAAAACCATTTGTTCGAATACAATAGTTCTAAAACATTTTGTTCGAACAGAAATTTGTTGGAAAAAATTTTGTTGGAACTTAAATTTGTTCGAAAACATTTTGTTCGAACAGAAATTTTTTCGAAAACATTTTGTTGGAACAGAAATTTGTTTCGAAAACATTTTCTTCCAAAAAATTTTTGGCAAAAATTTATTTTTGGAAAACTTTTTTCTCAAAAAAAACTCGAACAAATTTCCTTTCGAACAAAATGTTTTCAAACAAATTTCCGTTCAAAGAAAATGTTTTCGAATAAATTTCCATTCGAACAAAATGTTTTCGAACAAATTTCCATTTGAACAAAATATTTTTGAACAAATTTCCTTTCGAAAAAAATTACTTTTGAAGAAAATGTTTTCGAACAATTTTCTGTTCGAACAGAAAAAATTCGAAGAAATTTCTGCAACCCACTGATATTGTACCAGTTTTAGTAAATTTGTAGATTATCCTCTAATATTGATCTGGAAAATGAAGAGGAAGAATTTTGTTCTAACTTTCTAGCAGAAGTAGAAAAAGAAGTCATGGGGATTGAAGTAAGCAGTTGTTTAGAATATGAAACTTTAGCATCTAATACCAGTCCAAATCAAAATGAAAAAGTTAAAGAAAATTTTTACCTGCAGAGTCCTCAACAGGCCGCCTCGTAGCTGATTTCCATCATAGCTGTAGTATCTACTACCAAAACTGTAGAGGCTTAAGAACAAAAACTACCAAAATATACAATGAAATCTGTAACTCTAACTATGATATAATAATTCTGACAGAAAGCTGGTTAAATGAATGTATAAACAGTGAAGAAATCTTTCCAAGCAGCTACATGGTCTACAGAAAAGATAGAAATCAGTTTATCTCAGGTAAAACTAGAGGAAGTGGAGTGGTAATCGGAGTAAAATCTACCTATCAGTCATCTGTCTATAATATTCCCGAAAAGTCCATAGATGAAATCTATGTTGGTGTTCTTATAGATAATACACATATTATAGTTGGTGCTGTGTATATTCCACCACAATCACAAGAATCAAGTTATGAGGACCATTTTAGTTCGATTAACAGCATCTTTGACAATCAACCTAACAGCAGATTCTTTATGGCTGGTGACTATAATTTACGAAATTATCTTAGTTCATTTGTAACATTAGAAAATAACTGCACATTGGGAAACACCGATGATAATTGTGTAAACTATCTGAATAACAATACTGACAATATTATTTTTATGTCCAACAATAATAAGGAAAAACTGTTATATGACTGTATAAGTTTTCATGACCTTATACAATATAATCACGTTGTAAATTCTAACGGTGTAGTACTGGATTTGATTTTCTCAAATTTCTTAAATATTACAACAATAAGAAGCCAATCACCTCTCACAAAAGTTGACGAGCATCATCCACCTCTGGAAATTGTTGTACCGATCTCTGATGACAACTTATTTGAGCTTGAGGATCACGCATTTAGTTATAACTTTTTGAAAGCCGATTATAACCTCATTAATGACTATTTTGAGAATATAGATTGGAATTTTCTGTACGTAGATAACATAGATGTGGACAGTATTGTCGATCGATTCTATACAGTTTTGTTGATGGCCATAGAGATGATGGTACCTAAAAAACTCAACAAAAATATGAGGTTCCCCACATATTTCTCAAATAAAACAATCTCCTTAATAAAGCAAAAAAACAACATATACAACAGGTACCGTAAAAATAAATGCAACACATTGGAAGAAAAATATAAAAGATTGAGATCATTGTCAAAAGCATCAATAGATTACGACTACAAAAAATTTTTGACATCCACACAACATGACATTCTAAGCAATGTTAAATCTTTTTGGTCTTACATCAGATCTAGACGTAAAGTAGTGGGGTACCCTAAACAAATGAAATTCGAAGGTTCATGCATGGATGATCCTCAACAAATTGTTAATAGTTTTGCCGATTTTTTTAAGTCTGTGTACAACCCAATAAGTCATGGTAACTCAATAGTAAACTTAACTGATAACAACAATCTAGATTACAATATTTGTATATCTAATATCGAGATCAATAGCGACGTCGTATTTCAAAAAATGATAAATCTTGATCACAACAAAGGTCCAGGACCAGATAGTGTTCCTCCGATGTTCTTAAAAAATTGCAGTCCTACACTATCCCTTCCTCTCTCATACATTTACAAACTTTCCATCGAATCAAAAATATTTCCCCAAATATGGAAAACTGCTAATGTTACACCTATTTTTAAGGGAGGAGACAGATCAGAAATTGCAAATTATAGACCCATCTCAGGACTAAATATAATGGCTAAAATCTTTGAATCATAATAATATCCCTAAGTGTTTCAAGAACAATCCTTGTCTGCAGTTGGCTGATGATTTAAAGGCTTACAAAAGAATATATAGTCAAGATGATTGTAGAGCTATTCAAGAAGACGTCTTAAGCCTCTACAGCTGGTGTGAAGAAAACAAAATGGAGATAAATTTCTCAAAATGTAAAGTTATAACCTTCTCCAGAAAAAAAAATAAAATTAATTATGAATACAAAATAAATAACATAACTATACCCAGAGTAGATGTGGCGAATGATCTTGGGGTTATCTTTGATTCCCAGTTTCGATTTACAGATCACATTGATAATATTGTCAGCAAGGCTTTTAAGATGTTAGGATTTATTATCAGGTCCAGTAGGGAATTTAAAAACATTGAGGTTTTAAAAATACTATATTTTTCGATTGTTAGGAGTCATTTGGAATATTGCTGCCTGGTTTGGTCGCCATATTATGAGGTGCATGTCACAAGACTAGAAAGGGTTCAACATAAATTTGTCAACTTTGTAATGTATAAACTAAATATAGACAAATCGCTATACAGTTATGAGGAAAGATTGAAAATGATCAACTTTGATAGTCTGCACACTCGTCGTGAAAAGCAAATACTTAAATTTGGCCATAAATTAATAATTAATGAAATTAACTGTCCATATCTTCTATCCCTTTTAAATTATCATGCACCTATGAGACATGGCAGAAACAATAATACATTTTATATAAATTCAAGTCGAACTGATGTTGGTAAAAACAGTATTGAAAACAAAATAATGGTTTTACTTAATAAATATATCCCAAATGATTTTGATATATTTTCATTTTCTAGTGATCTGTTTAAACGTAGGTTGGACAGATTACTGTAATAATAAAGGTTTCTAATATGTAAGTACTAATTGTTTATAGTCACTTATTTCTTATCTTTTCTTAGGTTACCTTACTTATTTTTACCTAATTAATTTTGTACCTGAAGCTTACCATTTTATTGTTTATAGTTTAAAATTTTTTTATTCTTTGTTATTTATTTTCTGTTTATTGTGTATTTTTTATTACTGTGAAATGATAGATTAAAATTAAACATGTACCAATTGGGGAAACTCTCTGTAATGTGCATTCTAAATAAATAAATAAATAAATAAATAAAAACCTCAAATTTTTTTGCCATATAAAAAAAAATTGCATTATCTGCAAAAATTTATCTGTGCTTTGACTAAATTACTCCTCCCAAGATCAAGGCCTAGATACGCCAGTGAGCCGTGTGAAAACTTACTAGTTGAGGGAGTATCTGAAGCTAAAGGCTGACCAGCAAAACGTTGCTCATCTGCTGCTTGAGCTTCTTCTACTAAACGTTTTCGTTCTCTCTTTACAGGCAAAGTACGTGCAGGAGCATTAGCTGCAGTTCTCTTCCGGTCTGGTTGGCACTCAAAAATATGTGGAACAACGTCTCGTTTCATTATTATTTTTCCACCCATCAGTTTAAAACGTACATAATTTTCCATGTCTTCTTCCAACTAATAAAGAAAATTTTATTACTTTTGTATAAGATAACATAACCTTATTTTTAACTTACCTTAAAATGGTCTTCACAACAGAAAAATTCACTTTTGGATTTGGGCATATCACGTCTTGCTGCTGAAAACCATAATTTCTTACGCCCATAATCTTGAGGCACACGTACAAAAATTTTGTTTGGTGTACTAACAGTTGTGCTTGTACAACGGGGCACAAAACACCACTTATTCTGAGATCCGTACATAGCCATTTACCCATGTAATCTTTTAAAAATTTGAAAATGCAGTCCCTAAACTGCTTTTATACAAACTTTTGATTGTAGGCATGTAAATAAAAAAGTCTTGAATAAAATTTCAGTACACTGGAAACAGTTTAACATGTATAAACTACTTTAAACGCCTTGACATGCTACACTGTTTATATGCGTTGTGACGTCAGAGGGGCGTAACCTTCGGAAAGCTTGTTTTGGCGCGAATTTCAGGCGTTTGAATTTTAATTGGAATTTTTTGCTTGAAATGTTTTAAATTTTTTTTTTGATGTTACCATAGAATTTATAGGTATATAAGCTCTCATTTTGCCAGTTTTCAAATAATATGAAAATACCTAATTGCGTAATTTAATTGACACCTTTTGGATATATTGACAAAATTGGATATTCCGACGCGTTCAAATTTCGAAATGAGTCACGCCAATACTAATACCGAAATTCCCTCTTTTCAGTCACTTTTTCAATTTCTAGAAAAAAGATGTAAAGTTTTGGAATCACTTCTCAATCAACAGCACCCAAAAAGGTGCCTACCTATCAAAAATCAAATTCTATGCAAAATCAGTTTGGGCAAAAGCCTACCTATCAAAATTCAAATTCTATGCAAAATCAGTTTGGGCAAAAGCCTACTTATAAATCATCCAATTCGCCTTTTATAGGACTGGCTGGCACCTCAACTAATTCAAGTACGGGAATAAAATGTTTCCGGTGTAATCAAGGTCACGTGCTTTCGAAATGTCAAACATTTCTTGACCTCTCACCTATCGATCGCCTATCTTTCGTCAAGCAGAAAAAATTATGTCTAGCGTGTTTTCATTCCTCGCATGGGGTAGATACGTGCAAATCAAAATATTCATGCAGGACTTGCAATAGTAAAAGGCACCACACTTTAACTCATATCTTAGAAACTAATAAAGAGTCTGGAAGCCAAGATACTAGTCCTGTCATTCACACACCACCTGTCAATAATCTTCATGTGTCATTAAATATCTCAGGACCTTCAGGTACCTTTCTTTTATGCACCGCCATAATAGATGTTATGATTCTGGATCACAGACAGGATTCATCAGTGAAAAGTGTATTCAGCGTCTTAATCTTCCTAGGCGAAGTTACACCACCGAAATATTCGGATTAAATCAAATGTCTTCTTTTACTTCCAAAGGGCTCGTTCAATGTCACATTAAGCCACAAGGACAGGTCACTCCTTTACTTAATTTCGAAGCAATTGTCGTTCCACAATTATGTTCCAATATGCCTACATTCACTTTGAACGATAATCAGTGGAAACACTTGGAAAACCTTAAACTTGCCGACCCATCTTATCTCAAATCTACACCTGTGGACCTAGTTATTGGTTGCGAGCTATTCGCACAGATATTCAAGGAGGGCAGGGTTCTTGGACAAATAGGGCAACCTTCAGCCCTTGAAACCATCTTTGGCTGGGTCGTCATGGGAAAAGTTGACGAAGTAGGTAATCTTACGGAACGAACCAGTTGTTTTTTAACGAGTCATTCACCTCCTTTGGAGGTCATTATCCCTAGGTTTTGGGAAATCGAACATTTGCCTAAAAAACAAATCTTATCAAAGGAAGAAAAACAAGCGAAATCAATTTTTACTGCGAGTGTCGTACGACAACCGAGCGGTAGATTCATGGTAGATCTTCCGTTTAAAGATAAAATAAACCCTGACCTAGAAAATACTTATCCGCAAGCTTATCGTAGATTTTTACTTCTAGAAAATAGATTACTCAAAAATCCTGATCTGTACACTGCCTATTCTAGTTTCATGCAAGACTATATCGATTCTAATCATATGAGTATAGTTTTACCTAGTCAACCAAAAGTCGACGTATCATGTTTTTTGGCACATCATTGCGTACTAAAGCCGGAAAGCTTAAGTACAAAATTAAGGGTAGTCTGGGATTGTTCGGCAGTCACCCCAAAGAATATTAGTCTCAATGACACGTTGTTATCTGGACCGAAACTTCAAAAGGATATTGCTTCTTTACTCCTTACGTTTCGTCTTAATCCTATTGCTGATATCAAACAGATGTTCCGTCAAGTCCTTATCAATCCTTATCATCGTCCTTATCAAAGGATATTGTGGAGGTTTTCTCCACCGGACCCACTTTCAGTGTGGAAACTTTCTACTGTCACTTTTGGCATGACATGCTCACCTTTTCTAGCCATGCGTACATTAAATGAGCTGGCAGAGAGAGAAAAGGAACGTTTTCCTATGGCTAGTACTGTTCTAAAAACGTCAATTTACATCGAAGATATCTTGGGAACTAGCACTTCGCTTTCTAAAGCCCTTTCCCTACAGATGGAACTCAATGATTTGTTGAAGTCGGGAGGATTTGAACTTAAAAAAATGGGCAAGCAATTGTCCTGAGTTATTGGCAACATTGGCAGAATCCGATCGTCAAATGCCTCTCTCTTTTGACAAGGATGAACCACACTTTATCAAAGTTTTAGGTCTTCAATGGCAACCAAAAAACGAAATTTTTTCTTATCAATGCCGAACGAAGGACAAACCCCAAACTATGGTCTATTTTATCTATCATAGGAACAATCGATCCATTAGGTTTTCTTTGTCCCTTGTTGCTACAAGCAAAATTTATTTTGCAACAGTTGTGGATATCGAAAATAGGCTGGGACGAAGAACCAGATTCTTCTATCATCGACTCTTGGAACAAACTTCGTTGAACGGCCGCTTCTTTCCAATTTTCAATTACCCCGACAAATCAAACTGTCAAAAACCAATACCTGTCAAATCATCGGCTTCTGTGACGCTTCAATTCGAGGCTACGCAGGCGTCGTATATTTTCGTGTAGAAGAGGAAAACAATATATCTGTTTCTCTCATATCTGCAAAATGTAGGGTCGCGCCTATAAAGTCACAAACTTTGGCTAGGCTAGAACTCCTAGGCGCATTTCTTTTAAGCGAATTAATTGACTTCGTCTTATCTAGCTATGAAGGAAAAATAACTTTTACAAATATCGTTACTTTCTGCGATTCGCAAGTCGTATTGCACTGGCTTTCATCCCCTCCTAATCGCTGGCAAACCTTTGTTGGAAATCGAGTCAGTAGAATCCAAGAAATCATTCCCTCAAACTCATGGCGCTACATTCCTTCTGCTTTAAATGCAGCCGATATTGCCCGATTTTCATAAATCAAAAATGCCGATTGATTTCGGAGATATCAATCTGGAGGAAAAGCCAAAGGTCTGTTGCAATGCGACAATTGACGTTAACTTCTTAGATCAGCTTCTTATCAAATATTCATCTATATCAAAAATTCAACGTATCATTTGTTATGTCCTTCGAATAGTTAACCTTTTTCAAAACTATTTCTATCAAAAACCCACTAAGCCACCGGACCAAAAAATTATTTTTAAAAATATTGTTTTTCCTACCACCGGTGAGATGCAAAGTGCGTTATACCTTCTTATCAAACGCGTTCAAGGTTCTTGCTTTTCTGAGCTTTTTTCCGCGTTATCTAAGGATAAACCAATACCGAAACCTTTTCGAAAACTTTCACCTTTTCTTGATGAAAATAATATCATTAGAGTCGGTGGCAGATTACAAAAATCTGACCTTTTGTCTTATTCTGCAAAACACCCCGTCTTACTTTCGCATAACCATCGTTTAACTACTCTTCTTATCGAGTCCACTCATCGACAGTACCTTCATCCTGGATTTAAAACATTACATAATCTGCTTTTACAGCAATTTTGGATATTATCTGCCAGACGGGCAATTCAAAGAACCATATCCAAGTGCTTCCAATGTTTTAGAATCAACCCTAAACCCTATAGACCGCCCATAATGAGTTCACTTCCCGCTCATCGAATCAATCAACTTAAACCTTTTTCGAGTGTAGCTATCGACTTTTGTGGACCTTTCTTCGTGATTCCTCATCGTTACCGTGGTTGTAAAGCTTCCAAATCGTATGTCTGTGTGTTTGTCTGTACGGCCACACATTGCGTGCATTTGGAATTAACCATGGAACTGTCCACCGAAGGGTTTGTAGGTGCATTCCATCGATTCATTTCCAGACGTCGAAGCGTGACGCAATGCTGGTCAGATCAGGGCAGTAATTTTGTAGGGTTTCGTAACCAATTACTTGATTACGCAAGAAGTGCGTCCACCAGACTTTCTATTCGTTGGCATCTGGGCCCTCCTCTCAGTCCACATTTTAATGGCCTGGCAGAAGCTGGCGTCAAAAGTTTTAAAACTTACTTTGTTCGAGTTGTCGGCGACCAGAAGTTGTCCATCATGGAAATGTCCACCCTTACATGTCGCATAGAAGCTGTACTTAATAGTCGCCCTTTATCTCCTGCCTCTTCACACTTACACGATCTTCAACCTCTTACCCCTGGGCATTTTTTGACCCTTGAACCCCTTAATTCAGAAATTCCGGAGTCAGATTTGTCCGAGGTTCCCCTAAATCGGCTCTCGAGATGGCAACTAATCCAAAAACTACATAATGATTTTTGGAAACGGTATTCTGTAGAGTATTTGCATACGCTACAACAGCGACACCAGTGGGCTGATTCGTCCCCAAATATCAAATTAAATGATTTGGTTATCATAACGAGTGATCACATCCAATCACCTTTGAAATGGCCAGTCCCGGCGGAGACGGTCAAGTGGTGTTGCGACGGTACGAACGGCTACCGGTGTTTACAAGCGGCCAGTTGTAAAACTGTGCCTCTTGCCGAATTAAAACTAATTTTCATTTTTCTACCTATTACCGGGTATTACAATAGGTTTTTCTTTATTTTTATTTTTTTTTGAATTTTCGTTTGTTTGTTTTGCCTTTTTGGGGTTTTCGTTATCTCTAAATAAACTTACGCTACTTATCTGTTATTCATTCATTTATATTTATCGGTCGATCATTTTTCTTATATCTATATCTGTCCGGCTGATATTCTAAAATTGTGTGTTTTGGAGGGCAGTTATGTTAGCTCCCGCTAAATTTCGCGGTTGTTTGTAAATTTTAAAACCACACAATTGGATGATGGACAGAGTACATTTCGCGCATTTCGACATGCGCACCAACAATCAGTGAGATCCTTTTCTACCGCCTCGAGAAAATGGCGTGTTAATTTACTTTCTCCAACATTTACAAATTTCTACACTTGAAAGTGCTCGATTTTGGTGTACTGAAGCATAGAACTAGAAACTTCAGCCCTTCAGCTACGTGGTGTCATCATTAGATCCAGACAGGGGCCCCTTGGAACGTGGAGAAATTGGCTGCAAACTGGTGAGTGCTTTGTTTCTGATTTCCGTTGTGTGGTACCAACAATTAACCTATGGACCTTAATTATTTCGTGATTTCATATCAATATATTTATGTTTGTTCGCGCTTTCCTTAATTAAAATATTTACAGTCCACTGCAGTTATCGTTTTTGTACCTGCGTACCAAATTTTCCAATCATCAGGTACTGGATGTCTGTTTATGCATTGATTGATAATATATGGGTGAATCCATGGAAAGTGTGCTATTTGAGGAAGACAACCTGCAACTACTTGTATAAAATAGATATAGTGGTAAATATTATATTTCTGCAAAGATCATAAACTTATAACTTGACTGACAATACAATTTTTTTTGGGCAAACCCCAAAAAATTACTAAAATTCTCATTCCGCTGGCTGTCCCAAACACAAATTTTATGATTTGATTGAAATTATTAAGTACATAAGATTCAAAAAAACTTTTTAAAAAAGTTTTGATGTACTATTACACAATCAATCTAAACATTTATCAAATAATTTTAAAAACATCTTTTATGGACTTTGCAAAATTGCTAAAAAATTAAGTGTCTCAGATATTATCACTTCTGTTTGCAACTGACATATTAGTAGACAAAATGCAGGGGAATCACAGTCTCGCTCGAACCGACGTGTCAGTGTATAGGTTAAGTTTTGGTCTTCTTGATTAGGAGTTTTAAAAGAGGTGTTTATTCATTTTTTTCTTTAAATTTGCTTAAAGAATACATGCAAACGGCTGTAGCAAGCTGATTTATCATTCCCATGGTGGGTAAAATATGATTGAACCTTTAATTGTGTGTAAATGTTTTAAGGGTCTTGTGGTAGGCTAAAACGGGAAGTACCGTCAAACGGGGTGAATCGGGACAGCAGGGTCAATCGGGACAAAACCTGTTTTTTACTATTTAAATGGCCCCTGTATCTCAAGGTCATTGTTTTTAGGTTCAATAATATTCAAAACTCATAGACGATAATATCTAAGTGAACGCGTTTCTGCCAGTCGCCGGCCATTTCGCTTTAGCTGTTTGAATGGAGCAGCACGCAAAAAATCCAACAAAATTTTCGCGGTTTTTTGTTGTTGTTTTATGAATAAAACTCATTTTCTGGCTTATTTTTAAAGCTTTTTTCCAATTTTTTTTGCAAAATAATTTTTTTAACCTTCTCCGTCCCAATTGACCCCATTACATGGACTAATTGAGCCTCTTTTTCTGTGTGTTTCTATTATCGTTCAATTCTCATTCTGCTGTCTTCTTATTCTGCTGTCGAAATGTGACTGGAAAATGAACTAAAAACTGAAATATATTTTATTTAACTCCAGACTCAATTACCTTTCGTCTGATACCACACAAGCCATGTTTTGACCTAGACTCTAATTTATAAAATCTACCCCCACCCTTTAAAAAATACTAAAAAGTGGTTTGTTTAACTCCAGACTCAATTACCTTTCGTTTGATATCACACACTCCATATTTTCACTTAAATTCTAATTTTTGAAATCTACCCTCACTCTTTTTTATTAAATAAACTAAACTGTATTTTGTTTAACTCCAGATTTAATTACCTTTTGTTTGATATCACACACGCCATATTTTCACATAATCTCTAATTTTTAAAATCTACCCCTACTTTTTATTTGGCTTGCGTTTGGTGGATTTTGTTCCTTTTTAACCCTTTCGAGACTAACGGGACAATACGTCCCAAGGCAGAATTTATTTAGACTAATGGGAAATGTGATCCCAAATAAACGTTTAAAAACGCCAGTTCAGTCTTTTCAACGCCCAAGGCCATTTAGCAGGTGTTTGTATAAAATATAAAACGACAGAACCTCGATATTTCCGTAAAAGTGTGTGCATGTAGTGCATTTATTTGCAATTTTTGAGTGATTTTTGGTGAATTACCCGCTCTATTTAGCGTGTAATCATGTAAGTACCCCTATAGTAGCAAGACTAATGTTAGAAACATATTCAACGTTTCGGATAAGACAATATCGTTGTTTTTTTTTGCGTGGGACATTATGTCCCAGCAGGTCACTTTGGTGGGATTATCTATCCCAGTAGGCGTAAACTGGTTTTTTTCTTTTCAGAATAAGCAAAAGAAAATTGAATCAAAAGGAACAGTCGGAACTGGTGGGATATATTGTCCCAACATAATGGACTGATGGGACGATATGTCCCACACTATAACGTTCTAAAAATTATGTGAAAAAATTAGAAACATCTCTAAAACCCTTCTACTTTCGAAATATGAAATCATAAATTAAATTATAATCCTCACGAAAGAAATAAAATTCCGTCTTGAAAGGGTTAAATGGGACCATCTCAACCCAATACCCAGCCTAGGTACCAAATTTCATTCAAATCGGGCAAGCGGTTTTTGAGTTATGCGCGTTGGTCATTACAGACAGACAGATATACAGACGGACATACAGACAGACATACAGACAGATGGCGCGACAAAAAAGTTTCAAAAAATTAGGATCACCATAGGTCCCACTACTATATTATAGTTAACTTGTATAACTGTTTGCTTTTTATTTGTTTATTATTCTTATTTTAGCAAATTATTAGAATAAAACAAAACAAGGCCTTTTTATCATTCCGCTGCATGCATCCTCATTCTGCTGCCTTACTTACTTTAAAAAACTGCTATATTTTAAGAAATATACAATAATGAGCTTGTTCATTAATAGATATCAACAAGGTACATATAAACAACTAAAAATAATCTGTTTGTCTCAGTACAGGAATTACTTTATAAGAAGTCAAAAATTACTTTGAAAGGGCACACTTTCCGCGGATTCACCCATATGTGAGATTTTCAATTAGTTTCTCTGATCCAAATTTGAGCATTTCAGCATATATTCCTTTAGGTCTGCTAGCTTTTCTGGATTTAAGCTTTTTAATACTATTCTTTATGAATGAAGATCTATGACTGTGCAATGTTTGAGATTCATAGCTCATTTCGAAGTAGAGTTTTAGATAAGTCAAATATGGGCTGAAATGTTTCAAGAAAAGATGGTATGGCAGCACAAACTTGGCCAGGCACTGTTGTGCCTTCAGATTTGTAAAAAAACATTTTTTTTTGTTTATTCTTGTAGTATTTGTTAGGTGTTGTTTTAACTGTATTTATGTACTAACAAATATTTTTATTTTTTTTAGCAATTAGTTGAAATTTTTATTAGCCTATGCTTATTTAGGTACCTAGAATATAAACCTATACTTACAGTTGTTCTGCTAACTTTATGTACATTAAAAAATTCAGCAATGTAATAGACAATGACACGTAACCATGGAATAAAGTGAAAATGAACTCCCACTCAATTTACAGAATAACATGCCCTGCTTTGTTGGTGCAGTTATTATCTTTAAGTCTTGACTTAGTGATATTATTTTCTATCCAAATTGTTTTTAAAGTCATTTCCCTGGTCAGTTCAGCCTCCCAAATTAGGTTATACTAACTTAATTCATGTGCCTTAGCAGTATATCTTTGAGCCAATGTGTTAAGCCTAATTTGTGTTGTGTGATTTTTTGTTGTAATCTCGGTTGTAATCTACAGAGTTTTTATATGTACTTACTAGTAGATTCCTTGTTTCTCATTAATTTTCGGAAGCTAGTCATATTATGGAAAATTGTTTAACCAAAGCAGACACTGAGACACCTTTTTTTTTCTAGACACTGGGACACCTACACTTACCTGTTTTAATGTGTCCTGATTCTTAACTACTCTGTTTTTCTGACCGACTCCATAAGGTGTCATTCTACCATCCAGAAAACTGTAGTCCGAACCATCAGTGAGAACACCTGAAGCATTTGGATTTAAGGGGAGACCTTTTTCCCTTCTGATTTTTTGATTTAGGTGAGTTACTGAAGTTGTTGTAAGAGACCTTGGAGCAGAACTGAGTTTGCCTAAAAAAGGGTATTTAAATTAGGATCCCATTTAAAATTGCTTGCTTGAAGTCTAGTCTAAGGTTACTGGGTTATATCTATGACCATGTACCTAACTGCCCACAAAAAATCCTGGTTGGTAACATTGCAGGAATGTTAAAGAAACCGCAAAAAACAAGCAAAAACAGCCTCAAAATTTTTGGAAAAAGTTTGGTTATGTTTTCTCTTCAAGAAATCTTCTTTAATTGATTTCGTAACGTACGCTAATAACAGTGGTAAACCAGCCAATGTGACAATAAAGGGCTCGTTCCCAAATTATGTTTTATGAATTTGACAATAAATGAGGTGATTTCACGCTTACGAGGCTTACATTAAATATTATTACATAATGTATAAATGTCAGGAGAAATAGGTTTTTGTGCTCAATTAAATTTTGAATTAAATGCATTTTAGCTTTAAAAGGGCTCTGATTCAAAATAGCATTATTTAAAATAACGCTGGTTTAAAATCGTTCTACCTAGTATAAAACACCGCTGTTTTAAGATTGCGCTAATATAAAAAAAAACCCCGACGACCTGATACCCCCACCTGTTGTAACTTGATTTAATCTAACCTAACATAATATCTGACAACCGAATCAAACCGAACCAACCTAACCTAACCTCGTTTTGCAAACAGGGCTGTCTAACAAAACATATGATCAAATCCAAGATGTCTTCCATAGGACAAACAAACCGATTTCCCATAAACCGTAATGTTAACAAAAACGTAAATTTTACAAAAACGACAAGAGCTTTAGTCTCAAAAATTAATCAGTTTTAAGCACAGATCCTTTGAGCATATGGGAAAAATGCGTTTTTCTTAAAAATATTAAACTAAAGCGAGAAAATCTGAAATAAAAGGGACCATGTTTTCTTTAAAAAAGTAGGTTATGTTTTTGTTTAATTTGTTTTTTTTTTTAACTTTTTTTCTAGTTTTTTCACTTATTTTGAATTATTACATGGGCGCACCAAGGGGGCTAGGGGCCCGGACCCCCCCAAACCACATATTTTTTTAGATATTTTCCATATATTTCATGAATAAACAAAAAAAATAGCATAAAGTACATCATGAGACCTCTGGGGGCCCCCCAAAGGTATCGGGCCCCCAAAGGTATCGGGCCCCCAAAGGTTTTTAAAGTTTTTTGACCAATGAATCAATGAACTATCAGCCCAAGGTAGGGGAAAGTAGTTCTATAAAGAGCTCACTTCAAGGCTCACTTAACAGAGACGAAATTGAAATAGACTAAACTTTTCTCATCAGATTCAGGTTTTCTATTAGGATCTTTTGTTGTACTTGACTAAACCTTTTGCTAAGTAATAGGCGTTCTATAGCGTTAAACTGTGAAAAATATTTCACTATGATTTTTAGGTTTAGACAAAGGTTAATTATTTTAACCCTCCAGTAGTGACATGAAAAAGAGGCACAACTTATAGGTAGGTCAGTCCAACAGATCAATATGCACATATGAGTTCCAACCGAGGTTGGTCAAGCAAACTTCTAATAAGTACTTTACAAAATATGTTTATTTAAAAAAATATAAGTAAACATTATATAAAAAAAATTCTTGCAAAATTAAAATACACAGTTTTTCCTTGTCATTGGCCTCACACACCGTACATCACCATATGATTTTCCATGAACTATAATACATAGGGCTTAAGTACGGTCAAACCTAAGGTTCATCAGCTCACAACAGTAAGTACTGTTCACATTTTACAACAGTACAATATTCGCTGTTGTATTACTACTGTTACTATTACTGTTTTTCTGTAACAATATTTGCTCAATTATGTATCTAAAAGTTTATGCAAATAAATATATACTCTACTCTACAATTGGGCGTAACAGCATATGACCCATTAGGAGTATTAGAACCCAAGTTTTTTTGAGAGAAATTGAAAAAAATATCTGAGAGAACTTATTTGTTTTTCTTGTGGTCATCAAAGTCAACAAAGATTACTTTTTTTTCCATCTATTATTAATTTTTAATAAAATTTTTTTTTGCTAATAAGCTCAGAACAGTACCGTAGAAATTTCACAACAGGACTTGTAGTAGGTCCAGTCAGATACTATCATTAACGTATTAACCGGAGGAGACTAGGAAATAAACAAAAAAATCGGCCGTCTAGATAAACAATTTGTTTTAAAAAACGTACTTCTGCAGAAAAGAACTCATCGACTATTTTTGTTTGGTCCATAGAAAACTCTATTTCCTTTCTCTTTAAGAATCATCAAAATTATCCGATCTTTCCTTTACTTTTATTTCTTTTTTAAACTAATGCAACGGACTAAGACGAAACTGTTCTTCTTACAAACCCTTACCAGATTAATTATACACCACCAAATATGGATATATAACAAGCGGTGATCACTTTAACTTGTGCTTCCAGCATTTATTTTGCTACTCCTTCGTTTTCCTTTATTAAACCAGTGCGAGAGAAAAAACAAAACTATTCTCGATTACAGTCCCTCACTAAAACAAAGGAATTAGAAACATGCCGCAATCGTTTAGGCCCGCGTAAAGTATCTTATTTTGTTCCTCTTTTGTTAAACCGAGGCGAGAAAAAGAGACAAAACTATTCTTGATTAGAAGGTAGTCCCTTTGGATCCATTAGTATTTTGTACACGGTCAAATGCAGTGGTTCTGTCCTGTCTCTTTACGGTTCGGAATTGTTTTCGTGTTTTTTCTTAAAATATGTTTTCGATCTGGACTTAAAATTAATCTTAAAAGACTTTAAAATGGTGTGGGAGTGTATTTTTTGCTAAAATCTCGACCATCTTAATCCAGAAGTTTCGTTTTATAAGTAAGTTAAATAACTTGTTTGACCTTCAAAAGAAAACAAAGACCAGTGCCGTAGAAATCAATATAAAATCAGAAAAAAAATACTCTGCCAATATATGGGCACCTAAGCTCACACTAGGTTCTATAGATGTAGAGTACGGGTGTACAGGTGCGCTAATATAACTAAAAACTTAAATATATTTTATTCAACTCGAAACTCAATTACCTATCGTTTGATACCACACAAACCATGTTTTGACTTAAACTCTAATTTTTGAAATCTACCCCCACCCTTTGTTAAAAAAAAAACTAAAATGTGGTTTGTTTAACTCCAGACTCAATTACCTTTCATTTGATATCACACACGCCATATTTTAACTTAAATTCTAATTTTTTTAATCTACCCCCAACCTTTTATTTGGCTTGTGCTCGGTGGATTTTGTTGGTATGGGTGTACGGGTGAGCTAATATAACTAAAAACTTAAATATATTTTATTCAACTCCAAACTCAATTACCTATCGTTTGATACCACACAAGCCATGTTTTGAGTTAAACTCAAATTTTTTTAATATAACCCCACCCTTTTTTTAACTAAAATTAATTTTGTTTAACTGCAGACTTAATTACCTTTCGTTTGATATCACGCACGACATATTTTCACATAAACTCTAATTTCATTAAAATCGGACAAGCGGTTTTTGAGTTACGCGCGTTGGTCGTTACAGACAGATAGACAGACAGACAGACAGATAGACAGACGGCTCAACAAAAAAGTCTCAAAATCATCTGAAACGCAAAGATATATAAAAATTTTTGAAATCGGAGCAACTTTTTTTTTCTCGAAAAAATTAGGATCACTATAGCTCACACTACTATAGTATAGTAGTAGTGTGAGCTAAAAGTCATTCGAAAATAATATGTTTTTAAAAAAATGTTTTCGAAAGAAAACCCCATTCCACAAAATGTCATTCGAAAAACTAATTTTTCAACAAACCAAAAGTTTTTTTATCAGGTGGATGTTTGAACCAAATGTTTTTGAAAACGATGATTTCTACCAAAACGCCATTTGAACAAAATGTCATTTAAAAAAGTAATTTTTGAACAAAATGTCAAATCAAATTGTCTTTTAAACAGAATATTTTTGCAATGCAATTTGAAAAAAACATTTTGTTAAAAAATATCTTTTCTACATGATATTTTGTTCGAAAGCAGTGGGTTTGTATGACATTTTGTTCAAGTGGCAAAAAGCATTGAGTTTAAATAATATAATGTTCAAATTTTTTAGTTTCAAAAATATATTGTTCCAATGACGATCTGATGGTATAATGAAAATAACTTTTTTATATTATATTTTTTTGAAAAACATTTTGTTCAATAACATTTTGTTCAACATTTTTAAATGAGAATCTGTTTAAAAACATGTTCAACTGTGTTTTTAAAACATTTTGTTCAAATGATAATCTGACCGAAACCATTTTGTTCGAAAACATCTTTTTTTGACATGACATTTTGTTCGAGTTGCATTTTTTTCGAAAATATTTTGTTTGAGAATCTGAAACTTTTTGTTCAAAAATTGCTTAAATTCATATGACATTTTATCAAATTGTTTTGTTCAAAAATATCTTTTTTGAATTTTGTTTGAAAGCAGTGTGATTGATTGGCATTTTTTTCGGAAACATTGTAATCGATATTATGTTCAAATGATCTCTTTTTTGAAAACATTTTTAATTTCTTGAAATGATTCAATTCAAGATGGCGCCGTTAAATTATACACAATTCGAGACTGATTTAAAAAAGTTAAATAAAGAAGACCTTATATTGTATATAGTACATCGCAAATTACCTGAAAATGTGTCTAAACTCTCCGAAGGTACAGTAAAGTTCCTACGAAGCCCTTTGGAAGATCGAGACCTCTTTAATGAGACAGTCATTGATAGTCACACAGATATGTGCACAGAAACCGCCTGCATTATGGTAAGAGCCGATTTAAGAGTATCCAATGTAGAGATTAATTCACAAAAAAGACTTGTTATAGAACTAGAAAAACAAATTGAACATCTTACTACTATTATTTCGCTTATGAAATCCACACACGTAAGTGAGGTTAGGCAGGAACCAAAACAAAACACAATGCAGGGCCCCGCTACGCCTACCGGCTCGGTCAGCTGGGGGCAGCGCGCCCAAAACGCAAGGCAGCCTTTGGGCAAGGACTGTACACAACAGTCCTTGGCCTTTGGGTACCGCTGTGGGTCCCGAGCAGTGGGCCGATCATCGATACTCACGCACGAAATTTACCGGTGGGCCATCGCTCGCCAAGCCAACAAATTCAATAGGCCAGTCAAATGCGATCAATGGTCAACAGCATATTAGCAAACAACAAGTATCTGGTTAGGTTCTTGAGGCCGTTTCTACAAACGTAATGAATCTTTTAACTAGCCAACAGGATAATAATGACCCATACGATAATAATCAGACCTTTAGTCAGCCTATTAAACGACGCAGACCTAAAACTATTACAGGTACAGGGTCCAACTGTACAATCAAGGGAGTCCCTGTTTTGGTTTATTACCATGTTTATAGGCTGGATCCAAAGTGTTCAGTACTAGACTTAAAAAACTATCTGATCAGCTCCTTACCCGAAGTAACGTGCGAACAGCTTCAGTCTAAGCATCCTGAGGAATATTCGTCGTTTAAAATAGGGATATATGAAAGTCACTCTGCTGTTATTACAAACCCAATATTATGGCCACCAGGCACTAAAATTAATCGGTTTTTTCATCTCAAGAAACGACCAATAACAACAGAATAGAAAAAACAACAACGAATGACCTGAAAATTTTTCACCAAAACATACGAAGCTTAGCAAATAAAGCTGATGAACTCTCCATACTTGTAAATGACGAGAATTTTGACATTGTGTGTTTAAGTGAACACTGGTGTACCAAAGAAATTTTAAATTGTATTTCAATAATGGATTTTAGATTAGTATCTTCATTCTGTAGAAAGAGTTTTATTCACGGGGGGGTTTGCATATTCGTCAAAAATGGGATAGAATGTAAATCTTTAGATTTAAGCAATATATCTAGGGAAATTGATGCCGAGTTTTGTGCTATAGAAGTGTGTAAGAGTAAAATACTAATCGTATGTATATATAGGTCACCCACGGGTTTTATTGGCGCATTCCTGAACAACTTGGAAGAGTTTATTCATGAGTCACAAAACAAATATAAACGCATTATAATACTAGGCGATTTTAACATAAACTTTTTGGAAAATTCGTCTAACTTGACTGACCTAAAAACAATTTTAAATTGCAACGGTCTGTACCCGGCAATTTCTGATTGCACTCGAGTCACAGAGACTTCAGCTACACTGATTGATAACATATTGATACCTAAAAATATTTTCAGTTTTGAAACCGGAATATTAAATTCAGGCCTTTCGGATCACTATGGTATATATTTGAAAATGCATGTGGGAGACGCGCGTCCTGACCCAGTAAAGCGGGTAGTTAGACAAATAAAAACTAAATCTATAAATAGACTTCAACAAGATTTTTTAAGCCTAAACTGGATTGAATATTTTAACACAAATGACATAAATTATTTGTCAAATTTTTTAGTACAAAAGTGCAGTAGCCTAATAAATAAGCATATCCCTCTAAAAACTATAAAAGAGTCCTCAAACAAACCTCCTGTTCAATGGTTCAGTACGGAACTGAGAGAAATGAGATCACATCTACAGGCAGTAAAATGCAGAGCTGATGTATCCATAAACCCTAACTATAAAATTTACTTCAATGCACTTCGTAAAGACTATAAAAATAAAATAATCGAATCCAAAAAATCAGCGTATAGTAATTACGTTGATTCCTCAAAAAATAAGGCAAAAAATACCTGGAAAATTATCAATTTTGAGAGGAATTCAAATAATAAAGAAACAATTGACAAATCAGCTTTAAGCGCAACCGAACTTAATAACTACTTTTTGGTTGTGGCCGCCCAGATAGTGCAAGATCTATCAATTGACCAGACCATGCAAAATAGCATCATTGAAAAGATTCCTATGAATGATAAAACATTCGCTTTTTTCCCTATTACCGAACAGGAGGTTTGGGATGCGGTTACCTCGTTAAAGAATTCCTCTGCCTATGATGTTTACGATATGAGCAGCAATATTTTGAAAAATATCTCGAATGAGTTGGTTTACCCATTAACCTACTTATTTAATGAATGTGTTGACCAGGGCATATTTCCAGATTCATTTAAATTGTCCAGAGTAGTGCCTATATTTAAAAAAGGCGATATCTGCTCTGTATCTAACTATCGCCCAATATCCATTGTTCCTATTTTGGGAAAAATCTTGAAATAATAATTAAAGATAGATTGTCAGATTTCTTTGAAAAAAATAGTTTATTGGACCCCTCGCAGTTTGGGTTTCGCAAGGGTCGCTCCACGGTTCACGCAATCACAAGGATTGTGCAGGACATAGTCGAGGGCCTTGAAGAGGGCAGCCACTCACAGCTTATCCTCTGTGATTTGTCAAAGGCCTGCGACTGTGTTTCGCATGACCTATTGTTGGACAAACTATACAGATATGGTATTAGAGGTACTTTCCATAAATTCATTAAATCATACCTCAGCCTTCGCACCCAACGCGTTGAATTTAAAAATAGCTTGTCAGAGATAGGGACGGTAGGGAGTGGGGTGCCACAGGGATCTGTGCTGGGCCCCATCCTCTTCGTCATCTACGTCAATGATTTATTCTCCTTTTTATCTCCGAATAAATGCAGGTCATACGCCGATGATAGCTCAATCTCAAACAAACATAAAAATTTGGAAATGTTGAAAAATCAAAGCAAAGAGGTTATGGAAACGCCGAGGTATGGTTTACTCAAAACTGTCTTTAGCTCAATAGAGACAAAACTCAAACACTTACCTTTTCAACTAAACGGGAGGTAGAACTCCAAACGGCTAAGTTGCTGGGAATTACTATAGACAACACCCTCAACTGGTTGCCACATATTGTAACACTTAAGAGCAAACTATAATCGGTTGTATTTTTAATTCGTAAATTGACAGATGTCATAGATAAAAAATCTCTAATGAATTCATACTATGCGCTATTTCACGCGCATATTTCTTATGGAATTGCCCTATGGGGAAACTGTGCGCACGCAGTTGATATATTTAGACTGCAAAAAAAAGTAGTTAGAATAATTTGTGATATCGGTTACAGAGACCATTGCAAACCTTATTTTATTAAACTGAATATATTAACTGTTCCTTCGCTTTTTATTTTATATCAACTGGTGGAAATCCATAAAAACAAAAACTGTTTCGCAGTCAACTCTAATATCCACGAATATAGCACAAGATCGGCAAACCTTATAAGACCGACATTTTACCGACTAGATAGGTCAATAAAAAATTCGCCAAGGGTAGATCTTTATAATGTTTTGCCTGATCGAGTAAAAAACCATTCTAACAATAAATTTAAATTTGAAGTAAAACAATTTTTATCTAATAATGCATTTTATGACGTTTCCGAATTTCTTGGAAAAGTACGATATTTTTAAGATTTATGTAAAAATAAAATTGGCGCCTCTTGTAACTGTTTTTCTGTGTTTATTTTATTTTAATATGTTGTTACTCACTTGTTTTTTTTATATCTTTTTTTTAGAGACACACTATAGTATTATTTTTTTTATATAATTTTTTAGGTTAGTAAAAGATTTTTTTTTAGACTTGCTACAATTGTATTTTTACAAAATGTGGTCAATAAAGCTATAAAAAAAATGGATACGTTTGCGATCAATTGATTAGAGTTCAGTGTGGTTAGGTTAACAGGTTAGGATCAATTGATAAAGCTACCACCGATTGCGACCTCCCAAAAAGAGACACACAGGAGCTAGTTTTTCGAAGAGTTTTCTGTTTGAAGAAAATATTTTTGAACCAAACGTTATTCAAACAAAATGTCATTCAAAAAAGATGTTTTTGAATAAATTGTTAAAAAAATGTCAATTGAACAAAACATCATTCGAAAAAGATGTTTTTGAAAAAACAATAATAAAGCAATTACCACAGAACAGAAACTGATATGAGTGTCGCATTAACTTTTCTCAAAATAACTCGCTTTAAAAAAGAGTTGTTTTTTAGGTACATATTTTTTGTATGTTTTTGTAGACACACCTTTAATCTTACTAAAAGGGACAAAACCACCGTCGTAGGAGGCAGTAAATACAAATATATTTGCAGGAAATTTTAAATTCAGGGAAAATTGAAAAATGTACAGTAGCATAACCAAAAAAACTATTTTAGTTCTGGCCATGGTTACTATCCTAATTAAAACAAATGGGTAAAAGTAACCCCACTAATGGGGTGCATTTTAATAAATGCCAAAAGTAAGCAACTTGTCTCCCCATCAAAGAAATAAATCGAGGGCTTTTTCAAAAAAAGTCCAAAATATCCTTATCCAAATAGAGCTCTGTTACTTTTTTACAATATTACTACCAATTTTTCATAAAAAAAGGAACTAAAATTATATTTACTTTTTTATATACAAAAGAAAAGTAGGCACTACACATATTATCTAGCTTTAATATTGTAATAATGGGGGTGATCTAATTGTCGCTAGGAAAAAGAGAACCTTTAATACTGGTTTCGGCTGCTGGAGACGAATTCACAATTCTCGGTGAGTGCCCCGGTTCGAAAATCAAGTGGGCTCTCAAGTTTTTATTAGAGCCTCACTCCTATTTTTAATGTTCGACTTCTGTATTTGAGAACATAATCTCAACAATGCTATTAATGTAAATTTTTATTGTCATTGGGTATCTATTCAGCTGTAAACTAAATTAAATTGCTTGTTTTAATAAGTTAGGTATTTACTGTTAATAAATAAATATTTTGCCGCCGTCACTGGTAAATCGATCGACCATAAAGAATAAACATACGTCTGCTGTGGGTCGCACAGCGTTGCCATCGTCTTTCCAAAAAATATTTCTATTCTTTTCCAACTTATTGAAGCATCTAGGGGTCAAATTTTGATGAATGAATTTTTGCCGCGGCTCCTGGTCTCCTCCGGTTAATACGTTAATGGATACTATACAAATTTTACGGTGAACAAGTTTTAGGTGTCAAAAAGCATGGAAATAAAGGAAAATTTGCACCAAAATAGTTTAAGATAAAAAGAGGTTTGAGTTAGGGAGATTGTCAAATTCACCAGTTTATTATAAACTGTTTTGAGGTCTGTAAAATAAATATTTATTAAAGAAAAAGAAACTTTGATGATACAGGACTTCACTCGACACTATACAAGACGCTACACTACCAAAAGTTTATTTAAGAGTTCTGTAGGATGGTGTACAAATTTGGTTCAGCTCATTATTCACACTTTAACCTCATATTGTTTTCCTTTTCTTTCTTCTCTGGACCCTTTTTTCAACCATCATTTTTAAAATTTTTCAACCATTTTGAAATAATAAAGTTGAAAGTTGCTTGCCTAGAATAGTAAAAAAATCATAGTGAAATATTTCTTACAGTTTAACACAATTCTATGTTACACTTCTGCAAAAGGTCCACTCGAGGGGTGAACAGCTCTCACATTCGGTGTACACATTTCTCACAATCTGTTCACAATCCTTCACAATCTTTACACAATCCCTCCCAATCACCCACAATCTGTCACAATCTCTCACAATCCTTCACAATCTCTCACAATGTTACCACAATCCTTCACAATCTTACCACAATCCTTCACAATCCCTCACAATCTTTACACATTCCCTCACAATCTTAGCAAAAGATTGTGGAAAAGATTGTGGATTTTCGCAATCGGCGTACACATTTTGGGGTTCCCTCACAATCTTAGCAAAAGATGGTGGATTTTCGCAATCGGCACACCAATTTTGGGATCAGCTGGTCATCCCTCGGTTATTAAGCAGCAGGTCCGGGAACGGTAAATGAAGAAGGCGGCAAAGGAAACTATAGACATGATGACCTTTTTTTTTTTTGGTCGCCAGAATTTTTGATGGGGCGGTGCCCAACCCGCCCCTTCAGGCGCGCTACGCCGCTGCACAGTCCTCCACCATCTGTCACATTCTCTCACAATCTCTCACAATCCTTCACAATCTTACCTCAATCCTTCACAATCTTACCACAATCCTTCACAATCCCTCACAATCCCTCACAATCTTACCACAATCCCTCACAATCTTTCACAATCCCTAACAATCTTTCACAATCCCTCACAATCTTTCACAATCTTGCCACAATCCCTCACAATCTTTCACAATCCCTCAAAATCTTAGCAAAAGATTGTGGATTTTCACAATCAGTGTACACATTTTGGGTTAGCTGTTCACCCCTCGGGTCCACTCAAGCACAAAAAAAGATCGCAATAGAAAATGTTGCCAAAATGGCAGTTACACATTTATCCAAAACAAACCTGACAAAAAACTTTCGAATATTTCAATTTATCCTGTGTTAAGTCAGGTAATAGAGCACTTATCCACTTTCTTTTCCCTTCTTTGAGCTGATACCTAGTTCATTTAAATCAAGATGATTTTTTAAGGTCAAAATACTTGGCATTCCATCAAAACTAACATCAAGCTCTCCCCAGCTGCCACAATTCATAACAGCACAGAAACTAATAATAATGATTCAAACTGAGTAAAAAACTGGAAAAAAAGTAAAAAAAAAGTAAATAAAAACATAACCTGACTTTTGAACAAAACATGGTCCCTTTTATTTGAGATTTACTGGCTTCAATTGATTTTTTTTAAGAAAAACGCATTTTTCCCATGTGTACAAAGGTTCAATACTTAAAACAGCATCTTTGTTGTAACTTAAATCGTTTCACTTTTTTTATAAATTACGTTTTTGTTATCATTGCGGTTCGTTAGACAAGCTAATAACGCGTTGCTTATATTGCAATCGGCAAGTAAACCGAGGTCATCGAAGAAATAACTTATTTCTTCGATGGTGGAGGTGCTCCATCTTGCTGGAACCATATGTTTGCAACATTTTCAAGAGGCAAATTTTAAAAAATGTCAAATAGTGTGTGTCCGTTTATGACTCCTAGGGTACGTTCAGATTGAAACGTCGGGCGAGACGTTTTGCCGAGCGAATGACGTCATGGGTAAATCGCCGGACGTCTTGCCTTTGTGAACGGTATGGATGTAATAAACATAACCTTAAAATATATATATTTTTTAAATTATTGATAAATTTGATCAGATTTAAAAATTTGTTACAATTTATTTAGTAGAGTTAACATAAACACAAATAAGTGTTTTTTTTGTTTTGAAAAATGGAAATAGTCTTTTGGAGTACCCGACTTTTGGTGGCTGACAGAGTTTTATTAGATAAATAAAGTTTTCTTTTAGATTTAAAAGTTGTGTTTTCTGTAAATTTATTTTCTTTGTTGTACAAGCAATACAGGTTTTAAGTTCCTCTGCTCAACAGTTTCAAAGGAAATAAATAAATTTGAAACACATGTGCAATATAATATAATAGCGTATGGCAGTGAGAATGCGAAAGAAGACAAATTCTCAAAGTGTTTGCTGGGGCGTTGAGAGATCTTCAATTACATTATATTGTTACGGGTTCACAACGACAAATTAAAACTCGCAATTGTTGAAAACGATACGTCAATTTATTTCGACAAATTATGTACAAAAACACGCACTTAAACTTACCAATAACTTGCTAACAATTCACTACTTTAATACGCCTATTAACTTCGCGTTAACACCTAGCGATCACTACCGTTGGTTATCTTTGACTGACTCCTGGTGCGCGACCCTGGCCCTATATATAGGATCGTCCATCTCTCTCGAACTTTCCGGCAGCCTTCGACGTCCGGAAAGTTCTCGTATTATTGCGACCGCAAGTCACAGATAACGCAACTAAAACCTAGACTAAGAATACAACCTTAAGATAAATCAACCTAATACTACGCTAAACCTAAATAAATTCCAATTATAAAATTTAAATAACTTAAATTTGTAACACTATCCTCCTCTTCAGGTTTGATCGTCTCGATCAACATTTCCCAGGTAAGGTTTTAGTCTGTCTAGATGAACAACTTTCATCTTGGACTTCGGGCTTCTCTGGATTCGGTAGACTACATCATTAATTCTCTTAACAACTTTATAAGGCCCTTCCCATGGTGGTGTCAACTTAGGTGATCTTCCTTTCTTGCGTTGAGGATTGTATAGCCAGACTTGATCATTCTCTTTGAACCCTGAATAGTTTGCTTTCAGGTCATATCTCGCTTTCATGCGGTCACTGGCTATTTCTATTCGCTCTCTAACCACTTCATTAACCTCTAAGTGTGCTTCTTCAGGTGAACCAAACATGATATCACATGGTAAACGCAGTTCTCTACCAAACAGGATACTAGATGGAGTAGCTCATGTCGTATTGTGAATGGCGGTTCTATAGGCCATCAAAAACAATGGAATATATTGGTCCCAATCTGTTTGGTGCTCATCAACAACTTTGCACAGATGTTCTTCTATTGTTTTATTAAATCTTTCAACCATGCCATCTGACTGCGGATGTAAAGCCGTAGTCCGTGTTTTATGTATTCCTAAAAGGTCACAGATTCTGGAAGAGCTTTGATTCAAAGTTTCTTCCTTGATCTGAATGTAGTTCCAAAGGAATGCCAAATCGGCTGAAAACATCATTTACCAGAACTTCTGCAACTGTAGCGGCCTCTTGGTTAGGCAAAGCAAAAACTTCTGGCCATTTGCTAAAGTAATCCATGACAACAAGGATGTATTTGTTGCCCTTTTTAGTTTCTGGAAACGGTCCGGCCACATCAATAGCAATGCGTTCGAATGCCAGACCTACGTTATATTGTTTCATTTGACCTCTGGACCTTGTTTTGGGACCTTGGCTGGCTGCACAAGTCGAACATCGGCGGCACCAGTTTTTCACATCTTGAAAGTAATTGACCCAATAAAATCGGTTTCGAATTTTGTCCATGGTTTTATTTATGCCTAGGTGCGCGCCTGATTTTCCACCATGGCATTCGGCCACTATATTGTCTATCATGCTCCTAGGAACCACTACTTGATTAACCACAGTAAGGCCATCGGCACTTTCCCAGGCACGTTTAAGGATGTTTTCCTCTACTATCAGTGAATCCCATTATGCCCACAGTGATTTGAATATCACCCCTTGGTTTGCGATATCTTGCCATGATGGTCGTGGCTTGTTATCTTCTTTCAATCGCAAGATAGGTCCTACATCTTTGTCGTTAAGTTGTGTGGTTCTAATCGAAGCCGACATCCATTCTTCATCTGGTTCTAACTTTATCTGGCGCACGTAGGTAATTTCTTCTTTCTGGTCAATTTTCCTGCAATGTTTACAATCCTCAGGGCAAGGTCTTCTGGACAATGCATCCGCATTATTATGCACCGTTCCCGCTCGGTGCTTAATTTGATAATGGTATTGTTGTAGCTTTTCTATCCATCTCGCGACTTGCCCCTCAGGTTGTCTCATTTTCATGAGCCACTGTAACGCAGCATGATCCGTTCTAATCAGAAACTTTTGTCCATAGAGATATTTGTGAAAGTGATCTACGGATTTAATGATGGCTAGGAGCTCCTTTCTGGTAACACAATAATTTCTCTCTGGTTTGGATAGCTTTTTGCTGAAAAATTCGATGACCCGTTCTTCTCCATCTTGTACTTGGGAGAGTACTGCTCCTATGCCATCGTTGCTCGCATCAGCATCTAATATGAATTTACCTTTTGGAATAGGATATGCGAGAATCGGACTAGAACATAATGCTGCCTTCAGTCTTCTAAATGCTTGGTCACATTCAGTATTCCATCTGTAAGAAGCTTTATCTTCTGTAAGTCTATGTAATGGAGACGCTATTTTGGCGAATCCTTCTACGAATCGTCTGTAGTATGTACACAGACCCAAAAAGCTTCTCAATTCATGTTTGTCACGAGGTTGAGGCCATTCTTTTATTGCTTGTAACTTCTTTTCGTCGGTATGGATGCCTTCTCGGGAAACGACGTGACCCAGGAACTCAACTTTTTCTTGGAACAGAAAACATTTCTTTGAGTTCAATTTAAGATTTGCGTTCCTGATTCTTGAGAATACTTCTCGTAAATTATCTAGATGATCTTGAAATGATTTCCCCATTACTATGACATCATCCAAATAGACTAGGCAGGTTTTCCAAGTAAGGCCTCGTAGAACGACTTCCATTAGTCTTTCAAATGTAGCTGGGGCATTGCACAGGCCAAATGGCATCACATTAAACTGATAAAGTCCACTTCCAGCAGAGAATGCAGTCTTCTCTTTATCTCTTTCAAAGATTCCTACTTGCCATTACCCACTTTTCAGGTCAAGAGTAGAAAACCAATATGATCCTGCCAACGTTGTTAATGTGTCGTCTATTCTTGGCAGTGGGTAACTATCTTTCTTGGTCACATCGTTAAGTTTCCTGTAGTCGACACAAAATCTAGTACTTCCATCCTTTTTAGTGACCAACACCACAGGAGATGACCAAGGACTTGATGACTCTTCAATAACACCGTCGCTGAGCATTTTATTAATGAGATTGTGAACTTCTTCTTGCTTGGCCATTGGTAGTCTTCTTGGGGGCTGTCTTATCGGTTGGGCATCGCCAGTGTTGATAGCATGTTGAATGAGGTTTGTGCGTCCCGAACTACTCCTAGTTTCGAAGATATTACTTTGTTCTTCTATAAACTCTCTCGCTGTACTAAATTCTTCTGGAGTGAGATGTTGCCAAGTTGACTCAAATTGCTGAAGTACCCCCATTGGTAACTTGCTTGTATCCTCGGAAGTTGGCTCTTCACATCTTGTTACTTTCTGTACTGGTTCAAATAATGCTACCACCTCCCCCTTATTAATTTTGACACTATTTGGGAAAATATTGGCGACTCTAATCGGGATGTCTTTATCGGTTTTAACTAGTGATTTTGCAACGAGGTAGGTGTTGGGTGTGTTTTGTTGGCTTATGAGTCCGACGCAGCTTGATGTTTTACTTTCTAGCCTCCCAAAAATTATGGTCTCACTGTTACCGACTAGTCTTGTTGTGCATACTGCCACCACCTTTATTGGTTCTTTATTGATGTGACTATTTGACAAAATGAACTCTTCGTTCCCAAATCTTAGGGTATTAAGTTTATTATCAAACGCAAATCCATGTTTACTTATCAGGTCCATTCCCAAAATAAATTCGTCTTCTATGTCTGCAACTAATACCGAGTGGCGAATCTTCAACCTCCCCAGCTGTAGGTCTATGTCTGTCTGCCCCAACACGTCGGCGGATTCTCCAGTCACAGTCTTAAGTGTTATTTTCTTTTCTGTTGGTCGAATTTTATATCTCGTTGCAATTTTGAACTTAAGCAATGATATGGCAGCACCAGTGTCTACTGTTATATTAACTTTTCTTCCATTAATAAGTCCGTCGATGTTAAGACTGTCAGCAGTATGTTTTAAGCTCTTGATAGAGTAAATTTTGGGGGCTAAATTCCCATTAGCCAACACCCGCCCCTCTGCGTTGACTAGTTTTAGTTTTCCTGATCTCTTCTTCGGTACTCTGTCCCACTAGATGGTGAGCGAGACCTCATTTGGACACGACAATCGCGTTGAATATGCCCTGTACGTCCGCATCTGAAACACTTTACATTTGGAGGGGATCGTCTACTTTCTTTCAAAGAATCAATCTTCTCTATCAGTGATTGAAACAGTTGGTTTAGCGTTTTTAAGTTGACCTCATCTCCAGTGCTCATTTCTTCTCCCTCCTGAATTGAAACACCTCTTACTTTTGGCCTGGACATATTATTTGATGATTCAATTACAAGGGCTCGAATCAACACTTCACTGCTGTTATGGAAGGGTTCTCGACGTAGTAATTTTGCTAAGTCCGTCTCTCGCAAGCCGTTAATAAAGCGATCTACCGTGAAGGGATCTCTGTAATTTTCTGGCATTTCTGGGTAAGCCAAGTGCATCAGCCTCCTGATATCCGCTTCATACTCTTGTAATGACTCCCCTGCTCTTTGTTGACGAACATTTAATTCTGACCAATGTAAATTTCGCAAGTGTTCGTCTCCATACCTTCTTTCTAGCGCTGCCACTAAAGCGTTATAATTCTGTTTTTGTTCGACTGGAATGGACCGTAAAAGTCCCAGAGCAGGTTCTCGCAGAGCTACTAACAAAGCTCTAGCTTTTTCATCATCCCAACCATTTGCAGCAGCGGCAGCTTCAAACTGTTGTTTGTAAGTAGACCAGGAAGACGTACTATCAAAATTTGGAGGCTTAATGTTTTGGTTGGAATTTACAACACATCCTTGAGCTTTTATTTTGTTGTGTTCTTTCTGAAGCTGTATAAACTGTTTTGACATGTCCTGGAATATTTCTTCCATGGTTTGAAAAACTTCTTCCCTAACATTCGGTAGTTTGGTCTCCACTTTTTCTTCAACATTCTGCAATTTGTTTTGTACCTTTTCTTCTACATTCTGCAATTTATTTTGTACCTTTTGTTCCACACTATGCATTCTTTGAGTCATTTCTTCCTTAAGATCTTCGGTTGCAGTCTTGAACTCTTCTCTCAGCTGTTCGGAGTTGCTCTTTATTTGATCGAAGTTTTCTTGAATGCCATCTAATCTTTGCTCAAATGTCTATTTCATATCGTTCTGGTTTTGTTCAATGGTCTGTTTCATGTCGTTCTGGTTTTGTTCAATGGTCTGTCTCATATTGCTTTGGTTTTGTTCCATGGTCTGTTTCATATGGTCCTGGTTTTGAGCCATTTGAGCTGCTAGAGCCTGCATCATTTTAGTTAGATCTTCCATCTTTGCCGATCCTTGTCTGGTAAGCATCAACTTTCTGATAAATCACTTAAAACGTTTATTTTAGGGCTATAAAGCGAATGTCGAAATCGGTTTTTCAATATCTCTTCCAATTCTGAAATAGAACCTAATGGAATGTTCTGGAATATACTGGAAAATGCTACTCTTTCTGCTACTAGGCAAATGTAGAAGTCACTTTTTGATTATCTCTTTTGGTTCTCGAATAGACCGTCGTAGAATGTTATGGAATATTCTAGAAATAATTTCTAATTCTTACTTTTAAAATAACTAAGATACTGTCGAAGTCGGTATTTGTATATCTCTTCTAGTTTTTGAATAGAACGTCGTAGAATGTTATGGAATCTTCTAGAAATTCTTTCTAATTCTTACTTTTGAAACTACTAAGCTAATGTCGAAGTCGCTTTTTGGATATTTCTTCTGGTTTTCGAATAGAGCGTCGTAGAAAGTGATGGAATATTCTAGAAATTCTTTCTAATTCTTACTTTTTAACTAACTAAGCTAATATCGAAGTCGATTCTTAAATATCTCTTTTGGTTTTTGAATAAATCAATATCGAACTTCTTCGAATATTCTGGAAAAATCACTTACTGTTTTTCTGTCCAATTGTCCTAGACGGTGTTACTATGTAAGGGTAGTCTTTGCACTATTCAGTTCTGAATATTCTGGCAAAATCACTTACTGTTCTTCTTTTCAATTGTCCTAGCCGGTGGTACTATGTAAGGATAGTCTTTGCACTATTTATTTCTTTTAATCCCACTTCTGACACCAATTGTTACGGGTTCACAACGACAAATTAAAACTCGCAATTGTGGAAAACGATACGTCAATTTATTTCGACAAATTATGTACAAAAACACGCACTTAAACTTACTAATAACTTGCTAACAATTCACTACTTTAATACGCCTATTAACTTCGCGTTAACACCTAGCGATCACTACCGTTGGTTATCTTTGACTGACTCCTGGTGCGCGACCCCGGCCCTATATATAGGATCGTCCATCTCTCTCGAACTTTCCGGCAGCCTTCGACGTCCGGAAAGTTCTCGTATTATTGCGACCGCAAGTCACAGATAACGCAACTAAAACCTAGACTAAGGATACAACCTTAAGATAAATCAACCTAATACTACACTAAACCTAAATAAATTCCAATTATAAAATTTAAATAACTTAAATTTGTAACAATATCAAACCTCTTTATATGGTTACATTATCAACTATTAAATAAAGAATACAAATATACATAGTTTAAATGTCTTTTATTTTAATTTGAAAGCACAAAGTAATATCTAGGTATAATATTATTTATATTCCTATAACAATTTGTCCAAATAAAAATCCATTCTCTACATTCTCCTAAGTAGAAACTAAACAGTCAAAATGAAATTCTGTTTGCATCTGAAAGAGTGTTTTCCTAAAAGGAGTGCCGCTGCAAGAGGATTCTGCTTGAAAAACTGCTTGATACTCTAAAAACAACTCACACTGCCAAGGGTTATTCCTAAGGCAATTGTCTTCATTGCATGGAGCGATGTGAAACCTGTAACCAATACAGTTTTGAGGGTCGATTTACACAGCAACATAACAAAAAATGGAATTTTAGGGTTAATTTTGGTATTTTCGTTTTTTTTTCTGCCAGCTGATTATGGTAAAATGGAGCTTTAAAACAAGGCGTTAACTTTATCCATTGTGCTATGTTACTATGGGTAAATCATCATGCATACCCTAGCAAAAATCCCACAAAGAAAAATACTCTGTCAATCTATGGGCACCTAAGCTCACACTAGGTGCTATAGTTATAGTGTGCGTGTGAGCTAATATAACTAAAAACTGAAATATATTACCTTTCGTTTGATACCACACAAGCCATGTTTTGACTTAAACTCTAATTTTTGAAATCTACCCCTACCATTTTTTTTTTCAAAAAACTAAAATGTAGTTTGTTTAACTCTAGACTTAATTACCTTTTGTTTGATATCACACACACCATATTTTTACTTAAACTCTAATTTTTGAAATCTACTTCCACCCTTTTATTTGACTTGCATTCGGTGGATTTTGTTCATTTTTAAATGGGACCATCTCGACTGAAAACCCAGCCTAGGTCCCAAATTTCATTCAAATCGGGCAAGCGGTTTTTGAGTTATGCGCGTTGGTCGTTACAGAGAGACATACAGACAGACACACGGCGCGACAAAAAAGTTTCAAAATCATCTGAAACGCAAAGATATAAAAATTTATTTTAAATCGGAGCAATTTTTTTTTTCTCGAAAAAATTAGGATCACCATAGCTCACACTACTATAGTATAGTAGTAGTGTGAGCTAATAGGTAACTAAATTTAATGTTTTCTATACGGGATATGAAATAAACCCAACCATAACAAATTTGGCTTTTACAATCTTTTGAAAATAGAAACTTTTGTGATGTTTTTATGTGAGTTTCTTGTCAGAGGTAACCATGTTGAATGGTCTAGAGTTTATAAATGGGACTTACCCTTCTAAAGAAACTTAGAACTCACCTGTCAAAAGTCAAACAAGTGTTTTTTGTGGGTGTGTCTAAAATATTGACCGGTCACTCAATTAAGGACCACGTACTTCTAGTAATGTGATTGTAATGAAATTTTGCATACTAGTTCGTGAAGTTAATACGACCATTCGGTGAATTTTAGCCCCCCAAGTCCCCCCATAAGGGAGCTAGGGCAAAAAAATCGCATTGACCATACTTTTACTGAAGGACCAGGCACTTCTAATAATGGAGTTGTAATGAAATTTGGCATTTAAGTTCGCAAAGTTAATGCGACCATTCGGTAAAAATTTTAGCCCCCCATAAGAGAGCTAGGGCGTGGTCCTTATTTTAGTTGCTCTGATTGACAACGCACTTCTAATGATGTGGTTGTAATGAAATTTTGCATGCACGTTCACAAGGTTAAAAAATCTTTTCAGTGAAAGTTTTAGCCCCCCACGGCCCCCCATAAGAAAGTTTTAGCCCCCCACGGCCCCCCATACATCATATATCAAACTGATGCACGTGCCCCTTAGGATGCTAGTTTTCTTTCTCTAATAGGACCTAATTTTGCCTGACTCCTCTTTGTCGAGGGCAGGGATCTTTATACTGCGTAGCAAGTATACACAGTGGACCCACGCTTTTACACCCCTTCCGAAAGGTGGCCTGCTACATGTTAGACTTGCATCTATCTAACATGGCTATCGTCCCAGCAGAACTTGGTTATAGACGATAGACTTCTTTCCTTTTCAGCGCAACAGTCGTGGTCGTCGTGAGTTGACTACTGTAGGAGATTTATGCTGGCGCCGTCCTGGTTCCGACTATGTAGCACTTATAGCAGGCTCCTGGGTTATTATCCCTGGTTCCTCGGCTGGCTGCGTGTCGGCTCCTGGACTACACCTGCGTATATTCTCGATGTTCAATGTCGACTTATATTTTTTGCGTGCATCGCATCGCATGCTTATTCGATGACGGCTGTTGAACGCTGAAAAGGAACTCGGCGACAGGGCGACAGATTTTTTTTTGTTTTTGCATCGTTCGAGACGCGAGCCTGGTACCTTCTGCATGTGAAGCCGACGACCATACCACGGCACTACCCTGCCGCCATATAAGAGAGCTAGGGCGTGGTCCTTATTTTAGTTGCTCTGATTGACAACGCACTTCTATTAATGTGGTTGTAATGAAATTTAGCATGCACGTTTATAAGGTTAAAAAAAATATTCAGTGAAAATTTCAGCCCCCCACCACTCATTATAAGGGAGCTAGGGCGTGGTCCTTATTTTAGTTGCTCTGATTGACCGAGGACTTCTATTAATGTGTTTGTAATGAAATTTAGCATGCACGTTCATAAGGTAGAAAAAACTATTCAGTGAAAATTTTAGTCCCCCACCACTCACCATAAGGGAGCTAGGGCGTGGTCCTTATTTTAGTTGCTCTGATTGAGAACGCACTTCTAATAATGTAGTTGTAATGAAATTTAGCAGGCACGTTCATAAGGTTAAGAAAACTATTCCGTAAAAATTTTAGCCCCCCACCACCCACCATGTGGGAGCTAGAGCGTGGTCCTTATTTTAGTGTCTCTGATTGACCGAGGACTTCTAATGATGTGATTGTAATAAAATTTAGCACGCACGTTGATAAGGTTAAAGAAACTATTCAGTAAAAGTTTTAGCCCCCCACCACCCACCATAAGGGAGCTAGGGCGTGGTCCTTATTTTAGTTGCTCTGATTGACCGAGCCCTTCTAATAATGTGGTTGTAATGAAATTTGTCACGCACGTTCATAAGGTTAAGAAAACTATTCCGTGAAAATTTTAGCCCCCCACCACCCACCATGAGGGAGCTAGAGCGTGGTCCTTATTTTAGTGTCTCTGATTGACCGAGCACTTCTAATAATGTGGTTGTAATGAAATTTAGCACGCACGTTCATAAGGTTAAGAAAACTATTCCGTGAAAATTTTAGCCCCCCACCACCCATCATGAGGGAGCTAGAGCGTGGTCCTTATTTTAGTGTCTCCGATTGACCGAGCACTTCTAATAATGTGGTTGTAATGAAATTTAGCATGCACGTTCATAAGGTTAAGAAAACTATTTTGTAAAAATTTTAGCCCCCCACCAGCCACCATGTGGGAGCTAGAGCCTGGTCCTTATTTTAGTGTCTCTGATTGACCGAGGACTTCTAATAATGTGATTGTAATGAAATTTAGCATGCACGTTGATAAGGTTAAAAACACTATTCAGTGAAAATTTTAGCCCCCCACCACCCACCATAAGGGAGCTAGGGCGTGGTCCTTATTTCAGTTGCTGTGATTGAAAACGCACTTCTAATAATGTGGTTGTAATGAATGAAAAAACTATTCAGTAAAAATTTTAGCCCCCACCACCCACGAGCTAGGGCGTGGTCCTTATTTTAGTGTCTCTGATTGACCACGCACTTCTAATAATTTGGTTGTAATGAAATTTAACATACAAGTTCGTGAGGTAAATTGGGTAAAAATTTTAGCTAATTGTTAAATGTTAATAAATGCATTTTAAGCCAGATTCACCTAAAAATGTAGGCAATAATATACATAATACATTCAGTGCTTAATTTGCTTATAATCTTTAAAAAACTTTAAATAACCAAAAAATATCTCTAAAACCGCAAAACAATGCTTTGTTTACCACCCAAGGCTGAAAATAATCACGTGACCCAAAATGATCGATTGAACCGACTACGACTAACCATGACCACCGATATTAAAGGCCCGGAATCGAATTTTTAGGGGCTCCTAATTTAATAATTTTGATAAATTTGTGTGATAGCATCAGACGGGCTCTGCAACGAAATAGCGCGTGTATAAATAACGCTTTTCAAAACAGCGCCTATCAAAATGTCGTATATTCATAATAGCGCCTAATATCAGAATGGCGCGTGTACAAAATAGCACATATCAAAATAGCGCATGTATAAAATAGCGCCTCTTAAAATAGCGCTATTTTTAAATGGCGCGTTTCAGGTCTGCTTAGGTATATTTACACCTAAATAGTTTGCCAAACTTAACACAACTCATATAGTTCGACTATATTTTTTCTTCTTTCCGGGGATCCTAGCGGGTGTGTGTAACCAAACCAAAACATTTTTTTGATTTTGTTTTATTTCGCCCCTGTCCTCATTTTGGGAGGTCGAAATTGGTGTGTCATTAGCTTTGTCAATGATTATTAGAAGTGCGTTCTCAATCAGAGCAACTTAAATAAGGACCACGCCCTAGCTCCCTTATGGTGGGTGGTGGGGGGCTAAAATTTTCACTGAATAGTTTTTTTAACCTTATGAACGTGCATGCTAAATTTCACTACAACCACATCATTAGAAGTGCGTTGTCAATCAAAGCAACTAAAATAAGGACCACGTTTTAGCTCCCTTATGGTGGGTGGTGGGGGGCTAAAATTTTCACTGAATAGTTTTCTTATCCTTATGAACGTGCGTGCTAAATTTCATTACAACCACATTATTAGAAATGCTCGGTCAATTGGAGACACTAAAATAAGGACCACGCTCTAGCTCCCTCATGATGGGTGGTGGGGGGCTAAAATCTTTACGGAATAGTTTTCTTAACCCTATGAACGTGCGTGCTAAATTTCATTACAACCACATTATTAGAAGGGCTCGGTCAATCAGAGCAACTAAAATAAGGACCACGCCCTAGCCCCTTATGGTGGGTGGTGTGGGGGCTAAAATTTTCACTGAATAGTTTTTTTAACCTTATCAACGTGCGTGCTAAATTTTATTACAATCACATCATTAGAAGTCCTCGGTCAATCAGAGACACTAAAATAAGGACCACGCTCTAGCTCCCACATGGTGGGTGGTGGGGGGCTAAAATTTTTACGGAATTGTTTTCTTAACCTTCTGAACGTGCGTGCTAAATTTCATTATAACTACATTATTAGAAGTGCGTTCTCAATCAGAGCAACTAAAATAAGGACCACGCCCTAGCTCCCTTATGGTGAGTGGTGGGGGGCTAAAATGTTCACTGAATAGTTTTTTTAACCTTATGAACGTGCATGCTAAATTTCACTACAACCACATCATTAGAAGTGTGTTGTCAATCAAAGCAACTAACATAAGGACCACGTTCTAGCTCCCTTATAATGGGTGGTGGGGGGCTAAAACTTTCACTGAATAGTTTCTTTAACCCTATGAACGTCCATGCTAATTTTCATTACAACCACATTATTAGAAGTGCGTTTTCAATCAGAGCAACTAAAATAAGGACCACGCCCTAGCTCCCTTATGGTGAGTGGTGGGGGACTAAAATTTTCACTGAATAGTTTTTTTTACCTTATCAACGTGCGTGCTACATTTCATTACAATCACATTATTAGAAGTCCTCGGTCCATCAGAGACACTAAAATAAGGACCACGCTCTAGCTCCCTTATAGTGGGTGGTGGGGGGCTAAAACTTTTACTGAATAGTTTCTTTAACCTTATCAACGTGCGTGCTTAATTTCATTACAATCACATTGTTAGAAGTCCTCGGTCAATCAGAGACACTAAAATAAGGACCACGCTCTAGCTCCCTCATGGTGGGTGGTGGGGGGCTAAAATTTTCACATCATAGTCTTCTTAACCTTATGAACGTGCGTGCTAAATTTCATTACAACCACATTATTAGAAGGGCTCGGTCAATCAGAGCAACTAAAATAAGGACCACGCCCTAGCTCCCTTATGGTCGGTGGTGGGGGGGCTAAAATTTTCACTGAATAGTTTTTTTAACCTTATCAACGTGCGTGCTACATTTCATTACAATCACATTATTAGAAGTCCTCGGTCCATCAGAGACACTAAAATAAGGACCACGCTCTAGCTCCCTTATAGTGGGTGGTGGGGGGCTAAAACTTTTTCTGAATAGTTTCTTTAACCTTATCAACGTGCGTGCTAAATTTCATTACAACCACATTATTAGAAGGGCTCGGTCAATCAGAGCAACTAAAATAAGGACCACGCCCTAGCTCCCTTATGGTGGGTGGTGGGGGGGCTAAAATTTTCACTGAATAGTTTTTTTAACCTTATCAACGTGCGTGCTAAATTTTATTACAATCACATCATTAGAAGTCCTCGGTCAATCAGAGACACTAAAATAAGGACCACACTCTAGCTCCCACATGGTGGGTGGTGGGGGGCTAAAATTTTTACGGAATAGTTTTCTTAACCTTATGAACGTGCGTGCTAAATTTCATTATAACTACATTATTAGAAGTGCGTTCTCAATCAGAGCAACTAAAATAAGGACCACGCCCTAGCTCCCTTATGGTGAGTGGTGGGGGGCTAAAATGTTCACTGAATAGTTTTTTTAACCTTATGAACGTGCATGCTAAATTTCACTACAACCACATCATTAGAAGTGTGTTGTCAATCAAAGCAACTAAAATAAGGACCACGTTCTAGCTCCCTTATAGTGGGTGGTGGGGGGCTAAAACTTTCACTGAATAGTTTCTTTAACCCTATGAACGTCCATGCTAATTTTCATTACAACCACATTATTAGAAGTGCGTTTTCAATCAGAGCAACTAAAATAAGGACCACGCCCTAGCTCCCTTATGGTGAGTGGTGGGGGACTAAAATTTTCACTGAATAGTTTTTCTTACCTTATGAACGTACATGCTAAATTTCATTACAAACACATTAATAGAAGTCCTCGGTCAATCAGAGCAAGTAAAATAAGGCCTTAGCTCCCTTATGGTGAGTGGTGGGGGGCTGAAATTTTCACTGAATAGTTTTTTTAACCTTATGAACGTGCATGCTAAATTTCATTACAACCACATTAATAGAAGTGCGTTGTCAATCAGAGCAACTAAAATAAGGACCACGCCCTAGCTCTCTTATGGGGGGCCGTGGGGGGCTAAAACTTTCACTGAAAAGTTTTTTAACCTTATGAACGTGCATGCAAAATTTCATTACAACCACATCATTAGAAGTGCGTTGTCAATCAGAGCAACTAAAATAAGGACCACGCCCTAGCTCCCTTATGGTGAGTGGTGGGGGACTAAAACTTTCACTGAAAAGTTTTTTTAACCTTATGAACGTGCATGCTAAATTTCATTACAACCACATTAATAGAAGTGCGTTGTCAATCAGAGCAACTAAAATAAGGACCACGCCCTAGCTCTCTTATGGGGGGCCATGGGGGGGCTAAAATTTTCACCGAATGGTCGCACTAACTTCACGAACTTGTATGCCAAATTTCATTACAACTCCATTATTAGAAGTGCCTGGTCCTTCAGAAAAACTATGGTCAATGCGATTTTTTTGCCCTAGCTCCCTTATGGGGGGACTTGGGGGGCTAAAATTTTTACCGAATGGTCGTATTAACTTCACGAACTTTTATGCCAAATTTCATTACAATCACATTACTAGAAGTACGTGGTCCTTAATTGAGTGACCGGTCAATATTTTAGAACCTTCTGTTTTTTGTCTTCAAGAAAAAGTAAAATTTGATTATTTATTTATGGAAAATGCCACTTTTATGTAATATGTTTTCGAAAATATAAAACAAAAAATTAAAAAATTGGGGGGTTGGTTTATATACCTACTGCGCAAGTCGAGCGTTTCTTACCCACCTCATAGAGAAGGGTGTAAAAGGCGATTCGCCCGACGTTATTTTCGGCCAATATGAACGAGAGCAACTTTCACCCAGTATGTAATCTGAACGGAATTGAGCGCGCCCGACTACATCTGACGTGCTATCTGAACGTACCCCTAGACATACATTCAGTACATGTAGTTATGTCTGTTAAACACCCCGCAGTTTGTAAGCCTGCTTTCATCGGACCACAGAACCTTCCCACCATAGAGAAAATAATAAAAGAGTGCTTAATTCTATGGTTCAAAAGCGGCAACAAGTTTACGCTAGCGCCACCCTTGGCTACTGGAAGAATTAAGAATGCGCGGGCGGGCTCGGCGGGCTTTTTAAATAGATTTTTTTCTTAGTAAAGCTGCTATTTTTGAGGTCATGCTAATTTCATGTATACGAAAAGAATTTGGATATCAAAAATATATTAATTTTAGTCATGTCAACCTGTAAGATATCCAAACTTTTTCCGCATACGTAAAAATTTGCATGACCTCGAAAATGTAATACTTAGATAAAAACAATGTTTTATAAAAAACGTAATATTTATTTTTTTTAAAATGAGAACTCTTTTAGAAAAATCTAAAAATATTTAACAAATATAATGTTTTTTCTTAAATGTTTAAACTAAGTATTTATATTACAAAAAACTGTGGATTTTTAGACAACTTAAAAATAGTTAAACATGTACCACCTAATAATCCTTAATAAAACCAATATTTTAAGAAAATAAGAACACACTTTTACAGTCTTCAATTTTCTAATTTCTAGGTTCATGTGGAATTGCTCAAATGTTGTAATGTAATTTTCATATATTCTTCACAAAATCCATTTTTTAGTTTTTTAATAATAAAGGTACATAATGATGTTATCCCATTGTTGATTGTTATTAAAATATTAGTTTTTTGTTTGCTTTTTATTTATAACTCGTGCAGTTTTTGAGATATTTAGCTCAAATCTGGAACATGTATTTTGTTACATTAAGCATGTCAAATATTAGGAAAAAACTACAGGGTGATAATTTTTCCGCGGTTATGCCCCCTTTTTTTCCCCAGAACTTTTTTGCAGTAAGTCACTGGCAGATTCAAAAATGTAAAATGAATTCCTTGTTTTATTCAGAAATTTTTTGATCTGCAATATTTTTATCTCTAAACATTTTTCAGAAAAAAAAACAAAATAAAATAACTTGTATCTTCAATTGCTATTTAGAAATTACATAAAACTCGCATAAAACTAAAATAATGCAGGGTACAAATTTTCCTTTTTTGTCTTTTCTTGGAAACAGTTAGAGTTATAAAAAATTGCAGAAGATCAAAAAGTTTCTGAGTAAAACAAAGAATCTATTTGAATCTACCATTGGCTTACTGCAAAAAAGTTCTGGGGGAAAAGGGGGCATGACTCCTGAAAAAATATCACCCTGTAGTTTTTTCCTGATATTTGGCAAGCTTAATGATGTATGCCTTGCAGCTAAACACATGTTCCAAATTTAAGCAAAACATCGCAAAAGCATTTGCGGAACCATGTTTATTTAGTTTTTTTCTGAAAATCCCTAAAAAAATTAATTTTGCTTTCTAATTTCTTTTCTGAACAGGGGCGTCGCTAAGGGGGGATGGGTGGGAGTCCCTCCTCAAAATATTAAATTTTAGCAAAAATAGAAAATCACAAATAAAATTTTAGGTAAAAAGATTTTTGGAGGCAAAATAAAAAAAATTGAGTGAGGACCCTTTTTTCTGTCATTAACTTTTTCTCTGTAAAACCAAAAAAAAATTGAGTAAACAGTTTTTGGACAAAAACTAAAAAAAATTTTTTTTGGTAATCTTAAATTTTTTGGATAGTTTAAAAAAAAATATATTAGTTAGGAAAGGTGGCTGTTGCCTCCCCCACCCCAATAAGCCTTTGTGTCGACTCTGTCCGAAATATGTGTTTATATGTAATATAATTTCAGGGGCTAACCAAATTTTTAAGGAGGAGCTTAGCTCTTGAAGCTCTGCCCTAAGTACACTTTGGGCATATTCTTAAATTATGTAGTTGACCCACCTCCCCGCTCTGTACAGAATTTTCAAGAAACAAAATACATTAAAAAAAAGTTATGGGTAATACAAGGCCAAACCCTGCTCCCCCTTTGAGCATTACTTTTGAACATATAATTATATGTTAAATGACATTATGTATTTTGGGGTGTGGAAAGAGACAGAACTTATTAACCAATATTTCTCTATTACTTACCTAAATGAAAAAACATTTGCAACCAAGCAGTGTGTACTCAATGTGATGTAATGATCCATACAAATCCATAATGTTTGTGTACCTAAAATGTAAAAGCAATAGCTAGAATTATGTTCAAACACTAAACTAAAAGACAGAAGCCTAAGGATTTTTAGACATTTTCCATATATTTCATGAATAAAAAAATTAAATAGGTGAAGATATGACATAACTGAGTCTCGGGCCCCCCAAGACCTATTCTTGGGTGCACTACTGACTAAAATATCTACTAAAACTACAAATGGAAAATGCTGAAAAGGCAATACATCAATAATAATAAAATTATATGGACAATGACCCATAAGAAGGTGCGGATCTACGGGAGGGGAAATTCCCCCCCCCCAATCTCAAACTATATTAAGTTTTTACATACAGAATACACATCCTGGTCACTATGCAAAACAGTTTTATGCAATATTCATTATGATATCTACCCCCCCTAAATAAAGTTCCTAGATCCACCCCTGCCATAACTGAGGAGTGAACAGCTGAACAAAATTTGTACACCATCCTACAGGACTCAAATAAATTCTTGGCCCTGTAGTGTATTTTAGTGTCCTGTGGAGTCCTATTCAGTCATGTAAAAAAAATTTGTATGCCTACTGTGGACAGATGATCACCCCTCCCTAACACACACAGCCTTTTTCCTTGAGGTTACTAGTAACTCGAAATGACATCACAGTTACTTGGAGTGACCAGTTGTATGACATCACTGGTCAGTGACATGATTTTTCTCTAAATTCATTGTAAAATACACTTCAATTTTAAAGATTTTGGAATTACCAAGTTTGAAATATAAACGAACACACTTAACCTTAAAATTTTGAAGCAACCACTTCTGCAAAGCTGGTGAGCCTGTGTGGTTACTTGTGATGTCATGTTTAGTGTTACTCAGCGAGGAAAAACCTAAAATGAGTAACCAGGTTACCTGGTTACTTGGAGGAAAAAGGCTTACAATGCACCAATACTAAGTTGACACATTTTATCTCAAACCAATGTATATGTTCAGTGTCAATCTGTATATATTTGCCTGGCCCCAAAGGATAAAAGAAATCCCCGAAAATCTTCTTGAAAAACATGAATAAACTTTTAGAATAACAAGAATATAAATCGACCCTAACTTCAATAACATAAATTATCTTTCTTACCTTGTCTTAGTCACAAAACAAGAATAGTTTTGTCTAATAACACACGCTTTAAAACAAAACAGATCTCCTTTGTAGTGAAAAAGTTATTTCGTAGCAAAATTTTTGCATCGAAAATTCCAGAAAAACAAACCAAGAATTTGAGGTTAGGTCTGACTCGACTGCGTTTACAATATACTTTTAACTTGCTTTTAAAAATAACTTGCAATTTGTAATATGGGTAGAATACTTGTATTATTTATTTATTTTTACCCTATTATACCTATGCAACAAGTAATAACAGCAATTTTTATTTAAATAGTATAAATACTGAATTAGGATATAAGTCATTGTTTTATAAATGAACCAGATTATATAACAAATTACCATTAGACATTAAAAATTGCAAATCAAATAATATGTTTAAGAGAAAACTTAAGAAGTACTTGTTGTCTAGTGAGTCTGATTGTTTAAGTAAACCCTTGGTACCATATTATATTATATTATATTTTGTTATTTTCGTCTCCATATTATTTTCTTGGTGTGTTTTAGTATAGTAACCTTTTCTCATAAAGAAATCTGGTGGCAATGTTTTTTTTTAGGATAGGATTAAAAACATTTTTCAATACAGTGTACTACTTAATAAAGCTATGTGTTACTAGATTATTCTTTTAGTAGGTAGGTATAGTTAGTTCTGTTGGGAATGATAAAGGAATGCTTATAATGGTGTTTCGGTATTACTAGAGAAATATAGCCAGGCTATAATTGTGCTAGGCACTATTTTGACACATTCACATTGAAAACTGACAGTTAATCCTTCAAAATTCACACCAAAGTCGAATTTAAAACTATGGTCGTTTATTTTCAATTAATAAAAGAAGGCACTATTTATTCCGGTTCCTATAGTAAACAAAGGCCATGTGTTGAAAGATCACAGCTGATATTACAATGTTAAGGTGTCAAAATTTTGCCTGGCACAATTATAGCGTGGCTATATTCAAATAATTCTCTAATAATACCGATACAAGCTTTCCTGTATCATTCCCAACAGAACTAACTATACCTACCTACTAAAAGAATAATCTAGTAACACACAGCTTTATCAAGTACTTACACTGTACTGTAGAATGTTTTACATCCTATCCTAAAAAAAAAAACGTTGATACCATATTTCTTTATGAGAAAAGGTTACTATAATAAAACACACCAAAAAAATTATATGGAGACTAAAATAACAAAATAATATAATATAATATGGTACCAAGGGTATACATAAACAATCAGGCTTACAGGCTGACTAGGCAACAAGTACTTCTTAAGTTTTCTCTTAAACATATTATTTGATTTGCAATTTTTGATGTCTAATGGTAATTTGTTATACAATCTGATTCCTTTATAAAACAATGACTTATATTCTTATTTAGTATTTATACTATTTAAATAAAAATTGCTGTTATTAAACCTGGCTTTATTTCAATAATTATCCATTATGTAATAATAGGAAGTAAATAATTATTAGTTTTATAAGTTTGGATTTATTATGTTATAGAAATACTGGTGTATGTATTGTTACGGGTTCACCACGACAATTAAAACTCGCAAATGTAAAAAAAAACGATTTATCAATTTATTTCGACAAATTATGTACAAAAAAAAACACGCACTTAAACTTACTAATAACTTGCTAATAATTCACTACTTTAATCCGCCTATTAACTCCGCGTTAACATCTAGCGATCACTACCGTTGGTTATCTTTGACTGACTGCATACGCGGCGTCCAGCCCTATATATAGGGTCTGCCTACTATTTGAGAACCCTTCCATCCTTCTTCGATTCACGAGCATTCTCGTCTCTTCCAGAAGGTACGCGGCCGTGTATGAAGTTGTCATAGATAACGCAACTAAAACCTAGACTAAGAATACAACCATAAGGTAAATCAACCTAATACTACACTAAACCTAAATAAATTCTAATTATAAAACTTAAATTTGTAACAGTATTAACGTTTAAATGTATTTTTTATATTTATGTTTGTAATTTGAAATAGCATGATTTGCTAATAAAGATTTATTCAATTCAACATAGTGAACCATTTCTAACAAAAAATGGCATTAAGAAAATACTAAGTGCTATGTTATAGACAATTTTCTCAAAATTTTACGTAATTTATAAACGGCCCCAATCGAACAGAATAAAATCAGTTTTAAATACAAATAGAAACACACGATTGCAGCGCTGTGCGCTACTGGAACTTGTTGGCTGCGCAGACCTATCTTTTCGGCAGTCTCTTTTTATTTTGTCTCTGCTTCCCACTAAGCACAAAATCGTAAAAAACGTTAAATAAATATTGAAAAAAAAATGTTTTTTTTTCTAACACAAATTTGTGTTAAAATTAAGTCATCTTTTGACATTAAAAAACATGTAGAAAATCCCAACAAAAATTTCATATAAAAGCATGACCAAAAATATATTTCTTAATAACGTTAAGAAACCAGCATTAAAAAAAAAACCATAATTTCACTAACATTAAAAATAATACCATCAATATAATATGGTTATTTTTATAATGTTTTTCCTAGATCTGACTTCTAACGTTGAAATTAAGATATATGAAGCTAATAAATGATTTGTTTTTTAAACAATAAAAAATATACTATAGAGGGCGCTGCCATAGTCCTGTAAAGAACTCAAAATTAAGAGGGTTTCAAAGTTTTAACCTTATTTAACCGAAAAAGAAAAATCATAAATTGTTTAAAAAAACAAGCAATAAGAAATCAAATCTCTAAAATAAAAATAAAAACTGTTTATCAACAAAGTAAAATGTCGAACTTATTTAAAAGAAAAATAAAACTAACCTTTGAACATGCAAAAATGTTCAAATCATTGTTTTAAAAAAACAATCACCTTAAGTATTATTCTTTAACAAGGAACAAGTTACTATTTATCTGGCGCACACTATGGGTTACCGACGATATGATCATAACGCGAGCCCGTTTAAAACTAAAATTAGAATTTATTTTATTAAACTAAGTCGGTGCTCAAATTTAGAAAAAACACCTGTGGACTAAATAGATCCAAGATGTTTTTAAACAAAAAAATTCCTTTTAAATTAGTAAAGTAGGTTACCAAGAAAATAACACTGAGTCAGCATTGGAATTCGCCGAAATATTAAATATTACATAATTTTTAATTATTGACCTCTTTTCTTGGAGCCCAAAGCACAAACAGGTAGCTGATTTATTGTTTTTCTCGGAATTAAAAATATTAAAAAATAACAAATTAAATGAGCACCTGTCACCAGATTAATATTTATTACCTTGTTGTTCAAATTTGCCTAAATAGTTTTGAACATGTGTCTTAAAACACAACAGATTTTTAATATAAAAAGACGAGTCGTGCTTATTAAAAATCAGTCATAAAAAATCAGTGAAACAATCAACATGAAGAAGAAAAAAAAAGTCTTAAATATGCAGTGAAACAGTTAACATAAAGAAAGAAAAAATAAAGTCTTAAAAACGCAGTGTAACTATTAACATAAAAAAGATAACACCTAGTTGGTGAAGTAAACTATAAAAAGTGAAAATATTAATATTAAAAATGAGTATCAAAACCAAAGTTAAACTGTTTAATTAAGAATACCTAGTTAGTAAAGGGTACGGGTAGACCTCGTCAGATGTCTATCAGGGGAAATGAATCGACCCCTGCCCTCCGTAGATTCCAGGTACTCTTCGACCCGGAGAGTTAGCACCTGTATAGGGTCCCTTTCCCAGGGTTACGGGAGAAGACCACATCGATATGAAAGGCGGAGAGAATGGACCTCGGTACGGTGATCATAGCGTAGGTGGCAACCCTTTCTTTTAGGGACAGTATAAAAGACTACTGCCTTGTAGTACCGGCGTTGGAATCGTCAAAGGCTAGGGGAAGAAAACCTCGATCAAAAATCACCTGGTCCTCCAGGTTGGGGGTTGGGGCATCAGACTAACTCTCTGATACCCGGAAAAAACGTACACTGTTAAAAAACCCAATCAAACGCCTCGGAAAGAAATGAAAAACTTAAGACAAACCAAGCAAAGAAACAGGAATATGATTTTTGGTACATGGAACGTACAAGGAATGAGTCGAAAAGTGAATGAAATAGTACATGAGTGCAGCAGAATGAAGGTAGACCTTGCTGTACTAACAGAAATGAAAAAGAAAGGAAAAGGATCTGAAAACCTAGGACAATATGACCATTTCTATAGCGGAGTGGCAAAAGAAAAACATGCCCAACAAGGAGTATCTATTTTGGTCAACAAAAGATTTAGAAAATTTATCACCAACTGGGAAGCAGTCAATGAAAGGCTAATTAAAATGAATATAACAATAAAAGGAATGAGACTTACGATTTTTGGAATCTTTGCGTATAACGACGATGCAAATGTAGCCGTGAAAGACAATTTTTTTGAAGAAATACACAATGAAATATCAGCAGTAAGTACATCTAGAGAAATTGTCATATTGGGAGATTTAAATAGTAGAACCGGTAACAGAGTTAATGATCTGACAGTTGGCCAATATGGAGAAAATGTTGTTAATGACAATGGAAACCGGCTAATTACTGTATGTGAGCAATTAGACCTAAAAATCCAAAACGGTTTTTTTCAACATAAGGAAATACACAAATATACCTGGACCAAACCCTCACAAAACCTGAAATCCGTCGTTGATTATCTTATCACTAAACAAAAGACAAAACTAAAAATTCAAGATGTCAGAACAAAGCGTGGATCAACATGCGGAAGTGATCACTATTTTCTGGAGTTCTCTTTCCTTATCAAGGCCGAAGCCTGCATCAACAACATTTTGATGATACAGTGATTGAAGAAATTGATCACTGTAAATATAATCTACTAAGCCTAGAACATGACAGCGTAAAAAACTTGTACAAAAAGAGACTGAACGAAAAACTTAATACAAGTTCAGGTGAAACCCAGATGAGGAATACGAATGTATTACATTAAGCATCCACCAAGCTGCAAAAGAAGCACTAGGATTAGTGGAAGAAACTTCTAAAAGAAGAAAACCATACTGGTGGGATGCTGAGATTGAAAGAGAAATAGAGGAAAAAAGGAAATTATATCACACCTACTTATCCCAAAAGACAGATAGAAGCAGACAAGAATACAAAATCGCGCAATCAAAGGTGAGAAGAATGATCAGTGATGAGAAAAATCATTCGTGGACGCAAAAGTACCGAAAGCTGGAAAACTATAAGATCGATTAAAAAAGAAACATAATAACCAGACAAAGAATGGGATGAGCATTTTAAAAAACTTTTAACTGAAGATAGAGCAGAATTCAAGGAAGACGCAAGAGACAATATAATTAGAACGATGGGATCTCCAGTACCCCTCACAATCTCTGAGGTCAAAAACGTGTGCACTACCTTAAAAAGCGGTAAATCTGCCGGACCCGGAAATATCCCAGCCGAACTTATTAAATATGGTACTGAAGAACTGTTTTGGAGATTACGGAATCTTTTCCAAAAATATTTAAATGGAACTGTAGTCCCAACTGAGTGGAAAACGTCATATATATCCACAATACACAAAAAAGGAAGGAAAGATATATGTGACAATTATAGAGGTATATCTGTAACTAGTACGCTAAGCAGAATATACGGTAAAATAATAAGAAATAAAGTAGAGAGCGAATATAAAGACATGGAGGCAGAAGAACAAGCTGGTTTCAGGGCGGGTAGATCGACTTCAGAAAATGGCATACGGACAAGAGCTGCATCTGCTTTACGTGGATTTGCAGAAGGCATATGATAGTATACCACTAAATCTACTTTGGAAAGCGTTGGAAAACACAAACATAAGCGTACAACTAATTAAGGCCATCAAAGAGTTATACCGCAATAGTAAGGCAAAAGTTAAAATAAAAGCAAAACTAACCAAAGGCTTTCAAGTAAATAAAGGTCTTAAACAAGGTTGCTGTATCTCGCCTACGCTCTTCAAGATATACTTGGAACAAGTCCTTATAGTATAGAAGAGAAAATGCCAAAACATGGGAATTCCGTTGGACGAAACCACCTTGTATACTTTATGTTTCGCCGATGATCAGATAGTAGTGGCTCAGGATTATGACGACCTCGAATATATGACACGAAAACTAATAGAAGAGTACAATAAGTGGGGACTAGAGGTTAATCTCAATAAGACAGAGTATATGTGTATCGGTGGAATGAAACAGGATCTAATCTTAAATACCGGGCAGCGAATTCAGTCCTGTGATAAGTATAAATACTTAGGTCTAAAAATTACAGCTGACGGAACACTAGACAAAGCTATAAAAAATCGAAACGTACAAGGAAGAAAAGCAATAACTTTATTAAATGGAATAATTTGGGACCAAAGTATATCAAAACATAACAAAAGGCTTATATATAACACCATTGTAAAAAGTATTATTACATACGGCTCAGAAGTATGGCCAATCAAGGATAGAACAGAAAAAATGCTTTCCGCTACGGAGATGGACTATTGGAGAAGAGCAGCGGGGAAATCAAAAAGAGAAAGAGTTACAAATCAAAGAATAAGAGAAATTATGACAGTGGGTGAACGTACTTTAGTGGATGATATAAGAACAAAACAACTGGTGTGGTACGGACATGTACAAAGAATGAATGATGAAAGACTTCCTAAACAAATACTACAATGGAAACCAACTGGCCGAAGAGAACGAGGACGGCCAAGGAGAAGCTGGAGAGAAGGAATAGACAGTGAAATAAGAATAAGAGGCCTAGATGATGAATTATGGGCAAACAGAAACGAGTGGAGATTGGGGATCGGAAGACGTAGAATGTTGTGAAACCGATAAATATATATATATATATATATATATATATATATATATATATATATAGTTAGTAAAGTGATCGAGTAAAAGTGTAAAAATCAGTATTTTACGTAACAAGATGCAAGTTGTAGAATTGCATAAAAAACTTTTAGTAGTGAATATATATAAATCATAAAAGAGACATTATTTTTATGGAGCAAGAAAATTGGTGCTGAAAGGTAAAATGGTGCCTTTGATATAAGAAACAGTAATTCTTATGGGCTCCTGGACATTATTTGGTGAGGTAATTTTTTATAGGAACTTGTAAAACCTAGAGATGCCTTTTAAACAATTATGTGCTAGACCCAAAGTAAAAAAGCTATATTGTGGTTAGACTCTAGGAAAAATTGTGTTTATATTGTTAATTGATGTTATTATTGAAAACAATCTATTGACATTGCCTTGTTTTTGCGAATTTTCTACTAAAGTTTTGAAATGAAAATATAGGTATTTGTAACAGAATTTAAAGTGCCTTTTGAAATCATTTCTCGTCTGAGTTAATCACTCTAGAACGCCTGCCTCAAAATAAATTTAATGTAACCGCAGGTAGGCAAAAGATGAAATTCTCCCCACATAGCAAAAAAATCACATCAACGTTAAATTAACGTGAACAAAAATAACAAAGTTTTTTTTTTACTTAAAAACAACCTCATACCATGTAATATTTATTTTGTTAAATCTACATGCTTAAAGATAACTTAAAAACAAATAGAAATCAAGCTATAAAAATGTACTTTTTGCTGAAGTTTCTGGTGCTGTGTATATAACGTGATTTTTACCCTCGTTATTTTCACGTACCAAATTCACACCTAAAAAGTCCTCCACAACATGTTCTAAAACGCCACTAGATTAAAATTTCTCAAACCTACTAACTTTCTGCGTCTTTTTTAGTCACGTTTTTTAAATAACATTTTTTTAACTTAAAAGAGACGCGAAAGGAAGTTATAAAAGTTCACTAGTTTAAGACTACAACACTTCACGATAATTTGAAAGATGGCGCTCAAGGCAACACAAAATATCTATATATCTATCTATATACATTATGTTTTTTTTTAAAGCTAAACAAGATTTTTTAACAGTAAATACTTTCACAGAATATTATTGTGTCTTTATCAGGTTAATAACAGATGCGTCGTGATCGTTAAGGATCAGGGATCAGTTCCTTGAAAGGTTTTTGGAGTTTAGAGGCCAAAGCACTGCCTGATAGATTTCGTGAAAGTGAAAAATCCCGACAATAGGTGGCACTGTTGCTAGTAAAATCTAAAAAATATTTAGTAGAAAAGCCATGCAAATCGCGTTTTAAAATTCGTGTAGAAAAGGCGTGAATCTAGTGTGATTTTAACGTAAAAATCACTTGAAACTAACGTAAAAACATTGCTGTTTTAATTTTATAATGGCGTTATTATAACGCAGTTTTTAGCAACGTTATTTTTTTATAACGTTAATGAATGACCTACTAAGCTTGTTTTCATATATGAAATAAACGTTTTTTTAGCAGCTTTTAAAATCAACGTTTTTTTTTCACGCCTTTTTTACGTGTTAAACACGTGATTGTGCTATGTGGGTCGGCTCGACTTAACCAGCCTAAATGCGGCCTTTACAGTCGCACTACCAGAACGGGCCATAAGGTCAGTCATTTAAGACATCCCACATTGCAAACGGGACTGTATCTACGATTTTTTATACAGGGTGTCCCTAAAAGGTCTGTACAAAATCTTAGCACATATTCCTGAGGTCAAAATAAGTTGATTTAATGCAAATTACCTTAGTCCAAAATTGCTTCGTTTCAGAGAAACAGGGTGTAGAATTTAAAAATTATATTTTTAAATTAAAAAATTTCATGAGCGAAATTTCAGAAAAGCAACAAACTTGAATAAAGCTTTGAGAATAATAGTCAGTAGAAAACTGGCCGTTGCTATGACATTTTGCCAGTGTAAAACACTCTAGTGAAATAATCATTCAAAATAATTTCAGTATTCCGTTGCGGCATCGACCACTAAAATCTCGAAAACGACTTACTTTAGCGCATGTTAACAAGAATACCTTTTTGACTTAAAAAGATTTAGGAAAATATTTTCTTAACAAAAAAAGTTAAAAGTTACACTGAGAAAAAAGTTACAGGCATTTTAAACTATAAAAAGAGCATTGTGAAGCGCTCTCTAACGGCCACACTGAAAAGGTATCCATCTTTAGGTTTCTCATCTCAAAAAAACCCCGAGTACCGATTTTTAAAGTAATACGTTGAGAAATGTTCATAAATTTTAAGACAATAGATTTTTAATTTTTAAATTTACCACCCTGTATCTCTGAAACGGAGCAATTTAGGACTAAGGTAAGTTGCTTTAAATCGACTTATTTTGACCTCAGGAATATGTGCTAAGATTTTGTACAGACCTTTTAGAGACACCCATATTCTTAGGACCCATGAGACTAAGTTATGCCCAATTTTGCAACCATCAAAAACCTGTGCTACTCCCGTGATACTCTAAAAACCTTAAAATGTTGGTACTTATTTCAGTTTTTTTGAAAAAACTATGTTAAGACAGCATTTTTAGAATTTTTATACTTTTATAAAGTCAACTAAATTTCCTACAATTTAAGCCCAACTCGAATCCTCTAGGCCAATTCGTTATTGAAATGCAGCCAATCAAAAGTCGGCAATTTTTCTGAAAAACTAAAAATTAATCAGTACGGTCACATTCCAAGGCACGTATCGGCTAAACTAATGGCTCTAGTATTTATTAAGCTTTAATTTGATGTAAGAATGAGGCTGCTAGGCGTCGTATTTTCCGCAATAACCAAAATATAGTAAAACATCGAAGTTTGGGGAGTATCATGAAAATATATCATATTAAACGTAATTAAAAATAAACAACATAAATATAATATGTATAAACTATAAAATATAATAATACAAAAACCCAACTTTACTTAGCCCTCTTAGAAGGATCGGGCCTCATCCATTATATATATATATATATATATATATATATATATATATATATATATATATATATATCACCAAGGGAAAATGAAGTGGTGCAAATGTCTACAAAAAATAGGAAATGCTGGCGAGAAGATTTTCTGGAACCTCTATGGAGGGGATCAGGGCACGCTCAACAGCACGCAATACTTGGCATTCGTAAAATCGGCAGGAATGGCCAAAATACACCTTGCCCGCCTCTCCCCAACTACAGAACCTGCCAAATATCATTTCTGGAGAACCTACCACCAGGTCCAAAAATGGTTGGGGGTCGATAAAAATCCACCCGACTGGGGATGGACCACCAGTCAACAGGGTCTTATGCCAATAACTATGCGTGCGGGGCCCGCCCCTTAAAATCTGCTTAAGATGGTTGCTTGCAAATGCAAGAAAGGCTGCATAGGATCCTGCACCTGCAGAAAAGCAGGACTGAAGTGGTCCATCCTCTGTTCCTTTTTCCAAGGGCGAGGCTGCAGCAACGTTGCTCCCATCATCCTGGATGACGAGGACGAGGAATTGGACGATTTAACATATGAGGACCCACCTCCATCTTCAGAGAATGTCCTTCCTCCTCCTCCTTCTCCCTTTCCGACTGATCCGGAATGGATGATGCCCAGTCCTTCTAAGAGGGCCAAGTAGGGTTTTTGTACTATTATATTTTATAGTTTATACATAGTATATTTATGTAGTTTATTTTTAATTAAGTTTAATAAAATATGTTTTCATGATACCCTTCAAACTTCGATGTTTTACTATATTATGGTTTTTGAGAAAAATACGACGCCTAGCGGCCTCATTCTTACATCAAATTAAAGCTGAGGAAATTCTCTAAAACCTTGTTTCTCACGACTTTTCTCTAGAGCCAATGTTTAGCCGATACGTGCTTTGGAATGTGACAGTATTCATAAATTTTTAGTTTTTCAAAAAAATTGCTGATATTTGATTGGCTGTATTTCAATCACGAATTTGCCTAGAGGATTCGGGTTGGGCTGTCTTAACATAGTTTTTTCAAAAAAACTGAAATAAGTACCAAATTTTTTAGGTTTTTTGAGTATCACAAGAGTAGCACAGGGTTTTAAGGGTTGCAAAATTGGGCATGACTTAGCCTCATGGGTCCTAACAATATATTAAAAATTCGTAGATACAGTCCCGTTTGCGATGTTTGCCTTTTTAAATGTCTTAGATGACTGGCCTACATCGCCATTTTTTGTTGTGTTTCACTGCGAGTTGATACGAGTCGGTAGCAGATACGCTTTGTGTAATTTTGGTTAAAATATTTGCCTTTTGTAGAAACAAACATGGCAAATTAAAAGCACAATTATTAATATTGAGACTGAATATATATTTGGATCGGAATATTACTTCAGTTGTGTGGGAAAGATGGTATAGTTAAAGAGCAACAAATATGTATGCAGTGATCTAAATGAAGCACCACAAAATAAGGTAAGAAAGTAAACAAAATTAAAAAAATGGGTTTGTATGAAATATCGCATAGCTACGTTATAGGTAATCAGACAGGGAATGCGACAATTCACCGCGGACGATTAGCCGCCGGACCTTAAGCCGCATATTCATTTGAGGCAGAATTCGCGAGCGTCGCAGCGGGACGAAACGAATGCTTCGTTTGCATTCATGCTAAAGTGAATACGCGCCTTGAGACGACCAATATTCAACTGAATACTTCTCTGTAGTTTCCACTTTGATCGGTTCGATCATTTATTAGAGGCAGATGTTTCATGCCTCGCTTGAAGCCGAACGCGCATACGTATATGCACGTGCTTTAAAGGCGTGGGTTACAGCAACACGCATGGACCCGCTGCACGGGACACCATCCGATCCGTTTACATAGAACTTTAAATTTTATTTTCAGAAGCTACGGATCCGAATTTCCTTTACTGAGTGTCGAGTTCACGAAAACCTCAACGGATTGTTGCTACCCTGCGTTTCCAAAATAGAAGATTTTTAGTTACGTTATTTATGTTGCCTTCTCTTAAGAGATATGTGAAAAAAATATATTTTTTTATTGTTAAAAAAACATTTATTTTTCAATGTTAGAAAAACATTTCTTTTACATACTTAAAAATCAATATTTTTTTAACATTCGAAAAACACTTTAAAAAAAACGTTTGTTTTTTGATGTTGGAAAAAGAATTATTTTTAATTTTATAAAAACATAAGATTATTTTTCTAACGTCAGAAAACGGGTTATTAAGCTTCTTTTTCACTATGAATATGACGTTAGAACTAACATCCAACCTAACGTTATGTTTTTAAATTAAACATTATTTTGACGTTATTAAAATGTTTTGTGTTTAGTGGGTTAAGCGGAAATTGTTTGTTTTCTTGCGATTTTTGTATGAACTAATTGCAAAACAAGGTTCTTCTTTCTAAGTCGCCATCTCGGAGTGCTTGACTAATATGTGTTGCATATGAATGATACTTAAATTTTTTAAGAATTCTTTGTGCAGTTGATTTGGGTACTTCAACATTATTTTCCATCAGTTTACGAAGGGAGATGCGAGGATTGTCAACGACACTTTGTAAAACCATTGCTTCAATATTTTCATCAGGTTGTCGATTTAACATTTAAAAAAAGATTTAATTTTTTTTTGAATGCAGTTTGTTTGATTACAGTATTATTCATTTGGATGTAGGTATAACAAATTATTGTTTTACAGTTGAACATATTACTTAGGCTATAAATATTTATATAGCTAACAATTAGATTATGGTTTTACTTTACTATTGTTAAAATTGTAGCATATTCTTGCTAAATAAAATTTTAAAGTTTAACCCAGACAGCACAAGTACGTACTATGTACGTCGCAGGGACGTAATTTTAGCCATTATTTTCCTTCAATGTGTACGCACTATGTACGTACATTCGACGTACTATGTACGTCCAGTTGACGTACTATGTACCTGCATTCGACGTACTATGTACGTACATTCGACGTACTTTGGGCCTTTATTTCTTCTATACGACCCATTATGGATCCACAAGGGACGAAAAATGCACCTGAAATGGAGTAATGTATGTAAAAAACTCCTAGTAGGTACGTCCATGGTACGTTAATTTTAAGGTAAAATGTACATACCCCCGCCGTACATGGTATGTATATTGTACATAAAATGCACGTACCCTGGATGTACATAAAATGTACGTACCCTGGATACAGTAGCGCACCCAGGAATATGTCTTGGGGGGGGCCCGAGGCCTCATAGTGTCGTATTTCATGCCATTTTTTTTGTTTATTCATGAAATATGTGGAAAATATATACAAAAATCTTAGGCCTGGGTACGCCCATGCTGGATGTACATAAAATGTACGTACCCTGGAAGTACATGGTACGTACATAGGGCGTCAAATTAAAACAAAGAAAGTAAAGGACTAGGTATCATTAAAAATATTTCAGCTACCTGAACATTCCTACTGTAGACACGGTGTCGCTCAACCAGTTTTAAGTTTGGATAGAAACACCCCAACAAACTAAAAATGTGGTTTTGTAGAGAAGCTTCCCTAGAAGACAAAAACATAATTTTGAAAATCGCAGCTGAACCTTTTTTCGAGTTTTTTTTAATTTTTCCAAAAATTAATAAATATAATTTTATGATTTTAAATTACATAGTTTTTTCCATCGTAAACAAATAAAAGTGGATTCAAACTATTTAAAAAAAATGTAGTGATAATTCTCAGGCCCGACAACCCCTTCTTTCCCTTTTCTCTCATTCCTAGACTCCTTTGAATCAAATTTTGAGCCCTGTAAGGCGAATTTTTGAAAAAGTCAATTTATGTTCTTTTTTGTTTTGATTCCTGATATTAAAAATTACCACAGACTATACAGATAAGAAATCAGAATAATAAATCAGCCAAAACAACATCAAACTTTTAGATCACACGCTACAACAGTTCGGGTGATAATAATTATGTAATGTGTTTCATCTTACATGAGAAAAGCAACCAATAATTATTGTGCACCATCTTACAAATTTTAAAAACAAATAGTTTTTATTCAATAACATCTTCTAAATAAAAAAAATAGGATAAAATAAAGTTACTTTAATTGTCTGAAACACACCAGCAACCATCCGTAAGACCTAAAATGAATGTTTCGGACAGTTTTATTTTGTTTCGGCCAACTTTTTAGGTTGCTACTCGTTTACTAATTGTAATTTAACGATTTTTTTGAGGTTTTATTAATTTGTTTGCCGATACCTTTTGCCAGAATAGCGTTTTTTTTGTTTGTTTTGCTAACAATCGAAGAAATTTCACGTTTTGGATATTACATATTAGTACACTTGCTGTTTTTATTTTTAAAACGAAGTAGTAATAATACAAAAAAAGAGTCCATCGTATTGCACCCTCAAGCTTAAATCTTGTTAGATTGGCCACCAATAACTCGCATCGTTTTAAAACCAGGGCACATATTCCGTGTACTGTCGAATTCCATAGACATGTCGTCCTTTCTTTCTATTTTTTGCAATTAGTAAGCGACATTAAATATCGCTATTAATCTATACAGTGCACAGAATGTGGACCCAGACGCGCGTTTCTTATGACGTCTTCCCGGTCAAAGCCGACCCACGCGACGCCCATTGCGGATTACGATTATCCCTCTCTGTTTATAAAACATGCGGAAATCAAGCACGTAAAAGAACGGCAACGTTGGTGTAATTTTCGATTTATTTGGGTTTTAAGCCTGAAATTTAAAATAGGCACCGATTAATCGAGGGCGCCATAATAATTATGAATTAAATAAAAACTATTTGTTTTTAAAATTTGTAAGATGGTGCACACTAATTATTGTCTGTTTTTATCCTGTAAGATGAAACACACCCAAACTGTTGTAGCATTTGATCTGAAAGTTTGATGTAGTTTTGGCTGATTTATTATTCTGATTTATTATCTGTATAGTTTGTGGCATTTTTAAGATAAGGAAACAAAACAAAAAAGAACATAAAATGACTTTATCAAAAACTCGCCTTATAGGGCTGGTTTAAAGTAGGCTATAAATAGGAGAGGAATTGTCGGGCCTAAGAATTATCACAACATTTTTTAAAATAGTTTGAATCCACTTTTATTTGTTTAAATAATATATTTCAAATCATAAAATTTTATTTATAAATTTTCGGAAAAATCAAAAAAACTCGAAAAAAGGATCAGCTGCGATTTTGAAAATTATGTTTTTGTGTTCTAGGGAAGCTTTCCTACACAACCATATTTTTAGTCTTTTGTGGTGTTTCTACCCAAACTTAAAAACTGGTTGAGCGACACTGTGTAGAGTGGTTCTTCCAGTGTTACCTCGAGTCTCCAAAGGTTTGATTAAGTTTGTTTTGCTTGATTTAATATTTAAGAAATATATCTCTAACAATGCCGTTAAATGTTAACTAGTGTGAGCTATTACCAAATTCCGTTGTTAAATTTTTGGAAACGCTTCTCTAAAATGAACGTAAAATGAACGTAAAATATACGTACTGTGTACGTAGCTGGTGTACGTACTATGTAGTTACATACTTGTACGTACTATGTACGTACATAGTTGTACATAAATTGTACGTACCTTATTGTTCTCGAGAAGGACCGACCTAAAATATAATATATATATATTTACGTACACTATTGTACGTACATAGTACGTACTTTATTGGTCTTGGGACGTACAGACGTAAAATGGACATAAAATGTACGTCCCTGGGACAAAGTGTGCTGTCTGGGTTTCAAACTTGGGGGAGGACTTTTTAAGGACGCACTGTATAAGTCCTATTTTTGGAAGGGCATCCCTGAGCCGTACGGAAAATGGATGGAGTACGTACCTAATTGGCCCAAAAAGTATCGACGTAAAATGTACGTACCTATAGTGAACGTACTTAGTATTCGTACGTCCCTGGTGTACGTATTATCACAGAATATATAGGTTATTACCAACAGAAGCACGGTCCAGTTAAAGGCACCTTTTAGTTTACAACGCTAGCGCTGGTTTCGTAACTATATTATATTTAAAATATCGCAGGGCTTCTACTGTGCGAGGTTGCCGCCTGATACGAGGTATCCCGCTCGTGTAGCGTAATCACCCAAGCAATTTAGATGTCTTTTGATGAACTTCCCTTCACGTCCCCTCAACCCGCTTAAAAACCATGGTGTGTGTTTGTGAGCCGCGTCGTTGAAGGTCATCGGTACACCTGTATTTCATTCATTAATTGAGCCGAAATAGGTCTGAGTAAAATTAAATCTCCGCAAAAAATGAATTAAATACAAAGTATAATAAATTTATACCTGTTACAGTCTAGATATTTTCCACATACCTATTTTATTAATAATAAAATAAATAGCCGGTAATATGACATCATGGAGCCTTGGCCCCCCCTAAAACATCTTCCTGGGTGCGCCACTGAATAATCGACCACTTTTAATTACATTTTCGGTTCAGTTCGGGGGTGGGTTGATATATATACCGGGTGGGCCAAAAAAACCGGACAATTTTTTTTTCAATATAACTTTTGAACTATAACGTAGATTTTAATGGGACAAACTGCACTTGGCAGAGAATTATTCAGAGTTTTGACTAAATATATTTTTTTGTCCTCCATCTTAAAATCCAGGATGGCGGACAAAATTAAATTGTACCCTTCAAAGATACTCCTTTGTTCTTGTGTTGCGAACATGTTTTAATTATTTTTTAAAATCAGTAAAAAAGCTGCAAAATAATTTTGGTGTTTCTAAAAAAAAATATTTTTCGCATTGTTTGGAATATTATACGATTGCCTTGCTAATCATGTCTGGATTTCTTTCCTTATAAATTAATTACTACTGAACCGATTTTGATGAAATAAAAAACATTCTGGTGAGAATTGATTGCTTTTTAGAGATCATGACCAAAATTTGCCGCCATCTCAAAATTGAAGATGGCGGACAGAATCATACTTGATTCTTCAAAATGACATGTTTATTCTTATTTTCTGAATATATTTTAGTTTTTTTTTTAATTTATAGAAAAGCACAACAAGTTAAAAATTAGTCAAATCGGTGTGGTTGTTCTCAAAAAATCGATTTTTGTTTCAGCCATTGTTTTACAGATTATACGATTGATTGAATTTCCTTATAAACTCATTATTACTGAACCGATCTTAGTGAAATAAAAAAAATCATGGGGAGAATTAATTTTTCTTTAAAGAATACAATCGAAATTTGCCGCCATCTTAAAAGCTAGGATGTCGGACAGAATCATACTTGACCCTTCAAAGAGGCACGTTTATTCTTACTTTCCGAAAATGTTTTAGTTTTTTTTTAATTCATAGAAAAACACTACTTTATCCCGCATAAGGAAGTACAAATTAATAAAATCGGCGTAGTAGTTCTTAGAAAACTATCACTTCAGATTGTGGTTATAGTGTGGTGATTCTTTTTTTGATTTTTAAAAATTTATTTTATTTACGGACATCCCTGAATTTTTAAAAATTAAATTAATCTTACATTGTTATACATCATTTAAAGGAAATTTAATTTTCTATAATTAACTATACGGCACATTGTTTATAAAGAGCTTGGTTTTTCCTAATCCGGGTGAAACATATATATATATATATATATATATATATATATATATATTCTTTTTTTTTTTAATTACTCCCGACGGACGTCGCCCTCGCTGGACAATTTATCATTAATCAAACATCACTGTCTTACACATCGTGAAAAAGGGAATTTTATTTTTTACAACTAAGTATAAAAAATATTTTCCTCAATTGCGCTTAGTTTCTGAGAAAATTGGAAAAACCCTGTAATAAAATTAATGTAGTTGTTTGGATTTCTCCAGGTTGAAGGTCACTCATATTGCAATTGAAAAAAATACCCTTTCCTTCACAAACAAAATTTTATCAATTTATTAATTAACATGGAATATGGACTTTGGTCCAAAACAGCAGTCGCTTTTCAATTGCAAAATTAATGTGTTTGGTGATTTGTAAAAATTGATTTAATTTACGGGCACCTGTGTTTTAAAGTTTTAATCTGAAGATAAATCTCACTTTCTTATGGGGCGTTTAAAGAGAAATTTCATTGTCTACAATCGACTATAGGGCACAATTTATAATAGAGGGCTTGGTTTTTAAGATAATCGGGTAAAACGTGTCACAAACATGTGGTTTTTGTTTTCAATAAACGGACGCCGCTGGAGAGTTTGTCATTAGTCTGACCCCACCGACTTCCACATTGGTAAAAAGGAAATTTAATTTTGTACAATAAAGTCTCAAACAGATCACCTTTGCTGCTAGGGCCGTACCTAAAATCTTTTTTCGGGAGGGTTACTTCTTTTGTTAAGGAGGTGGGAGGGGGGTGTTCGTGAATTTTGGAAACTATCACTTCAGATTGCGGTTATAGTGTGGTGATTCATTTTTTAATTTTTTCAAAATTGCTTTAATCTACGGACGGCCCTAAATTGTTATAAATGAAACTAATGTAGCCTTGTGACACATCGTTTAAAAGAAAATTTTATTTTCTACAATAAAGTATAAATAAAATTTTTTGATGTAAAGCTTGATTTTAAAGAAAATCAAGTAAAACAAGTTTCTTTTTTTAATTTTTTTACATTATCCCAATAAACGGACAGCGCTGGAGAGTCTTTCCTTAGGCGTACCCCACCCCATTTTTCCATAAAGCTTAGTTAGTTTTTGAGAAAATTTAAATTAAAAACAAAAATTTCCAGGTTTTAGAGAGTCTTTTTTGTGGTTTTTTGCAGCTTAAATTTCGAAATCTAATATAATTATATATTTAGGTTAGATTTTACACATTTTTGATGCATTTCTTCTTTCAAGACTATTAAAGGATAACGATAACGAATGTTGAATTTTTTATTGATTTGAAGATTGCTGGATAGTTATATTTATTTTCGAACTTATATGTACCTGCATAGAATGAGTTTTTGACTTAAAATTCTTTTTGGAGAAAAACAATGTGTTAGGGAAGAAGAAGAAAACACAAAAATTTTAATTTTAAAAATGTATCCCTTTATGATATGCCTATGTTACGTGCACCACTGCTTTCAAAAAGGACTTATGTGCACTACTTGATTTTTCCCAAGTCTTTTACTTTTGCCATGAAAGTACTTCAAGTACATTAAATATGTCAAAAAATGAGAAAAAAGCCTAAAATATCAAAAAAAAAATCAAAAATGTCAAAAAACGTCAAAAACTTCAACAAATATTTAAAATGACAAAAAATTTAAAAAAATGTCAAAAATTGTCAAAAAATGAAAAGAGATAATTTTATTACACAAAAAGCTGCAAAATTGACCCAGTCGCATCAAAATGTGTTTTATAGTTTTGCGATACACCCGGTTTCCACCTATACGTGCCCACCCTGATTCAAAAAACGCATCAGGTGACACTGCATTTAAAACCGGTACAACGCCATGTACTGTCAGGTGATGCATTTTTTGAATCGGGCTGGGCAAGCATAGGAAACTAGGCTTTAGGCGTGTCACGGTTACCCCGAACTCCGAGGAGCATGTATCCTACCTTGCCTTATTTCTCTTTTGGTGGAGCCCTTGGGGCACTGTTCTTACCGTCAATAATTTCTAAATCAATCATAGAAAGTACTATTTTTATAATAGCCCACAAAACTGCTTAAAAACTTGTTTAAATTAAACTAAATAAATAAGCATAACAAACGTAAATATCCAGGTGTATCTAGTCAAACTAAATAAATTTTCGGGTTCTTTAAACCAACCTCCATCAAACGTAGAAATTACGTCTGCTGCAAAGCGAGTTGGTGGATCTCTAAAAATCGAGCAAAAAATACCTGCACTACCGTACTACCGACACCCCTCAATAGATGGCATGACTGCTGTAGTAGTTTCTCACACTTTGAATTTCACGTTCCACGAAATAATGAAGGTGCGTCTAAATAATTAAGCCTATAGGCATTATTCTTTTGATGAGTGTGTACCTAATTAAATAAGAAGTACCTATCAAGGTTGCTAAAATACCTGACTTCGCTGCCAAGTTGATAAAAAAACCGGAAAAGTGGCAACCCTGAGGTTAACACTTGTTTTCGGCGCATTAAAGTTATATCTCACCTATATCTAAATTGTACCTCAAGAATATTTTATTATACTTGAAGTACTTTTAATGTACTTGAAGTACTTTGAATGTACTTGAAGTACTTTGAATGTACTTGAAGTACTTTGAAAGTACTTGAAGCACTTTGGCTGTACTTGAAGTACTTATAATGTACTTGAAGTACTTTACTTGACAAAATCAAGTACATTGTTAAAAGTACTTCAAGTACAATACCGAATTGTAGATGTACGTTAAGTACAGTACTTGAAGTACTTGTAAGTACTTGAAGTACAATTTCAATTACTGTACTTGAAGTTCCTGACAGCTCTGGTATGCATATTAAATTAATAAAGTTATTTAGTTATTTTAGTTGGATTTCATGGTTTCAAGATATATTTAAAATAAAAAGTTACTTTAACTAATTACTTTTTCTAGTTAAGTTAAAAAAATAATGTGTAATTAGTTCAGGCCCCATGGGGTCCGATACTGCGTTTAATGATAGAAGCAACCCACTTGGTATGGATAGATATAAGACTCGCTCGAACATTTTACGAAAGGGAACCATCCCTGGCAGAGGGTTAGTTCCCCCCTTAAACGTGCTTTTTGGCGGTTTTTTGCTGATATCTCGAAAACGGTCAACTTTTCTAAAAATATTCTAAAGATCATTTTGCAAGCGGATAAAATTTCCTTTTTTAACCATGTACATTAGTCCCCTTTAAAGGCAGTCGTGCACGTTCCATAGGCCTAAGAAGAAGGGGATGTTTAAAATATGTTTTGTTTATTTTTCTTGTGGCATTTTGTATCCTTAACACATTGTTTTTTTCAAGAAAGTATTTTTGTTCAAAACCCCATTGTATACAGTTAAATAGTTAATAAGTTAGACATAACTTTTTAAAGTAGCCGCCTTAAAATAAAACCAAATGTGTTTGTAGAAATCCTCAAATCAAACAAAAATTTTGAACATTAATTTTTGTAACTCACTAAAAAATACTCAAGGTGAGCAAAAAAATTTTTTGATTAGTATTAACTTAAAACTTAATTTTTCAAGTTGATTTCATTTAAATTGGGGGGAGGGGCATTCTGTCTTTTACAGTATTTTTCTAATTTGCAAACTTTTAACTTGGCCAAAAACAACTAAGTAATAGTTGTTAAGGCTGACCAAAAGTGCTCTCAAAAGATGTATAACATGCCCTCCCTACATCAGTGGCCAACCTTTTATAGGTATTTAAATAGAGGTGTGGAATAAACAATATTTTATTACCCTACATGTCGGGTTTTAAAACTTATTTTTAAAGCTGAAGAAATTTCCTTTCCGACGATGTATATTACTCTCCCCTCACGGCAGCGATAGATCTATCATAGACGCACAAAAAATAATCAATTTTGGTATACACTTGAATCTTTATTTAACAACAACCATGTTCGAACAGTACTAATACACACATTGCGTTCATTAAGAGAAGCAACACACTTGGTATGAATATACAATATACTTCCTCGAAAAAATAACGAGGGGGAACCATCCGCCTACTCTTGGTGGGGACGGTGCAGTATGTGTATTAGTAATGTTCCAACATGGATGTCAAATGAAGATTCAAGTGTATATCAAATTTGACCATTTTTAGGGGGTCTATGCAAGATTAAAAATAAGTTTTAAAGCCAAACATGTGGGAGTAAAATTTAAGAAAAAAAAATAGATTTTTTCCACACCTCTCATTTATTTACATTGAAGATGCTCATAAGATGCAAAAACGAGTTATCCGAACATTAAAATTTAGGAGTAATTCCACGCCAAATCATCCAATGGGGGTACCTGCCATGTAACGAAAAAAATCCAAATTTTGATAACATGTATTAGTTTCCTTAGGAATACCAAATTAACAAATTTTAATTTTTAATGTCGCCGCCCGTATTTTACAGGCCACTTTAAAAGTAAAAAAAAGAAGAAAATCAGTTGTGGCCTTATTTTTTTTTCCAAAACCATTAAATACCTTCTCCTAAAGATTGAATTTTTCTGAAAGAAGAAATAAATGGTTTTCCAGGACTTTGCTTTTACTCAAGCCCCCTCTCCCAACCCCATTGGAAAATTTCTGCATACGCCACTGGGCATTAAAAAAACTAAGTCATGGTAAAAGCCCATGTGATGCGTTTGGAGGTACTGTAAAATTATTTGTTTTACATTAAAATCTCAAACAAACAACAACTGGACACCATTCTTTCACTCCTCTGGATGATTTAACTATAGATGCAAATTTACTTCAAGCTTAGAAAAAAAATTTGATCGGTTTCTGAAATTATAGAACTCAACTTCTTTTCCGATTTTTTAAATATGACAGTAGGTAACTACTAAAAAAGTAAATAAACTTTAAAAAAAATTGTGTAGTGACCGTATGAAGAGAGTTTAGATCATAATTTATTGAACAGTGCTCATATAAATAAACTTTACCTTCTGATAAACCTTAATTTCCAGGAGCGGATCTAGAAACTTTATTTTGGGGGAAAATATCATAATAAATATTTCACAAAACTAATTTGCATAGTAGAGATCTGAGCCCTGAAGGGGAGAAAAACTAGAGATATCCCAAAAAAATAACCCCAAAATTAAATTCGCCTGGGAAAACAGAGTCTATTAAACTAAAAAACAATGGAAAAAATCGGCAACACGCTAGAAGCTTACCTTCTGTGATTCTGCAACATTCTCTGGCGGCGCCGCCCGTTTCTTGCGTCTGGAATTTCGGTCTTCAACCCGAAAACACATGTGACTTCTTCTAGTTTTTTGGCGGTGTGATTTCTTCATTCCCCTGTCACACACAGGGTGGCGCTTCAAACTTCCAGCGTGAGAAAAAACGCGAATGATTTCAATAAAATGATCAGGTGATCAAAAAGAAAATAGCTTTCAACAAAGCGAGAAATTATCACCTGATCGGAATTTTTCCCAAACCGGACTTTCCTTTTTTGAAGGTTTCTGCAGAACGCCGAAAATATCAAAACAAACTCCAAGGTTAGGTTTTCCCAAAAAATTCAAAATAAAACAATAAAGAAAAAATAACTGGCAGTATTAAACACATAGTGACCAGGAGGTGTATTCTATGTGTCAAAACTAAGTAAAGTTTCAGATTTGGGGGGGGGGGGGTAGCCCGTAGATCCACGCCTGTAATTTGTGATGCAATTTAACATCACTAAAAATATTAAAATAACAAAAAAATGTGTAGTGACCTTAAGGATTACAGACCCAGATTTTTTAATCTTTTTTTTAAAAGTATATGATACAGTGAAAAATTTACCCTACTTGATTACCACCAGCACCCCGATAGACAGGGTGTTTTTGATGCTGAAGTTGAGGGATTTCTCAGACATTCTTAACTTCTTCGTGGAACTCCAAGGTAACGTCTACTTTTTAAATATATTTTATACAAGGAAGATATAGTCCTTGAGTATAGCTTTCCGACACTGTATCAAAAATTTAAGAAAACATTACATTTATACCCCAAAAAAATATGAAAACTTTGAAAATTTCTGCGTTTTTTGGATATTCTCTAAATTGCTCTAATTAAGCCAGTATAAAAGATTTTGCTAAACATCACATTTTTTTGAAAACTACTTTTATGCATGTTTTCAAAATTATAGGTTAATTTTTTTTAGGTGCTGTTTACTATGAGCATAATTTTTTTCTTTAAAGTCCCATTTTGCCCGTTTTTAGACTTTTTAAATGCGTGTACAACAGACTAATTGTTTCATTTAGTAAGCATGATTAAAGAAAAAAATTAAATGTCACGGCGTGGAATTGTTCTTAGGCCCCTCTTTAAAGAATTAAAAATACTTAGTGTCATTGACATATACATCCTAAACTGTGTCACATACATAAAGAACAATCCTGAAAAACTTAGACAAGATCTTAGTGGGTCAGAGTTTTACAGTCTCAGAAAAAACTATAGTGTAGCCCTGCCTAGGCATTATTCAACTATGGCTGCTAAAGGTCCTCAAGTGGTTGCAATCAAACTTTTTAACAAACTGCCTGCTAAATTATAGAAAATCCAGAGTAAAAATATCTTCAAAAATAGAGTTAAACAAATACTTTTAAGCCACTCATTTTACTCAATATCAGAATTTATGTTGGTTGGTGGTGTCTGATCTTGCACTGCATGTTTGTTTTTGTAGTAGTAGTAGTAGTAGTAGTAGTGTGGGGTAGGCTCTAGGCCAGGCGACTAGGCACATGAAGCGCCCTTTTCGCCAACCCCCGGGCATCCCCCCTACTGCGTCCTTCCTTCGCTAAGGAATCTGCCCGTCTTCTGTACAAAGGCCAGAATTTTTTGATGTAGGTCCTCCGTCCCAAAGGTTTCCTCTTCGAATACCTCTCTTCTTGCCTCCTTATATGCTTCACATGATGAGAGGAAGTGCGCCGAGGTCTCGTCCTCGGCCCAGCATCGCTCGCACGTCGCGTCGGTCTTCACTCTCATTTTCGCCAGGTGTCCTCGTAGGACGCAGTGTCCGGTTTGGACTCCCACTATGGCTCCCACCTCTCTCCGTGTTCTACGGAGCAGCCAGTCCCTACGGGATTTGCTGTATGCTGTCACGTACTCCTTTGCCTGTCTGGCGTTTCCTGTGTTGGTCCATTTCTTTTGTATCTCTTTCTGGGTCCACTCCGTTAGGGCCGACTTCATTGCCCTCGTGTGAGTCCCAGGAAAGGCTCTGGCCCGACTCATTTTTGCCGGGATACACCCCTGGCAAGTTTGTCCGCTTTCTCGTTTCCTGGGACTCCCATGTGGCTTGGGATCCATACGAGCTCCACCTCTCTTACTCCGGCCAACTCTTGAAATGCATCTGCGCACTCCTGCACCAAACCCGCGGACATGGTTGGTTTGCACAATGCTTTCAGCGCAGCTTGACTGTCTCAACAGATGCGGAGGCACTTTCCTGTTTCGTTCCTAATTTTTTCCTCCATTTTACCGGCAGTATAGCGTAAACCTCCGCCTGAAAGACTGTTGCATTGGATCCTAGCGAATAGCTTTTTTGTTTTTGTAACTTTGTGTTTAATTTGTGATAAAGGATCAGGCACACCTCTTATGGGACTTCTGTAATCCGTCAAACTTCATGAAATTTTGGTATGTTGTCGACTGAACCTTTCTTATCAAAAGCTCTCATGAGCCCAACTTAAATTAAAGACCAGTTTTTGAAATACAGGGTGTTGAATGTGTTAATGTCCAAGAAGCATAATGGCTTTTTAAAGGGGTTTTCCAAACATAAACGCAATGTTTTTATTTTGTATATTTACGATCTATTTATTATTTTTAATCTGTGCCTTTTAAACATTATCTACAGGATGTTTAAGTAAATATTAGTCGAATGTTTTAATGAGAAATAAGCTTTAGTGTGCTGTAGATTAAGCCTTGCTCATCAGAAGTCCTCATGAGCCCAACTTAAATTAATTTTCGGTTTAATAAATACAGAGTGTTGATGGTGATAATGTTCAAGAAGCATAATAGCTCTTTAGATGGGTTTTTCAAAGTTATTTACAAATTTAGATTTAGAGTATTTATTAGTTTTCTAATGATTCTTTTAATGATAAAGCTGGACTTATTTAGTATTTAATACAGGGTGTTTTGACAAATATCATTTTTTAAATACTAATTAAAAATCTGTGTATTGTATATATTATTGAGCATCTTACTATTCATTTAGCGAAATTGTGGTGCAAAAAACTAAAGCATAATTGTAAAAAAAAGCCTTTTTTTAAAATCCTCTACCAAAATACTGGATGAAAAATCATTTCTTGTTTGGACAACCCGTCCAAAGAGCTATAATGCTTCTTAGACATTATCACTTTCAACACCCTGTATTTCAAAAACTGGTCAATAATTTAAATTGGGCCCATAAGAACTTTTGATAGGAAAGGTTCAATCTAAAACACAGTGGCGTTTATTTCTCATTAACACTTTTGAATTTCAAAAGGTGCGCCACTGATGTAGGGGGGCGTGTTATACAGCGTTAGAGAGTACTTTCCATCAGCCTTAATAATTGTTACTTAGTTATTTTTCCCAAGTTAAAAGTTTGCAAATAATTGGAAAAATACTGTAAAAGAGCACTTTTGAGGGGGGCGAAAGAGGGGAGGCCCCCCGCTTCCACTTTAAAGTAGGTCAACTTGAAAAAGTCAGTCTTAAGTTATTACTAACCAAAATTATTTTTTTTCTTATTCTTATTATTATTTACTGAGTTAGATACAAAAATGAATGTTCAACTGTTTCATTTAAGGATTTCTACAAAAAAAATTATTTTTATTTCAAGGCGACTTTTTAAAAAATATATGTCTAGCTTAATAAGTATTTAACTGCATACAATCGGCTTTTATGAAAAATATCTTTTTGAGAAAAAATTGTGCTAAGGATTAAAAATACCACAAAAAACAAATAAAGAAAAGATTTTAAATATGTTTCTTTTTTTCGTACGCTAATGGAACGTGCACCACTGCCGTCAGATACTAGGATACATCGTTGAAAAGGAAATTGTATCTGCTTGAAAAATGATCTTTAGATGATTTTTGGAAAAGTTGACTGTTATCAACTATCAAAAATCATGTTTAAAGGGGGGAACAACCCCCCTGCAAGGAATGTTCGGTTCATACATATCCATACCAAGTATGTTGCTTCTTTTTTTAAAGGCAGCATATCGCTTGAACCTCGGATGTAGGGCCTGAACTAAATAACAAAACCAGAAAAAATACTCTGCCAATATATGGGCCCCTAAGCTCATACTAGGTACTATAGTTATAGTTTACGTGTGAGCTAATATAACTAAAAACTGAAATATATTTTATTCAACTCCAGACTAAATTACCTTTTGTTTGATACCACACAAGCCTTGTTTTGACTTAAACTCAAATTTTTAAAATCTACCCCCTCCTTAAAAAAAGCAAAAACTAAAATGTTATTTGTTAAACTCTGGACTCAATTACCTTTCGTTTGATATCACACACGCTATATTTTCACTTAAACTCTCATTTTTGAAATATACCCCCACCCTTTTTTTAAAATAAATTAAAATGTATTTTGTTTAACTCCAGACTCAATTACCTTTTGTTTGATATCACACACGCCATATTTTCACATAAACTCTAATTTTTGAAATCTACCCCCACCCTTTTATTTGGTTTGTGTTCGGTGGATTTTGTTCATTTTTAAATGGGACCATCTCGACCCAAGACCAGCCTAGGTACCTAATTTCATTAAAATCGGTCAAGCGGTTTTTGAGTTATGCGCGTTGGTCGTTACAGACAGACAGACAGACATACAGACAGACGGCGCAACAAAAAAGTTTCAAAATCATCTGAAACGCAAAGATATATAAAAAATTTTGAAATCGGAGCAACTTTTTTTTCTCGAAAAAATTAGGATCACCATAGCTCACACTACTATAGTATAGTATATGTGTGAGCTAATATAGCCGGGCTATATTCTTTGTGATAAAACTAATGGAATAAACGAGCTTATTTCTTAACGAGCCTGTATAAAATTTAGATTTCTACTGTTTTAGCTCTTATTTGTTCATAGTTTCGTTATGTGCAGTAAAAATTGTAGGTGAAATATAAGAATAGTAAGAAATATAAAAACTAATATCTTCATAACTAGAGAGAGAAAATAAGATATATTTTTTCCTAGTGTAACACTAAGTTACGAAAATATGCAGGTAAAATTTTATCAAAATCGACCGAGCCGTTTTCCACAAATAACTTAAAAATCATTTAAAAGCCAAAACAACGATTTTTGTTAATAGATCCTTTGGCTAAACCAAAAGCAATGGCATTTTTTAAAATATATTTAAAATACTTTTTATGCTGTTTTCATACAAAATATTTAATATATTAATTTTTTTCATACAGAAAATAGCTTAAAACCTCTGAATTTTATTTAGTAAGTAAAAAAATTTGCAATAAAATAATTCATATCTATAAAAGTGGGGGCAATCAAAAACCTAAAATATTTTTTTCTTAAAATATCGTATGAAACTATTAATACGTACAATGTGCTAGGTCTAAAATTTAGTAATAGTGCAGATATAAAACAATTGTTTTTTTGACGACCCCCCGTATTTTATCGATATATTGACAAGAATGGCATTATAAGTGACTTTGTCTTTAGGCCTTTTAAGTGTCAAGTCAAGGTGTAAGAGTTTTTATTATTAGAACATACACAAAAACGACCTTTTCACGAACTACTATACTATAACATAGTAAAATTATAGCCAATTCTGTGTAAGCAAACGGGTGCGGTGTTCATTATAAAATAGACATTTTTCAGGTTCATTTTAAAAAATGTGTATTTATAAAACTGCACCAAGAACCCTTATAATTAAAAAAAAAATTTGGTTGAAAAAAACAAATGTGACTGTGCGCGAGTTTACTGGAATCTTATCTTATTCAATACTACGATCTTCTATAGGCTATTTACTTCGTAAGAGAAGTCAACTATCATGTAAACTTAGCCGCGTACACTCTTTAAGAACACATGTGATGCCGCTGAAAGTCAGACATCGAATGAACCGACTGCCGACGGACGCGCTAAACTCAAGGTCACAAATCGATCGATGGACTGCAAATTTTTACAGAGAAATACATCCTTCTTGGTAACACCGGCAACTTCCCGAGGGGAAACCCAATTTGATTTCAGAGTTTTGCGTGAAGGCAAAAGCCTGTGATCAAACCGGTTCGCCTCGCGCTCCGTAAGCTTCAGACCTCTGTAGTATACTTACTTTATGGTATTATGTACATACCCGGTGTATGTACTATGTACGTACACATTTGTACGTACATAGTACGTACATAATTAGTCCGAGAAGTACTGACACAGAATATATAGGTTATTACCAACAGAAGCACGGTCCAGTTAAAGGCACCTTTTAGTTTACAACGCTAGCGCTGGTTTCGTAACTATATTATATTTAAAATATCGCAGGGCTTCTACTGTGCGAGGTTGCCGCCTGATACGAGGTATCCCGCTCGTGTAGCGTAATCACCCAAGCAATTTAGATGTCTTTTGATGAACTTCCCTTCACGTCCCCTCAACCCGCTTAAAAACCATGGTGTGTGTTTGTGAGCCGCGTCGTTGAAGGTCATCGGTACACCTGTATTTCATTCATTAATTGAGCCGAAATAGGTCTGAGTAAAATTAAATCTCCGCAAAAAATGAATTAAATACAAAGTATAATAAATTTATACCTGTTACAGTCTAGATATTTTCCACATACCTATTTTATTAATAATAAAATAAATAGCCGGTAATATGACATCATGGAGCCTTGGCCCCCCCTAAAACATCTTCCTGGGTGCGCCACTGAATAATCGACCACTTTTAATTACATTTTCGGTTCAGTTCGGGGGTGGGTTGATATATATACCGGGTGGGCCAAAAAAACCGGACAATTTTTTTTTCAATATAACTTTTGAACTATAACGTAGATTTTAATGGGACAAACTGCACTTGGCAGAGAATTATTCAGAGTTTTGACTAAATATATTTTTTTGTCCTCCATCTTAAAATCCAGGATGGCGGACAAAATTAAATTGTACCCTTCAAAGATACTCCTTTGTTCTTGTGTTGCGAACATGTTTTAATTATTTTTTAAAATCAGTAAAAAAGCTGCAAAATAATTTTGGTGTTTCTAAAAAAAAATATTTTTCGCATTGTTTGGAATATTATACGATTGCCTTGCTAATCATGTCTGGATTTCTTTCCTTATAAATTAATTACTACTGAACCGATTTTGATGAAATAAAAAACATTCTGGTGAGAATTGATTGCTTTTTAGAGATCATGACCAAAATTTGCCGCCATCTCAAAATTGAAGATGGCGGACAGAATCATACTTGATTCTTCAAAATGACATGTTTATTCTTATTTTCTGAATATATTTTAGTTTTTTTTTTAATTTATAGAAAAGCACAACAAGTTAAAAATTAGTCAAATCGGTGTGGTTGTTCTCAAAAAATCGATTTTTGTTTCAGCCATTGTTTTACAGATTATACGATTGATTGAATTTCCTTATAAACTCATTATTACTGAACCGATCTTAGTGAAATAAAAAAAATCATGGGGAGAATTAATTTTTCTTTAAAGAATACAATCGAAATTTGCCGCCATCTTAAAAGCTAGGATGTCGGACAGAATCATACTTGACCCTTCAAAGAGGCACGTTTATTCTTACTTTCCGAAAATGTTTTAGTTTTTTTTTAATTCATAGAAAAACACTACTTTATCCCGCATAAGGAAGTACAAATTAATAAAATCGGCGTAGTAGTTCTTAGAAAACTATCACTTCAGATTGTGGTTATAGTGTGGTGATTCTTTTTTTGATTTTTAAAAATTTATTTTATTTACGGACATCCCTGAATTTTTAAAAATTAAATTAATCTTACATTGTTATACATCATTTAAAGGAAATTTAATTTTCTATAATTAACTATACGGCACATTGTTTATAAAGAGCTTGGTTTTTCCTAATCCGGGTGAAACATATATATATATATATATATATATATATATATATATATATATTCTTTTTTTTTTTTAATTACTCCCGACGGACGTCGCCCTCGCTGGACAATTTATCATTAATCAAACATCACATTACACATCGTGAAAAAGGGAATTTTATTTTTTACAACTAAGTATAAAAAATATTTTCCTCAATTGCGCTTAGTTTCTGAGAAAATTGGAAAAACCCTGTAATAAAATTAATGTAGTTGTTTGGATTTCTCCAGGTTGAAGGTCACTCATATTGCAATTGAAAAAAATACCCTTTCCTTCACAAACAAAATTTTATCAATTTATTAATTAACATGGAATATGGACTTTGGTCCAAAACAGCAGTCGCTTTTCAATTGCAAAATTAATGTGTTTGGTGATTTGTAAAAATTGATTTAATTTACGGGCACCTGTGTTTTAAAGTTTTAATCTGAAGATAAATCTCACTTTCTTATGGGGCGTTTAAAGAGAAATTTCATTGTCTACAATCGACTATAGGGCACAATTTATAATAGAGGGCTTGGTTTTTAAGATAATCGGGTAAAACGTGTCACAAACATGTGGTTTTTGTTTTCAATAAACGGACGCCGCTGGAGAGTTTGTCATTAGTCTGACCCCACCGACTTCCACATTGGTAAAAAGGAAATTTAATTTTGTACAATAAAGTCTCAAACAGATCACCTTTGCTGCTAGGGCCGTACCTAAAATCTTTTTTCGGGAGGGTTACTTCTTTTGTTAAGGAGGTGGGAGGGGGGTGTTCGTGAATTTTGGAAACTATCACTTCAGATTGCGGTTATAGTGTGGTGATTCATTTTTTAATTTTTTCAAAATTGCTTTAATCTACGGACGGCCCTAAATTGTTATAAATGAAACTAATGTAGCCTTGTGACACATCGTTTAAAAGAAAATTTTATTTTCTACAATAAAGTATAAATAAAATTTTTTGATGTAAAGCTTGATTTTAAAGAAAATCAAGTAAAACAAGTTTCTTTTTTTAATTTTTTTACATTATCCCAATAAACGGACAGCGCTGGAGAGTCTTTCCTTAGGCGTACCCCACCCCATTTTTCCATAAAGCTTAGTTAGTTTTTGAGAAAATTTAAATTAAAAACAAAAATTTCCAGGTTTTAGAGAGTCTTTTTTGTGGTTTTTTGCAGCTTAAATTTCGAAATCTAATATAATTATATATTTAGGTTAGATTTTACACATTTTTGATGCATTTCTTCTTTCAAGACTATTAAAGGATAACGATAACGAATGTTGAATTTTTTATTGATTTGAAGATTGCTGGATAGTTATATTTATTTTCGAACTTATATGTACCTGCATAGAATGAGTTTTTGACTTAAAATTCTTTTTGGAGAAAAACAATGTGTTAGGGAAGAAGAAGAAAACACAAAAATTTTAATTTTAAAAATGTATCCCTTTATGATATGCCTATGTTACGTGCACCACTGCTTTCAAAAAGGACTTATGTGCACTACTTGATTTTTCCCAAGTCTTTTACTTTTGCCATGAAAGTACTTCAAGTACATTAAATATGTCAAAAAATGAGAAAAAAGCCTAAAATATCAAAAAAAAAATCAAAAATGTCAAAAAACGTCAAAAACTTCAACAAATATTTAAAATGACAAAAAATTTAAAAAAATGTCAAAAATTGTCAAAAAATGAAAAGAGATAATTTTATTACACAAAAAGCTGCAAAATTGACCCAGTCGCATCAAAATGTGTTTTATAGTTTTGCGATACACCCGGTTTCCACCTATACGTGCCCACCCTGATTCAAAAAACGCATCAGGTGACACTGCATTTAAAACCGGTACAACGCCATGTACTGTCAGGTGATGCATTTTTTGAATCGGGCTGGGCAAGCATAGGAAACTAGGCTTTAGGCGTGTCACGGTTACCCCGAACTCCGAGGAGCATGTATCCTACCTTGCCTTATTTCTCTTTTGGTGGAGCCCTTGGGGCACTGTTCTTACCGTCAATAATTTCTAAATCAATCATAGAAAGTACTATTTTTATAATAGCCCACAAAACTGCTTAAAAACTTGTTTAAATTAAACTAAATAAATAAGCATAACAAACGTAAATATCCAGGTGTATCTAGTCAAACTAAATAAATTTTCGGGTTCTTTAAACCAACCTCCATCAAACGTAGAAATTACGTCTGCTGCAAAGCGAGTTGGTGGATCTCTAAAAATCGAGCAAAAAATACCTGCACTACCGTACTACCGACACCCCTCAATAGATGGCATGACTGCTGTAGTAGTTTCTCACACTTTGAATTTCACGTTCCACGAAATAATGAAGGTGCGTCTAAATAATTAAGCCTATAGGCATTATTCTTTTGATGAGTGTGTACCTAATTAAATAAGAAGTACCTATCAAGGTTGCTAAAATACCTGACTTCGCTGCCAAGTTGATAAAAAAACCGGAAAAGTGGCAACCCTGAGGTTAACACTTGTTTTCGGCGCATTAAAGTTATATCTCACCTATATCTAAATTGTACCTCAAGAATATTTTATTATACTTGAAGTACTTTTAATGTACTTGAAGTACTTTGAATGTACTTGAAGTACTTTGAATGTACTTGAAGTACTTTGAAAGTACTTGAAGCACTTTGGCTGTACTTGAAGTACTTATAATGTACTTGAAGTACTTTACTTGACAAAATCAAGTACATTGTTAAAAGTACTTCAAGTACAATACCGAATTGTAGATGTACGTTAAGTACAGTACTTGAAGTACTTGTAAGTACTTGAAGTACAATTTCAATTACTGTACTTGAAGTTCCTGACAGCTCTGGTATGCATATTAAATTAATAAAGTTATTTAGTTATTTTAGTTGGATTTCATGGTTTCAAGATATATTTAAAATAAAAAGTTACTTTAACTAATTACTTTTTCTAGTTAAGTTAAAAAAATAATGTGTAATTAGTTCAGGCCCCATGGGGTCCGATACTGCGTTTAATGATAGAAGCAACCCACTTGGTATGGATAGATATAAGACTCGCTCGAACATTTTACGAAAGGGAACCATCCCTGGCAGAGGGTTAGTTCCCCCCTTAAACGTGCTTTTTGGCGGTTTTTTGCTGATATCTCGAAAACGGTCAACTTTTCTAAAAATATTCTAAAGATCATTTTGCAAGCGGATAAAATTTCCTTTTTTAACCATGTACATTAGTCCCCTTTAAAGGCAGTCGTGCACGTTCCATAGGCCTAAGAAGAAGGGGATGTTTAAAATATGTTTTGTTTATTTTTCTTGTGGCATTTTGTATCCTTAACACATTGTTTTTTTCAAGAAAGTATTTTTGTTCAAAACCCCATTGTATACAGTTAAATAGTTAATAAGTTAGACATAACTTTTTAAAGTAGCCGCCTTAAAATAAAACCAAATGTGTTTGTAGAAATCCTCAAATCAAACAAAAATTTTGAACATTAATTTTTGTAACTCACTAAAAAATACTCAAGGTGAGCAAAAAAATTTTTTGATTAGTATTAACTTAAAACTTAATTTTTCAAGTTGATTTCATTTAAATTGGGGGGAGGGGCATTCTGTCTTTTACAGTATTTTTCTAATTTGCAAACTTTTAACTTGGCCAAAAACAACTAAGTAATAGTTGTTAAGGCTGACCAAAAGTGCTCTCAAAAGATGTATAACATGCCCTCCCTACATCAGTGGCCAACCTTTTATAGGTATTTAAATAGAGGTGTGGAATAAACAATATTTTATTACCCTACATGTCGGGTTTTAAAACTTATTTTTAAAGCTGAAGAAATTTCCTTTCCGACGATGTATATTACTCTCCCCTCACGGCAGCGATAGATCTATCATAGACGCACAAAAAATAATCAATTTTGGTATACACTTGAATCTTTATTTAACAACAACCATGTTCGAACAGTACTAATACACACATTGCGTTCATTAAGAGAAGCAACACACTTGGTATGAATATACAATATACTTCCTCGAAAAAATAACGAGGGGGAACCATCCGCCTACTCTTGGTGGGGACGGTGCAGTATGTGTATTAGTAATGTTCCAACATGGATGTCAAATGAAGATTCAAGTGTATATCAAATTTGACCATTTTTAGGGGGTCTATGCAAGATTAAAAATAAGTTTTAAAGCCAAACATGTGGGAGTAAAATTTAAGAAAAAAAAATAGATTTTTTCCACACCTCTCATTTATTTACATTGAAGATGCTCATAAGATGCAAAAACGAGTTATCCGAACATTAAAATTTAGGAGTAATTCCACGCCAAATCATCCAATGGGGGTACCTGCCATGTAACGAAAAAAATCCAAATTTTGATAACATGTATTAGTTTCCTTAGGAATACCAAATTAACAAATTTTAATTTTTAATGTCGCCGCCCGTATTTTACAGGCCACTTTAAAAGTAAAAAAAAGAAGAAAATCAGTTGTGGCCTTATTTTTTTTTCCAAAACCATTAAATACCTTCTCCTAAAGATTGAATTTTTCTGAAAGAAGAAATAAATGGTTTTCCAGGACTTTGCTTTTACTCAAGCCCCCTCTCCCAACCCCATTGGAAAATTTCTGCATACGCCACTGGGCATTAAAAAAACTAAGTCATGGTAAAAGCCCATGTGATGCGTTTGGAGGTACTGTAAAATTATTTGTTTTACATTAAAATCTCAAACAAACAACAACTGGACACCATTCTTTCACTCCTCTGGATGATTTAACTATAGATGCAAATTTACTTCAAGCTTAGAAAAAAAATTTGATCGGTTTCTGAAATTATAGAACTCAACTTCTTTTCCGATTTTTTAAATATGACAGTAGGTAACTACTAAAAAAGTAAATAAACTTTAAAAAAAATTGTGTAGTGACCGTATGAAGAGAGTTTAGATCATAATTTATTGAACAGTGCTCATATAAATAAACTTTACCTTCTGATAAACCTTAATTTCCAGGAGCGGATCTAGAAACTTTATTTTGGGGGAAAATATCATAATAAATATTTCACAAAACTAATTTGCATAGTAGAGATCTGAGCCCTGAAGGGGAGAAAAACTAGAGATATCCCAAAAAAATAACCCCAAAATTAAATTCGCCTGGGAAAACAGAGTCTATTAAACTAAAAAACAATGGAAAAAATCGGCAACACGCTAGAAGCTTACCTTCTGTGATTCTGCAACATTCTCTGGCGGCGCCGCCCGTTTCTTGCGTCTGGAATTTCGGTCTTCAACCCGAAAACACATGTGACTTCTTCTAGTTTTTTGGCGGTGTGATTTCTTCATTCCCCTGTCACACACAGGGTGGCGCTTCAAACTTCCAGCGTGAGAAAAAACGCGAATGATTTCAATAAAATGATCAGGTGATCAAAAAGAAAATAGCTTTCAACAAAGCGAGAAATTATCACCTGATCGGAATTTTTCCCAAACCGGACTTTCCTTTTTTGAAGGTTTCTGCAGAACGCCGAAAATATCAAAACAAACTCCAAGGTTAGGTTTTCCCAAAAAATTCAAAATAAAACAATAAAGAAAAAATAACTGGCAGTATTAAACACATAGTGACCAGGAGGTGTATTCTATGTGTCAAAACTAAGTAAAGTTTCAGATTTGGGGGGGGGGGGGGTAGCCCGTAGATCCACGCCTGTAATTTGTGATGCAATTTAACATCACTAAAAATATTAAAATAACAAAAAAATGTGTAGTGACCTTAAGGATTACAGACCCAGATTTTTTAATCTTTTTTTTAAAAGTATATGATACAGTGAAAAATTTACCCTACTTGATTACCACCAGCACCCCGATAGACAGGGTGTTTTTGATGCTGAAGTTGAGGGATTTCTCAGACATTCTTAACTTCTTCGTGGAACTCCAAGGTAACGTCTACTTTTTAAATATATTTTATACAAGGAAGATATAGTCCTTGAGTATAGCTTTCCGACACTGTATCAAAAATTTAAGAAAACATTACATTTATACCCCAAAAAAATATGAAAACTTTGAAAATTTCTGCGTTTTTTGGATATTCTCTAAATTGCTCTAATTAAGCCAGTATAAAAGATTTTGCTAAACATCACATTTTTTTGAAAACTACTTTTATGCATGTTTTCAAAATTATAGGTTAATTTTTTTTAGGTGCTGTTTACTATGAGCATAATTTTTTTCTTTAAAGTCCCATTTTGCCCGTTTTTAGACTTTTTAAATGCGTGTACAACAGACTAATTGTTTCATTTAGTAAGCATGATTAAAGAAAAAAATTAAATGTCACGGCGTGGAATTGTTCTTAGGCCCCTCTTTAAAGAATTAAAAATACTTAGTGTCATTGACATATACATCCTAAACTGTGTCACATACATAAAGAACAATCCTGAAAAACTTAGACAAGATCTTAGTGGGTCAGAGTTTTACAGTCTCAGAAAAAACTATAGTGTAGCCCTGCCTAGGCATTATTCAACTATGGCTGCTAAAGGTCCTCAAGTGGTTGCAATCAAACTTTTTAACAAACTGCCTGCTAAATTATAGAAAATCCAGAGTAAAAATATCTTCAAAAATAGAGTTAAACAAATACTTTTAAGCCACTCATTTTACTCAATATCAGAATTTATGTTGGTTGGTGGTGTCTGATCTTGCACTGCATGTTTGTTTTTGTAGTAGTAGTAGTAGTAGTAGTAGTAGTGTGGGGTAGGCTCTAGGCCAGGCGACTAGGCACATGAAGCGCCCTTTTCGCCAACCCCCGGGCATCCCCCCTACTGCGTCCTTCCTTCGCTAAGGAATCTGCCCGTCTTCTGTACAAAGGCCAGAATTTTTTGATGTAGGTCCTCCGTCCCAAAGGTTTCCTCTTCGAATACCTCTCTTCTTGCCTCCTTATATGCTTCACATGATGAGAGGAAGTGCGCCGAGGTCTCGTCCTCGGCCCAGCATCGCTCGCACGTCGCGTCGGTCTTCACTCTCATTTTCGCCAGGTGTCCTCGTAGGACGCAGTGTCCGGTTTGGACTCCCACTATGGCTCCCACCTCTCTCCGTGTTCTACGGAGCAGCCAGTCCCTACGGGATTTGCTGTATGCTGTCACGTACTCCTTTGCCTGTCTGGCGTTTCCTGTGTTGGTCCATTTCTTTTGTATCTCTTTCTGGGTCCACTCCGTTAGGGCCGACTTCATTGCCCTCGTGTGAGTCCCAGGAAAGGCTCTGGCCCGACTCATTTTTGCCGGGATACACCCCTGGCAAGTTTGTCCGCTTTCTCGTTTCCTGGGACTCCCATGTGGCTTGGGACCCATACGAGCTCCACCTCTCTTACTCCGGCCAACTCTTGAAATGCATCTGCGCACTCCTGCACCAAACCCGCGGACATGGTTGGTTTGCACAATGCTTTCAGCGCAGCTTGACTGTCTCAACAGATGCGGAGGCACTTTCCTGTTTCGTTCCTAATTTTTTCCTCCATTTTACCGGCAGTATAGCGTAAACCTCCGCCTGAAAGACTGTTGCATTGGATCCTAGCGAATAGCTTTTTTGTTTTTGTAACTTTGTGTTTAATTTGTGATAAAGGATCAGGCACACCTCTTATGGGACTTCTGTAATCCGTCAAACTTCATGAAATTTTGGTATGTTGTCGACTGAACCTTTCTTATCAAAAGCTCTCATGAGCCCAACTTAAATTAAAGACCAGTTTTTGAAATACAGGGTGTTGAATGTGTTAATGTCCAAGAAGCATAATGGCTTTTTAAAGGGGTTTTCCAAACATAAACGCAATGTTTTTATTTTGTATATTTACGATCTATTTATTATTTTTAATCTGTGCCTTTTAAACATTATCTACAGGATGTTTAAGTAAATATTAGTCGAATGTTTTAATGAGAAATAAGCTTTAGTGTGCTGTAGATTAAGCCTTGCTCATCAGAAGTCCTCATGAGCCCAACTTAAATTAATTTTCGGTTTAATAAATACAGAGTGTTGATGGTGATAATGTTCAAGAAGCATAATAGCTCTTTAGATGGGTTTTTCAAAGTTATTTACAAATTTAGATTTAGAGTATTTATTAGTTTTCTAATGATTCTTTTAATGATAAAGCTGGACTTATTTAGTATTTAATACAGGGTGTTTTGACAAATATCATTTTTTAAATACTAATTAAAAATCTGTGTATTGTATATATTATTGAGCATCTTACTATTCATTTAGCGAAATTGTGGTGCAAAAAACTAAAGCATAATTGTAAAAAAAAGCCTTTTTTTAAAATCCTCTACCAAAATACTGGATGAAAAATCATTTCTTGTTTGGACAACCCGTCCAAAGAGCTATAATGCTTCTTAGACATTATCACTTTCAACACCCTGTATTTCAAAAACTGGTCAATAATTTAAATTGGGCCCATAAGAACTTTTGATAGGAAAGGTTCAATCTAAAACACAGTGGCGTTTATTTCTCATTAACACTTTTGAATTTCAAAAGGTGCGCCACTGATGTAGGGGGGCGTGTTATACAGCGTTAGAGAGTACTTTCCATCAGCCTTAATAATTGTTACTTAGTTATTTTTCCCAAGTTAAAAGTTTGCAAATAATTGGAAAAATACTGTAAAAGAGCACTTTTGAGGGGGGCGAAAGAGGGGAGGCCCCCCGCTTCCACTTTAAAGTAGGTCAACTTGAAAAAGTCAGTCTTAAGTTATTACTAACCAAAATTATTTTTTTTCTTATTCTTATTATTATTTACTGAGTTAGATACAAAAATGAATGTTCAACTGTTTCATTTAAGGATTTCTACAAAAAAAATTATTTTTATTTCAAGGCGACTTTTTAAAAAATATATGTCTAGCTTAATAAGTATTTAACTGCATACAATCGGCTTTTATGAAAAATATCTTTTTGAGAAAAAATTGTGCTAAGGATTAAAAATACCACAAAAAACAAATAAAGAAAAGATTTTAAATATGTTTCTTTTTTTCGTACGCTAATGGAACGTGCACCACTGCCGTCAGATACTAGGATACATCGTTGAAAAGGAAATTGTATCTGCTTGAAAAATGATCTTTAGATGATTTTTGGAAAAGTTGACTGTTATCAACTATCAAAAATCATGTTTAAAGGGGGGAACAACCCCCCTGCAAGGAATGTTCGGTTCATACATATCCATACCAAGTATGTTGCTTCTTTTTTTAAAGGCAGCATATCGCTTGAACCTCGGATGTAGGGCCTGAACTAAATAACAAAACCAGAAAAAATACTCTGCCAATATATGGGCCCCTAAGCTCATACTAGGTACTATAGTTATAGTTTACGTGTGAGCTAATATAACTAAAAACTGAAATATATTTTATTCAACTCCAGACTAAATTACCTTTTGTTTGATACCACACAAGCCTTGTTTTGACTTAAACTCAAATTTTTAAAATCTACCCCCTCCTTAAAAAAAGCAAAAACTAAAATGTTATTTGTTAAACTCTGGACTCAATTACCTTTCGTTTGATATCACACACGCTATATTTTCACTTAAACTCTCATTTTTGAAATATACCCCCACCCTTTTTTTAAAATAAATTAAAATGTATTTTGTTTAACTCCAGACTCAATTACCTTTTGTTTGATATCACACACGCCATATTTTCACATAAACTCTAATTTTTGAAATCTACCCCCACCCTTTTATTTGGTTTGTGTTCGGTGGATTTTGTTCATTTTTAAATGGGACCATCTCGACCCAAGACCAGCCTAGGTACCTAATTTCATTAAAATCGGTCAAGCGGTTTTTGAGTTATGCGCGTTGGTCGTTACAGACAGACAGACAGACATACAGACAGACGGCGCAACAAAAAAGTTTCAAAATCATCTGAAACGCAAAGATATATAAAAAATTTTGAAATCGGAGCAACTTTTTTTTCTCGAAAAAATTAGGATCACCATAGCTCACACTACTATAGTATAGTATATGTGTGAGCTAATATAGCCGGGCTATATTCTTTGTGATAAAACTAATGGAATAAACGAGCTTATTTCTTAACGAGCCTGTATAAAATTTAGATTTCTACTGTTTTAGCTCTTATTTGTTCATAGTTTCGTTATGTGCAGTAAAAATTGTAGGTGAAATATAAGAATAGTAAGAAATATAAAAACTAATATCTTCATAACTAGAGAGAGAAAATAAGATATATTTTTTCCTAGTGTAACACTAAGTTACGAAAATATGCAGGTAAAATTTTATCAAAATCGACCGAGCCGTTTTCCACAAATAACTTAAAAATCATTTAAAAGCCAAAACAACGATTTTTGTTAATAGATCCTTTGGCTAAACCAAAAGCAATGGCATTTTTTAAAATATATTTAAAATACTTTTTATGCTGTTTTCATACAAAATATTTAATATATTAATTTTTTTCATACAGAAAATAGCTTAAAACCTCTGAATTTTATTTAGTAAGTAAAAAAATTTGCAATAAAATAATTCATATCTATAAAAGTGGGGGCAATCAAAAACCTAAAATATTTTTTTCTTAAAATATCGTATGAAACTATTAATACGTACAATGTGCTAGGTCTAAAATTTAGTAATAGTGCAGATATAAAACAATTGTTTTTTTGACGACCCCCCGTATTTTATCGATATATTGACAAGAATGGCATTATAAGTGACTTTGTCTTTAGGCCTTTTAAGTGTCAAGTCAAGGTGTAAGAGTTTTTATTATTAGAACATACACAAAAACGACCTTTTCACGAACTACTATACTATAACATAGTAAAATTATAGCCAATTCTGTGTAAGCAAACGGGTGCGGTGTTCATTATAAAATAGACATTTTTCAGGTTCATTTTAAAAAATGTGTATTTATAAAACTGCACCAAGAACCCTTATAATTAAAAAAAAAATTTGGTTGAAAAAAACAAATGTGACTGTGCGCGAGTTTACTGGAATCTTATCTTATTCAATACTACGATCTTCTATAGGCTATTTACTTCGTAAGAGAAGTCAACTATCATGTAAACTTAGCCGCGTACACTCTTTAAGAACACATGTGATGCCGCTGAAAGTCAGACATCGAATGAACCGACTGCCGACGGACGCGCTAAACTCAAGGTCACAAATCGATCGATGGACTGCAAATTTTTACAGAGAAATACATCCTTCTTGGTAACACCGGCAACTTCCCGAGGGGAAACCCAATTTGATTTCAGAGTTTTGCGTGAAGGCAAAAGCCTGTGATCAAACCGGTTCGCCTCGCGCTCCGTAAGCTTCAGACCTCTGTAGTATACTTACTTTATGGTACTGACGTAAAATGTACATCAAACGTACGTACCTATAATGCACGTACTATGTACGTACACATTTGTACGTACATAGTACGTACCTAATTGGCCCCAGAAGTGCCGAAGTAAAATTTACGTAAAATGTGCGTACCTATAATGCACGTACTATGTACGTAAACACTTGTACGTACATAGTACGTAATAGTACGTACCTAATTGGTCCGAGAAGTACCGACGTAAAATGTACGTTAAACGTACGTACCTAGTATACGTACTATGTACGTACACAATTGTGCGTACATAGTACGTACCTTATTGGTCCCAGGACGTACCGACGTAAAATGGACATAAAATGTACGTCCTGGGACGAAGTGTGCTGCCTGGGAAAGTTAAAGTTAATTTTTTAAAGCTTAATTATTTTTTCTGGGTCAGTTCAGCATAATGAAATAACTAAATGAATAAAATTGAGAAACTAGATACATGGAGCGCACCCAGGAGGGGGACCCGGGACCACAGCTCCCCAAAGCCAAGATTTTTTTAGATATTTTCCACATATTTCATGAATAAAAAGATAAAATAGTGTAAAATACCAAATCATGAGGCCTTGGGCCCTCCAAGTCATATTTCTGTGTGCACCACAGCTAGATATAGTTTTTGTGTTAAAATCATTCAAATGCTAGTCTAAACTCACCCTTAGAACTTTGGCCAAATTGCCATGTTATAAATGAGGTGAAATACCTTGAAGTTTGAAATAGGTAGATTGATTTACTCCCTTTATTAACCTTTGGTGTTCATTATTTCCGGAGACAAAATAAAAATTTCATAAAAACTCACAGAACCGCGCCGCAAATCCTTTATCTATAATTTGATTATTTCCTTGAATGGGTGAGAAGGGTGTTCTGTGGAGTACTCCTTCAAACACTTGAAAATGGATGAAAATCAAACTGCGCATATATTTCCTTATCGCAATTGCCACTTGGTGTTCTGTGCTCACCCGTTTCAAGAATCCATACACTGATATGAATACAATTTACTTTCATTTTTAAAGGACATAAAAATTAAATGATAAAATTTAATTATTATAGTATAAAAGTGTGTGACCTTTGCCTGTCACTTTATTTATCTATTACAATTACAATTATTAGGTATCTAGGTACTTATTCCCTTTAACTTTGTCTTTTTACTTTGAAATTTTTTTTGATCAAATATAAGTACTTAATCTTTGAAAACATGGCTATGACTTTAAATCGTTTGGTGGGCAAAGTTGCAATTGTCACAGCATCTACGGAAGGGTAAGTTATCCTTTTTTTGTGTATTTTCTTATTAACAAGTGCATAAAGTCAAGGAGTGATCAGCTGCCCACAGTAGATGTATAAAATGTATCTACATATATCTTCCATGACTCCTCAGGACCAAGCATTTATTTAAAAGTCCTGTAGGATGGTGTTTAAATGTGGTTCAGCTGATCACTTCTCCCATTAAGTAGGTACCTACTTTTTAAATTGAATTCAAACCAAGCAGCAGGCAGTCACTTTAAGATTGAGTGGGGTCCTCTGTATAGGGTTGCCAACTTTAAATTTAGGTTTGTCAGGACATTTGTTTTAAATTGTCACTAAAACATAAAATATCTGAATTTTTTTAAATTATCAATTTTAAAAAATTTCTTAATTTTGCTAAGACATTACATATTTAGCAGATACTTATTTACTAATAACTACATACCTGTCTAGCAAAAATTATAACAATATAGTTCATGGATTTGTTGACAAATACCATAAAAATATTTCACTTCCAGTTAGAAATTTTCACAATGCTTGTCAATATACTAATACAAAAAAGCATTTTCCCCACCACCCTAATTACATCATATAATAGGTATGTTTAAAAAGAATTGAAATATTTGTGTTACATATCAACACAACAATACCCTGTATAAAAAATTGTTTCTTTTTACTGTAGGCTGATGATCTAAAAATGTTTAAAATTATTAATACATCAGTATGTAAAGATAAAATCCAAGATGACCTTTTATGGCTCTATGGTCTCAAAATGCAAATATATACAATTTACCAGGCAAATAAAGCCTAAATTAAATATATATTACCTTGATAATGAGGCTCTAGAAAATGTCGATTCTATCAAAGACTTGGGCATACTTTTTGACAAAAAGATTATGTTTGAAGATTATATTACTTCTTGTTGCAATAAATTGTTGAAAATGCTGGGTTTTATTAAACATCATACCAGAGAGTTTAAGAACATTTGGGCACTTAAAGCCCTTTATGTCTCATTAGTACACTCACATCTCGAAAACTGCACACAGGTGTGGTCACCTTATTTTTCCACACATATTAATCGAATAGAGTGAGTGCAAAAAAAATTTCTAAAATATATAGGATATAAACTTAGTATAACATCAGAAAATATTCATTATCCAGCAGTTATGCAGTTGATGAACTTAAAAAGTCTGACAGCAAGACGAATAAATAATGCCCAACTTTTAATATGTAAAATAATTAAAAATCAAATAGTATGTCTGGAACTTCTTTCTCTAGTCAATTTCAATGTACCTGCTCGGAATCTCAGGATGGTGAACACTTTTAGACTGGAAAACCATCGAACCTTGTATGGTCAAAATAACTCTATTAATAGAGCCATGTCCTATGCAAATAATCTCCAGTTTGATGTGTTTGCTACACCTTTAAATAAAATAAAAAATGTGATATACCTTTCTTAATTCTGTAATGAATGTTTTTTCTGTATGATGTATGATGTAAGATATTACCCATATTTACTTTATATTTATAATATGTAACTTTTAATTTTGTAATTTTCAAGTGTAAGCATTTAATAAATAAATAAATCTCAATTTTTACTGAAATTGAGATTATTTCTTAAAATTAATACTCACTCTTGTATCCAATACAGTCGAACCTCTCTAACTCGAACCTCTATAACTCGAACCTCTCTATAACTAGAACCTTTTAAGTGGTCCCTGCACTTTTTACACGTATTTAAACCTCTTTAACTCGAGTTTCTATAACTCGAACTCTCCATAACTCGAACTGTTTTGGTTGTCCCTTCAGGTTCGAGTTATAGAGGTTCGACTGTAGTTACCAATTACTTGTATGTCCAAGGCTAATATTAACACCTTAAATAAACATCAAAAAATACCTTGTACATCCACAAAAATCGTATAATGTAGGTATGAATCAGTTTTTTTGGTCTCCTGTAAAATTGTTTTTGGGAGATACAAAATATTGTTTCTTAAGCGTCGATATGTAGCATAAATTTATGTTATAATACATTGTTGGAAGCTCTGTATGTATTTTGAAAAATCAAACTATTCATCTCCATTGGGGGTGACAATATTGGAAAATGTGATAATGTTAAATATTTTTACACTAAATCAAGGGACTATAAGAAATGTAATGAACAAATCAAGTTACACTTTTCTGTTTGAAATCAGATTTGATTGGAGACTTTACAGATTTAAGAAGCATTTTATTTTTATATGCTCAAAAAATCAGGACATTTGCTGTCCTAATAAGAGTGTTGTCAGCTGGACCTTTTGCTAAAACTCAGGACAGTCCTGAGAAATCAGGATAGGTTGGCAACCCCAGCTCTGTAACAAAGTAGCATGCTCATTTAAGAGCATGTTCAAAACAGTGTGTATTAAAACATGGCATATTCAAGATAGTGCATATCATAATGGTGTGTGTTCAAAATAGTTTATGTTCAAATGCTATTACTTTGGATCTTAAAAAGAGTATATTTTTTAAAAAACCAAGCAAAGAAGCGTTAATATTGGAACATCTCTCAACAAAGAGCTCAGCTATGTTAGAGAAAATTAGAAGAATTTGGAACAACTAGAAAAGCTTTGACAACCCATCTCTCTGAAACCCAAGATTACTTCAAAATATGACAATACAAAGAGCAACATCATGCAAGATATCGTCAGTATACTGGCAATATACACTCCAAATCCAAAAAGTTATCATGGCTGGTTTTACTAACATAAAGATATGGTATTTTTCATTATAAATATGCGAGGGGTGAACAGCTAACCCAAAATGTGTACACCGATTGTGAAAATCCACAATCTTTTGCTAAGATTGTGAGGGATGGTGAAAGATTGTGAGGGATTGTGGCAAGATTGTGAGGGATTGTGAAAGATTGTGAGGGATTGTGGCAAGATTGTGAGGGATTGTGAAGGATTGTGGTAAGATTGTGAAGGATTGTGAAAGATTGTGTGATATTGTGAAGGAATGTGAGAGATTGTGACAGATTGTGGGTGATTCGGAGGGATTGTGAAGGATTGTAAACAGATTGTGAGAAATGTGTACACCGATTGTGAGAGCTGTTCACCCCTCGTAAATATGCAACTATCTCAAAAACGACAAAAATTTACTTAGGATATTGCCAGTATACCGACGACATATTATAGAGAGTCATTTGAGGCTAAAGACATAAGCAGATCATCAACTCCTGTGAATGAAAGGAAGAAAAGAAAACTGTATTACTCATAAAACACACTTAAAATGTAAGATAGGTTTGGGATATTGGTTAAAAATGGTGGAGGTGGAATAGTCAGTTTCAGAGTACACCTGAATGTGATTATTTGATCCCTTTCAATATATTTTTATGATTCCAGTTTGAATCTATATAATAGTCACTGAAAATTGCTTCGGATGTAGTTACACTTCTTTGTTTACCTTGTTTCAGCTGATAATGGGTCTCTTTAGACTCGAAAATGGCGCGTATCAAAATAGCGCGTGTTCAAAATAGCACGTGTTCAAAACAGCGCGTTTCAAAAGATCGGTATTACACAACGTCGCTTTTACAAAATAGTTCCACTAAGGGCTTTCTAACATATTTTTTAAAAAGAAAACTTTCCTGTTTTCTTTCCCGGGATGCTAAAGGGTGTAAAACCAAACCGAAACATTTTTTCGAAAAATTATTTTTCTAAATTAGCTCACAGAACAGAATTAGCTTTCTGGTCCTTGTTTTGGGAGGTTGAAATTGGTGTTATTCTAACCTTTGTCAATTGAGCGCAAATATATCCTAACCTAGAAAAATTTTTTTGGTGGAAGAGTATCTGGACCGGTTAGAATACGTTTGCGATCAATTGACAAAGGTTAGGAAAACACCAATTTCGACCCCCCCAAAACGAGGACAGGGGAGCTAATTTAAGAAAAAATTTTTTTGGAAAAATCTTTCAGTTTGGTTTGTTTCGTTTCGGTTCAGTTTTGTTAAACATTCTATAAGATCCCGAGAAAGTCATGGGAAATTTTTGAAGTGTAAACTTCTTTAGGCGCGTTTAGCAGTTTTTGTGGGTAGTGAATTGAACTGTGCCGTCAGGCTCGGCTATGTAACGCTCATTCGGGTGAAATCGGCTTGAGTCGACTAACTGTGAGAAACATTCAGCGAGCGATATGATGATGCAGATGAAGGCCAGTACACAGAAGAGTTCGGTTCGGTCCGCTTTGCAGAATATGTTATGGGCCAGTATTATTGATTTCGCCTTGTTGAAGTTTACACTTCTGCCGTGTAGTCTTATAAGCACACACAATTTTTTTTTGTGAAATCTTCGAATATGATATATATTCTCTCCTATATATGAGTTCTAAGTATGGCAAGCTATCGGTTTCTTTAACGGTTAGGTATTTATTCCTTTGACCTTGCCTAAACTGCTTAGGTGAATTAAGAAGATCTGATACGCGCCATTTTGTACACGCGCGATTTTGATACGCGCTATTTTGAACACGGGCTACTTTAATACGCGCTATTTTGATAATGCGCAATTTTGATACGCGCTATTATTAACGCGCGCTATTAAAAAACGAGCTATTTTGAACACGCGCTGTTTTGATACGCACTATTTTGAACATGCGCTATTCTGAACACGTGCTGTTTTGATACGCGCTATTTCGTTACAAAGCCTGAGTATGGGGCAGTCCAAGTTTTTAAATGTCTTCTTCAAAACGTTTAAAAATGTTCCACTTCTAATAGCAGGTGGTAGATTCAATGATGCGGAACTAATAACATTAAAGTAGGATTTACTCACAGTCGCTTACAACTAAATCGCGGCGAACCATGCGTTTACTATACTGGTTGGAAAGAGATGCCATCAGTAGTACAGATCTCTTCCAACCAGTGTTAGACGAATGATTTGCCGCAACTTATAAATGCACAGTTTTTGTAAATATCTCAGAAACGGAAGCGTCTACGAGGTGTTTAGTAGTAAGATAAATTATTGAGAAAAACGTGATTTACTATATTCCGAAAACCGCATATTGATGCGATGCTCCGTTAAGAAATTAGCATATTTTCAAGTTTTGACTCTCAAACAACTGTAATTGGACCAAAATCTAATCAGCTCTTTACACTATTTTACCTGAAAATTTCTCAAAAATTGGTTCACTGGCTTAGAAGCTATTGTGTTACGGCATCGAAGAAAATCGATGGTTACGGACAGCCATAAACACACACACACGGACAGACGTCACGAGGATATTGCTAAGATAGGTAAAAATACACTCAAGTAACACATTTTCGGCGTTACCGAAAAAAAAAAATTTCGCCAAAAACAATACCTTTTGCAACGCGTGCTAGTGAGGTAAAAACCTGCCCAGTTTTGATATTTTTCACTTCTCACAAATCAATCTTATTGTAACCTTCAAACCTTTGTAAATTTAAAAAACTCCAAAATGTGATACTTGATTGTATTAGCTCACACATATACTATACTATAGTAGTGTTAGCTCACACATATACTATACTATAGTAGTGTGAGCTATGGTGATCCTAATTTTTTCGAGAAAAAAAAAGTTGCTCCGATTTCAAAAAATTTTATATATCTTTGCGTTTCAGATGATTTTGAAACTTTTTTGTTGCGCCGTCTGCCTGTCTGTCTGTCTGTCTGTATGTCTGTCTGTCTGTCTGTCTGTCTGTCTGTCTGTCTGTCTGTCTGTCTGTCTGTCTGTGTGTCTGTATGTCTGTCTGTAACGACCAACGCGCATAACTCAAAAACCGCTTGGCCGATTTTAATGAAATTTGGTACCTAGGCTGGGTCTTGGGTCGAGATGGTCCCATTTAAAAATGAACAAAATCCACCGAACACAAACCAAATAAAAGGGTGGGGGTAGATTTCAAAAATTAGAGTTTATGTGAAAATATGGCGTGTGTGATATTAAACGAAAGGTAATTGAGTCTGCAGTTAAACAAAATACATTTTAATTTATTAAAAAAAAAAGGTGGGGGTATATTTTAAAAATTAGAGTTTAAGTGAAAATATGGCGTGTGTGATATCAAACGAAAGGTAATTGAGTCCGGACTTTAACAAAATACATTTTAGTTTTTGTTTTTTTTGTAAGGGTGGGGGTAGATTTCAAAAATTTGAGTTTAAGTCAAAACATAGCTTGTGTGGTATCAAACAAAAGGTAATTTAGTCTGGAGTTGAATAAAATATATTTCAGTTTTTAGTTATATTAGCTCACACGTACACTATAACTATAGTACCTAGTGTGAGCTTAGGGGCCCATATATTGGCAGAGTATTTTTTTCTGCCATCTTAGAGGTTGTTTAAAATTTTACTAGTTTGCAATGGTGTACATTGAATTTTGGGTCTTCCGACCAATTTATCTTAATAACTTTTTTTGGAATCCAATTTTTTTTGGAAGAATAATTAAGCTAGGAAGTCGTAGATAATTGGTGGTATTTTTTTTTTCATAGGATTGGGTATGCCATTGCCCAGAGGTTGGCCCAAGAGGGAGCTAAAGTAATTCTAAGCAGCAGAAAAGCTGCCAATGTTGAAAAAGCTACCAAGCAACTCACTCAGGAGGGCCTTAAAGTTACTGGACTGGTTTGCCATGTGGCCCGCACTGAGGACAGACAAAAGTTGTTTGATGAGGTAAGCACAGTCTCTCTCTTTCAGCCTGTTCCACTTCAATTCTTACATTGAGAAATGGCAAGTGTGAGAGATAAAGTATACAATTCAAAAGTGCATAAAAAGGATAGTCGTTTTTTTTCGTTTCGTTTTTACTTACTGGACCGTTCGCTTATTGTAGATAATTTGTCAGCTCAATTCGGTGATAATCCAATCCAACACCAAGATAATCTGATTCGAAGTCACTTGGTGCCTGGGACAATCATAAGTCATTCTCTCACACATTCATACTACATGAAGACCCAGCAGGCCGGCCTGCTTAGCCCCCCCAGTATGCAATTTTCTTTTCTTAAGGAGGATTTAATTTTGCCTTATACCCTTTGTCGGGCACAGGGGTCTTTATAGTGCTAACGCCATCTACGCTCTGAACACGGCCTTGTATCAGGGGCGGCTAGTGCATAAGGGCTGCAGAGCTGCAGAACCCCCAAAATTTTCACATTATTTGACTATTTTTCAGCCGCTGCTATTTTTCTAATATAATTATTTTATTTCTAAATTTATTGGAATAGCAGTATATTTTCGGTCCGGTGTTGGTATAGTAGGCCTTCAAATCGCGTACGTGTGTTGAGTATGACGCCGCGCGCCGTCGCCGAAAGCCAACGATTATAAACTAGACAGGATTGCTCAGTTTGCCGAATCTGTCTGCAATCGACCACTTGTGTTGGGCAGAAAGCGCGCTTATCGTTATATTGGATTTTATATACTTTTAGAGCTATTATCTTTATGCAAATTAAATTTTATGCAAAATTGAGACATTGTACATTTAAAAACATTGTCTTTACAGGGATGATAAATGATTTTATATTTAAAATATATGTTAAATAAATTAAATTTAAATACTTAAAGTGAAAGAAAAACTACACATAATAATGTCGTAGTACCTATACAGGGTGTCCCATACCTTAGGGGCCATAGGCCAACAGGTGATAGAGGAGGTCATGTCTGATAAAAAAGTTCCTATAATGCATGGGTCAAAACTCTTTCTTTGTAGAGATACAGAGCATCAAAGTTGGCAATGTTTTAAACTTTTTTGATAATAACTTTTTCAAAAAACGCAGTAAAAATATGAAATTGGGTAAAGTCGTGTATCAGAACAAGAGCAATAAATTGAAATAAAACTTATTTTGAAAAACATTAGTCTGTCAATTTTTTTTAGAAAAAACTATTTTTTTGATATAAACTTTTATAAATGCCATATTAAACGCAATGTGTTTTTTATATTTTTTGTTAATAAAAACAAGCCTTTAGCAACACATAATAATAAGCAAAATATTATTGATATTTTTTAAAAGAATAAGTAAGCAAAAATTAATTTAAAAAAAAAGATTATTTTTTATACATTTTTGGAGGTAATTTTGATAGCCTGTATCTTACTAACTTGTAATTTTATTAAAACAAGGAGTATCATATTTTTGAATCACAATAAGCTGAGTATTCAGCTGTCTGTGATAGATTTTCTTTTTTTTACAAAACCCATTTCCCCCCACTCCTCTAACATTAAAAATCCTATATCTTATAAACAGATGTGTGTTGACCCCATGTTATATAAACTTTTGTTCCGGAAATAACCTCCTCGCTATCACCTGCTGCATTATGGTCCCCAAGTTATGGGACACCCAGTATAATTTGTCCAATTGTTTTAAAAGTATGTAAAGAAATTATTTTGCGATAATAATTAAAAACGGAAATATAGGTAGACGAAAAATGTATTGATTTATTTAAAAAAGGAAAAGCACAAATATTGTTCTTAACAAATAAACAAAGAGAAAAAAAACATGCACATAATGTATAGTTTAATTATTACAACCGCTTTTTAAAGCATGTTAAGAAATTATTAATTAGATAATTAAAAAACGGGAATATAGAACATAAAAAAAGTATTTAGTATTACAGTTTACAAAAAAAACAGAAAAGTGCAGATACATACAATAAATTAAAAATATTAATATAAATAATATTTAATTTAGAAAAATATTCCTTTTCAATTCACAATCTTTTGTAATTTTCTTGATAGATATTATTAAACAAGAAGCCCATTTGCCGAGAAAATCGTGGCCATTTTTTTATCCTGTAAACAAACGTTCGAATCGAATTTTTACACACTGTTAACAAACCAAACGTGAAAATGTTTATTTATATGTCTTTTTTTAGTAGCACTGCACTGAAACAATCCAAAAAACATAAACTATTCAGCGAAATATCAACAAAACTCTCTTGAAAATACGAATAACATCATATACAACGAACGTAAACGAATGATTTAGCACAAGTGATGACGTCACGCCGCTCTCCTCACCCCGCATTATTTGTTAACACAGGTTAAATGGAACTAAGCAGTCCTTTATGTTTATAGTCCTTGGCCGAAAGCCGCATTTTACAGTCGGTCAAATGAAGTTGGCATTGTTGCGCTGCTAAATTGCAACACAACGTAGCTGGGCGGCTAACGAGATCTGTGCTCGGCTAGGAACCCCTTCCTTCGCCCCGCACCGCACTTGCTCATGGGTTTAGATAGCGAAATCTAGGCAAAAATAGAGCTGCAAAACTTGCAGTTCCAGTACAATTCCGGGCGGGCGGGCTCAGCGTTGCGTGTTTGCGGGCGCATTTATTTATTTAGAAGACGCCAAACGCATGAGCGGGAGGTTATGGTCGTGTTTGTTGTTTGTTTTTGTATAATTGTGTCACAATGAATGTGGTGGATAATTTAATTAATGTAAAAAAATTCAAATAGCATTTTTTATAGCCTATCGGCAGAACTCACAAACTTTACTGTCACGAGCCGCCACTGCCTTGTATTATTCATCAACTTTGCCTACTTCGTTGATGCACAAACTTCGCCGAAGACAGGCTTTACCCCTACTGCCGGTTAATTCACAAACGGATAGTGGGTTCGAGTTTGTAGTGGCAGGCATGGCAATCGAACCACACACTTTCTGATTGTAAAGGAAATCAATCAGAGCCACAAAAAACATTACCCTTCCTTTCGCCGTGCTGCAGTTGGGTAAAAAGGATAGTCTTAAGGACCCTACTATTAACACGACGCTTTCGCCTTCGTTAAACCAGCACCGAAGATGGAAATCTTTAAACGACGTGACAGCTTGCATCTCTGTCAAATCCTCTCTCCCTCTGAGGGCGAAAGAGATACGTTCGACTAAGTGCGAGAAGAACCTTCCAATAGACTGAATACACCGCTTAGTCTAGAATATTTGTTTCGTTTTGAACTAATCTCAGAATCCCGCGGACAGCTTGCATCGCTCTCAAACCTCCCACCTCAAGCGTTTAAGAGATACGGTGGGTTAGACCTAAGGCCACTGAATAATGAAGTTCCTTACTTTGTTATACAGTGACTTTAGTCAGACACACAGTTTTATTGTGTGTTTTTCCATGATATTTTTTAAATTAAAGACAAATTTTAATTGTTTTTGGAAGAAAAGGTTATTTTCTCAACCAATATAATGGTTTGGGCGTGTACTGTGCAAACAAAACTTGATAGAATAGAATAGAATTTATTTACCATAAAACGCTTGACAGCCTCGGCGTCATTAAGATACCGCAATCACAAAATGTAAAAATTACAAATAAAATAACCCACTTTGGAAATACAAAATACATTACAAACTTAATAGGATATAAAAAATCGGTCTTTAAAATAACTATTTTTTGGCAATAACATAAAAAACTAAATTAAGTTGTTAAATTTTTAAACATCCACAATAGTTTAAAATTACAAAAAATATGTAGCAGATAAAGATAGCTAGCATAATAATGTATTATAATTTAACACCGGCAAAAAAAAAACAGCAAAGTAATCAAATTTGAACCATTAATTCAAACTTATTATTTTGTAAAAACTCGTTAAAGCTATAGAAAGGATTTATTAGGTAGCTTATTGTGAAATAAACATCCTGCATATAGCGTTACTTGGTAAATTTAGCAGTACTACACTTATCTACATGAACTTGATTTCTAGTATAGTAGTAGTAGTAGTGTTTTTTCTCCAGTAAAAAAACGATTTCTAGCTTGAAAGACAAAACAAGCGCAGTTAAGTATATAGATGTTTATTACAGTTAAAATATGTCATGATTCCCTATACTTTAGATTAAAAATAATTATTCTAATAATACGTTTTTGCATGATCATTACCGTATCTATATGACTGCTGTGATCCATTTTAGGCATCGTCCGCTTAGCCCTAGTTTCGTAATTTTTTCTGTTAAAGTTTTAAATTCACCGTTTTGAAAGCAGATGTTAGGTAAAAAAAGAGCCCTGCTACTTTTTTCTTTGAATCCAGTATCCATAAACCTCCTGACATAGTTCAAGCGTTGCCAAGTCTGTCGATTATTTTTGGCGGTATACAAACTGGCATTTAGTAAACAAAGCCTTTTCTATCATTTTTGAAAAGTAGCGTAAGTACTGTAATAGGTCTTTGTTTGAAACTCGTAGACAATAATTGAGTAGAAACAAAATTTCATTGTCTTTATTTATTTATTTCTTTATCAAGAATATTAAGTATCTCTAACCGTTTTCAAGTGTAAACTAATCAATCCAATCTATAGGCTACTACTTATACTACATGGTGTGTATCCAGGTGTGGGGGGGCGCGCCGTCACACCTGAGAGCACACCATGTAGTATAAGTAGTAGCATATAGACTGTAAGGTAGTGTTTAAAATAAACAAAAACAATGGAAGTCCGTAATTTTGTTTCTACTGTAATAGGGCTGTAGTTTTGTATGTTAGTTGAGTCATCTTTTTTAAAGATGGGATGATTTTTCCTTTTTTTAGGGTATTAGATCTAATAACAAGTTCCGCTAATGGTGTCGCCAACCAGTTTTTATTCTTTTTGATAAGTTCCACGTGTATCTCATTAATGCCAGTAGAATTTTTGTCACAACGATATAATCTCTTGCTGAGTGACCTCAGATATGAATATTGTTTCCGGGCAAGTGTGGCTGGCTACTGTGGGCTCACTGGATATGTTATTTCCAAAATGTTAATTTAGTTTTCTCCCAACAGTTTCCGAAAAGCTGAGCAAATGCATTGCATAATTCTTTAGTGTTCCTTGTTAACCCGCCCTTTACTAAAATATCAAGTTTCCTTTGTTGAGATTTTCGTCCCAGTCTGTGGTTGACAATAGTTCATACAGTTTTATTTTTGTTTTCAGAGTTGTGAATCTGTTCGTTGTTTTCTGTTTTTTTTTTATTTCAGATACAGTGAAACCTCTCCTTGCGGACACTCCCTTTAGGCAGACAAATTTGTTGAAACCAATGCACGACATGGGCATAAATATTATGTAGTATGTTGGCAACAACGCACTCTGCAGCCAGGGAATAACCTCTTTCCGTTTTAATGCGGCGACTATAAATAATTTTGTCCTATTTACAACATATTTTATTCGGCGAGACTGCTGTGTAAAAGACTTCTTAGTTTACGTGACAAAATGGAAGTTGTTAACGTTTCGGAGACGGAACATCTATCAGCACGAAAGATCGCTGAAAAATTTAATATCGAAAAAACTCAAGCAGCGGAAATTGTTAATAAATATTTATTAAAATATCGCAGTTCTCTTTTTAAGCAGACAACTCCAATCAGCGGATAAAATCGACAAAACCGTGAGTGTTCGCTTATAGGAGGTTTCACTGTATTTGTTTTTAATACTTCTTTTATGAAGTTTATAAGAGGTTAACAACGCTTCATCTTTGGAGTTTATTGCTACTTTATATAAAAATTTAAGTTCATTTGCCAGCTCAAAGATTTTAGGGTTGAGTTTATTATTTTGTTTCCATGCACCAAAAGAAAAGTGACTCAAATTCATTATAAAAATCTAAGCAGGCGATTTAGATTAAAAAGGTTGACTTCGGATCATTTACAGTTTTATCGGAAAAGACTCTTTTAGTAATTACTAGATTTGCTTGAAAACAATAATCTAAATCTGAGAAGTAGATTTTAAGCTTTTGCGTTTGGTGATCAGATAAATTTGTTTCAAAAGTTTCACAACTAATTATTTTTTCACAATTTGTAATTACATGATCTATGGATCTCCTCGAGTATCAATCCTAGTTGGTGCTGTGATAAGAGACGTTAGTTCAAAATCAAACAACAAATCTTTTAGACTTTTTGTCATGTGTAAATCAACTGGGTCTTCAAAGTCTACGTTTTTGTCCCCATAATAACAAAATTATTATAAATTTGGTTTACTTTTGATATGACTAGGGAGAAGTTAAGCATAAAATGTTCAAAGTTCCCCGGCGGAGATCTGTCAATACACAAAATACATATATCATAACAAAAACATTTCATGTAAAAAAAAGCCAAGTACGCGAAGGTGGTATTCCGTAAAAAGAATTGAGATAAAAGTAAAGCCAAGTTCTTCAATACTTGGAAATGTTTTTTTAAACTTTGCCTAAGAGTTATTTGCAGCCGTAATGGCCAAGTTTAGAAAAACATTTCCAAACTAGTAAGAACAATTCATTTTGAAATTTGTATTGGAGAACTTGGCTTTACTTTTATCTCAATTCTTTTAACGGAATACCACCTTCGCGTACTTGGCTTTTTTTACATGAAATGTTTTTGTTATATTTCAGTCCTTTTTTAAAAGATTTGGATAATATTTAAGTTTTAAAGTAGTAAAATATGCGGAATATTGTTCAAAACTTTTGCAACGCCTTATTAAAAATGTTAAGGTTTTTTTTATATTTTCCTATAGTTTTATCATAGTTCCTGATCATAGAAGGCTGATTCTTCTAAAGCTCAGGTCCCAAGTATTCCTGGAAGTGGGCAATGTTAATTTTACATAATTTTATATTTATAGGGCAGGGAAGTAAATTAAAATTTTGATGTTTTTAAATTTTTTCCTATAGTCTTATCCTCGGTCTTATCATAGTTCCTATTAGTCTTTTAAAGCTCAGCTCTTTAACCTTTCTAGAAGTGAAGAATGTAACTTAACTTTACATTTATAGGGGAGGAAAGTAATTAAATTTTTGTGGATTTTTAATTTTTTTCTATAGTTTTATCATAGTTTCTATCAGTCGCCCAAAGCTCAGCTCTCTAGCGTTTCTGGAAGTGGAGAATGTTACTTTTACATAACTTTACATTTATAGGAGAGGGAAGTTAATTAAAATTTGGGGTTTTTAATTTTCTTTTATAGTTTTATCATAGTTCCTATCGGCCTTTCAAAGCTCAGCTCTCTACCGTTTCTGGAAGTGGGCAATGTTACTTTTACATAATTATACATTTATATGGGAGGGGAGCAATTTAAAAGTTTGGGATTTTTAATTTTTTTCCCATGGTTTCATCATAGGTCCTTTCAGCCTTCCAAAGCTCAGCTCCCTAGCGTTTCTGGAAGTGGGCAATGTTACTTTTATATAAATTTACATTTATAGGGGAGGGAAGTAAATTAAAATTTTGGTGTTTTTAAATTTTTTCCTAGTTTTATCATGGTGCCTTTCAGTCTTAAAAAGCTAAGCTCTCTAGCGTTTCTGGAAGTGGGCAATCTAAATTTTACTTAACTTTACATTTATAGGGGAATAAAGTAAATTAGAATTTTGGGGTGTTTTAATTTTTTTCTATAGTTTTATCCTAGTTACTATCGGCCTTCTAAAGCTGAGCTCTCTAGCGTTTCTGGAAGTAGGCAGTGTTAATTTTACATACCTTTACATTTATAGGGGAGGGAAGTAAATTATAATTTTGGTGTTTTTAAATTTTTTCCTATAGTGTTATCATAGTTCCTATCAGTTTGCCAAAGCTCAGCTCTATAGCATTTCTTTTACATAACTTAACATTTATAGGGGAGGGGAGTAAATTAGAATTTTGGCGTTTTTTGATTTTTCCAGTCGTTTGGTCATAATTTCTATCAGGCCAATTCTCAGCTTTGTAGCATGTCTGGAAGTACAGTAGAATTTTGATGATCTATACATGTGTGAGTGAGTGAGTGGCAATTTCGACGTTTTTTGAAATTTCGTAACTTACTATTTTATGGAGTTCCATGACACTTGGAGGGGTTGTTAAGTTAACTCCATGAAGATCTACGACTGTGCAAAGTTTGAGATTCGTAGCTCATTCCGAAGTAGAGTTTTAGATAGGTCAAATATCGGCTGAAATGTAGGCACTGCCGCACAATGGTTTATCCCTATGAAAAAACTATGCATTTTTATTTCAAGATTTCAAAAAAAAAATCGATTTTTTTGTAAAGACATGTCCCCTTAGTTATTAGTTTATGTTTAAACCTATGATTGTTTTTTTCAGATTTATTTTGAATTTTGAAAAATTGGACGGTAAAGTAAAATTTTGTATTTATTTTTAATTTTTTTCTCAATCTACAACCCGTCCTTTATTTATCTCTTAAACAAAAACCGCTTTGTCAATTTTTCTTTTGCCTTTTTACGTTTAGTGCGTATATTTACTAGTGTTTTGTAAGCCTAAAAAGAAAAAAAAAGTTTTATCTATAATTTCAAAAAAAATTAAAATAACAGAAAAAACTATGTTATTTTGATGTATGCAAATTTCTGCAGACTAAAAGTTGTCTTCCCGCAGCCTCCCGCAATGAGATTTTTTTTTTGGTTATAATTCACAATGTCTTATCTTTATGACTGCATAGGTTACAGCTGCCAATATCTGCCTATCTGTAAATTAGGTTCCTAAAATTGTTACTTTGTTATTCAAATATATACATTAACAGGTTTTAGTTGCTGTGTTAATATGGATATATTTATATATTTTGAAGTATTTATTTATTTTATTATTTATCAGTCAATTTATCAGTTTGTTATCATTTATTATATTTACAAATTATATTTTTTAAGATGTAATGTACAGGGTGACCGTATATAAAATTCCACTTGAAAAAAATTTTGTTATTTGGAAAAAAAGCATAAATCAAAAAGTATTTTTATTACGGTTTCACTTTTTTTTTAAATCACAGCTTACACTCAAGATGGCCATGGGGTCTTTATTTTAATAATACACCCTGTATATTTTTAAAATTTTTGATAGAATTAGCTATACTATTTTTCCTTGGCTAACACATTGCCCTTATGGCAAATTATTATTTATTTGACTCAGCAACGGCGCAAGAATTCAGATATGATATATTAAATTTTTTTTAGAAAACATACAGGATGTTTTGCTGCAAAAAAGGACCTCCTACCTAGCTTGTGGAGTGTGATTAAGGAAAAAATTGAAAATGTGGCAAAAATCTATGTAGTTTCATGAGTAATTTAAGTTTTGAATTATATTTATGTTTACCTGACAAGTAATAAAAAAGTTTTACATTGGTTGAATATTTTTTAACATCAAGAGCTTTTTAATTCTTGTGAAGATATAAACTTGTGGATTACTTCCCATTGTAAAAAATAAATTGATTTGTTTACTTTTGACCACACTAAAAAAATTTACTAAATATATAGGAATAAGTAGGCGACAAGAAATTGCCAGATTACTTTAGGGGGGGAGGGGCTAAATAATAATTTAACAAAAATTATAGTACTTTATGTTTGATTCCACAATGAAATTTAAGGGACTACGAAGGCCTTGGGACAGAGGAGCATCCAGTCCCCTCCCCTTAGTACGCCTATGTCATGACACAATCGAGGGCGGAAGTAATTTTTTTTGAAAAAAACAATCATCAATTAAACTAGTAGTTTAACTAAGTAGTAACCATTGCTAGTAATATTGAGTAATGATTTACCTTTTTATTTATGATACACAATTTTTACCCAACACCCTGCAAGGGAGAGGAGAGGGGAATTAGCTAAAATAAATTGGTAAATATGTGTTAAATATATGTACAAAATTTCAAGTTTATGTGATAAATACTCTTAAAGATATTAAGTTTTTTCCGAAATTTTACCGTTTTAAACCACTGTGTGCCGTGCCCTCAGATTTTTGTAAGCTGTTCCTACTGCTTCAAATTCAAGTTCAGTGCAGTATTCAGCAAAGTTTACTGTTTTACATTTTTTTACTGTTTCACTCTTACCATGAACCCCTACTCCATCCACCCTTTTTATATTTAGTACTCGAAAATTCACCCAAACATGTATACCAATACTCACTCACTCAACACACCAGAAATCGGAGTGGCCCTCTTTTTCAAGGATCGACTCTAAAAGTGTAGTTTTCGTGATAAGTCCCTCTATATTTATGTGCAGGAGTGACATTTCTCCATTTTGGATGGAGAAACAACGCGACGTTACTAATCTAAATAAAAACCAAACGTGTTTTATCCAGCTCCCTACTTTTATGTTATATAATGTTTCAAACCAAATCTAGATTTATTAATGAAATATGGGCTACTCCAAGTCTAGGACTATACTTCAAGAAACAGTTTCAGAGACTGATCTTATTATCTTTTTCACATATTTCCCCTTAAAATAAGGTAATGAAATATTAAGAAGTTCTTTGTGTAAGAGTAAAATTAATTTAAAACAAATTAAGTATTTTTATATTTTTTTAGGCAAAGAAATTGGGAGGTTTGGATATTTTAGTTTCAAATGCTGCAGTAAATCCTGAAGTTGGAGGAGTCCTTGATGTAAGTAATTATTTTTGATTATTCTTTTGGTTCCTTTCCCAATTTTGAGATAAAAAGTAAACTTTTATATCTTATTGTAGTGGTAAACAGAGCTTTCACAAATACAATGTTAACGTACTTGAACTACCAGTACAAAGTACATTAAGATTTGAAAAAGCACATGAAGTTTCCAGTACATTTTACTTTCCAATGTACTTAAAGTACATTTTAGTGTACTTGAAGTACATTACTTGATAAAATCAAGTACATTATAAAAATACTTCAAGTAACAAGGACTGAATTGTATTTGTACTTGAAGTATAATTTCAAGTATTTTACTTGAAGTACCTGATAACTCTGGTGGTAAATATAAAAACAAGAGTTTTCTTATAATGTTATTTGATCATGCTGGGTTCTTACATTTTTAGACTTCAGAAGCCGCATGGGATAAAATATTCGATGTGAATGTTAAGTGCTCTTACATGTTGGCTAAAGAATCATTACCACTGCTAAGAAAAAGCAAAGCAGGAAGGATCATTTTTATTTCATCCATTGCAGGATTTCAGCCTTTTGATGTGAGTGTAACGTTTTTCTTTTTTAAACAAATTAAAAACAGCATGTTTTTAACTTTCTTAAAATTTGAGTATAGCAAAGGGGGGTCAATTTTTCTCTATCTCTTTTGGAACTACCTTAAAATATTTTGGATCACCTCTACCAGTAGTTCAAATACCTTTTGACGAGAAAAACAATAGCATAAAAACGATTATAAATGAATGAAAACATATAGAAACCGGAAAAATAAATTTGACTCGATCCGAGTTATAAGGTTGAAATGGGGTAACTTTTATGTTTTTTTACTGTTTTCAGCAAACCGGAGCTCCCATTTAAAAAAATAATTACTACGTATAATATAATTTTAAAAAAAATTAACCCCATTATTCTTTTTAAAGAATATTTTTTTTATGTCCTAAACAAGTAATTATTCTAAATCAAAATATTTATTTTAATTTTAAACCTAAAAGATCCAAAAATGCCTAGAAGCATTTTTTTAAACAGTAATCTTTTTTTCGTTAAAAAGTCTATTTTTAGATAGACAGTATTCATAATAGTAATTTAGGCAGTTTAAAAAATAGCCAATTAAATTACTGCAATAAATATTGATCTGTTTGCAGGAAAAAGTTTCTTTCAAAACCTAGGTATTTCCAAATACTTCTCTTTAGGTTTAAAATTAAAATAAAATGATTTGATTTTAAAACATTACACATGTTAAGGGCATAAAAAGGTAAGGTTTTACGAAATTTCGTGAAAATCAAAAAAAAAGTTATGGGAGATGAAAAATAAAAACGAAACAATCGGCTTTTTCGATTTTTCTCGGAAATTTTTAGTACAAAAATGGTTCACAAAAAATTTATAATCCTTTTTATTACCTATAACTTTTCTCGGAAAATTTACTAGAATGGTTTACACCAAATTTAAAGTACTTTTTATTACCTATAACTTTTGTATATTTAACCTTTTTCATTATGAGGTCTAATTTCGATAAAAAGCGAGAAAAACTAATAACTTGGATCGAGTCCAATTAATTTTTCCTGTTGGCTACGACATATTTTTGTCCATTTTTAATAGTTTTCATGCTGTTATATATTTTTTAATATTTTGCCTTTTTTAATTGTTTTACAATATCCATATTTTTTTTAGTTGCTGGGAGCCTATTCAGTAAGCAAAACTGCTCTATTGGGCTTGACGAAAGCTGCTGCATCTCAACTAGCTTCAGAAGGAATCACTGTCAATTCTATTTGTCCAGGAACAATAAAAACCAAATTTGCTCAAGCTGTAAGTACATTTTATCCAGTATCCTCGTAACGAAAATGCGACGCTTGTAATGGCGAATGGCGGCACTTCAGTTGGCGTGGCATATTCGTTAGCGGTTTTGCTGTATTTTGCCAAATATTAGTAAACAACATATATTCGTTGAACAGAATCCATCGTCATAAATGACAAAAACATAATCGTCGAAGATCATAAATGAAAATGGATTATAATTATTAATAACCGCTGATTAGATTACAAACGTCATTCATCAATAGAAGACAACAGCAAAATCGAAGTTTAGTGTAACGTCTTTTATCAAAACCGGACAAAATCAAAAAGGATAAAATCATAAAAAGGGGCCGGGCCTAGCATGAGCAACTCTCTCCTTTCTTTTCATGTATACTAGTTCCGTCCTCTTCGTCTTATAAATGTTTGTTTTTTAATACAAAAACACATAAAAAAATAAACATGTCTGTTTTTTTCCCCTGTCCTTTTGAGAGGTCGGAATGGCTGTTAACCGAACCGAACCGAACCTCTTGGTCAATTTATTCCAAATGAATCCTAACCTAGGGTCCAACACCTGGCCTTTTTAAAGGATGGGCCTTCGTTAATGAAAATGCCGTATGTAGATAGGTCGGTTTTATTAGGCATGACAGTATAGAAATTGCAGTGAAGGACACTTTAATTGCATAGCAATATCTGAACCGCTCTTCTTTAGGTGAACGTCACAAGGCTCGACCCCTTTTTATGATTTTGTCCTTTTTGATTTTGTCCGGTTTTGATGAAAAACGTTATACAGAACTTCGATTTTGCTCTTGTCTTGTGTTCGGTTTCCATAAAAAACCTCTTTATTTTTCTTTTATTTTTGAATTTTACTTTTAATTTTCCTATTTTTCATGGACTAAAATTTTGTCTTGAACATAAAATTATTAGTCTTAACTTTATATTAATGCTAAGTAAATGGGTCAACTACTAGTTATTATAAAATTTACCTAAAGCAAAATTGCATTAAAATGCAAGAATTAAACGCAAAAAATGTAATTTCTATTCTAAATTTAAGAATTATCATTTTATTTCTTATTTCTTTATTTTTATATACTTTGGCACTACAAGCGTCCTCTATCGTGTTTTTCACATATCCATAAAATTTTAAATATAGTGATATGGTTTCCTATAGAGGGTGAAGTGCTGTGCGCATATGCGAAAAAACGGCAAGCGCAGGATTGGAAGACAGACAAAGTGTGCTGCGCGTCGCCATGTCTAGAAAACGACAACCTTAAAATTTAAATTTAAAAAATAGTGAAAATTCACTTTAAAATACCGCAAATAATTAAAATTATCGTGCCATCATCCTGTTGGAACTTCAAGTCACATAGCTCTTAGGGAAAGGTGTACACCTTGCACTTTGGAACTTCAAAACAGCGGTAAGTCCCTCTCCATGAGGCTATATCACAATTTTATTTCCCTTTCAAATTTAACCTACAATTTTTAAATTAGTTACTTTCTCTAGTTAAATGAATTTTTTGCGCCAATGTTAATTATAGTCCACTGTATCTACCAAAACCCAATCTGAGCCATCGGAGTGCTACATATTGTCAGGATAGAAAATAATGTCCTATTAAGTGAATGACACAAGTTACGTTTATAAGCAAGTGCACATTAACCCTAAACATTCTAAGGAAATGAACTTCTGTATATAGTTCAAATTGTATTAAAAGTAATAAATTGTATACAGATTTATTATAAACAACGTGGCTAATGGGATTTCGATGATGTTTATACAGGAAACAAAACACATCTCGATATCCTATCAATGGCAAACGGTTTGTAATAAAAGCATCTCCAAAAGAGTTTAGCAGTTAGTTGTACGCTGAGAACCTAACGCCCAGGCTTAGTTAATAGTGAACAAGTAGTACGTTAGTCAAGTATAAGAAGTTAAGCCTATCAAAGAAGATTTGTAGACAAGATGTATTTAAGTACAATGTAAGTAGTAAATATAAGTATTATAATAAAACCATTACACCTAACTTAAACTGTGTTCGTCACGATAAAACCCCCTCGTGACATATGGTGGAGGCGCCGCTGTCTTTTTTGAAAGACATATAGGCATATAGTGGAAAAAATGTATTTTTCAAATTATTTTTAATTTTTTTTATTTTTCTTAATTTCACTCTTTTCACTATTTGTTATTTCATTTTTATTTTTTTAAATTATTTTAAGGAGTATCGAAATTATTATGACGCCCCAGCCGAAACAATCGATTCCGGCATGCATTAACTAAATATTGAATATTACATTTATTTATTTTTTATATTTTTTTTTCAATTATTTTTCTGTCATTAGAATTATTTCTCCTATATAAATACCATTTTCATAAAATTTTCAAACTAGATGGACAGAAAAAATAATATATTTTTTTTTAAATCAAAAAACGCAGTTTAAGTGTGGTGACATGTTACCTATTATTAGTGTATATTTTTTCGCATATTAGTTTAATTCATTTTGTCTCGACATTTTCAATTCGGTATTTTTATACGTTTTTTTTTTTTCTCTTAAAAAGATGGTTTCTATAATTAATGGGTACCCCAGCCAGAGTCACTAGAAGCGTCACAAAAAGTCTTAGTGAAGACGATAAAAATAACGTCTTCGCCTCTACTTCGCAATCTGCGAGCAGTCCCTTTTTAAAAAGCACCAAACTCTCAAGAAGTCCTGTCAGAAAGACAGTAAATTTCGACTTATCCTTCGTCGATCCGAGTGCCGAAAATCACTCAACCCCTAAAAAAGTTTTACAAATTTCAAAACAAGATTTTAAATTATCCCGTGGGCAAAATTTATCTTTTGAAGATTCAAATAATTTAACGGTCATTTCCAATAAAACGGAAATTCCTTCGACCGAAGAAACGTTGCAAGACGAAAAAAGTCAAACCATAATTAACCAAGGGTTGAATACAAAATCTAGCTTCAATAAAAAACAGGACTCAGCCATCACAAAAATTTTTAAAATGACAAATACAACGCTAAGTGACGCTCTGACGGGTACGACCAGTAATCCGGCATCACCCAAATTTATAGACCCACCTTACTTTAACCCAGGGTTAGACTCCCCGGTGAATTTCATTACAAAATACGAAAAAGTATCTCAAGTAAACGGTTGGACCGAAACGCATAAGACAGCATATTTTAAAAATTATTTGGAAGGCGCCGCCTTCAGATGGTTTTTAGAATATAGTAGCAAAACCGAGAATGCAAATAAAACTTGGGCTCACTTAAAACAAGATTTTTTAAAAGAATTTGGGGGTGACCAACCTCTAAAAAATCTCAAAATTAAATTTAAAAATAGAAAACAGGGAAGTGCTGAGGATATTAAACAATATTATTATGATTTATTCAATATGGCGTATGAAATTGACGAAAAAATGCCATTTGACCAATTTAGAGAACATTTTGAAAGTGGGCTACATAGCTCCTATACAGAGTCATACGAATTAATAACCTCATCCGACCTGGATCACAAAAAACTAAGAGAAACAGTTTTGAAATTAAGTGCTATTAGACAAAACGTTTTAACAAACAAAATGACAAGACAAACAGAAGTTTTGACAATCGAACAAAATGAGGGAAACTATCCTAGGCGAAACGGTCCTAATTTTTTAAGGCAAAATGGCCCAAATTACACGCGACAAAATGAAACAAACTATTTTAGGCAAAACGCGTCGAACTATCATCAAAATGGTAGAGGTAGGTCGAGGTTTCGCGAATTTAGAGGTAGATCAAACAATTATAGAGGTAATCTAAACAGGCCGATAGGTCAATATCATAATCGAAATACGGGAAATTATAATCAAAACTCAAATCATGGGTATAATAGGAGGAATTTTGGCCAAAATATAAATAATTTTGGACAAAACAACAGGAATGAACAAAGAAGGCCGCAAAATAGTCACGTAGAGTCACCCAGAAGGGATCACTCAGGAAGCAGGGATCTTCCAAATACGAGGTGTCACGATGGCAGGCCGAGATGCAACGATTGCAATAGGTGTGGGCATTATGCATGTAGCAGGGAGCGTAGCAGCGAAAGGGGACCACAAAGAAGAGTATCGTTTAGTAGAGCGAGTAGGTCGCCATCCCCAAATGTGCAAGGACGACTCAATTAGAGTGCCCCAGTCCTCGATACCGGCTCTGGAAAATGCATTATAGAGAAATCTCTATGTAGAGACATAGAGCCTTTAAAACAACAATTTGCTTTATCAACTGCCGGTGGAAATAAAGTAATGCCACTCGGCCTAACAGAATTTAAAATTAAAATCGGCGAAATGTGTGGTTACATTGAAGCCATAGTCGTAGAAAAATTACCAAAACCTTTAATTTTGGGAATGGACTTTTTAGAAAAAAATAACGCCCAAATTAATCTCACCGACAAGACTGTACGACTAACGAACGGTTACATAACAACAACACTTTCGTTTCATAAAGACGAAAATTATCAATTGGGCACTTATGAAAATTTTATTTCACCTTCTTTACCTTTAGTACAGGAGGAAAGCCAGGATTTAAGGGATATTTTTAAAGTAACTTGTTTAAATGATTATTTTATTATACCGAATGAGCATACAACAATTAAATTAAAAATAGAAAAACTCGGTTCAGTTGATTTAGAAAATTTTATTTTTGAAGAGAATGACGCATTTTTAAGACCTAAAGGAATTATTTGCTCTCTTCCTGAATTTGATGACGACACTTGTACAATGCAATTAACCACCAAAAAACATAACCCAATAAAAATTTTCAAGGAATCGACCTTAGGCTACCTTAAAAAGGGGTTTAGGTACGATATAGACACCTTACCGGTCCTTAACATTGAAGAGACACAAGAGATACAGGATGAAGAGAGAGTGACAATGGCGGACCACAAAATTAACCACATAAAAGATGAAAAAATTAAATTGCATTTATACCATTTATTAGAGGAGTACAGCGATGTTTTCGCAAAAAGTCCAAAATATATGGGCCAGACGGACCTTGTAGAACACGTGATTGACGTGGGTGACGCGAAACCCATACGTCAAAAGCCATATAGGGTATCTCATAAGGAAAAGGAAATTATAGACAAACAAGTAAATGAAATGCTTCAGGCAGGCGTTATAAGCGAAGCGGAGTCAGAATGGGCAAGTCCGGTGGTACTGGTGAAAAAGAAGAGTGGAGAGACGCGGTTCTGTTGCGATTTTCGCCGCGTAAATCATGTTTCACGTAGAGCTAACTACCCAATGCCAGTCATAGACGACCTTTTGACCTATTTAGGGAAGGCCAAATACTTCACAACACTCGATATGTTCAGTGGATTTTGGCAAATAAAGCTTAGCGACGATTCTAAACAGTATAGTATAGCCTTTTGTTGCCCCGGGCAAGGCGGTACATACGTTTGGAACAAGCTATGCTTTGGATTATCGGGAGCTCCTGGAACATTTCAAAGATTGGCAGATATGGTTTTTCGTGATCTAAAATGGAAAACGCTTCTGGTCTATTGTGACGACATCTGTAGATTTTCAGAAACACTCTCTGACCATTTAGAAAAATTGCGCACCGTTTTTCAAAGACTACGGGATGCAGGGCTAACACTAAAACCCTCAAAATGCGAATATATAAAAGAAGAACTAGATCTGCTCTGACAAAAAGAAATTAGTTTGTATTGAAAATTTTCCAAAAATTAAAACACAAAAAAATGTCATGCAATTTTTAGGCCTTGCAAATTTTTATCGAAAATTCATAAAAAACTTTTCTGCTATAGCCAGACCGCTTCACGATTTAACCAAATAAGACACACCTTTCTTTTGGGAAGAAAAACATCAAAAAGCATTTGAGGGGCTAAAACGAAGGCTGATCACATCACCAGTTTTAGCGCATTATCAACCCGAAAAAGAATGCGTTTTACACGTCGATGCAAGCAGGCAAGGCCTAGGCGCCATACTTTTGCAAGAGGGGGAAGACACCCATCTTCACCCCGTTGCCTATGCCAGTCGAAGTTTAAGAAACGCAGAAAAAAATATGTCAATCTCAGAATTAGAGCTAGCAGGAATAATATACAGTTTAGGCTATTTTAGAACATTGGTATATGGTAAGCATGTGCGAATCGTAACCGATCATCACGCACTGTACTGGTTAAAATCAGTTAAAGATCCCGTAGGAAGATTAGCCAGATGGGCAATAAAATTGTCAGAATTTGACTACACAATAGAACACAAAAGTGGAGCAAAACACAGAGATGCCGACTGCATGAGTAGAAATCCCGTGCTAAAACCGAGCGAAAATGAAGAGGAACAATTAGAGGAGATACCCACGTTCATCATTGAACCCGAAGATATGGGAAAATTACAGAGAGAAGACGAAAGTTTGCGAGAGATCATAGACGGTTTACAAGATCCTGACAAAATTGGCAGTATTGGACTAAGAAAAAGAATAAAAAATTTTAGGCTTATAGACACAGTTTTACACAAAATAAATCCTAGGCCAGAAGGGCGAGAATTTTTACTAGCCATACCAAAAAATTTAATTGGAGAGATTTTATTTGCACATCATAACGAGCCGTTAGGAGGCGCCCACCTAGGAGTGGCCAAAACAACAGAAAAAATTAAAAATCGATATTTTTGGGACCATCAACAAAAACATATCGAAGATTTTATTAAAAGATGCCCCGACTGCCAAGCCAGAAAAGGACAACAGAATAGAATTCCCAAAGGGCTATTACAACCTATGCCGATAGGCGTTCCTTTTGAGAGAGTGTCTATAGACCTTCTCGGGCCATTCCCATTATCAAAACTAAAAAATACAATGATTGTAGTCGCGACAGATTATGCGACAAGATGGGCCGAAACAGCGCCATTGCCGGACGGAAAAGCAAATTCTGTCGCAAAATTTATGGTCGAAAAAATAATCACAAGACACGGATCGCCCAGATATCTACTGAGTGACAGAGGTCAAATTTTTAGATCCGAACTAATAAGAGAGATGTTAAAAATGATGTGCGTCACAAGCCAGTTTACTACGTCATACCATCCACAGTGCAACGGACTAGTAGAAAGAATGAATAAAACTATCGCAGATATGTTATCAATGTACACATACAGACTGGGATACATTTTTACCTTTAGTGACATCAACCTATAATTGTTCAAAACAAGCAACGACCCAGTACTCGCCATTTATGCTGGTCTATGGTAGGGAACCAATATTACCTATAGAAGCAAATATCATGATGAGTCCACCACCAAGTAACACGGAAGAAATCCGAAACCGGGCACTCGCAGTGCGAAATGCCGCAGCGGAAAATATAAAAAATCAGCAGCAAAAACACAAAATTCACTATGACGCAAAACACAGACACGTAGAATATGAAGAAGGCGAGAAAGTGAAAGTTTTTACTCCCGTCAGAAAAGTAGGAAGAAGTGAAAAATTATTGCTCAGATGGTTCGGCCCATATTACGTTACACGCAGAATGTCGGATGTGGATTACGAAATAAGAAAAGGACCATCAAACAAATGCAAAAAAGAAGTGGTTCATGTCAGCAGGATGCTACCTTACTATGACCCATGGACACCGGAAGTAGTCCCAGTGACAGAAAATTAAGCTGCCCAAAAAATTTTTTTAAGGCCCTTATGGCAAGGCCCTTAGGGCAAAGCCCTTATAACAAGACCTTTGTTTGTTTGTGACACAAATATTCCCCTGTATATAAAGACACTATTTAAAGTGAAGTGAAATAAAATAAAGGACGCTATTTTAGTGAAGTGAAAAAGACATTTTTATTCAATGCAAAATTTAAATTAAAAAAAAAAAATATACCTACCTATAATTAAATTAGATTTTTATTTTTTATTTTCAGTGCAAGTATAAATAAAACAATTAAAAACCGATTAGGAGGTGTACGGTATCATGTTATTAAAACACTACACCAGATAATATAACAAAGTGTCAAGCAACGACCGCTTTGAAATCTTTACATACATAAATATAAACTGTTTATAGGAAATATAATATCAATGGTACACGATCGACTAATTAGTGTTCACCAACCTAAGTTTAGAAAACAATTAGGTAGTAATAATAATAAATTAAATTAAATGTTGGGATAACACTCCCGCAAAGTTTAAAAATAAGTTAAAAATTATTGAAATATTTAACTTATAAGTATCAACTAATTAGATAAATTGTTTTTAAAACATTTAAGGAATATAAAAATTTTTGATTAAATTTGTTGAGACAACTCGGTGTTTGTTTAATAATATCCAAGCCGGTTGTTTTAAAAACACTTAGAAGTTTAATATTTTTCGTTAAACATTTATATTAACGATCAAAACTTTATAAATAATTAAAGTATTTTTTTTAAATAAATTAAGATGTTGTGGAAATAAACCACAACTTTATTTTGATAACTTTTAATATTTTGATATTAATAATATCCAAGCCGGTTGTTTTAAAAACACTTAGAAGTTTAATATTTTTCGTTAAACATTTATATTAACGATCAAAACTTTATAAATAATTAAAGTATTTTTTTTTTAATAAATTAAGATGTTGTGGAAATAAACGACAACTTTATTTTGATAACTTTTAATATTTTGCTAACAAGGAACAGACGGCAATAAAACAAATAAAATGCAAAATAAATATCGTAGCCAAACACTATGAATGCTATTATTTATTATTTTATTAAAGTAAATTTTAATTTTAAAAAGAGACATTTAATTTTTTAAAAACACATCTAATGGCATGTAAATAACATATATTTGCAAAGAATTTTTTTAGATGGAACTTCATATTGTGCATCATAGCAATTAAGGTCACAGAAGCCGAAAACAACCAATCCTACCTAGTAGAAGTCAGTGCCGGAGCATTTTGGAAGGCACTACCGCAAACTGTAGCATACGAAGCTACGATTCCGATTACATATAAAATGGACTGGTCAAATTCAAATTCAAATTCAAAAAAGCTTTATTGTCTGAAGAATTAATTCCTATTGACAAAGCAAGAACTTAAGACTAAAGTAAATAGTAATAAATCAGCACTAATAAAAACAACATTGTCTAGTCGCATAATCACACACAATCTATAATTAAGAGTAGCCCCCTTTTAGGCCATTGAGAATGTTCGAAGTTAAGCGCAATTCTAGTAAAATTCGAACGAGCATGTTTAAGTCAATATAAATTAAAATTGTACCCAACTATTTTAAAATTTCAGTAAAATATGGACAACTATGAATATGCACACATACACAATTACAACAGCACAATCAATCGATTAAAAAGTTGGAACGAAACTACTTACAAAAAAATAAAAATGTTAATCTAAAATTAAAATTCAGGTTACATAAAAAAAATATAATAAAAATATAAGACATATAATCACAGTTACTCAAATTATGTATCAAGCCCATCTGTGTAATACTCATTGCAGCAATAGTAAGCTTTTGTTTCAAAGCAATTACGTACTAACCTTCTGAATACTTTTAAATCTTGAGTTTGTCTAAATGCGATGGGTAAATGATTGTATAATTTTATACTTTCGTAAATCAATGAATGTTTTGTCAAAGTTAGCCTAGGTATTGGAAGTGGCAAGTTCCCAGATTGACGAGTTGTATAGTAACGACCAGTTTGAGTATTTGGTTCTTGAAGCTTCTTTTTATGAACCAGGCTGACTGTCTCCAAAATAAAAAGACACGGTAACGTTAATATCCCTGCAATTTTAAAAAGTAGCCTACAATGTTCTTGAGGATTGACATTAAATAGTTTGCGTACTTCTCGCTTTTGTAGAATAAAGACTGACTCAAAAAGGGTGACACAACAAAGTCCCCAGAATGCAATCCCATATCTCATTTGGGATTCAAATAAGGCAAAGTAAGTAGCTCGGGCTGATTCAAAGTTGAGTTCTCGCTTAACTACACTTATAGCAAAGCATGCAGATGATAATTTTGAGTTAAGAAGATATATATGCTGATTAAAGTTAAGTTTGCTATCAACAACTAGACCCAGAAATTTTACAAATGGTTTAGGGTCAATTGATTGATTCCCTATGCTTATAGATTCTATTGTCGAACGAAAGGAGAGAATGTTAGTTTTGCTTATGTTGAAGCAGAGAAGGTTACTATCGCACCATGCTCCTATTTTTTGCACATCTCGAGAAACTATATGATGGATAGTTTCTTTAGGTGCTTTCCATTGGATGGTTGTATCATCCACAAATATTGTGATTTTTCCATCTATATCCAGGTATGCAAGATCATCAATATAAATTTTAAAAAGTGTAGGACCAAGTACTGACCCTTACGGAACGCCTCGTGTTATGGTTTGGACTTCAGACAGTTGGCCATCTTCACCTTTAACTGCCTGGGTTCTTTCAGTAAGGTACGACTCTGACCATTTATGTTCAACATTTTTAATACCATAGTGTTTAAGTTTTTGCAGCAGTATCCTATGATCAACGCAGTCAAACGCTTTTGAGAAGTCACAGAACACCGCTGCAACACACTCTCCTTCATTTATGCCGAGATATATACTCTCTAAAAATGAGAACATGGCGTCGTTAGTACTTTTGTTTTTCTGGAAGCCAAATTGGACCTTTGAGAGCAAGTTAAGATTATAAAGATATTAATTTAATCTTTTATTAATAATTTTTTCAATTAATTTAGAGATCGATGATAGAAGAGATATTGGGCGAAAATTAGCAGGGTCGTCTGTCTCTCCACCTTTGTGAATAGGGATCACTAGAGCTGATTTTAAGCAGCTAGGAAAATAACCCTTGTCAAAAGAGTCATTTATAAGATCGGCCAATAACTTTATTACTCTATCTGGTAAATGTAACAATATTTTAGTAGATATTCCATCGACTCCTGAACTATTTTTATTTTTTATGCTTGACAAGACCGTTTTTATTTCAGCTAAAGTAGTGTGGTTAAACTGGAAATCGTAAGGTATATTTAAGGCAAATAGCTTAAAGGGTCTGTTGAGGGGGCAATATGAGCTGTTAGTTTATTAGCTACTGTACAATAGACGTTGTTTAATATGCTAGGTTGTATCGCTGTTTTGAGTGATTTACTATTATTTGATTTACCACGAAGTGAGTTTATTATCTTCCAGTTTTCTTTCGCACTATTTCCCGCCTCAGTTATTCTGCTTTTATAATAGTTATCTTTAGCAAGTTTTATAATTTTCTTATATATATTTTTGTAGCATTTTACATAATTGGTCACAAATTCATTTTTATAATACCTTTTTAGTTCATCAAGAAATCTAATATTTCTAGATGCTATTTTAATACCCTTTGTTACCCAAACTTTTTTCTTTTTATCCCTGATTTTGTGAAGTGGAAAAGATTTGCAAAAAGTGTTTACTAAGATGTTGTGAAAGCAGTTGAATGGTTCATGGTGATCGTATACCTTAGCCCAACTGGACCTTAAGCATAAAATCCTAAATTTATCAAAGTTTTTTTTGCTGTATATGCGTCCATACTTCATTAGTCTTTTATGTTGGAATTTTAGCGAAGATACATTAAGCTGTATTGCATAGTGGTCTGACATACCTGGAATGATTGTTGTAGCTTCTAATTCACTATCAAGATTAGAGCAGGCATAATCTATCATTTTTTTAGAATGGTTTGTAACTCTGGTATATTCGGAATTGTGTACACTTATGTCAAATGCAGTTAAAAGATTACCCAAATCCTTCTTTTCCTTCAAGTTTTCATTTTTAAAATCAATGTTAAAGTCTCCACCGATAACAATCTTAGCATTTATTGGAATATTACTTAATAAAAGCTCTAGTTTTTGTAAGAATTGCTGAGGGCTAGTCGATGGATTTGTGTATAAACAGAGAACATAAATGTTATGAGACTTATTAAATATGATAGAGAATTCAAACAATTTCTCTTCAATCAGATAATTGTACTGATCTAAGGATATGAAGTGCTCTTTGTTTAGAAAATCATTTCTTACATATATAATTGTCCCACCGCGTTCATAAGATTTACGACAAAATTTCGAGATCTCGGTATAGTCTTCAAGATAAGCGCACTCACCCTCCCTGAGCCAGTGTTCGCAAAGAAGTAACATCTCAGGAAAATTTAACTCTGTTAACAGGATATAAAATTCATTAACTTTGTTCATTAAGCCTTGAGTATTAAAGATGAGAGCAGATATACTATTTACATTTTTTATTTCCTTTATCCGTGTACCTGTTCCGTTCTGCTCAAGTCTAAAAAATCCTGACTTTCGCTCTGAGAACTTTCCACAACTTCTACACTAGTTTCTAATTGGCTCATCACCCCTAAGTAAGAACTTGATTGATTCTCGCATTTAACGGCAGTGTAATTATTTATTTTTTTAATATGAATTAGGTTTGAGTACATATTAGCTTCTTTGTGATAAAAATTTTTAATAGTTTTACCTATGTTTTGTGATACAATATTTAAGCCAATTTTGTTTAGAAAATGTGAGTTTTTTACAAAGCATTTATTATTTAGCTTAGTGTTTAGGGCTACTACTTTAATATTATTGTTTAAGTGCGATATGTTAAGTAAGAACCTGATTGTTTTTTGACCAAGAGTACTGTGGTGGGCTTAATTTATTATTTATAGGACTTGAACAAAATATTAAGTTTGTAAAAAAGCATTTGTTAGCTAGGTTTTTTATAGCCCTTTTTGAATAATTAGTTATATCAGACTCTACAAAAACCACTACATAATCTTCGATGGTAAAGTCTTTAATGTAACAATCAATGTCTTGAACTAACCTGTCGAAAGAAGCTCCAGGCTTACAAGAAACCTATACGAAATAGTCACGTTCTTCCTGTAGGTGTTTATTGAGATATTCGTAAATGTATTTGCCATAGCCGTCGGTTAACAAAAGAACTTGTTTTTTTGATTTTGTACAATTTTCGTTTATGTTCTCAATGCCGTCTGTTTTGTTGTCAGTGTTAAAATTATTGACGTTGTTGATTTTAGTTCTACCATTCTTACTTGTTTCTGTGCTCCTGTTTTTTCCCTCTAGAAGCTCTTTGTTAAAGCTTAGTTTTAATTCCGCTAAGTCTCGATCGATTCTTTTATTATCTTCTTCGAATACTCTTATCGTGGCAACCATCTCATCATTAAGCTCTTTAAGTTCTCTTAGTTCCTCTTCCAATCTTTCAATGTTTTTCTCTTTTTTCTGGAGAGTTTTATTGTATTCCGCTATTACGATCTCAGCCGTATTTATTTTTCTTTTTATTTCATTGATTTCTAGTTCTTTTTCAATAATAATATTATTGCTTGCTTCTAGCGTTTTTTCTAGGTCGCTATAGCTTTTGTTAGTTTGGTTAGTTAGGTATAATTCGCAGGTTTGTATGTCTTTGTTGATTTTATTAATTGATTCGGTCTGGGTCTCGGTGGTCGTAACATAATTCTTTTGCCTAGCTTTGTCATACTCTTCAAGTTTGGATTTTAGTTCTTGATTATGTTTGGAGAGCGTATCTATTTGATGCATGTAGCTGTGTTCTGTTTGCTCAGCCTCCTCTAACAAGGAAGATGAGTTTCTTTTCAGGCGAGTTATGTGGTTCTGTAGTTGAGAGTTGTCTTGTCTCAGGGATCTAATTATGGATTTTAATTCATCTATGACGGAGTAGTCCTTACCTTCGTCTTCTTCATTGGCTTTATCTATGCAATCACGTGAGCACCAAATCAAGTTGTCCAAGATTATTTCATAGCCTTTACGTCTTTCCCAGCAACCTTTGTGCACTATATTCTTGCAAACAAGGCAAAACCAGTTGCTGTGGTCTTTGGTCTTGCAGCATTTAAATGATGAAGCCATTATTTTCAAAGCACTTTAAAGTTATTTAAAAAATATTACTGTTCTGCATTTAGAAAAATATTTTATCAAAAAATAGTGCCGATGTCCTATTTAGTAGTCTATACGTATTTTAATTCTAAGGTTTGTTATTTAGCAGAGTAAACAATATACACAAAACAACAACAAAAAACATTAGTAAAAAAGAACAATAAACAATAAACAAATATTAATTTTAGTTTATCGGCCACCTGCGAGCCTTAGAAGGTCAATCCGTATCAACAAAAAATTTAGTTTATTTTATTGATTAAATTAATTGTTTCACTGCAAGTTACACATTAAAACCTAGTTTTTGCACATCATTAGCTCACTAAGTCAGTTTTAAAAAAACACATTTTAGCAGAACTTTTTCCGCTCCTTTTTTTGATACCAAATTTGGTATTTCATTTTTAGCGTAAGTAACAGTTTTTTAGTGATAAACCGGACAAAATATATACTGTGTGCGCAGTCAGAAGAGATCATGACAGAACCAGAGTTACCAAGATATATCTGCGAGTCATATGGCGACAATTGTAACTTGGTGTCACACATGAGTTAGGGAAGGCATTTAAAACAGAATTCGATTTGTTAAACGGTAACTGGGGCGCATCTTCGATGAGGACACAAAAATCTAAACAAAATTTAAGGCCAAAAAGGGCACTAGGCTTCATCGAAGACGCTCTAAATTGGTGTTGTGGGGTCGCGACCGAAGAAAAACTCGATATAATTTCTGAGGATGACGAAACAGTAAAAAGGCAACTTAACACAATCAGTAAAGGGCTAGGCGAAACCCTTCACAGTATCGGGGAACAGTCAAAACATTTTTCCGATTACACTACAAAAATTGGCGATACTTTTAAAGATACAGAACGTAAAATAAAATTTATCGACTCAAAAGTTTCAACTTTAAATAAAGAGGTTAAAGTAATCCTGAGGGATGAAGAAAGTTTTGCTAGCACGTCTCTGGTCAATCAGTATCAAAATTTAAGGCGAATAATATCTCTAACTCGCGCACTAAGAAAACAAAAAATTATTGAATCATGCAAAGCAAGAAAAATCCCTATTGAAATAGTCAATCCAGAGGTTCTACGAAAGGATTTAGATAATCTGGAAAAACAAATCTATTCGTCAAATCAAGGTTTGGCAATTTCAAAAGAAAAAATTTCAAAATTTTACGAACTTCCAATATGCGACTGCAGCATCACGGAAAATAAAATTTTTATTCACATTAAAATACCGATTATACAACACAGACAAAAGTGGGACCTTTATGAACTGACCACCACACCCTTCGCATGGTTCAATCAAACATGTACAATACCACACCAGGCATTGTACATCGCTGTCTCAAAAAATAATTACGGAAAAGAAGAGATTAGACAAATTTCAGGTACAGGGCTACATTTATGTAGACCTTATCACGACAAATTATGTTTTATTCCTAGGTTTTCTGCTGATAATATACAGGGACCAGAGTGCGCCAAAAAATTGTATCACGGCGCGTCTGTAGGAGAAATAAGTTCATACTGCCCGATGAATTGCCACTCGGGTAACTCGTTGATCATCTCAGAAATAAATGACATAACATACATACTTACACATCTGCAAGAAAAAACCTATCTCTCATGCGGTAGTGAAAAAACCGAGCTAAAAAACGTTTATAACAAAAAAGGAGCTTTAAAAATTAAAATCCCATGCAACTGCCAGTTAGAGTCATCCGGAGAAATTATTATCCCACAAAAATTCCCATGTAACAATAAAATCGAGACAGCGAACATAGTTCACATTATACCTGCAGTTTGGTCAAATCTAAAATCATTTATTTTAAGACCAAAAATGCAACACATGCAACCTACATATAAAGATATGCAAGAATGCCTTAACTCAAATTGGACACTAAACATACCTCATTTAAATTTGACGTCATCAGAGACAACATTAAAACAAATTGAAAATTCAGTAGACACTATCATACCGCAAACATACGGTTTCAGCGATAAATACGGTATGGGAAGTCACGGAATTTTTCTGCTATGGAATTTTCTGCTCTCAGTGTCGACTGCATACCTATTTTTTCATCATCCGATTGTAAGTCTAGCAGCATCACCAGTTCAAGTTGCTAACGCACAAAATATTTTAAACACAACACAGATGCACTACGAATATGACATATTATTCGGTGTCACGTGCCTTGCCCTGCTTTTGTTTTTAACCTATGTAAGTATAAAACTTATCAAAAAACATTCAAAAAAATCGGCGTCACTAAATTTAAAAGAAAATACACCCGAAATCGTAATCAACTACGGTCACACAAAGTTTCAAATCGAATTGAAAGAACAAAAAGATTTATTCTCCCTTCAAATCGGCGAAAAAGTTAATGCAAACATTGTCAATTGTGGCTCCGGCGAATAAAAAATTCGTCGTATAATTAAATGCCGGTATATTTTATTTATACACGTGCTCAATGTAATTATAAAAACCGCATAGATTACATAACCGTATACTATGCCGGTAGTTTGTATAATAAATAATTTTTATAAATGTTTACGACCTGCACTGCGCGTCGTAGTCCGCAAATGGAAGAAATCATTTTTACCGTGATATTTCATGTCAAAGTCTACGCGAAAAGATTATTGAAGAAATATTATAGTAAATGATAGGAGCTAACCCATTTGCCGACAAGCTAATTGCCACATAGAAGAGATCGCCAAGTATAATTGTATATTATTACAATGTTAATAATTTTTATGAATCACAGGAGTGAGATTGAGAGATGTAAGGGGAATAAATTATAATGAAGGGCGTATGCCATAGAAAAAATAAATGTATGACATACATATTTTAAACTTAGTTAAATAATTTCTATAATGTCTTAAAAGGTGCAAAACGCACACATTGTTTTGAATGTATAACAAAACAAATTGTGGAATGTATAAACAAAGGTGTATTAAATTAAACATATTTTTTCGAATGTTATCAAATGATATAAGTATAAGCAGGCTAAATAAGCAGGGTTGCCAGGGTATAAATAATTCTAAAATGAACCGAGAACAATTAAATAATTTTTTCTCATTTTTGTAATTTTTGTCTCTTTTCAATGTAAACATATGTAAATATATATTATGTCCTAACATCGTCTGCACATTAATTTTTTAGATCCACCTATTCTACTCGTTCCCAACATGAAGAAAGAAGACATGGAAGAACGATGACAACCTGACATAACCAAGACGTCACAAAAGGCCTAGCAAAGCGGCCAAAAAGATCAACCAAAGTAATGCAAAAGACGAAAAAGTGGTGAGCAGGGCCGATTAGCACTGGTGTACAGCAGACAAATCGCCATAGAGCCAACCCACCAAGTAGTCAACCCAGACAGAGCTAACAGCCGATACCACAAGGCAACGATACCACAAGGCAACAGCCGATAACACAAGGCAACAGCCGATACCACAAGGCAACAGCCGATAACACAGGGCAACAGCCGATACCACAAGGCAACAGCCGATAGCACAAGACAACAGCCGATACCACAAGGCAACAGTCGATACCACAAGGCAAGACAGCTACCCAGAGCGCAGCATGAAAAAACCGGGGGGAGCCAACTCTAAAACCCCGCCAGTCGTGCCGCCAAATCAAACACTACGAACAGAAAAAAGGACCTACCATCCAGGTCTTCCTGAGGGAATGGACCGCACAAGTCAAAACGAGATAAGGACAGTTGGCAACAAAGCGAGATCTGAACATTGTCAAGGCAGCATGCAAGACCCACAAATTCGTCACGGCAACACTGCGGTTGATACTTCTTTATAAACCTACATTGGACTAGGTTGCGTCATCTGAAGAATGCAAAACAATCGGAACGAGTAGATGGGAATGGATAGACAATTATTTTAGTTAATTAGTTTTATAATTTATTAGGTACAGACGACTGTTATATTTTTTTTGTGAAAAATAGTTTAGTAGGCAATCTGTGGGGACAGATTTTTTTAAAAGCAAGGGGGATGTGTCAGGATAGAAAATAATGTCCTATTAAGTGAATGACACAAGTTACGTTTATAAGCAAGTGCACATTAACCCTAAACATTTTAAGGAAATGAACTTCTGTATATAGTTCAAATTGTATGAAAAGTAATAAATTGTATACAGATTTATTATAAACAACGTGGCTAATGGGATTTCGATGATGTTTATACAGGAAACAAAACACATCTCGATATCCTATCAATGGCAAACGGTTTGTAATAAAAGCATCTCCAAAAGAGTTTAGCAGTTAGTTGTACGCTGAGAACCTAACGCCCAGGCTTAGTTAATAGTGAACAAGTAGTTCGTTAGTCAAGTATAAGAAGTTAAGCCTATCAAAGAAGATTTGTAGACAAGATGTATTTAAGTACAATGTAAGTAGTAAATATAAGTATTATAATAAAACCATTACACCTAACTTAAACTGTGTTTGTCACGATAAAACCCCCTCGTGGCAATATTTTGATCACTTCGATTGCCGGATTTTGATTTCCATTTTGATTTTCTTTTTGAAATTTCAAAAAATTCATTTTCGCTAGAGTGAGAGCAAACGCTAGTAGTGTGAAAGTAAGAAAGAGACGCCATTAATAAATTAAAATTATAATATAGGTAAATAAAATAGGTACCTATGAATTTGTATTAGGAGACCTATACCTACATCTCGCAAATTTTATAAAAAACGCAAGGACATATATTCGAGATTGGAGTCTTGGGTCGCTATGTGTATTTAAATGCAAAAAGTTTATCTTTGTATTTTTGAAAGATATATCTGTGTGTAGGTAATTTCGGAATATAAGTTTTTGATTTCCTAATTTATAACGCGCAAATAAATACCTACATGTTTATTTGTTTTTCTTTTCGCTGTAGTTTGCATGCCTATATGTAAGAGGCTACGGTTACATACGGTTATTTTAAATCGATAAAAATTTTTTTAAAGTATTTAATCTACAAATTTTGATTTTGTTTACTTTGCCTAATTTATTACAAAATAATGTCAGAAAAGGTAAAGAAAATTAAAGTCTTTCGTGACATCGAAGATTCAAATTTAAATGAAATTTTAACGGTAGCTAAATTGGCTAAAACTGATGCAACCAAACATCTTAACTTTAAGATTCGTTACGAAGAGCTTGACAACGTCCAAGAGGAATACCTTAAAAAACACATCGCTTTATTAAATGAAATTTACCAGGATCAGGATCAAGTTAAGACTTGTATCGAGCATCTTCATTCATTTCAAACAAATGTTGCTCAAGTCAAAGAAATTTATGATAAGTTGTTTCAAGCAGAAAATACTGCGCCGCCTTCTCAAGGTGGAAGTCGCCGACTTACTATTAACCCTTACTCTTCAGGAGGTTCACAAACCTCTGATTATTTTCCAAGTTTACCGAAAATTGACATTGAAAAATTCACTGGCAATGTCAATGATTTCCCCACCTTTTATGATCTTTTTAAAACAATGATTCATGATAATCCGCAAATTCCAAATATACAAAAATACTCGCTTTTAGTTACTTATTTAGATGGTCCTCCAAAGGAATTAGTTACGCAATTACCAGTTTCGGATGCAAACTATCCTATTGTTTTCAATAATCTTGTAAAAAGGTATAAAAATTATCGCATTTTAGCCCAAAATTATTGGAATGCTATCGAAAATTGCCCTAAAGTAAACTCTGATGACTTCGTAGCTCTAAGAAACTTGCTTGATATATTCACAAAAAATATTGAAGCTTTAAAAACTGTTGCTTTGCAACCAGATTTTTGGGACTTTGTCTTAGCCCAAAAGTTGTTGAAATCTATTGATTGATAGTTCGATTCAAACGCGATTTGAAGTTTTTCATGGTAAGCCTACCGAAATACCTTCATATAAATCGATCTATAATTTTTTGGATCAACATTGTAGCTCGCTTTTTGTAGTTAACGCCGCCAGTACATCCAGTACGCAATTTTCTATGAAGCCCAAATTTACAAAACCGCCCCATATAACTCAAAAACCGCAAAATAACTATAATACCCGCCAAACGCCTCGTGCATTTTTTACCGCGCAGCAGAATTCTCAAAATAATTGTTCCTTATGCAATTCGAATACTCATAATTTGACTTTTTGTCCTGATTATTTAAATAAAACGCTTCAACAAAGATTTAATTTATTAAAAGCAAAACGATGGTGTGTAAACTGTACCTCTAATTGTCATAAAACCTTTTAATGCAAAAGCACTTTTAATTGTCGATTTTGCAAAAAAAGGCATCATAGTTCAGTTTGTTTTGACTTGCGCCATGTAAACGAATCCTCGTCTCAACGGCAAGAAAATAATAATGCAGATTTGCCGGTAAATAGTCAACAAATTCACGCGTTTCGGCAGGAAAGAAATGAAATTAGGCTCATCCTCTTCGCAAACTCAAAATCAAGGTGCTTGCTACTCTACACAAAGTTACAGTAACTCTAGTACTTTTTACTTTTTACTAGTGTTTTCTACCGCTCTTTTTCAAATAAAAGATATAAGAGGTAATTATCAAACTTTTCGTGGAGTTTTAGATTCCGCATCGCATCTGTATTTTGTATCTTTAAAATGTGCCAACAAACTAGGCCTACCCCGCTTTAATATTGAAACTGAAGTCTTTGGAATTGGTGAGACCAGTATGCAATCAAAATTAGGATCTATTGATATGATCATTCGCCCTTGCAATCAATCTGACCTGACCTTATCAGTACAGAGTGCAGTTATTTTACCTCAAATTTGTTCTTCGCTTCCCTTAAATGACATAAATATTAGTCAAATGGGAATTATAAAAAATATAAATCTCGCGGACCCTTATTTCTATAGACCGGGAGCAGTCGACGTTTTACTTGGAGCCGATATTTTCCCTTATATTCTTAGAGATGGTCGTATTGTAGGTAATATAAATGAGCCTATCGCATTAAACTCAATTTTTGGGTACATTTTAATGGGACAAATTGGTAACACAAACTCGCCCCTCGCCTCGGTATCCCTTTTATGCCAAATTTCAAATAATCAACTTAATGATTCACTATCGAAATTTTAGGAAACTGAAAATATACCGGAAATTAAACCTATTCTTTCCCCGGCTGACGAAGCATGTGAAAAAATACTTAAAAATACTACTTTTCGTGATAATACAGGGCGTTACGTCGTGACTTTACCCTTTTGCGAAAATAGTGAACCAAGTTTTCCAAATAGTCGCCAACTTGCATTAAAAAGATTTTTATCTCTCGAAAACCGCTTAATTAAAACACCGGAAACCTATCAAAAATATTCGGACTTTATGCAAGAATACTTAGACTTAGGTCACATGGAATTAATTTCTAACCCGAAGGAACAGTTTACGGAAAAAAGTTACTATATCCCCCACCACCATATTGAAAGACCTGAAAGTTTAACCACAAAACTTAGAGTAGTTTTTAACGCAAGCGCAGTATCCCAAACAAATACTGGAAGAATTTCCTTAAATGACACGCTTTACGCCGGTCCCAAATTACAAAAGGACATTTGTTCTATTTTATTAAATTTTAGATTAAATGAAGTCGCTCTTTGTTGCGATATTTCTAAAATGTTTCGCGGCATTTTAATAGCCCCGCATCATCAAAATTATCAAAAAATCTTATGGAGGTTTAGTCCTACCGAACCTATAAAAGAATATAATTTAAAAACCGTTACATATGGTACTACCCCCGCTCCTTTTTTAGCTTTAAGAGTCTTACAGCAGCTAGCTGAGGACGAAAAGCATAATTTTTCCCGCGCCGCTAAAGTTATTATGACAGATAATTTTGTTGACGATTTTGTCACAGGTTGTAGCTCCGTTGAAGAAGCTATATCTCTCCAAAAGGAGTTATCACTTTTATTAAAATCCGCAGGATTCAAATTACATAAATGGGCTAGCAACAAAAACAATGTTTTAGAGCACTTGCCAGAATCCGATATTAACCCTAAAGCTCTTTCTCTTGATATAGAAGAAACTACAAACATTTTAGGACTTAGATGGCAACCCTGTTCAGACTATTTTTCATACTCAGTAGAGCCTCTAAATCGTAGTTGCACGAAACGCAATATCCTTTCAGAAATTTTTAAAATTTGTGATCCACTTGGTTGGTTGTCGCAGTTACTATTTTAATTAAATGCCTAATCCAGGAATTTTGGAAATCTGGATTGGACTGGGACGAAGATGCTCCCATAGCGATAAGTAGCCTCTGGGAACGCTATAGGTTAGAATTACCACTTTTAAAAGAATTTCGCTTATCCCGCTTTATCAATATTTTTTCTGGAAACGCTCAATACGAATTAATCGGTTTTTCAGACGCTTCAAATAAAGCGTACGCAGCTATTGTTTATTTACGCGTAATTTATAAAAATAAAATTTTTATTTATTTTTTATGCTCAAAAACTAAAGTAGCCCCTATAAAATTTACAAGTATTGCACGACTCGAGTTAGCCGCTTGTAATATATTAGCTGATTTAATTCAATTTTTTCTCAATAGTTTTGAAAACAGACTTAAAATTCACCAAATATTCGCATGGAGTGATTCTCAAGTAGCTTTATCGTGGATTAAAAATGGACATCCGTCTAGGTGGAAAACCTATGTACAAAATAGAGTCACGCAAATTCATGAAAAAGTATCTCCTAAAAATTGGCATTATAGTTCCACTTCTCAGAATCCCGCTGATTTTTTTAAGGTCCCCAATTTTTAAAATTACATTATGACTACTGGCCTATAACCTTGGAAATAAAAGACACTTCTGAAACTTTAAATGAAGAAAAAGCTAATAAAAACTTAACTTTAATTGCTACGCAAACCCCAAACTTAAATTTTTTAACTTCGCTTATTAATAAAAACTCATCTTTTACTAAACTTTGTAGAATTTTAGCGTATATTTTACGTTTTATAAATAAAAAATTTCTAAATAAAAGTATAATTTTTGAAACTTTTTTAACGTTTCAAGAAATTCAAACCGCACTTTATTTATTAATAAAAAACGAACAATCGATCTATTTTTCGGAAGAAATAAATTCTATAATATAAAATTATCTAAACCGATGCAAAAATTAAATCCATTTTTAGATGACCAAAATTTATTACGCGTCGGTGGAAGATTGCACAATTCTTCTCTCTCTTATGACAAAAATTTTTATTACCCCGCGAAAGTAGAATTACTTATTTAATTATCGAACATTTTCATTTAAAATATTTACATGCTGGATTAAGAACAGTACATTTTTTACTAAGCCAAAATTATTGGATAATTGCGGCAAAACGCAAAATTCGTCAAGTTTTAGCAAAATGCATCCCCTGTTTTAAATTATCCCCTAAATCGGTACAACCCCCAATGGGTTCACTTCCGTTTCCACGAGTTTCTCAACTCAGAGCACTTTTGCATACGGGAGTAGATTTAGGTGGCCCCATTCCTATTTTAATGAACCGAACCCACAGTGCCCCACGTACTTTAAAATCATATATTTGCTTATTCGTTTGTATGAGTACGAGAGCGGTACATATCGAAATAGTCAGTGATTTGACAGCCGATGCTTTTATCGCAGCAATGCGTAGGTTTGTGGCTCGTAGAAATTACGTAACTGATATGTATTCTGATAATGGAACTAACCTAGTTTCGGCAAATAGACAGTTGTTACAGATTGATTCTTCTCGTCCAATTAAATGGCATTTTATTCCAAGTCACAGTCCCAATTTTGGAGGTCTTTGGGAGTCTGGGATTAAAACAGTAAAAAACATTTATTTCGAACCATTGGTTCACAAATTTTAACATATGAAGAGTTATATACAGTCACCTGTCAGATTGAAGCTATTATGAACTCTCGACCGCTAACTGAAATTTCCTCGGATCCAAATGACATTTCTGTTTTGACACCAGGTCATTTTTTATCATTGGAACCGTTGACAGCTCTTCCTGACGTTGACTTAACAGATGTCAAAATTAATAGATTAACTCGTTGGTAGCTACTTCAAAGAATCCATCAGGATTTCTGGAGACGCTGGCAGCAAGAATATTTGCATACACTTCAACAAAGGAGCAAGTGGCTGGACCCCACTTGTACTCCAGAAGTTGGTCGTTTGGTAATAATCAAGAATGATTTTATACCCCCGCTACAATGGCAGCTCGGTAGAATAATTGAAATTTTTCCGGGTAAAGACGGTGTAAATCGAGTTGCTAATGTCAAGACAAGGGACTCGGTGTTAAAGAGACCAATCTCAAAGCTATGTCCTTTGCCACTTGATACTTTAGAAAATGCATAGCATTTTCGGCCGGCAATATGTTCGGTTTCCATAAAAAACCTCTTTATTTTTCTTTTATTTTTGAATTTTACTTTTAATTTTCCTATTTTTCATGGACTAAAATTTTGTCTTGAACATAAAATTATTAGTCTTAACTTTATATTAATGCTAAGTAAATGGGTCAACTACTAGTTATTATAAAATTTACCTAAAGCAAAATTGCATTAAAATGCGAGAATTAAACGCAAAAAATGTAATTTCTATTCTAAATTTAAGAATTATCATTTTATTTCTTATTTCTTTATTTTTATATACTTTGGCACTACAAGCGTCCTCTATCGTGTTTTTCACATATCCATAAAATTTTAAATATAGTGATATGGTTTCCTATAGAGGGTGAAGTGCTGTGCGCATGTGCGAAAAAACTGCAAACGCAGGATTGGAAGACAGACAAAGTGTGCTGCGCGTCGCCATGTCTAGAAAACGACAACCTTAAAATTTAAATTTAAAAAATAGTGAAAATTCACTTTAAAATACCGCAAATAATTAAAATTATCGTGCCATCATCCTGTTGGAACTTCAAGTCACATAGCTCTTATGGAAAGGTGTACACCTTGCACTTTGGAACTTCAAAACAGCGGTAAGTCCCTCTCCATGAGGCTATATCACAATTTTATTTCTCTTTCAAATTTAACCTACAATTTTTAAATTAGTTACTTTCTCTAGTTAAATGAATTTTTTGCGCCAATGTTAATTATAGTCCACTGTATCTACCAAAACCCAATCTGAGCCATCGGAGTGCTACATCTTGTTTAGATGAATGACATTTTTGTATGTCGTTATTAATTTTCCGTTTCATTTATGATCTTGAACGATTATGTTTTTGTCGTTTATGACAATGGATAGGGATTCTCTATTTTGATAATGTCTGGTTATTATAAATTCGGTTTTTAACATAGGACTTTTATGCCATTTTCCTTTATGATCTTAGATGATTTTTTATTTGTCCTTTATGATAAACTACGGGGGTCCGTTAAAGACGACCGCTTCACGGTAGATTTTCTAATTAAGGAACTTCAATCTGCTTTAGCAACCTACAAGAATTACTGATTCTACTTCTACTATAATTGATTATGTCTGCTCGAATCTGGACTGCGCACTTGATCGCAATGTTTTAGATACTACTTTACTCTGAAATATTGTCAGAGAGGTTACAGGGAAAAATTCTTCTAAAATTCAGGAGATTGATATTGATCCAGAGACACTAAGTAGTTTTTGCTGCAATGTTACTTCCAATCTTACCTCAACTATTACTACAGTCGATCCTTTAACCTACGTTAAGAATTTGCATATACAAGACTCTTTCTCATGTTTACCTACTAACGTACATGAAACTAGATGCATTCTTAAATCTTTTTAACATCAAACAGCTGCTGGCACTGATGAAATTTCACTAAAAATTCCTAAAGAACTACCGATTAAAGCCCTCCATGTTCTACAGGTACTTTTCCACAAACCCGTAAACAGGGACTTGTGCCTATTCATAAAAACGGTGACACAAAGGATCCTTCAAACTACCGCCCTATATCACTTCTTTTAACTATCTCCAAAGTTATAGAAAAACTTGTTAAAGATTGCTTTCTGGATTTTTTTAATACAGCACAAAGTTTTGAACTCTGCTCAAAATGGGTTTCTTCCTAAAAAGAGCACTTATGATGCAATGTATCGTGTGATTGAGCAAATGTTTAAGCATTATAACAACGGTCTGGGCCGAAGACAGAAAACTTTTTTCTTATTTTTCTTTCTTTAATTTCACTTGTTGGTTATGCTACTGCAGAGGCGTTCTGTGACTAAGCTAAGGCTTTTGACTGTGTAAGTCACAGAACGCTGCTGTGGAAGCTAGAAACCTGCGGTTTTCGTGGCGGTATTCTAAAGTGGTTTAATTCATATCTATCATACCGTAGTCGTGGATGGCGTGTTATCATCAGAGCAGAAGATCGAATATGGTGTTCCACAAGGTTCAGTTCTTGGACCAATCTTCTTTTTAATTTACATGAACGACATTTTACATTTGGATATCTCTAGTTTTCACGGCGTTCGTAGACGATGCCACGGTTGTCCGGCCTAGCAAAGAACCTGAATAATTAATCCAACGACATGAAAACCATCAAATCTCAAATGTTGGGATTCTGTTGAAACATCAGTGTCACAGACACGAAATTTCTTGGTCTTCAACTCAATTCTAATATAAAATTTCAATCTCACATTATCTCCCTCAATAAGAAACTTGCTTCTGGTTGTTATTGTATGCGGGCAGTGGCAACCAATCTTTTATCCAATCATACCTTCCCTTTTGGGATTGCTGCACTAATTATCTTTTTCAGTCAGTTTTTAATATCCAAAAACGAGCAGTCAGGTTCATAGCTGGTGCCTCAGCGATCACTGCAAACCTTTATACATTTTAATATTCTAACTTTAACCTGTATTTTCATTCCGAAGTCAACTAGTCTCATCCACAAAAAAAAAACTCATTCCCTGAAAATCAAAATTCATACATGACATGTCAGAGAGAGAAGGTACCTTCCTCACTTTTCACTTGTGCAGAACTCTGTAATTTACAAAGCCATTAAAGTTTACAATCATCTTGCAGCTCAAAGTTTTTTTAAGATAACACCGAAAATGTGTTATTTGGGTGTATTTGGACCTGTACTAGCAATATCGTCGTGATGTCTGTCTGTGTGTGTATGTGTGTATATGTATATCTCCATATCGTCCGTAACATGATAACTTCTAAACCGCTAAACCGATTTTCATAAAATGTTCAGGTAAAATAGTGTTCGAAACTCTAACGAGCTGATTAGATTTTGGTTAAAAAAAAGCTTTTGACAATTATTTTTTTTTTAAATGCTTACTTTTTGACGGAGCATCGCATCAATATCCGGTTTGCAAAATATAATAGGATTACATTTTGCTCAATAATTTGTGTTATAACCAAAAACTTCGTAGAAGCTTTAGTTTCTAAGATATTTGCAAAAAAAACCTGTTTTCAAGTGTTATATCATGGCTTTACTTAAAGTGTGCTAAGAGGCTAGCTAGGAAGGTATCAGATCCGTCATGGATCCATTTATTTTAAATAGAAAACGCTATTTCTTGCAAAGTTCAATACTACGAGAAAAAATTTAAAACTTTTATACGAATTTTTTTTTTTAAAAATGCTTGCTTTAATTTCAAAACAGATATTTGATTATTTTGTAGTTACAAAAAAGAAGCAAATCGAAAATTATGTTCCCTTTTAAAATAATCGGCCTGTACGTGTGGCCTGAAAGATCCTGTATGTTTTACAATAGAACATAATAAATAAAAATAATTATAAACTTTTTTATGCTGTCAAATTGAAATAACTTCTTATTTTTTTAGATTACAGAAAACGCAGCTGGTGAGCAAAGCCTTTCCATGATTCCTATGGGAAGGTAAGTCTTTCTTTTCTTTTCTTATTTATTTTTAGAGATTTACTTTGATTTTCTTAAAAATTGTGACAGACAATTTTTGCTATTTTGATTACTTTGCGTACAGCAAAAATGTTAAGTTATTATTTGTAGTGTAGGCGCTAGCTCATGCCATGTATGCCCCTATGTGTGCGCTTAGTTTTGTTACGGGGCTTTGTTAAGCACCTATAGCAGTAAACAAAAAGTTTAGTACCATGGTTCAAATTATGGTTGTTTGAAATTGTCAGATTTGTGATTTAAACCTATCTCCGTAGTCAGTCGTTTGATTTTAATTTTTACAAGCTTTTATTTAACTTCAGATGTTCTGCCTAACTATCTAACTATCAAATCTTGTGAAGCGTTTTTAACACACTTCCTATTATCCGATTTGGATGAAATTTGGTACACACATAGTGGTCCCATGACAATACAACATTAAGAAAAAAATATCCTCCCACCCCTACCCCCACCCCTTCTATAGAAAAATGTGTTTTTGACACACTTCCCGTTATCCGATTTGGATAAAATTTGGTATACAGATAGTGGTCCGATGATAATACAATAAGAAAAAAATACTCTGCCAAAATATGGGCCCCTAAGCTCACACTAGGTACTATAGTTATAGTGTACGTGCAAGATAATAAAACTAAAATCTGAAATATATCTTATTCAACTCCAGACTAAATTACCTTTTGTTTGATACCACACAAGCCATGTTTCGACTTAAACTCAAATTTTTGAAATCTACCCCCACCCTTAAAAAAACAAAAACTAAAATGTATTTTGTTTAACTCCGGACTCAATTACCTTTCGTTTGATATCACACACGCCATATTTTCACGTAAACTCTAATTTTTGAAATCTACCCCCACCCTTTTTAAAGAAAAAAAAACTAAAATGAATTTTGTTTAACTCCATACTCAATTACCTTTCGTTTGATATCACACACGTCATATTTTCACATAAACTCTAACTTTTGAAATCTTCCCCCACCCTTTTATTTGGCTTGTGTTCGGTGGATTTTGTTCATTTTTAAATGGGACCATCTCGACCCAAGACCCAGCCTAGGTACCAAATTTCATTAAAATCGGCTAAGCGGTTTTTGAGTTATGCGCGTTGGTCGTTACAGACAGACATACAGACAGACAGACAGACAGACAGACATACAGACAGACAGACAGACAGACAGACGGCGCGACAAAAAAGTTTCAAAATCATGTGAAACGCAAAGATATATAAACATTTTTGAAATCGGAGCAACTTTTTTTTTCTCGAAAAAATTAGGATCACCATAGCTCACACTACTATAGTATAGTATATGTGTGAGCTAATATCCTCCCACCCCTACCCCCACCCCCTTCCATAGAAAAATTTGTTTTTGACACACATCCCGTTATCCGATTTGGATGAAATTTGGTATACATATAGTGATCCGATGACAATACAATATTATGAAAACAATATCCTTTTTTTGTAGTTCCTTTCTTTTTTTTCGCTTAGCTTCCTAGCTTTGATAGGTAGCTGTCCAAGCCAGCTACAATTATCAGTAACCCAGTCGCAGTCTGAATATCCTTTCAATTTTAAATCTGTAATCTTATATATATCTGTAGTAGTATAGTGTAATCCATTCCATTTCTTTTGTTTCTTGTAAATATCTCAAAATTCTTATTCCTGCATTACATGTTTCATTTCAGGCGAACTAAAAATCTACTAAGATAAGAAATGGCATAACTAATATTCGGTCTACTCGTACTTAAATACATTAATCCTCCTATATGTTGTCGATATGGTACGTCTTATATTTTGCTTTGTTTATCATATTGAAATCCTTTTTTTATTGGTGTTGCTTAAGGATTACAATTTTCCGTTTTAAAAATTACTAATAACTTTTACATGAACATTTGTAAAAGCTTTACAACTTCAACTCTGTCTGTTTTATTTCCAACTAATAATATGTCATCAACATAAATTAATTTCCAAATCTTTCCATTGCATAATAGCAGCAATAATTTTTGAAATGTCATTTAAATCAAAATCATTAAATGTCTCATTCCAAACTTTGGGTAACTCTTTTAATCCATAAAAGTGAAGAAACCAGTTAAATCTGGTCCTGTACCAACTATCAAAGTGCAAGATTAACATTTGAAAACTTCAGTCCAGTTCTCAGTTCACGTGTTTTTTCATTTAGTGTTTTTTTGTCACGTTTAAAAAAAAAGCTGAAGATAAAACTTTTTTCTGTGTAATTTTCCGCAATAATGGCAAGTTCCATTCGAAAGAGACGTAAAAGTTATATATGCCCTAAAAATTTCACACATTTCAAATTTTTTTTAAAATTGGCAAAAATTATCAATATTGAGAAAAATCTTAAAATATTGGTCATTTTTAGCAGTTTTAAAATTTCATATCTAGAATAGCTTTTGTACAATTTATAGTGAAACTTTTAGGACACTTTTACGTCTCTTAAATTACACAGAAGGTTTGATTTTGTAGACTGATGTTTTCAAATGTACCACTTGTTGATGATAGTTGGTAGAGGATCACATTTGCTGCTGTATCTCTCATAGACAGTTAAATATTTCGGCTTTTTAAGTATTCTTCCTTGACTCGTCGTTCCAGTTCTCTTATGGGTTATCTGTGTATTTTCAAAACTGCTTTCTGAACTTGTACTTTCTTTGTCTTCATTAATATTCTCTTCTTCTTCGTGAACGTCATCTTTCATATGATCTTCTTGTACATCATTTTTATCTTCTCTTTCAGTTTGAATTATAATTATCTGTTTTCCTTCATCCTCTGTAATATTTTTCTAGATTTCGTCATAACTATAATTTGTTTTTCATTAAATTTTACATCTCTTGAACAAATATATCCTATATCTTGATCCAGTATAACCTACATGTATACATACCTACATGGTGCTCTACGTTCTAATTTATTTTGTCTTGGCAATATTACTCCCCAAGCCTGACTTCCAAAAATCTTTAATTTTGACAACTCGTTCTTACCATACCACCTTGTAGCTGGCGTGTCTGTCTCCCTTGTTTGCTTCTGTTGGACATCTGTTAATTTCATAAGCAGAACACAAAACAGCCTCACCCCAAATATTACTCCCCAAGCCTGACTTCCAAAAATCTTTAATTTTGACAACTCGTTCTTACCATACCACCTTGTAGCTGGCGTGTCTGTCTCCCTTGTTTGCTTCTGTTGGACATCTGTTAATTTCATAAGCAGAACACAAAACAGCCTCACCCCATAATTTTCTTGATAATTTCGTTTTTGCAAATTTGACTCTCACTTTATCCATTAGAATCCTGTTCATTCATTCCAACACACCATTTTCTTGTGGAGTATATGGCATCGTGTACTCTATCTCAATACTTTTACCTCAAAATATTTTTAAAATTATTGGAAATAAATTCGCCACTATTACTTACCCTGATTCTTGTATTTTTAATACATCTTGTGTTTTTATTAATTTAAGAAAATCAATTATAATTTGTTTAGTCCTGCTTTTATACTTTAATAAATTAACATTAAAAAAATGATAATAATTGTCAATCAAAACTTTAAAATATCTATAACCTTCGTTAGTTGGTGTTTTTGAAGGAGCCATAATATAAGAATAAATCAACTGACCAATTTTGGTAGTTTGTTTTTCTTGTCTTAAAAATGGGTTTCTAGTACTTTTACCCTCAGCACATGTACCACAAATGTGTCTATCAAAAGACATACCTAACTGATTTAAACTTTTCCTATTTATGTCACCTAACCTCTTGTGCCATAAATTTTTATAAACAATTTTATCTACATAGAAGTTTGACAGTTCTCTCTTTTAAAATCAATTCCGAATAAAAATAAGCCATTTACTGAGTTACAATAAAAATTTGATCCATTTTTGGATAAAATCGCCGGTTTTTTCCCTTTTTTATTATTATTAAAAGTTACGTTAAAATTCTGTTTTAATAATTTAGATACTGAAATTAAATTATGTGTCATACCATTAAAGCATCTATTTTAATATTTTTACCCTGACATATTCCTCTCAGTACTCCTTGTCGTTTTGCATACAATCTTTGCTGTTCCGATTTTCACTGTATCATTTACATTGCTTGTTTTCTTTTTAAAATCACTACTCAATGCAATAATTGCAACTTCTTTTTTATTTTTGCTTGTAGATTCTTCTTCATTAGTTAAATTAGCTTGTCTTGTTCGTGTATTAAAACGTCGTCGTGATCTTCCTCCAGTACCTCTTAAATATCCTCGATCTTTATTTACAAATTCCATTGTTATACCTGTTGTTTGAGTTTCAATAGCTGCTATTATATTAGCATATTTTGTCGCTTCCATCTACATTATCTACAGCTCCTTTATGTTCTCGTAATAGGGACTCAAAATTCATAAAATGATCAGATAATTCACTTGTGTATTACAAGGACTTTTTCTCTTAAATATATTCTCTCAAGCTTTAAGCATATCTTGTCCAGTTTGAACAATAACCCACATAGCACAAAAATCACATCAACGTTAAATTCACGTGAACAAAAATAACAAAGTTTTTTTAACTTGAAATATAACATGCCTAAAGATAACTTAAAAACAAGGAGAAATCAAGCTATAAAATAGTACTTTTTGCTGAAGTTTCTGGTGCTATGTATATAACGTGTTTTTTACCCTCGTTATTTTCATGTACCAAATTCACACGTGAAAAGTCCTCCACAACATGTTCTAAAACGCCACTAGATTAAGACTTCTCAAACCTACTGACTTTCTGCGTCTTTTTTGGTCACGTTTTTTAATAACATTTTTTTAACTTAAAAGAGACGCGAAAAGAAGTTATAAAAGTTCACTAGTTTGAGACTAAAACACTTCAAGACAATTTTAAAGATGGCGCTCAAAGCAAGACAAAATATTTATGTATCTATCTATATACAATAAATTTTTTTTAAAAGCTAAACAAGATTTATGAACAGTACACTTTCACAGAATATTAATGTGTCTTTATCAGGTTAATAACAGATGCGTCGTGATCGTGGATCAGGGATCAGCCCCTTAACCGGTTTTTGGAGTTTAGAGCCAAAGCACTGACTGATAAGAGTTCGTCAAAGTGAAAAATTCCGACTATAGGTGGCGATGCTGCTAGTAAAATCCCAAAAATATTCGGTAGAAAAGCCATGCAAGTCGCGTTTTAAAATCCGCGTAGAAAAGGCGTGAATCTAATGTGATTTTAACGTTGATAAAAATCACTTAAAACTAACGTAAAAACATTGCTGTTTTAATTTGATAAAGGCGTTATTAAAACGCAGTTTTTAGCAGCGTTATTTTGTATAACGTTAATGAATGACCTATTAAGCTTGTTTTCATATATGAAATAAACGTTATTTTCTAGCTGCTTTTAAAATCAACGTTTTTTTTCCTCACGCCTTTTTTACGTGTTAAACACGTGATTGTGCTATGTGGGAATACATCTTGCCTGTGCATCATTTTTGTCATAGTTTGTCTTTTCATCAGCAGATAAACTATTATATTGATATTTAGTTAAATTTAGAACATCTTTAATACCTTCCATCTGCAGAATTATTTCTACTCTAAATTTCCAATTACTGTAGTTGCTGAAGTTTAGCTGAGGAAATGGTACAGCAGTTGATGTCCTCATTTTATATCAAAAACTGTTCTTATTCATTTACTTTCAGACCTTCAGAGTTTACTAATATCAGAATAAATAACTAGCTTGACTTTAGTTATCTTTAATAATAAGTTAAAGCTTTTTTTAGTTTTTGTAAATATTGAAATTTTCAATCATTGACGACATCAAAATCCTAACATACAGGCATTCTTCTTAACATTATTTTAATACTTTTGCGAGCGAAAATATTGATAACCTTGGTGTATCTTAAAAACTACTTGAAAATGTATAATTACAAAATTTATTTGCCTTTGAAAAAGGAGTAAAACGAGATTTAAAAAATTAAAATCGGACCACTGACTACGGAGATATGTTTAAACCCCCAACTCTGGCAATTTGGCGGCCATTTTAAAAGATGACGCCCAAACGACCATGATCTGGACCATGTCACCAAACTTTTTTAATACTCCTATATGGGTGCCTAGTAAAGCCCCACAACAAAACTGAGCGCACATATTAGGGCATACGTGAGGCCAGCTCCTAGACTGTCGTAGAAAAACGAGTTCTTAGTTAGTGAAATACATAATAAATGTGATTTTATTACGGCAATTAATGTGCGGGTAAAATAAATATTTACCTGCCATGGGTCACTATTGCTATCTCGTTAACCATAAGAACCACAAGGTTGGTCAAGTTAGATAAAATGAGCAGTTTTTAGGGGACATTAAATATCTGGTTTCACATTTTTTAAAAAACTATTCTATCCCGAGCTACGGGGGTTTTTCGAAAAATTGCTCAAATCTATTTTATCACATAATATCTCAAAAAGTATAGTTTTTATAAGCAATTGTTTTTTTTTGCTGTCCAAGCCACCTATGATAAAACGGTAAAAGTGCCAAAAAACTTCAATACCATTTTTTTAGCATTAAAGTACAAATAAATATGGACATGTGATACATCGTTAAAATCACAAAAAAAAGTTCTTTTAAAAAATAGAATAAAAAATATAGGTCCGTATCTAAAAAAAGTAAGTTAATAGTTATATCTCGAAAACTAGTTGTAGTAAATTTTCGGAGAAAATACCGAAGTGAAGAACGTCAAAAATGCAAAAAAAAATTCCTTTACGATTTTTTTGAAATAACTATACTTTTTGAGATATATTTGACCAATTTTTCGAAAAATCCCCGTAGCTCGCGATATAATAGTTTCTTTTTAAATGTGAAACCAGATTTTTTATATCCCCCAAAATCTGCTCATTTTGTCTAATTTGAACAACCTTGTAGTTCTTAAAGTTACCGAGATAGCAATAGAGACCCATGGCAATTAAGACACCCTGTATATTTCTATTTAAATTTTATGATTTGCAATTGTCCAAAGTTTACATAGGTGAACTGTTTTATTTTTTACCAATTTTTTACTATTCATATATGAGTGGGCCTTGCAACCCTTCCACTGCAATCACTAGTGGGTCTATTGTGGCTGTATTTTTTACTTTGTGGTTATAAAAAATATTAATGGGATCTAGAAACACCATTGATGTAATATCTAACTTTTGTAGTTTCGGAAATAATTTAAAGAAAATATGTTTTGCTATTAGCCACTAATGACCATGCAATTGGCGGCATAGTCGAAAAAAAAATGTTGCTCGAAAATAGAATACACGAAAATAATTTAAACGAATCGTAGTTTTATCGGTTCGTAAAAATGTCGAAAAGAATATAGTCAACGCAAAAACATCGAAACGGACTTATGTCGAAACGCAAAAAAGCCGAACCGTGAAAAAGTCGAGGATTTTATATTAAAGCTTCAAAATACCCGTTGCCCATTTTACTGTTACATCATATAGTAGGTCTTGGTGTTGAACGAATTATTCTAACAAAATGAAGTCATCCTAAATTTAGCTCTCCAGTCTTCCTTTTGGGAGGTCAAAATCGGTATTAAACTAACCTATAGTTACTTAATTGCAAAGCTTTCCTAACCTGTCATTGCCAGTTTAATGAATTTAGCTAAGAAATTTTGCTGGATAGGGCGACATCGCACGTTTATTTTCTACTATCCTACAGTTCGACCATTATGCTATTCACCCTAACTCCGTTTCGACATTTTTACGGATCGACGAAATTATGCTTCGTCTAAACTATGTTCGACTATATTATATTAAACCTCTTTACGGATCGTTTAAATTAGGGTTGGACTTTTTGTTTTTCGACCATTCTATGTTTCGACAATACTTTTTCCTGTTGTTATGGTTGGTAATAATACTACCTAGATATTATATTAGCTTTCTGATAAAAATTAAAATGTATAAAAGCTAGATATGAAGTGTGAGGCTTCAGAAAAAAATTGTCCATTAATATATGAAAATATCTAGAACAAAAAAGTTCCTGTATTTCTTTATACATTTGCAAATTACTTTTATTTATCTTCATCAACAATTCAACAGCAACCCATCTTTTATCAATATTCACTTACAAAACAAAATTTAAAAAATTTTGCAACACTTTGGGATTTTTTTCTACAAATGTTACTTTAAAGTAGCAGACTGTTGCGATCGCGATCACGGTGATGGTCGTGGTTTATCATGGCAGTTGTGAATTACATTATTACATATTACACGTTGCGCTGTAAAAGTGCGCGGCCGCGACCACGGCATAGTGTGCTTAGGCCTTAACACTTTTGCTCAATTATGATCCACAAACTGACAAAATAAACACACAGCGAGGGCTGGGAAACCCTGGACAGGGTGGGCCAAATTCAATGTTTTTTGGGGTTTTCGTTATTTCTAGCTATATAACGTTTTCGAGACGTCCTCAAACATAAAAACCGCTTCTTGATAGATCTGATATAGTCTTTGAGCAACGAGAGGATTGTGTCTGCATTTATTGAGTTCCTTTTTTAGTTTTTTTTTTATAGAGTCATAAGTCAAACAAAATTTTATCTGTCACTTTTAGTTTTTGAGATATAACATAAAATGGATATTTCTTGATAGAATGACTTGACTACTTTTTTATTTATATTCTTTGTATTTTTTTATAAAAGCGATAAAAGAACTATACAAAGAGTCAAATTCTAAAATTCAAATTGGAAATCGAATTTCAAAGAATTCCTGGTAACGAAAGGAATACAGAGATGTTGTGTTTCTCTAACCCTTTTTAAAATATATATCGCAGTACACGGCATGGGAATACAACGAACGAATTACCATATTCACACTACAGTTTGCTGACGACCAAGTAATTGTAGCTAAGGATAAAGAAGACATGGAGTATATGAGAAAGTAAACGGAAGAATACCAAAAGTGGACAAGACACAGTACTTTTGCATTGGAAACGAATTAAGTAAACTAGAACTAGACAATGGACAAACAATATCTCCATGCAATGAGTATGTATACTGGAAAAATGAACAGTCAAAGGAAAAAAGTGAACGTCTTAACAGTATTTTATGGAGTAGAGAGATAAAAAAGAATGTAAAATTTTACATATATGAAACAATGGTAAAAAGCACGCTGTTGTATAGAATAGAGATTTGTCGCGTAACAGAAAAATACAAAACAAAAATGGAAAGTGTCGAAATGGATGCATAAGAAGATCAATGTGAATATCTAGAACAGATCCTATAAGAAATGAGATCATAAAAGAAAGAATGGGAATCGAGGGAAGCATAACGGATGAGATCACTAAAAGACAACTTATATGGTACGACCATTTACAAAGGCAACCAATATGGCTTAGAAAAAGAGGGTATCCTAAACTGGAATGGCAACAGTCAATCCAAAGATCAATGAGTCAAAAAAAACCTGACAGAAGATGATTGTCAGGATCGAAGGAGGTGGAGAATAGGCGTCGGACAACGTAAAAAAACGTTCTAAATCGACATAGTCGTTCTTTTTTTTATAGAACAACAATTTTTATTTTATATTGTAATTTAATGACTGGGTTTAAAATATTTTTAAATATTTAAATTACAAAAATATTAAGTAATTAAAAAATAAATAGGTTTAATTTTTAATTTTGTTCTAATTTCAATAAATAATAAAGAATAACTCAAAAAGTAAAAGTGACTGATGAAATTCCATTTGACAGATGGATTCTTTATTAAAAAAGCTATGTGCATTAAAATGAAATTTTTATAAATAAAAAAATTATAGGCCACCTTTATAATTGCAGACTTTTTAAAATCTAGTAGTAGCTGAAAAACTACGAGGCCTATTAAGAAAGAATTGATATTTGAAGATGTCTCTAAAATCGAGCCCAGGACATGTCTACTCGTTTTTATGTATCTCTGCTAGAAATACCTAAAACCCCCAAAAAACATCGAATTCAGCAAACCCTGTACCAAAAATTATCAAAAGCGGTAAGAAATCTTTTTGTTTAATTTATAGGTTTGGAAACCCTCAAGACATAAGCGGAGCTGTAGCTTTCCTTTCATCTGAAGATGGCTCTTATGTGACAGGAGAGAATTTAGTCATTGCTGGAGGAATGCAATCAAGATTATAAAAGACGAACAGTTTGTGCTAAACAGATACAATCAGGGACTTGTTTAATTGCCGCCCTCGAATAAAAAATATTCATAATATTTGAAATTAGGAAAAGCAGTTTGAAACTAACCAAAAAAATAGTGCCACTCTGTTTGTATACATACATACTTAAAAAAAACTATTTTTTCTTATATCTTTAAATGGTAAATTTTGACAAAAAAAATACACCGGCAATTTAAAAATTCCATGACTGTACAAATCAAGAACATGTGATTGTGTGAATTTTGGTGCAATTTAAATATTTCTTCAAAATAATGCATTCTCAGTAAGTAACAATTAAGCAATTGGTGAAGGTTAATTGTAGGATTTAAGTAAAAAAAATATTAAGTTTTTATTTGTTTTATTAAGAACTTATTTACAAACCATTTATTTTAAATGTTAATAAAAAACCTATTTTTTGAACCCATTACTAATTTTACTAATATATCAATTATACCACCAAAAACATAAAAAAATATATTTAAACATTCCTTTATTAAACACTGTCTTAAGGTTCATTTAGAATGGCTGCTACAGAGTTGGGCAGATTACTTGAAAAAAGTAGTGGAGTATAACAACTAACTAGGTAATTTATCAAAAAAGTAGTTAAATTCTACCTACTAGTAGTTAGTAGTTAAAAATGTAACTACTTTTTTTGATTACAAGGCATATATGTAGGTAGTAAATTTAAACAAGTTTTCGTGGTTAATTGGGTAATCGTACTTCGGTAGATGGCGCTTCTTGTTGGGTACATGGTTTTGTTTTCTCACTAACAATGTAAGGTGAGAGATAAAGCTGTATACTTAATTTAGGAAGGGTGTCACATTGACCAAGCAGTGTTCTGAGGAGTCCCATAAGGACGAAACATTTAACTGTAAACACTTATTAGGTGTTCATTAGATTTTGGGCCCCCGTAAGGTTAAGCTTTCGAGCTACCCACGGAAAAATACTAGAAAAACAAAAAACCCTTACCCGATTCGCCACGAAAACTTGCTTGAATTTTAATTTACGGGTACGAAATTTTACATTTTTTACTAAAAGTAGTTAAAACCAAGTATTAACTACTTTTTGACGTACTTTTGCGAATATTGTATGCAGAATCAAAATAATCAAGTATAACCACTAGAAGAAAAAAGTAATCAGAGTAGAACTACTTTTACGGAAAAGTAGTTAACTACTTTTGCTCTTAAGTACTGCCCAACTCTGGTATACTACTGCCTAAGCAAGAGTACAAGCGATAAATAACTAATTACATAAATATCAATGACATGTAATTCTCAATGAAATTTGGCTTTTACTTAAGGTCCATTTAGAATTACAATATAATAATAAATTATGTAAGTAAGTAAAAATCTCTCTCTGGTACATATTAAAGGTAGCATAAGGGTATCTCTTTAAAAGCGTTACATAATTTAAGAATGAGTCCTTAATAATCTTACAACTAATTAAAAAAAATCCCAAACCCTTTAAATTTGACACCAATAAACCTTCGAAAAAAAAGCTTTTAAAAAAGTACAGTAAGGGTTAAAAAGTTTAAATTATAAATAAATTAAAAAAGTAAATAAAAATTAAAAATGCAATAACAACAAAAAATATAAACTAAGTATTTTAAACAATGGTGTTACTAAAGCAGGTTTTTCTAGAAAAATAATAGTTTTTCCAATCTTTTGCAAATAAGTTTTTGATTTAGAAAAATCTTGTTCTGCTGTAAGTATGTTACGCATGAGCGGGCGCGTTTTAAATTTTATACATTTTTGAACTTAGTTATAGTTTATACTCGTTTATAAGATTTCTGTAAAAAAAAAGGTGTCCACTAAAATCCAGTTTTTTTCTTTTCTTTTAGCTGATAATAATAAGTCCTTCCTCAAAAAGAATTCGATATTATTTAAAATATTTGCACCTCCACAATTTTAAAAAGATTAAAAATAAAATTGAGAGGCATGACAACCAAACGCTAAAAACAAGTTGAAAAAAGGAAAAGATGTGTTTCAGTCGACACTTAAAATGAAAAATCTCCATAAAAATCAGTATAAGTAGGCGAACTTCGATATAGCAAGCCGCCGTTTTTAAGCTATGGGGTTTTTTAAAAGTCTGCAATTTGCGAGGGGTCCTATATAACCTTTTTATTTATAAAAAAATTAATTTTTCTTTTTTAATATTTTTGTAAAAAATCAAATTGGCAAATTAAATTTCATCATCACTTTTAGTTTTTGAGTCTTTATATAAAATTGTTATTCCTTTATGGATGAACCCAAAAACATTCAACTAAAGGTAGACCCCGTATAGAAATCCTAAACTTCATCAGACACAAAAAGTATTATACTGGGGATTTCTTTCAAATTCGCAACAATGTTGCCAGTACTTTTATAACTTGTAATTTTGATGTAGGTACATAAGTAAAATGGTAACTAATAAAAATCAAAAGAATATTTTGTTATTGAATTCGGCTTACGTTTTGGATTGCTATACATGTACCTGTAATAGAATATGTTTACCATCCTATGTGAGAAAAGGATTGTTTTCATTGATTTTTTTTTTTTGAGATCTTATCATTAATAATGTTTTTCTATACAATTTAATTCTAGGTTGTAAGTATAACCTCTAGATATGTATGTATGCATGTCTGTCTGTGTGCCTATATGCACATATGTATATAAATGCTTGAAAAAAAGTTTTTTTTTACATAGGTACCTAAACTTAACAAAAATCCTTATCTATTTTGAATTAAAAGGAAAGTATAAATTAGAAATAATCAGCTAAAGTTGGTTTTTTTCGAAGATTGTTGATTGTCGATTTTTATTGAACGTACAACGATTAGCACAAAATTGCAATTTTTGTGCAGTCAACCAACTTGAGCTTGTTTTTTGCAGGAACACAAAATAAATAGCGGCGATATCCTGTAATGCAAACCATTTTTTTTAACTGCACATGCGCACCTCTCTCTTTCTGATCACATAAAATTATCTTCCTCTTACTAACTTCACATATGCTCGACCACAGCTGAGAGGGAGATATTTTATGTGAGAAGAAAAAGTACGGTAGCGAATGCGCAGTTTAAAATATTGATTTGGTTTTCGGTTTTCTGAAAAAAACGGGACTCCATTTAAGTGTGAAAAACGTTCAACTGAAAGTAAGTTTAATTAAATTTCTTTGGTGTGAGGTTAGAGTTCATAAATAGTTTATTAGTTTTGTATTCCTAGGTGGTATTTAAAAAGTTATTAAAACCAGATGACTAAACTGCACTTTTAACTATTAATTATTGTTCTCACTACAAATGATTTCGGTATAAAAATAACTCTTGCTTTTAGTCCAAATAAATTTAAGTTAAATGTTTTGATCACGAAAGTTAAAAAAACCTCTTCTTTATATAATATATGTTATATGTATATATATATAGCTTTAAAAAATTAGTCTACAAAACTCCCCTGGGCAACTCTGGAAAACTCAAAAAGCTTTTTGATTTGATTTTACGCGAAAATGGAACGTCGCAGAGAACACCTTTGTTGACAAAAAAAAATTGTGTGTGCTTAAGACCACATGGCAGAAGTGTAAACTTTAACAAGGCGAAATTAATAATACTGGCCTTCATCTGCATGGTCATATTGCTCGCTGAATGTTCCTCTCGCAGTTAGTCGACTCGAGCCGACTTCACCCGAATGAGCGTTACATAGCCGAACCTGACGGCTCAGTTCAATTCAGTACCCACAAAAACTACTAAACGCGCCTAAAGAAGTTTACACTTCAAAAATTCCTTTACAATTTTTCTTAAAGGTTATAGCTCTAGATTTACATGTATAGAAGATAGAGGGCACCAAAATTGACAAAAATCAGTTTTTTGCATTTTACGCAAAAACGGTAAGTCGTAGAGAAGAATTTTATTTTAGAGAAATATTACCCATACGAGTCTTTACAATCAATCTCCATAGTCTATAGGTGTACAACAACATGTTTAGAAGGTAGATGGAAGCTAAGTTGCCAAAAATTGTGTTTTTTTTAGTCGTAGAAAGAAACTTTATAAACATAAAATGTTAAAGGACACAATTTTCTACATTCTTTCCTTTTGGGCCACAGGTTTACAACTACGTGAAGAACATATAGGGCGCCAAATTTGCAAAAATTATTATTTTATTTTATGCAAAAACGGTAGGTCCTAGAAAAACACACTATAGACAAGAAATCTCCAGGACGCCATTCTCTACAATTCACCTATGTGAGTCACACCTCTATGACTTATGGTTTTTGCGTAAAACGCAAAAAAGTATATAATGGGCATTTTCGGCACCCTCTGTCTTCAACACATGTGGTTGTAGAGCTGTAAATTGTCATTGTCGCATTGTAGAGAATTGTGTCTTGATCATTTTATGTCAATAAAGTTTTTTTTTATGACTTACCGTTTTTGCATAAATTGCAAAAAACATAATTTTTTGAAATTTTCTTCTAAACGTGTGGTTGTAGACCTATAGACTATGGAGACCGATTGTAGGGAATCCTATGGGTAATATTTCTCATACATTAAATTTTGCCCTACGACTTATCGTTCTCGCGTAAAATGCAAAAAAACTGATTTTTGTTCGCTATTTTTCAGAAAAAGAATTAATAGCGGCAACCATGTAGACCAAACGTCACCCTTGCATCATTTATCGTTGCCTTTGAGAGGACAAGACGCTAGCCCTACCAAGTCCACTTCCAATCCCTGACTTCGCATGCGTAGATCTACCAATATTATTTACCTCATGTATTAGAATAGATGTACAGGGTGATTTTCACTTGAATGATTCCAACCACATGAAAATAGAAAGTTTCAAAAACCTAACCTAACGAAACCTAATCAGATCTAACCGAACCGAACCAAAGCAAACTAAACCAATATTTTTTTTTCAAAAAAAAAAAACTTTCCTGACTTTCTACCCGGGATCCTAGAGGATGTGAATCCGAACCGGACCGTACCGAACCGAACCTATCCAAACCTAACCCTACCTAACTAAACGTAATTAGCAGTACGCGTTGTAGTTTAGTTTGGTTAGGTTAGGTTTGGTTCAGTTTAGTTAGGTTCGGTTCGGATTCACATCCTCTAGGATCCCGGGCAGGAAGTCAGGAAAGTTTTTTTTTTGAAAAAAATTATTGGTTTAGTTTCCTTTGATTCGGTTCGGTTAGATTTGATTAGGTTTTGTTAGGTTAGGTTTTTGAAACTTTCTATTTTCATGTGGTTAGAATCATTCAAGTGAAAATCACCCTGTATTCATCTATTCTAATACATGAGGTAAATAATATTGGTAGATCTGCGCATGCGAAGTCAGGGATTGAAAGTGGACTTGGTAGCGCTAGCGTCTTGTGTTGAGAGGTTATCCGAATAAACGTGCGTTTTCGTTGTTTTTTTGCAATATTTATCACAAAATAAAGATTTTTTTTATTAAATAACTTTTAAAATGCGTAAGAAGTGCATTCTGTGTGACAAAAGTGACGAGAAGTGGCTGGATTTATCATTTCACCGGTAAGTTTGAATCTCTTCCAGAAACCGTCATATTCTTTACGATTTGGTAAGGCAGTTTATAACTTTTTTTACAAAATATTAGTGATTTATTTTACAAAGAAGTTTTAAGAAACATTATTTATTGTTGCAAATTCCCTTATTTTCCCACCTCTAGTGTTTGGGTTTTTTTGGAAAAGTTTCTTAATTTATTCTGGCAATAATATATAACTCTAAAAAATATATTTCTTATGTAAACAACCATTTTCACTCTGTGATGTTATGTTATGTCATGCTACTGTGCAGTTATTAAACATTTTAAAAATATTCAAATTTATGAGTTTACTAGGTTCCCCACTGCTCCAAGCAAGAGAGAGCTTTGGAGGGAGATTATTGGCCTTAATAAGGAAAAAATTCTGTCAAAATGGGCATGTCTTTGTTCTGACCACTTTGATCCTCAGTATGTTCGTTTAGCACCTAGTAGGCACTATCTTGTACCAAATGCCTTGCCCAAGGTCAGGTTGTAAAGACTAGTTCAAATTAAGAATACTACTAGTGGTTAGTAGTTAAATATTCAACTATCTCTTTTTATTATAAAGTATACATAATATATTATCACTGGTTGTTTTTGATGTTCGATCATCATGTAATGATGTAAAAAAGTAGTTAGAATTAACAAATATAACTATAAGAAGAAAAAAGGTAGTACCTACTTTTACACAGAAAAAAAGAGTTTTAACTTCCTTTTCACTTACTTACTGCATAGTCCCTGGTGATTAATTAAAAGAGAGCCTTGAGTCAAATGGATTAAAATATTGTTCTTAATTCTTATATTTGCCAAATTTAATAATGTTTGTATATACAGGGTGTCCCATAACTTAGGGGCCATAGGCCAACAAGTGAAAGAGGAGGTCATGTCTGATCAAAAACTTGTTTTTTAAACTTTTGTGAAAAATATGAAATTGCGTAGTCTTGTATTAGAACGAAAGCAGTAAATTGAAATTAATTTAAAAAAAGTTAGTCAGTCAATTTTTTTAGAAAATACTATTTTTTTGGTATGAACTTTTATGAATGCCATATTAAATGCAATGTTTTTTAAATATTTTTTGTTATTAAAAACAAGTCTCTCGCGAGACATAATAATGAAATATTATTAATATTTTTTAAAAGAGAAAGCAAAAATTAATTTAAAAAAAATTATTTTTAATACATTTTCGAGGTTATTTTGACAGCCCGTACCTCCTCCACTTGTAATATTATCAAAAAAGGAGTACCACATTTTTTAATCACAATTAGCTGAGTATTCAGCTGGCTGTGACAGATTTTTTTTTGTATAACCCGTTTTCATCCTATATCTTAAAAACAGATGAATGTTGACCCCATGTTATATAAACTTTTTTCTTGGAAATAACCTGCTCTATCACCTGCTGCACTATGGCGCCTAAGTTATGGGACACCCTGTATAATAATCACTTAATTATAAATAATATTTTTTCATTTTTATTTTATTTGGTAAATAAAAATTAAATAGATTTTTATATGGAAATCAAAAGTATTTTGTTGATAAAACTGAATAAGTCATATTTTTTAACATTTGCAAATGTAAAAAAACACAGACTCATACCAAATATTTTCTTAAAAAACTAATTTCTAGAGTTTAATAAACTAATGAATGGATTTTGGTAAAATAAACCAATAAGTGCTTTTTATTTCGAGGCAAGAGTTTTGCTGATAAAATATAACAAAAAATCTATATTATAAGTATAGGCTGTCCCATTTTTATCATTTGGGTGCTTTCGGGAACTTCTAGAGAAGATTGAAAAAAAACGACTACACCTTAGTGTGCTTTAATTTGAAGAGAATAATGATGGTAAACATCGCATATCAATATTATAAACATAGAAACCGAAAACACCCAAAAGTGTCGAAAATGCACCCTGTACACTAGGGGATCAAATAGACTCTTTAAATCCTCAGGTCTGAGTATATAATTCGGAGTTTTTGACTTTTTTTAACAGAACAAATCTACTTACTGTAAAAAATTTACTAAGAGCAATGTATTACCAAGGTGAAAGAGTAAAAAGCTAAAAAAACACCTTTGACAATTTGAAAGAAAAAGAAACACTTTTACCTGTGTTTTAAATTTTAGGGATTAAAGTAACACTTTTCTATATCCAGAAAAAATAATATAAAGTAGATTTCTTATCTTTAGGGAAAAATAATAAAAATCAAAACTACGGATATTACCAGCTGTAAATAAGTTATATTATAAATCGATAAAAAAATTAATTCTGTAAAAAGAGTTATTTAAATAGAATGGCTGTCAAAGCTGTACCGGTAATATTTTACACTTATTTAAATTTTATAATTTTGGGTGCAAAAATTTTATAGGAAAATGTCTATAATATACTTATTTTATTTACAACAAAATCTGCACGCCCATGGTTTTTCATCGATTTCTCTTTTATACCTCTTACAGTGTTGCCTGCGAGGATTCGGCGAAATTTTCTGAGATTTCATGCATGATGAATGAATTTGCGTATTATGTAATGGGGATGCGTCTTCTAGGGTTCCTTGAATTTCTTTGGATGAACCCCTTTAAGTATTTTTTTATATTCTTTTAATTTTTTCATATTGTTAGTTTTTATTTTATTTTGTTTTATTACTTATTTGTTCACTAGGTTTAAAATGTTTTAAAATAATCAAATTAAAAATTTAATTAAAAGTAAAAATTTTAAAAACATAAAAAAAAAATTGGTTGGGTGTGATACAATATTTAAAAGAAAATGTTTGAAAAATTGAATAATAGGGTCAGTCCAAGAAAAAAACCAATTTTATATAATTCAGAATTGAAGTTTAACTGCCACTTTTAAGAACTAAAAGTGGCAGTTAAACTTCAATTCTGAATAAAAAAATCAATTTACCTACACCAAAATGAAATTTTCATAAATAAAAAAATTATAGGCCCAGCAGACTTTTTAAAAAACTACATATCTTAAAGAGCTTACCATATTAAGATGGGGTTTTTAGCTTTAATCATCTTTTGAAAATCAAAGCTCACAAGTGAAGGTAAATTTTTTTACCCCCTAGAAATACCTGAAACCCACCAAAAACTAAAAAGTAAAAAAAAAATGTTCAAGTTTTTTGTGCAACATAACATGTGTTATGCTATTGTACAGGGTGATTGCATCTAAATAAATGCACACTTATTTTAACTTTTTCAATGTTTATTAGTAAAAACAGAAATAAAAGTGAATTTTATAAATTTGCACAATTTTAAAAAAATTATCAACATTTATTTAGCCATCCTGTTTATAAAAAAAGACTATCATGCTCTTTATTTTAAATAAATCACTCACAGTATATTATTGTATTTTTATACAGCATGGCCAGCCTTCTATCTAGAGGTAGGATTTTTGTATGGGCCATAAGGATTGCATGGGAAAGCAAAAAAGCGTAAAACAAACGTTGCCAGTTTAGCGAAAATATCAGTATAAGCCGCTACTCGGTACCTGACAGTTCAACTAAAGTTAAATTTATGGAAGTGAATTTATTATACGGGAATAATAACTTAAAATTTTGCTTGTTCCTAAAAGTAAATAATTCACTTACTTTTATAAACAAGCAGAAGTGTGTTATTCTGGTTGTTGATTTTCTTATTCACGAAAATAAATTTTGTTTGAAAGATAACTTTACCAGTCTACAGGTAAGCTATTATTTAATTTAAGGTGTTTTGGTGTATTTGTAGTCCAACCATAAAAATGGTGGACCACAGTAACGCAGCATAAGCAGGGGTCGCGGGAGGGATTTCGAGTTCTTAGGGGGGCGGCAGAGGTGGTATGAAGCCTCAAAAGTAGGTCTGCTGAGCTCACTGAGTACATTTCCTAGACAAATATCAAAATTATGACTAGTCGTGCCTCTTAAACCACAAACGAAAATTTGAAAAAATGAGCAGAAATTCTTTGAGTTAATGCATTGGAGGAAAAATTTTCAGAAAATATGCGCCACAGGTAAAAACATTTACAAACATTTTGAAACAAAAATCGATACAAATAAATACTTTTAATCCTTGCTTTTTAACAAAAATCTAATGCCAACAAAAACTTGTGTATCATATTCGATTAAAATCATTTAAGGCATTCTTAAGTTATTCTCTATTCAGACTTTATTTTATTAGCCGATTTAGGGGTTTAAGCACCTAAATAACTCACATTTAATAACATTTAAAAAATACAATTTTCACTATTTTAATAGTCCACCTTTTGTATGGTGGACTAAAAATCAAGTCAAGTAATAATACTCACCCCCAAACAAATGTTTCAGGTTGTCCATCCCTTGATGACTGAGACTGTCTGCACCTGTAGTTATTTATCAAGGTTACTTTTGGCAATGCTGAAACATTTTCTACAGGACTCAGGTGTATCAATGTCTCTTATTAATACATGCAATACTTTATCTGTTGTCCTTTTATACATATTAAACCCCCTAGATGTGGACCTGTCCACGCGGTATACAATTCTTTATACTGGTTTTAAAAATATGAACCTACTTATTGGTTTCCAACCACTAAAAAATAAAATATTTTCTTTATAAGCATAAAGAATAAAAAGAGGTAAGTTATCTTTTTCCTGACACACTGTAATGTTGCTCCATGGAATTAGAAAACTGTTTTTTTTAATAGGTAGTTAGATTTTACCACAAATAAACAATTAAAAGTAGAGCAAAATATTTGTAAAAAATTTAAATAAGCCCCAAAAATGAACCTTCAACAAAAATGTTGCAGTATAAAAATAAGCATGCAACTGCTCATGAGAAATCAGCCAATGTGGCTGCTTAAAGAAATTTAAGAACAAAATTTCTTAATCAAATTGAACTTTCACTGAAAAGTAAGGTACAAAAAATAAATTAAAAAATTTCTTAAATTAAAATAAAACATGGTTATCTTGCTGCCTGTTCTTCACCATCTGCACTGGCATTTTGTGTATAAATTGGCCGACCCATGAATGTAGGTTGGGAGTTACCATTAACAATGCTGCCTGCTCTTCTCCTCCGTGTTACTTCTTCTTTGACACCTGGTTTTTTAATATACTTAAACATACCTTCACCAGGTAATGCAGGCAGTAGGAAGGATTGTGTATACCAAACTCTATAGGTAAAGAACCATGTTAAAATGGCTACAGTTCCACCCAGAAATTTCTCAATCATGACATGGTAGTACAGCATTGTTGAGATCAGCATCACATCCCATAAAATTTGAAAAACTGTTATAGCAATAAACAGGCATCTAATGTAGATTGTGTATTTTTCATAATTGATTTTGAGATTTTTAAAATCTTCATCTGAAAGGAGCCTTAATGGGTTTGAGTCTTGGACATTTTGGTTTTGTGTCCTATTATAATCTTCCAATCTGATATACTCCTTGATACTATCCCAGTTTACAATGCATCTGGTCTCTTCAATTAACATTAAGCTCCCATAAATTAAAATAAAAGAGTGGCCAGAGGTGTCAAAACCATTCCACACATGGCCAGCTTGTAAACAAGACTGTTTGGTTTGATATGATTTGATTCCACATCTCCCATAAGAAGCCTCAATGTAGTTAAATAATGTAGTCCAAAAGTACCAAAAAAATGTGGCAATTACTATCCTTGTCAGATGGTGGCTCAGTATTCGTTTGACTTGACCACAACAGTAAATATAACTTGTAAATATGACAAAAGGAATTATCAACATCAAGTTCCATCCCCATGCAAACTTAACAAAGTATCTGTTAAAAATATTGTCTGATCTTGACAAATATGACTTTGGTATTACTGACACATCAGCAATTAGTGAGATTAAAAATAGTGCACCCAAGTAGATGCCTACTTTTAGGTTGGTATCGAAAAATAATGATTTTTTACACATGAAGAGTACCATTAGTGTAAATATTTCTTTTATTGAAGTGGGCTCGCTAGTGGGTTTCGTGCCCTTGAATTCAACATTACTGTCACTAACTGTTGGTCTGAAATTCAGCTTTGTTGCATGAATAGATTTTCGTTTACCTGGTTTACTTGCCATTTATGATGTTTAATTATAATCAACTGGATCTTCTTATCATCAAGTTGACAATTATTTAAGTAACTACTTAAACTGGTATTTGGGTGATTGTAAAATTATGAAAAGCATTGTGTTTGACCTGTTGAGGATAAAGTCCTGAGTCACTTCGTCATAATTATTTAATTATCTATTTTTATGCAAATTTTAAATTTTATAAAAATTCAAAAATCGGATCAAAATAAAAATAGAAATATGACACAAGCCATGCGGTAAAACGTCAAATTAAGACATGTTCGCGAAGTTAGCCAAAATGGGCATGTTCATAAATTCTGAGCGCACTATTAATTCTAAAGGCGTGTTTAGACGGGCCTTTTTTTACCCTCAGTGCAGGGCAGGGCTATCAAAATGGACGGGCCACGATCCTCCACTTTGTTGACGCCACATCCGGGGCTGAGTTTTTTTTGATGGTCACGTTACGACACAGCTGATTGTCTTTAAAATATTGAAGTTGGAATGACGGTTCAAGAATATTTGATTTTGTTAAAAATAAAGCCGGTTTTAAGATTGTTGTTACTATATTCTTGAAGAACAATTTTTTTTAAATGTATAGTAATCCTTAATTTTTTAGAGCCGCTTCATAAGCTCACACTAAAATTAAATTTAAAATAGAAGCGAATGTGACAAACACAGATGCAAAGTCAAATACATGTCAAATTTAACAGTTGGCATGCGGTACATGGCGGGTAATTTGAATTCAAAATAAGGAATGCTAAATTTTGAAGATTTTAACCTTTTAATCTTCTTGCATCCTTACAAAAGTTTGGTGGAAGATGGGGATGGGATCTGAGAATATTTCACTGAAATTTCGCCGAAATCTCTAGTGCCATTTTGAAAATATCATAAAAAAACGTTTGACCTCCCATAAGACCCAATGTAAAAATCAGCCCCGGGAGAACAGCTGATTTTTTCAGGGTCGTGGCCTCTATTTTTGTGTTGGCCTTGTGCAGGGCTATCAAAATGGACGGGCCACGATCCTCCACTTTGTTGACGTCACATCCGGGGCTGATTTTTTTTTGATGGTCACGCAAGGCCAACACAAAAATAGAGGCCAAGACCATGAAAAAATCAGCTGTTCTCCCGGGGCTGAATTTTACATTGGGTCTTATGGGAGGTCAGACGTTTTTTCATGATATTATCAAAATGACACTACAGATTTCCTCAAAATTTCAGTGAAATATTCTCAGACACCATCCCGATATTCCACGGAAGGTTTGTAAGGAAGCAACATGATTTAAAGGTTAAAATCTTCAAGATTTAGCATTCCTTATTTTGAATTCAAATTACCCGCCATGTAACACATGCCAACTGTTATATTTGACATGTATTTGACTTTGTCATCTGTGATTGTCAAATTCGCTTCTGCTTTAAACTTAATTTTTGTGTGAGCTAATGAAGTGGCTATGAAAAATTAAGGATTACTATACATTAAAAAAAAAATTGTTCTGCCAGAATAAAGTAAAAACAATATCAAAAACGGCGTTATTTAAAAAAAATTAAATATTCATGAACCGTCATTCCAACTTCAATATTTTAAAGGCACTACAGCCATTTTGAAAATATCATAAAAAAACGTCTGACCTCCCATAAGACCCAATGTAAAATTCAGCCCCGGGAGAACAGCTGATTTTTTCAGGGTCGTGGCCTCTATTTTTGTGTTGGCCTTGCTCAGTGTTGTGTGCCTTTGCACTGGGAAGGTCGTGGTGGGGCGATGTGAATGAAACGCAAGATCTGGGAAAACTGAGCTAATATATTTAGTTCTATTGCTTTTATATTGGACAGTAGTTCAAACACACTACATCCCTCTTCTTTTAAAATAAAGTATTGCAATAGTGCCAGGCACAAACCGAACCGAACCGAACCGGTCACTATATTGACAGTTTCTCATTATAAGAACAGGGGGACGTTCATGATTAACGCCGTGTGCACACCAGACGCGCTCGGCGTTACTTTTTGCCCGTTCATGATTGACGCCGTGCGCGTCCGGTTGGATGAATTTTTCGTTCATGATTCGGTTGTTGGCTTTGGTGCGCACACCGGAAGGCGAAATGACGTTCACGATTAACACACGGCAAACAACCATTTATCTACCTCGATTAGTTGGGTAAAATCATTGAGTTGTATAAAGCCCTAAAAGGGCTTTAGAGACGGAAAGACAAGGCATTTTTTATTGACCCTATCCAATTTGGTTTCTAAGGGCGGGTAATACTTTTACAAAAAAACCAGAGATAGACATTATTGAACATGTGAAACAGACAAAGATAGGCTGATTTTGCATGCTAATAATACCCTAGATAATATATGAGTACGTTTATCCCGTTCACACTGACGGCATAAGTGCGACAGAAAAGCAGCTGGCTACTTTTAAACCACCTGCCGTATTTTAAGTGATTCTACCTGCTAGTCGGTTTATACAGGGAAAACTGATAGACAAAGTTGTCTAAGTACGGAGATGAATTTTTTTGAATTTCGTGATCGAATATTACAAAAAGAAATCTTAAAAACGTTTAAAAACAAGTTTAGAAGTAACTACTTGAGTTAAAACATGGTGCAAAATTGTTTTTTGTGCAAAAGAAGAAAAAAAATCGATGAAAAAACAACATTTCATGGGTAAGTCGTCTTGACGGATAGTTTTTGCTAAAACACGAGAAAGTTCAGTAGCGTCACGATAGATAGTTTTTTCTGCGACCGTGCGATTTTACCCTCACACATTTTGATTCAGAAAGTGTCACTTCCCCGCACTTATAAGATTATTTTTTAATAATAATTTGTCCTGAAATGTGTTGCAGTCTTTAAGCATCGCTATTTTAAACTATTTAATTAATAATTATCATGGTAGCAAGCAAGTTATAATTAAATAATTTATAATTAAATAATTTCTGGGCAATTCGAGACGTTCTGACTAGAAGATGAGAATAAACGGGTCACGGGAGTTTTATTTATAATGGTTGGAAATATGTGTCACAATGTGAGATTTTACTATATCTGTAATTGGTCTTTGGCTGTTGATATTTGAGAAATAAATAAATAAAAATAAAAATAAAATAAATAAACAACTGGGCGCCGCCAACTCGGCGCCATCAACTGGGCGGCAGGCCAACTGGGCACCGGGCCACCTGGACGCCGGGCCAACTGGGCGCCGGACTAAAATATTTTTTCTTGATAAAATGTGCAGACGAAAAACAAAACAGATAGATTATTATTTATGCAAAAACATCTTTAAAAAATCTTTTATGTAATATTCTTCAAATTTGGTTTTGTTAGAGTTAAATCCATCGAGTGTTGAAATTTTGGCAGGTCTAGAGTTCTGGTAACCTGATATTATAAAATTTACGTTTTTGATTACAAGAATGGCGAATCCAAAATGGCGGATTTCTTTATTTTTAAACCGATTTGTCTCAAACTTGAAAGTTTGAAGTGTTTGTGATCACTTAATACAGTTTTACCCTAAAACTTAAAAAAAATTAAAATGGCGGATTTTCTTATTTATGCACCGATATGTATCAAATATAGAACTTTTGACTCAAACTCATAAAAAATTCAAAATGGCGGATCCAAAATGCTGGGTTTCTTTATTTTTCAACGAATTTGTCTCAAATGTCTCAAACTTGAAAGTTTGCAGTGCTTAAGGTCACTTAATACAATTTGTGACTCACACTTGCAAATGGCAGACTTTTATAGCTTAATACAAAATATGACTCAAGTTTAAAGAAAGAAATGTAATATTTTAAGCTTAAGACAAATCGGCTAGTAAATAAAAAAGTCTGTCATGTTGGATTCGCCATTTTGATTTTTTTATGAGTTTAAGTAAAAAATGATAATCAGCAAAGTCCACCATTTGGGATCCGCTATTTTAAATTATTTATGAGTTTGATATTTGATACATATCGGTGCATAAATAAAAAAATCCGCCATTTCCCATCCGTCATTTGAAATTAAGTGCTTTCAAGCACTGCAAACTTTCACGTTTAAGATAAATCGGTTTAAAAATAAAGAAATCCGCCATTTTGAGTTTGAGTCAAAAATTATATTCAGCGATTTGAAACACTGCCAAGTTCTATATTTGATGAATATTGGTGCATAAATAAGAAAATCTGCCATTTTGGATCCGCATTTTAATTTTTCTTTGTTTGTGTTAAAACTGTATTAAGTGATCTCAAACACTGCAAACTTTCAAGTTTGAGACAAATCGGTTTAAAAATAAAGAAATCCACCATTTTGGATCCGCCATTCTTGAAATAAAAAACGTAAATGGTATTTTTACCAGGTTGCCAGAACACTACACCTACCAAATTTCAACACTCCACTTAATAGATGTTGAAATTTTTGTATAAATAACATATTTATTTTGTTAGTCCGGCGCTGAGTTGGCCCGGCGCCCATTAGGCCCGGCGTGGCACCCTGTTGGCGGCGCCGAGTTGTCCCGGCGCCCAGTTGTCCCATTCGGAATTGAAATTTTTAGTTCCGAAATTTCATCTGACTCGAGCTTAACTTGTAGTCCACCCAAGAAGAGAAGAGTTGAAGAAGGCCCTTGTTCAAAGAAAGAAAATATTTTACCTGGAAGGTACAACATTTGTAAAGTTCTATGATGAAAACAATAATTTTAATACATCCACTGCACTTAGCATGCTAACAAATTCCTTTTTCTCTTTTTTTTACTGAAGAGAATTTTGTAAACACAGTATACACAAGTAAGTATTCATGAATTATTTATTATTCAAACAGAAAATTGTTGATAAACAAATGCTAGTGGAATTCAAAATTTTTATTTTGCGCCGCCACTGCCCTTTTTTGTCCAAGACAAGCAAATAGAATATTTTTGCGATGTTGCATGTATTCGCACTTTCCAAACCGAAATTCTATTTTCATCCCTGTCTTGCTCATTAAATTCTTACTTGTATTTGGTCAATTGCGATAAAAGCCTGATATAATGGCAATTAAGGCCCATGCCGGGTCTACCCGTAGGGTATAGAACTCAATGGGTAAAATTTAACTTGTCGCGCATGCGCATATAGAAGATGAAACATATGAGAGAAAACTATAACCCAACTTTACTTCTTTTTTTTTGTCAAAATTATGTTTTTTTAAATTCCACTGGGCACTTAAAACCTAGTTTCCACCTATGCGTGCCCACCCTGATTTAAGAAACACATCATGTGACGGGACAAGGATTTTCACCGGTTTTAAATGCAGCGTCACCAAATGCGTTTTTTGAATCATGTTTTTAAAGCCGGTTTCCACCTATGCGTGCCCATAGGTGGACACCGGCTTTAAAAACAATTTTTGGTGCCTTCAAAGAATAACATAAATTGGGTTCATCTTTTAAATCTGTGTTATTGACGGGAAAATCGTTTCGATTTAAATCCGCCAATAAAAAATTGACAAATCACAGATAGAAGACGTCCCGTGAACGCCTGGCGCATCTGGGTAAAATTCACACGGTAAATTTTAACCCGAATCATGAACGCAACCCAGCTGTGTCCTTTCAAAATTAGGCCTTTGTGTATTATACGAGCCGGATTTAATAGTGACGCCACTATTAATGGAAAATAAATGGCGGGATTTATAAATTTGACTTTGGTATGTCAATTTTGAAAGACCAACTGTCAGTTTGTAATGCGAAACTGTCAATATAGTGCCCGGCACAATTTGTGCCTGGCACTATTCCAATAGGTCCCTAATTACTTAATATAACTAAATAAAAAAAAAACATTAACAAATAATTACAAACAAAATAACACTTATAAAAACTAGTAAAGGCTAAATTTAAATTAATTTAAGAGAATATGAAAATAAGTTTGCACTTTGTTTACGATCAAAATTAGAAAATTTTTTAAAATAGTTTACAATTCTTACAGCTATACAATGAAGAACTTTAAAATACTAATGTAGTATAATGTTAGAAAACAAACATTTGTTTAAACAATAAAAACTTGTGTTTTCTTTATTTTCACCCAAGAAGCGTTGTGATAAAACTATTGTGAAAGATTCACTTGTTTTCTATCACATCGCGCTCTCAGAATGTCACATGTGTGAAATCACTGTTAAAAATTAATTAATAGAACATTGGTAAAAATGTAATAGGAACAAATATGTTATGAAACAGAAAATTAAAAACAGTAAGACATTATTTATGTAAATAACGCAATTTCAAAATACAGTTTACAATTGTTATAAAAATTCATACATTTCTGAGTCTCTCTCAAGATTTGTTTTTATAAAGATGCATTTCCTGTGTAGGTTTTACTTACTGAAAAATTTAAAAAAGTTCTACTGAAAGGAAGAAGTAGAGGGGGTGCTTTCGAACTCACCATACCTCCTTGGGGGCTGCTTCACTCTACCTCTTCTCGTAACGAGACTAGATGTTCGCATCTCTTTCTCTACAATTTGAGGTTTTTCGACTTGAATGTCTTTGTCAGGTGTGTGTTTACTTAAATCTACAGTGCTTAACGAGTCTTGAGAGTTGTCAGAATTAAACGAGGAATCACAATTTTCAAATTTTTCGTCAGAATTGCTATTACTACTACTTAAATTTACAATTTCTACGTTTTTAAAGTTTTCTACCAAATTGGAATTGTCAAAAGTAGTTAAATTTTTAGAAAAATTAACATTTTCAGTCAAAACATTTTCCTTTATGTTTCTGAGCCTTTACTAGTGCCTGCGTTTAAAGAGTTTTGAATTTTCCCATTTTCAATCTCCCCACTTGTCTTTTGACTTTCCCAAACTTCACCATAGTTATAATTTTGAAAATTTTCTTGATTACAAAAGGATTTATTTTTAAAGAAGAACTTGGGGTTTGAATCTCCTGCGAGTTATTTGATTTTCTGTGTCTCAAAAACTTACTGTTTCTTCGTAAAATACTACCATTTTGAAATTTTACTAAATATGAGCGTGTGGCAACTTTTTTTAGAATAATTCCCTCTTCCCATTGATTTTTTGGTATTCTTTGGACCCAAACAAGATCATTATTTGAAAATGTAGGAAGGGATTTACCAGATTTTCTATCATGAAATGTTTTTTGTTGTTTTTGACTGTTGTTAATAAAGTTATCAAATTTTTTCTTATTAAAAGTTGTATTTTGAAATCTATTTTGAGAAACTGGCAGTATTTCACGGATATATGTTTTAAAAAATGCATTCGCAGGGGAATTCTCACCATCCAAGGGTGTGTTACGCCATTCCAACATAGCTAGATATGGATCATGGCCACTTAAAATTGCTTTGGAGAGGAGTCTGTTGACATCTTAAACTGCTCTGTCAACTTTACCGTTACTTTGTGAAAATAAAGGGCTTGAAGTTATATGTTGAAAATCCCATTTTTTAGCAAATTGACCAAATTCATGACTAGAAAACTCCACTCCGTTATCTGAAAAAAGTTTATTCGGTATTCCAACGCGAGAAAAAACATTTTTAAGCTTTTCAATTACATTTTTGCTAGTTAAATTTTTGTTTAAATTGACACTTTCTATAAATTTGGAATAATAATCAACAATAATTAAAAAGGAAATATTCTTAAAATGATAAATATCTACCCCAATCTTATACCAAGGCCTCTTCGGGATCTGGTGAGACACCAGGGGTTCGGCAGGCTAAGACTTTTGATGTTTTTGGCAAACGTAACAGGACAAAATCATGTCTTCTATTTCTTTTCTCATGCCTGGCCAATAATAAGACAAGTTAGCTTTATCTATGCATTTTTTATCTCTAAATCTGAATAATGAAGTTTAGAAAGAAAAAGCCTTTGGTATGATGAATTTTGTACCCTTTAAAATCATATTATTCATGACCGTTATTTCAGATTTTATTTTATTGTAAAATTTAACGTTGTTTGGACAGTGACTCATTCTTTTTGGCCAGCCGTCAGTAACATATTTTTTGACCATTTTAAGTTCTGGATCTGGCTTTGTTAAATTTATAATTTCTTGTTTTTTACTGTCACTTATGTTAAGATTCAAAGAAATAAGGCAAATTTGAGACTCAATTTCAATATCTATATTTTCATCAAAGTTGTTTTTAAGAAATGCTCTGCTTAACGTGTCAGCCACTACCAATGTTCGACCTGGTTTGTAAAATAGTTAAAAATCATACTTTTTTAGTTGCAAAAGTATTTTTTGAAGCCGTGGTGGACACGAAAACAAAGGTTTATTTATTATCGAAATTAGAGGTTTATGATCAGTCTCTACAGTAAATTTTTTGCCATAAACATATGAAATGAGTCACACCAAACCAAACTGCTAAGAGTTCTTTTTCTATTTGAGAATAACGTTTTTGAGTTTTGGTTAATGAACGAGAAGCATAGGCACAAGGTTTTTAACATTGAAGCAAACAAGCTCCAAGACCGCTCTAAGAGCTGTCTACAGAAATGACAGAATGTTCATTTATGTCAAAAAACTGAAGGATAGGCTGTTCAGTTAAAGCTTCCTTGATTTTGCTAAAAGCATCTTCCATATTTTTATCCCATTGAAAAATTGATTCTTTCTTAAGCAGATCTCTGAGAGATGCTGTCATATCTGACATATTTTTTAAAAATTTCCCCAAATAATTTACCATTCCCAGGAATCTCTGCAAATCTTTCTTATTTTGAGGAGATGGCATTTCTTTGATTGCCTTTATTTTAAAGTCGTCTGGCTTGATTCCATCACGACAAAAAAAAGTCCAAGAAATTTTACCTGTGTTTCCATGAATTTACATTTATTTTTATTAAATTTTATGTTATTTGTACGTGCTCTCTCAAAGACGTCTTTTAAAATAGACAAATGCTCACTGACAGAGTTCGCATGTATCAAAAAATCATCAATCATTATTTCAACCCCTTCGATATCAGTAAAAATACTTTGCATTCTTTGTTGAAAGATTTCAGGGGAGCTTGTTAAACGATAAGGGAGTCTTTGAAAAGAATATATGCCAAAGGGAGAGTTAAATGTGCAAAGTTTTGAGCTTTCGGAATTTGATGATTTAATTTCACTTGCAAAAATCCCTGTGTTGTATCTAACGTACTAAAAATTTTTGAGTTTGACAGTTTTGCAGATATTGCTGTGAAGGTTGGAATGTGGAAACAGTGACGTTTGACAACCTTATTCAATTCTAAAGGATCGATACAAACGCGAAGTGAGCCATTAGGTTTAGCCACAATTACCAATGGATGGACCCACTCTGTGCTTTCAGTTACTTTTTTAATGATTTTTTGTTTCTCGAGCTCGTCTGAACATTTTTTTAATTTATCTCTCAAAGCAAAAGCAATTCTACGAGGTGGATAAACTACTGGTTCTGAACCCTCTTTTAATTCAATGTGTTACTCCTCTTTAAGAAGCTCAATGCCTTCAAAAAGGTCTTTATTTGATTCTACAATATTTTTTAGGTCTGAATTTTCAACTGTATCAACTTTTTCACCAAATTTAATTTTACACATGATTCCAGTCCTAAAATAGGTACACTTTCTAAATCTACAACTTGAAATTCTAATTTATATGAAAGACCCTTGTTAGCACAATGTAAAAAACATCTTCCCATTATTGGCAAAGCATGATTTGCCATAAGATGTAAGTTTAATATCAGTTTTTTCTCTTTATTTAAATTAAATTTTAATAATTTTAAAATTCTCACTGGTATTACATTAGCAGCACTTCCCGTGTCGATTTTAAAGTCGACAGAGTGACTCTCAGTGTTGCTGTCTCGGCTCACACCCAACCTAGCCTTCCAGGTATCCCGAACAGATCCTTCAGAGGTAACTCGGCAGGTACAGACTGATGGGTTAGACGTAAACTGATGCTCAATTGAATCTAGAAAAAGAAAAGAATCTTGCAAATTTGTACTTAAAACACTACAATTGGAATCAGAATCAGATTTACTATTACAATTTTTAACAAAATGAACATTTTTATTTGATTTTTTAAAATTATTATGACTTTTATTTTTAAAATTTTGAGAATTATTATGTTTTTTATAATTTTGAAATGAACTTCTACTATTTTTAAAAGAATTTGAACCAGAAAAATTATTAAAACTACCAGATGATCTACAAAAATTTGAAAAATGATTGAATTTTTCACATTTGATACATTTTTTACCGATAGCTGGACAAGACCCATTCACATGTCGAGATCCACACCGCTGACATTGGTATGTTTTATTGAAGTTCTGACTTGTTTGTATTTGTCGTCTCTGTCCATGCCTCAAACTATCAATTTGTTGATTGGTGCTTGATCCATGCCCATTGTTTACTAATTTGGTATATGTCTGGGTAGACTCATTTGTTACACAAATACTAATAGCTCTATTTAGATCCAAATTCTCTGTCTGAAAAAGCTTTTCTCTTAATTTTTGATTTTTAAGACCGCAAACTAAAACATCTCTGACAAGCTCTTCTCGAAGATAATCAAATTCACATGATAATGACAAAGATTTCAATTATGTGATAAATTGTTCCAGTGTTTGGCCTTGTTTTTGCTTGCAAGTTATAAATTTGAAATAGATGGATGAAACATAATAAATTAGAATTGGCTCCAGAAAAAACTGAATCAGTCATACTCTATGGAAAAAGAGACCGAAAAGATGTAAAATTCAATTTAAATGGAACTGAAATTTTTCCTAAAAAGGAATATTTATATTTAGGAATAATGATTGGAGAGAATATGTCATTTGGAGAGCATGTTAAAAGAATAATACAAAAAGCATCAGAAAAAACCACCAATATCAATATATTAATGACAAATAAGAAGGGGCCATCAACTGCAAAAAGAAAGCTGCTCTATGGTGTAATACAATCCACCTTGCTATGTGTGGTAAGTGGTAATAAGAGACAAATACAAAAACATCCTAATTAAAGTGCAAAGGAAAGCGATACTAAGAGTAGCAAATGCCTACCGCACTTTATCAAATGAAGCCCTACAGGTCATAGCAGGAACACCACCTATTGACCTTGTAATAGAAGAAAGATTATTTTTAGAAAGAAACGGCAACACAGAAGAACAGAAAGAGAGAGCTAAAAAGGTTACTCTTGAAAAATGGCAAGAAAGGTGGAAAAAAGATACCGGAAAAGCTGTTTGGACAAAGAGACTAATACTAAATATAAAACGATGGATGGAATGTAAACATAGATATGTCAATTATCAAATAACGCAGATTTTAACAAATCATGGATGCTTTAAAGTATACACAAAAGCAAAACGCATAGGAAAAACAATAAGCGACAGATGTATGTACTGTATGGGCATAGACGACGCAAATCATACACTGATTCATTGCCCAAAGTTTAGAGAAAAACGAAACATTATGCTAGAAGCCTTACATATAGACCAAGGAAACGTACTACCAGAACAAATCATAAATGAGATGCTAAAAAACAAAGATAATTGGAAGGTAGGTAACCAATTTATCAAAGAAATAATGGATAATAAAAGTAAGGATGAAGACTCAGAACAAACAATAATACTAGAGTAAAATAGAAATTGTTTGATACCAAACGGCTTGATAGTATTGAAGTATTGCTTGAAGTCTCCAAAAGAAGTTTTAGTCAGTAATGAGAGTAAAGGAGCACGACAAAATAAAGTAACAAAGAGAAATTAGATTAAATGCACGAACTCCTAATCGCCAGAGCGGAAGAGAGAAGTAGTGACTACACAGAAAGACTGCTGTGCCACCTGATGTAATGTTTAGAAAACGGGTCCGGGGGCACATGCATTTCAAAGGGACCACTTGTTTTCAGTGCTTGCCGAACCGAACCGAACCGAACCGAACCCTTAACAAAGACCGCCGGCCGGCCGTATCCTTTTTTAAAGTAGGTATATATGTCAGCTGACTCTAGTTGGCATGTTTTGTTCGGAACCCTGTTTCCACCAATGCATGCCCACCCCGATTCAAAAAACGCATCAGGTGACACTGCATTTAAAACTGGTGCAAATCCATGGGCCATCACGTGATGCGTTTTTTGAATCGGGGGTGGCATGCATTGGTGGAAACCACGGTGGATAGAATAGACTCCACCGTGGATGGAAACAGGGTATAACGCAAATGTGCGTTACCCGTCCCGAAATAAGGTCACTCATCGTCAAGCAAGCTTTGCCTTTACGATGAGTGTCCTTATCCCAAAAGGGTTAAACGACGTTTAACGTTAAACGACCGTTACAATCGAATGGTGCAAGTCCTTGAAAGTCTTCTTTGGGTAAAAATATTTCCACTTTTAGGGCAGGTTTCTCAATAGAGGCTTAGCCTGACCCGTGGGTTAAAAAAAGAGATGACTGACATATTTACCACATTCTAAAAAAGACAGCTATCAAAAATAACCCACGGGTCAGGGCTAACCCTCTATTGAGAAACCTGTTTCCACCCAAGGACTGTACACAGTCTTTGTGTACAGTCCTTGGTTTCCACCCACGGTGTTCGGTTCGGTTCATTTATGTCGAATTTTTCACTTCACTGGTGGTCTAGCTGATTTTTGTAAACAACAGTTAGATATGATATGAACAACGGAACAACTTATATTTTTTGAATATTTTGAAAACTAAGACAATTTTTCTACAGTTTTCAAGTACATCCTTATAAAATGTAATTTTCTAGACGTATGGTCGTTATTTTTTTAGCCCGCTTTATTTTTTATTACACAAAACTTAAACTTACAAGTCAAACTGAATGTGTTCGTTTAGTATCAAAGGTTTCGGTCGGTCAGCGGATTATTTTTGAAGCTGAAACGAACACATTAGTTCCTTCGAATTTTAATTGCTGTATAAAGAGAAATGAAGCGGGCTAAAAAAATAACGACTGGTACGTCTGGAAAATATTATTTTATAAGAATATACTAAAAAATAGTAGGAAAATTGCCTTTGTTTTCAAAAAATTCAAAAAATATTAGTTGTTCATATCATATCTAACTTTTGTTTACAAAAATCAGCTGGACCACCGTAACGTGAAAATTTGACATATATATATATAAAATCCGAACACCGGTCTATTCTATCCACCGTGGTTTCCACCAATGCATGCCCGCCCCGATTCAAAAAACGCATCACGTGATGGGCCATGGATTTGCACCGGTTATAAATGCAGCGTCACCTGTTTTTTGAGGGTGGGCATGCATAGGTGGAAACCGATACCCAAGTAACACAAATTGCTAAAAACAGCTACCAAAACACTTTAACAGCAAAACTGAAAGTAAAATAGCTATTACAGCTGTATGCCGTTTCACTGCTAAGCAGCTTCTAAAGTGTTGTCGTTGCTGATTAGGCAATCTTTATTTAGCTCTCACAGTGTCCATGACAGCTCCAAAATATAGCACGTTAACATTAAAGTAATTTTGTCTACAAATAAATAAGAAACAATGGCAACTATTGCAAAATAGCTATTTCCTGTAATGGACAGAGACTTTTACTCAAATGGCTGACGAAAAACTTGTTATGTTCTACACTACTGTGATATAATCGCGTAAAAAAGGCGGTTCTCATCGTCAAAATGTTTGGCAGGTTAACTTTTCTGATAAAACAGGTCAAGATAGCTTGTCAAAACGCAAGCGCCTCGAAAATTCAGAATAATAAACGTTTTTTTTCGGTGTTTGTTTTTAGGTTAGAAATTATTTTATTACCATTATCCTCGAAATACCCTATAAATCAATTCTTAGTCATATTTTATTGAATTTAGCACTTTCTAGAATTTATTTAGGCCCGGGATCACCTGGAAATTAATATTTTTTAGTCCATAAATTTAAAGAAAAATAAATAGGAAAACTATCATTGCCGCCTCGGCCGTCTCATTGGTTTCAGCAGTTTAACTCTAGACAAGCTATAATTTAATACTTAAGCCTAAATAATGTTGATTTGTAGCTAACTTGCGTTCTAACAATGGGCCAATTCTGTAATACGAAAAAGAAAAGAAGAGTCACAGATGTTACCTGTCATCTTGGGCGCTGTCACAATAACAAAATAAACAAATATCTCAATTAAAAATTGTGCGAACGTTAGAAGATAAAGTTATTACGTGCCCTACCACAGTACCCCACCAGTGGGAAGCAAAAACATATTATTTTGGCCTCCACCTTCAGAAACCCTTAAGTTGGGTTTATACAGAAACATAGCATAACATAAGACATAGCATGACATAAGATATCATTACAGAAGGAAACCGTAAGGCTCTGTATACAAAAAATATAATAACATGACATAACATACAAGCTTGGCCCAAGTACTTTAAATGAGGCCCCGCACACACTCTAAGTAATTGGTAATTGCAAGGGGAGAATTCCCAAAGTGGTCGGTGCTGGCAATTGACTCTGGTGCACTTTGCTTGGAATCAGGTGAGTCTAAATAAACTGACTACTAAAGCCTCTTGACTTGAAGTAAAAAAAAACAGAAACTGAGTGTCATTCAAACCAACGAGATTAAAAAAATATTTTTTGATCTGATGTAATGTAATGTTGTGCACAAATGTACGTATTGTGTATGACTCAGATAACAATTTAAATTCTATCTAGTAAATAGAACCCAGTAGACTTATATTATATTTAAGGCCAGAAACTTAGTCATCATGATATACCACATAATGCCATAGTTATAGCCTTAGACCACTGGTGGGTCATATACCTTTTGACATAATCAACAGGGTACGGAGAGCCACAATGTGCCTGCACTAGCTGTTAGTTCCAAATAGGCTCCATATACCCTGTATGTGGTGATTTCCTGAATGGCCAGGTCACAAAATCCATTCAGAGAATCACCAGATTAACCCACCCCCCTCATATCTATATTTTTTTACATACTTGTCAAAGCTTGTCCATTACTAGACTACCCATGGGTCAAGGCTTCTCTAGTTAGCTCTTACGACAGGCCTGGGGGTTACCTTGGTGCTATTATGCATATTCATAATCTAAAAAAATCTGATAAGGGGCCCCTCTTGCCTCTCCAACCCCCATGAATACACCATTGTATCAAATGTGTATTACATTGGTGAGTGGTCCAACAGAGGGGTTCCAGAGACACAACAAAAAGGAGGACAATTTAGATTTTTTGAACATACATTGTATAGACTTAAAAAATTAATTAGGCAGTATATGATTTTCCTTTATAAAAAAATGTTTTGCCAAAAGTTGTTTGTACCTCTAAAATTTTCTAAATACCTACTTTAAAATAAATGGAAATTCTTGAGAAACCATATTTATTACACAATAAGTATTACCAAAATAGTTTTTTTACTCAGTTACATAGGTAATACACCAGAATGTGCCTTTGTATTTAAAGTTCTCTAGAAACAGGTGGGGAGAGGTGATAGCCTCCATCCTCTCTGGGATCATCACTGGTAAGGCAGACCTTAGTAGGAATAGGTAGAGGAAATTTTTGTTTTTAAGGTAGCTAGGTAAATAAAAAACAAGAAATTTATTTATTTAGTTATTCAACTGATAAACTGGGTTCTTAATGCCCTGAGTGCAACACCTTAGAGGGCCTAATACAATGGGTTAAACAAGTGGGTCCATACCTTATTTGTGAGCCTGGCCTGATTATGTGCTAAGGTAAACCAAGTCTACAGTACTCTACTAGTATTTGTACACTTGCTGTCGGCAGCTCACATAGTGCACAATGGTGACAAAGTTAGTGCTTAATTATATATCATCTTTTAATGCTAAACAGGCAGAAAAATGAAGGACCGATGTACCAAAATCAAGCATTATGTTTGCCCATGGTGTTATATAAACCAACCCTTGAGTTACACCAAAAAACAGACAGACTGATGAAAAAATTTTGACAGCACTTTTAAGGTTCACTCAGGACTGATAAGTACCAGGCAGGGACCCCTTGATTGGCCCCATTGTGCGCTCCCTGACAAGGCATCGCACCAGGGTTTCAAGGAACCAGTCACTGTTTACCCAACTTTAGTTCCCTCTCAAAGATAAAGGTATCCTCTAAAAGATGGGCAAATAAGCTATCCTTTATGGCTGTGAGTGGACATTTGTTTCAACAAACACCAAATTGCTTGTTTAAAAAAAAAACACAACCACAGTTTAGGTTAGAAAAGAAAACAACAAACAGAAGGCACGGTCCGTAAAGAAACCGGTTGCGTAACTCGGTGTTTAGGCGGCCGGGTCGTGACGTCAGGGCTACGTCACAGTTTTCCTAGAAATCAGCAGTCAAACGCTGTTTACATCGAAATTTCATCTTTTGCGAGGAAATTTTGAAATTTTTGGGTGTTTTCGTCTTGTAAGTGTTTAAATACCTGTTACGTGCTTACTATATATGTATTCAAAACTAAGTAAAAGAACTGGTGAGGTTTTAATTATAATTTAAATTTTAACAAACACAAATTTTTCTGTGTCGGTTGTTTCCTACCCATACAATGTGGGTCATACAAGGTTACAAGGGGAGCTGGAAAATAGACCTTGGGGGGAATGGGTTTTCTCTCTATACTGCATCTGAAATCTGCAACCAACACATAATGTTTAAGATAACTTTTTGATCGTTATCATCACAATCAGTATAGGCCAGGACAAAAATTTATGAAATGAACTTTACATACACATAGAAAATTACTAATAGTTTAAAAAATACTCAATGTTGTTGGCTGCTTTTAAGGCGCCTACTAAAAATAGTTCTTAAATGATGTACCTATTACACAGCATACCTACCTTTTCTTGAAAAAAAATTAAACTTAAAAAAAAGTAATTTTAATATTTCTTAAAAACTGAGGAAAATAATATTGCTGTTAATTTATTTTAAATATTTGATTTATTTTCCTAAAGTTAAAAATAACGAAAATATTCCAAATTCAAAATTAGGCTCAGACTACTTTCTACCAACTAAAATTAAAATACTTACGTAATTTTGAATTTAAAATGTTTTCGTTATTATTTTAAACTTTAGGCAAAAATTTTTTTGCAAAAATTGTTTAGAGTTAAATGGCCTATCAAAAAAAAAATAAAATACAGGGTATATAAATTTTTTTAAATGTTTTTTGAAAAACTGAAAAACTCCAAAAAGCGATGCTCTATTTTTTAAAATTTGAGTATCTTAAACAGCATTAAAAATTCTACTAATTTCCCAATTTAAACTTTTTGCTATCTTTATAATAATAAAAAAGTTAGCAATGTTGGACACTTAACTTGGAACACTCTGTATAACGCTCAAGCAGGTGTGAAGTAATATTAGCCTTGCGTTACAGTCGATGTATTTTTTATGATATTTCTTGAAAATGCGTTAAGAAGAGGTGAACAAAATTCCTGAATCTTTGCGTTATGTTATTTATGAATGTTCCCTTACTGCCTTATTGACTAGTCATTTTAACATCCTTTTTAAAAACATTTTAATTACATTTTACACAAAAAAATCTAGTTTTAGTTATTTCCTACCCACCAAAAAAAAACCAATAATATGTGGCTAGTTTGCTTTAGAGTTCGGCGTAAAAATTTAATTAAATTGAACAAGAGAGTAGCAAAAGTATTTATAATCGTGTCCTGAATCTGATATTTATAAAACTATTGGAATTTTTTAATTATTAAATTTTTTAATAAATTTTGATATTTTTCCTGCTTTTAAATAGACCTATCTTTATTTCTCTTATAATGTAACGTATAGGTCTTTCTTTGTTAACCGTGGAGCAGGCAAAATGCCGCGTCATTGGCTGGGAGTTACCACACAACGGGTTTCTTTACGAACCTTGGATCAGGCCAGACACAATTAGCTTGTCTAACGAACTGTCACGATCAGCTGTTTTTCGATCCAAGATGGTCGCCATGGGACAAACAAAGCGTTTTCCCATAAGCCGCAATGTTAACAAAAACGTAATTTTTAAAAAAAGTGAAACGATTTAACTTACAACAAAGATGCTGTTTTAAGTATTGAACCTTTGTACACATGGGAAAAATGCGTTTTTCTTAAAAAAAATCAATTGAAGCCAGTAAATCTCAAATAAAAGGGACCATGTTTTGTTCAAAAGTCAGGTTATGTTTTTATTTACTTTTGTTTTTTTTTACTTTTTTTCCAGTTTTTTACTCAGTTTGAATCATTATTATTAGTTTCTGTGCTGTTATGAATTGTGGCAGCTGGGGAGAGCTTGATAATGTTAGTTTTGATGGAATGCCAAGTATTTTGACCTTAAAAAATCATCTTGATTTAAATGAACTAGGTATCAGCTCAAAGAAGGGAAAAGAAAGTGGATAAGTGCTCTATTACCTGACTTAACAGAGGATAAATTGAAATATTCGAAAGTTTTTTGTCAGGTTTGTTTTGGATAAATGTGCAACTGCCATTTTGGCAACATTTTCTATTGGGATCTTTTTTTGTGCTTGAGTGGACCTTTTGCAGAAGTGTAACATAGAATTGTGTTAAACTGTAAGAAATATTTCACTATGATTTTTTTACTATTCTAGGCAATACAATACAGCAATGATCATGACTGGGTCTCTCCTGAATATCCATTCATCCATTGTTTCAAAACGGTTGAAAAATTTTAAAAATGATGGTTGAAAAAAGGGTCCCAAGAAGAAAGAAAAGGAAAACAATATGAGGTTAAAGTGTGAATAATGAGCTGAACCAAATTTGTACACCATCCTACAGAATCTTAAATAAACTTTTGGTAGTGTAGCGTCCTGTATAGTGTCGAGTGAAGTCCTGTATCATCAAAGTTTCTTTTTCTTTAATAAATATTTATTTTACAGACCTCAAAACAGTTTAGAATAAACTGGTGAGTTTGACAGTCTCCCTAACTCAAACCTCTTTTTATCTTAAACTATTTTGGTGTAAATTTTCCTTTATTTCCATGCTTTTTGACACCTAAAACTTGTACACCGTAAAATTTGTATAGTATCTGACTGGACCTAATACAAGTCCTGTTGTGAAATTTCTCCGGTACTGTACTGAGCTTATTAGCAAAAAAAATTTTTTTGCCATCATTAATAATAGATGGATAAAAAAGTAATCTTTGTTGACTTTGATGACCACAAGAAAAACAAATAAGTTCTCTCAGATATTTTTTTCAATTTCTCTCAAAAAAATTTGGGTTCTAATACTCCTAATGGGTCATATGCTGTTACGCCCAATTGTAGAGTAGAGTATATGTTTATTTGCATAAACTTCTAGATACATAATTGAGCAAATATTGTTACAAAAAAACAGTAATAAAAGTAATAGTAACAGTAGTAATACAACAGCGAATATTGTACTGTTGTAAAATTTGAACAGTACTTACTGTTGTGAGCTGATGAATTTGACCGTACTTAAGCCCTATGTATTATAGTTCATGGAAAATCATATGGTGATGTACGGTGTGTGAGGCCAATGACAAGAAAAAACTGTATTTTAATTTTGCAAGTTTTTTTTTTATATAATGTTTACTTATATTTTTTTAAATAAACATATTTTGTAAAGTACTTATTAGAAGTTTGCTTGACCAACCTTGGTTGGAACTTATATGTGCATATTGATCTGTTGGACTGACCTACCTATAAGTTGTGCCTCTTTTTCATTTTACTACTGGAGGGTTAAAACAATTAAACCACGGATCACCTTTGTTAAGATGATCCGTGATTAAACTTTGTCTAAACCTAAAAATCATAGTGAAATATTTTTCACAGTTTAATGCTATAGAAGGCCTATTACTTAGCAAAAGGTTTAGTCAAGTACAACAAAAGATCCTAATAGAAAACCTGAATCTGATGAGAAAAGTTTAGTCTATTTCAATTTCGTCTCTGTTAAGTGAGCCTTGAAGTGAGCTCTTTGAATAGAACTACTTTCCCCTACCTTGGGCTGATAGTTCATTGATTCATTGGTCAAAAAACTTCAAAAACCTTTGGGGGGCCCCAGAGGTCTCATGATGTACTTTATGCTATTTTTTCTGTTTACTCATGAAATATATGGAAAATATCTAAAAAAATATGTGGTTTGGGGGTCCGGCCCCCTAGCCCCCCGCCCCCTTGGTGCGCCCATGTAATAAGTGAAAAAACTAGAAAAAAAGTTAAAAAAAAAACAAAATAAACAAAAACATAACCTACTTTTTTGAAGAAAACATGGTCCCTTTTATTTCAGATTTTCTCGCTTTAGTTTAATATTTTTAAGAAAAACGCATTTTTCTCATATGCACAAAGGATCTATTCTTAAAACTGATTAATTTTTGAGACTAAAGCTCTTGTCGTTTTTGTAAAATTTACGTTTTTGTTAACATTACGGCTTATGGGAAATCGGTTTGTTTGTCCCATGGAAGACATCTTGGATTTGATCATATGTTTTGTTAGACAGCCCTATTTGACAATAAATCCTCCTTTTTTCAACAGTCATAATCGCACTGGTCTTCTGGCCAAGCATTGTTAGGGGCTGTTCAAAAGTTTTGTAATAAACAGCTTAAAATACAAAATTGCTAAATTGCCGCTTTTTGTAGCTAAATAATAGGAATATGAGCTTAAAATTTATGTTATTTAGCTAGCTAAATTTTATCATGCTTATTAGCAATTATTTAACTTTAAAAGAGCAAGTCCTGGGTAATGTTACATCAATAGCCATTTTATCCATAAACACCTGCTATCGGAGAGGTTCTATAACTAAAATAATTTCTAAACCACAGCTAGCTGTTTTACAGCAAAAACTAAGCTCTGACAACACTTTCACAGCAGAGTTTTTGCTTTTAAACTATATTGTCCAGTTTGTGTTACTTTGGCAGCTATCAAAGACAATACCCTGTTTCCACCAATGCATGCCCACCCCGATTCAAAAAACGCATCAGGTGACGCTGCATTTAAAACCGGTAACCGGTGCAAATCCATGGCCCATCACGTGATGCGTTTTTTGAATCGGGGTGGGCATGAATTGGTGGAAACAGGGTATAACCCACGGGTCAGGGCTAACTCTCTGTCGAGAAACCAGCCCTTAACGAGAAACCTCAAATCGAACGGATCAAGCTCAGATTTGACAACGTTGCAAATATTTCAAAACGACGCTGTCATTCAAATGTCACTCATAAATTAAAATGGCGGTTTGATTTGTTTTGGTTTTAAAAACATGATTAGGTTTAATTTTAAAAAAAAATTTGAAAATTTTTACTTAAAAGCATGTCCAATGTCGTGGAATCCCTAACAGATGATAGTGTTTTTGACACTAGTGCAAATAAAGATTGTTTCGCTCAGGATGAAGCGCAAAAACAGGAAGTTAAAGACCGTATGGAATTTTTGAAAATTGAGCGTGAAAAATATCGAAAAAATAAAATTTTGCTGGATGCGATTAAAGACTGTGTCGCGGACGAAGACTTGCTCGATGAAAAATTAAGACAGAAAGTGAAAACCATTGTTTTGGGCCAGGAAATATCACAGAAACGTGAGCTAGGTAAAGTTATTACAGATCTATCTGCATATGAAATATTGGGGCCTGTCGACTTAACGGACACACGAATTTTGTGAAAATTTTTGTTTAGGCTTACAAAGGGTTTTTTTAAGAACATTTACAAAAAAAAAAATTGCAATTATGCCGTATTTAAAAAAAAAAAATTGAAAAAAGCCCTCACTTTTTTCAATAACATTCAATAACAACTAACTTCAGAAAGCATGGCTGCCAACCAAAATGCACCTGAAATATGTTGCAAAAAGGCACAAAAGTCATCAAAATTAGGGAAAAAAATAGACTTTTACTGTGTGGATAAGATTTATTTAAAAAACTTACTTTAAAAACATTATTGACACATCATCAAAACTGCATAAAAACTTAAACACTTTAACTAAACCTAACCTAAGCAAAAAAGCATATTTGAACTAGAACTTGAATAAATCAAACTTAACCTAACTCAAACTTAACCTAACCTAATCAAACATAATTTGGGTGAGTTCGTAAAGTAATCGATGAGCTCATTGATGACAACACTCAAGTTCCGGGTTTGTAAATTATCTGATGAATTCCACCAATGCACCAATTGATGGCATCAATGCTCACCAACTCTGGGGGTCAGTGAGCAATCTTCGAAGAATGTCAGTTACGTCAAAATCAGCTGCTTTTTCTCTTTTTTATTCAGCTGATTGATTTTTTGTTAAATGCCCCACAGTGTGAGTAAGCAAAGTTGCGACGGACATCTTGGAAGATATAGATAGTGACTCAAACCTAGGATGAGGAAGATCTGGAGTTGGTATCACCAGACCGTGGCATTCCAGAATTGAAGGTTGCTTTGGAAATATTGTTTCCATGTGCTTTTGCAGACTCTTAGAAAAAAATAAAAATTGAAAAAAGCATGGTTAAGAAATCTGATTTCATTGCATTCTTTTTTATTTTTCGATGGTCATCGGACTCACTGATCAAAAATGTCAGATTAATGTCATGTCTCATATGTCAAAAAACCAATGTCATCGGTGAGCAAAATTAGATTACTTTACAAACTCGCCCTTTATTGTAATGAAACGTAACCTAACCTAACTGGATCAAACATAATTTATTGTAATGAAACCTAACCTAACCTAACCTAACTGGATCAAACATAATTTATTGTAATGAAACCTAACCTAACTGGATCAAACATAATTTATTGTAATGAAACCTAACCTAACCAAACCCTAGCTAATCCAACAATTCCAAACCCAGCTGAACCAAAATTAATAAATTTGGCAACAGCACACACTTTTTGTTTTTCTTTTTTCCAACCAAAAATTTATTCCAGGGCAATGTCACCTGTAATGTAATGTAAACAAAATTAAATACAAGTTTTTGCACATGATTTTCTGTATAGTTTAGATTTTACCAAAACATAATAAAAAAATTGTGTTTTTTGATATTATCCGCATCTAAATATGATTAAAAATGTCTAAATTATTGTTTGCAAGTGAAATCGTGATGAAAAAATGTTTAGTTTTTGTGTCTCTAAAGTTGACAAGAACTGAAATATTTAGTTTAGGTACTGTTTACCCACCAAAAGATAGTGTTTGACTAAATTCTTGTTAGTACATTACTTTCACTGGATAAACCAGCCTTAATGCTTATTTTTTTATAGGAAATGGTCCTGCTGATGACCCTTGTCAGTCTTTGCTAGGGATTTCTCTACCTACCACTGAATTAACCTACCCAGAAAGCAGTCGTCTTCAAATATGTATAAAGACAAAGTTAGATGAAAAATTAATTAACCTTAGCAAACAAAATATGACTGACAGTTGCTCTGAAATGGAATCTCCCTTTGATTTAAGTCCTGTAGCAGTATTGCTAGAATATAAAAATAAATTAATTATGGAAGAAACTTTGTGTCATAAGAATCAGTTGGAACTAATTAATTTGCTGGAAGAATTCAAAAACATTAGGTACCTACATAAGTAAATAAGTTATAGGTTTTTTTAAATTTCAGTTTTGGCCAATTTTCTAATTAATTGGTTTTTTAGGTTAAAGACAGTACCACAAATCACAGACCAAAAAGTAGAAGAATGCAAACTAATCTCAAAAATTAACTACCTTAAAAGTCAGCTGGTAGACCAGAAATGTCGAGTTGACATATTTATGGAAACAAGCAATTCCCTACAAGCATACACAGAAATCATTAAAGATATGAAGGAACAACAAAAAGAATTCAAATTGGAAATTGGTCAACTAAAAGAATTGAAGCAAAAGTATGCCCAGGTCTCTTGCAAGGAGTTTGATGATATTTTAAAGTCATATATACAGTATAAAACTGCCTTTGAAAAAAGAAAGTTGATGTATGAAATGTATAGCTGAGTTTTGACAGATGACAAGGTATAGTATTTTTTTATTAAAATTTTATATGTATATATTCTGCTAAATTGCACTAGTATAAATAATATATGATTGTAGAGACCTGTGTGTATGACATATTTTTACAAAAGAGAGATGTGACAAACCCATCAAAGTCACTGAAATTAAATTTTTTTTGGTTATGTTATTTTCTTGCCAAGTTCATTGGCGTTTCACTAAAATAATTGAATTGTCAGCAGTGAGTGACAATATATAAACATCACCCTCAGTATAGGTTTTGTTAAAAATCATTTATTTTTATTTTCAAAAGCTTACCTATGAATTAACAAGGACAGAATATTTTCATCCTTTGTTTTTTACTTAAATAAGTTTGACTTTAAAGAGTTTGTTGTGTCTCTATTTCTTTAATATATGTCATACATACAGGATCTGTAATTGTAAGTAGGTATTTCTCATGATTTTTTTCACTGTAAATTTAATGCATTTTTTAATTGAATTTGATTGAAGTTCAATGTCCCTATGCTATTTGAGTTCTGAAACAGGTATTTAGAGCCAGCTTAATATGATTTGTTTAAACAATTTTTATAAAGAATAGTTTGGGTATAAAATTTCCCTTTTCACTCTAATAAGTTTTTAACAGTTAAAAAAACTTATGTTTTGTTTGAGCCTGTCAAAATACAAAGATATAAATAACAGAAATTGTTTGAATTTTTCAAAAATCTGCCTTATTCATAATAATCAAAACAAAAAGTTGTCACTTTAGAAGGTATGCTATATTAAAAACCTTTTAAGGTAAAAAATCATTTTAACCCACATTAAAAGTATGGTTTAACCATAAACTAAAATGTAGTCTTATAAGACATTAGTTCCCACTAGTAAATTCAACTGCAAATTTTTTTCCTAATAGTGAATTCTTCAATTTTTAAAAAATCTTTAAGTAAAATGCTTTTTTTTTTAATATCATTTGCTAATTTATTTGTTGTAACTATTTTATTTGTATTTAAAAAGCTTTAAATTTTGTAAAAAAATGTAACCTATATTTTTGTAATAATTATACATTTTGTTACAAGAAATTTATTTTAAGTTAATTCATGGAGTCTTTCTTCCCTAATGTGTTTTCATATCAAATCAACGAGGTTTGGCAGATTATTTTACCGATTTTGATAATAATTATTGGTACAATTAAATTTTGAAAATGAAAAAACATGTACTAACATACATTAAGATATCTTGAGAACTACTTTCACCAGGATATGGCTTATTTGAAAGGTCTTTAAACTACCTTGAATGAGGTATCACATTGTCGATTTTTTATAAAAACAAAAATGAAATTTTGGAAAAAACAATTTTTGTAAAGTTTTCAAAAAAGTGTTTTTGCAAGATTTGCACCAAATTTTAGGATGGACAGGTTTATGTTGCAAAGACATGGCTGATTTCATGTTGAAAAGAAATACACATGGAAAAATAGTGGGAAAATGATCCTTTCTTAATAAAATACACAAAATAGACATTTTAGAGGAAAAATAGGGGAGACTGTCCTAAAATGACATACTCTGATAAAATGACATAGGCATTTAATTTTTGAACGCACCTTTATGGACCATTTGACAACTTATACCCGGTTTCCACCTAAGCATGCCCACCCTGATTCAAAAAACGCATCACGTGTCGCTGCATTTAAAACCAGTGCAAATCCATGTCCCATCATGTGATGCGTTTTTTTAATCAGGGTGGCAGTGTGCTTAATAAAGACTGATACATATGCGTGTTTTTGCGTTTCCGTTTCTTCTAATTTTTCAGAGACCTATAAGTGTTAAGAACTTCAAGAAAAACACGTATTTTTGTGGAAATATTTGACAGGGTCATTCTTCAGAGAATATATTCTTTTCCTAATATGGATAGTTATTTAATAAAATGTAAGTTTATTTTTAGTTTCACTTTGTTTAAAAATGTGCAGGTATTATAAAATGACATAGGTATATCCTTATGTAATATATGTCAAAGTTAAAATATGAAATGTTATGCTAGAAGGCTCATTTTTTGTTTGAAAAAGTTTTTACTTATATTAATTATTAAGATGTTTTTAAAACAAGAAATAACTTTTATGTTATGTTTATTTAAATTAACCTACATTTATATAATAACCTTTTCTGTAAAACGGTTTTTTTCTAGATAGGTATATTTTTATAAAACTAAAATCTGCCATGTACTATACTGCCGTCCTTAGTAAGACCCACCTATCTACGTTTTCACTTATTTCGAGAAAAGCAAGTTTAAAGTTTAAATGCTTGCCAAGAGTTACATAGTAATATATTTTTTTTATTGGTAAATGTTTATGGGTTTCTAATAGCAATATGTAAGTAATAAAACAAAAAACAAGTTACAAATTATTACCTATTTAAAGCCATTTTTGGTCCTGACTCATTCATGATTTTTTTTGCAGGTAGGTGGGTCTTACTTAGGACGGCAGTATATAACACTCTATTACAATAGATGCTAAAATTATGTTTATTTATTTAATATGACTTTCTTAATAAAAAAGTTTGGGTATATCATTTTAGGACAATCTCCCCTAATAGGGTAAAAGTTTACCAGTACCTAATGCTTAAGGAAATACAGTGAAACCTCTGCTTGTGGACACCTCTATTAAGCAGACACTCCCTTTATGCGGACAAATTTGTTGGAACCAAGCTTTTGCCTATGTCTTTACATGTAAAATTCCCTCCTATAACCGAACGCGGACAATTTTTTTTGGTTAAAAAATTCTGGAACCTCCCTCAACAGGACGCGAACCTCTGACAACGGGAGGGAGCGCTGCACGCCATGGGCATAAATGTTATGTAGTATGTTGGCAACAATGCACAGCCGGGGAATTACCTCTTTCCGTTTTATTGCGGGACTAAATACTTCTGTCGTCTTTACAACATTATTACATACACCAACATTTCCGCGCACTTGCCGCTTCTCGAGCGTGATAGGGATCTCCTTGGGAGTGCGCATAACCGTAAAAAAAAATATTTTATTGGGCGGGACTTCTGTGTTTATTGTTCAGTTGGGTAATAATAGATCTCTTTGAAATGGCGCCTAGTAAAAAAACTTCTTAGTTTATGTGGAAAAATGGAAGTTGTTAACGTTTCGAAGAAGAAACGTCTATCGGCACGAAAGATCGCTGAAAAATTTAATATCGGAAATTTTCAAGCAGCGGAAATTGTTAATAAATATATATCAAAATTTCGCAGCTCCCTCTCTTAAGCGGACACCTCCAATAAGCGGAAATGGAAGTTGTTAACGTTTCGGAGAAGAAACGTCTATCAGCACGAAAGATCGCTAAAAAATGTAATATCGGAAATTTTCAAGCAGCGGAAATTGTGAATAAATATATATCAAAATTTCGCAGCTCCCTCTCTTAAGCGGACACCTCCAATAAGCGGACAAAATCGACGGAACCGTGAGTGTCCGCTTATAGGTTTCACTGTATAAAAAATTGTAAAAAATACAATTTTTTTTTAAATAAAAAAAAAATTAATTAGTTCCTATTTTTCCATCTTGAAATTAATTGGGAATCTTGCTGATACATTAATGAACAAAAAATATATATTTTTTAATTAAAAAATAGTTTTTGAGAATTTTTTTTCTGTTTTTGTAAAAATGATACCTCATTCAAAAGGTGTCTTAAATATCTTTCAAACAAGCCCCTTATCACTACTCTGGTGTAAGTAGTTCTCGAGATATCTTAATTTGTTTAGTACATATTTCAGCCAAAAATTTAATTAAAAAAACTACTTATCAAAAAAAATACATTTGGTATTTTTCATTCTCTTTTCAAAATTGGTGAGATGGTCTGCCAAACCTCCATTTTTTTTGGTTGATTTGATGACATAACCCTCATATAAATTAACTGTGGACCATATATTTTTGAACTAATTTTACTTTATTCAGTTTATTTGGCATAGGTACAAAGATCTGCTTAGTAAATATTGAGTAAAAAGTAACATAATAAAATATCAGGTAACCTACCTCTGTTTACAAAAAAATATATTTTCAATGATTTTAGATTTTCAATAGTTTTAAAAAAATCCAATCCAAAATTAAGCCCTGGTGTACTACTGATATTTTACTTAACCCAAATTTTTAATGGAAATTTTTTGACAAGTGTGAATTTCAAACCTAAGATTTGTGTTTATTAAACAAATAGCTAAACAAAGAAACGCAATCCAAATTTTTTAATTAAACATGTACAGTAAGGGACTTTTTAAATTGCCCTGCTCAAAAATAAAAAATATTTCTATTTGTTTTTAGGAAAACCAGTTCGAAAGAAACCTAAAAAATAGTGAAAATAGTGAACCTTACCTCTGTCTGTATACATACAAAACTCTCTTTTCTGATATCTGTAAATTATAAATTACGAACACGACACGACTAAACGAATAAAATACACCGGCAAGTCCCTGACTGTACCACACTCTTTACTCATTCCCTCGCAATTTTACGCGAGTAAAAGAAAGAGCGCACATACGCAGTTCCAAAACTGTGCTCGCGTTCCGTTTTTTAACCGCTAGTTTTATTAACCAAAGCAAAATTTATTAATTATAGCTACATCTACAGTGTGTCCCCGGATGGAGTTGACAAGAAGCAAAAATCCTTTATTTTTGATTTTACGAAAAAAACTCACTCTTTATAAAAAAATTCTGCTTTTTGAAAAATTAAGATTATCATATTAAAATCTTTGATTAGATGTACAGGGTGTTATCAAATTAAGAAATCTGTAATTAATAAGAGAAAAATCTTTATTTGAAATTTCACAAAAAGCATCTCACACTTTATTATTATTGTCATATGATTTTCAAGTAATAGGTTTTACATTCGAAAAAATGTTTACAAAAGCAGAACGGATCGTTCTTTCATCAAATGTTTAACTTAAAAATTAAAACCTGAATAGATTTTGTTTTCCTAGATTTCGTACTTTCATTTTATGTTATACAAACAATTTTGTTTACATAACATTTTGCTTTATGGTCGCCTTCCTCCTGGATTATTTTGTTTCTTAATTCGATAACACCCTATACTTCTAATCAAAGATATTAATATCGTTATCTCGGTTTTTTGACAAGCAGAATTTTTTATAAACTGTTCGGTTTTTCGTGAAATTAAAAATAATGTACCTGTACAGCTAATCAAAGATTTTATTATGGTAATCTTAATTTTTTAACAAGCAGAATTTTTTATGAAGAGGGAGTTTTTTTTCATTAAATCAAGAATAAAGGATTTTTTCCTCTTGTCAACTCCATCCGGGGACACAATATATTTAAACATTATATAAATATCAACTAAACAATGAACTGCACATATATAATCACATACAGACTTGGTTTTTAAATATTTCTTTTTCTGCATGCAATGTGATAAAAAAAAACTATGAAGATCTTAATAAAAATCTAATAGAAAAGCTTGGTAAAAAAAAGAAATGTATAAAGAAAATATTTACAAATCGCTCGGTAAATTAAAAAATAATAATTTAAATTTGATTTGTTTTAAATTTAAGAGACTAAATTCAGAGCTTCTTGATTCTAAGTAAAACATAAAACTAGTATTTTTTCCTACTTAAAAATGCCTCTCAAGAAAAATGCAACAGAAATGCCTCATTTTAAAATTATAATGCTAAAAGTTGAGAAAATTGGCATTAAAATACATGGATAATATGAGTATCTTATCTGCACACCAGCGGTTCTAAGAGGGGGGTAAATGGGGTAAAAGCCCCCCACAGAACTTCGAAAAAGATGTAAGGTAGAAAGGCTGGTAGCTACAGGAGTTGTTAACGGCATCCTAGAAAAAAAAATTGGACTTACTTTACCATTACCGCCCCACTTTCTCTACAGACTTTTGTTGCAGAACCGCCGGTGTATCTACAAGCCGTCTCAAATTATATAATTTTTGAGACACCCTCTATGTTGGTCCTATATCAACTTCTTATATAATGACGGACCGATGGCCATTTTTGACACACCTTGTATGATGGTCCTATATCAAATTTCTTAAACCAAAATAATTTAAGAATTAAGCACTTAAGCTTGGTATGTAGCAAGGAAAAGTCACCTGATTGTGAACCGATACATAAAATTTAATATTTGGACACACCCTCAACTGCTTCTCTTCCTTCTCTGTAAGTTTTATTTCTTTTGTCTCTATCAGAAAATTTGTTTTCTTAAGTTTGGAGATTTTTCCGAAATCACATTTTGGTATTAGTCCATAGTACCCTTCTGTCCATTTTTTAAGTGATGAATAGCAGGCTGAATTTTTGTAAATAGCTTTGTTTTGCCGAGACGGCCCCTCCGGGAAATTCTTGAAATTGATTTCTAACAAAGTGTGTGGGCGCAGACATCTTTCGAACGTCAGTCAACTGACTGATTGCGATTTTTTAAGCCACAGGAAAAAAAATTGCGGGTTACAAATTCTGTTACTTTTTTATTTTTCTGTTTTTTTTACATGTTTGGGGTGGCGGACACGGTCGTCAAAGCATCTAATTTGTAGGACAAACGTTTTTTACCCAACTGCAGCACGGCGAAAGGACAGGTAATGTTTTTTGCTTGGGATATGTATGTATGTAAATATGTATGTTTGTGTCGCGCTAGAGGCTAAACGGGTGAACCGATTTTGACAAAAACGGTATCGTTGAATTGCTACTGATCCCGAGGGTGCTATAGGTAATATTTTTTTAAACGGGAATCAACATCGCGGTCGTCAGGCGCCATTTTATCACATGATGTAGGCTTTAAGGCATACAAATTACCTACATTTTAGGCGATTTTAATTAAAATCCTTTGATCATCCATTCCAAATGTCCTCTTATTGGCTGTAATTACTTTGTAATCCTACAATGGTCCAACCCATTTCCCCTTTTGTCATTCCTCCTCCCCGCCCTCTTCAAAAACCACATTCGCTCCATTTTATCAGATATATCGATTTCAAAAATTCTTTCTGCACACGCTTTAAGATTTTTTCCAACACCATTTTACTTAAGTGCCCATTACTACTCAAGTGCGACTAGTAGGTACAAGTAGATTTAGCCGTGGGTGATTTTTTATTTATGTCTGAAATCATAAAATCTTTACTTCATTCTTATTGCTTTTTCTACAGCCACGAAACTGACATCTAGCGCCTATTAGAAATCACTTTCAAGAATGTTCGCAGATGAAAAAGTTCTAGGCCGCCCAGCAATATGAAGCTGTATACGAAAATGCATCACTTAAAAATAGACGGATGGACTGTGGACTATATCAGTTCGCAATCACTTGTTATGTGACGCTGTATCTAATTGGCTTCCTGGCCAGATGATTATTATTAATTTTACACTTGGTGAATATACACTTCTCAATTGGTCAGTTTTGCGGTTTGATAGTGTACTTACATGCTAGACATGTCATGCTAAGCGTACGCTTGTTTAGCAGATATACGAACGAAGCGCATAACCACTTTAGGTATCAAATTATACAGGGTGGGTGGCCTAGCTAAAAGGTATCAGAAGCCATTTTGAACACCTATTTAGACTTTCAAAAATTCTTTAGAATCGTATGTTGTGTTTGCGAAGAGGATATTTTTTTGCAATCTTGAGATAATTTTATCTAGCTGGGTTGAATTTTGCTCCTTGATTTTAAATAGAGAAAGTAGGCCAAGTTATATCTTAATAGAAAAGTTTTTTAAATGCCGTATGTTTTTAAACTATGATTCAAAATTTTTCTGATATATTTTTTAAGAAATCATGTACTTTGTTGAATATCATCCATGATATTTGTGGTTTTTAAAATAATACACAATTTTCGGGAAGCTTAAAATAGTACGATTATTGTTTTAATTCGTAATACTTTTTAACATAACCCACATAAGTTTGTTAGCCAAATAATGTTTCCTTTTGACAAATCAAAATCTAACCAACCAGTCAAAAGTCGTGGACATAAAGGTATTAATTCCCATATAAAAATGGACTCTTAATTACCGTGCGTATTAAAGTTTGGCCGTCACACTAAAAGGGTGCATTGGGGGACTAGAAATAAACGTAGGGGAAGGCCTGTAGATCACCCAAAAAATACCTCCCCCAAAGGTGCATTATTTTACTTTTTTGAATTTTCTTGGAAACTAACCTGTTTAGCAAAAATTGCAAGGAAAATATTTATGTGAAGAACAAAATTCTTTTTCCAACAATGTATTGGTCGATAAGGTTAGAAGAAGGAAGTATCTCTCCAGTAGCGTCCGTAAAATTCAGATTATTAAAAAAAAAACTTGTTTATTATAGGTTTCATAAAATTTTCTCAAAACCTACACTTGGGAAAAAATGTGTAACTTTATTGTGGAAAATATAATTTCCTTGTACAAACTGTATTCTAATGTGGAGTTTAGGTCACATGTGGGCCTCCAGGGGTATACATTTATTAATAAATTTTCAAAATAATCAATTTTTGTTAGATATTTAATCTATTTTTAGGAAAAAATAGACTTTTTACTTTATTCTATCCTACAAAACTTAGTTTTTTTTTAATTACAAAAATGTTTTTAGGTAATTTTTGAAAGTGACACTTATGAAGGGATGCCCCTGGATCCATTACGTATCTCACATTTTCTGATATACCGTTCAAAAAAATATATTTTTTATCGTAAAGTAATCAACATGTATTGTCGTAAGTAGCTTAGTGTTTAAAAAAATTGGATAAAACATGTAAAAAAATTGATTTGTTTGGTGATTTTCAAACGTTACTTTTAATTAAGGACACCACTAGACCGGTAATTATAAAATTACGTTTACCCTGTTATACACCGTTTAAAAGGATAATAAATTTTATTATCTACGATGAAGTGTAGAGTACATTTATTGATAAAAAGCTTGGTTTTTAATAAAATTGAATTTAACCTGTGAAATACATATTTACTTTTTAAATTTTTTAAATGATCCCTTTTTACCTACGTCGCTGGAGTTTGTTGTAAATTATTCCCCACCGAGTCACATTGTTAGAAACGAAATTTTACTATCTACAATAAACATGTTGTACATATTTTTTCATATTAAGCTCAGACATCTTAATAACTACAATAAGGTATAACACACTTTTTTTTCTACGAAGGTTTTTTTTTCAAAAATTTATTTAAATTACGGGAAAACATGTTTTTTTTTTAAATTATTACAAATAACGAACGCCGCTGGACAGTTTGTAATCAACCTCACCGGCTTATACATTTAAAGAAAGAAAAGAAAGGGAATTTTATTGTCTAAAATAAAGTGTATTATACATTTTTCCCTGAGAGCTTAGTTTTTGCGAAAACAAAAAAATTACACCTTTGTGAGGGCTTTGGGTAGTACGCCTAGAGTTTTAGGGCAGTTTTAAGATTAATTTTTGTCCAAAATCAATAAATTATATACCAATCGATAGGGAATTTTATGCTCTTTAAATTGTTATAAGTTCCGTCATTTTCTCAAAAAAGTGCATTATTTTAGCTTTGGGGGGGATTTGTGTTAGTTTTATATGATGTACATGGATTCCGTTGATAATAAATAAATAATCCACGGGCCTTCACCCTACGTTTATTTCTAGCTCCCCAATGAACCCTTTTCGGGTGAAGGCCAAACTTTAACACGCACGGTATAGCATTCATGCCGGCTACTTTGAAAAGAATTATCTATATATGAAGGCATTTGGGTTCCTTGCGTCACAAAGTATGTATATCCATTACCACATATTGAAAATCGGCAAATGTGCGACGTGACTGATGTTTTTTTTAATGGCTTCTCAAAATGGCCTGTGACTAGTTTTTACTGGACCGAACCACCGTGTATGTTAGACTGGCTAATTATTCGCCATCGCTGTCCGCCGTAGAACTTTTTATAAGAACAGGTTTGCAACTTTTGTCCTGCAAAAGTCCATGTTCCACCAAAAATCCTTGAACGTCCTCCGGCTGAAAATCGCGTCCAAGATCTTTGGCCACCGACACGAAGTTACCAATTAAGTTGCCCTCTTTGTAGACCAGGAGTGCGGGAATTCCGTCTGACTGGAAGTTTCGACTGACACCTTAAATATAATACGAGGATCAAAAACTCGAAATGATTTAAAATAGTTCAAAAAATGACGTAATAGTAATAGGGCTAGACAGATGCCAGAAGCTGAGACAACATCCAATCTTCGGTGTTATGTGACGTATGTCCAAATACGATACAGCATAAATACATGTTCAAAAAATCGAAAAGTGAAGCTTGCTTTAGAAACAATGGCAAATTTAAATTCGCAGACGCGAATTTTCAATTGTGCATGCGTGTGTTTTGTTACGTTGACAAGCAGGTGCTCTGTGAGTAGATGCCATATTTGTTGTTTATTTACATTTTGCGGTGTTTTGCGTTTGTCGTGTAAAATTATGTTTTTTTTTTGTAAAAAATGCGAAATAATTGTGCAAAAATGTCCGGGAAAAGTAAGGGAGTACCTTTTTATAGGTTGTTTGTTGTTGTTTATAATTTGTTAATAAAGTTAAGAGTGGTTTATAAATGCCATTAAAGACTATTCATGGTGTCCACAATAAATCTGCACAATTAATAATAGAAAAACTATAAGTTTAATCCACAATTTGATAAATTTTCACTCAATCATCTAGTTTTTAGAAAAAAAAATAATAGACATAACCCTAAACTGTGAAATATTGTAGTAAGAAAACGGAGTATCTTTCAAAACCACTAAAACTGACGCATGCGCAGTAAACGAAATCCTGTCTACCCGAAAAAAGAACATTAAAAATTAAATGGGGGTCCTGGCTTCAAGCATCGCGTGTGAGAATACATGGGTATGCCCCATATTTATGCTCTAACGTATTTGCGTATGTCCTTCGAACCAGCAACGCAGATGGAAACACGACCGATTGCAGGAAGGATAGAGAACGATATAACAAAATACAGCGTGGCGACTTTACATAGAACACTGGTTTTAGAGGGTTAATATATTTTTTTATAATTTTTCGAATGAGGTGTACAAAGAACATTCTAATAAAATGTCCTACAGAATTTTGTCTCAGGATATTATTGTCTATATTCACTCGTTCTTTGAACCAGGATTTAAACTTATAAAGTTATCAAGAATTATGAAAATTATCAGTAATTTAAGCGCTCGTAATATTATCTCCAATAATTTTGATTCACGGTTGTTGTTATTAATTTCGTTGTTTTATTTTTAAGCAATTTTGAGTAACTTCAGGGCGGCAACCGACTAAAGTTGCATTTTTTAATAATTTTATGACCAGTTATCAAAATTTTATGACTAATTTTATTCTTTTTTATGACAATTGCACACTAATCGGACTAAAGTTATGACTTTGTATAGCATTTTATGATCACCTTCAAATTTTATGACTTTTTGAGATCAGTCGCCGTCCTGTAATAGTAGTAGTGTGGGGTAGGCGTGGGGACTAGGCACATGAAGCGCCCTTTTAGCCAACCCCCGGGCATCCCCCCTACTACCTCCTTCCTTCGCGAAGGAATCTGCTCGTCTTCTGTACAAAGGCCAGAATATCAGGCCACTGTTGAAAGAAATACAAATAAATATAATTTTTATGTAGTTCTTTTTATGACTGAAAATATAGTCTAAATTATACGCATTTGTAATGACGTCACCAGATGAGAAAAAAACGTATGACGTAGATATTTTTGCCAATCAATATTTGGTTAGAAATTAACAAATGATAATATATGGCCGTTTGCACCGTGTTTGCAACAACTATTTTAAGAGAGAATTAACGATAGTACGTATTCCTTAAAGTGACATTTCCCCAGGGAAAAATATCACTTTAAGGAATACTTAGCGTTAAGACTTGTATAATAATCAGTGCAAACGGTCATTAACAGCACTTATAATACACAAGGTGACAATTTGAAAAGGAGCCACCTCGATTTTTTCGAAAATTATCAGGAAATTAAAAAAACGCTGAAACACGTCGATTCTATTTTTTCGGCTTTCTTGAAATTTTTGTAGCACGAACCCCCTTCGTGGGGTATACTTTACCCCTATATTTTGAATAGGTAAAGTGGGTCTAGTGATACCTTGTTTTGATGCTCTCTTGAATATCTTTACAACCGTGAAAAAATTTCGAAAATCCATCGATTAGTTTTTGAGATATTTGCTTTCAAATTTCCAAATTTAACATGGAATGATAAAATAAAAATTAAATCCGAAAAATATAACATTTTAGTTAAATGTTTATTTTATCAGTCTATGTTAAATTTAAAGGTTTGAAGGCAATTATTTCAAAAACTAATGCATAGATTTTTGAAATTTTGACACGGTTGTAAGGACATCTAATGCCTCAACCCCCTACTTGGAGGCTCAGGATTTTTAATCAAGGTTTTACTCCTCTAGCCTTTGACGAGCCAACGCCATACTGTAAGGCAACAGCTGCAGTCTTTTATACTATCCCTAAAAGAAAGGGTTGCCACCTACGCTATGATCACCGTACCGAGGTCCATTCTCTCCGGCTTTCATATCGATGTGGTCTTCTCCCGGAACCCTGGGAAAGGGACCCTATACAGGTGCTAACTCTCCTGGTCGGAGAGTACCTGGTTCTCTGGTAGGTGGTAGACGCTTTTTACTCATTGGGCGTCGACCGGTGAGATACCACCATGTCAGAAATGAGTAGCGCTAAGTGGTATCACCACGTTCCGCTACTGCGCTGGCAGTCCGGTTCCAACAATGAGTAACAGATAGCATGATGGCGCCTCCAGGATCAAAATATTCCGGAGGTAAAATACCCGACCACTCGGATCTCCGGGCGTCGGGTGATCCTGGGGGTCCTTCATGCAAAGATATTAATAGAAGACCAAAAACTCAACTCAGAATTGATTTTAGCAATATAAGAGGATTAAGTACCAACATGAATTCAGTTCACCAACATCTTAAAGAACAAAGACCTGACATCCTTGTTCTCACTGAAACTAAAATCAGTTCTGCAACACCTATTGTGAACTATCTTTATCCCGGCTATGACCTACACCACCGATTTCGACATAATTTTGGGATCTGTGTGTACATTAAAAATGACCTTTCATGTCATCGAGAGGAGAAGCTAGAACCAGCGAACCTCGATATCATATGGCTGAAATTCACCTCAAAGTCATCGACCAAGTTCATTTGCTACCTCTACCGACCGCCAAGTAACACCGAGTATCAAAACTTTTTTGCGACATTATTCGAAAACTGTGATAGTATACCGTCTAACTATCCACATGCGGAAATTGTTTTTTTAGGCGATTTCAACGTCCACAATATACCCTGGCTAAAACACCACAACAAAACAGATAATGAAGGCAAGGAAGCAGAAGCTTTTGCCATAAGTTGTGGTCTAACGCAGCTTGTCGATGAACCTACCCGTATCTCAGAAAGGGGTGAAGTTGCAGCGCTTTTAGACTTGTTCCTAACTACAAATCCTGACTTGTACACAATTCAAGTAGATCCCCCACTTGGTTCATCCGATCATAAACTTATAAGAACAAAGTGCGAAATGTTCATACCGCCAAGCCAACAATCACTTCCTCGTAAAATGTGGCACTATAAATCGGCAAAATGGAATGACCTTAAACAGTTTTACCTGGATTTTCCATGGCAAGAGGTTTGCTTTAAAACAGCTGATCCCACTATTTGCTGTAACGAAATAACAAAAGTAATCTTATCTGGATGGATGCATATATCCCACATACAATAAAACGCAGAGCTAATGCAAAACCTTGGTTCAACAGCCAGTGTCAAACGGCTGTACAGAAAAAACACAGAGCATATAACCTTTGGAAACGACAACAAACCGCTCAAAACCACACAGAATTTATAGAAGCCCGAAATAGTTGCAAAATTACTATTGACACCGCCAAAGAAACATACAATCAAAGAATAAAAAACAGGTTGCTGAATTGTCCAAGTAGTTCTAGGTCCTTTTGGTCTCTTGCAAAAGCCGTTGGATCAAACTTCACCAAGTCATCCATACCACCACTTACAGATAAAAATACTCACAACATCAGAGGAAAAAGCCAATATGCTGGCCAAAGTCTTTTCCTCCAACTCAAACCTAACAGTGCCAAATGGAAAAACTCCACCGTTCATTGAAAGGGTTTCCCACAGTATGCCAGAGGTACCCTTTTGTCACAGAGAAATACGAAAATCCCTTAAAAAGTTGGATACAAACAAAGCAATGGGTCCAGATGGCATTCCCGTGATAGTACTCAAAAATTGTGCTAGCGAACTCAGGCCAACTTTCGCAAAATTATTCAATTTATCTTATAGGCAAGGAGTATATCCATCATCATGGAAGTCTGCCGCAGTACAACCCATTCCAAAGAAAGGAAAAAAGACAGATCCGTTAAACTATAGACCAATTGCTTTACTTCCGGTGATATCAAAAGTAATGGAAAGAGTTGTGAACAATCACCTAACCAAGTACTTGGAAAAGTACAAAATTATCAACGACAAGCAATACGGATTTCGAAAATATAGGTCAACTGGCGATTTACTTACATTCGTCACTCACTTATGGCAAAAAGCGATTGAGTTGCGAGGTGAAACAAGAACAATTGCCTTAGATATATCTAAAGCATTCGATAAAGTCTGGCATGAAAATCTGCTCAAGCTCAAAGCAACGGGATTGTCGCCGAGACTTTGCACTTGGTTTGAAAGTTACCTTAAGGATAGATCCATTTATGTTGCACTGGATGGCCGGAACTCCAACTCTTTTACCAAATAAATGCTGGTGTGCCACAGGGAGCAATCCTTTCGCCAACACTTTTTCTGATTTACATAAATGACCTCATAGATAAAACAGTAAATCCACTTTATTGCTTTGCAGATGATGGCAATGTAGTCTCCTCAGTCATACCACCCACATGTCTCTCCGCACGTGAATTCCATTACCTTAGACTAACTGAAATATCACAGATAAATAACGACTTGGAGATAATAGAGGACTGGGGCAACAAAAACCTTGTACAGTTCAACGCGCAGAAAACCCAAGCAGCCCTGTTTTCAAAAAAGACCAGCACCGGTGAGCCAAACATCATGCTATCTGGAAGTGCTGTCGCATTGCAGAGCCAGTTGAACATCTTAGGAGTCACTGCAGAAACCAACATGTATTGGAACAGTCACGTGGCAGATATAGCTAAAAGGACGTCCCAAAAACTTGGGGTGCTATTTCGTACAAGACATCTGTATACACCAAGCCAACTGCTGACACTCTACAAAGCCCAGATTCGACCAACTATGGAGTACTGCTCACATATATGGAGTGCGGCACCCAAACATACCTTAATGTTTTTGAACACCGTGCAAAAACGAGCTATCAAGCTGATCAATGACCCCGCACTTGTTGTTGTTGCGGCCCTAATTTTTTGTGTACATCACCCTTGTTTCTATTGATATATATTTTCAAAATAAATTCTAGTATATATCCAAGACCCTAACAAAATCGACAAGTTGCAATAAACAACGCCGGTCCCACCTGCCGCCAGCTTTTTTACGTTTAACAGCCGGAAGGTCATGGGTTCAAGTCCGGAAAAACCTAAATTAGGAAAAACCAGGGGCGCCACGTATTTGTTAAGGTGGGGGACGTCGGGTGTTAAATTTTTGTTATAGATTTTGTTCACAGAATAACAATCCCAAATACGAACTAATTACTACTCTATTTAGGAAACTGAATACTTCAATTTAACTAACTATTTAATCACTGTAACAATTTTCCCTTAAAAGAACTAGGAATACTCCCACGAGAATAGGTTGGCAATTTCTTTGATTCTATTCGGCAACACTGTTAGAGGGTTATCAAAATAAGTAAACACAAGGATTGAGGTTAAGTAGATTGTATAATGGGCTTTCTTTATCTGCTGACAGTTTAAATGTAGGAAATTATTAATCATTAATATTAATTAACATTTTTAAGCAAAACAGTAAGTTAGGTTAAAAAAACAAAATATGGTTTTTATTTTAAAATTGAAGTTGAATAGAAAAATGGAGTTATGCAAGTTTAGAAATCATCATCATTCTTGCAAATAAAATTGATAAATATAAAAGAACAATATAGTTTCCGACGTCTGAGCTCAGGGTGTCGTTTACACTGGGAAAAAATTATTATGAATATCAATTGTTAAGTTACCTATATAAGAAACATGGTATTATTTTAAATAAAAACAAATAGTATGAGTTATTATTTATATTATAGTCGAACCTGGTCAATAGGCTGTGGCCAATAACCGACCTTTAAATTAGCTTTGACAACGACTAAATATTTAGTTAGGCCTCCCCAGCACTAAACCAAGGTCGACTACAAGTTACTAACTTGATATTGTAAAAATTTTGTCATAAGCGCCGTCACATCTCTTGATTACACCAATGTAAGAACCAACATCACCTGGCTGTTCTAATCAGTCACAGCATACAACCACACAGAGAAAGACACAACTTCTTGTACATTCAAACGCAGAACCCACCTGGAGAACCCTTCTGAAAGAAGGGTTCCCCACTCCAACGCAGTCTCATCCTACAGTCCGGTAGAGCGGACACATCACAGCCCTCGGCCTAGCACATTAGGCTAAAATGGGTCGTGCTACCATATACTGTAAATAAGAAAAACAATCTCAGCTTCACGCCCAATTAAGTTACAATTGACCAAAACCCCAAAAACTAAGATTTTTTCCCAAAAGAACCACGAGTACCCCTAACCTTAAAAAAAAATATGGCTTACCAATTCCACTGGTACTACCCATGTTTCAGCAGTAGCCGGGAGACAGATCGAACAGTTTTTAATAAAAAAAAATCGGTCTTGCCCCTTTTTAAGGGCTGGAAAACGATCCCCTTTTACACGAGGGTGCTTCCAGAAAGACAAATGTCAAAAAAAAGGAAAGATGTCAAAAGAACGAAAGAACAGTCGACCAGTGACAACCAACCCGGGGTCCATCTCTGCACCAACCACAACTCGGACAGAACAAACCTCCTGAACTGGTTGCACCGAACAGTATTGTCAATCAGAACCAAGTTAATAGTTCCTCAAAATTCAAGAAAAATGTACTGTGCAACCAATGTACAACAATCAGCCCTTATTTGCTTCATAAGTCCGGATAATATAAACAATGTCCCAGCGTTCCAGATTCAGCACCGAGCAGAATAAGTAATCCGTGAGCAGCCATACAACCAGAGAAATGTACCCAACCCGCAAAATGTGCTTGTGCAACCAACCAAAACACCGCGCGTGGTATTACAGCCTCACTTTTCCATAGGTAAATAAAATCGAATTAAGTACACGGTTTTCTAATTTTTCAACTAATAAAAAGGTGTTTTATAGGCCGGCAGTCAGTGATACAATTTGTAAAAATGCCCATCTTAAATCACAACAGAACCTGTCTAACAGTGCGCGAAACATGGATTGATTTACATAAACTTAAGGTAGGTTTATAGAATTTAAAGTAGATTTATAAAAAGAATGTTGATTACTAACCACAATTGTCAGTGTGAAACTACACGGTGTCTTAAGGATAATTTCACACGTAACAATCCCCCCCTTGCTTCAAAATGGTTAACCCCAAGGGTTAAACATATCTAGTTATCATTCGACAGCTTAAGATCCTTCGAGTGCCAAGAACCTGGAAGAACACTACCATCCAATTCCTTCAATACATACGTCCACGGCGACAGTTTCTGGTGAATCACATAGGGACCTACAAAAGGTGGAGCCAACTTATGAGAGAAATACTTAGCAGCATTGGATTGCACAAAATTCTTCTTCCACACCTTTTGACCCACAGAATATTCTTCCGAGCGTTTACGCAGATTATACTTCTCTACACTCTTACGACCCGCTACTTCTAGACGTTTCTTGGTTTCGGCAAACATCTCTCGAAACAGTAAATTTCTTGTAATCCCAGAATCTTGAATACCAGACTCAACACCTAACAATTCCTCATTCCGATAGTCCTCACCAGACAAACACATGTTCCTTCCAAATTTCATAAAGTAGGGAGTCACTCTTGAAGAGAACTCCGGAACAAAACGCCGATACCAACTAAAAGAATCCAATATTCTCCGTACTTCTTTAACAGTTCTGGGACGTGGTAACTTTTTAATCTTTCAAAAAAAACAATAACTAATCTAGGTTAACTAAGCGTACACTGCGCCAGTCTACTAATAACCACACTACGCTGGTCACAAAGTACACACTTCTCACTATAATAACTACTCGCACTATCTTACACTATATCAATTTAACAATTGGGCAAATAATCCCAATTACTCTAAATTAGATCTTTATTTAAAAAAAACCAAGACCTAATAAATTCGACGTGTCGTGCCCGCAAAACCGAACGGAACAGACAAAAACCGCGTTCGCGTTTACAAAAAAAACTAATAAATAACATCGTACAAGTGTCTCCTCTGTGTTTACCAAACCTCACTCTAACTGTGTGCCAAATAGAATTACCACCCTAGCTACAATTAAACTTTACCTGGCAACGGGTACCACTTAATCAGCACAACCAGCACCCACCCTGGTATTACAGCGACGTTCGCTGATTGCCCTTAAGCAGACTAATGAACCTTAATTAGCATTTAGTCTTTAAAAAAAATTGAAGAGAAAAAAAAATGGAATAAGATTTTTAAAAAATAAGTAGGCGTGAACAACAGTACCCAATTCTGCGATATTAGGAAAAACAACCCAGTTATTAGCTTTAAATTATTCAAAAAAAACGACGGTCATCTAGTGTTATCTTCCAACAAAAAGCAACTAGTAAACAAATAACTTATCTAGCAGAAAAAAACTTATGTAATTTTAACATGCCCGTCAAACCTCCTATCAAGAATTGACAACTCCATGGGTCATAAGGCTGTAAACCTTTATGCACTCCAAGCCCATGCTAATTGTCGATTCGCAAGAGTCAGTTATGAGGATGGCTTTAGAAATACCTTAAAAAAATAAAAATTTCCCGGTACGAATCCCCAAAGATCATATAATATTTACCAAATATATATATGCTGCACTCAGTCTAAGGCGGATCCTCCATTTCGCGACTTCAAAAAAAGACAAAAAAAACAGAAGGAAAAAAACTCAAGTTGAACAACACTAGTGACACCCGTTCTCAACCAAGCTTGGTTTGGACTTACTATGTCCTACGCCTTACTAGCTAACCTAACACGTTCTGACCTAACCAAAAAAAAAAATAGTTGTGCTTCTAAACAAAACAGCTATCTCTTGTATTTAATTACTATGGAGCTGTAAAACTATCAAGTAATTCTAGGTACTGGTTAACCTGAACAAGCTTACATTATGACTGATAATTTAAAACAAACAAACTTTTTGTTTAAGGCCGGTATACCCGTAGGTCATATTTGGTATATGCTCTCCGAAGCCTACGCCGTACCCTTAGCCCCAAAAAAAAAAATTGTCCCCCCTTTTTAAAAAAAAAAAGGAAAAAAACAAACAGGATTATAATTACTTAGTTTGACAGTTCCGAGGTAGCGCTGTTTAGAGAGGTATCGATGTTCAACCTCGGCTCTAGGTAATTTAGATTAAGGTTTTCCCAAATTCCTGAGCACAATAGGACCCACCTCTGACCCGAATTGTAACACATTGGAGAAGATGTTAGTCCCCAATTGTTACCACCAAAAAAAAAATGAAATAAAAGAAAATTTTTGAAGCACGAAAACTATAAGTCTATCTTTAATTAGTCAACATTAGGAAAATACCGAGCAGCACCTTCACAAAAAAACAAATCTCTATATCCATTTAAACTACAGTCTTAACTTTCCACAGAAACATTGGCCTATTGTACAAAAATGTGTATTGATGATTTCGGTCACCTAACGTACCCTATGGTCTGGACAAAAAAATTAAATTATAATGATTTTATTATTTTTTTTTTTAAATATTTTCCAAAAACTCTTTCCATCCAAAACTTTCATTCAGTTGAAGTATTATTAATATGTGTCGACCTATTCGTGTCTTTAAAAATAAAAAAAAACCTACATAATAAAAAGTACTGAAAATTGCCAAAAAAACCAAAAATCTTAGTCAGACATTTTTTTTTGTGTACCGCATAAAAGAAATTATTGGCTGGCTTCCCAAACAAGGAGAAAAAAAATAGTTAATGAAAATACTTTTTGTGGTTTTTCGACTTTTTTTGAATGATTTCTTAAAGTTGAAGTAGTAACGATTTTCTTTGCTAACCATTGCCTTCTTAAAATCTAGAATAAAGCTGGCCTGTGTTCTCTTCACTGTAAGTTTCTTCACATGGTTAGGATTTTTCCGACAATATTAAAAGACCACAGTGTACCATTGAGTTTATAAAGGACCTTAAATTAACCAACTATGTTATCGTTTTTTAAAGCTTTTAAGTCCTAAAGATTAGAGAAATAAATGAAAATTGTCATTCCTCCGTTCCTGTTTCCCTTTCAGAGACTATATAGTAGTAACTATGGATTTTCCTAAGTTTGATATACTCAGTTTTTCCCAACAAACAAAAAAAACCATGAGAAACCTAACCATCTATCTGCCCAATTAAATCAATTAATAACCTATATGGATAACTTAAGGGTATAAATTTTCCCTAGTAGTAGGTGTAGAGTTTAGTTATCAATTACCTAAAAGCCAAAACTCTAAAGTGATTCAGGTTTTTATAATACCTCTATTCAGAGCAAAAAAAAAAATTATCATCCCTCATCGGATTCTAAAAAAAAACCCATGAACCCTAAACCCTTTATTGTTATCCAAGCTATCCAACATTAGTTAAGCAAACCTATTCTATACCAAATCAAGGTTCAAATAAAAAAAATGTGGGTGCTTACCGACCAAGTAGTACTTACTATCGAAACACATTTAAACCTATAGCCATAAACAGGGGTTCAATAAATCCCTAAAAGGTTCGTACAGTCTGATGCCAAAAATACCCAAACAGTCCTGCGGACTAACACTTTTACACTAAACCATCAGACCTGCACTTGTGACTCATCATTTTTTTTAATCCCTCCTGACCAAGGTGCATGGAATCCCTCCTGGATTCTTCTTTAAAAAAAAAATGGAGCCACCCCCCTTGTTTCGCACCAAAAAAAAAAGTTAAAACATAAAAAAAATGTAAAGGAATCTGAGGTTCCTATAAATACCTACTTCGCGAAACTAGCTCTAGGTTTTATTTTTTTAAAGTCCAGTCAGTAACTAGTTTATGCCCTTAATTCAAAGCTCACTGCTATTTCTCAGGTAGTTTGACTCTGGTGGAAATCAAATGTTTGGTAAAAAAAATATTTTGCCCAATATAAGTTAGAAGACAGGGAAGTACAGCCAGTCATATGTCCTAAGTTTTTACTGAGTGTGTCTGTCTGTCAAGTTTTATTACTTATTATTCGGATCCTAAAAACAACAAAAAATTGAAAAAAAAAACTGTCTAGTTTGTCAGTAGCCACCTTCCACTTCTCCTATTTCAACTTGTAATCGAACTAAGCTAATTAGGTTAAAAAAAAAACCATGTACCACTTTATTGCATAAACCAGCCACCATAAGACCATAAAAAAAAAGTTGTCAAATTAAAAATATCAACATTTTTCCTTAACTAAAAGCAACTGCACTAGGTGGTCAATATTTAATCGAAAACACCATTAAAATTTTATAAATACCAACTTCTCCCTTTTGTGTAGTTGTTACTAGGATTCCTGTTCTCTTTATTATAGAAAAAACAAGGAAACAAAAGTTAGTTGGGTGATGCCAACTCATGTTGCTTATCTACAAAAACCCTGGCCCTTTACGTTAAGTGCCAAATCTGTTGCGTATCTACAAAAACTCGGGCCCCACGTTGGGCGCCAAATCTGTTGCGGCCCTAATTTTTTGTGTACATCACCCTTGTTTCTATTGATATATATTTTCAAAATAAATTCTAGTATATATCCAAGACCCTAACAAAATCGACAAGTTGCAATAAACAACGCCGGTCCCACCTGCCGCCAGCTTTTTTACGTTTAACAGCCGGAAGGTCATGGGTTCAAGTCCGGAAAAACCTAAATTAGGAAAAACCAGGGGCGCCACGTATTTGTTAAGGTGGGGGACGTCGGGTGTTAAATTTTTGTTATAGATTTTGTTCACAGAATAACAATCCCAAATACGAACTAATTACTACTCTATTTAGGAAACTGAATACTTCAATTTAACTAACTATTTAATCACTGTAACAATTTTCCCTTAAAAGAACTAGGAATACTCCCACGAGAATAGGTTGGCAATTTCTTTGATTCTATTCGGCAACACTGTTAGAGGGTTATCAAAATAAGTAAACACAAGGATTGAGGTTAAGTAGATTGTATAATGGGCTTTCTTTATCTGCTGACAGTTTAAATGTAGGAAATTATTAATCATTAATATTAATTAACATTTTTAAGCAAAACAGTAAGTTAGGTTAAAAAAACAAAATATGGTTTTTATTTTAAAATTGAAGTTGAATAGAAAAATGGAGTTATGCAAGTTTAGAAATCATCATCATTCTTGCAAATAAAATTGATAAATATAAAAGAACAATATAGTTTCCGACGTCTGAGCTCAGGGTGTCGTTTACACTGGGAAAAAATTATTATGAATATCAATTGTTAAGTTACCTATATAAGAAACATGGTATTATTTTAAATAAAAACAAATAGTATGAGTTATTATTTATATTATAGTCGAACCTGGTCAATAGGCTGTGGCCAATAACCGACCTTTAAATTAGCTTTGACAACGACTAAATATTTAGTTAGGCCTCCCCAGCACTAAACCAAGGTCGACTACAAGTTACTAACTTGATATTGTAAAAATTTTGTCATAAGCGCCGTCACATCTCTTGATTACACCAATGTAAGAACCAACATCACCTGGCTGTTCTAATCAGTCACAGCATACAACCACACAGAGAAAGACACAACTTCTTGTACATTCAAACGCAGAACCCACCTGGAGAACCCTTCTGAAAGAAGGGTTCCCCACTCCAACGCAGTCTCATCCTACAGTCCGGTAGAGCGGACACATCACAGCCCTCGGCCTAGCACATTAGGCTAAAATGGGTCGTGCTACCATATACTGTAAATAAGAAAAACAATCTCAGCTTCACGCCCAATTAAGTTACAATTGACCAAAACCCCAAAAACTAAGATTTTTTCCCAAAAGAACCACGAGTACCCCTAACCTTAAAAAAAAATATGGCTTACCAATTCCACTGGTACTACCCATGTTTCAGCAGTAGCCGGGAGACAGATCGAACAGTTTTTAATAAAAAAAAATCGGTCTTGCCCCTTTTTAAGGGCTGGAAAACGATCCCCTTTTACACGAGGGTGCTTCCAGAAAGACAAATGTCAAAAAAAAGGAAAGATGTCAAAAGAACGAAAGAACAGTCGACCAGTGACAACCAACCCGGGGTCCATCTCTGCACCAACCACAACTCGGACAGAACAAACCTCCTGAACTGGTTGCACCGAACAGTATTGTCAATCAGAACCAAGTTAATAGTTCCTCAAAATTCAAGAAAAATGTACTGTGCAACCAATGTACAACAATCAGCCCTTATTTGCTTCATAAGTCCGGATAATATAAACAATGTCCCAGCGTTCCAGATTCAGCACCGAGCAGAATAAGTAATCCGTGAGCAGCCATACAACCAGAGAAATGTACCCAACCCGCAAAATGTGCTTGTGCAACCAACCAAAACACCGCGCGTGGTATTACAGCCTCACTTTTCCATAGGTAAATAAAATCGAATTAAGTACACGGTTTTCTAATTTTTCAACTAATAAAAAGGTGTTTTATAGGCCGGCAGTCAGTGATACAATTTGTAAAAATGCCCATCTTAAATCACAACAGAACCTGTCTAACAGTGCGCGAAACATGGATTGATTTACATAAACTTAAGGTAGGTTTATAGAATTTAAAGTAGATTTATAAAAAGAATGTTGATTACTAACCACAATTGTCAGTGTGAAACTACACGGTGTCTTAAGGATAATTTCACACGTAACAACCCGTAGCTTGGATAGTCTCGAACATCGAAGAACTGTGGGCGATCTATCTCTCTTCTACAGGTATTATCACGGAAAATGCTCTGAAGAGTTGGCACGTATGATCCCCCCGGGAGTAGCACCTACTAGGCGAACACGTCAAACAGACGGTAACCATCAATTTATTGTCAAAATAGAGGCACCAAGAACCTCATTATATCAGAATTCATATCTCTGGAGAACAGCATCGCTGTGGAATAAACTCCCTGCGACAGTTTTCCCTGCAGGTTACAACCTGAACCGTTTCAAAACCAACACACACCAACATTTCCGCGCACTTGCCGCTTCTCGAGCGTGATAGGGATCTCCTTGCGAGTGCGCATACCCGTAAAAAAAAAAAAAAAAAAAAAAAAACAAAGCAGTTACCAAAAAGCCTAAACAAAGCCTCGGAGCAATGGATGGAAACTCTCGAAGACGAAAAAAGCAAAGACAAAGGACTATGAATATAGCTACATGGAACGTACAGGGACTGAATCAAAAGTTGGACATTATTGCAACCGAAGTGCAGAATTGTAAGATCGATATTATTGCACTCACTGAGACAAAAAAGAAAGGAACAGGTGCGAATAGTGTCGGTAATTTTGTCCATATATTCACTGGAGTCCCAAAAGAAAGAAGAGCAGCCAGAGGGGTATCCTTGTTGATAAAGAAAAATCTAAAGAATAAAATTACAGACTACGATTGCATTAGTGAAAACATACTTCGAGTGAACATGAAGATGCTTGGACATAATATAAGCATAATAGCAGTCTACGCACCATCAGATGACGAAAGAGTAGCTACAAAACAAATGTTTTTTGATCAACTAGATGAGACTATCACAAAAAACGGTAATACCAGAGAAATAATTATGCTTGACGATTTTAATAGCCGAACTGGTAGGCAAACCCAGAGCAAAGTGATAGGACCATTTGGAGAGGAAGTAACAAATTATACTGATGCAATTGTGTGAAACCCACAACCTAAAAATAAATAATGGTTTTTTTAAACATAACGATATTCATCGATATACCTGTATTCAGCCAACAAGAAATCTTAAATCAATTATTGATTATGCTATAGGTGGACAACACTCGCAATTAAAGTGGTATGATGTGCGAGCACTTCGTGATGTTACCTGTGGATCTGACCACCATCTGGTAAAAGCAAAAATATTATTCCCTTTAAGAAAAACAAATAAGGACGAAAGTATTAGAGAAAATGAAAACCTAGAATGCATCGAAGACAATCAAAAATACAACTTTAGAAGTCTAGAAATCGAAAGTACTCAAAGATTGTATCAGAACCGATTAGATGAAAAATTAATAAACACAAATCACTCATTTGAAGAGATATATACAAACATAATAAAAAGCTTGAAGGAAGCAAGCAACGAAGCTGTTGGGTACCAAGATAATAGAAATAACAGGAAGATGTGGTGGACGGACAAAATACAGGAAATGGTCAAAGAGAAAAAACGCACATACTTGAAATGGCTACGTACTAAGGAGCAAAGAGACCTAGAAATCTACAGGGAAACCCGAAGACAGCTAAGAAATTTGATACGCACAGAAAAAAATGAAATGTTCGAGCGCAAGTGCCACGACATAAACACACATGTAGGAGGTAGGCAGAGTTCTGAAGTGTGGAAATTCATTTCTACAGTAAAAAACCCAACAAAAGAAAAAGTAAACATCTAGATAATCAAACCAGAACAATGGACAGAACACTACAAGGGACTGCTGCAGGAGACGAGACCCGAATATCTGGCAGCCTCTCCGAGAAGAGACATAGAAGTACATGGAGAGGAAGTAATAATCGGAAAAGAAATGATAAAGAATAATATTAAAAAACTTAAATCCGGAAAAGCTAGCGGACCTGGGGAAATATATGCTGAAATGCTCAAATATGGATCAGAGAAACTACTCGAAAATCTCACATATATTATTAATCAATGCATAAACGGACATCCAGTACCTAATGATTGGAAAATTGCATTCATATCCTCAATACATAAAAAAGGAAACAAGCTGGATTGCAACAATTACAGAGGAATTTCAGTAACCAGTACTCTAAGTAGATTGTACGGTAGGATTCTTAGAGATCTAATAGAGAATGATTTTCATGAACAAGAAGAAGAAGAGCAAAGTGGGTTTCGCGCAGGCAGATCTTGTAGTGATAATGTTTTTTGTCTTAAACAAGTAATTGAGAAAAGGAGCGCCAGAAATATAGAGACTCATGTTACCTTTGTGGACCTACAAAAAGCATATGATACCGTTCCAGTAGAAAAATTATGGAAAGTTTTAGAGCAAACTAATATCAATCATACATACATAAAAGCGATAAAAGAACTATACAAAGGGTCAAAATCTAAAATTAAAATTGGAAATCGACTTTCAAAAGAATTCCTGGTAACAAAAGGCTTAAGACAGGGATGTTGTATCTCTCCAACTCTTTTTAAAATATATGTCGCAGTAGCTCTAAAAAACTGGAAACGTAAAGTGCACGGCATGGGAATACAACTTAACGACCGATTTACCATATACACACTACAGTTTGCTGACGACCAAGTAATTGTGGCTAATGATAAAGAAGACATGGAGTATATGATGAGAAAGTTAACAGAAGAATACCAAAAGTGGGGATTAACAGTGAACGTGGACAAGACACAGTACTTATGTATTGGAAACGAATCCAGTGAGTTAGTACTAGAAAATGGACAAACAATATCTCCATGCAATGAGTATGTATACTTGGGTGTCACATTTGATAAGACAGGAACAGACTGTAAAGAATTGGAAAAAAGAATAGTAAAAGCAAAACAAGTTATTGGGTGTCTTAACAGTATTTTATGGAACAGAGAGATAAAAAAGAATGTAAAATTTAACATATATGAAACAATGGTCAAAAGCATGCTGTTGTATGGAATAGAGACTTGTCGCGTAACAGAAAAATACAAAACAAAAATGGAAAGTGTCGAAATGGATGCAATAAGAAGATCAATGAGAATATCTGGAATAGATCACATAAGAAATGAGATCATAAAAGAAAGAATGGGAATCGAGGGAAGCATAACGGATGACATCACTAAAAGGCAACTGATATGGTACGGCCATGTTCAACGGATGAACGACGAAAGATTACCAAAGCAGGTCCTAGAATGGCGACCAATAGGGCGCAGAAAAAGAGGGCGGCCTAAACTAGAATGGCAACAGTCAATCCAAAGATCAATGAGTCAAAAGAATCTGACGGAGGATGATTGTCAGGATCGAAGGAGGTGGAGAATAGGCGTCGGACAACGTAGAAAAACGTTCTAAACCGACATAGTAGTAGTGTAAGGACATTCAGAAGGCCTTTAAAACAAAGTGTCACTAGACCCACTTTCCATATTCAAAATATAGGGGTAAAGTCAAGGAGTGGCTCAATCACCGATTTTTGTACACCAAAAGGAAATACCTACTGTATAATACCTAGGGTATTTCCTGGTGTTTCCCAGTATTTCCTAAAATTTCAATGTTATTTCCTAGTATTTCCCAAGCATTTCCCGGTATTTCCTAGTATATTTCCCAGTACGTCTCAAGTATTTCCTGGTATTTCCCCTAACCTGTACACCAAAAGGAAATACCGCCTTTGCAAACAAACTCAACGTGTTTCGGTGTTTATTGAATTTCCTGTTAATTTTCGAAAAAATCCAGGTGAATCCTTTTCAAATTATCACCTTGTATATATATTTTATTACCGTGCGTAAAGAACTAACTTTACGCACACTGTCCGGTGCGTAGAATGTGGTTTTTATGCACTAAGTGCATAATTTTGTTTACGCACTCAGTGCGTAAACAAAATAAAAAATAAAACAAAAGAAAAACAAATTTTACTAATTATTTTTTTTATGCACTGAGTGCATAATTTTTTTTTATGTACTGAGTACTAAACACAATTAAATAGTACTTTATAATATAAAATATTCGGTAGTAGAAAAAATAAATAATTTCTATTATTGATGGAAAACTCAAAATATTCAATTTCTTCCCTAAACTTTTGACTTATTGTTGCTAATGTTGCGTATTCTTTTCTGGCAAACATACAATAAATTGTGTCCCGAATTTTATTTTTCAAATATGTTGTAATTTTGGTTTTTGCAGTTTTTGACGTGGAAGACATACGGGTAGTGTAATCCTGGGCTGATTTTATCCCATTCTTTTTTATATTTACTATCGTTGGGCTCAATTTTGTTGCATCTGCGGCTCGCTGTAACACATTCTCAAATTGAAGTGCGATTCCATTTCAGACTTGTTCCCTTTCCAGTTGAGAAAAAGCCAATATATTTAAAATTATCAGCTGCGACTGTTCATTATACCTATTATATTTGTTTCTCGGCATTTTAAAACTTTTTAAAATAATTTCCGACAAGTTGACAAACTCATGTTTTTGAATGACAGTGACGGATACTTCACACATACCAATTACCTACTTCTTTAAAAAATGAATTAATCGTAGACACTACTTTTTTTTAAAGTTTATTGTCACCGCTGTTTATAATATTGTTACGGGTTCTCCACAATAATTAAAACTCGCAATTGTTGAAAACGATACGTCAATTTATTTCGACAAATTATGTACAAAAACACGCACTTAAACTTACTAATAACTTGCTAATAATTCACTACTTTAATACGCCTATTAACTTCGCGTTAACATATAGCGATCACTACCATTGGTTATCTGTGACTGAATCCTGGTGCGCGACCCCGGCCCTATATATAGGATCGTCCATCTCTCTCGAACTTTCCGGCAGCCTTCGACGTCCGGAAAGTTCTCGTATTATTGCGACCGCAAGTCACAGATAACGCAACTAAAACCTAGACTAAGAATACAACCTTAAGATAAATCAACCTAATACTACACTAAACCTAAATAAATTTCAATTATAAAATTTAAATAACTTAAATTTGTAACACTATCCTCCTCTTCAGGTTTGATCGTCTCGATCAACATTTCCCAGGTAAGGTTTTAGTGTCTAGATGAACAACTTTCATCTTGGACTTCGGGCTTCTCTGGATTCGGTAGACTACATCATTAATTCTCTTAACAACTTTATAAGGCCCTTCCCATGGTGGTGTCAACTTAGGTGATCTTCCTTTCTTGCGTTGAGGATTGTATAGCCAGACTTGATCATTCTCTTTGAACCCTGAAGAGTTTGCTTTCAGGTCATATCTCGCTTTCATGCGGTCACTGGCTATTTCTATTCGCTTTCTAACCACTTCATGGATATCGTGCAGCTTTTGCCTTAAACGTTCGACATAGTCATTAACCTCTAAGTGTGCTTCTCCAGGTGAACCAAACATGATATCACATGGTAAACGCAGTTCTCTACCAAACAGGATACTAGATGGAGTAGCTCCTGTCGTATTGTGAATGGCGGTTCTATAGGCCATCAAAAACAATGGAATATATTGGTCCCAATCTGTTTGGTGCTCATCAACAACTTTGCAAAGATGTTCTTCTATTGTTTTATTAAATCTTTCAGTATTCAATCGATCGCAGTTCCGTACGGTTATATTGCATCGTACCTGCATGATAGTGCTAACGAGGTCAAAGTCGGAGTTTGTTTTGTTTACAAAAAACATCGCGCGCGAGATACCTGTGTTGAGAATCTATATACAATGTGTATTATAAATAATATATCATGTTTAAAAGCAAAAAAAGTGTGAAACTTGTTTTAAATATTAGCGAAAAGCCCAAACAAAATCAAGAAAAAATGGATAATGCCGAATTATTTCAGGATAGCCATGCTAGAACACAAAATGAAGAAGTTTTATATAGCGAATGGAAAAAATCCCAAAACGAAAAAAATTCACTTAGTGTACAAGTGGATTATCTCCGAAGTCAACTGGAAAGTATGCAAAGAAAATTTGCAGATTTAGAGACAAAAGTCACTAAAAAAGAAGAGTCTGACATGGACTACATTACTGATGAGGACGATCTGGCAAGAGAAACTGAGTGGATCAGACAAAAAGGAAAAGGTTGGAAAAAACGTCGAATGGATACTTCACTCTCACCACCACAACAAAGCTCGGGCACTGGAGAGCCCTCCAATAAAACACAAAATGAAGAACCCCCAACTAAGGTTAAAAAAGCTCCATTACCTCCACCGATTATGGTAAATGGCGTAAATAATTTTAATAATATTTATGAAAAGTTAAATATCATACAAGGAGTTAAAATAAAAGTTTTAAATAACGAAAATATTAAAATAAATGTACAAGACGCAGACAGCTATCGGCTGGTTACTAAAATGCTTAATGAAATAAAGCATCAATGGCACTCATACGAAAACAAACAAATAAGGCCAATTAGAGTAATAGCGAATAGGCTACACTTGTCATGTGACCCACAAAAAATTGTAGCTGATCTACAAAAAAAAGGTTTTAAGGCACTGGAGGCCAGCAACAAACTTAAATGGAGAACAAGACAACCTCTTAACATGTTTATGCTCACATTCAGCCACGATGAAGATATCAACAAAATTTTTGAAATTTCCAGTATCCTTGGGATTGAAGTGGAAATAAAAGCACTAAAAACCTCAAAGTTAGTCCCTCAATGCAAAAGATGCCAATCTTATGGACACACGCAAAAATATTGCGCTAAAGAACCACGTTGCGTAAAATGCACGGGGAAACATCTTACTGTAGAATGCCCCAAACCAAAAGAATCTGAGCCAAAATGCATCCACTGTGGAGGCAAGCATCCTGCTAACTACAGAGGATGCCTTGTTGCTAAGGAAATACAAAAATTGAAAAATAAACCTAAGAAACCGAATCTCATACCAAACGTGAGTACAAATAGACAAAACCAACAGACAAGAAACACAGTCACACAAAACTCTGTGACAAGGACATACAGCCAAGTAGCAGCAACAGCTACTATACCTGATATTAATATCAGTAGTCAAAATACTATGGAACAAACACTACAATTAATTTTGGAGAAATTGAACAAACTTGATGAGCGATTAACTAAACTAGAAAGTAGCAATAACGGAGCTACCAATATGCCTCAAAATGGTCAGTAATCTTAGAATCCTAGCTTGGAATGCCAATGGTCTCTTGCAACATCAGCAAGACTTGCAAGTTATTCTAGACATAGAAAAAATTGACGTCTGTCTTGTGTCAGAAACGCATTTCACTAACCAGTCTCACATTAAATTTAAAGGTTATAAAGTGTATCATACAACTCACCCTAGCAATACTGCACATGGGGGAAGTGCTGTAATAATTAAAGAAAATATATCACACCATGAGGAGATGGGATATAAAACCATAGAGATTCAAGCTACATTAGTAAGTGTAAAAACCAAAACATATACATTAGTCATAAGTGCTGTCTATATACCACCAAGGCACTTACTAAAGAAAAATCAATATCTTAATTTTCTCAGAAAATTAGGAAACCGTTTTATAATTGGAGGTGACTTTAATGCAAAAAATACCTACTGGGGATCTAGACTGACGAACTCTAAAGGAAAAGAACTTTTGCAAGCTATTAGTGAATATCAATGTGAGCCGATATCAACTGGTAAGCCCACATACTATCCAACAGATCCAGGAAAAATTCCAGATCTAATTGATTTTTTTATAGTAAAAAATATATCTTTAAGTTTTGTAGATATAGAAGAAAGTTTTGATTTACACTCAGATCATTCACCTATTATTCTAACTCTTAGTAAAAACATAATAAAGAAAGAAGCAAATATCTCACTAGTTAATAAACTGACTGACTGGATTAGTTTTAAACAAAGTCTGTCAGAAAAAATAAACCTATCAGTACCATTGCAAACGCCAGAACAAATCGATAAAGAAGTTGATTATTTTGTTACAAATATTCAACAAGCAGCTTGGGAAAACAGTCCAAAACCAAAGAGAATTTTTAAGGGAAAAAACTATCCAAAGGAAATTAGAGACCTTATATTGGAAAAAAGGAAACTAAGAAGAAAGTGGCAACAAAGCCGTGATCCTCGGGACAAAACAAATCTCAACAACATGACGCAGCGCATTAGGCGAGAAATTCTAGTAATAAAAAATGAATCTATTAACCATTTTCTTAATGAGCTTACAGATGATAAAAATACCGACTATTCCCTTTGGAAAGCAACCAAAGATTTTAAAAGACCAATTATCCAAATTCCACCCATACGAAAACCTAACAACCAGTGGGCAAGGAGTAACGAAGAAAAAGCAGATATTTTTGCAAGTCATTTAGAAAAAACATTTCAGCCCCACGAAGCACCAGATGAACACTTTCATTTAAATGAACCCCATCAAATCGAGGACCATATTAAGCTTACATCACCAAAAGAAATATTAACAGAAATCAAAAATATTAATTCGAAAAAAGCCCCAGGGTATGATCTTATTAACGGGGTAGTCATAAAACAACTCCCCAGAAAAGCTATCGTAAAACTATGCAACCTAATTAATGCGTCTTTTAGGCTTAGGTACGTACCTAAACTGTGGAAAGTTGCAGAAGTTATCATGATTCCAAAACCGGGAAAACCACTCCATGACGTGTCATCTTACAGGCCAATATCTTTGCTGCCAATTATATCCAAGCTCTATGAAAAATTATTGCTTAAAAGAATAAAACCCATCATAGAAAGACAAGAAATTATTCCATCTCATCAATTTGGTTTTCGAGACAAGCATTCCACGATAGATCAAGTACACAGAATTACTAATATAATAGAAAAAGCACTAGAAGAGGGAAACGTTTGTTCTGCAGTTTTTCTAGATGTAGCACAAGCATTTGACAAAGTGTGGCATGAAGGCCTTAATTTTAAACTAAAAAGGTTTCTGCCAAAACAGTATTCGGATATTTTGGAATCATACATATCTGATAGACATTTTAGAGTAAAACAGGAAGACTCATACTCAAATTTAAGAGAAATTCAAGCAGGCGTGCCCCAGGGTAGCGTACTAGGCCCTTATCTATACTTATTATTCACTTGTGATATCCCAAAGCCAGAAAATTGTCACTTAGCAACATTTGCCGATGATACTGGTTTATTGACGGTAGAAAAATCTATTGAAAAATGCATAGAGAAACTTCAGGATGCAGTCACCCAAATTCACAGTTGGACCACAAAGTGGCGAATAAAATTAAATGAAACCAAATCAATTCATGTTGATTTTACAAACAAAAATATAAATCACATACAAATAACAATTAACAACATTCCAGTACCATATTCGAATCAGGCAAAATATCTAGGTATGACACTTGATACCAAATTGCGCTGGAAAGCACATGTTAAGAAAAAAAAAGAAGAACTTGAGATAAGGTATAGAAAAATGAACTGGCTAATTGGAAGGAAGTCCAATTTAACAATTCATAATAAGTTACTGCTTTATAGACAAATACTGAAACCAGTATGGACATATGGTATTCAACTATGGGGTTGTGCTAAAGAGAGTAACATTCTAGTTGTACAGAGATTTCAAAATAAAGTATTAAGAAACATTGTGAATGCACCTTGGTACGTTCGAAATAGTGACCTTCATCGAGATCTAAAAATCGAAACTGTAGCAGAGACTATAAAAAAGTACGCAAAAAGCCATGAAGATAGACTCCATCGGCATGTGAATGTGGAAGCAATTCAGCTTCTAGACAATACTATGCTAGTTCGACGACTAAAAAGAGTGAAGCCGTTTGAGCTAGTAAACTAAGTGAATTACACATAAAACAAAATAATGCTATAAACACAACACAATTGTGAGTTACAGACTAAACAAAGCGGGGAGAACTGTTGAGTGAACCCTAAGTTTAAATCTGACTTTTCTAGTAAATTAAGTTAAAACAAAATTGCTAATTAGTCTTACTGACTAGATTGTAATAAAAAAAAAAAAAAACACAGTGTGTTTGACAAATAAAAAAAAAAAAAAAAAAAAAAATTAAATCTTTCAACCATGCCATCTGACTGCGGATGTAAAGCAGTAGTCCGTGTTTTATGTATTCCTAAAAGGTCACAGAGATTCTGGAAGAGCTTTGATTCAAAGTTTCTTCCTTGATCTGAATGTAGTTCCAAAGGAATGCCAAATCGGCTTAAAACATCATTTACCAGAACTTCTGCAACTGTAGCGGCCTCTTGGTTAGGCAAAACAAAAACTTCTGGCCATTTGCTAAAGTAATCCATGACAACAAGGATGTATTTGTTGCCCTTTTTAGTTTCTGGAAATGGTCCGGCCACATCAATAGCAATGCGTTCGAATGGCAGACCTACGTTATATTGTTTCATTTGACCTCTGGACCTTGTTTTGGGACCTTGGCTGGCTGCACAAGTCGAACATCGGCGGCACCAGTTTTTCACATCTTGAAAGTAATTGACCCAATAAAATCGGTTTCGAATTTTGTCCATGGTTTTATTTATGCCTAGGTGCGCGCCTGATTTTCCACCATGGCATTCGGTCATTATATTGTCTACCATGCTCCTAGGAACCACTACTTGATTAATCACAGTAAGGCCATCGGCACTTTCCCAGGCACGTTTAAGGATGTTTTCTTCTACTATCAGTGAATCCCATTGTGCCCACAGTGATTTGAATATTACCCCTTGGTTTGCGATATCTTGCCATGATGGTCGTGGTTTGTTCTCTTCTTTCAATCGCAAGATAGGTCCTACATCTTTGTCGTTAAGTTGTGTGGTTCTAATCGAAGCCGACATCCATTCTTCATCTGGTTCTAACTTTATCTGGCGCACGTAGGTAATTCCTTCTTTCTGGTCAATTTTCCTGCAATGTTTACAATCCTCAGGGCAAGGTCTTCTGGACAATGCATCTGCATTATTATGCACCCTTCCCGCTCGGTGCTTAATTTGATAATGGTATTGTTGTAGCTTTTCTATCCATCTCGCGACTTGCCCCTCAGGTTGTTTCATTTTCATGAGCCACTGTAACGCAGCATGATCCGTTCTAATCAGAAACTCTTGTCCGTAGAGATATTTGTGAAAGTGATCTACGGATTTAACTATGGCTAGGAGCTCCTTTCTAGTAACACAATAATTTCTCTCTGGTTTGGATAGCTTCTTGCTGAAAAATTCGATGACCCGTTCTTCTCCATCCTGTACTTGGGAGAGTACTGCTCCTATGCCATCGTTGCTCGCATCAGTATCTAATATGAATTTTCCTTTTGGAATGGGATATGCAAGAATCGGACTAGAACATAATGCTGCTTTTAGTCTTCTAAATGCTTGGTCACATTCGGTATTCCATTTGTAAGAAGCTTTATCTTCTGTAAGTCTATGTAATGGAGACGGTATTTTGGCGAATCCTTCCACAAATCGTCTGTAGTATGTACACAGACCCAAAAAGCTTCTCAATTCATGTTTGTCACGAGGTTCAGGCCATTCTTTTATTGCTTGTAACTTCTTTTCGTCGGTATGGATGCCTTCTCGGGAAACGACGTGACCCAGGAACTCAACTTTTTCTTGGAACAGAAAACATTTCTTTGAGTTCAATTTAAGATTTGCGTTCCTGATTCTTGAGAATACTTCTCGTAAATTATCTAGATGATCTTGAAATGATTTTCCCATTACTATGACATCATCCAAATAGACTAAGCAGGTTTTCCAAGTAAGGCCTCGGAGAACGACTTCCATTAGTCTTTCAAATGTAGCTGGGGCATTGCATAGGCCAAATGGCATCACATTAAACTGATAAAGTCCACTTCCAGCAGAGAATGC